>OZ014530.1:280026475-281453718 GCA_963966105.1 Volucella zonaria
TGTGAAAGTCATAAAAGTTATCAATGAGAGACGCGTCCTGTATTATCCCTTTGTGCAATGCCTTAAATCATTTTTTGAAAACTTGGATATGAACACATGGCCGAATAGTTGTGTTTAACATGCAAATTAATTTTCTCACCCATTCTCACCATTCCATGACTCCAACACTGGCTTCCATTTGGATAGGCAACATTGAGATCCTTCACAATAACAAATGGGGTAACGTTTGCGATGATGAATGGGACAGCACCGAAGCTGAAGTAGTTTGTCGACAATTAGGATTTCCTGGCGTCAAGAAGTTCACCCACAGCGGAACATATGGACCAGCAAGAAGTAAGTATTCATCACTTCTTAAGAAATCAATTTCGACCCAAATCTATTGTGTATCCTTGTTAACAGGACGCTTCTGGATGGACAATGTTATCTGTAGTGGTCATGAGAAAGAGTTGACCGATTGTCGTTTCGATGATTGGGGTGTAAGTGATTGTGAATCATCTGAAGCAGCAGGTGTTGTTTGCAAAGCGCCAACTTCAGCTAAATTTGCTGCCATCAAACAGCCCCCAAAGGAACGTATTCCCAAACAGAGAATCCATCATTCACATAGAATCGATTTGAGATTACGAGGTGGCCGGGAAAAGTCGGAGGGACGAGTTGAAATTAGAATAAACAACGGTGAATGGGGTACAATCTGCTCTGATGGATGGTCTCTGTTGGAGGCAAACGTTGTATGCAAACAATTGAATTTGGGCTATGCCGGTGGCGCCTTTCAAACGGACTACTTTGGTGGAGCAAACGTCTCCAAGACCATTCTAAGTGGCACTGAGTGCTATGGTAATGAGACTTCTTTGGGTCAGTGCTTGCATCATGATCACTTAAAGGGATACAATCACTGCCATGGATCTTGGAATCATGTAGCAGCTGTAACATGCAGTAAATTTGCTCCCGATTTGGTATTCAACTACTTGGAATTGGAACAAACTGCCCATTTGGAAGATCGCCCAATGTTTTTCCTGCAATGCGCTATGGAAGAGAACTGTGTGGCTGCGGAGGCATATGAAATTCAAAAGGAGAACCCTGACTGGCATTTGATTTCTCGGAGACTGTTGAAATTCACTGCTAGCGTTTTGAATGCTGGAAATGAGGACTTTAGACCGTCAATTCCGAAACACCTATGGGAGTGGCACATGTGTCATATGTAAGTTGGGTTGAATATATTTTCCAAGTCGACTGAGTAAGGTCTATCTTTTCGTCTTCTAGGCACTATCACAGCATGGAAGTGTTTGCTGTTTTTGATATTTACGATCTAAATGGGAATAAAGTTGCCCAAGGCCATAAGGCGTCCTTCTGTTTGGAGGATAACCAATGTCTGCCAGGTATAGAGCCGAAATATGCGTGCGCCAACTTCGGAGATCAAGGTAAGGTCAATAACCCCAAACTTACACTCAAAACAGCTTTCTTTCTTTATATTCTCTAGGAATCTCTGTGAATTGTTCGGATATCTACCGCTACAACATCGACTGCCAATGGGTTGATATAACCGAAATGGATGTTGGTGAATACGTCATGAAAGTTTCTGTTAATCCAGAGTTTAAGGTCCCGGAGATGTCTTTCGACAACAATGCTGCCATATGCAAGCTTATGTATACGGAATCACTTGCCAGGGTTTATGACTGCCATATGGCTCGTCCTTAACATGTTTCTACTCACTTGTTTGAGATTTTTTCTTTTTTAATAAACGAACACAAGCGATTGGTATTGAATTGTCGATTTTTTAATACAATAACATGGAAGTGGTACGAAACAAGGTGATGGAGCACAAGATTCTCACACAAGAGCTATTTTGAAAGCAGTAAATGCCGACTCTGACACTACCTAGCACTCCTTGAGTAACCAGAATCTTCAAAATGGAGTGAGCACCTGAACAATTGAGCAATTCTTAACTTGTCGGTTTCCTGGCAAGAGATGACTGCGCGCCTGACAGAAGAGGGGCCAACTAACGCTGGCCAGAAAGGCGACTGAAGATAAGAGTGGAAAGTTTCATGCTAGTGGTTACCAGGTTTGGAATATGTATAAGGCATCCTGTGAAAGTCCTAGAAAACAGCTTCCATTTCTGTTTTACAAACAATAGACAGAGTTTTTACGTTACAAAACCTCGACGCCTCTACACTATTGTATGGTGACGAGTCCGGAATGACAAGCAGACAAACAGAGCTGATCCTGGACTCTTCGAGAAAAAATTCTTCACTAAGCTGTATGAAGGTCTTTCATTAAGCGCTGCCTATCTTTAAATTTAAATAAAACAAAGTGTGTATGAGATATCATCGAAATTTTTTACATCGTTCAAATGTCCGCCTCGACTTCTCTGGATGGCGCGCATCCGAAATGTCCAATTTTCCATGACTCTGGCGCATAAATCAAGCTGAATTTGACCGATGGCATGGGTTATGTTGGCTTTGAGGGCCGTTGTGGTTTGTGGTTTATTCGCACCACCAGAAAAAGTCTAACGGGGTCAAATCGCACGATCTCGGTGCCCAGTTCACATCACCTCAACGTGAGATGACCATGCCCTCGAAACGCTCGTGCAGAATTTTCAATGTGGCGTGAGCTGTGTGGCACGTAGCGCCATCTTGTTGAAACCAAACGTCGTCATTCTTCATATCATCCAATTCAGGCCAAAAGAAGTTGGTAATCATCGACCTATAGCGCTCGGCATTGACGGTGATCGCCTGCAACCGTCGTTTTCAAAAAAGCATGGACCGATGCAGTGGACGCTCTTGGATCTCATGTGGATTGGACGCCTACACACACCGGAAATAGCCAGAGACTACAGAGAGTAGTCCGCCTCATAACAGGACTCTCCAATATACCATTGCGTATCACAGACGGTCAACAACATGTGGTCATATTGCCGCACTTCCATCAAGGAGATGGCCGAAAACACCTTAGGCTACCAGGCTGTCACCAGAGCAGCGTGGGATGAGTATAGATCCACAAGAAGGGATCAGAAAAGGCTACTGCGGAAAAAGAAAAGATCCTTTACGGTTTCTCAGTTCACGGATATTTAAGATTGCTGGAGAAGGAAAGACACCAGGAGCCTTTTTAGAAAGACCACAAACCTAGGCAATGGTTTTAAAACAGGTGCCCAAGCACTTCGAAATTGCGAAGGTAATCTCGTCACTGACCAATAGGGATTTGTGGATGCATTTAAGCAACACTTCCAGCAGTTGTTTAATGGACATGACCAAGAGAGAGTGATAGAACAAGAAGAGAACACATCTCCTGTCTAAGAATTAGTTCACCCGCCCAGCTACTAAAGCCACTAAATCGGAAGGCCTGCCATCTGAACTCTTCAAAGCCGGAAGCAATGTTTTGACAGGAAACATGCACCAGATCATTTGCAAAGAATGCCCAACGACTGGAATATCAGCTCTATCTGTCTCATCTATAAGAAAGGCGATCCTATGTCCTATAAAAACTATCTAGGCATATCCCTATCCAGTGTATCGGCCAATACCAGTGCGGTTTCCGGTCCAGCAAATCGACTTCGGAACAAATTTTCATATTAAGACAGATCCTGGAAAAGATCAACAAGTTCCAAGTCGACTCACACCACCTCTTCATCGACTTCAAAGCCGCATATGACAGCATCCATCGTACTGATCTATATAATGCGATGGCCGAATTCGAGATTCCGGGAGAACTGATCCAGATGTGTCGCACAACACTGGAAAACTCGCGATGCGCCGTGCAGTATGGAAGTAGAACCCCCGAATTATTATAAATCTGCACAGGATTTCGACAAGGAGACGCGCTGTCTTTTGACTTCCTCAATTTAGTACTTGAGCAGATAGTACGAAGGGAAAAAGTCAACACGGAAGGTACTATTTGCTCCAAGTCCGTCCAACTTCTGAGGTACGCTGTACAAAGATGTGAACATACTACGGAAGTCAAAAATCAGTCAACTTCATTGGCTAGGCCACATCGAGCCGATGGACGATAATGTTCCAGGTTTTCGGATCGAAGCTACAAGGTTCAAATGTTTAAATGTCAGACGATAGCGGATATACGGCAGCTAGGTCTTTCCAACTGGAAGCTGCTCGCCCGGGACCGTAATGGATGGAAGGCTACAGTTGTTCAGGCTTTTAGTTCAAAGAGTTCCCAGCCTGATAAGGAAGTAAGTATGTTACTACTCACAAATACGATAGCAGCTTAAAAAGTTGATGGCATCTTTACTCTCCTTCACAAAAACGACATTCTCGTTCAAGGACGAAATCGAGAGTGCCTTGCAGATTGTACGAGCAAAGAAGAACATTTATCAGCGGCAATCTCTGGAGAAAATCAAAAGTTAAGAACTTTTTCTACTTCAGCTTCGCTACTACCTCGAACTGGTGAAGTGACACCTGATTAGAAATCAGACGCAGAACAACGTTTGCAAATCGCTGTTCCAAAGGATAATAAGGATCGCTAAGAAGACTCTTGATGAGGCCCTAGTCAGACTTGCTCTGTAACGCAAAGCCGTTGAAGATACGAGTATCCTTCGTCGTTTTGAATACATATTCCTTCGATATGATGTTTAGTCCCGTTTGGATTGCTGATCTTTGAACGAGAAGAAAAAAAGGGGGAACCTTTCGAGTTTTACATCGACATTGGCCTGATCGGAGAAGTGCCCATCATTCACCAGAAAGTTTGATGGAAATGAGAAGATTACTTCTTCCAACTGTTAAGCGACGATGATGACACAGATGCCGCTATCAGACATAATGTACCATTCAAAGCACTATACAACATGGACGACGTTTGCCCGATTCTCAAAAGGAGATACCCTCTGAACTGTATCAACTACACAAAGATCAATCTCCTAAGCATTGCATATAAGATTCTACCTGTCATATAGCTAATGGATCCATATCATGGTTCTAAGCCAGGAATGCCAACCACCAACCAGATTTTCACGTTTTCATTTCCCTTGTATGGACTTTAAGGCCACGTTGTGACAGCATTTATCGAGTCAAGCTGCGAGTATACACAGTCGTGTCTGCTTACGACATCCCTGCCAGACTCTTTCGACCGTTTAGATGAGCAGAGGCTTCACTGAAGGCTTAAATGTGAAAACGTGTTCAGGTGGGCGGTTTTAAAAATTTTTCAACATCAAGTTCTGGAAAATAGATATGCCATTAGGTATGCCACTATCTCGCGGATCTCTACTACTACGAAGTGGTTGAAATAGGTGCGCTGAGGCATCCGGTAAAAAGAAAAACAGCCCACTGATATCAATTTCGATTCAAAACTACCTATTAACTCCTTTTCAACACTGTTAGGATGCCAGAAGACGTCTCCGACAAGGACAAATACATATGAACGTGGAACATACATTCACATCTTCCACAGTTGCGCCAAAAAAAATATTTGTAAGAAACAAATAGTCTTGCTTACAAAACTTATTTTATAGCCCTTTTACCATAAATGTCTGCCATTCAGTAGCACTTTCTCAAGCACCACAAACCCATTTTCTAGTAGCACACATGATTTTCAGCATCGAGAGCACCGGTATACTTTACTCTAGTGAAGCTCCTTACAGTAATTCTTCCTATCTTTTGCGACATTGCCAAGTGAAAGACGCATAATTAAATACATAATTCACTTTGATTGCAGACATTAGATACTACTCATCGTCCCAAATTCGACAATTTTGTTTGTTGACGTACCCATCTATCAAGAAATGGGCTTCATCGCTGAAGATGATTTTTCAATGAAAATTAGGGTCAGTTTCCAAGTGCTCCAGAGCCCATTCAGCGAACACAAGTCGTTGTCTTCTGTCGTTTACCTTCAGCTCCTGGGTCAGTTGAATTTTGTTGCAGACCCAAGTCACGACGCAAAATTCGCCAAGTTGTGGTCTGCGAAAGGCCGAGTTCTTGTGAGCGACGCGAAATCGACTGACTCGTATTCTCCTGCACACTCTCACGGACAGCGGCGATGTTTTCGGCAGATCTTGCCGAACTCAAATTTATCCACCACACTGCGAATAGATCTCTCGGTAGGACGATTATGGCGACCGTAAAATGGGCGAAGCCCGCGGACCGAACAGAACACCCGGTTTTAAGCGCAACAGACGCAGACTGTTGCTTAAACTGATTGCGTTGGTTCCTTAAGTTCTTAACATCACCCCGAATGGAGCCGTATCTGCTCGTAAGGTCTAATACGGTCCCACCGCCATTCGAGACTATTCTTACAAGGTAACGGAAGTTATCTACTATCTCAACCTATTGCTCTCCCATACTATTGTAATATGAGATGTTGGTGAGCTAAAGGAGAGCTTAAAGCATTTTGTGTTGACAATGTAAGTCGTCTTCCGTCCTACAGTCCGGTAGTACTGTAAGCAGCAATATACTACCTCCATGCACCTTCATAACTCGCTGCATAATACCAACCCATACGCCTCTCATGTGTAAAGGACGCACTGTTCCAACGCTGTTATTCCAGGTAGGAAAGCAGTAGTTCTGCAGTTTTTCAATAGTGTCCAAGCCTTTTATGAAGACACAAGCTTCTATCCATCAACGTGCTGAGGCCTAAGGGCCTACAATCTCTGACTGAATGCAGGGTACCCAAGCCCTACTTGACGTCACTGGAAACAGAGAGGGGAGAGTGTTCGCACTGCTGCACTTCTCCGAAGAACGGCTGAAGAGGAATCCCATATACAGATCACTGCCCGCATCCACGGCTCTAGTCAATTTAAGTTACTTGATGCACAACCTTAAGAGTTACCTCGAAACCCCATTTTTTTTTGCGAGATCCTGGGGTAGAGATGATGGCGCTAGAAACCTGAATAGGCCAACGACGGCTCTCATCACCTCAAGGGCTACCGGCACCGAACGCTTTGTCCAAGTGTTTTACTAAGGAGCTTGTCTGGCGTTATTTCTCCTCTAGTCTGGCCAATGGTTATGAAAAAAAAATGGAGAAGGGGTCAAATAGGCGTACATGCGGATGACATGGTGATGCTCGTAGTAGGAAAGTTTTCTTCCGTGATATTGATTGATCGAAAGTTTTAAAAAGAAGAAAAAGATCTTCCGTTGCTACAAAACCAAAATGAAAGGCTCCCAGGGTGAACGTAGACAACTGGTAGTAGAGTCGCAGTTAATGGAGAGAATATGGAGACTATATCTGCAGAATCCATAACGGCGAGTATGGTCATAATACCACTGTCAAGCAGCACGAAAAGACAGAGAATTATGGCGCCCTGACCTAGACGAAGTTAAGGTAGCAATATAGAAGCCAAAGTCTAATAAAGCTTCTGGTGCATACAGAATGCTTGCTGGGCTATAAAAAGCAGCCGAGGATAACCTTGTTCGAAGCATGCACCAGCTTATCTGAAAGACATGGTCGGAAAAAAGCTTGCCCGAAGCAAGGAACCTCAATTTGTCCAACCCACAAGGACATCGCATTTAAGATTTTTTCTATTGTATTATGTGAGCGTTTGAAACCATTCTAGAACAATTTGTATGGTCCATACATTGATTGAATATTCAGACTACGGCACATCTTGGAAAAGATCCGAGAAATTCAGATCGACGCTTTAGATGGTGAGTTTGTCGACTTCAAAACAGTATAGGACAGCAGTCAGGTCCCGAAGGATGACTATGAAGAATTCTCGCAGCTCCATCGAGCAGCTGTGATCAGAAAAGGACACACACAACCGACGGCTTGGCCAAAACGTCGCCATTGGCAGTTATAAGTTCGATGGACACAGTTAGACTCCGTCTTGATTGATCCACAGTTACGAGTTACAACGAAATTAGTGCGGAAATCAAACGTAGAGCTATTTTAACAATCTCTGAGCTGAGAAGGCAAAACAAGTAACAGAGCTTTAGTTTAGAATATAACTAAACTTCATACAAAACACTAATCATGAGTCGCATTCGTACTGACGAAAAATGCACGACATTCAACCACGAACTGCGCGGAATATACAGCTGCATCGTTGTAGTCAGGCGTCCACGGATCCAACGTCTAAGATCCACTCGGATCTAAGGTGGCACACGTATATACGAGTACATAAGTGGAATTGGGCCTCAACCAACTTAGACAGCGGGACTGGAGACAGTTGCCAAGAGATCCGGTTACCTGGTGAGGTTTTTTGTGGCTGCTATTTGAAGTAATTTTGTATTTTGTATGTTTTTCGCACCACAATGTACTCTCCGAAAGCTAATTTTAATTTCAACAAATTTGAAGAATATTTAAATCAATTCCTTAAACTCTTTGCCGAAATTGGCGTCACCTGTGGATAAGATGGCGAAACTTAGTTGTGGTACATAGCAAATGTTACCCCCCGCAAACAGTTATAATGGAGAAAATCATATTTAAAAGATTAAACATAACCCCAAATGTAATTTCGCTTTTAAATAAACAATTAACACTGCAAATATAGTAAGAAATTTAAATAAAATGCATTCCACAACCATTAACCCGTCAAAATGTTTAAAAATCTTGACAAAATCCAACAAATATACCAATTTCAACTGTTATACGACAACGAAATACACTCGACAAATGTCAAATCGCTCCACTGCACCGAGAAGTTATTCGTGAAATGGTCAAGCAAACGAAGAGTTGTCATTTGCTTTTGCCAGCGTTTTCATCCACTGAATAGTTTAGTCAGTTAATCCGACAAATTTTTCCATCCGCAGTAATGTCTTACCGTGAGTAAATTGTTTCGTAAATTCACCAAAAAAAATAATACGTAACCTAATTTGTTCATAACCTCAACTACGGAATAACCAAGCTAAAAGATATTCGAATTAAAGAATTTTCAAACTCCAGCGGTGAAACGAAGAAATTTTTCCTTTCTCCCAAAATGGCGATTTTTTACCAAAAACTTGTGATGTAATCGCGTGTTTGACGTTGGCACTTGATAAGTTGTCGAATTTTTGTGGCCGCCTTGTGAGTTTAAGTAAGAAAAACGATGAAATCCGTCTGTTTTGGTGCGTGGAGATTTTCGATTATTTATAATAATAAACATCCTTAACCTCATTTGGCCATAACCTTGCTTGATGTTGGGAAAAATTTCATTTTAGCAAAGAATTTTCGTCGTAGATTTTTGCTCGTCGTAGTCGTCGTTGAATTTTATGGGGCGACAGCCATGAGTGGGAATGCTGCAGTGTGAAAGAGATGAGTAGTGTGTGGTTGTCACAGTTGACAGGTGACAGTTGGTAGTTGTCAGTTTGAACGTTGGCACATGGAGCGCAGTGGTGTAGATGGGAGTTTCGACTCATTTTTGGGAGACGGGAGGTTTTTGTTTGTTTACCGATGCCATGCTGCCTTGTTTGGCTTTGAAGTTCACTCGGAATCCGGTGGTAGCCGGTTGAGTTATTTGAACTGTTGGTGCTAAGGGTGATATGACTGGATATTTTGCTCGTAGAAGTTGTAGTTAAGCCAACGATTTCCAATGTTTAATTCTCAATATCTTTCCAGAATCATAGTTTAGCTTCAACCGTCTCAGCAACCTATTTGAGATCTTGATAAAGTAATCAGTAAAGGATCGTAGACCAGTCTCTTCAGTTCACGATGGAATACTTTCGTGGTATCTAAGGCTTTCTCCTATCGTTATTTAAAGTTAATCGACGAATGAACTTGGTGTTGGTATCTAGTCCAAACGTACTCGTATTGAGTGTGTGCCTCTTAGTGTATCCGAATTAGTTTCACCTGATAAGGTTCTCTTTCTCGCAGGTAAGCGATATACGTTTACTACGAATATTCCAAGCTGGTTAAAATAAGAATACTTGCAAATTGAATGCGAGATCTGCTCTGTGCTGTGCTTTGTGTTGCAGTTTTATTCGACCGTGTTGGAATTGAAGACTGCAAGCCAGAACAGTGGTATGTATCACCTCAGAGATTGCCTCACTAACAACTTTTTTTTAAGGCCGCTTTGGGGTATTTGAACGTCAGTTTATTCATACTTCTGGTATGATATTGATCAAACCAGCAAAACAGCGTCACATAGCGTCTGTATCCTTCTGAGTTGTCAAACCTCGTGGGATCTTTACCGTGCTTTCTTCATTATCACTTCTCCATGTTTATTTAATTTTACAAAGGTGCAACTTGGTTTTATATCACGTCTCGTCGATATTGCCATGTGTGGCCTGACATTAAATGAAGAGGTAGTGCGTGGTTGCCGATTTGGATTTCTTCGACCTGCTGAAGTGTAAACGGTATAAGGTTGGTGTTCGTTTCTTACCTAAAACTGCGTTGAAAGGGGCTGGTCAAATCATTAATGAGCTTTTCATTTACTTAGCATAGAGTACCCTTCGAAGACCTGCGATCTAGCTTTCTGGATTCCTGGTGCAGTCGTTGAACCGCGGTTTCGGTTTTTCTTTGCGACTGAAACCAGTGAGTAGGTGCATATTGGTTAGAACGCCATTCGATCTATTAGTTTGGCCGACCAAAAGCGGCAAGTCTTCACCGAATCTCCACTAAAGAGTCATTTGTAAGGTTTCGTCTTGCCCCGAACGGGTAAACTCTAACAATTTCGAAATTGTAGCTGTTGACTGTGACGCTTCTTTTTTATTTGCCGACACCATGTATGCGTTTTGGCGGTAACGATTCTTCATGGGAACGGCAGATGATCTCGATGTCGTTAGCATATCCCAACAGTTGGACTTATTCTTTTATTAACCATTGAAATATGTAAGGCCAATAATATATTTCTTCTACTGCACTGCTACTGCCCCATTTGTAGAGTTGGCGGACCTTAGAACCTTTCCATAGTCCACTCTGCTTTGAATCACTCCGTAACTGAGGCCATGAGTTTGCTGATGTTTTTGGTTCTTTCGGTCTATTCTTCGAATGTCGGCTGCAAACTGAGCCAGTATTACTTTTTAAACAGGATTTTCCGACGACCTTCGGTGAACATGTCAATACCAACTGATTTGGTCGGGCGAAAAATGTTCCACTATCAATTTTTTTATGCGAAGACTTCCTTTATATTTCTTCCAACATTAAGATATAGAGTCTTGGATTTTAACGTTAGACACCTGTCATATGGACTTAAGACAACGGGATGCATGGGAGCAAGGATACGCCTTGCCATCGCTGACCTACATTAGTAAATAATACCAAAGCAGAACTTGTGTTGGAGGCACAAGTTCCGCACTTGGTATTGGTTGAAGCCGACCTAAAACCTTTTGCTGTTCTTAGGGTCACGGCATCCAGTGCTTATTGCAACTCTACATTGGGTCAAACCCACAGTTTAAACCCCAGCCACCATGACGCTCCCACAAGGAGGCCTACCTTTAACAAGTCAGGCCGGAACCGAGATCCGGGGGGCTGCTGACTCCCATGGTACCGTGACTTAGGTCCTGGTAGGAACTACCGGTGGAACTATTGGCGGCAGAATAAGATCAATGACCGGCAACTTGTAACTGGTCAAATCGTAGCAACCTTCGGTGGCGTCATCTGAAAACCGTTACGATAAGACCAGTATTTTGCTCCGCCCCAGCTTTTTATTAGACAACGTCACTGTTGAGCGAAGCCGTGATAATTGGGCGAGGGCCCACAATAAGATATGTACGTCTATAAATGATTTTGGTTTGTGACAAGCCTTTAAGCTTAGGCGGCATTTTTGCATTTTTTAGACACAAAATACTGTGGAGTCTTCACGCCATTTAAGCCATTGCACACTAACTCTATGTGGGATAAAGTGCGCCACAATTTTCTTCGTGATTAACGATCGAGCCTAAGTATTTAAGTTTTGTCGTACATTGGCACGAAGATTGCTTCCAAATGGATTACAGAAATTGGGTTTGTTGTTAGAGTCGAAGATTCTGCGGGCTGGAACATTGGTGTTCATTTGCTCTATATGTCCCAGCCACCTCAAACGCCCAATGCGCAGTTTTTTGATCAGGTCGATGTCGCTGTACAGCTCGTAGAGTTCCTCGTTGAATCGTCTCCTCCAGAACCTGTCATTGCATACGGGACCAAATATTTTACGAAGATTTTTTGTCTAAAAACGACGAACGCTTTAGAAAAGGTACATTCTTCGGAACCATAGAGCAGAACTGGGATTACAAGGGTTTTATATAGAGCTGCCTTGGTTGTTCGGTTGATAGCAGATCCGAGGTAGACAAAGTCCCTTACTACAAAGTTATAGCTGTCGATTGTGATATTCTGGTCGATTCATCGATGTTGGGTGTCCCTTCTTGTTGATAGCATATACTTTATTTTACCCTCGTTTATCGCTAAACCCACTTTTACCGCTTCTGTTCCTATACTAGCAAACGCACCAGTGACAGCTCGCTGTGTTCTACCAATAATATCAATACCGTTGGCGTATGCAAGCAATTGAACAGATTTTCGGCACCTAAGCCACTGGCCTCCAGCACTAGATGCCGTCTGCAAAAGACTAAATTCGTTTCCAGACGTAGTGTCGTGTAGGCTATATCTACCGATAAGATGTCCTCCTTTCCAATTTTGGCATTAAAGTCGCCTAGGACGATTTTATTAACGTCATACATTCGACATTGCTCGTAGGTTTTGTCGAGGAGCGTAGACTCTTTTTTTGGTAGCATCGTCCTTTTCCTCTGTTGGGGCGTGAGCGCATATACTCGTAAGGCTGATGTTAGCGAATTTAAATTTGACACGGATTGTTATAAAGCGCTTACAACAAATTCGCATCCAAATAGACGCTGCTTACGTTCCCTATAGCAATCGCTATAGTAATCGTCACAGTTTTTCATCTTCCTTTTGCCCGGCCTATCTCACCGCACTTCCTGAATGGCGGTAATATATAGCAGTCTAAAGCCTCCACTAATTGTAAGGCTGCACGCGGCCTGCTCAACCTCCGAAAATTCCACGCGCAGATCCGGAAGTCGTTGTCCTTTGTTCGTTTTACAGTGAATCCGTCCTTATCCGAGGCTATTGGTCGCTTCGTAACAATTATTTTTTTACGTGGTTGGGGAGTTAACCCCACGCACAACCCCAAACCTGGAGAGCCAGACCCTATTTGGGACCCCTAGGAAAAAAGGGGCCAGTCATCCGTTTCGAATATGTGAGTGCTGTCGTTAGTCCTTATTAAGGGCTCATCCGCCACCAACTCTTTTCCAACACCCTGACTTAGTGTTGCAGATCCCACTAGTTCGACCTAACTGGAACTGTGGACGCCACGGTTGATTCCATCCTTAGAATTCGTCCGCTGCCGCCGAGAAACAGGCCTTACACTGTAATTCCAGAACTTTCACGATCTGCTGTGCGTAAATGGTGACATGTACGAGGTAGCTTATGAGTCTCAGAGCTTTAGTTTTGTCTATCTTTGACGAAGACTGCGAGTCATTCTTGGGTAAAATCGGTCAGACGTCGGCAACAGTGACCTTATCCAACACCGTTGGTAACTACAGTGCCCTCTGATATCTTATTGCTTTTAAACATATGAAATTAAGCACAATCGTCTATGAGTTCCTCTGGAATGGTTTTTTTGCACACGTTATCCAAATTAGAGGGCTTTCCCAGCCAGAGCGTTGGACATGTCAATTAAAAATCGAATACGAGCTGAATGTCACTCGAAAAACTTCTCTGCCATACTGCATGTCTGATTACGTGACAGGAAAACCTTTTTACTACTGCAAAGTAGTATCTTCCCTTTGAGAGTTTCACACAAGTTAGAATCCTTCTTTGAGCCCAAAAGGTCTTGATGGTCTCATTACCGTCTTTAATCGAGAAAGAGCATTTTCTCTTGTTTTTGAGTTCTGTGCAAGCATCATTTTTGTAGTGTAATCTCTTAATGACTTCAATCGAGCGCTTCTCTAGATTTTTCCTGTTCTTTCAGAGAAGCTGATTTCTGTCCCATCTTCTTGAGAATCTTGAGAAACTAACCACATAGGTTGGCACATTGGTGCAAGGCTTCCAAGTCCTTCATTCAACTCTCCTTTTTTCTTTTCTTGTAGAATCAATGAAATAAACTGAAAAGGAAAGGAAGACGACAAATAACAAATGTAAAAATGGACACCCAAACGTACGGAATTACATCATGGGTTCCACAAATGGAACGTACTCACGCTGGCGATGACAATCAAAGCATCATTATCGGCGACTCGGAAGGTGATAGCGGTAATCACACCGATTATTTGGTGCACGAAGTGCCAACAAATCTTGACCAAATCGCAGCGGAGAATCTAATTTTTATGGCTCGAGATGGTCAGATGGAAATCATCGATGGCAGCAGTGAAGTAGAAGATGGAAACGATGATAGCGGTATTGTTAATTTTCATGAAGATTACGCCGAAACCCAAATGGTTACCGAGGAGGTAATAACTGATGACTGGGTGCAACATCAAGGTGAAGAAAGGTATGGAAATTGCAATTCAAAAAAATATTAACAGTGCGAGTGTGACATGACTTGCTTTCATTTTTACAGAGTTGAAATACCAGCAGATCAGATCTGTGGTTCTCTATCACATTTATCTGCTCAGGAAATAGAAGTGCCTTTGCCAACTGTGCAAGATGAGTACACGGCTTTACGGCCGTATCCTTGTGATTTTTGCAGTCGGCGGTTTCGCAAAAAAGTCAGTCTGATGAATCATATGGTGGCGCATCAAAACGATCGACCACATGTGTGTAAACTATGTGGATCGCGTTTTTTTCGTCGGGGAGATCTAATCAATCATCTGAAGGCCCACGCGGAGGCAACAGAACTTGAGGAAAATGATTGTAAGTTGACTAAAATTTGTTCCTCTCAATAAATTGAACTCAAATCAATTGTTTTCGGCTAGATTTCCAACAGCCAAGAGAGTCACCAAAGAATGATCACTATTACGATCAAGATTGGTCGACTGAAGTGAAAACGGCGAAGAAATCACGTAACAAACGTACACCGAAGGTGCCTAAGGAAGAGAATTATACAATTGACGAAACACTTCGTCAAAAACACGGACAACAGCATGAAGAATTTTATAATCAGCAGCATCAGCAACACTATCAAGAGGAGGTCGTGGAAGAGCACGAAACAAATACTACTCAACGGTATCCCATCATAGATGAGAACAAGCCGTTTGTCTGCCAACAATGTGGATTGTCTTTCGCTAGAGAGAAAGCAATGCTTTCGCATGTTAAGGTAAGCCAAAAGATTTGACATTGAAGGCGAATTTTAACCCGAACTATTCCCTAGACCCATCGTCATGATTCAGCTTATGAATGCACAACGTGTAACGAGATGTTTTGGGATGCTAATACCTTACAAGAGCATCAAAAGATGCATCAGTTTGAGGCCAGTAACTCGGAATATGAGCCCGATATTGACAATGAAAGTGATTCGGAATCAGAGTACAAATACGGTGAATTCTATTGTCACCAGTGTGGCATGTCTTTTCACCGCCAAGACTTGTTGCGTCGACACACAAAGTCGCATATTAAGAAAGAGGTCTTTGACAAAGATCAGCATTGTTGCAATACTTGCGGAGAGAGCTTCGCCGAGGCTTTAGATCTGCTAGCCCATGCTGAAATCCATGCGAGATATCCACCGTTTAAGTAAGTTTTCAGAGTTTCCTTGTGATTTGGGCATGAAGTTAATCTGTTTACTATCTTTTAGGTGCATTCTATGTGGTGAATCATTCTTTGAGGACTCCGCCATTAAGCGTCATCTGACCAATCTGCATTCTGCCGAAATGACGCCCAATTCGTGCATTCTTTGCGGGAAGGAATGCCGAGATCGAAAGGCTTTGATGAAACATGCCTGGGATCATTCGAGAGAAAAATGCCACTCGTGTTCAAAGTGTGGTAAAAGTTTTCACAACAAAGCCCGTTTAAAGCGACATATGGCTTCACACCGAGACAAGTCGGTGGTCTGCAATGTATGCAATGAAGAATTCCCCGATGGGAGGTCGCTATCAAATCACAGACACTCACATAGTGCTAATGCTTCTGGAAAGCTTTTCCCCTGCCAGGATTGCGGTAAAACCTTTGGCTCAAGAAGTTCACAACAGATTCATGTGCGTATTCATACGGGAGAGCGTCCATATGGTTGCCGGTATTGTTGGAAGGCTTTTGCCGATGGTGGTACTTTGAGAAAACATGAACGCATTCACACTGGTAAGACGCTTTCAATTTCTTATGTAATTGAGTTTGATAATTTTTCTTTTGTAGGCGAAAAGCCTTACGCTTGTTCGGTGTGTCCGCGTGCCTTTAATCAAAGAGTTGTTCTCAGAGAACACATACGATCACATCATTCTGGGCTAGATACAAAGCGAGGAACATATTATTGTACCGTATGCTCGAGTGAGTTACCTTCTTCTTCGGAGCTGATTCAACATTTGATACAGCATAGCGACATTAACACAGCTATGCAGCGGCAGCCTGTTGTAAGCATTTAACAAAATCCTTATACCAGTACTTATCAACTTTTGTTTAACATATTGGTTTCTCTTATAGACTGGCCCTCGAAAGTACAAACGTCGCCGGAAGCTGAAACCCCATGAAATCGATCGTCTTCGTACAGAGAATAAGACAAACAGTAGTGACATCGACATATCAGATTTTGATATGGACAACGTCGATGATCTTCTTGGCATTCCTACTTCTACAACAAGCGCTGCGAACAAAAACAACAGAGATACCACTGACCAGGCATCACAATTATCGGCGAACACTTCGTTGGAATCCCCAAGTGGTAGCGGCTCTAAAAAACGCTATAGTTCCACTGGAAGCTCTGAGAAAATTTCCAATAATTGGCACACCAAATTGATCAACTCCACCACTGATGATACGTACAAATCACTACTCTCCAATCTTGAGAATACACTTCAGACTATCGACACTCTTGTTGTTAGTATTCCATCATCGTATGGAACTACTTCCTCCAATGTGTGCAATGAACCGCCTCCAACTTCTGCGCCCGTGGTGCAACAAAAAACGCCAAAGACCCCAAGAAGAAAAACTCCAGCACTGCCGAAAGCAAACAATCGTCCTAAAATGATTCACACAGAGAAATCTCGCGTGCCGAACGAAAATGGTAAAAAGAAATCGAAAACTTTAGTCACACGCACTGAAACCAGCGATTTGGATATGCTAACACAGCGCTCAAAGCGCTCTAATCATCCAAATGATTATGAAATCATTTTGCCTGATAAGTACCCTCCAAATCAGATTCAATCTAGTCCAGTTCATATAAAACAAGAAGTCGTGTGCACGCGCAGTGAATTATACGACGCTCAACTGCTATTGGAAGCAACATCTGCTCGAAGGGAGCTAGAAAAATATAATCCCGCTATCGTTCATGACCTAGAAGAGATTCTGCGATCGCCGGAAAAATCAAAATCGCCACGTCGTCGAACTACAAGTGAGCGAACAGATGATGAGATCAAAGTCGAACCTTATTCGCCAATTCAACCGAATTTCGATTTTGTTCGAAGATCAACTAGGCCCCGGCGGCCTGTAGTCAATCGAAAATATCTCGGCTTTGAGACCGATTTACCTGCGTCGAAATCAAAATCGCGAGCCGAAAAAAGGACAATAGAAACGAAACCAGTCAGAGTTGATCCCGTACCGGTTTCGAAATCTCCTCCAGTACCATCACCGCCTCCAACCCCTCCTGTACGTAAGCAACACTATTTCGAATGCGAAATGTGTTCGGCTGTCTTCCCCGATCGAGCTCAACTGCTGGATCATGTACCGATTCATATATGAAGCCGTAGAACGGGATAATCTCCAAGATCTCCCGGCAACCAAACTAACTTCCTAGCAAATAAATTACGAAATAGTCATGTATTATAATTTAGAAAACCTTTTCTTGTGTGAGTTTGATGTTCACAAGCAATAAAACATACACGGTCGTGAGTTACTAACACGGAATTATCATATTGTGCGATTACTGCTTCATTGGTTTAGCGTTTTTACATTGTGCAGCTTTCAGGTGAGTTTGAGCACACAAGGTCTTGCATGTGACGGGTTATTGTTTACGCTACAATTTGCTATGATCCTTGGTATCTGCCAGTAAGAACTGCGATGCAAAATTTGTGTAGTAAGGGTATACATTCAGGAACCATGGGTGAGGGTAAACGAATCTATGGTTCCGAATGTTTAAGGGGTTTCACACAACTATAGGACAAGCGATCGGAAAGTACCGAATTCACTCTTACCATCTAAACTTTGGCAGCGATTTAGTTGCTGCAGAAAAAAGCTACGAAACAAATGGAGAATGGCACAAATTCGTCGTTGGGTTAGCTGATTTTCGGTACTATCGCCGCCACGAAGACAGTAGCCCAACTCATTGAATACTGTGATTCCATTAAGATGGGACTTAGAATACTTGTTGGGGCAGTAGGAAATGCAACGTGAGAGGCAAACTTGTTGATTTCATACTATCATCTGACCTGGTTGTCAACAATGTTGGCTCCCAGGCAGTATTTGTAACGAAAGTAAGACAGCAAGTAATCGGCTTAACCCTATCCAGCAGGTGAGCTAAGGAGATTACTAATTTACTTACTTAAGGTGGCACTACAGTCCTGGGCGGACCTGGACGGACCTGGGCCTCAGCCAACAATCGCCTCTGCCCAGCTCGATCTTTAGCTAGCTGCCTCCAGTTTCGTACGCTAAGATGGCTGAGTTCCATTCCGCGTGCGTGCCCCATCGGTCTTCCTTTACTGGGCCGTCCCTCGGGGGCCGAGTCGAAGACTTCTCGGACCGGAGCATTGGTGCGCATTAGCTCTACATGGCTCAGCCATTTCAGTCGTTGGACCTTCACTCTTCTGGCTAAGTCGATTTCTTTTTCGTTGTATATCCTCCTCCATTCACCGTCTATGCAAACTGCACCGAAAATCATCCGAAGAATTTTCCTCTCAGAGCAGCCAAGAGCACCCTCATCTACCCTTACGTAGGGGCACTTTTGTTGTTCAAGAGGGGCTTTGCTAGTCTACTGCCTCCTTAGCCCAAAGAAGAGTTATGCTTCGATCAAACAGTGCTGGTATTGTTGTCTGAATTGATAGCGGAGATTAGGTAGACAAAATCCTTAACTACCTCAAAGGAGGGTGACGTTCTGTCCTAGATGTCGGTGTTGGGTGTCCTTTCTGGTATACTTGGTCCTGCCATCGTTGACCGTTAAACCCATCTTCGTCGCTCACGCTCGTATACTCGCGAAAGCTCTACTGACATTAAGCTGCTTTCTTCCGATTATGTCAATACCATTGGCGTATGCGAGCAATTGGACAGACTTTTGAAAGATTGTGTATCTTGTGTTTGGGAGTGAGTTTTGCACTATTCTTACAAGAATGATGTTAAAGGAATCGCATGACTGCGCATCGCCTTTATCAATCGTGAAGAGTAGCGTGCATTGTCAGTCGTCATCCTGCACAAACGGGGGAGTTTAGCAGGGATGCCAGAACTAGGCATTGCTCTGTATCGCTCGTTTCTGTAGATGTTGTCAAGCGGGGCCTTAAAATCGATGAATAGGTGGCGTGTATCGCTTTGGAGCTCATGGGTTCCAAGATCTGCCACGTTCCAGGCCTAAAGCCACACTCATATGGACCAATCGGGTTGTTGACGAACGGCTTCAAGAGTTCACACAATACGGCAGATAGGATCTTGTAGGCGATGTTAAGAAGACTGATGCCTCTCCTTTCTTGAGGAACGGGTAAAAAATGCTGAGGTTCCGTTCATCGGGCATAGTTTTGACCGACCATATTTTACAGATGAGTTGGTGTTGCTCCTTACCAACTCATCGCCTGCCCCTGCGCAGGGCTCGGCAAGCCATCCGCTCCAGCAGCTTTATGGGGCTTAAGCCCAACATGGCTGTCCTCATTTCATCCAGGTCGGGTGGACGGAATTTTTGGACTACATCGTCCAGCTTGATTCTGTCTGACAGCTTCAACATCACCATTATACGGTCTACAGAAATGTCCTTCCTAAATCCTCAGCATCGACAGCGACTCTGCTAGGATGTTCCCTTATTCGTCTCTACAGGCTTCGGTTCGTTTGGCAAAATTTCCGAATCTCATTCCGGGATTAGCATCTCTAAATTTCCTCGACCGTGCGCTTCTCATGCTCCTTCTTTTTCCTCTTGAGAAGCCGGTGTTTGTCACTCTTCTGCTCGTAGAGTTTATGAGCAGCTCTCAACCTTGTACGCAGCGCCGCTCTGTAGCTTGCTTAGCTGCATGTGCTTGTCGTGACTCATCGTCAAACCAGGGATTTCGTTGTTGTGGTCGAGACGGCATCTCTGATGGCTTTTGGCAATGTTGCCACTGGTCTTTGATACTTGATGCTGGCGGGTATGAGACCTCTTAAGAGATTGGGGGAGACTCGATCACAAAGGGATTTGGCAATCTCTTGCGATTGTAGCCGTCCGACGACGAGCTCCTTACAGTATTAGCTTGTCTTTGCGATGTTCGGGATAACGCAATTGCACCTCGGCTAGAACAAGGTAATGGTCCTAGTCGATAATGCTTCCGCGTAACGTTTGGTCATCCACAATACTGGAGAATTGCTTTGCATCGATTGCAATGTGGTTAATATGGTTGACGGTTGATTGATCAGGAGCTCTTCAAATCGCCTTGTGAATTCCGAGATGTGGGAACCGCGTGCTAGCTACAACAATGTTTCGCCCCGTCGCAAAGTCGATTAACCTGAATCCGTTACCGGAGGTGGTGTCGTGCAGACTATACTTTCCGACGTGCTACCAAAAATGCTATCTCTTCCTAGCTTTGTATTAAAATCGCCGAGGACATATAGGTCTTGTCCAAGAGCCCGTAGAAGTTATCTTTGCGGTGGTCGTCTTTCTCCTCTGTGGAGTCGTGCGCAACTAAAGAGATTACCGACTGGAAAGTGGTATCGGACGTCTCCATGTCAGACCATAGGTACTCCGAAAGAGGAGTAATCCGCGGAAAACCAACTGAACAGGCTTTAAGGAAGAGATTGGCAAGTCTGTTAAAAGACAGATCAAGTGCTTTCAGCTGAAATATCCAGCTAGGAAACAACCGTGCTGCTTAAGGCTCAGGCATATGCAGGTTATGTGGCTGTGCTGTGTGTCGAATCATGCCTAGCGACTCTCTGTTCCAAAGGGCAGGCAGCCTCAGACGTGATCGACGGTTGGTGCACTAGAAATAGGCTTTCAGTCAATCCTATCAAAACTGAAGCCGATCTTTTGACGGAGAAAAGCATCTCTCAGCACTAGCTATTATATCCTATGATGACTCCAAAACTGATTTAGGATGTCGCGCTGGCGTCTTTCTGGAAGACGACAACGTTAGATTTGACTCTTCGTTAGGAAAACTTGCGTCTGTGCTTCCAACGGAGATATTGGCAATTCTGGTGGCAAAGAATTATACTGTAAAGAATTGCTGGAGGGGGCGAAGCATTTACATCTGCCACGACAGCCAAGCTGGGTTTAAAGCCTTCGTGACCAGTCTCACGCAGCCAGAGGGCTAAATTCACTAAGTCTTGTTTGGTTACCAGGTCACAATTGGATCACGGGAAGTGAAATCGCTGATGAACTTCCCAGGCAAGGTTGTAATCGTCAGGGTTACAGTAAATACCTGCAGACGGAACGATGAGCTTTTAAGACTTAAATCCCAAATTTTTGCAGTCAGTAGGGTGCTGTAGTTGGATATCCGGTAACGCTTGAAGAAGGAAGTGCAGCGTTGCCCAACGCAGTATCTACTGTAGCTGAAGAAGAAGCACCTGTTGCTGTTTTCGACAAGAACCCACTTTCTGGTGGAAAGTGCAATGACTAAACGGAAAGATTCTAACTTCGAGTAAGGAACAGCTTACAAGATCGTGGGAACATTTCGCAGCAGTGCTAAATTATTAGGAAAGCAGCAATTGATCTCAGGCTGGGCGAGCCTTCCACAATCATAGTTCTCGAATTTGCACAGCATCCATCACTGCCGTAAAAAAAAAACTCCGGTCCGATATCACCTGTCAGCTTGGTATTTCCTCGTGTTCCTTCCAGGCCAATATTGGTTGGATGTCATTATCTGCATGTTGGGAGGAACGGATGTCGTCTATACTCCAACCCTCTATTGGCTCAGTCGTGATCGTTTGGATAGTGGCCTGTTCTTCGCTTCTTTACGGTTGCAGTGTTCATATTTAACTCCGCACGGTCGACGAGAGGGAGGATCAGCGTTTGAGTGAAGTTTTCCCTTGCGGTGTTGCACTTGAAAGTCGTAGTCCTGCATCCGCCCGATCCATCTTGCAACTTAGCCTTCAGGATTCTTAAATTGTAGTAGCCATTTCAGAGCTGCGTAGTCTGTCCGAAGAATGAACTTTTGTCCGTAGATGTTAAAGCCAGAAGCTGGCGTCAAGTTACGCAGTAGTTCCTTTCATGTCTGGAGAGTACCTTGCTGTAATACATAACCACTTTCTCTTGACCATCATGGACTTGAGAGATCACTGCTCCCACCTCAACATCGCTAGCGTTTGCGTCCGCGATGAACATTTTTCCGGGTGTGGGATAACCAAAGATGAGGGCATTGAACAGCTGCCGCTTGAGTTCTTAAAATGCTTTCTCACACTCTCCAGACCACCTGAACTGCAGGCTCTTAGTAATACCAGCAAAGTCCTGTACAAATCTCCAGTAGTATGTGGCAAGTCCCAGTTGGTATTTATCTTTGGGGGCAGGCCAAGTTTTCACGGCTTCGATTTTGTCAGGAATGTTCCGTCCTTACGCCTTCCGCTGATATACATAATTTGACTCAGATATTTCATTTCTGGACGGAATAAGGCACACTTTTCTGGGTTCAACTGCAAATGAGCACTTCGTATCCTCTGAAACACTTCTCTTAGATTTACGCGATACTCCTCGATCGTCTTGCCTAGATGACAAATACACTAGGCAGGATTTCGACGTGAGTCCTTGGAATGCTCGTTCCATTAGTCACTCGAACGTAGCCGGAGCGCTGCACAGTCCAAACGGCATCACCGTAAACTGCCAAAGACCGCTTCCTGTAGTGAAAGCCGTTTTCTCACGGTCTTTTCGATCAATCTCCACTTGCCAATAATCGCTCTTCAGGTCTAATGTTGAAAACAATTTTGCTCCAGAATGAGTATCCAAAGTGTCGTCAATTCTTGGTAGTGGGTAGCTGTCCTTTTTGGTGCCATCGTTGAGACGTCGGTAGTCTACAAAAATCCTCGTGCTACCGTCTTTCTTCCTCACGAGGACCACTGGAGATGCACACGGACTCTGCGATTCTTCAATCAACCCATCAGTTTTCATCTTCGACACCATTTCGGGAACTTCTGTTTGCTTTGCCAATTGAAGACGCCTTGCAGATTAACGAATTGGTCGGAATCTCCGGTGTCAATGTGGTGTTGAACAAGTTGTGCACATCCATATTTTCTAGGATACGCTGCTCTTGAGCCAGATTACAGAGGCTGGGGATTTTGTTGTTGATTTTCGTACTCTGGACACTTGCGACTCTGCAGATGACGACTTTTAATAGGAAAGTGTTGGCGTTTCCGTATATCATTGGTATCTCTATGTTTCCGCATTTCAGGGTTTGTGCCCCAAAGTCTGCTACTAGTCCATGTTCTTTCATTAAATCTGTACCAATGATACACTCGTCGTATACCATATGTCGGCCACCAGGAAAACGTGAGAGAAGGCTATTCTGTCCAGGTGGATTTTTATGCGGACTTCACCATATACCTTAGCTATTTCTCCCGTAGCTGTTCTCAAGCTCTAGCTGCTGATGTTATGCAACCAGGATTTTTGCACCAGATCCCTCCTGATGTGTGAGTCCATGACATCGGCGTCATTGCTATCCATTGACTACTTCCACTGACTACTTCTACTAGAAGGCTTTCATTGCATCGGTTTGCTAGCGAGACTTGGGCCGTTGACTTCTGCTACCGACTTCTGCCCCGCATTTCCCGACTGATCTATAATGGAACTAGCCCTCCAGGTTGTAGGGTGTGCTGTCGGAGTAACTGCCCGGCCATGCAAAAGCAGTTGCGAAGCAACAAACAGCCTGTAATGAGGACGGATCTACTATTGACTACCCCTGTAAACGAAATAAGGACAACGTACTTCGAAATGTTAGGTTCCTTAATAGGCCACGTGCAACCGAAAAACTAACAGAGGCCCTGGACTACGGCAAAACAGATATTACCACCAACCAAGAAATGCGATGAGATGGGCCGGACAAAAAGAGGATGAAAAACTGCGATATTTACGACAGTGATTGTTATCGACGGATGCAGATTTGTTGTTAGAGGCGTACTTAGGCAAGAAGTCTTGAGTTTCCGGCTCGTAACAATCCGTACTAACACTAAATTTACTAACATCAGCCTTATATGCACTCACGCTCCACAGAGGAAAACACCAAAGATAACTCCTACGAGCTCTTGGAAAAGACTTATGGACAGCGCCCTAGCTATGACATTAAAGTTGTCCGCTGCGATTTTAGTGCAAAGCTATGAAGTGAGAGTATTTTTGGTAGTATTGTCGGAAGGTATAGCCTGCACGAGAACAGCTTTGATAACGGATTTCGGAGCATTGTCCTAGCTAGCATGCGGTTCCCTCATCACGATGTTCATAGGGGGGCTTGAAGTACGCCTGGTCAATCAACCACGTTGCGATCGGCGCAAGGCACTCCTACAGTATTATGGATGTCCGAACTTTTCGAGGGGCCGACATTGACTCGGACCATTACCTTGTTATATCCAAGCTATGGTTCTGGTTATTCCGAACATCGCAAAGACAAGCTAATACTGTGAGGAAGCTTAACGTTGGATGGCTACAATCATAGGAGATCGCCAAACCCTTTTCCGATCGAGTCTCTCTTATTCTCTTCAGAGGCCATATACCGCCTCTGATGTGTTGGGTTTTACTCGGCTTGCACGTGCGACTAAGCAAAAGGCATACAAAGCGTTGCTGCATAGAAGGAATAGAGTTGCTTACGAGATCTACGAGCAGAAGAGGAGAGACGAACACCGGCTTCTTAGGAGGAAAAGGAAGGAGTATGAGAAGCGCGCGGATGAGGAAATTGAGAGATGCTACTCCAGGAATGAGATTCGGAAGTTTTACCAAAAGGTAAAGAAAACATGCCACAGACACAAACCCCGAACCGAAGCCTGTAGAGATGAACAAGTGATGCTGTGGATTTGGAAAGAGCATTGTATAACGGCGATGACGAACCAAATACCGGTATCAGTCATATTATGCACCAGAAAAAAATATTTCAAAACACTAAAATGGCCATAACTCCTAAACTAGTCTAAATCTTAAAATGGCTATAACTCCTAAACTAGGCGTCTGCGGGGGTCATATTATGCACCAGAAAAAAAAAAAATTCAAAATGTTAAAATGGCTATAACTCCTAAACAAGGCGTCTGCGGGGGTCATATTATGCACCAGAAAAAAAAAAAATTCAAAATCTTAAAATGGCTATAACTCCTAAACTAGGCGTCTGCGGGGGTCATATTATGCACCAGAAAAAAAATATTTCAAAACACTAAAATGGCCATAACTCCAAAACTAGGAGTCTAAATCTTAAAATGGCTATAACTCCTAAACTAGGCGTCTGCGGGGGTCATATTAAGCACCAGAAAAAAAATATTTCAAAACACTAAAATGGCCATAACTCCAAAACTAGGAGTCTAAATCTTAAAATGGCTATAACTCCTAAACTAGGCGTCTGCGGGGGTCATATTATGCACCAGAAAAAAATATTTCAAAACACTGAAATGGCCATAACTCCTAAACTAGGAGTCTAAATCTTAAAATGGCTATAACTCCTAAACTAGGCGCCTGCGGGGGTCATATTATGCACCAGAAAAAAAAAATTCAAAATCTTAAAATGGCTCTAACTCCTAAACTAGGCGTCTGCGGGGGTCATATTATACACCAGAAAAAGAAAATTCAAAATCTTAAAATGGCTCCAACTCCTAAACTAGGCGTCTGCGGGGGTCATATTATGCACCAGAAAAAAATATTTCAAAACACTAAAATGGCTATTACTCCTAAACTAGGCGTCTGCGGGGGTCATATTTTGCACCAGAAAAAAATATTTCCAAACATTAAATTGGCTATAACGCCTAAACTAGGCGTCTGCGGGAGTCATATTATGCACCAGAAAAAAAAAAAATTCAAAATGTTAAAATGGCTATAACTCCTAAACTAGGCGTCTGCGGGGGTCATATTATGCACCAGAAAAAAAAAAAATTCAAAATCTTAAAATGGCTATAACTCCTAAACTAGGCGTCTGCGGGGGTCATATTATGCACCAGAAAAAAAATATTTCAAAACACTAAAATGGCCATAACTCCTAAACTAGGCGTCTGCGGGGGTCATATTATGCACCAGAAAAAAATATTTCAAAATCTTAAAATAGCTATAACTCCTAAACTAGGCGTCTGCGGGGGTCATATTAAGCACCAGAAAAAAAATATTTCAAAACACTAAAATGGCCATAACTCCAAAACTAGGAGTCTAAATCTTAAAATGGCTATAACTCCTAAACTAGGCGTCTGCGGGGGTCATATTAAGCACCAGAAAAAAAATATTTCAAAACACTAAAATGGCCATAACTCCAAAACTAGGAGTCTAAATCTTAAAATGGCTATAACTCCTAAACTAGGCGTCTGCGGGGGTCATATTATGCACCAGAAAAAAAATATTTCAAAACACTAAAATGGCCATAACTCCTAAACTAGGCGTCTGCGGGGGTCATATTATGCACCAGAAAAAAATATTTCAAAACACTGAAATGGCCATAACTCCTAAACTAGGAGTCTAAATCTTAAAATGGCTATAACTCCTAAACTAGGCGCCTGCGGGGGTCATATTATGTACCAGAAAAAAAAAATTCAAAATCTTAAAATGGCTATAACTCCTAAACTAGGCGTCTGCGGGGATCATATTATGCACCAGAAAAAAAAAATTCAAAATCTTAAAATGGCTATAACTCCTAAACTAGGCGTCTGCGGGGGTCATATTATGCACCAGAAAAAAAAAAAATTCTAAATCTTAAAATGGCTATAACTCCTAAACCAGGCGTCTGCGGGGGTCATATTATGCACCAGAAAAAAAAAATTCAAAATCTTAAAATGGCTATAACTCCTAAACTAGGAGTCTGCGGGGGTCATATTATGCACCAGAAAAAAACAATTCAAAATCTTAAAATGGCTATAACTCCTAAACCAGGCGTCTGCGGGGGTCATATTATGCACCAGAAAAAAATATTTCAAAACACTAAAATGGCCATAACTCCTAAACTAGGCGTCTGCGGGGGTCATATTATGCACCAGAAAAAAAAAAATTCTAAATCTTAAAATGGCTATAACTCCTAAACTAGGCGTCTGCGGGGGTCATATTATGCACCAGAAAAAAAAAATTCTAAATCTTAAAATGGCTATAACTCCTAAACTAGGCGTCTGCGGGGGTCATATTATGCACCAGAAAAAAAAAAAATTCTAAATCTTAAAATGGCTATAACTCCTAAACCAGGCGTCTGCGGGGGTCATATTATGCACCAGAAAAAAAAAATTCTAAATCTTAAAATGGCTATAACTCCTAAACTAGGCGTCTGCGGGGGTCATATTATGCACCAGAAAAAAATATTTCAAAACACTAAAATGGCTATAACTCCTAAACTAGGAGTCTGCGGGGGTCATTTTATGCACCAGAAAAAAAAAATTCTAAATCTTAAAATGGCTATAACTCCTAAACTAGGCGTCTGCGGGGGTCATATTATGCACCAGAAAAAAATATTTCAAAACACTGAAATGGCCATAACTCCTAAACTAGGAGTCTAAATCTTAAAATGGCTATAACTCCTAAACTAGGCGTCTGCGGGGGTCATATTATGTACCAGAAAAAAAAAATTCAAAATCTTAAAATGGCTATAACTCCTAAACTAGGCGTCTGCGGGGGTCATATTATGCACCAGAAAAAAAAAAAATTCAAAATCTTAAAATGGCTATAACTCCTAAACTAGGCGTCTGCGGGGGTCATATTATGCACCAGAAAAAAAATATTTCAAAACACTAAAATGGCCATAACTCCTAAACTAGGCGTCTGTGGGGGTCATATTGTACACCAGAAAAAAAAAATTCAAAATCTTAAAATGGCTATAACTCCTAAACTAGGCGTCTGCGGGGGTCATATTATGCACCAGAAAAAAAAAATTCTAAATCTTAAAATGGTTATAACTCCTAAACTAGGCGTCTGCGGGGGTCATATTATGCACCAGAAAAAAATATTTCAAAATCTTAAAATGGCTATAACTCCTAAACTAGGCGTCTGCGGGGGTCATATTATGCACCAGAAAAAAAAAAAATTCTAAATCTTAAAATGGCTATAACTCCTAAACCAGGCGTCTGCGGGGGTCATATTATGCACCAGAAAAAAAAAATTCTAAATCTTAAAATGGCTATAACTCCTAAACTAGGCGTCTGCGGGGGTCATATTATGCACCAGAAAAAAATATTTCAAAACACTAAAATGGCTATAACTCCTAAACTAGGAGTCTGCGGGGGTCATTTTATGCACCAGAAAAAAAAAATTCTAAATCTTAAAATGGCTATAACTCCTAAACTAGGCGTCTGCGGGGGTCATATTATGTACCAGAAAAAAAAAATTCAAAATCTTAAAATGGCTATAACTCCTAAACTAGGCGTCTGCGGGGGTCATATTATGTACCAGAAAAAAAAAAATTCAAAATCTTAAAATGGCTATAACTCCTAAACTAGGCGTCTGCGGGGGTCATATTATGCACCAGAAAAAAAAAAAATTCTAAATCTTAAAATGGCTATAACTCCTAAACCAGGCGTCTGCGGGGGTCATATTATGCACCAGAAAAAAAAAATTCTAAATCTTAAAATGGCTATAACTCCTAAACTAGGCGTCTGCGGGGGTCATATTATGCACCAGAAAAAAATATTTCAAAACACTAAAATGGCTATAACTCCTAAACTAGGAGTCTGCGGGGGTCATTTTATGCACCAGAAAAAAAAAATTCTAAATCTTAAAATGGCTATAACTCCTAAACTAGGCGTCTGCGGGGGTCATATTATGCACCAGAAAAAAAATATTTCAAAACACTAAAATGGCCATAACTCCTAAACTAGGCGTCTGCGGGGGTCATATTATGCACCAGAAAAAAATATTTCAAAACACTGAAATGGCCATAACTCCTAAACTAGTCTAAATCTTAAAATGGCTATAACTCCTAAACTAGGCGTCTGCGGGGGTCATATTATGTACCAGAAAAAAAAAATTCAAAATCTTAAAATGGCTATAACTCCTAAACTAGGCGTCTGCGGGGGTCATATTATGCACCAGAAAAAAAAAAAATTCAAAATCTTAAAATGGCTATAACTCCTAAACTAGGCGTCTGCGGGGGTCATATTATGCACCAGAAAAAAAATATTTCAAAACACTAAAATGGCCATAACTCCTAAACTAGGAGTCTGCGGGGGTCATATTATGTACCAGAAAAAAAAAATTCAAAATCTTAAAATGGCTATAACTCCTAAACTAGGCGTCTGTGGGGGTCATATTGTACACCAGAAAAACAAATTTCAAAACACTAAAACGGCTATAACTCCTAAAGATAGGCGTCTGCGGGGGTCATACTATGAACCAAAAAAAAAAAAAATTCAAAATCTTAAAATGGCTATAACTCCTAAACCAGGCGTCTGCGGGGGTCATATTATGCACCAGAAAAAAAAAAATTCAAAATCTTAAAATGGCTATAACTCCTAAACTAGGCGTCTGCGGGGGTCATATTATGCACCAGAAAAAAAAATTCTAAATCTTAAAATGGCTATAACTCCTAAACTAGGCGTCTGCGGGGGTCATATTATGTACCAGAAAAAAAAAAATTCAAAATCTTAAAATGGCTATAACTCCTAAACTAGGCGTCTGCGGGGGTCATATTATGCACCAGAAAAAAAAAATTCTAAATCTTAAAATGGCTATAACTCCTAAACTAGGCGTCTGCGGGGGTCATATTATGTACCAGAAAAAAAAAATTCAAAATCTTAAAATGGCTATAACTCCTAAACTAGGCGTCTGTGGGGGTCATATTGTACACCAGAAAAACAAATTTCAAAACACTAAAACGGCTATAACTCCTAAAGATAGGCGTCTGCGGGGGTCATACTATGAACCAAAAAAAAAAAAATTCAAAATCTTAAAATGGCTATAACTCCTAACCCAGGCGTCTGCGGGGGTCATATTATGCACCAGAAAAAAAAAAATTCAAAATCTTAAAATGGCTATAACTCCTAAACTAGGCGTCTGCGGGGGTCATATTATGCACCAGAAAAAAAAAATTCTAAATCTTAAAATGGCCATAACTCCTAAACTAGGCGTCTGCGGGGGTCATATTATGCACCAGAAAAAAAAAATTCTAAATCTCAAAATGGCTACAACTCCTAAACTAGGCGTCTGTGGGGGTCATACTGTACACCAGAAAAACAAATTTCAAAACACTAAAACGGCTATAACTCCTAAAGATAGGCGTCTGCGGGGGTCATATTATGAACCAAAAAAACAATTTCAAAATACTAAAATGGCTATAACTCCTAAACTAGGCGTATGCGGGGGTCGTATTATGCACCAGAAAAAAAATATTTCAAAACACTAAAATGGCTATAACTCCTAAACTAGGCGTCTGCGGGGGTCATATTATGCACCAGAAAAAAAAAATTCTAAATCTTAAAATGGCTGTAACTCCTAAACTAGGCGTCTGCGGGGGTCATATTATGTACCAGAAAAGAAAAAATTCAAAATCTTAAAATGGCTATAACTCCTAAACTAGGCGTCTGCGGGGGTCATATTATGCACCAGAAAAAAAAAATTCTAAATCTTAAAATGGCTATAACTCCTAAACCAGGAGTCTGCGGGGGTCATATTATGCACCAGAAAAAAAATATTTCAAAACACTAAAATGGCTATAACTCCTAAACTAGGCGTCTGCGGGGGTCATATTATGCACCAGAAAAAAAAAAAATTCAAAATCTTAAAATGGCCATAACTCCTAAACTAGGCGTCTGTGGGGGTCATACTGTACACCAGAAAAACAAATTTCAAAACACTAAAACGGCTATAACTCCTAAAGATAGGCGTCTGCGGGGGTCATATTATGAACCAAAAAAACAATTTCAAAATACTAAAATGGCTATAACTCCTAAACTAGGCGTATGCGGGGGTCATATTATGCACCAGAAAAAAAATATTTCAAAACACTAAAATGGCTATAACTCCTAAACTAGGCGTCTGCGGGGGTCATATTATGCACCAGAAAAAAAAAATTCTAAATCTCAAAATGGCTACAACTCCTAAACTAGGCGTCTGTGGGGGTCATACTGTACACCAGAAAAACAAATTTCAAAACACTAAAACGGCTATAACTCCTAAAGATAGGCGTCTGCGGGGGTCATATTATGCACCAGAAAAAAAAAAAATTCAAAATCTTAAAATGGCCATAACTCCTAAACTAGGCGTCTGCGGGGGTCATATTATGCACCAGAAAAAAAAAATTCTAAATCTCAAAATGGCTACAACTCCTAAACTAGGCGTCTGTGGGGGTCATACTGTACACCAGAAAAACAAATTTCAAAACACTAAAACGGCTATAACTCCTAAAGATAGGCGTCTGGGGGGTCATATTATGCACCAGAAAAAAAAAAAATTCAAAATCTTAAAATGGCCATAACTCCTAAACTAGGCGTCTGCGGGGGTCATATTATGCACCAGAAAAAAAATATTTCAAAACACTAAAATGGCTATAACTCCTAAACTAGGCGTCTGCGGGGGTCATATTATGCACCAGAAAAAAAAAATTCTAAATCTCAAAATGGCTACAACTCCTAAACTAGGCGTCTGTGGGGGTCATACTGTACACCAGAAAAACAAATTTCAAAACACTAAAACGGCTATAACTCCTAAAGATAGGCGTCTGCGGGGGTCATATTATGCACCAGAAAAAAAAAAAATTCAAAATCTTAAAATGGCCATAACTCCTAAACTAGGCGTCTGCGGGGGTCATATTATGCACCAGAAAAAAAAAATTCTAAATCTCAAAATGGCTACAACTCCTAAACTAGGCGTCTGTGGGGGTCATACTGTACACCAGAAAAACAAATTTCAAAACACTAAAACGGCTATAACTCCTAAAGATAGGCGTCTGGGGGGTCATATTATGCACCAGAAAAAAAAAAAATTCAAAATCTTAAAATGGCCATAACTCCTAAACTAGGCGTCTGCGGGGGTCATATTATGCACCAGAAAAAAAAGTTCTAAATCTCAAAATGGCTACAACTCCTAAACTAGGCGTCTGTGGGGGTCATACTGTACACCAGAAAAACAAATTTCAAAACACTAAAACGGCTATAACTCCTAAAGATAGGCGTCTGCGGGGGTCATATTATGAACCAAAAAAACAATTTCAAAATACTAAAATGGCTATAACTCCTAAACTAGGCGTATGCGGGGGTCATATTATGCACCAGAAAAAAAAAATTCAAAATCTTAAAATGGCTATAACTCCTAAACTAGGCGTCTGCGGGGGTCATATTATGCACCAGAAAAAAAAAATTCTAAATCTTAAAATGGCTATAACTCCTAAACTAGGCGTCTGCGGGGGTCATATTATGTACCAGAAAAAAAAAAATTCAAAATCTTAAAATGGCTATAACTCCTAAACTAGGCGTCTGCGGGGGTCATATTATGCACCAGAAAAAAAAAATTCAAAATCTTAAAATGGCTATAACTCCTAAACTAGGCGTCTGCGGGGGTCATATTATGCACCAGAAAAAAAAAAATTCAAAATCTTAAAATGGCTATAACTCCTAAACTAGGCGTCTGCGGGGGTCATATTATGCACCAGAAAAAAAAAATTCTAAATCTTAAAATGGCTATAACTCCTAAACCAGGAGTCTGCGGGGGTCATATTATGCACCAGAAAAAAAATATTTCAAAACACTAAAATGGTTATAACTCCTAAACTAGGCGTCTGCGGGGGTCATATTATGCACCAGAAAAAAATATTTCAAAACACTGAAATGGCCATAACTCCTAAACTAGGAGTCTAAATCTTAAAATGGCTATAACTCCTAAACTAGGCGTCTGCGGGGGTCATATTATGTACCAGAAAAAAAAAATTCAAAATCTTAAAATGGCTATAACTCCTAAACTAGGCGTCTGCGGGGGTCATATTATGCACCAGAAAAAAAAAAAATTCAAAATCTTAAAATGGCCATAACTCCTAAACTAGGCGTCTGCGGGGGTCATATTATGCACCAGAAAAAAAAAATTCTAAATCTCAAAATGGCTACAACTCCTAAACTAGGCGTCTGTGGGGGTCATACTGTACACCAGAAAAACAAATTTCAAAACACTAAAACGGCTATAACTCCTAAAGATAGGCGTCTGCGGGGGTCATATTATGCACCAGAAAAAAAAAAAATTCAAAATCTTAAAATGGCCATAACTCCTAAACTAGGCGTCTGCGGGGGTCATATTATGCACCAGAAAAAAAAAATTCTAAATCTCAAAATGGCTACAACTCCTAAACTAGGCGTCTGTGGGGGTCATACTGTACACCAGAAAAACAAATTTCAAAACACTAAAACGGCTATAACTCCTAAAGATAGGCGTCTGCGGGGGTCATATTATGAACCAAAAAAACAATTTCAAAATACTAAAATGGCTATAACTCCTAAACTAGGCGTATGCGGGGGTCATATTATGCACCAGAAAAAAAAAATTCAAAATCTTAAAATGGCTATAACTCCTAAACTAGGCGTCTGCGGGGGTCATATTATGCACCAGAAAAAAAAAATTCAAAATCTTAAAATGGCTATAACTCCTAAACTAGGCGTCTGCGGGGGTCATATTATGCACCAGAAAAAAAAAATTCTAAATCTTAAAATGGCTATAACTCCTAAACTAGGCGTCTGCGGGGGTCATATTATGCACCAGAAAAAAAAAAATTCAAAATCTTAAAATGGCTATAACTCCTAAACTAGGCGTCTGCGGGGGTCATATTATGCACCAGAAAAAAAAAATTCAAAATCTTAAAATGGCTATAACTCCTAAACTAGGCGTCTGCGGGGGTCATATTATGCACCAGAAAAAAAAAAATTCAAAATCTTAAAATGGCTATAACTCCTAAACTAGGCGTCTGCGGGGGTCATATTATGCACCAGAAAAAAAAAATTCTAAATCTTAAAATGGCTATAACTCCTAAACCAGGAGTCTGCGGGGGTCATATTATGCACCAGAAAAAAAATATTTCAAAACACTAAAATGGCTATAACTCCTAAACTAGGCGTCTGCGGGGGTCATATTATGCACCAGAAAAAAATATTTCAAAACACTGAAATGGCCATAACTCCTAAACTAGGAGTCTAAATCTTAAAATGGCTATAACTCCTAAACTAGGCGTCTGCGGGGGTCATATTATGTACCAGAAAAAAAAAATTCAAAATCTTAAAATGGCTATAACTCCTAAACTAGGCGTCTGCGGGGGTCATATTATGCACCAGAAAAAAAAAAAATTCAAAATGTTAAAATGGCCATAACTCCTAAACTAGGCGTCTGCGGGGGTCATATTATGCACCAGAAAAAAAAAATTCTAAATCTCAAAATGGCTACAACTCCTAAACTAGGCGTCTGTGGGGGTCATACTGTACACCAGAAAAACAAATTTCAAAACACTAAAACGGCTATAACTCCTAAAGATAGGCGTCTGCGGGGGTCATATTATGAACCAAAAAAACAATTTCAAAATACTAAAATGGCTATAACTCCTAAACTAGGCGTCTGCGGGGGTCATATTATGCACCAGAAAAAAAAAAAATTCAAAATCTTAAAATGGCCATAACTCCTAAACTAGGCGTCTGCGGGGGTCATATTATGCACCAGAAAAAAAAAATTCTAAATCTCAAAATGGCTACAACTCCTAAACTAGGCGTCTGTGGGGGTCATACTGTACACCAGAAAAACAAATTTCAAAACACTAAAACGGCTATAACTCCTAAACTAGGCGTCTGCGGGGGTCATATTATGCACCAGAAAAAAAAAAAATTCAAAATCTTAAAATGGCTATAACTCCTTAACTAGGCGTCTGCGGGGGTCATATTATGCACCAGAAAAAAAAAATTCTAAATCTTAAAATGGCTATAACTCCTAAACTAGGCGTCTGCGGGGGTCATATTATGCACCAGAAAAAAAAAATTCTAAATCTTAAGATGGCTATAACTCCTAAACTAGGCGTCTGCGGGGGTCATATTATGCACCAGAAAAAAATATTTCAACACACTAAAATGGCTATAACTCCTAAACTAGGAGTCTAAATCTTAAAATGGCTATAACTCCTAAACTAGGCGTCTGCGGGGGTCATATTATGTACCAGAAAAAAAAAAATTCAAAATCTTAAAATGGCTATAACTCCTAAACTAGGCGTCTGCGGGGGTCATATTATGCACCAGAAAAAAAAAAAATTCTAAATCTTAAAATGGCTATAACTCCTAAACCAGGCGTCTGCGGGGGTCATATTATGCACCAGAAAAAAAAAAATTCAAAATCTTAAAATGGCTATAACTCCTAAACTAGGCGTCTGCGGGGGTCATATTATGCACCAGAAAAAAAAAATTCTAAATCTTAAAATGGCTATAACTCCTAAACTAGGCGTCTGCGGGGGTCATATTATGCACCAGAAAAAAAATATTCTAAATCTTAAAATGGCTATAACTCCTAAACTAGGCGTCTGCGGGGGTCATATTATGCACCAGAAAAAAATATTTCAACACACTAAAATGGCTATAACTCCTAAACTAGGAGTCTAAATCTTAAAATGGCTATAACTCCTAAACTAGGCGTCTGCGGGGGTCATATTATGCACCAGAAAAAATATTTCAAAACACTAAAATGGCTGTAACTCCTAAACTAGGAGTCTGCGTGGGTCATTTTATGCACCAGAAAAAAAAAATCTAAATCTTAAAATGGCTATAACTCCTAAACTAGGCGTCTGCGGGGGTCATATTATGCACCAGCAAAAAAAATTCTAAATCTTAAAATGGCTATAACTCCTAAACTAGGCGTCTGCGGGGGTCATATTATGCACCAGAAAAAAAAAAAATTCAAAATCTTAAAATGGCTATAACTCCTAAACTAGGCGTCTGCGGGGGTCATATTATGCACCAGAAAAAAAAAAATTCAAAATCTTAAAATGGCTATAACTCCTAAACTAGGCGTCTGCGGGGGTCATATTATGCACCAGAAAAAAAAAATTCTAAATCTTAAAATGGCTATAACTCCTAAACTAGGCGTCTGCGGGGGTCATATTATGCACCAGAAAAAAAATATTCTAAATCTTAAAATGGCTATAACTCCTAAACTAGGCGTCTGCGGGGGTCATATTATGCACCAGAAAAAAATATTTCAACACACTAAAATGGCTATAACTCCTAAACTAGGAGTCTAAATCTTAAAATGGCTATAACTCCTAAACTAGGCGTCTGCGGGGGTCATATTATGCACCAGAAAAAATATTTCAAAACACTAAAATGGCTGTAACTCCTAAACTAGGAGTCTGCGGGGGTCATTTTATGCACCAGAAAAAAAAAATCTAAATCTTAAAATGGCTATAACTCCTAAACTAGGCGTCTGCGGGGGTCATATTATGCACCAGCAAAAAAAATTCTAAATCTTAAAATGGCTATAACTCCTAAACTAGGCGTCTGCGGGGGTCATATTATGCACCAGAAAAAAAAAAAATTCAAAATCTTAAAATGGCTATAACTCCTAAACTAGGCGTCTGCGGGGGTCATATTATGCACCAGAAAAAAAAATTCTAAATCTTAAAATGGCTATAACTCCTAAACTAGGCGTCTGCGGGGGTCATATTATGCACCAGAAAAAAATATTTCAACACACTAAAATGGCTATAACTCCTAAACTAGGAGTCTAATTCTTAAAATGGCTATAACTCCTAAACTAGGCGTCTGCGGGGGTCATATTATGCACCAGAAAAAAAAAAAATTCAAAATCTTAAAATGGCTATAACTCCTAAACTAGGCGTCTGCGGGGGTCATATTATGCACCAGAAAAAAATATTTCAAAACACTGAAATGGCTATAACTCCTAAACTAGGCGTCTGCGGGGGACATATAATGCACCAGAAAAAAAAATTCTAAATCTTAAAATGGCTATAACTCCTAAACTAGGCGTCTGCGGGGGTCATATTATGCACCAGAAAAAAAAAATTCAAAATCTTAAAATGGTTATACTCGTAACTCCTAAACTAGGCGTCTGCGGGGGTCATATTATGCACCAGAAAAAAAAAAATTCAAAATCTTAAAATGGCTATAACTCGTAAACTAGGCGTCTGCGGGGGTCATATTATGCACCAGAAAAAAAAAAAATTCTAAATCTTAAAATGGCTATAACTCCTAAACTAGGCGTCTGCGGGGGTCATATTATGCACCAGAAAAAAAGAATTCTAAATCTTAAAATGGCTATAACTCCTAAACTAGGCGTCTGCGGGGGTCATATTATGCACCAAAAAAAAATATTTCAACACACTAAAATGGCTATAACTCCTAAACTAGGAGTCTAAATCTTAAAATGGCTATAACTCCTAAACTATGCGTCTGCGGGGGTCATATTATGCACCAGAAAAAAAAAAATTCAAAATCTTGAAATGGCTATAACTCCTAAACTAGGCGTCTGCGGGGGTCATATTATGCACCAGAAAAAAAAAATTCAAAATCTTAAAATGGCTATAACTTCTAAACTAGGCGTCTGCGGGGGTCATATTATGCACCAGAAAAAAAAAATTCTAAATCTTAAAATGGCTATAACTCCTAAACTAGGCGTCTGCGGGGGTCATATTATGCACCAGAAAAAAATATTTCAACACACTAAAATGGCTATAACTCCTAAACTAGGAGTCTAAATCTTAAAATGGCTATAACTCCTAAACTAGGCGTCTGCGGGGGTCATATTATGCACCAGAAAAAAAAAAATTCAAAATCTTGAAATGGCTATAACTCCTAAACTAGGCGTCTGCGGGGGTCATATTATGCACCAGAAAAAAAAAAATTCAAAATCTTAAAATGGCTATAACTCCTAAACTAGGCGTCTGCGGGGGTCATATTATGCACCAGAAAAAAATATTTCAAAACACTAAAATGGCTATAACTCCTAAACTAGGAGTCTGCGGGGGTCATTTTATGCACCAGAAAAAAGAAATTCTAAATCTTAAAATGGCTATAACACCTAAACTAGGCGTCTGCGGGGGTCATATTATGTACCAGAAAAAAAAAAATTCAAAATCTTAAAATGGCTATAACTCCTAAACTAGGCGTCTGCGGGGGTCATATTATGCACCAGAAAAAAAAAAATTCAAAATCTTAAAATGGCTATAACTCCTAAACTAGGCGTCTGCGGGGGTCATATTATGCACCAGAAAAAAATATTTCAAAACACTAAAATGGCTATAACTCCTAAACTAGGAGTCTGCGGGGGTCATTTTATGCACCAGAAAAAAGAAATTCTAAATCTTAAAATGGCTATAACACCTAAACTAGGCGTCTGCGGGGGTCATATTATGTACCAGAAAAAAAAAAATTCAAAATCTTAAAATGGCTATAACTCCTAAACTAGGCGTCTGCGGGGGTCATATTATGCACCAGAAAAACAAATTTCAAAACACTAAAACGGCTATAACTCCTAAAGATAGGCGTCTGCGGGGGTCATATTATGAACCAAAAAAACAATTTCAAAATACTAAAATGGCAATAACTCCTAAACTAGGCGTCTGCGGGGGTCATATTATGCACCAGACAAAAAAAAAATTCAAAATCTTAAAATGGCTATAACTCCTAAACTAGGCGTCTGCGGGGGTCATATTATGCACCAGAAAAAAAAAATTCTAAATCTTAAAATGGCTATAACTCCTAAACTAGGCGTCTGCGGGGGTCATATTATGCACCAGAAAAAAAAAATTCTAAATCTTAAAATGGCTATAACTCCTAAACTAGGCGTCTGCGGGGGTCATATTATGCACCAGAAAAAAAAATTCTAAATCTTAAAATGGCTATAACACCTAAACTAGGCGTCTGCGGGGGTCATATTATGTACCAGAAAAAAAAAATTCTAAATCTTAAAATGGCTATAACTCCTAAACTAGGCGTCTGCGGGGGTCATATTATGCACCAGAAAAAAAAAATTCTAAATCTTAAAATGGCTATAACTCCTAAACTAGGCGTCTGCGGGGGTCATATTATGCACCAGAAAAAAAAAATTCTAAATCTTAAAATGGCTATAACTCCTAAACTAGGCGTCTGCGGGGGTCATATTATGCACCAGAAAAAAAAATTCTAAATCTTAAAATGGCTATAACTCCTAAACTAGGCGTCTGCGGGGGTCATATTATGCACCAGAAAAAAATATTTCAACACACTAAAATGGCTATAACTCCTAAACTAGGAGTCTAATTCTTAAAATGGCTATAACTCCTAAACTAGGCGTCTGCGGGGGTCATATTATGCACCAGAAAAAAAAAAATTCAAAATCTTAAAATGGCTATAACTCCTAAACTAGGCGTCTGCGGGGGTCATATTATGCACCAGAAAAAAATATTTCAAAACACTGAAATGGCTATAACTCCTAAACTAGGAGTCTGCGGGGGTCATTTTATGCACCAGAAAAAAAAAATTCTAAATCTTAAAATGGCTATAACTCCTAAACTATGCGTCTGCGGGGGTCATATTATGCACCAGAAAAAAAAAATTCTAAATCTTAAAGTGGCTATAACTCCTAAACTAGGCGTCTGCGGGGGTCATATTATGCACCAGAAAAAAATATTTCAACACACTAAAATGGCTATAACTCCTAAACTAGGAGTCTAAATCTTAAAATGGCTATAACTCCTAAACTATGCGTCTGCGGGGGTCATATTATGCACCAGAAAAAAAAAAATTCAAAATCTTAAAATGGCTATAACTCCTAAACTAGGCGTCTGCGGGGGTCATATTATGCACCAGAAAAAAAAAAATTCTAAATCTTAAAATGGCTATAACTCCTAAACTAGGCGTCTGCGGGGGTCATATTATGCACCAGAAAAAAAAAAATTCAAAATCTTAAAATGGCTATAACTCCTAAACTAGGCGTCTGCGGGGGTCATATTATGCACCAGAAAAACAAATTTCAAAACACTAAAACGGCTATAACTCCTAAAGATAGGCGTCTGCGGGGGTCATATTATGAACCAAAAAAACAATTTCAAAATACTAAAATGGCTATAACTCCTAAACCAGGTGTCTGCGGGGGTCATATTATGCACCAGAAAAAAAACAATTCTAAATCTTAAAATGGCTATAACTTCTAAACTAGGCGTCTGCGGGGGTCATATTATGCAGCAGAAAAAAATATTTCAACACACTAAAATGGCTATAACTCCTAAACTAGGAGTCTAAATCTTAAAATGGCTATAACTCCTAAACTAGGCGTCTGCGGGGGTTATATTATGCACCAGAAAAAAAAAAATTCTAAATCTTAAAGTGGCTATAACTCCTAAACTAGGCGTCTGCGGGGGTCATATTATGCACCAGAAAAAAATATTTCAACACACTAAAATGGCTATAACTCCTAAACTAGGAGTCTAAATCTTAAAATGGCTATAACTCCTAAACTAGGCGTCTGCGGGGGTCATATTATGCACCAGAAAAAAAAAATTCTAAGTCTTAAAATGGCTATAACTCTTAAACTAGGCGTCTGCGGGGGTCATATTATGCACCAGAAAAAAATATTTCAAAACACTAAAATGGCTATAACTCCTAAACTAGGAGTCTGCGGGGGTCATTTTATGCACCAGAAAAAAAAAATCTAAATCTTAAAATGGCTATAACTCCTAAACTAGGCGTCTGCGGGGGTCATATTATGCATCAGAAAAAAATATTTCAAAACACTAAAATGGCTGTAACTCCTAAACTAGGAGTCTGCGGGGGTCATTTTATGCACCAGAAAAAAAAAATCTAAATCTTAAAATGGCTATAACTCCTAAACTAGGCGTCTGCGGGGGTCATATTATGCACCAGAAAAAATAAAATTCAAAATCTTAAAATGGCTATAACTCCTAAACTAGGCGTCTGCGGGGGTCATATTATGCACCAGAAAAAAATATTTCAACACACTAAAATGGCTATAACTCCTAAACTAGGAGTCTAAATCTTAAAATGGCTATAACTCCTAAACTAGGCGTCTGCGGGGGTCATATTATGTACCAGAAAAAAAAAAATTCAAAATCTTAAAATGGCTATAACTCCTAAACTAGGCGTCTGCGGGGGTCATATAATGCACCAGAAAAAAAAAAATTCAAAATCTTAAAATGGCTATAACTCCTAAACTAGGCGTCTGCGGGGGTCATATTATGTACCAGAAAAAAAAAAATTCAAAATCTTAAAATGGCTATAACTCCTAAACTAGGCGTCTGCGGGGGTCATATTATGCACCAGAAAAAAAAAAAATTCAAAATCTTAAAATGGCTATAACTCCTAAACTAGGCGTCTGCGGGGGTCATATTATGCACCAGAAAAAAAAAATTCTAAATCTTAAAATGGCCATAACTCCTAAACTAGGCGTCTGCGGGGGTCATATTATGCACCAGAAAAAAAAAATTCAAAATCTTAAAATGGCTATAACTCCTAAACTAGGCGTCTGCGGGGGTCATATTATGCACCAGAAAAAAAAAAATTCAAAATCTTAAAATGGCTATAACTCCTTAACTAGGCGTCTGCGGGGGTCATATTATGCATCAGAAAAAAATATTTCAAAACACTAAAATGGCTGTAACTCCTAAACTAGGAGTCTGCGGGGGTCATTTTATGCACCAGAAAAAAAAAATCTAAATCTTAAAATGGCTATAACTCCTAAACTAGGCGTCTGCGGGGGTCATATTATGCACCAGAAAAAATAAAATTCAAAATCTTAAAATGGCTATAACTCCTAAACTAGGCGTCTGCGGGGGTCATATTATGCACCAGAAAAAAATATTTCAACACACTAAAATGGCTATAACTCCTAAACTAGGAGTCTAAATCTTAAAATGGCTATAACTCCTAAACTAGGCGTCTGCGGGGGTCATATTATGTACCAGAAAAAAAAAAATTCAAAATCTTAAAATGGCTATAACTCCTAAACTAGGCGTCTGCGGGGGTCATATAATGCACCAGAAAAAAAAAAATTCAAAATCTTAAAATGGCTATAACTCCTAAACTAGGCGTCTGCGGGGGTCATATTATGTACCAGAAAAAAAAAAATTCAAAATCTTAAAATGGCTATAACTCCTAAACTAGGCGTCTGCGGGGGTCATATTATGCACCAGAAAAAAAAAAAATTCAAAATCTTAAAATGGCTATAACTCCTAAACTAGGCGTCTGCGGGGGTCATATTATGCACCAGAAAAAAAAAAACTTCAAAATCTTAAAATGGCTATAACTCCTAAACTAGGCGTCGGCGGGGGTCATATTATGCACCAGAAAAAAATATTTCAAAACACTGAAATGGCTATAACTCCTAAACTAGGAGTCTGCGGGGGTCATTTTATGCACCAGAAAAAAAAAATTCTAAATCTTAAAATGGCTATAACTCCTAAACTAGGCGTCTGCGGGGGTCATATTATGCACCAGAAAAAAAAAATTCTAAATCTTAAAGTGGCTATAACTCCTAAACTAGGCGTCTGCGGGGGTCATATTATGCACCAGAAAAAAATATTTCAACACACTAAAATGGCTATAACTCCTAAACTAGGAGTCTAAATCTTAAAATGGCTATAACTCCTAAACTAGGCGTCTGCGGGGGTCATATTATGTACCAGAAAAAAAAAAATTCAAAATCTTAAAATGGCTATAACTCCTAAACTAGGCGTCTGCGGGGGTCATATTATGCACCAGAAAAAAAAAAATTCAAAATCTTAAAATGGCTATAACTCCTAAACTAGGCGTCTGCGGGGGTCATATTATGTACCAGAAAAAAAAAAATTCAAAATCTTAAAATGGCTATAACTCCTAAACTAGGCGTCTGCGGGGGTCATATTATGCACCAGAAAAACAAATTTCAAAACACTAAAACGGCTATAACTCCTAAAGATAGGCGTCTGCGGGGGTCATATTATGAACCAAAAAAACAATTTCAAAATACTAAAATGGCTATAACTCCTAAACTAGGCGTCTGCGGGGGTCATATTATGCACCAAAAAAAAAATTCTAAATCTTAAAATGGCTATAACTCCTAAACTAGGCGTCTAAATGTTAAAATGGCTATAACTCCTAACCTAGGCGTCTGCGGGGGACATATTATGCACCAGAAAAAAAAAATTCTAAATCTTAAAATGGCTATAACTCCTAAACTAGGCGTCTGCGGGGGTCATATTATGCACCAGAAAAAAAAAAATTCAAAATCTTAAAATGGCTATAACTCCTAAACTAGGCGTCTGCGGGGGTCATATTAAGCACCAGAAAAAAAATATTTCAAAACACTAAAATGGCCATAAGTCCTAAACTAGGCGTCTGCGGGGGTCATATTATGCACCAGAAAAAAATATTTCAAAACACTACAATGGCTATAACTCCTAAACTAGGAGTCTGCGGGGGTCATTTTATGCACCAGAAAAAAAAAATTCTAAATCTTAAAATGGCTATAACTCCTAAACTAGGCGTCTGCGGGGGTCATATTATGCACCAGAAAAAAAAAAATTCAAAATCTTAAAATGGCTATAACTCCTAAACTAGGCGTCTGCGGGGGTCATATTATGCACCAGAAAAAAAATATTCAAAATCTTAAAATGGCTATAACTCCTAAACTAGGCGTCTGCGGGGGTCATATTATGCACCAGAAAAAAATATTTCAAAACACTAAAATGGCTGTAACTCCTAAACTAGGAGTCTGCGGGGGTCATTTTATGCACCAGAAAAAAAAAATTCTAAATCTTAAAATGGCTATAACTCCTAAACTAGGCGTCTGCGGGGGTCATATTATGCACCAGAAAAAAAAAAATTCTAAATCTTAAAATGGCTATAACTCCTAAACTAGGCGTCTGCGGGGGTCATATTATGCACCAGAAAAAAAAAAATTCAAAATCTTAAAATGGCTATAACTCCTAAACTAGGCGTCTGCGGGGGTCATATTATGCACCAGAAAAAAAAAATTCAAAATCTTAAAATGGCTATAACTCCTAAACTAGGCGTCTGCGGGGGTTATATTATGCACCAGAAAAAAAAAAATTCAAAATCTTAAAATGGCTATAACTCCTAAACTAGGCGTCTGCGGGGGTCATATTATGCACCAGAAAAAAATATTTCAAAACACTAAAATGGCTGTAACTCCTAAACTAGGAGTCTGCGGGGGTCATTTTATGCACCAGAAAAAAAAAATTCTAAATCTTAAAATGGCTATAACTCCTAAACTAGGCGTCTGCGGGGGTCATATTATGCACCAGAAAAAAAAAAAATTCAAAATCTTAAAATGGCTATAACTCCTAAACTAGGCGTCTGCGGGGGTCATATTAAGCACCAGAAAAAAAATATTTCAAAACACTAAAATGGCCATAACTCCTAAACTAGGCGTCTGCGGGGGTCATATTATGCACCAGAAAAAAATATTTCAAAACACTAAAATGGCTATAACTCCTAAACTAGGCGTCTGCGGGGGTCATATTATGCACCAGAAAAAAAAAAAATTCAAAATCTTAAAATGGCTATAACTCCTAAACTAGGCGTCTGCGGGGGTCATATTATGAACCAAAAAAACAATTTCAAAATACTAAAATGGCTATAACTCCTAAACTAGGCGTCTGCGGGGGTCATATTATGCACCAAAAAAAAAATTCTAAATCTTAAAATGGCTATAACTCCTAAACTAGGCGTCTAAATGTTAAAATGGCTATAACTCCTAACCTAGGCGTCTGCGGGGGACATATTATGCACCAGAAAAAAAAAATTCTAAATCTTAAAATGGCTATAACTCCTAAACTAGGCGTCTGCGGGGGTCATATTATGCACCAGAAAAAAAAAAATTCAAAATCTTAAAATGGCTATAACTCCTAAACTAGGCGTCTGCGGGGGTCATATTAAGCACCAGAAAAAAAATATTTCAAAACACTAAAATGGCCATAAGTCCTAAACTAGGCGTCTGCGGGGGTCATATTATGCACCAGAAAAAAATATTTCAAAACACTACAATGGCTATAACTCCTAAACTAGGAGTCTGCGGGGGTCATTTTATGCACCAGAAAAAAAAAATTCTAAATCTTAAAATGGCTATAACTCCTAAACTAGGCGTCTGCGGGGGTCATATTATGCACCAGAAAAAAAAAATTCTAAATCTTAAAATGGCTATAACTCCTAAACTTGGCGTCTGTGGGGGTCATATTGTACACCAGAAAAACAAATTTCAAAACACTAAAACGGCTATAACTCCTAAAGATAGGCGTCTGCGGGGGTCATATTATGAACCAAAAAAACAATTTCAAAATACTAAAATGGCTATAACTCCTAAACTAGGCGTCTGCGGGGGTCATATTATGTACCAGAAAAAAAAAAATTCAAAATCTTTAAATGGCTATAACTCCTAAACTAGGCGTCTGCGGGGGTCATATTATGCACCAGAAAAAAATATTTCAAAACACTAAAATGGCTGTAACTCCTAAACTAGGAGTCTGCGGGGGTCATTTTATGCACCAGAAAAAAAAAATTCTAAATCTTAAAATGGCTATAACTCCTAAACTAGGCGTCTGCGGGGGTCATATTATGCACCAGAAAAAAAAAAATTCAAAATCTTAAAATGGCTATAACTCCTAAACTAGGCGTCTGCGGGGGTCATATTATGCACCAGAAAAAAAATATTCAAAATCTTAAAATGGCTATAACTCCTAAACTAGGCGTCTGCGGGGGTCATATTATGCACCAGAAAAAAATATTTCAAAACACTAAAATGGCTGTAACTCCTAAACTAGGAGTCTGCGGGGGTCATTTTATGCACCAGAAAAAAAAAATTCTAAATCTTAAAATGGCTATAACTCCTAAACTAGGCGTCTGCGGGGGTCATATTATGCACCAGAAAAAAAAAAATTCTAAATCTTAAAATGGCTATAACTCCTAAACTAGGCGTCTGCGGGGGTCATATTATGCACCAGAAAAAAAAAAATTCAAAATCTTAAAATGGCTATAACTCCTAAACTAGGCGTCTGCGGGGGTCATATTATGCACCAGAAAAAAAAAATTCAAAATCTTAAAATGGCTATAACTCCTAAACTAGGCGTCTGCGGGGGTTATATTATGCACCAGAAAAAAAAAAATTCAAAATCTTAAAATGGCTATAACTCCTAAACTAGGCGTCTGCGGGGGTCATATTATGCACCAGAAAAAAATATTTCAAAACACTAAAATGGCTGTAACTCCTAAACTAGGAGTCTGCGGGGGTCATTTTATGCACCAGAAAAAAAAAATTCTAAATCTTAAAATGGCTATAACTCCTAAACTAGGCGTCTGCGGGGGTCATATTATGCACCAGAAAAAAAAAAAATTCAAAATCTTAAAATGGCTATAACTCCTAAACTAGGCGTCTGCGGGGGTCATATTAAGCACCAGAAAAAAAATATTTCAAAACACTAAAATGGCCATAACTCCTAAACTAGGCGTCTGCGGGGGTCATATTATGCACCAGAAAAAAATATTTCAAAACACTAAAATGGCTATAACTCCTAAACTAGGAGTCTGCGGGGGTCATTTTATGCACCAGAAAAAAAAAATTCTAAATCTTAAAATGGCTATAACTCCTAAACTAGGCGTCTGCGGGGGTCATATTATGCACCAAAAAAAAAAAATTCTAAATCTTAAAATGGCTATAACTCCTAAACTAGGCGTCTGCGGGGGTCATATTATGTACCAGAAAAAAAAAAATTCAAAATCTTAAAATGGCTATAACTCCTAAACTAGGCGTCTGCGGGGGTCATATTATGCACCAGAAAAAAAGAATTCTAAATCTCAAAATGGCTACAACTCCTAAACTAGGCGTCGGTGGGGGTCATATTGTACACCAGAAAAACAAATTTCAAAACACTAAAACGGCTATAACTCCTAAAGATAGGCGTCTGCGGGGGTCATATTATGAACCAAAAAAACAATTTCAAAATACTAAAATGGCTATAACTCCTAAACTAGGCGTCTGCGGGGGTCATATTATGCACCAAAAAAAAAATTCTAAATCTTAAAATGGCTATAACTCCTAAACTAGGCGTCTAAATGTTAAAATGGCTATAACTCCTAACCTAGGCGTCTGCGGGGGACATATTATGCACCAGAAAAAAAAAATTCTAAATCTTAAAATGGCTATAACTCCTAAACTAGGCGTCTGCGGGGGTCATATTATGCACCAGAAAAAAAAAAATTCAAAATCTTAAAATGGCTATAACTCCTAAACTAGGCGTCTGCGGGGGTCATATTAAGCACCAGAAAAAAAATATTTCAAAACACTAAAATGGCCATAAGTCCTAAACTAGGCGTCTGCGGGGGTCATATTATGCACCAGAAAAAAATATTTCAAAACACTACAATGGCTATAACTCCTAAACTAGGAGTCTGCGGGGGTCATTTTATGCACCAGAAAAAAAAAATTCTAAATCTTAAAATGGCTATAACTCCTAAACTAGGCGTCTGCGGGGGTCATATTATGCACCAGAAAAAAAAAATTCTAAATCTTAAAATGGCTATAACTCCTAAACTTGGCGTCAGTGGGGGTCATATTGTACACCAGAAAAACAAATTTCAAAACACTAAAACGGCTATAACTCCTAAAGATAGGCGTCTGCGGGGGTCATATTATGAACCAAAAAAACAATTTCAAAATACTAAAATGGCTATAACTCCTAAACTAGGCGTCTGCGGGGGTCATATTATGTACCAGAAAAAAAAAAAATTCAAAATCTTTAAATGGCTATAACTCCTAAACTAGGCGTCTGCGGGGGTCATATTATGCACCAGAAAAAAAAAAAATTCTAAATCTCAAAATGGCTACAACTCCTAAACTAGGCGTCTGTGGGGGTCATATTGTACACCAGAAAAACAAATTTCAAAACACTAAAACGGCTATAACTCCTAAAGATAGGCGTCTGCGGGGGTCATATTATGAACCAAGAAAACAATTTCAAAATACTAAAATGGCTATAACTCCTAAACTAGGCGTCTGCGGGGGTCATATTATGCACCAAAAAAAAAAAATTCTAAATCTTAAAATGGCTATAACTCCTAAACTAGGCGTCTGCGGGGGTCATATTATGCACCAGAAAAAAAATATTCAAAATCTTAAAATGGCTATAACTCCTAAACTAGGCGTCTGCGGGGGTCATATTATGCACCAGAAAAAAATATTTCAAAACACTAAAATGGCTGTAACTCCTAAACTAGGAGTCTGCGGGGGTCATTTTATGCACCAGAAAAAAAAAATTCTAAATCTTAAAATGGCTATAACTCCTAAACTAGGCGTCTGCGGGGGTCATATTATGCACCAGAAAAAAAAAAATTCTAAATCTTAAAATGGCTATAACTCCTAAACTAGGCGTCTGCGGGGGTCATATTATGCACCAGAAAAAAAAAAATTCAAAATCTTAAAATGGCTATAACTCCTAAACTAGGCGTCTGCGGGGGTCATATTATGCACCAGAAAAAAAAAATTCAAAATCTTAAAATGGCTATAACTCCTAAACTAGGCGTCTGCGGGGGTTATATTATGCACCAGAAAAAAAAAAATTCAAAATCTTAAAATGGCTATAACTCCTAAACTAGGCGTCTGCGGGGGTCATATTATGCACCAGAAAAAAATATTTCAAAACACTAAAATGGCTGTAACTCCTAAACTAGGAGTCTGCGGGGGTCATTTTATGCACCAGAAAAAAAAAATTCTAAATCTTAAAATGGCTATAACTCCTAAACTAGGCGTCTGCGGGGGTCATATTATGCACCAGAAAAAAAAAAAATTCAAAATCTTAAAATGGCTATAACTCCTAAACTAGGCGTCTGCGGGGGTCATATTAAGCACCAGAAAAAAAATATTTCAAAACACTAAAATGGCCATAACTCCTAAACTAGGCGTCTGCGGGGGTCATATTATGCACCAGAAAAAAATATTTCAAAACACTAAAATGGCTATAACTCCTAAACTAGGAGTCTGCGGGGGTCATTTTATGCACCAGAAAAAAAAAATTCTAAATCTTAAAATGGCTATAACTCCTAAACTAGGCGTCTGCGGGGGTCATATTATGCACCAAAAAAAAAAAATTCTAAATCTTAAAATGGCTATAACTCCTAAACTAGGCGTCTGCGGGGGTCATATTATGTACCAGAAAAAAAAAAAATTCAAAATCTTAAAATGGCTATAACTCCTAAACTAGGCGTCTGCGGGGGTCATATTATGCACCAGAAAAAAAGAATTCTAAATCTCAAAATGGCTACAACTCCTAAACTAGGCGTCGGTGGGGGTCATATTGTACACCAGAAAAACAAATTTCAAAACACTAAAACGGCTATAACTCCTAAAGATAGGCGTCTGCGGGGGTCATATTATGAACCAAAAAAACAATTTCAAAATACTAAAATGGCTATAACTCCTAAACTAGGCGTCTGCGGGGGTCATATTATGCACCAAAAAAAAAATTCTAAATCTTAAAATGGCTATAACTCCTAAACTAGGCGTCTAAATGTTAAAATGGCTATAACTCCTAACCTAGGCGTCTGCGGGGGACATATTATGCACCAGAAAAAAAAAATTCTAAATCTTAAAATGGCTATAACTCCTAAACTAGGCGTCTGCGGGGGTCATATTATGCACCAGAAAAAAAAAAATTCAAAATCTTAAAATGGCTATAACTCCTAAACTAGGCGTCTGCGGGGGTCATATTAAGCACCAGAAAAAAAATATTTCAAAACACTAAAATGGCCATAAGTCCTAAACTAGGCGTCTGCGGGGGTCATATTATGCACCAGAAAAAAATATTTCAAAACACTACAATGGCTATAACTCCTAAACTAGGAGTCTGCGGGGGTCATTTTATGCACCAGAAAAAAAAAATTCTAAATCTTAAAATGGCTATAACTCCTAAACTAGGCGTCTGCGGGGGTCATATTATGCACCAGAAAAAAAAAATTCTAAATCTTAAAATGGCTATAACTCCTAAACTTGGCGTCAGTGGGGGTCATATTGTACACCAGAAAAACAAATTTCAAAACACTAAAACGGCTATAACTCCTAAAGATAGGCGTCTGCGGGGGTCATATTATGAACCAAAAAAACAATTTCAAAATACTAAAATGGCTATAACTCCTAAACTAGGCGTCTGCGGGGGTCATATTATGTACCAGAAAAAAAAAAAATTCAAAATCTTTAAATGGCTATAACTCCTAAACTAGGCGTCTGCGGGGGTCATATTATGCACCAGAAAAAAAAAAAATTCTAAATCTCAAAATGGCTACAACTCCTAAACTAGGCGTCTGTGGGGGTCATATTGTACACCAGAAAAACAAATTTCAAAACACTAAAACGGCTATAACTCCTAAAGATAGGCGTCTGCGGGGGTCATATTATGAACCAAGAAAACAATTTCAAAATACTAAAATGGCTATAACTCCTAAACTAGGCGTCTGCGGGGGTCATATTATGCACCAAAAAAAAAAAATTCTAAATCTTAAAATGGCTATAACTCCTAAACTAGGCGTCTGCGGGGGTCATATTATGCACCAGAAAAAAATATTTCAAAACACTAAAATGGCTGTAACTCCTAAACTAGGAGTCTGCGGGGGTCATTTTATGCACCAGAAAAAAAAAATTCTAAATCTTAAAATGGCTATAACTCCTAAACTAGGCGTCTGCGGGGGTCATATTATGTACCAGAAAAAAAAAAAATTCAAAATCTTAAAATGGCTATAACTCCTAAACTAGGCGTCTGCGGGGGTCATATTATGCACCAGAAAAAAATATTTCAAAACACTAAAATGGCTGTAACTCCTAAACTAGGAGTCTGCGGGGGTCATTTTATGCACCAGAAAAAAAAAATTCTAAATCTTAAAATGGCTATAACTCCTAAACTAGGCGTCTGCGGGGGTCATATTATGCACCAAAAAAAAAAAATTCTAAATCTTAAAATGGCTATAACTCCTAAACTAGGGGTCTGCGGGGGTCATATTATGCACCAGAAAAAAAAAAACTCAAAATCTTAAAATGGCTATAACTCCTAAACTAGGCGTCTGCGGGGGTCATATTATGCACCAGAAAAAAAAAAAATTCAAAATCTTAAAATGGCTATAACTCCTAAACTAGGCGTCTGCGGGGGTCATATTATGCACCAGAAAAAAAAAACTCAAAATCTTAAAATGGCTATAACTCCTAAACTAGGCGTCTGCGGGGGTCATATTATGCACCAGAAAAAAATATTTCAAAACACTAAAATGGCTGTAACTCCTAAACTAGGAGTCTGCGGGGGTTATTTTATGCACCAGAAAAAAAAAATTCTAAATCTTAAAATGGCTATAACTCCTAAACTAGGCGTCTGCGGGGGTCATATTATGCACCAAAAAAAAAAAATTCTAAATCTTAAAATGGCTATAACTCCTAAACTAGGCGTCTGCGGGGGTCATATTATGCACCAGAAAAAAAAAAAATTCAAAATCTTAAAATGGCTATAACTCCTAAACTAGGCGTCTGCGGGGGTCATATTATGCACCAGAAAAAAAAAAAATTCAAAATCTTAAAATGGCTATAACTCCTAAACTAGGCGTCTGCGGGGGTCATATTAAGCACCAGAAAAAAAATATTTCAAAACACTAAAATGGCCATAAGTCCTAAACTAGGCGTCTGCGGGGGTCATATTATGCACCAGAAAAAAATATTTCAAAACACTACAATGGCTATAACTCCTAAACTAGGAGTCTGCGGGGGTCATTTTATGCACCAGAAAAAAAAAATTCTAAATCTTAAAATGGCTATAACTCCTAAACTAGGCGTCTGCGGGGGTCATATTATGCACCAGAAAAAAAAAATTCTAAATCTTAAAATGGCTATAACTCCTAAACTTGGCGTCAGTGGGGGTCATATTGTACACCAGAAAAACAAATTTCAAAACACTAAAACGGCTATAACTCCTAAAGATAGGCGTCTGCGGGGGTCATATTATGAACCAAAAAAACAATTTCAAAATACTAAAATGGCTATAACTCCTAAACTAGGCGTCTGCGGGGGTCATATTATGTACCAGAAAAAAAAAAAATTCAAAATCTTTAAATGGCTATAACTCCTAAACTAGGCGTCTGCGGGGGTCATATTATGCACCAGAAAAAAAAAAAATTCTAAATCTCAAAATGGCTACAACTCCTAAACTAGGCGTCTGTGGGGGTCATATTGTACACCAGAAAAACAAATTTCAAAACACTAAAACGGCTATAACTCCTAAAGATAGGCGTCTGCGGGGGTCATATTATGAACCAAGAAAACAATTTCAAAATACTAAAATGGCTATAACTCCTAAACTAGGCGTCTGCGGGGGTCATATTATGCACCAAAAAAAAAAAATTCTAAATCTTAAAATGGCTATAACTCCTAAACTAGGCGTCTGCGGGGGTCATATTATGCACCAGAAAAAAATATTTCAAAACACTAAAATGGCTGTAACTCCTAAACTAGGAGTCTGCGGGGGTCATTTTATGCACCAGAAAAAAAAAATTCTAAATCTTAAAATGGCTATAACTCCTAAACTAGGCGTCTGCGGGGGTCATATTATGTACCAGAAAAAAAAAAAATTCAAAATCTTAAAATGGCTATAACTCCTAAACTAGGCGTCTGCGGGGGTCATATTATGCACCAGAAAAAAATATTTCAAAACACTAAAATGGCTGTAACTCCTAAACTAGGAGTCTGCGGGGGTCATTTTATGCACCAGAAAAAAAAAATTCTAAATCTTAAAATGGCTATAACTCCTAAACTAGGCGTCTGCGGGGGTCATATTATGCACCAAAAAAAAAAAATTCTAAATCTTAAAATGGCTATAACTCCTAAACTAGGGGTCTGCGGGGGTCATATTATGCACCAGAAAAAAAAAAACTCAAAATCTTAAAATGGCTATAACTCCTAAACTAGGCGTCTGCGGGGGTCATATTATGCACCAGAAAAAAAAAAAATTCAAAATCTTAAAATGGCTATAACTCCTAAACTAGGCGTCTGCGGGGGTCATATTATGCACCAGAAAAAAAAAACTCAAAATCTTAAAATGGCTATAACTCCTAAACTAGGCGTCTGCGGGGGTCATATTATGCACCAGAAAAAAATATTTCAAAACACTAAAATGGCTGTAACTCCTAAACTAGGAGTCTGCGGGGGTTATTTTATGCACCAGAAAAAAAAAATTCTAAATCTTAAAATGGCTATAACTCCTAAACTAGGCGTCTGCGGGGGTCATATTATGCACCAAAAAAAAAAAATTCTAAATCTTAAAATGGCTATAACTCCTAAACTAGGCGTCTGCGGGGGTCATATTATGCACCAGAAAAAAAAAAAATTCAAAATCTTAAAATGGCTATAACTCCTAAACTAGGCGTCTGCGGGGGTCATATTATGCACCAGAAAAAAAAAACTCAAAATCTTAAAATGGCTATAACTCCTAAACTAGGCGTCTGTGGGGGTCATATTGTACACCAGAAAAACAAATTTCAAAACACTAAAACGGCTGTAACTCCTAAACTAGGAGTCTGTGGGGGTCATTTTATGCACCAGAAAAAAAAAATTCTAAATCTTAAAATGGCTATAACTCCTAAACTAGGCGTCTGCGGGGGTCATATTATGCACCAAAAAAAAAAAATTCTAAATCTTAAAATGGCTATAACTCCTAAACTAGGCGTCTGCGGGGGTCATATTATGCACCAGAAAAAAATATTTCAAAACACTAAAATGGCTGTAACTCCTAAACTAGGAGTCTGCGGGGGTCATTTTATGCACCAGAAAAAAAAAATTCTAAATCTTAAAATGGCTATAACTCCTAAACTAGGCGTCTGCGGGGGTCATATTTTGCACCAAAAAAAAAAAATTCTAAATCTTAAAATGGCTATAACTCCTAAACTAGGCGTCTGCGGGGGTCATATTATGCACCAGAAAAAAATATTTCAAAACACTAAAATGGCTGTAACTCCTAAACTAGGAGTCTGCGGGGGTCATTTTATGCACCAGAAAAAAAAAATTCTAAATCTTAAAATGGCTATAACTCCTAAACTAGGCGTCTGCGGGGGTCATATTATGCACCAGAAAAAAAAAAACTCTAAATCTTAAAATGGCTATAACTCCTAAACTAGGCGTCTGCGGGGGTCATATTATGCACCAGAAAAAAAAAACTCAAAATCTTAAAATGGCTATAACTCCTAAACTAGGCGTCTGCGGGGGTCATATTATGCACCAGAAAAAAAAAATTCTAAATCTTAAAATGGCTATAACTCCTAAACTAGGCGTCTGCGGGGGTCATATTATGAACCAAAAAAACAATTTCAAAATACTAAAATGGCTGTAACTCCTAAACTAGGAGTCTGTGGGGGTCATTTTATGCACCAGAAAAAAAAAATTCTAAATCTTAAAATGGCTATAACTCCTAAACTAGGCGTCTGCGGGGGTCATATTATGCACCAAAAAAAAAAAATTCTAAATCTTAAAATGGCTATAACTCCTAAACTAGGCGTCTGCGGGGGTCATATTATGCACCAGAAAAAAATATTTCAAAACACTAAAATGGCTGTAACTCCTAAACTAGGAGTCTGCGGGGGTCATTTTATGCACCAGAAAAAAAAAATTCTAAATCTTAAAATGGCTATAACTCCTAAACTAGGCGTCTGCGGGGGTCATATTATGCACCAAAAAAAAAAAATTCTAAATCTTAAAATGGCTATAACTCCTAAACTAGGCGTCTGCGGGGGTCATATTATGCACCAGAAAAAAAAAAACTCTAAATCTTAAAATGGCTATAACTCCTAAACTAGGCGTCTGCGGGGGTCATATTATGCACCAGAAAAAAAAAAAATTCAAAATCTTAAAATGGCTATAACTCCTAAACTAGGCGTCTGCGGGGGTCATATTATGCACCAGAAAAAAAAAACTCAAAATCTTAAAATGGCTATAATTCCTAAACTAGGCGTCTGCGGGGGTCATATTATGCACCAGAAAAAAAAAAATTCTAAATCTCAAAATGGCTACAACTCCTAAACTAGGCGTCTGTGGGGGTCATATTGTACACCAGAAAAACAAATTTCAAAACACTAAAACGGCTATAACTCCTAAAGATAGGCGTCTGCGGGGGTCATATTATGAACCAAAAAAACAATTTCAAAATACTAAAATGGCTATAACTCCTAAACTAGGCGTCTGCGGGGGTCATATTATGCACCAGAAAAAAAAAAAATCAAAATCTTAAAATGGCTATAACTCCTAAACGAGGCGTCTGCGGGGGTCATATTATGCACCAGAAAAAAATATTTCAAAACACTAAAATGGCTGTAACTCCTAAACTAGGAGTCTGCGGGGGTCATTTTATGCACCAGAAAAAAAAAATTCTAAATCTTAAAATGGCTATAACTCCTAAACTAGGCGTCTGCGGGGGTCATATTATGCACCAGAAAAAAAAAAATTCAAAATCTTAAAATGGCTATAACTCCTAAACTAGGCGTCTGCGGGGGTCATATTATGCACCAGAAAAAAAAAAACTCAAAATCTTAAAATGGCTATAACTCCTAAACTAGGCGTCTGCGGGGGTCATATTATGCACCAGAAAAAAATATTTCAAAACACTAAAATGGCTATAACTCCTAAACTAGGAGTCTGCGGGGGTCATTTTATGCACCAGAAAACAAAAATTCTAAATCTTAAAATGGCTATAACTCCTAAACTAGGCGTCTGCGTTGGTCATATTATGCACCAGAAAAAAAAAAATTCAAAATCTTAAAATGGCTATAACTCCTAAACTAGGCGTCTGCGGGGGTCATATTATGCACCAGAAAAAAAAAATTCAAAATCTTAAAATGGCTATAACTCCTAAACTAGGCGTCTACGGGGGTCATATTATGCACCAGAAAAAAATATTTCAAAACACTAAAATGGCTATAACTCCTAAAGATAGGCGTCTGCGGGGGTCATATTATGAACCAAAAAACAATTTCAAAATACTAAAATGGCTATAACTCCTAAACTAGGCGTCTGCGGGGGTCATATTAAGCACCAGAAAAAAAATATTTCAAAACACTAAAATGGCCATAACTCCTAAACTAGGCGTCTGCGGGGGTCATATTATGCACCAGAAAAAAATATTTCAAAACACTAAAATGGCTGTAACTCCTAAAGATAGGCGTCTGCGGGGGTCATATTATGAACCAAAAAAACAATTTCAAAATACTAAAATGGCTATAACTCCTAAACTAGGCGTCTGCGGGGGTCATATTATGCACCAGAAAAAAAAAAAATCAAAATCTTAAAATGGCTATAACTCCTAAACGAGGCGTCTGCGGGGGTCATATTATGCACCAGAAAAAAATATTTCAAAACACTAAAATGGCTGTAACTCCTAAACTAGGAGTCTGCGGGGGTCATTTTATGCACCAGAAAAAAAAAATTCTAAATCTTAAAATGGCTATAACTCCTAAACTAGGCGTCTGCGGGGGTCATATTATGCACCAGAAAAAAATATTTCAAAACACTAAAATGGCTGTAACTCCTAAACTAGGAGTCTGCGGGGGTCATTTTATGCACCAGAAAAAAAAAATTCTAAATCTTAAAATGGCTATAACTCCTAAACTAGGCGTCTGCGGGGGTCATATTATGCACCAGAAAAAAATATTTCAAAACACTAAAATGGCTGTAACTCCTAAACTAGGAGTCTGCGGGGGTCATTTTATGCACCAGAAAAAAAAAATTCTAAATCTTAAAATGGCTATAACTCCTAAACTAGGCGTCTGCGGGGGTCATATTATGCACCAGAAAAAAATATTTCAAAACACTAAAATGGCTGTAACTCCTAAACTAGGAGTCTGCGGGGGTCATTTTATGCACCAGAAAAAAAAAATTCTAAATCTTAAAATGGCTATAACTCCTAAACTAGGCGTCTGCGGGGGTCATATTATGCACCAGAAAAAAATATTTCAAAACACTAAAATGGCTGTAACTCCTAAACTAGGAGTCTGCGGGGGTCATTTTATGCACCAGAAAAAAAAAATTCTAAATCTTAAAATGGCTATAACTCCTAAACTAGGCGTCTGCGGGGGTCATATTATGCACCAGAAAAAAATATTTCAAAACACTAAAATGGCTGTAACTCCTAAACTAGGAGTCTGCGGGGGTCATTTTATGCACCAGAAAAAAAAAATTCTAAATCTTAAAATGGCTATAACTCCTAAACTAGGCGTCTGCGGGGGTCATATTATGCACCAGAAAAAAATATTTCAAAACACTAAAATGGCTGTAACTCCTAAACTAGGAGTCTGCGGGGGTCATTTTATGCACCAGAAAAAAAAAATTCTAAATCTTAAAATGGCTATAACTCCTAAACTAGGCGTCTGCGGGGGTCATATTATGCACCAGAAAAAAAAAATTCAAAATCTTAAAATGGCTATAACTCCTAAACTAGGCGTCTGCGGGGGTCATATTATGCACCAGAAAAAAAAAAACTCAAAATCTTAAAATGGCTATAACTCCTAAACTAGGCGTCTGCGGGGGTCATATTATGCACCAGAAAAAAATATTTCAAAACACTAAAATGGCTATAACTCCTAAACTAGGAGTCTGCGGGGGTCATTTTATGCACCAGAAAACAAAAATTCTAAATCTTAAAATGGCTATAACTCCTAAACTAGGCGTCTGCGTTGGTCATATTATGCACCAGAAAAAAAAAAATTCAAAATCTTAAAATGGCTATAACTCCTAAACTAGGCGTCTGCGGGGGTCATATTATGCACCAGAAAAAAAAAATTCAAAATCTTAAAATGGCTATAACTCCTAAACTAGGCGTCTACGGGGGTCATATTATGCACCAGAAAAAAATATTTCAAAACACTAAAATGGCTGTAACTCCTAAACTAGGAGTCTGCGGGGGTCATTTTATGCACCAGAAAAAAAAAATTCTAAATCTTAAAATGGCTATAACTCCTAAACTAGGCGTCTGCGGGGGTCATATTATGCACCAGAAAAAAATATTTCAAAACACTAAAATGGCTGTAACTCCTAAACTAGGAGTCTGCGGGGGTCATTTTATGCACCAGAAAAAAAAAATTCTAAATCTTAAAATGGCTATAACTCCTAAACTAGGCGTCTGCGGGGGTCATATTATGCACCAGAAAAAAAAAAATTCAAAATCTTAAAATGGCTATAACTCCTAAACTAGGCGTCTGCGGGGGTCATATTATGCACCAGAAAAAAAAAAAATCAAAATCTTAAAATGGCTATAACTCCTAAACTAGGCGTCTGCGGGGGTCATATTATGCACCAGAAAAAAATATTTCAAAACACTAAAATGGCTATAACTCCTAAACTAGGAGTCTGCGGGGGTCATTTTATGCACCAGAAAACAAAAATTCTAAATCTTAAAATGGCTATAACTCCTAAACTAGGCGTCTGCGTTGGTCATATTATGCACCAGAAAAAAAAAAATTCAAAATCTTAAAATGGCTATAACTCCTAAACTAGGCGTCTGCGGGGGTCATATTAAGCACCAGAAAAAAAATATTTCAAAACACTAAAATGGCCATAACTCCTAAACTAGGCGTCTGCGGGGGTCATATTATGCACCAGAAAAAAAAAAAATTCTAAATCTTAAAATGGCTATAACTCCTAAACTAGGCGTCTGCGGGGGTCATATTAAGCACCAGAAAAAAAATATTTCAAAACACTAAAATGGCCATAACTCCTAAACTAGGCGTCTGCGGGGGTCATATTATGCACCAGAAAAAAATATTTCAAAACACTAAAATGGCTATAACTCCTAAACTAGGAGTCTGCGGGGGTCATTTTATGCACCAGAAAAAAAAAATTCAAAATCTTAAAATGGCTATAACTCCTAAACTAGGCGTCTGCGGGGGTCATATTATGCACCAGAAAAAAATATTTCAAAACACTAAAATGGCCATAACTCCTAAACTAGGCGTCTGCGGGGGTCATATTATGCACCAGAAAAAAAAAAATTCTAAATCTCAAAATGGCTACAACTCCTAAACTAGGCGTCTGTGGGGGTCATATTGTACACCAGAAAAACAAATTTCAAAACACTAAAACGGCTATAACTCCTAAAGATAGGCGTCTGCGGGGGTCATATTATGAACCAAAAAAACAATTTCAAAATACTAAAATGGCTATAACTCCTAAACTAGGCGTCTGCGGGGGTCATATTATGCACCAAAAAAAAAAATTCTAAATCTTAAAATGGCAATAACTCCTAAACTAGGCGTCTAAATGTTAAAATGGCTATAACTCCTAAACTAGGCGTCTGCGGGGGTCATATTATGCACCAGAAAAAAAAATTCTAAATCTTAAAATGGCTATAACTCCTAAACTAGGCGTCTGCGGGGGTCATATTATGCACCAGAAAAAAAAAAAATTCAAAATCTTAAAATGGCTATAACTCCTAAACTAGGCGTCTGCGGGGGTCATATTATGCACCAGAAAAAAAAAATTCTAAATCTTAAAATGGCTATAACTCCTAAACTAGGCGTCTGCGGGGGTCATATTATGCACCAGAAAAAAAAAATTCAAAATCTTAAAATGGTTATAACTCCTAAACTAGGCGTCTGCGGGGGTCATATTATGCACCAGAAAAAAATTTCTAAATCTTAAAATGGCTATAACTCCTAAACTAGGCGTCTGCGTTGGTCATATTATGCACCAGAAAAAAAAAAAATTCAAAATCTTAAAATGGCTATAACTCCTAAACTAGGCGTCTGCGGGGGTCATATTATGCACCAGAAAAAAAAAATTCAAAATCTTAAAATGGCTATAACTCCTAAACTAGGCGTCTACGGGGGTCATATTATGCACCAGAAAAAAATATTTCAAAACACTAAAATGGCTATAACTCCTAAAGATAGGCGTCTGCGGGGGTCATATTATGAACCAAAAAAACAATTTCAAAATACTAAAATGGCTATAACTCCTAAACTAGGCGTCTGCGGGGGTCATATTATGCACCAGAAAAAAAAAAATTCAAAATCTTAAAATGGCTATAACTCCTAAACTAGGCGTCTGCGGGGGTCATATTAAGCACCAGAAAAAAAATATTTCAAAACACTAAAATGGCCATAACTCCTAAACTAGGCGTCTGCGGGGGTCATATTATGCACCAGAAAAAAATATTTCAAAACACTAAAATGGCTATAACTCCTAAACTAGGAGTCTGCGGGGGTCATTTTATGCACCAGAAAAAAAAAATTCTAAATCTTAAAATGGCTATAACTCCTAAACTAGGCGTCTGCGGGGGTCATATTATGCACCAGAAAAAAAAAAATTCAAAATCATAAAATGGCTATAACTCCTAAACTAGGCGTCTGCGGGGGTCATATTATGCACCAGAAAAAAATATTTCAAAACACTAAAATGGCCACAACTCCTAAACTAGGAGTCTAAATGTTAAAATGGCTATAACTCCTAAACTAGGCGTCTGCGGGGGTCATATTATGCACCAGAAAAAAAAAAATTCTAAATCTCAAAATGGCTACAACTCCTAAACTAGGCGTCTGTGGGGGTAATATTGTACACCAGAAAAACAAATTTCAAAACACTAAAACGGCTATAACTCCTAAAGATAGGCGTCTGCGGGGGTCATATTATGCACCAGAAAAAAATATTTCAAAACACTAAAATGGCCATAACTCCTAAACTAGGAGTCTAAATGTTAAAATGGCTATAACTCCTAAACTAGGCGTCTGCGGGGGTCATATTATGCACCAGAAAAAAAAAAATTCTAAATCTCAAAATGGCTATAACTCCTAAACTAGGCGTCTGCGGGGGTCATATTATGCACCAGAAAAAAAAAATTCTAAATATTAAAATGGCTATAACTCCTAAACTAGGCGTCTGCGGGGGTCATATTATGCACCAGAAAAAAAAAAATTCAAAATCTTAAAATGGCTATAACTCCTAAACTAGGCGTCTGCGGGGGTATTATTATGCACCAGAAAAAAATATTTCAAAATCTTAAAATGGCTATAACTCCTAAACCAGGCGTCTGCGGGGGTCATATTATGCGCCAGAAAAAAAAAAATTCAAAATCTTAAAATGGCTATAACTCCTAAACCAGGCGTCTGCGGGGGTCATATTATGCACCAGAAAAAAAATATTTCAAAACACTAAAATGGCCATAAGTCCTAAACTAGGCGTCTGCGGGGGTCATATTATGCACTAGAAAAAAATATTTCAAAACACTAAAATGGCTATAACTCCTAAACTAGGAGTCTGCGGGGGTCATTTTATGCACCAGAAAAAAAAATTCTAAATCTTAAAATGGCTATAACTCCTAAACTAGGCGTCTGCGGGGGTCATATTATGCACCAGAAAAAAAAAAATTCAAAATCTTAAAATGGCTATAACTCCTAAACTAGGCGTCTGCGGGGGTCATATTATGCACCAGAAAAAAAAAAATTCAAAATCTTAAAATGGCCATAACTCCTAAACTAGGCGTCTGCGGGGGTCATATTATGCACCAGAAAAAAAAAAAATTCAAAATCTTAAAATGGCTATAACTCCTAAACTAGGCGTCTGCGGGGGTCATATTATGCACCAGAAAAAAAAAAATTCAAAATCTTAAAATGGCTATAACTCCTAAACTAGGCGTCTACGGGGGTCATATTATGCACCAGAAAAAAATATTTCAAAACACTAAAATGGCCATAACTCCTAAACTAGGCGTCTGCGGGGGTCATATTATGCACCAGAAAAAAAAAAATTCAAAATCTTAAAATGGCTATAACTCCTAAACCAGGCGTCTGCGGGGGTCATATTATGCACCAGAAAAAAAAAAATTCTAAATCTCAAAATGGCTACAACTCCTAAACTAGGCGTCTGTGGGGTCATATTGTACACCAGAAAAACAAATTTCAAAACACTAAAACGGCTATAACTCCTAAAGATAGGCGTCTGCGGGGGTCATATTATGAACCAAAAAAACAATTTCAAAATACTAAAATGGCTATAACTCCTAAACTAGGCGTCTGCGGGGGTCATATTATGCACCAAAAAAAAAAAATTCTAAATCTTAAAATGGCTATAACTCCTAAACTAGGCGTCTGCGGGGGTCATATTATGCACCAGAAAAAAAAAAATTCTAAATCTCAAAATGGCTACAACTCCTAAACTAGGCGTCTGTGGGGGTCATATTGTACACCAGAAAAACAAATTTCAAAACACTAAAACGGCTATAACTCCTAAAGATAGGCGTCTGCGGGGGTCATATTATGAACCAAAAAAACAATTTCAAAATACTAAAATGGCTATAACTCCTAAACTAGGCGTCTGCGGGGGTCATATTATGCACCAAAAAAAAAAAATTCTAAATCTTAAAATGGCTATAACTCCTAAACTAGGCGTCTGCGGGGGTCATATTATGCACCAGAAAAAAAAAAATTCAAAATCTTAAAATGGCTATAAATCCTAAACTAGGCGTCTGCGGGGGTCATATTATGCACCAGAAAAAAAAAAATTCAAAATCTTAAAATGGCTATAACTCCTAAACTAGGCGTCTGCGGGGGTCATATTATGTACCAGAAAAAAAAAATTCAAAATCTTAAAATGGCTATAACTCCTAAACTAGGCGTCTGCGGGGGTCATATTATGTACCAGAAAAAAAAAAAATTCAAAATCTTAAAATGGCTATAACTCCTAAACTAGGCGTCTGCGGGGGTCATATTATGCACCAGAAAAAAAAAAATTCTAAATCTCAAAATGGCTACAACTCCTAAACTAGGCGTCTGTGGGGGTCATATTGTACACCAGAAAAACAAATTTCAAAACACTAAAACGGCTATAACTCCTAAAGATAGGCGTCTGCGGGGGTCATATTATGAACCAAAAAAAAAAAATTCTAAATCTTAAAATGGCTATAACTCCTAAACTAGGCGTCTGCGGGGGTCATATTATGCACCAGAAAAAAAAAAAATTCAAAATCTTAAAATGGCTATAAATCCTAAACTAGGCGTCTGCGGGGGTCATATTATGCACCAGAAAAAAAAAAATTCAAAATCTTAAAATGGCTATAACTAACTCCTAAACTAGGCGTCTGCGGGGGTCATATTATGTACCAGAAAAAAAAAAATTCAAAATCTTAAAATGGCTATAACTCCTAAACTAGGCGTCTGCGGTGGTCATATTATGTACCAGAAAAAAAAAATTCAAAATCTTAAAATGGCTATAACTCCTAAACTAGGCGTCTGCGGGGGTCATATTATGCACCAGAAAAAAAAAAATTCTAAATCTCAAAATGGCTACAACTCCTAAACTAGGCGTCTGTGGGGGTCATATTGTACACCAGAAAAACAAATTTCAAAACACTAAAACGGCTATAACTCCTAAAGATAGGCGTCTGCGGGGGTCATATTATGAACCAAAAAAACAATTTCAAAATACTAAAATGGCTATAAGTCCTAAACTAGGCGTCTGCGGGGGTCAGATTATGCACCAAAAAAAAAAATTCTCAATCTTAAAATGGCTATAACTCCTAAACTAGGCGTCTGCGGGGGTCATATTATGCACCAGAAAAAAAAAAATTCAAAATCTTAAAATGGCTATAACTCCTAAACTAGGCGTCTGCGGTGGTCATATTATGTACCAGAAAAAAAAAATTCAAAATCTTAAAATGGCTATAACTCCTAAACTAGGCGTCTGCGGGGGTCATATTAAGCACCAGAAAAAAAATATTTCAAAACACTAAAATGGCCATAAGTCCTAAACTAGGCGTCTGCGGGGGTCATATTATGCACCAGAAAAAAATATTTCAAAACACTAAAATGGCTATAACTCCTAAACTAGGCGTCTGTGGGGGTCATATTGTACACCAGAAAAACAAATTTCAAAACACTAAAACGGCTATAACTCCTAAAGATAGGCGTCTGCGGGGGTCATATTATGAACCAAAAAAACAATTTCAAAATACTAAAATGGCTATAACTCCTAAACTAGGCGTCTGCGGGGGTCATATTATGCACCAAAAAAAAAAAATTCTAAATCTTAAAATGGCTATAACTCCTAAACTAGGCGTCTGCGGGGGTCATATTATGCACCAGAAAAAAAAAAATTCAAAATCTTAAAATGGCTATAAATCCTAAACTAGGCGTCTGCGGGGGTCATATTATGCACCAGAAAAAAAAAAATTCAAAATCTTAAAATGGCTATAACTCCTAAACTAGGCGTCTGCGGGGGTCATATTATGTACCAGAAAAAAAAAATTCAAAATCTTAAAATGGCTATAACTCCTAAACTAGGCGTCTGCGGGGGTCATATTATGTACCAGAAAAAAAAAAAATTCAAAATCTTAAAATGGCTATAACTCCTAAACTAGGCGTCTGCGGGGGTCATATTATGCACCAGAAAAAAAAAAATTCTAAATCTCAAAATGGCTACAACTCCTAAACTAGGCGTCTGTGGGGGTCATATTGTACACCAGAAAAACAAATTTCAAAACACTAAAACGGCTATAACTCCTAAAGATAGGCGTCTGCGGGGGTCATATTATGAACCAAAAAAAAAAAATTCTAAATCTTAAAATGGCTATAACTCCTAAACTAGGCGTCTGCGGGGGTCATATTATGCACCAGAAAAAAAAAAAATTCAAAATCTTAAAATGGCTATAAATCCTAAACTAGGCGTCTGCGGGGGTCATATTATGCACCAGAAAAAAAAAAATTCAAAATCTTAAAATGGCTATAACTAACTCCTAAACTAGGCGTCTGCGGGGGTCATATTATGTACCAGAAAAAAAAAAATTCAAAATCTTAAAATGGCTATAACTCCTAAACTAGGCGTCTGCGGTGGTCATATTATGTACCAGAAAAAAAAAATTCAAAATCTTAAAATGGCTATAACTCCTAAACTAGGCGTCTGCGGGGGTCATATTATGCACCAGAAAAAAAAAAATTCTAAATCTCAAAATGGCTACAACTCCTAAACTAGGCGTCTGTGGGGGTCATATTGTACACCAGAAAAACAAATTTCAAAACACTAAAACGGCTATAACTCCTAAAGATAGGCGTCTGCGGGGGTCATATTATGAACCAAAAAAACAATTTCAAAATACTAAAATGGCTATAAGTCCTAAACTAGGCGTCTGCGGGGGTCAGATTATGCACCAAAAAAAAAAATTCTCAATCTTAAAATGGCTATAACTCCTAAACTAGGCGTCTGCGGGGGTCATATTATGCACCAGAAAAAAAAAAATTCAAAATCTTAAAATGGCTATAACTCCTAAACTAGGCGTCTGCAGGGGTCATATTATGCACCAGAAAAAAAAAAAATTCAAAATCTTAAAATGGCTATAACTCCTAAACTAGGCGTCTGCGGGGGTCATATTATGCACCAGAAAAAAAAAAAAAATTCTAAATCTCAAAATGGCTACAACTCCTAAGCTAGGCGTCTGTGGGGGTCATATTATGCACCAAAAAAAAAAAATTCTAAATCTTAAAATGGCTATAACTCCTAAACTAGGCGTCTGCGGGGGTCATATTATGCACCAAAAAAAAAAAATTCTAAATCTTAAAATGGCTATAACTCCTAAACTAGGCGTCTGCGGGGGTCATATTATGCACCAAAAAAAAAAAAATTCTAAATCTTAAAATGGCTATAACTCCTAAACTAGGCGTCTGCGGGGGTCATATTATGCACCAGAAAAAAAAAAAATTCAAAATCTTAAAATGGCTATAACTCCTAAACTAGGCGTCTGCGGGGGTCATATTATGCACCAGAAAAAAAAAAATTCTAAATCTCAAAATGGCTATAACTCCTAAACTAGGCGTCTGCGGGGGTCATATTATGCACCAGAAAAAAAAAATTCTAAATGTTAAAATGGCTATAACTCCTAAACTAGGCGTCTGCGGGGGTCATATTATGCACCAAAAAAAAAAAATTCTAAATCTTAAAATGGCTATAACTCCTAAACTAAGCGTCTGCGGGGGTCATATTATGCACCAGAAAAAAATATTTCAAAACACTAAAATGGCCATAACTCCTAAACTAGGAGTCTAAATGTTAAAATGGCTATAACTCCTAAACTAGGCGTCTGCGGGGGTCAAATAATGCACCAGAAAAAAAAAAATTCTAAATCTCAAAATGGCTACAACTCCTAAACTAGGCGTCTGTGGGGGTCATATTGTACACCAGAAAAACAAATTTCAAAACACTAAAACGGCTATAACTCCTAAAGATAGGCGTCTGCGGGGGTCATATTATGAACCAAAAAAACAATTTCAAAATACTAAAATGGCTATAACTCCTAAACTAGGCGTCTGCGGGGGTCATATTATGCACCAAAAAAAAAAAATTCAAAATCTTAAAATGGCTATAACTCCTAAACTAGGCGTCTGCGGGGGTCATATTATGCACCAGAAAAAAAAAAAATTCAAAATCTTAAAATGGCTATAACTCCTAAACTAGGCGTCTGCGGGGGTCATATTATGCACCAGAAAAAAAAAAATTCTAAATCTCAAAATGGCTACAACTCCTAAACTAGGCGTCTGTGGGGGTCATATTGTACACCAGAAAAACAAATTTCAAAACACTAAAACGGCTATAACTCCTAAAGATAGGCGTCTGCGGGGGTCATATTATGAACCAAAAAAACAATTTCAAAATACTAAACTGGCTATAACTCCTAAACTAGGCGTCTGCGGGGGTCATATTATGCACCAGAAAAAAAAAAATTCAAAACACTAAAACGGCTATAACACCCTAAAGATAGGCGTCTGCGGGGGTCTTATTATGAACCAAAAAAACAATTTCAAAATACTAAAACGGCTATAACTCCTAAAGATAGGCGTCTGCGGGGGTCATATTATGAACCAAAAAAACAATTTCAAAATACTAAACTGGCTACAACTCCAAAACTAGGCGTCTGTGGGGGTCATATTGTACACCAGAAAAACAAATTTCAAAACACTAAAACGGCTATAACACCCTAAAGATAGGCGTCTGCGGGGGTCTTATTATGAACCAAAAAAACAATTTCAAAATACTAAAATGGCTATAACTCCTAAACTAGGCGTCTGCGGGGGTCATATTATGCACCAAAAAAAAAAAAATCTAAATCTTAAAATGGCTATAACTCCTAAACTAGGCGTCTGCGGGGGTCATATTATGCACCAGAAAAAAATATTTCAAAACACTAAAATGGCCATAACTCCTAAACTAGGAGTCTAAATGTTAAAATGGCTATAACTCCTAAACTAGGCGTCTGCGGGGGTCATATTATGTACCAGAAAAAAAAAAAATTCAAAATCTTAAAATGGCTATAACTCCTAAACTAGGCGTCTGCGGGGGTCATATTATGCACCAGAAAAAAAAAAATTCTAAATCTCAAAATGGCTACAACTCCTAAACTAGGCGTCTGTGGGGGTCATATTGTACACCAGAAAAACAAATTTCAAAACACTAAAACGGCTATAACTCCTAAAGATAGGCGTCTGCGGGGGTCATATTATGAACCAAAAAAACAATTTCAAAATACTAAACTGGCTATAACTCCTAAACTAGGCGTCTGCGGGGGTCATATTATGCACCAGAAAAAAAAAAATTCAAAATCTCAAAATGGCTACAACTCCAAAACTAGGCGTCTGTGGGGGTCATATTGTACACCAGAAAAACAAATTTCAAAACACTAAAACGGCTATAACACCCTAAAGATAGGCGTCTGCGGGGGTCTTATTATGAACCAAAAAAACAATTTCAAAATACTAAAATGGCTATAACTCCTAAACTAGGCGTCTGCGGGGGTCATATTATGCACCAAAAAAAAAAAAATCTAAATCTTAAAATGGCTATAACTCCTAAACTAGGCGTCTGCGGGGGTCATATTATGCACCAAAAAAAAAAAAATCTAAATCTTAAAATGGCTATAACTCCTAAACTAGGCGTCTGCGGGGGTCATATTATGCACCAGAAAAAAAAAAATTCAAAATCTTAAAATGGCTATAACTCCTAAACTAGGCGTCTGCGGGGGTCATATTATGCACCAGAAAAAAAAAAATTCAAAATCTTAAAATGGCTATAACTCCTAAACTAGGCGTCTGCGGGGGTCATATTATGCACCAGAAAAAAATATTTCAAAACACTAAAATGGCCATAACTCCTAAACTAGGAGTCTAAATGTTAAAATGGCTATAACTCCTAAACTAGGCGTCTGCGGGGGTCATATTATGTACCAGAAAAAAAAAAAATTCAAAATCTTAAAATGGCTATAACTCCTAAACTAGGCGTCTGCGGGGGTCATATTATGCACCAGAAAAAAAAAATTCAAAATCTTAAAATGGCTATAACTCCTAAACTAGGCGTCTGCGGGGGTCATATTATGCAGCAGAAAAAAAAAATTCTAAATCTTAAAATGGCTATAACTCCTAAACTAGGCGTCTGCGGGGGTCATATTATGCAGCAGAAAAAAAAAATTCAAAATCTTAAAATGGCTATAACTCCTAAACTAGGCGTCTGCGGGGGTCATATTATGCACCAGAAAAAAAAAAAATTCAAAATCTTAAAATGGCTATAACTCCTAAACTAGGCGTCTGCGAGGGTCATATTATGCACCAGAAAAAAAAAAATTCAAAATCTTAAAATGGCTATAACTCCTAAACTAGGCGTCTGCGGGGGTCATATTATGCACCAGAAAAAAAAAAATTCAAAATCTTAAAATGGCTATAACTCCTAAACTAGGCGTCTGCGGGGGTCATATTATGCACCAGAAAAAAAAAAATTCTAAATCTCAAAATGGCTACAACTCCTAAACTAGGCGTCTGTGGGGGTCATATTGTACACCAGAAAAACAAATTTCAAAACACTAAAACGGCTATAACTCCTAAAGATAGGCGTCTGCGGGGGTCATATTATGAACCAAAAAAACAATTTCAAAATACTAAAATGGCTATAACTCCTAAACTAGGCGTCTGCGGGGGTCATATTACGCACCAAAAAAAAAAAATTCAAAATCTTAAAATGGCTATAACTCCTAAACTAGGCGTCTGCGGGGGTCATATTATGCACCAGAAAAAAATATTTCAAAACACTAAAATGGCCATAACTCCTAAACTAGGCGTCTGCGGGGGTCATATTATGCACCAGAAAAATAAATTCTAAATCTTAAAATGGCTATAACTCCTAAACTAGGCGTCTGCGGGGGTCATATTATGTACCAGAAAAATAAATTCTAAATCTTAAAATGGCTATAACTCCTAAACTAGGCGTCTGCGGGGGTCATATTATGCACCAGAAAAAAAAAATTCAAAATCTTAAAATGGCTATAACTCCTAAACTAGGCGTCTGCGGGGGTCATATTATGCACCAGAAAAATAAATTCTAAATCTTAAAATGGCTATAACTCCTAAACTAGGCGTCTGCGGGGGTCATATTATGCACCAGAAAAAAAAAATTCAAAATCTTAAAATGGCTATAACTCCTAAACCAGGCGTCTGCGGGGGTCATATTATGCACCAGAAAAAAAAAATTCTAAATCTTAAAATGGCTATAACTCCTAAACTAGGCGTCTGCGGGGGTCATATTATGCACCAGAAAAAAATATTTCAAAACACTAAAATGGCCATAACTCCTAAACTAGGAGTCTAAATGTTAAAATGGCTATAACTCCTAAACTAGGCGTCTGCGGGGGTCATATTATGCACCAGAAAAAAAAAATTCAAAATCTTAAAATGGCTATAACTCCTAAACTAGGCGTCTGCGGGGGTCATATTATGCAGCAGAAAAAAAAAATTCTAAATCTTAAAATGGCTATAACTCCTAAACTAGGCGTCTGCGGGGGTCATATTATGCACCAGAAAAAAATATTTCAAAACTCTAAAATGGCCATAACTCCTAAACTAGGAGTCTAAATGTTAAAATGGCTATAACTCCTAAACTAGGCGTCTGCGGGGGTCATATTATGTACCAGAAAAAAAAAAAATTCAAAATCTTAAAATGGCTATAACTCCTAAACTAGGCGTCTGCGGGGTCATATTATGCACCAGAAAAAAAAAATTCTAAATCTCAAAATGGCTACAACTCCTAAACTAGGCGTCTGTGGGGGTCATATTGTACACCAGAAAAACAAATTTCAAAACACTAAAACGGCTATAACTCCTAAAGATAGGCGTCTGCCGGGGTCATATTATGAACCAAAAAAACAATTTCAAAATACTAAAATGGCTATAACTCCTAAACTAGGCGTCTGCGGGGGTCATATTATGCACCAAAAAAAAAAATTCTAAATCTTAAAATGGCAATAACTCCTAAACTAGGCGTCTGCGGGGGTCATATTATGCACCAGAAAAAAAAAATTCAAAATCTTAAAATGGCTATAACTCCTAGGCGTCTGCGGGTGTCATATTATGCACCAGAAAAAAAAATTCTAAATCTTAAAATGGCTATAACTCCTAAACTAGGCGTCTGCGGGGGTCATATTATGTACCAGAAAAAAAAAAAATTCAAAATCTTAAAATGGCTATAACTCCTAAACTAGGCGTCTGCGGGGTCATATTATGCACCAGAAAAAAAAAATTCTAAATCTCAAAATGGCTACAACTCCTAAACTAGGCGTCTGTGGGGGTCATATTGTACACCAGAAAAACAAATTTCAAAACACTAAAACGGCTATAACTCCTAAAGATAGGCGTCTGCCGGGGTCATATTATGAACCAAAAAAACAATTTCAAAATACTAAAATGGCTATAACTCCTAAACTAGGCGTCTGCGGGGGTCATATTATGCACCAAAAAAAAAAATTCTAAATCTTAAAATGGCAATAACTCCTAAACTAGGCGTCTGCGGGGGTCATATTATGCACCAGAAAAAAAAAATTCAAAATCTTAAAATGGCTATAACTCCTAGGCGTCTGCGGGTGTCATATTATGCACCAGAAAAAAAAATTCTAAATCTTAAAATGGCTATAACTCCTAAACTAGGCGTCTGCGGGGGTCATATTATGCACCAGAAAAAAAAAAATTCAAAATCTTAAAATGGCTATAACTCCTAGACTAGGCGTCTGCGGGGGTCATATTATGCACCAGAAAAAAAAAAATTCAAAATCTTAAAATGGCTATAACTCCTAAACTAGGCGTCTGCGGGGGTCATATTATGTACCAGAAAAAAAAAAATTCAAAATCTTAAAATGGCTATAACTCCAAAACTAGGCGTCTGCGGGGGTCATATTATGCACCAGAAAAAAAAAAATTCTAAATCTCAAAATGGCTACAACTCCTAAACTAGGCGTCTGTGGGGGTCATATTGTACACCAGAAAAACAAATTTCAAAACACTAAAACGGCTATAACTCCTAAAGATAGGCGTCTGCCGGGGTCATATTATGAACCAAAAAAACAATTTCAAAATACTAAAATGGCTATAACTCCTAAACTAGGCGTCTGCGGGGGTCATATTATGCACCAGAAAAAAAAAAATTCTAAATCTCAAAATGGCTACAACTCCTAAACTAGGCGTCTGTGGGGGTCATATTGTACACCAGAAAAACAAATTTCAAAACACTAAAACGGCTATAACTCCTAAAGATAGGCGTCTGCGGGGGTCATATTATGAACCAAAAAAACAATTTCAAAATACTAAAATGGCTATAACTCCTAAACTAGGCGTCTGCGGGGGTCATATTATGCACCAAAAAAAAAAATTCTAAATCTTAAAATGGCTATAACTCCTAAACTAGGCGTCTGCGGGGGTCATATTATGCACCAGAAAAAAAAAAATTCAAAATCTTAAAATGGCTATAACTCCTAGACTAGGCGTCTGCGGGGGTCATATTATGCACCAGAAAAAAAAAAATTCAAAATCTTAAAATGGCTATAACTCCTAGACTAGGCGCCTGCGGGGGTCATATTGTACACCAGAAAAACAAATTTCAAAACACTAAAACGGCTATAACTCCTAAAGATAGGCGTCTGCGGGGGTCATATTATGAACCAAAAAAACAATTTCAAAATACTAAAATGGCTATAACTCCTAAACTAGGCGTCTGCGGGGGTCATATTATGCACCAAAAAAAAAAATTCTAAATCTTAAAATGGCTATAACTCCTAAACTAGGCGTCTGTGGGGGTCATATTGTACACCAGAAAAACAAATTTCAAAACACTAAAACGGCTATAACTCCTAAAGATAGGCGTCTGCCGGGGTCATATTATGAACCAAAAAAACAATTTCAAAATCTTAAAATGGCTATAACTCCTAAACTAGGCGTCGGCGGGGGTCATATTATGCACCAGAAAAAAAAAAATTCTAAATCTCAAAATGGCTACAACTCCTAAACTAGGCGTCTGTGGGGGTCATATTGTACACCAGAAAAACAAATTTCAAAACACTAAAACGGCTATAACTCCTAAAGATAGGCGTCTGCGGGGGTCATATTATGAACCAAAAAAACAATTTCAAAATACTAAAATGGCTATAACTCCTAAACTAGGCGTCTGCGGGGGTCATATTATGCACCAAAAAAAAAAATTCTAAATCTTAAAATGGCTATAACTCCTAAACTAGGCGTCTGCGGGGGTCATATTATGCACCAGAAAAAAAAAAATTCAAAATCTTAAAATGGCTATAACTCCTAGACTAGGCGTCTGCGGGGGTCATATTATGCACCAGAAAAAAAAAAATTCAAAATCTTAAAATGGCTATAACTCCTAAACTAGGCGTCTGCGGGGGTCATATTATGTACCAGAAAAAAAAAAATTCAAAATCTTAAAATGGCTATAGCTCCAAAACTAGGCGTCTGCGGGGGTCATATTACGCACCAAAAAAAAAAAATTCTAAATCTTAAAATGGCTACAACTCCTAAACTAGGCGTCTGTGGGGGTCATATTGTACACCAGAAAAACAAATTTCAAAACTCTAAAACGGCTATAACTCCTAAAGACAGGCGTCTGCGGGGGTCATATTATGCACCAAAAAAAAAAAATTCTAAATCTTAAAATGGCTATAACTCCTAAACTAGGCGTCTGCGGGGGTCATATTATGCACCAGAAAAAAAAATTCTAAATCTTAAAATGGCTATAACTCCTAAACTAGGCATCTGCGGGGGTCATATTATGCACCAGAAAAAAAAAAAAATTCTAAATCTTAAAATGGCTATAACTCCTAAACTAGGCGTCTGCGGGGGTCATATTATGCACCAGAAAAAAAAAATTCAAAATCAGAAAAAAATATTTCAAAACACTAAAATGGCCATAACTCCTAAACTAGGAGTCTAAATGTTAAAATGGCTATAACTCCTAAACTAGGCGTCTGCGGGGGTCATATTATGCACCAGAAAAAAAAAAAATTCAAAATCTTAAAATGGCTATAACTCCTAAACTAGGCGCCTGCGGGGGTCATATTATGCACCAGAAAAATAAAAAATTCTAAATCTCAAAATGGCTACAACTCCTAAACTAGGCGTCTGTGGGGGTCATATTGTACACCAGAAAAACAAATTTCAAAACACTAAAACGGCTATAACTCCTAAAGATAGGCGTCTGCGGGGGTCATATTATGAACCAAAAAAACAATTTCAAAATACTAAAATGGCTATAACTCCTAAACTAGGCGTCTGCGGGGGTCATATTATGCACCAAAAAAAAAAAATTCTAAATCTTAAAATGGCTATAACTCCTAAACTAGGCGTCTGCGGGGGTCATATTATGCACCAGAAAAAAAAAATTCAAAATCTTAAAATGGCTATAACTCCTAGACTATGCGTCTGCGGGGGTCATATTATGCACCAGAAAAAAAAAAAAATTCTAAATCTTAAAATGGCTATAACTCCTAAACTAGGCATCTGCGGGGGTCATATTATGCACCAGAAAAAAAAAAATTCAAAATCTTAAAATGGCTATAACTCCTAGACTATGCGTCTGCGGGGGTCATATTATGCACCAGAAAAAAAAAAAATTCTAAATCTTAAAATGGCTATAACTCCTAGGCGTCTGCGGGTGTCATATTAAGCACCAGAAAAAAAAATTCTAAATCTTAAAATGGCTATAACTCCTAAACTAGGCGTCTGCGGGGGTCATATTATGCACCAAAAAAAAAAAATTCTAAATCTTAAAATGGCTATAACTCCTAAACTAGGCGTCTGCGGGGGTCATATTATGCACCAGAAAAAAAAAATTCAAAATCTTAAAATGGCTATAACTCCTAGACTATGCGTCTGCGGGGGTCATATTATGCACCAGAAAAAAAAAAAAATTCTAAATCTTAAAATGGCTATAACTCCTAAACTAGGCATCTGCGGGGGTCATATTATGCACCAGAAAAAAAAAAATTCAAAATCTTAAAATGGCTATAACTCCTAGACTATGCGTCTGCGGGGGTCATATTATGCACCAGAAAAAAAAAAATTCTAAATCTTAAAATGGCTATAACTCCTAGGCGTCTGCGGGTGTCATATTAAGCACCAGAAAAAAAAATTCTAAATCTCAAAATGGCTACAACTCCTAAACTAGGCGTCTGTGGGGGTCATATTGTACACCAGAAAAACAAATTTCAAAACACTAAAACGGCTATAACTCCTAAAGTAGGCGTCTACGGGGGTCATATTATGCACCAGGAAAAAATATTTCAAAACACTAAAATGGCCGTAACTCCTAAACTAGGCGTCTGCGGGGGTCATATTATGCACCAGAAAAAAAAAAATTCAAAATCTTAAAATGGCTATAACTCCTAAACTAGGCGTCTGCGGGGGTCATATTAAGCACCAGAAAAAAAATATTTCAAAACACTAAAATGGCCATAACTCCTAAACTAGGCGTCTGCGGGGGTCATATTATGCACCAGAAAAAAAAAAATTCTAAATCTCAAAATGGCTACAACTCCTAAACTAGGCGTCTGTGGGGGTCATATTGTACACCAGAAAAACAAATTTCAAAACACTAAAATGGCTATAACTCCTAAACTAGGCGTCTGCGGGGGTCATATTATGTACCAGAAAAAAAAAAATTCAAAATCTTAAAATGGCTATAACTCCTAGGCGTCTGCGGGTGTCATATTAAGCACCAGAAAAAAAAATTCTAAATCTTAAAATGGCTATAACTCCTAAACTAGGCGTCTGCGGGGGTCATATTATGCACCAGAAAAAAAAAATTCAAAATCTTAAAATGGCTATAACTCCTAGACTAGGCGTCTGCGGGGGTCATATTATGCACCAGAAAAAAAAAAATTCAAAATCTTAAAATGGCTATAACTCCTAAACTAGGCGTCTGCGGGGGTCATATTATGTACCAGAAAAAAAAAAATTCAAAATCTTAAAATGGCTATAACTCCAAAACTAGGCGTCTGCGGGGGTCATATTATGCACCAGAAAAAAAAAATTCTAAATCTCAAAATGGCTACAACTCCTAAACTAGGCGTCTGCGGGGGTCATATTATGCACCAGAAAAAAATATTTCAAAACACTAAAATGGCCATAACTCCTAAACTAGGAGTCTAAATGTTAAAATGGCTATAACTCCTAAACTAGGCGTCTGCGGGGGTCATATTATGTACCAGCAAAAAAAAAAATTCAAAATCTTAAAATGGCTATAGCTCCTAAACTAGGCGTCTGCGGGGGTCATATTATGCACCAGAAAAAAAAAAATTCAAAATCTTAAAATGGCTATAACTCCTAAACTAGGCGTCTGCGGGGGTCATATTATGTACCAGAAAAAAAAAAATTCAAAATCTTAAAATGGCTATAACTCCTAAACTAGGCGTCTGCGGGGGTCATATTATGCACCAGAAAAAAAAAAATTCTAAATCTCAAAATGGCTACAACTCCTAAACTAGGCGTCTGTGGGGGTCATATTGTACACCAGAAAAACAAATTTCAAAACACTAAAACGGCTATAACTCCTAAAGATAGGCGTCTGCGGGGGTCATATTATGAACCAAAAAAACAATTTCAAAATACTAAAATGGCTATAACTCCTAAACTAGGCGTCTGCGGGGGTCATATTATGCACCAAAAAAAAAAATTCTAAATCTTAAAATGGCTATAACTCCTAAACTAGGCGTCTGCGGGGGTCATATTATGCACCAGAAAAAAAAAAATTCAAAATCTTAAAATGGCTATAACTCCTAGGCGTCTGCGGGGGTCATATTATGCACCAGAAAAAAAAAATTCAAAATCAGAAAAAAATATTTCAAAACACTAAAATGGCCATAACTCCTAAACTAGGAGTCTAAATGTTAAAATGGCTATAACTCCTAAACTAGGCGTCTGCGGGGGTCATATTATGCACCAGAAAAAAAAAAAATTCAAAATCTTAAAATGGCTATAACTCCTAAACTAGGCGCCTGCGGGGGTCATATTATGCACCAGAAAAATAAAAAATTCTAAATCTCAAAATGGCTACAACTCCTAAACTAGGCGTCTGTGGGGGTCATATTGTACACCAGAAAAACAAATTTCAAAACACTAAAACGGCTATAACTCCTAAAGATAGGCGTCTGCGGGGGTCATATTATGAACCAAAAAAACAATTTCAAAATACTAAAATGGCTATAACTCCTAAACAAGGCGTCTGCGGGGGTCATATTATGCACCAGAAAAAAAAAATTCTAAATCTTAAAATGGCTATAACTCCTAAACTAGGCGTCTGCGGGGGTCATATTATGCACCAGAAAAAAAAAAATTCAAAATCTTAAAATGGCTATAACTCCTAAACTAGGCGTCTGCGGGGGTCATATTATGCACCAGAAAAAAAAAAAATTCAAAATCTTAAAATGGCTATAACTCCTAAACTAGGCGTCTGCGGGGGTCATATTAAGCACCAGAAAAAAAAAAAAATTCTAAATCTTAAAATGGCTATAACTCCTAAACTAGGCGTCTACGGGGGTCATATTATGCACCAGGAAAAAATATTTCAAAACACTAAAATGGTCGTAACTCCTAAACTAGGCGTCTACGGGGGTCATATTATGCACCAGAAAAAAATATTTCAAAACACTAGAATGGCCATAACTCCTAAACTAGGCGTCTGCGGGGGTCATATTATGCACCAGAAAAAAATATTTCAAAACACTAAAATGGCCATAACTCCTAAACTAGGCGTCTGAGGGGGTCATATTATGCACCAGAAAAAAAAATTCTAAATCTTAAAATGGCTATAACTCCTAAACTAGGCGTCTGCGGGGGTCATATTATGCACCAGAAAAAAAAAAAATTCAAAATCTTAAAATGGCTATAACTCCTAAACTAGGCGTCTGCGGGGGTCATATTAAGCACCAGAAAAAAAATATTTCAAAACACTAAAATGGCCATAACTCCTAAACTAGGCGTCTGCGGGGGTCATATTATGCACCAGAAAAAAATATTTCAAAACACTAAAATGGCTATAACTCCTAAACTAGGCGTCTGTGGGGGTCATATTGTACACCAGAAAAACAAATTTCAAAACACTAAAACGGCTATAACTCCTAAAGATAGGCGTCTGCGGTTGTCATATTATGAACCAAAAAAACAATTTCAAAATACTAAAATGGCTATAACTCCTAAACTAGGCGTCTGCGGGGGTCATATTATGCACCAAAAAAAAAAAATTCTAAATCTTAAAATGGCTATAACTCCTAAACTAGGCGTCTGCGGGGGTCATATTATGCACCAGAAAAAAAAAAATTCAAAATCTTAAAATGGCTATAACTCCTAAACTAGGCGTCTGCGGGGGTCATATTATGCACCAGAAAAAAAAAATTCAAAATCTTAAAATGGCTATAACTCCTAGACTATGCGTCTGCGGGGGTCATATTATGCACCAGAAAAAAAAAAAAATTCTAAATCTTAAAATGGCTATAACTCCTAAACTAGGCGTCTACGGGGGTCATATTATGCACCAGGAAAAAATATTTCAAAACACTAAAATGGCCGTAACTCCTAAACTAGGCGTCTGCGGGGGTCATATTATGCACCAGAAAAAAAAAAATTCAAAATCTTAAAATGGCTATAACTCCTAAACTAGGCGTCTGCGGGGGTCATATTAAGCACCAGAAAAAAAATATTTCAAAACACTAAAATGGCCATAACTCCTAAACTAGGCGTCTACGGGGGTCATATTATGCACCAGAAAAAAATATTTCAAAACACTAAAATGGCCATAACTCCTAAACTAGGCGTCTGCGGGGGTCATATTATGCACCAGAAAAAAATATTTCAAAACACTAAAATGGCCATAACTCCTAAACTAGGCGTCTGCGGGGGTCATATTATGCACCAGAAAAAAAAAAAATTCTAAATCTTAAAATGGCTATAACTCCTAAACTAGGCGTCTGCGGGGGTCATATTAAGTACCAGAAAAAAAAATTCAAAATCTCAAAATGGCTACAACTCCTAAACTAGGCGTCTGTGGGGGTCATATTGTACACCAGAAAAACAAATTTCAAAACACTAAAACGGCTATAACTCCTAAAGATAGGCGTCTGCGGGGGTCATATTATGAACCAAAAAAACAATTTCAAAATACTAAAATGGCTATAACTCCTAAACTAGGCGTCTGCGGGGGTCATATTATGCACCAAAAAAAAAAAATTCAAAATCTTAAAATGGCTATAACTCCTAAACTAGGCGTCTGCGGGGGTCATATTATGCACCAGAAAAAAAAAAAATTCAAAATCTTAAAATGGCTATAACTCCTAAACTAGGCGTCTGCGGGGGTCATATTATGCACCAGAAAAAAAAAATTCAAAATCTCAAAATGGCTACAACTCCTAAACTAGGCGTCTGTGGGGGTCATATTGTACACCAGAAAAACAAATTTCAAAACACTAAAACGGCTATAACTCCTAAAGATAGGCGTCTGCGGGGGTCATATTATGAACCAAAAAAACAATTTCAAAATACTAAAATGGCTATAACTCCTAAACTAGGCGTCTGCGGGGGTCATATTATGCACCAAAAAAAAAAAATTCAAAATCTTAAAATGGCTATAACTCCTAAACTAGGCGTCTGCGGGGGTCATATTATGCACCAGAAAAAAAAAAAATTCAAAATCTTAAAATGGCTATAACTCCTAAACTAGGCGTCTGCGGGGGTCATATTATGCACCAGAAAAAAAAAAAATTCTAAATCTTAAAATGGCTATAACTCCTAAACTAGGCGTCTGCGGGGGTCATTTTATGCACCAGAAAAAAAAAATTCTAAATCTTAAAATGGCTATAACTCCTAAACTAGGCGTCTGCGGGGGTCATATTATGCACCAGAAAAAAATATTTCAAAACACTAAAATGGCCATAACTCCTAAACTAGGAGTCTAAATGTTAAAATGGCTATAACTCCTAAACTAGGCGTCTGCGGGGGTCATATTATGCACCAGAAAAAAAAAAATTCTAAATCTCAAAATGGCTACAACTCCTAAACTAGGCGTCTGTGGGGGTCATATTGTACACCAGAAAAACAAATTTCAAAACACTAAAACGGCTATAACTCCTAAAGATAGGCGTCTGCGGGGGTCATATTATGAACCAAAAAAACAATTTCAAAATACTAAAATGGCTATAACTCCTAAACTAGGCGTCTGCGGGGGTCATATTATGCACCAAAAAAAAAAAATTCTAAATCTTAAAATGGCTATAACTCCTAAACTAGGCGTCTGCGGGGGTCATATTATGCACCAGAAAAAAATATTTCAAAACACTAAAATGGCCATAACTCCTAAACTAGGAGTCTAAATCTTAAAATGGCTATAACTCCTAAACTAGGCGTCTGCGGGGGTCATATTATGTACCAGAAAAAAAAAATTCAAAATCTTAAAATGGCTATAACTCCTAAACTAGGCGTCTGCGGGGGTCATATTATGCACCAGAAAAAAAAAAAAATTCTAAATCTTAAAATGGCAATAACTCCTAAACTAGGCGTCTGCGGGGGTCATATTATGCCCCAGAAAAAAAAAAATTCAAAATCTTAAAATGGCTATAACTCCTAAAGTAGGCGTCTGCGGGGGTCATATTATGCACCAGAAAAAAAAATTCTAAATCTTAAAATGGCTATAACTCCTAAACTAGGCGTCTGCGGGGGTCATATTATGCACCAGAAAAAAATATTTCAAAACACTAAAATGGCCATAACTCCTAAACTAGGAGTCTAAATCTTAAAATGGCTACAACTCCTAAACTAGGCGTCTGCGGGGGTCATATTATGCACCAGAAAAAAAAAAAAAAATCAAAATCTTAAAATGGCTATAACTCCTAAACTAGGCGTCTGCGGGGGTCATATTATGCACCAGAAAAAAAAAATTCTAAATCTTAAAATGGCTATAACTCCTAAACTAGGCGTCTGCGGGGGCCATATTATGCACCAGAAAAAAATATTTCAAAACACTAAAATGGCCATAACTCCTAAACTAGGCGTCTGCGGGGTCATATTATGCACCAGAAAAAAAAAATTCTAAATCTTAAAATGGCTATAACTCCTAAACTGGGCGTCTGCGGGGGTCATTTTATGCACCAGAAAAAAATATTTCAAAACACTAAAATGGCCATAACTCCTAAACTAGGAGTCTAAATCTTAAAATGGCTACAACTCCTAAACTAGGCGTTTGCGGGGGTCATATTATGCACCAGAAAAAAAAAAAAAATCAAAATCTTAAAATGGCTATAACTCCTAAACTAGGAGTCTGGGGGGACATATTATGCACCAGAAAAAAAAACATTTCAAAACACTAAAATGGCCATAACTCCTAAACTAGGAGTCTGCGGGGGTCATATTATGCACCAGAAAAAAAAAATTCTAAATCTCAAAATGGCTACAACTCCTAAACTAGGCGTCTGCGGGGGTCATATTATGCACCAGAAAAAAATATTTCAAAACACTAAAATGGCCATAACTCCTAAACTAGGAGTCTGCGGGGGAAATATTATGCACCAGAAAAAAAAAATTCTAAATCTTAAAATGGCTATAACTCCTAAACCAGGCGTCTGCGGGTGTCATATTATGCACCAGAAAAAAAAAAATTCAAAATCTCAAAATGGCAACAACTCCTAAACTAGGCGTCTGCGGGGGTCATATTATGCACCAGAAAAAAAAATTCTAAATCTCAAAATGGCTACAACTCCTAAACTAGGCGTCTGCGGGGGTCATATTACGTACCAGAAAAAAAAAAATTCAAAATCTTAAAATGGCTATAACTCCTAAACTAGGCGTCTGCGGGGGTCATATTATGCACCAGAAAAAAATATTTCAAAACACTAAAATGGCCATAACTCCTAAACTAGGAGTCTGCGGGGTACATATTATGCACCAGAAAAAAAAATTCTAAATCTTAAAATGGCTATAACTCCTAAACCAGGCGTCTGCGGGTGTCATATTATGCACCAGAAAAAAAAAAATTAAAAATCTTGAAATGGCTATAACTCCTAAACTAGGCGTCAGCGGGGGTCATATTAAGCACCAGAAAAAAATATTTCAAAACACTAAAATGGCTATAACTCCTAAACTAGGAGTCTGCGGGGGTCATTTTATGCACCAGAAAAAAAAAATTCTAAATCATAAAATGGCTATAACTCCTAAACTAGGCGTCTGCGGGGGTCATATTATGCACCAGAAAAAAAAAATTCAAAATCTTAAAATGGCTATAACTCCTAAACTAGGCGTCTGCGGGGGTCATATTATGCACCAGAAAAAAATATTTCAAAACACTAAAATGGCCATAACTCCTAAACTAGGAGTCTAAATCTTAAAATGGCTATAACTCCTAAATTAGGCGTCTGCGGGGGTCATATTATGTACCAGAAAAAAACAATTCAAAATCTTAAAATGGCTATAACTCCTAAACTAGGCGTCTGCGGGGGTCATATTATGCACCAGAAAAAAATATTTCAAAACACTAAAATGGCCATAACTCCTAAACTAGGAGTCTGCGGGGGACATATTATGCACCAGAAAAAAAAAATTCTAAATCTTAAAATGGCTACAACTCCTAAACTAGGCGTCTGCGGGGGTCATATTATGCACCAGAAAAAAAAAATTCAAAATCTTAAAATGGCTATAACTCCTAAACTAGGCGCCTGCGGGGGTCATATTATGCACCAGAAAAAAAAAAATTCTAAATCTTAAAATGGCTACAACTCCTAAACTAGGCGTCAGCGGGGGTCATATTAAGCACCAGAAAAAAATATTTCAAAACACTAAAATGGCTATAACTCCTAAACTAGGAGTCTGCGGGGGTCATTTTATGCACCAGAAAAAAAAAAATCTAAATCTTAAAATGGCTATAACTCCTAAACTAGGCGTCTGCGGGGGTCATATTATGCACCAGAAAAAAATATTTCAAAACACTAAAATGGCTATAACTCCTAAATTAGGAGTCTGCGGGGGTCATTTTATGCACCAGAAAAAAAAAATTCTAAATCTTAAAATGGCTAAACTAGGCGTCTGCGGGGGTCATATTATGCACCAGAAAAAAAAAATTCAAAATCTTAAAATGGCTATAACTCCTAAACTAGGCGTCTGCGGGGGTCATATTATGCACCAGAAAAAAATATTTCAAAACACTAAAATGGCCATAACTCCTAAACTAGGAGTCTAAATCTTAAAATGGCTAACTCCTAAACCAGGCGTCTGCGGGTGTCATATTATGCACCAGAAAAAAAAAAATTCAAAATCTCATAATGGCTACAACTCCTAAACTAGGCGTCTGCGGGGGTCATATTATGCACCAGAAAAAAAAAATTCTAAATCTTAAAATGGCTATAACTCCTAAACTAGGCGTCTGCGGGGGTCATATTATGCACCAGAAAAAAATATTTCAAAACACTAAAATGGCCATAACTCCTAAACAAGGAGTCTAAATCTTAAAATGGCTATAACTCCTAAACTAGGCGTCTGCGGGGGTCATATTATGTACCAGAAAAAAAAAAATTCAAAATCTTAAAATGGCTATAACTCCTAAACTAGGCGTCTGCGGGGGTCATATTATGCACCAGAAAAAAATATTTCAAAACACAAAAATGTACATAACTCCTAAACTAGGAGTCTGCGGGGGACATATTATGCACCAGAAAAAAAAAATTCTAAATCTTAAAATGGCTATAACTCCTAAACCAGGCGTCTGCGGGTGTCATATTATGCACCAGAAAAAAAAAAATTCAAAATCTCAAAATGGCTACAACTCCTAAACTAGGCGTCTGCGGGGGTCATATTATGCACCAGAAAAAAAAAATTCAAAATCTTAAAATGGCTATAATTCCTAAACCAGGCGTCTGCGGGGGTCATATTATGCACCAGAAAAAAATATTTCAAAACACTAAAATGGCCATAACTCCTAAACTAGGAGTCTGCGGGGGACATATTATGCACCAGAAAAAAAAACATTTCAAAACACTAAAATGGCCATAACTCCTAAACTAGGAGTCTGCGGGGGTCATATTATGCACCAGAAAAAAAAAATTCTAAATCTCAAAATGGCTACAACTGCTAAACTAGGCGTCTGTGGGGGTTATATTGTACACCAGAAAAACAAATTTCAAAACACTAAAATGGCTATAACTCCTAAACTAGGAGTCTGCGGGGGTCATATTATGCACCAGAAAAAAAAAATTCTAAATCTCAAAATGGCTACAACTCCTAAACTAGGCGTCTGTGGGGGTTATATTGTACACCAGAAAAACAAATTTCAAAACACTAAAATGGCTATAACTCCTAAACTAGGAGTCTGCGGGGGTCATATTATGCACCAGAAAAAAAAAATTCAAAATCTTAAAATGGCTATAACTCCTAAACCAGGCGTCTGCGGGGGTCATATTATGCACCAGATAAAAATATTTCAAAACACTAAAATGGCCACAACTCCTAAACTAGGAGTCTGCGGGGGACATATTATGCACCAGAAAAAAAAACATTTCAAAACACTAAAATGGCCATAACTCCTAAACTAGGAGTCTGCGCGGGTCATATTATGTACCAGAAAAAAAAAAAATTCAAAATTTTAAAATGGCTATAACTCCTAAACTAGGAGTCTGCGGGGGTCACATTATGCACCAGAAAAAAAAAATTCAAAATCTTAAAATGGCTATAACTCCTAAACTAGGCGTCTGCGGGGGTCATATTATGCACCAGAAAAAAAAAATTCAAAATCTTAAAATGGCTATAACTCCTAAACTAGGCGTCTGCGGGTGTCATATTATGCACCAGAAAAAAAAAAATTCAAAATCTTAAAATGGCTATAACTCCTAAACCAGGCGTCTGCGGGGGTCATATTATGCACCAGAAAAAAAAAATTCTAAATCTCAAAATGGCTACAACTCCTAAACTAGGCGTCTGTGGGGGTTATATTGTACACCAGAAAAACAAATTTCAAAACACTAAAATGGCTATAACTCCTAAACTAGGAGTCTGCGGGGGTCATATTATGCACCAGAAAAAAACAATTCTAAATCTCAAAATGGCTACAACTCCTAAACTAGGCGTCTGTGGGGGTTATATTGTACACCAGAAAAACAAATTTCAAAACACTAAAATGGCTATAACTCCTAAACTAGGCGTCTGCGGGGGTCATATTATGTACCAGAAAAAAAAAATTCAAAATCTTAAAATGGCTATAACTCCTAAACTAGGCGTCTGCGGGGGTCATATTAAGCACCAGAAAAAAAATATTTCAAAACACTAAAATGGTCATAACTCCTAAACTAGGCGTCTGCGGGGGTCATATTATGCACCAGAAAAAAATATTTCAAAACACTAAAATGGCTATAACTCCTAAACTAGGAGTCTGCGGGGGTCATATTATGCACCAGAAAAAAAAACATTTCAAAACACTAAAATGGCCATAACTCCTAAACTATTAGTCTGCGGGGGTCATATTATGCACCAGAAAAAAAAAATTCTAAATCTCAAAATGGCTACAACTCCTAAACTAGGCGTCTGCGGGGGTCATATTATGCACCAGAAAAAAAAATTCTAAATCTTAAAATGGCTATAACTCCTAAACTAGGCGTCTGCGGGGGTCATATTATGCACCAGAAAAAAAAAATTCAAAATCTTAAAATGGCTATAACTCCTAAACTAGGCGTCTGCGGGGGTCATATTATGCACCAGAAAAAAAAAATTCTAAATCTTAAAATGGCTATAACTCCTAAACTGGGCGTCTGCGGGGGTCATATTATGCACCAGAAAAAAATATTTCAAAACACTAAAATGGCCATAACTCCTAAACTAGGAGTCTGCGGGGGACATATTATGCACCAGAAAAAAAAACATTTCAAAACACTAAAATGGCCATAACTCCTAAACTAGAAGTCTGCGGGGGTCATATTATGCACCAGAAAAAAAAATTCTAAATCTTAAAATGGCTATAACTCCTAAACTAGGCGTCTGCGGGGGTCATATTATGCACCAGAAACAAAAAATTCTAAATCTTAAAATGGCTATAACTCCTAAACTAGGCGTCTGCGGGGGTCATATTATGTACCAGAAAAAAAAAAATTCAAAATCTTAAAATGGCTATAACTCCTAAACTAGGCGTCTGCGGGGGTCATATTATGCACCAGAAAAAAATATTTCAAAACGCTAAAATGGCCATAACTCCTAAACTAGGAGTCTAAATCTTAAAATGGCTATAACTCCTAAACTAGGCGTCTGCGGGGGTCAATATATGCACCAGAAAAAAATATTTCAAAACGCTAAAATGGCCATAACTCCTAAACTAGGAGTCTAAATCTTAAAATGGCTATAACTCCTAAACTAGGCGTCTGCGGGGGTCATATTATGTACCAGAAAAAAAAAAATTCAAAATCTTAAAATGGCTATAACTCCTAAACTAGGCGTCTGCGGGGGTCATATTATGCACCAGAAAAAAATATTTCAAAACACTAAAATGGCTATAACTCCTAAACTAGGAGTCTGCGGGGGTCATTTTATGCACCAGAAAAAAAAAATTCTAAATCTTAAAATGGCTATAACTCCTAAACTAGGCGTCTGCGGGGGTCATATTATGCACCAGAAAAAAATATTTCAAAACACTAAAATGGCCATAACTCCTAAACTAGGCGTCTGCGGGGGTCATATTATGCACCAGAAAAAAAATATTTCAAAACACTAAAATGGCCATAACTCCTAAACTAGGCGTCTGCGGGGGTCATAGTATGCACCAGAAAAAAATATTTCAAAACACTAAAATGGCCATAACTCCTAAACTAGGCGTCTGCGGGGGTCATATTATGCACCAGAAAAAAATATTTCAAAACACTAAAATGGCTATAACTCCTAAACTAGGAGTCTGCGGGGGACATATTATGCACCAGAAAAAAAAACATTTCAAAACACTAAAATGGCCATAACTCCTAAACTAGGAGTCTGCGGGGGACATATTATGCACCAGAAAAAAAAACATTTCAAAACACTAAAATGGCCATAACTCCTAAACTAGGAGTCTGCGGGGGACATATTATGCACCAGAAAAAAAAACATTTCAAAACACTAAAATGGCCATAACTCCTAAACTAGGAGTCTGCGGGGGTCATATTATGCACCAGAAAAAAAAAATTCTAAATCTTAAAATGGCTATAACTCCTAAACTAGGCGTCTGCGGGGGTCATATTATGCACCAGAAAAAAAAAATTCAAAATCTTAAAATGGCTATAACTCCTAAACTAGGCGTCTGCGGGGGTCATATTATGCACCAGAAAAAAAAAATTCTAAATCTTAAAATGGCTATAACTCCTAAACTAGGCGTCTGCGGGGGTCATATTATGTACCAGAAAAAAAAAAATTCAAAATCTTAAAATGGCTATAACTCCTAAACTAGGCGTCTGCGGGGGTCATATTATGCACCAGAAAAAAATATTTCAAAACACTAAAATGGCCATAACTCCTAAACTAGGAGTCTGCGGGGGACATATTATGCACCAGAAAAAAAAACATTTCAAAACACTAAAATGGCCATAACTCCTAAACTAGAAGTCTGCGGGGGTCATATTATGCACCAGAAAAAAAAAATTCTAAATCTTAAAATGGCTATAACTCCTAAACTAGCCGTCTGCGGGGGTCATATTATGCACCAGAAAAAAAAAATTCTAAATCTTAAAATGGCTATAACTCCTAAACTAGGCGTCTGCGGGGGTCATATTATGTACCAGAAAAAAAAAAATTCAAAATCTTAAAATGGCTATAACTCCCAAACTAGGCGTCTGCGGGGGTCATATTATGCACCAGAAAAAAATATTTCAAAACGCTAAAATGGCCATAACTCCTAAACTAGGAGTCTAAATCTTAAAATGGCTATAACTCCTAAACTAGGCGTCTGCGGGGGTCAATATATGCACCAGAAAAAAATATTTCAAAACGCTAAAATGGCCATAACTCCTAAACTAGGAGTCTAAATCTTAAAATGGCAATAACTCCTAAACTAGGCGTCTGCGGGGGTCATATTATGCACCAGAAAAAAATATTTCAAAACACTAAAATGGCTATAACTCCTAAACTAGGAGTATGCGGGGGTCATTTTATGCACCAGAAAAAAAAAATTCTAAATCTTAAAATGGCTATAACTCCTAAACTAGGCGTCTGCGGGGGTCATATTATGCACCAGAAAAAAATATTTCAAAACACTAAAATGGCCATAACTCCTAAACTAGGCGTCTGCGGGGGTCATATTATGCACCAGAAAAAAAATATTTCAAAACACTAAAATGGCCATAACTCCTAAACTAGGCGTCTGCGGGGGTCATAGTATGCACCAGAAAAAAATATTTCAAAACACTAAAATGGCCATAACTCCTAAACTAGGCGTCTGCGGGGGTCATATTATGCACCAGAAAAAAATATTTCAAAACACTAAAATGGCTATAACTCCTAAACTAGGAGTCTGCGGGGGACATATTATGCACCAGAAAAAAAAACATTTCAAAACACTAAAATGGCCATAACTCCTAAACTAGGAGTCTGCGGGGGACATATTATGCACCAGAAAAAAAAACATTTCAAAACACTAAAATGGCCATAACTCCTAAACTAGAAGTCTGCGGGGGTCATATTATGCACCAGAAAAAAAAAATTCTAAATCTTAAAATGGCTATAACTCCTAAACTAGCCGTCTGCGGGGGTCATATTATGCACCAGAAAAAAAAAAATTCAAAATCTTAAAATGGCTATAACTCCTAAACTAGGCGTCTGCGGGGGTCATATTATGCACCAGAAAAAAATATTTCAAAACACTAAAATGGCCATAACTCCTAAACTAGGAGTCTGCGGGGGACATATTATGCACCAGAAAAAAAAACATTTCAAAACACTAAAATGGCCATAACTCCTAAACTAGAAGTCTGCGGGGGTCATATTATGCACCAGAAAAAAAAAATTCTAAATCTTAAAATGGCTATAACTCCTAAACTAGCCGTCTGCGGGGGTCATATTATGCACCAGAAAAAAAAAATTCTAAATCTTAAAATGGCTATAACTCCTAAACTAGGCGTCTGCGGGGGTCATATTATGTACCAGAAAAAAAAAAATTCAAAATCTTAAAATGGCTATAACTCCTAAACTAGGCGTCTGCGGGGGTCATATTATGCACCAGAAAAAAATATTTCAAAACGCTAAAATGGCCATAACTCCTAAACTAGGAGTCTAAATCTTAAAATGGCTATAACTCCTAAACTAGGCGTCTGCGGGGGTCAATATATGCACCAGAAAAAAATATTTCAAAACGCTAAAATGGCCATAACTCCTAAACTAGGAGTCTAAATCTTAAAATGGCTATAACTCCTAAACTAGGCGTCTGCGGGGGTCATATTATGTACCAGAAAAAAAAAATTCAAAATCTTAAAATGGCTATAACTCCTAAACTATGCGTCTGCGGGGGTCATATTATGCACCAGAAAAAAATATTTCAAAACACTAAAATGGCTATAACTCCTAAACTAGGAGTATGCGGGGGTCATTTTATGCACCAGAAAAAAAAAATTCTAAATCTTAAAATGGCTATAACTCCTAAACTAGGCGTCTGCGGGGGTCATATTATGCACCAGAAAAAAATATTTCAAAACACTAAAATGGCCATAACTCCTAAACTAGGCGTCTGCGGGGGTCATATTATGCACCAGAAAAAAAATATTTCAAAACACTAAAATGGCCATAACTCCTAAACTAGGCGTCTGCGGGGGTCATAGTATGCACCAGAAAAAAATATTTCAAAACACTAAAATGGCCATAACTCCTAAACTAGGAGTCTGCGGGGGACATATTATGCACCAGAAAAAAAAACATTTCAAAACACTGAAATGGCCATAACTCCTAAACTAGGAGTCTGCGGGGGACATATTATGCACCAGAAAAAAAAACATTTCAAAACACTAAAATGGCCATAACTCCTAAACTAGGAGTCTGCGGGGGTCATATTATGCACCAGAAAAAAAAAATTCTAAATCTTAAAATGGCTATAACTCCTAAACTAGGCGTATGCGGGGGTCATATTATGCACCAGAAAAAAAAAATTCAAAATCTTAAAATGGCTATAACTCCTAAACTAGGCGTCTGCGGGGGTCATATTATGCACCAGAAAAAAAAAATTCTAAATCTTAAAATGGCTATAACTCCTAAACTAGGCGTCTGCGGGGGTCATATTATGTACCAGAAAAAAAAAAATTCAAAATCTTAAAATGGCTATAACTCCTAAACTAGGCGTCTGCGGGGGTCATATTATGCACCAGAAAAAAATATTTCAAAACGCTAAAATGGCCATAACTCCTAAACTAGGAGTCTAAATCTTAAAATGGCTATAACTCCTAAACTAGGCGTCTGCGGGGGTCATATTATGCACCAGAAAAAATATTTCAAAACACTAAAATGGCCATAACTCCTAAACTAGGCGTCTGCGGGGGTCATATTATGCACCAGAAAAAAATATTTCAAAACACTAAAATGGCCATAACTCCTAAACTAGGCGTCTGCGGGGGTCATATTATGCACCAGAAAAAAATATTTCAAAACACTAAAATGGCTATAACTCCTAAACTAGGAGTATGCGGGGGTCATTTTATGCACCAGAAAAAAAAAATTCTAAATCTTAAAATGGCTATAACTCCTAAACTAGGCGTCTGCGGGGGTCATATTATGCACCAGAAAAAAATATTTCAAAACACTAAAATGGCCATAACTCCTAAACTAGGCGTCTGCGGGGGTCATATTATGCACCAGAAAAAAAATATTTCAAAACACTAAAATGGCCATAACTCCTAAACTAGGCGTCTGCGGGGGTCATAGTATGCACCAGAAAAAAATATTTCAAAACACTAAAATGGCCATAACTCCTAAACTAGGCGTCTGCGGGGGTCATATTATGCACCAGAAAAAAATATTTCAAAACACTAAAATGGCTATAACTCCTAAACTAGGAGTCTGCGGGGGACATATTATGCACCAGAAAAAAAAACATTTCAAAACACTAAAATGGCCATAACTCCTAAACTAGGAGTCTGCGGGGGACATATTATGCACCAGAAAAAAAAACATTTCAAAACACTAAAATGGCCATAACTCCTAAACTAGAAGTCTGCGGGGGTCATATTATGCACCAGAAAAAAAAAATTCTAAATCTTAAAATGGCTATAACTCCTAAACTAGGCGTCTGCGGGGGTCATATTATGTACCAGAAAAAAAAAAATTCAAAATCTTAAAATGGCTATAACTCCTAAACTAGGCGTCTGCGGGGGTCATATTATGCACCAGAAAAAAATATTTCAAAACACTAAAATGGCCATAACTCCTAAACTAGGAGTCTGCGGGGGACATATTATGCACCAGAAAAAAAAACATTTCAAAACACTAAAATGGCCATAACTCCTAAACTAGAAGTCTGCGGGGGTCATATTATGCACCAGAAAAAAATATTTCAAAACGCTAAAATGGCCATAACTCCTAAACTAGGAGTCTAAATCTTAAAATGGCTATAACTCCTAAACTAGGCGTCTGCGGGGGTCAATATATGCACCAGAAAAAAATATTTCAAAACGCTAAAATGGCCATAACTCCTAAACTAGGAGTCTAAATCTTAAAATGGCTATAACTCCTAAACTAGGCGTCTGCGGGGGTCATATTATGTACCAGAAAAAAAAAAATTCAAAATCTTAAAATGGCTATAACTCCTAAACTAGGCGTCTGCGGGGGTCATATTATGCACCAGAAAAAAATATTTCAAAACACTAAAATGGCTATAACTCCTAAACTAGGAGTATGCGGGGGTCATTTTATGCACCAGAAAAAAAAAATTCTAAATCTTAAAATGGCTATAACTCCTAAACTAGGCGTCTGCGGGGGTCATATTATGCACCAGAAAAAAATATTTCAAAACACTAAAATGGCCATAACTCCTAAACTAGGCGTCTGCGGGGGTCATATTATGCACCAGAAAAAAAATATTTCAAAACACTAAAATGGCCATAACTCCTAAACTAGGCGTCTGCGGGGGTCATAGTATGCACCAGAAAAAAATATTTCAAAACACTAAAATGGCCATAACTCCTAAACTAGGCGTCTGCGGGGGTCATATTATGCACCAGAAAAAAATATTTCAAAACACTAAAATGGCTATAACTCCTAAACTAGGAGTCTGCGGGGGACATATTATGCACCAGAAAAAAAAACATTTCAAAACACTAAAATGGCCATAACTCCTAAACTAGGAGTCTGCGGGGGACATATTATGCACCAGAAAAAAAAACATTTCAAAACACTAAAATGGCCATAACTCCTAAACTAGGAGTCTGCGGGGGTCATATTATGCACCAGAAAAAAAAAATTCTAAATCTTAAAATGGCTATAACTCCTAAACTAGGCGTCTGCGGGGGTCATATTATGCACCAGAAAAAAAAAATTCTAAATCTTAAAATGGCTATAACTCCTAAACTAGTCGTCTGAGGGGGTCATATTATGTACCAGAAAAAAAAAAATTCAAAATCTTAAAATGGCTATAACTCCTAAACTAGGCGTCTGCGGGGGTCATATTATGCACCAGAAAAAAATATTTCAAAACGCTAAAATGGCCATAACTCCTAAACTAGGAGTCTAAATCTTAAAATGGCTATAACTCCTAAACTAGGCGTCTGCGGGGGTCATATTATGTACCAGAAAAAAAAAAATTCTAAATCTTAAAATGGCTATAACTCCTAAACTAGGCGTCTGCGGGGGTCATATTATGCACCAGAAAAAAAAAAATTCTAAATCTCAAAATGGCTATAACTCCTAAACTAGACGTCTGCGGGGGTCATATTATGCACCAGAAAAAATATTTCAAAACACTAAAATGGCCATAACTCCTAAACTAGGAGTCTGCGGGGGTCATATTATGCACCAGAAAAAAATATTTCAAAACACTAAAATGGCCATAACTCCTAAACTAGGAGTCTAAATCTTAAAATGGCTATAACTCCTAAACTAGGCGTCTGCGGGGGTCATATTATGCACCAGAAAAAAATATTTCAAAACACTAAAATGGCCATAACTCCTAAACTAGGCGTCTGCGGGGGTCATATTATGCACCAGAAAAAAATATTTCAAAACACTAAAATGGCCATAACTCCTAAACTAGGAGTCTAAATCTTAAAATGGCTATAACTCCTAAACTAGGCGTCTGCGGGGGTCATATTATGCACCAGAAAAAAAATATTTCAAAATACTAAAATGGCCATAACTCCTAAACTAGGAGTCTGCGGGGGTCATATTATGCACCAGAAAAAAAAAAATTCTAAATCTCAAAATGGCTATAACTCCTAAACTAGACGTCTGCGGGGGTCATATTATGCACCAGAAAAAATATTTCAAAACACTAAAATGGCCATAACTCCTAAACTAGGAGTCTGCGGGGGTCATATTATGCACCAGAAAAAAAAAATTCTAAATCTCAAAATAGCTATAACTCCTAAACTAGACGTCTGCGGGGGTCATATTATGCACCAGAAAAAATATTTCAAAACACTAAAATGGCCATAACTCCTAAACTAGGAGTCTGCGGGGGTCATATTATGCACCAGAAAAAAAAAATTCTAAATCTTAAAATGGCTATAACTCCTAAACTAGGCGTCTGCTGGGGTCATATTATGCACCAGAAAAAAAAAAAAATCTAAATCTCAAAATGGCTATAACTCCTAAACTAGACGTCTGCGGGGGTCATATTATGCACCAGAAAAAAATATTTCAAAACACTAAAATGGCCATAACTCCTAAACTAGGAGTCTGCGGGGGTCATATTATGCACCAGAAAAAAAAAATTCTAAATCTTAAAATGGCTATAACTCCTAAACTAGGCGTCTGCGGGGGTCATATTATGCACCAGAAAAAAATATTTCAAAACACTAAAATGGCCATAACTCCTAAACTAGGAGTCTGCGGGGGTCATATTATGCACCAGAAAAAAAAAATTCTAAATCTCAAAATGGCTATAACTCCTAAACTAGACGTCTGCGGGGGTCATATTATGCACCAGAAAAAAATATTTCAAAACACTAAAATGGCCATAACTCCTAAACTAGGAGTCTGCGGGGGTCATATTATGCACCAGAAAAAAATATTTCAAAACACTGAAATGGCCATAACTCCTAAACTAGGAGTCTGCGGGGGTCATATTATGCACCAGAAAAAAATATTTCAAAACACTAAAATGGCCATAACTCCTAAACTAGGCGTCTGCGGTTGTCATATTATGCACCAGAAAAAAAATATTTCAAAATACTAAAATGGCCATAACTCCTAAACTAGGAGTCTGCGGGGGTCATATTATGCACCAGAAAAAAATATTTCAAAACACTGAAATGGCCATAACTCCTAAACTAGGAGTCTGCGGGGGTCATATTATGCACCAGAAAAAAATATTTCAAAACACTAAAATGGACATAACTCCTAAACTAGGCGTCTGCGGGGGTCATATTATGCACCAGAAAAAAAATATTTCAAAATACTAAAATGGCCATAACTCCTAAACTAGGAGTCTGCGGGGGTCATATTATGCACCAGAAAAAAAAAAATTCTAAACCTCAAAATGGCTATAACTCCTAAACTAGACGTCTGCGGGGGTCATATTATGCACCAGAAAAAATATTTCAAAACACTAAAATGGCCATAACTCCTAAACTAGGAGTCTGCGGGGGTCATATTATGCACCAGAAAAAAAAAATTCTAAATCTTAAAATGGCTATAACTCCTAAACTAGGCGTCTGCTGGGGTCATATTATGCACCAGAAAAAAAAAAAAATCTAAATCTCAAAATGGCTATAACTCCTAAACTAGACGTCTGCGTGGGTCATATTATGCACCAGAAAAAAATATTTCAAAACACTAAAATGGCCATAACTCCTAAACTAGGAGTCTGCGGGGGTCATATTATGCACCAGAAAAAAAAAATTCTAAATCTTAAAATGGCTATAACTCCTAAACTAGGCGTCTGCGGGGGTCATATTATGCACCAGAAAAAAAAAATTCTAAATCTCAAAATGGCTATAACTCCTAAACTAGACGTCTGCGGGGGTCATATTATGCACCAGAAAAAAATATTTCAAAACACTAAAATGGCCATAACTCCTAAACTAGGAGTCTGCGGGGGTCATATTATGCACCAGAAAAAAAAAATTCTAAATCTTAAAACGGCTATAACTCCTAAACTAGGCGTCTGCGGGGGTCATATTATGCACCAGAAAAAAAAAATTCTAAATCTCAAAATGGCTATAACTCCTAAACTAGACGTCTGCGGGGGTCATATTATGCACCAGAAAAAAATATTTCAAAACACTAAAATGGCCATAACTCCTAAACTAGGAGTCTGCGGGGGTCATATTATGCACCAGAAAAAAATTCTAAATCTTAAAATGGCTATAACTCCTAAACTAGGCGTCTGCGGGGGTCACATTATGCACCAGAAAAAAATATTTCAAAACACTAAAATGGCCATAACTCCTAAACTAGGCGTCTGCGGGGGTCATATTATGCACCAGAAAAAAATATTTCAAAACACTAAAATGGACATAACTCCTAAACTAGGAGTCTGCGGGGGTCATATTATGCACCAGAAAAAAAAATTCTAAATCTTAAAATGGCTATAACTCCCAAACTAGACGTCTGCGGGGGTCATATTATGCACCAGAAAAAAATATTTCAAAACACTAAAATGGCCATAACTCCTAAACTAGGAGTCTGCGGGGGTCATATTATGCACCAGAAAAAAAAAATTCTAAATCTCAAAATGGCTATAACTCCTTAACTAGACGTCTGCGGGGGTCACATTATGCACCAGAAAAAAATATTTCAAAACACTAAAATGGCCATAACTCCTAAACTAGGCGTCTGCGGGGGTCATATTATGCACCAGAAAAAAATATTTCAAAACACTAAAATGGCCATAACTCCTAAACTAGGAGTCTGCGGGGGTCATATTATGCACCAGAAAAAAAAAATTCTAAATCTTAAAATGGCTATAACTCCTAAACTTGGCGTCTGCGGGGTCATATTAAGCACCAGAAAAACAAAAATTCAAAACTTTAAAATGGCTATAACTCCTAAACTAGGCGTCTGCGGGGGTCATATTACGCACCAGAAAAAAAAAATTCAAAATCTTAAAATATCTATAACTCCTAAACTAGGCGTCTGCGGGGGTCATATTATGCACCAGAAAAAAAAAATTCTAAATCTTAAAATGGCTATAACTCCTAAACTAGGAGTCTGCGGGGGTCATATTAAGCACCAGAAAAACAAAAATTCAACATTTTAAAATGGCAATAACTCCTAAACTAGGCGTCTGCGGGGGTCATATTACGCACCAGAAAAAAAAAATTCAAAATCTTAAAATATCTATAACTCCTAAACTAGGCGTCTGCGGGGGTCATATTATGCACCAGAAAAAAATATTTCAGAACACTAAAATGGCTATAACTCCTAAACTAGGCGTATGCGGGGTCATATTAAGCACCAGAAAAACAAAAATTCAAAATTTTAAAATGGCTATAACTCCTAAACTAGGCGTCTGCGGGGGTCATATTACGCACCAGAAAAAAAAAATTCAAAATCTTAAAATGGCTATAACTCCTAAACTAGGCGTCTGCGGGGGTGATATTATGCACCAGAAAAAAATATTTCAGAACACTAAAATGGCTATAACTCCTAAACTAGGCGTCTGCGGGGTCATATTATGCACCAGAAAAAAAAAATTCAAAATCTTAAAATATCTATAACTCCTAAACTAGGAGTCTGCGGGGTCATATTAAGCACCAGAAAAACAAAAATTCAAAATTTTAAAATGACTATAACTCCTAAACTAGGCGTCTGCGGGGGTCATATTATGCACCAGAAAAAAAAAAATTCAAAATCTTAAAATGGCTATAACTCCTAAACTAGGCGTCTGCGGGGGTCATATTATGCACAAGAAAAAAAAAATTCAAAATCTTAAAATGGCTATAACTCCTAAACTAGGCGTCTGCGGGGTCATAATATGCACCAGAAAAAAAAAATTCAAAATCTTAAAATGGCTATAACTCCTAAACTAGGAGTCTGCGGGGGTCATATTAAGCACCAGAAAAACAAAAATTCAACATTTTAAAATGGCTATAACTCCTAAACTAGGCGTCTGCGGGGGTCATATTACGCACCAGAAAAAAAAAATTCAAAATCTTAAAATATCTATAACTATTAAACTAGGCGTCTGCGGGGGTCATATTATGCACCAGCAAAAAATATTTCAGAACACTAAAATGGCTATAACTCCTAAACTAGTCGTCTGCGGGGGACAATGCACCAGAAAAAAAAAAATTCAAAATCTTAAAATGGCTATAACTCCTAAACTAGGCGTCTGCGGGGGTCATATTATGCACAAGAAAAAAAAAATTCAAAATCTTAAAATGGCTATAACTCCTTAACTAGGCGTCTGCGGGGGTCACATTATGCACCAGAAAAAAATATTTCAAAACACTAAAATGGCCATAACTCCTAAACTAGTCGTCTGCGGGGGACAATGCACCAGAAAAAAAAAAATTCAAAATCTTAAAATGGCTATAACTCCTACACTAGGCGTCTGCGGGGGTCATATAATGCACCAGAAAAAAATATTTCAAAACACTAAAATGGCTATAACTCCTAAACTAGGAGTCTGCGGGGGTCATTTTATGCACCAGAAAAAAAAAATTCTAAATCTTAAAATGGCTATAACTCCTAAACTAGGCGTCTGCGGGGGTCATATTATACACCAGAAAAAAAATATTTCAAAACACTAAAATGGCTATAACTCCTAAACTAGGCGTCTGCGGGGGTCATATTATGCACCAGAAAAAAATATTTCAAAACACTAAAATGGCCATAACTCCTAAACTAGGAGTCTGCGGGGGTCATATTATGGACCAGAAAAAAAAAATTCTAAATCTCAAAATGGCTATAACTCCTAAACTAGACGTCTGCGGGGGTCATATTATGCACCAGAAAAAAATATTTCAAAACACTAAAATGGCCATAACTCCTAAACTAGGAGTCTGCGGGGGTCATATTATGCACCAGAAAAAAAAAATTCTAAATCTCAAAATGGCTATAACTCCTAAACTAGACGTCTGCGGGGGTCATATTATGCACCAGAAAAAAATATTTCAAAACACTAAAATGGCCATAACTCCTAAACTAGGAGTCTGCGGGGGTCATATTATGCACCAGAAAAAAAAATTCTAAATCTCAAAATGGCTATAACTCCTAAACTAGACGTCTGCGGGGGTCACATTATGCACCAGAAAAAAATATTTCAAAACACTAAAATGGCCATAACTCCTAAACTAGGCGTCTGCGGGGGTCATATTATGCACCAGAAAAAAATATTTCAAAACACTAAAATGGCCATAACTCCTAAACTAGGAGTCTGCGGGGGTCATATTATGGACCAGAAAAAAAAAATTCTAAATCTCAAAATGGCTATAACTCCTAAACTAGACGTCTGCGGGGGTCATATTATGCACCAGAAAAAAATATTTCAAAACACTAAAATGGCCATAACTCCTAAACTAGGAGTCTGCGGGGGTCATATTATGCACCAGAAAAAAAAAATTCTAAATCTCAAAATGGCTATAACTCCTAAACTAGACGTCTGCGGGGGTCATATTATGCACCAGAAAAAAATATTTCAAAACACTAAAATGGCCATAACTCCTAAACTAGGAGTCTGCGGGGGTCATATTATGCACCAGAAAAAAAAATTCTAAATCTCAAAATGGCTATAACTCCTAAACTAGACGTCTGCGGGGGTCACATTATGCACCAGAAAAAAATATTTCAAAACACTAAAATGGCCATAACTCCTAAACTAGGCGTCTGCGGGGGTCATATTATGCAAAAGAAAAAAATATTTCAAAACACTAAAATGGACATAACTCCTAAACTAGGAGTCTGCGGGGGTCATATTATGCACCAGAAAAAAAAATTCTAAATCTTAAAATGGCTATAAACTAGACGTCTGCGGGGGTCATATTATGCACCAGAAAAAAATATTTCAGAACACTAAAATGACTATAACTCCTAAACTAGGCGTCTGCGGGGTCATATTATGCACCAGAAAAAAATATTTCAGAACACTAAAATGACTATAACTCCTAAACTAGGCGTCTGCGGGGTCATATTATGCACCAGAAAAAAAAAATTCAAAATCTTAAAATATCTATAACTCCTAAACTAGGAGTCTGCGGGGTCATATTAAGCACCAGAAAAACAAAAATTCAAAATTTTAAAATGGCTATAACTCCTAAACTAGGCGTCTGCGGGGGTCATATTACGCACCAGAAAAAAAAAAATTCAAAATCTTAAAATGGCTATAACTCCTAAGCTATTCGTCTGCGGGGGTCATATTGTGCACCAGAAAAACAAAAATTCAAAATCTTAAAATGGCTATAAACTAGACGTCTGCGGGGGTCATATTATGCACCAGAAAAAAATATTTCAGAACACTAAAATGACTATAACTCCTAAACTAGGCGTCTGCGGGGTCATATTATGCACCAGAAAAAAATATTTCAGAACACTAAAATGACTATAACTCCTAAACTAGGAGTCTGCGGGGTCATATTATGCACCAGAAAAAAAAAATTCAAAATCTTAAAATATCTATAACTCCTAAACTAGGAGTCTGCGGGGTCATATTAAGCACCAGAAAAACAAAAATTCAAAATTTTAAAATGGCTATAACTCCTAAACTAGGCGTCTGCGGGGGTCATATTACGCACCAGAAAAAAAAAATTCAAAATCTTAAAATATCTATAACTCCTAAACTAGGCGTCTGCGGGGGTCATATTATGCACCAGAAAAAAAAAAATTCAAAATCTTAAAATGGCTATAACTCCTAAACTAGGCGTCTGCGGGGGTCATATTATGCACAAGAAAAAAAAAATTCAAAATCTTAAAATGGCTATAACTCCTAAACTAGGCGTCTGCGGGGGTCATATTATGCACCAGAAAAAAATATTTCAAAACACTAAAATGGCTATAACTCCTAAACTAGGAGTCTGCGGGGGTCATTTTATGCACCAGAAAAAAAAAATTCTAAATCTTAAAATAGCTATAACTCCTTAACTAGGCGTCTGCGGGGGTCACATTATGCACCAGAAAAAAATATTTCAAAACACTAAAATGGCCATAACTCCTAAACTAGTCGTCTGCGGGGGACAATGCACCAGAAAAAAAAAAATTCAAAATCTTAAAATGGCTATAACTCCTACACTAGGCGTCTGCGGGGGTCATATTATGCACCAGAAAAAAATATTTCAAAACACTAAAATGGCTATAACTCCTAAACTAGGAGTCTGCGGGGGTCATTTTATGCATCAGGAAAAAAAAATTCTAAATCTTAAAATGGCTATAACTCCTAAACTAGGCGTCTGCGGGGGTCATATTATGCACCAGAAAAAAAATATTTCAAAACACTAAAATGGCTATAACTCCTAAACTAGGCGTCTGCGGGGGTCATATTATGCAAAAGAAAAAAATATTTCAAAACACTAAAATGGACATAACTCCTAAACTAGGAGTCTGCGGGGGTCAGAAAAAAAAATTCTAAATCTTAAAATGGCTATAAACTAGACGTCTGCGGGGGTCATATTATGCACCAGAAAAAAATATTTCAAAACACTAAAATGGCCATAACTCCTAAACTAGGCGTCTGCGGGGGTCATATTATGCACCAGAAAAAAATATTTCAGAACACTAAAATGACTATAACTCCTAAACTAGGCGTCTGCGGGGTCATATTATGCACCAGAAAAAAAAATTCAAAATCTTAAAATATCTATAACTCCTAAACTAGGAGTCTGCGGGGTCATATTAAGCACCAGAAAAACAAAAATTCAAAATTTTAAAATGGCTATAACTCCTAAACTAGGCGTCTGCGGGGGTCATATTACGCACCAGAAAAAAAAAAATTCAAAATCTTAAAATGGCTATAACTCCTAAGCTATTCGTCTGCGGGGGTCATATTATGCACCAGAAAAACAAAAATTCAAAATCTTAAAATATCTATAACTCCTAAACTAGACGTCTGCGGGGGTCATATTATGCACCAGAAAAAAATATTTCAGAACACTAAAATGGCTATAACTCCTAAACTAGGCGTCTGCGGGGTCATATTATGCACCAGAAAAAAAAAATTCAAAATCTTAAAATATCTATAACTCCTAAACTAGGAGTCTGCGGGGTCATATTAAGCACCAGAAAAACAAAAATTCAAAATTTTAAAATGGCTATAACTCCTAAACTAGGCGTCTGCGGGGGTCATATTACGCACCAGAAAAAAAAAATTGAAAATCTTAAAATATCTATAACTCCTAAACTAGGCGTCTGCGGGGGTCATATTATGCACCAGAAAAAAAAAAATTCAAAATCTTAAAATGGCTATAACTCCTAAACTAGGCGTCTGCGGGGGTCATATTATGCACAAGAAAAAAAAAATTCAAAATCTTAAAATGGCTATAACTCCTAAACTAGGCGTCTGCGTGGGTCATATTATGCACCAGAAAAAAATATTTCAAAACACTAAAATGGCTATAACTCCTAAACTAGGAGTCTGCGGGGGTCATTTTATGCACCAGAAAAAAAAAATTCTAAATCTTAAAATGGCTATAACTCCTAAACTAGGCGTCTGCGGGGGTCATATTACGCACCAGAAAAAAATATTTCAAAACACTAAAATGGCTATAACTCCTAAACTAGGAGTCTGCGGGGGTCATTTTATGCACCAGAAAAAAAAAAAATTCTAAATCTTAAAATAGCTATAACTCCTTAACTAGGCGTCTGCGGGGGTCACATTATGCACCAGAAAAAAATATTTCAAAACACTAAAATGGCCATAACTCCTAAACTAGTCGTCTGCGGGGGACAATGCACCAGAAAAAAAAAAATTCAAAATCTTAAAATGGCTATAACTCCTACACTAGGCGTCTGCGGGGGTCATATTATGCACCAGAAAAAAATATTTCAAAACACTAAAATGGCTATAACTCCTAAACTAGGAGTCTGCGGGGGTCATTTTATGCATCAGGAAAAAAAAATTCTAAATCTTAAAATGGCTATAACTCCTAAACTAGGCGTCTGCGGGGGTCATATTATGCACCAGAAAAAAAATATTTCAAAACACTAAAATGGCTATAACTCCTAAACTAGGCGTCTGCGGGGGTCATATTATGCACCAGACAAAAAAAAAATTCAAAATCTTAAAATGGCTATAACTCCTAAACTAGGCGTCTGCGGTTGTCATATTACGCACCAGAGAAAAAAAAAATCAAAATTTTAAAATGGCTATAACTCCTAAACTAGGCGTCTGCGGGGGTCATATTATGCACCAGAAAAAAAATATTTCAAAACTCTAAAATGGCTACATCTCCTAAACTAGGCGTCAGCGGGTGTCATATTATGCACCAGAAAAAAAATATTTCAAAACACTAAAATGGCTATAACTCCTAAACTAGGCGTCTGCGGGGGTCATATTATGCACCAGAGAAAAAAAAAATCAAAATTTTAAAATGGCTATAACTCCTAAACTAGGCGTCTGCGGGGGTCATATTATGCACCAGAAAAAAAATATTTCAAAACTCTAAAATGGCTACATCTCCTAAACTAGGCGTCAGCGGGTGTCATATTATGCACCAGAAAAAAAATATTTCAAAACACTAAAATGGCTATAACTCCTAAACTAGGCGTCTGCGGGGGTCATATTATGCACCAGAAAAAAAAAAATTCAAAATCTTAAAATGGCTATAACTCCTAAACTAGGCGTCTGCAGGGGTCATATTATGCACCAGAAAAAAAATATTTCAAAACACTAAAATGGCTATAACTCCTAAACTAGGCGTCTGCGGGGGTCATATTATGCACCAGAAAAAAATATTTCAAAACACTAAAATGGCCATAACTCCTAAACTAGGCGTCTGCGGGGGTCATATTATGCACCAGAAAAAAATATTTCAAAACACTAACATGGCCATAACTCCTAAACTAGGAGTCTGCGGGGGTCATATTATGCACGAGAAAAAAAAAAATTCTAAATCTTAAAATGGCTATAACTCCTAAACTGGGCGTCTGCGGGGGTCATATTATGCACCAAAAAAAAAATATTTCAAAACACTAAAATGGCCATAACTCCTAAACCAGGAGTCTGCGGGGGTCATTTTATGCAGCAGAAAAAAAAAATTCTAAATCTTAAAATGGCTATAACTCCTAAACTAGGCGTCTGCGGGGGTCATATTATGCACCAGAAAAAAAAAAATTCAAAATCTTAAAATGGCTATAACTCCTAAACTCGGCGTCTGCGGGGGTCATATTATGCAGAAGAAAAAAATATTTCAAAACACTAAAATGGCCATAACTCCTAAACTAGGAGTCTGCGGGGGTCATATTATGCACGAGAAAAAAAAAAATTCTAAATCTTAAAATGGCTATAACTCCTAAACTAGGCGTCTGCGGGGGTCATATTATGCACCAGAAAAAAAACAATTCAAAATCTTAAAATGGCTATAACTCCTAAACTCGGCGTCTGCGGGGGTCTTATTATGCACCAGAAGAAAATATTTCAAAACACTAAAATGGCCATAACTCCTAAACTAGGAGTCTGCGGGGGTCATATTATGCACGAGAAAAAAAAAATTCTAAATCTTAAAATGGCTATAACTCCTAAACTAGGCGTCTGCGGGGGTCATATTATGCACCAGAAAAAAAATATTTCAAAACACTAAAATGGCCATAACTCCTAAACTAGGAGTCTGCGGGGGTCATTTTATGCAGCAGAAAAAAAAAATTCAAAATCTTAAAATGGCTATAACTCCTAAACTAGGCGTCTGCGGGGGTCATATTATGCACCAGAAAAAAAAAAATTCAAAATCTTAAAATGGCTATAACTCCTAAACTAGGCGTCTGCGGGGGTCATATTATGCACCAGAAAAAAAATATTTCAAAACTCTAAAATGGCTACATCTCCTAAACTAGGCGTCAGCGGGTGTCATATTATGCACCAGAAAAAAAATATTTCAAAACACTAAAATGGCTATAACTCCTAAACTAGGCGTCTTCGGGGGTCATATTATGCACCAGAAAAAAAAAAATTCAAAATCTTAAAATGGCTATAACTCCTAAACTAGGCGTCTGCGGGGGTCATATTATGCACCAGAAAAAAATATTTCAAAACTCTAAAATGGCTACATCTCCTAAACTAGGCGTCAGCGGGTGTCATATTATGCACCAGAAAAAAAATATTTCAAAACACTAAAATGGCCATAACTCCTAAACTAGGAGTCTGCGGGGGTCATATTATGCACCAGAAAAAAAAAAATTCTAAATCTTAAAATGGTTATAACTTCTAAACTAGGCGTCTGCGGGGGTCATATTATGCACCAGAAAAAAATATTTCAAAACACTAAAATGGCCATAACTCCTAAACTAGGCGTCTGCGGGGGTCATATTATGCACCAGAAAAAAATATTTCAAAATGGCCATAACTCCTAAACTAGGCGTCTGCGGGGGTCATATTATGCACCAGAAAAAAAAAAATCAAAATTTTAAAATGGCTACATCTCCTAAGCTAGGCGTCAGCGGGTGTCATATTATGCACCAGAAAAAAAATATTTCAAAACACTAAAATGGCCATAACTCCTAAACTAGGAGTCTGCGGGGGTCATATTATGCACCAGAAAAAAAAAAATTCTAAATCTTAAAATGGTTATAACTTCTAAACTAGGCGTCTGCGGGGGTCATATTATGCACCAGAAAAAAATATTTCAAAACACTAAAATGGCCATAACTCCTAAACTAGGCGTCTGCGGGGGTCATATTATGCACCAGAAAAAAATATTTCAAAATGGCCATAACTCCTAAACTAGGCGTCTGCGGGGGTCATATTATGCACCAGAAAAAAATATTTCAAAACACTAAAATGGCCATAACTCCTAAACTAGGAGTCTGCGGGGGTCATATTTTGCACGAGAAAAAAAAAATTCTAAATCTTAAAATGGCTATAACTCCTAAACTAGGCGTCTGCGGGGGTCATATTATGCACCAAAAAAAAAATATTTCAAAACACTAAAATGGCCATAACTCCTAAACTAGGAGTCTGCGGGGGTCATTTTATGCAGCAGAAAAAAAAAATTCTAAATCTTAAAATGGCTATAACTCCTAAACTAGGCGTCTGCGGGGGTCATATTATGCACCAGAAAAAAATATTTCAAAACACTAAAATGGCCATAACTCCTAAACTAGGCGTCTGCGGGGGTCATATTATGAACCAGAGAAAAAAAAAATCAAAATTTTAAAATGGCTACATCTCCTAAGCTAGGCGTCAGCGGGTGTCATATTATGCACCAGAAAAAAAATATTTCAAAACACTAAAATGGCCATAACTCCTAAACTAGGAGTCTGCGGGGGTCATATTATGCACCAGAAAAAAAAAAATTCTAAATCTTAAAATGGTTATAACTTCTAAACTAGGCGTCTGCGGGGGTCATATTATGCACCAGAAAAAAATATTTCAAAACACTAAAATGGCCATAACTCCTAAACTAGGCGTCTGCGGGGGTCATATTATGCACCAGAAAAAAATATTTCAAAATGGCCATAACTCCTAAACTAGGCGTCTGCGGGGGTCATATTATGCACCAGAAAAAAATATTTCAAAACACTAAAATGGCCATAACTCCTAAACTAGGAGTCTGCGGGGGTCATATTTTGCACGAGAAAAAAAAAATTCTAAATCTTAAAATGGCTATAACTCCTAAACTAGGCGTCTGCGGAGGTCATATTATGCACCAAAAAAAAAATATTTCAAAACACTAAAATGGCCATAACTCCTAAACTAGGAGTCTGCGGGGGTCATTTTATGCAGCAGAAAAAAAAAATTCTAAATCTTAAAATATCTATAACTCCTAAACTAGGCGTCTGCGGGGGTCATATTATGCACCAGAAAAAAAAAATTCAAAATCTTAAAATGGCTATAACTCCTAAACTCGGCGTCTGCGGGGGTCATATTATGCACCAGAAAAAAAATATTTCAAAACACTAAAATGGCCATAACTCCTAAACTAGGAGTCTGCGGGGGTCATTTTATGCAGCAGAAAAAAAAAATTCTAAATCTTAAAATGGCTATAACTCCTAAACTAGGCGTCTGCGGGGGTCATATTATGCACCAGAAAAAAAAAAATTCAAAATCTTAAAATGGCTATAACTCCTAAACTCGGCGTCTGCGGGGGTCTTATTATGCACCAGAAGAAAATATTTCAAAACACTAAAATGGCCATAACTCCTAAACTAGGAGTCTGCGGGGGTCATATTATGCACGAGAAAAAAAAAAATTCTAAATCTTAAAATGGCTATAACTCCTAAACTAGGCGTCTGCGGGGGTCATATTATGCACCAGAAAAAAAATATTTCAAAACACTAAAATGGCCATAACTCCTAAACTAGGAGTCTGCGGGGGTCATTTTATGCAGCAGAAAAAAAAAATTCTAAATCTTAAAATGGCTATAACTCCTAAACTAGGCGTCTGCGGGGGTCATATTATGCACCAGAAAAAAAAAAATTCAAAATCTTAAAATGGCTATAACTCCTAAACTCGGCGTCTGCGGGGGTCTTATTATGCACCAGAAGAAAATATTTCAAAACACTAAAATGGCCATAACTCCTAAACTAGGAGTCTGCGGGGGTCATATTATGCACGAGAAAAAAAAAAATTCTAAATCTTAAAATGGCTATAACTCCTAAACTAGGCGTCTGCGGGGGTCATATTATGCACCAGAAAAAAAATATTTCAAAACACTAAAATGGCCATAACTCCTAAACTAGGAGTCTGCGGGGGTCATTTTATGCAGCAGAAAAAAAAAATTCAAAATCTTAAAATGGCTATAACTCCTAAACTAGGCGTCTGCGGGGGTCATATTATGCACCAGAAAAAAAAAAATTCAAAATCTTAAAATGGCTATAACTCCTAAACTAGGCGTCTGCGGGGGTCATATTATGCACCAGAAAAAAATATTTCAAAACACTAAAATGGCTATAACTCCTAAACTAGGAGTCTGCGGGGGTCATTTTATGCACCAGAAAAAAAAAATTCTAAATCTTAAAATGGCTATAACTCCTAAACTAGGAGTCTGCGGGGGTCATTTTATGCACCAGAAAAAAAAAATTCAAAATCTTAAAATGGCTATAACTCCTAAACTCGGCGTCTGCGGGGGTCTTATTATGCACCAGAAAAAAAATATTTCAAAACACTAAAATGGCCATAACTCCTAAACTAGGAGTCTGCGGGGGTCATTTTATGCAGCAGAAAAAAAAAATTCAAAATCTTAAAATGGCTATAACTCCTAAACTAGGCGTCTGCGGGGGTCATATTATGCACCAGAAAAAAAAAAATTCAAAATCTTAAAATGGCTATAACTCCTAAACTAGGCGTCTGCGGGGGTCATATTATGCACCAGAAAAAAAATATTTCAAAACACTAAAATGGCCATAACTCCTAAACTAGGAGTCTGCGGGGGTCATTTTATGCAGCAGAAAAAAAAAATTCAAAATCTTAAAATGGCTATAACTCCTAAACTAGGCGTCTGCGGGGGTCATATTATGCACCAGAAAAAAAAAAATTCAAAATCTTAAAATGGCTATAACTCCTAAACTAGGCGTCTGCGGGGGTCATATTATGCACCAGAAAAAAATATTTCAAAACACTAAAATGGCTATAACTCCTAAACTAGGAGTCTGCGGGGGTCATTTTATGCACCAGAAAAAAAAAATTCTAAATCTTAAAATGGCTATAACTCCTAAACTAGGAGTCTGCGGGGGTCATTTTATGCACCAGAAAAAAAAAAATTCTAAATCTTAAAATAGCTATAACTCCTTAACTAGGCGTCTGCGGGGGTCACATTATGCACCAGAAAAAAATATTTCAAAACACTAAAATGGCCATAACTCCTAAACTAGTCGTCTGCGGGGGACAATGCACCAGAAAAAAAAAAATTCAAAATCTTAAAATGGCTATAACTCCTACACTAGGCGTCTGCGGGGGTCATATTATGCACCAGAAAAAAATATTTCAAAACACTAAAATGGCTATAACTCCTAAACTAGGAGTCTGCGGGGGTCATTTTATGCAGCAGAAAAAAAAAATTCTAAATCTTAAAATGGCTATAACTCCTAAACTAGGCGTCTGCGGGGGTCATATTATGCACCAGAAAAAAAAAATTCAAAATCTTAAAATGGCTATAACTCCTAAACTCGGCGTCTGCGGGGGTCATATTATGCACTAGAAAAAAATATTTCAAAACACTAAAATGGCCATAACTCCTAAACTAGGAGTCTGCGGGGGTCATATTATGCACGAGAAAAAAAAAAATTCTAAATCTTAAAGTGGCTATAACTCCTAAACTAGGCGTCTGCGGGGGTCATATTATGCACCAGAAAAAAAATATTTCAAAACACTAAAATGGCCATAACTCCTAAACTAGGAGTCTGCGGGGGTCATTTTATGCAGCAGAAAAAAAAAATTCAAAATCTTAAAATGGCTATAACTCCTAAACTAGGCGTCTGCGGGGGTCATATTATGCACCAGAAAAAAAAAAATTCAAAATCTTAAAATGGCTATAACTCCTAAACTAGGCGTCTGCGGGGGTCATATTATGCACCAGAAAAAAATATTTCAAAACACTAAAATGGCTATAACTCCTAAACTAGGAGTCTGCGGGGGTCATTTTATGCATCAGAAAAAAAAAATTCTAAATCTTAAAATGGCTATAACTCCTAAACTAGGAGTCTGCGGGGGTCATTTTATGCACCAGAAAAAAAAAAAATTCTAAATCTTAAAATAGCTATAACTCCTTAACTAGGCGTCTGCGGGGGTCACATTATGCACCAGAAAAAAATATTTCAAAACACTAAAATGGCCATAACTCCTAAACTAGTCGTCTGCGGGGGACAATGCACCAGAAAAAAAAAAATTCAAAATCTTAAAATGGCTATAACTCCTAAACTAGGAGTCTGCGGGGGTCATTTTATGCACCAGAAAAAAAAAAAATTCTAAATCTTAAAATAGCTATAACTCCTTAACTAGGCGTCTGCGGGGGTCACATTATGCACCAGAAAAAAATATTTCAAAACACTAAAATGGCTATAACTCCTAAACTAGGAGTCTGCGGGGGTCATTTTATGCATCAGGAAAAAAAAATTCTAAATCTTAAAATGGCTATAACTCCTAAACTAGGCGTCTGCGGGGGTAATATTATGCACCAGAAAAAAAATATTTCAAAACACTAAAATGGCTATAACTCCTAAACTAGGCGTCTGCGGGGGTCATATTATGCACCAGAAAAAAAAAGTCAAAATCTTAAAATGGCTATAACTCCTAAACTAGGCGTCTGCGGGGGTCATATTATGCACCAGAAAAAAAATATTTCAAAACACTAAAATGGCTATAACTCCTAAACTAGGCGTCTGCGGGGGTCATATTATGCACCAGAAAAAAATATTTCAAAACACTAAAATGGCCATAACTCCTAAACTAGGCGTCTGCGGGGGTCATATTATGCACCAGAAAAAAATATTTCAAAACACTAAAATGGCCATAACTCCTAAACTAGGCGTCTGCGGGGGTCATATTATGCACCAGAAAAAAATATTTCAAAACACTAAAATGGCCATAACTCCTAAACTAGGAGTCTGCGGGGGTCATATTATGCACGAGAAAAAAAAAATTCTAAATCTTAAAATGGCTATAACTCCTAAACTAGGCGTCTGCGGGGGTCATATTATGCACCAGAAAAAAAAAAATTCTAAATCTTAAAATGGCTATAACTCCTAAACTAGGCGTCTGCGGGGGTCATATTATGCACCAGAAAAAAAATATTTCAAAACACTAAAATGGCTATAACTCCTAAACTAGGCGTCTGCGGGGGTCATATTATGCACCAGAAAAAAAAAAATTCTAAATCTTAAAATGGCTATAACTCCTAAACTAGGCGTCTGCGGGGGTCATATTATGCACCAGAAAAAAAAAAATTCAAAATCTTAAAATGGCTATAACTCCTAAACTAGGCGTCTGCAGGGGTCATATTATGCACCAGAAAAAAAATATTTCAAAACACTAAAATGGCTATAACTCCTAAACTAGGCGTCTGCGGGGGTCATATTATGCACCAGAGAAAAAAAAAATCAAAATTTTAAAATGGCTACATCTCCTAAGCTAGGCGTCAGCGGGTGTCATATTATGCACCAGAAAAAAAATATTTCAAAACACTAAAATGGCCATAACTCCTAAACTAGGAGTCTGCGGGGGTCATATTATGCACCAGAAAAAAAAAAATTCTAAATCTTAAAATGGCTATAACTCCTAAACTAGGCGTCTGCGGGGGTCATATTATGCACCAAAAAAAAAATATTTCAAAACACTAAAATGGCCATAACTCCTAAACTAGGAGTCTGCGGGGGTCATTTTATGCAGCAGAAAAAAAAAATTCAAAATCTTAAAATGGCTATAACTCCTAAACTAGGCGTCTGCGGGGGTCATATTATGCACCAGAAAAAAAAAAATTCAAAATCTTAAAATGGCTATAACTCCTAAACTCGGCGTCTGCGGGGGTCATATTATGCACCAGAAAAAAAAAAATTCAAAATCTTAAAATGGCTATAACTCCTAAACTAGGCGTCTGCAGGGGTCATATTATGCACCAGAAAAAAAATATTTCAAAAGACTAAAATGGCTATAACTCCTAAACTAGGCGTCTGCGGGGGTCATATTATGCACCAGAGAAAAAAAAAATCAAAATTTTAAAATGGCTACATCTCCTAAGCCAGGCGTCAGCGGGTGTCATATTATGCACCAGAAAAAAAATATTTCAAAACACTAAAATGGCCATAACTCCTAAACTAGGAGTCTGCGGGGGTCATATTATGCACCAGAAAAAAAAAAATTCTAAATCTTAAAATGGCTATAACTCCTAAACTAGGCGTCTGCGGGGGTCATATTATGCACCAAAAAAAAAATATTTCAAAACACTAAAATGGCCATAACTCCTAAACTAGGAGTCTGCGGGGGTCATTTTATGCAGCAGAAAAAAAAAATTCTAAATCTTAAAATGGCTATAACTCCTAAACTCGGCGTCTGCGGGGGTCTTATTATGCACCAGAAAAAAAATATTTCAAAACACTAAAATGGCCATAACTCCTAAACTAGGCGTCTGCGGGGGTCATATTATGCACCAGAAAAAAAAATTCAAAATCTTAAAATGGCTATAACTCCTAAACTAGGCGTCTGCGGGCGTCATATTATGCACCAGAAAAAAAATATTTCAAAACACTAAAATGGCTATAACTCCTAAACTAGGCGTCTGCGGGGGTCATATTATGCACCAGAAAAAAAAAATTCAAAATCTTAAAATATCTATAACTCCTAAACTAGGCGTCTGCGGGGGTCATATTATGCACCAGAAAAAAAAAAATTCAAAACTTTAAAATCGCTTTAACTCCTAAACTAAGCGTCTGCGGGGGTCATATTATGCACCAGAAAAAAGAAAATTCAAAACTTTAAAATGGCTATAACTCCTAAACTAGGCGTCTGCGGGGGTCATATTATGCACCAGAAAAAAGAAAATTCTAAATCTTAAAATGGCCATAACTCCTAAACTAGGCGTCTGCGGGGGTCATATTATGCACCAGAAAAAAATATTTCAAAACACTAAAATGGCCATAACTCCTAAACTAGGAGTCTGCGGGGGTCATATTATGCACCAGAAAAAAAAAAATTCTAAATCTTAAAATGGCTATAACTCCTAAACTAGGAGTCTGCGGGGGTTATATTATGCACCAGAAAAAAAATATTTCAAAACTCTAAAATGGCTACATCTCCAAAACTAGGCGTCAGCGGGTGTCATATTATGCACCAGAAAAAAAATATTTCAAAACTCTAAAATGGCTACATCTCCTAAACTAGGCGTCAGCGGGTGTCATATTATGCACCAGAAAAAAAATATTTCAAAACACTAAAATGGCCATAACTCCTAAACTAGGAGTCTGCGGGGGTCATTTTATGCAGCAGAAAAAAAAATTCTAAATCTTAAAATGGCTATAACTCCTAAACTAGGCGTCTGCGGGGGTCACATTATGCACCAGAAAAAAATATTTCAAAACACTAAAATGGCCATAACTCCTAAACTAGGAGTCTGCGGGGGTCATTTTATGCAGCAGAAAAAAAAATTCTAAATCTTAAAATGGCTATAACTCCTAAACTAGGAGTCTGCGGGGGTTATATTATGCACCAGAAAAAAATATTTCAAAACACTAAAATGGCCATAACTCCTAAACTAGGCGTCTGCGGGGGTCATATTATGCACCAGAAAAAAATATTTCAAAACACTAAAATGGCCATAACTCCTAAACTAGGAGTCTGCGGGGGTCATATTATGCACCAGAAAAAAAAAAATTCTAAATCTTAAAATGGCTATAACTCCTAAACTAGGCGTCTGCGGGGGTCATATTATGCACCAGAAAAAAGAAAATTCAAAACTTTAAAATCGCTATAACTCCTAAACTAGGCGTCTGCGGGGGTCATTTTATGCAACAGAAAAAAAAAATTCAAAATCTTAAAATGGCTATAACTCCTAAACTAGGCGTCTGCGGGGGTCATTTTATGCACCAGAAAAAAAAATTCAAAATCTTCAAATGGCTAGAACAGAAAAAACAAAATTCAAAACTTTAAAATCGCTATAACTCCTTAACTAGGCGTCTGCGGGGGTCATATTATGCACCAGAAAAAAAAATTCAAAACTTTAAAATCGCTATAACTCCTAAACTAGGCGTCTGCGGGGGTCATATTATGCACCAGAAAAAACAAAATTCAAACCTTTAAAATCGCTATAACTCCTAAACTAGTCGTCTGCGGGGGTCATATTATGCACCAGAAAAAAAAAATTCTAAATCTTAAAATGGCTATAACTCCTAAACTAGGCGTCTGCGGGGGTCATATTATGCACCAGAAAAAAAAAATTCAAAATCTTAAAATGGCTATAACTCCTAAACTAGGCGTCTGCGGGCGTCATATTATGCACCAGAAAAAAAATATTTCAAAACACTAAAATGGCTATAACTCCTAAACTAGGCGTCTGCGGGGGTCATATTATGCACCAGAAAAAAAAAATTCAAAATCTTAAAATATCTATAACTCCTAAACTAGGCGTCTGCGGGGGTCATATTATGCACCAGAAAAAAAAAAATTCAAAACTTTAAAATCGCTTTAACTCCTAAACTAAGCGTCTGCGGGGGTCATATTATGCACCAGAAAAAAGAAAATTCAAAACTTTAAAATGGCTATAACTCCTAAACTAGGCGTCTGCGAGGGTCATATTATGCACCAGAAAAAAGAAAATTCAAAACTTTAAAATCGCTATAACTCCTAAACTAGGCGTCTGCGGGGGTCATTTTATGCACCAGAAAAAAAAAATTCAAAATCTTAAAATGGCTATAACTCCTAAACTAGGCGTCTGCGGGGGTCATTTTATGCACCAGAAAAAAAAATTCAAAATCTTCAAATGGCTAGAACAGAAAAAACAAAATTCAAAACTTTAAAATCGCTATAACTCCTTAACTAGGCGTCTGCGGGGGTCATATTATGCACCAGAAAAAAAAATTCAAAACTTTAAAATCGCTATAACTCCTAAACTAGGAGTCTGCGGGGGTCATATTATGCACCAGAAAAAACAAAATTCAAACCTTTAAAATCGCTATAACTCCTAAACTAGTCGTCTGCGGGGGTCATATTATGCACCAGAAAAAAAAATTCAAAATCTTAAAATGGCTATAACTCCTTAACTAGGCGTCTGCGGGGGTCATATTATGCACCAGAAAAAAAAATTCAAAATCTTAAAATCGCTTTAACTCCTAAACTAGGCGTCTGCGGGGGTCATATTATGCACCAGAAAAAAGAAAATTCAAAACTTTAAAATCGCTATAACTCCTAAACTAGGCGTCTGCGGGGGTCATATTATGCACCAGAAAAAACAAAATTCAAACCTTTAAAATCGCTATAACTCCTAAACTAGTCGTCTGCGGGGGTCATATTATGCACCAGAAAAAAAAATTCAAAATCTTAAAATGGCTATAACTCCTTAACTAGGCGTCTGCGGGGGTCATATTATGCACCAGAAAAAAAAATTCAAAATCTTAAAATCGCTATAACTCCTAAACTAGGCGTCTGCGGGGGTCATATTATGCACCAGAAAAAAAAAATTCAAAATCTTAAAATCGCTTTAACTCCTAAACTAAGCGTCTGCGGGGGTCATATTATGCTCCAGAAAAAAAAATTCAAAATCTTAAAATGGCTATAACTCCTAAACTAGGCGTCTGCGGGGGTCATATTATGCACCAGAAAAAAAAATTCAAAATCTTAAAATGGCTATAACTCCTAAACTAGGCGTCTGCGGGGGTCATATTATGCACCAGAAAAAAAAAATTCAAAACTTTAAAATCGCTATAACTCCTAATCTAGTCGTCTGCGGGGGTCATATTATGCACCAGAAAAAAAAATTCAAAATCTTAAAATGGCTATAACTCCTTAACTAGGCGTCTGCGGGGGTCATATTATGTACCAGAAAAAAAAATTCAAAATCTTAAAATGGCTATAACTCCTAAACTAGGCGTCTGCGGGGGTCATATTATGCACCAGAAAAAAAAATTCAAAATCTTAAAATGGCAATAACTCCTAAACTAGGCGTCTGCGGGGGTCATATTATGCACCAGAAAAAAAAAATTCAAAATCTTAAAATGGCTATAACTCCTACACAAGGCGTCTGCGGGGGTCATATTATGCACCAGAAAAAAAAAATCAAAATCTTAAAATGGCTATAACTCCTAAACTAGGCGTCTGCGGGGGTCATATTATGCACCAGAAAAAAAAATTCAAAATCTTAAAATGGCTATAACTCCTTAACTAGGCGTCTGCGGGGGTCATATTATGCACCAGAAAAAAAAATTCAAAATCTTAAAATCGCTTTAACTCCTAAACTAGGCGTCTGCGGGGGTCATATTATGCACCAGAAAAAAGAAAATTCAAAACTTTAAAATCGCTATAACTCCTAAACTAGGCGTCTGCGGGGGTCATATTATGCACCAGAAAAAAGAAAATTCAAAACTTTAAAATCGCTATAACTCCTAAACTAGGCGTCTGCGGGGGTCATATTATGCACCAGAAAAAACAAAATTCAAAACTTTAAAATCGCTATAACTCCTAAACTAGGCGTCTGCGGGGGTCATATTATGCACCAGAAAAAAAAAATTCAAAATCTTAAAATGGCTATAACTCCTACACAAGGCGTCTGCGGGGGTCATATTATGCACCAGAAAAAAAAAATCAAAATCTTAAAATGGCTATAACTCCTAAACTAGGCGTCTGCGGGGGTCATATTATGCACCAGAAAAAAAAATTCAAAATCTTAAAATGGCTATAACTCCTTAACTAGGCGTCTGCGGGGGTCATATTATGCACCAGAAAAAAGAAAATTCAAAACTTTAAAATCGCTATAACTCCTAAACTAGGCGTCTGCGGGGGTCATATTATGCACCAGAAAAAAAAAATTCAAAATCTTAAAATGGCTATAACTCCTAAACTAGGCGTCTGCAGGGGTCATATTATGCACCAGCAAAAAAAAAATCAAAATCTTAAAATTTCTATAACTCCTAAACTAGGCGTCTGCGGGGGTCATATTATGCACCAGAAAAAAAAAATTCAAAACTTTAAAATCGCTTTAACTCCTAAACTAAGCGTCTGCGGGGGTCATATTATGCACCAGAAAAAAGAAAATTCAAAACTTTAAAATGGCTATAACTCCTAAACTAGGCGTCTGCGGGGGTCATATTATGCACCAGAAAAAAGAAAATTCAAAACTTTAAAATCGCTATAACTCCTAAACTAGGCGTCTGCGGGGGTCATTTTATGCACCAGAAAAAAAAAATTCAAAACTTTAAAATCGCTTTAACTCCTAAACTAAGCGTCTGCGGGGGTCATATTATGCACCAGAAAAAAGAAAATTCAAAACTTTAAAATGGCTATAACTCCTAAACTAGGCGTCTGCGGGGGTCATATTATGCACCAGAAAAAAGAAAATTCAAAACTTTAAAATCGCTATAACTCCTAAACTAGGCGTCTGCGGGGGTCATATTATGCACCAGAAAAAAAAAATTCAAAACTTTAAAATCGCTTTAACTCCTAAACTAAGCGTCTGCGGGGGTCATATTATGCACCAGAAAAAAGAAAATTCAAAACTTTAAAATGGCTATAACTCCTAAACTAGGCGTCTGCGGGGGTCATATTATGCACCAGAAAAAAGAAAATTCAAAACTTTAAAATCGCTATAACTCCTAAACTAGGCGTCTGCGGGGGTCATTTTATGCACCAGAAAAAAAAAATTCAAAATCTTAAAATATCTATAACTCCTAAACTAGGCGTCTGCGGGGGTCATATTATGCACCAGAAAAAAAAAATTCAAAACTTTAAAATCGCTTTAACTCCTAAACTAAGCGTCTGCGGGGGTCATATTATGCACCAGAAAAAAGAAAATTCAAAACTTTAAAATGGCTATAACTCCTAAACTAGGCGTCTGCGGGGGTCATATTATGCACCAGAAAAAAGAAAATTCAAAACTTTAAAATCGCTATAACTCCTAAACTAGGCGTCTGCGGGGGTCATTTTATGCAACAGAAAAAAAAAATTCAAAATCTTAAAATGGCTATAACTCCTAAACTAGGCGTCTGCGGGGGTCATTTTATGCACCAGAAAAAAAATTCAAAATCTTCAAATGGCTATAACAGAAAAAACAAAATTCAAAACTTTAAAATCGCTATAACTCCTAAACTAGGCGTCTGCGGGGGTCATTTTATGCACCAGAAAAAAAAAATTCAAAATCTTAAAATGGCTATAACTCCTAAACTAGTCGTCTGCGGGGGTCATATTATGCACCAGAAAAAAAAATTCAAAATCTTAAAATGGCTATAACTCCTAAACTAGGCGTCTGCGGGGGTCATATTATGCACCAGAAAAAAAATTCAAAATCTTAAAATGGCAATAACTCCTACACAAGGCGTCTGCTGGGGTCATATTATGCAGCAGAAAAAAAAAATCAAAATCTTAAAATGGCTATAACTCCTAAACTAGGCGTCTGCGGGGGTCATATTATGCACCAGAAAAAAGAAAATTCAAAACTTTAAAATGGCTATAACTCCTAAACTAGGCGTCTGCGGGGGTCATATTATGCACCAGAAAAAAGAAAATTCAAAACTTTAAAATCGCTATAACTCCTAAACTAGGCGTCTGCGGGGGTCATATTATGCACCAGAAAAAAAAAATTCAAAACTTTAAAATCGCTTTAACTCCTAAACTAAGCGTCTGCGGGGGTCATATTATGCACCAGAAAAAAGAAAATTCAAAACTTTAAAATGGCTATAACTCCTAAACTAGGCGTCTGCGGGGGTCATATTATGCACCAGAAAAAAGAAAATTCAAAACTTTAAAATCGCTATAACTCCTAAACTAGGCGTCTGCGGGGGTCATTTTATGCACCAGAAAAAAAAAATTCAAAATCTTAAAATATCTATAACTCCTAAACTAGGCGTCTGCGGGGGTCATATTATGCACCAGAAAAAAAAAATTCAAAACTTTAAAATCGCTTTAACTCCTAAACTAAGCGTCTGCGGGGGTCATATTATGCACCAGAAAAAAGAAAATTCAAAACTTTAAAATGGCTATAACTCCTAAACTAGGCGTCTGCGGGGGTCATATTATGCACCAGAAAAAAGAAAATTCAAAACTTTAAAATCGCTATAACTCCTAAACTAGGCGTCTGCGGGGGTCATTTTATGCACCAGAAAAAAGAAAATTCAAAACTTTAAAATCGCTATAACTCCTAAACTAGGCGTCTGCGGGGGTCATTTTATGCACCAGAAAAAAAATTCAAAATCTTCAAATGGCTATAACAGAAAAAACAAAATTCAAAACTTTAAAATCGCTATAACTCCTAAACTAGGCGTCTGCGGGGGTCATTTTATGCACCAGAAAAAAAAAATTCAAAATCTTAAAATGGCTATAACTCCTAAACTAGTCGTCTGCGGGGGTCATATTATGCACCAGAAAAAAAAATTCAAAATCTTAAAAAGGCTATAACTCCTAAACTAGGCGTCTGCGGGGGTCATATTATGCACCAGAAAAAAAAAATTCAAAATCTTAAAATGGCTATAACTCCTAAACTAGGCGTCTGCAGGGGTCATATTATGCACCAGCAAAAAAAAAATCAAAATCTTAAAATCGCTTTAACTCCTAAACTAGGCGTTTGCGGGGGTCATATTATGCACCAGAAAAAAGGAAATTCAAAACTTTAAAATCGCTATAACTCCTAAACTAGGCGTCTGCGGGGGTCATATTATGCACCAGAAAAAAAAAATTCAAAATCTTAAAATGGCTATAACTCCTAAACTAGGCGTCTGCGGGGGTCATATTATGCACCAGAAAAAAAAATTTCAAAATCTTAAAATATCTATAACTCCTAAACTAGGCGTCTGCGGGGGTCATATCATGCACCAGAAAAAAAAATTCAAAATCTTAAAATGGCTATAACTCCTTAACTAGGCGTCTGCGGGGGTCATATTATGCACCAGAAAAAATAAATTCAAAACTTTAAAATGGCTATAACTCCTAAACTAGGCGTCTGCGGGGGTCATATTATGCAGCAGAAAAAAAAATTCAAAATCTTAAAATGGCAATAACTCCTAAACTAGGCGTCTGCTGGGGTCATATTATCCACCAGAAAAAAAAAATTCAAAATCTTAAAATGGCTATAACTCCTACACAAGGCGTCTGCTGGGGTCATATTATGCAGCAGAAAAAAAAAATCAAAATCTTAAAATGGCTATAACTCCTAAACTAGGCGTCTGCGGGGGTCATATTATGCACCAGAAAAAAGAAAATTCAAAACTTTAAAATCGCTATAACTCCTAAACTAGGCGTCTGCGGGGGTCATATTATGCACCAGAAAAAAAAAATTCAAAATCTTAAAATGGCTATAACTCCTAAACTAGGCGTCTGCAGGGGTCATATTATGCACCAGCAAAAAAAAAATCAAAATCTTAAAATCTCTTTAACTCCTAAACTAGGCGTTTGCGGGGGTCATATTATGCACCAGAAAAAAGAAAATTCAAAACTTTAAAATCGCTATAACTCCTAAACTAGGCGTCTGCGGGGGTCATATTATGCACCAGAAAAAAAAAATTCAAAATCTTAAAATGGCTATAACTCCTAAACTAGGCGTCTGCAGGGGTCATATTATGCACCAGCAAAAAAAAAATCAAAATCTTAAAATTTCTATAACTCCTAAACTAGGCGTCTGCGGGGGTCATATTATGCACCAGAAAAAAAAATTTCAAAATCTTAAAATATCTATAACTCCTAAACTAGGCGTCTGCGGGGGTCATATTATGCACCAGAAAAAAAAATTCAAAATCTTAAAATGGCTATAACTCCTTAACTAGGCGTCTGCGGGGGTCATATTATGCACCAGAAAAAAAAATTCAAAACTTTAAAATGGCTATAACTCCTAAACTAGGCGTCTGCGGGGGTCATATTATGCTCCAGAAAAAAAAATTCAAAATCTTAAAATGGCTATAACTCCTAAACTAGGCGTCTGCGGGGGTCATATTAAGCACCAGAAAAAAAATTCAAAATCTTAAAATGGCTATAACTCCTAAACTAGGCGTCTGCGGGGGTCATATTATGCACCAGAAAAAAAAAATTCAAAACTTTAAAATCGCTATAACTCCTAAACTAGGCGTCTGCGGGGGTCATATTAAGCACCAGAAAAAAAATTCAAAATCTTAAAATGGCTATAACTCCTAAACTAGGCGTCTGCGGTGGTCATATTATGCACCAGAAAAAAAAATTCAAAATCTTAAAATGGCAATAACTCCTAAACTAGGCGTCTGCGGGGGTCATATTATGCACCAGAAAAAGAAAATCAAAATCTTAAAATGGTTATAACTCCTAAACTAGGCGTCTGCGGGGGTCATATTATGCACCAGAAAAAAAAATTCAAAATCTTAAAATGGCTATAACTCCTAAACTAGGCGTCTGCGGGGGTCATATTATGCACCAGAAAAAAAAAATTCAAAACTTTAAAATCGCTTTAACTCCTAAACTAAGCGTCTGCGGGGGTCATATTATGCACCAGAAAAAAAAAATTCAAAACTTTAAAATCGCTTTAACTCCTAAACTAGGCGTCTGCGGGGGTCATATTATGCACCAGAAAAAAATATTTCAAAACTTTAAAATCGCTTTAACTCCTAAACTAGGCGTCTGCGGGGGTCATATTATGCACCAGAAAAAAAAAATTCAAAATCTTAAAATGGCTATAACTCCTAAACTAGGCGTCTGCGGGGGTCATATTATGCACCAGAAAAAAAAATTCAAAATCTTAAAATGGCAATAACTCCTAAACTAGGCGTCTGCGGGGGTCATATTATGCACCAGAAAAAAAAATTCAAAATCTTAAAATGGCTATAACTCCTAAACTAGGCGTCTGCGGGGGTCATATTATGCACCAGAAAAAAAAATTCAAAATCTTAAAATGGCTATAACTCCTAAACTAGGCGTCTGCGGGGGTCATATTATGCACCAGAAAAAAAAAAATCAAAATCTTAAAATTTCTTTAACTCCTAAACTAGGCGTCTGCGGGGGTCATATTATGCACCAGAAAAAAAAAATTCAAAACTTTAAAATCGCTTTAACTCCTAAACTAAGCGTCTGCGGGGGTCATATTATGCACCAGAAAAAAAAAATTCAAAACTTTAAAATCGCTTTAACTCCTAAACTAGGCGTCTGCGGGGGTCATATTATGCACCAGAAAAAAATATTTCAAAACTTTAAAATCGCTTTAACTCCTAAACTAGGCGTCTGCGGGGGTCATATTATGCACCAGAAAAAAAAAATTCAAAATCTTAAAATGGCTATAACTCCTAAACTAGGCGTCAGCGGGGGTCATATTATGCACCAGAAAAAAAAATTCAAAATCTTAAAATGGCAATAACTCCTAAACTAGGCGTCTGCGGGGGTCATATTATGCACCAGAAAAAAAAATTCAAAATCTTAAAATGGCTATAACTCCTAAACTAGGCGTCTGCGGGGGTCATATTATGCACCAGAAAAAAAAAATTCAAAACTTTAAAATCGCTTTAACTCCTAAACTAAGCGTCTGCGGGGGTCATATTATGCACCAGAAAAAAAAAATTCAAAACTTTAAAATCGCTTTAACTCCTAAACTAGGCGTCTGCGGGGGTCATATTATGCACCAGAAAAAAATATTTCAAAACTTTAAAATCGCTTTAACTCCTAAACTAGGCGTCTGCGGGGGTCATATTATGCACCAGAAAAAAAAAATTCAAAATCTTAAAATGGCTATAACTCCTAAACTAGGCGTCTGCGGGGGTCATATTATGCACCAGAAAAAAAAATTCAAAATCTTAAAATGGCAATAACTCCTAAACTAGGCGTCTGCGGGGGTCATATTATGCACCAGAAAAAAAAATTCAAAATCTTAAAATGGCTATAACTCCTAAACTAGGCGTCTGCGGGGGTCATATTATGCACCAGAAAAAAAAATTCAAAATCTTAAAATGGCTATAACTCCTAAACTAGGCGTCTGCGGGGGTCATATTATGCACCAGAAAAAAAAAATTCAAAACTTTAAAATCGCTTTAACTTCTAAACTATTCGTCTGCGGGGGTCATATTATGCACCAGAAAAAAAAATTCAAAATCTTAAAATGGCTATAACTCCTAAACTAGGCGTCTGCGAGGGTCATATTATGCACCAGAAGAAAATATTTCAAAACACTAAAATGGCTATAACTCCTAAACTAACGCTGGGGGGGTCATATTATGCACCAGAAAAAAAAAATTCAAAATTTTAAAATGGCTATAACTCCTAAACTAGGCGTCTGCGGGGGTCATATTATGCTCCAGAAAAAAATATTTCAAAACACTAAAATGGCTATAACTCCTAAACTAGGCGTCTGCGGGGGTCATATTAAGCAATAGAAAAAAAAATTCAAAATCTTAAAATGGCTATAACTCCTAAACTAGGCGTCTGCGAGGATCATATTATGCACCAGAAGAAAGTATTTCAAAACACTAAAATGGCTATAACTCCTAAACTAACGCTGGGGCGGTCATATTATGCACCAGAAAAAAAAATTCAAAATTTTAAAAAGGCTATAACTCCTAAACTAGTCGTCTGCGAGGGTCATATTATGCACCAGAAGAAAATATTTCAAAACACTAAAATGGCTATAACTTCTAAACTAGGCGTCTGCGGGGGTCATATTATGCACCAGAAAAAAAAATTCAAAATCTTAAAATGGCTATAACTCCTAACCTAGGCGTCTGCGTGGGTCATATTATGCAGCAGAAAAAAATATTTCAAAACACTAAAATGGCTATAACTCCTAAACTAGGCGTCTGCGGGGGTAATATTATGCACCAGAAAAAAAAAATTCAAAATTTTAAAATGGCTATAACTCCTAAACTAGGCGTCTGCGGGGGTCATATTATGCACCAGAAAAAAAAAATTCAAAATCTTAAAATGGCTATAACTCCTAAACTAGGCGTCTGCGAGGGTCATATTATGCACCAGAAGAAAATATTTCAAAACACTAAAATGGCTATAACTCCTAAACTAACGCTGGGGGGGTCATATTATGCACCAGAAAAAAAAAATTCAAAATTTTAAAATGGCTATAACTCCTAAACTAGGCGTCTGCGGGGGTCATATTATGCTCCAGAAAAAAATATTTCAAAACACTAAAATGGCTATAACTCCTAAACTAGGCGTCTGCGGGGGTCATATTAAGCAATAGAAAAAAAAATTCAAAATCTTAAAATGGCTATAACTCCTAAACTAGGCGTCTGCGAGGATCATATTATGCACCAGAAGAAAGTATTTCAAAACACTAAAATGGCTATAACTCCTAAGCTAACGCTGGGGGGGTCATATTATGCACCAGAAAAAAAAATTCAAAATTTTAAAAAGGCTATAACTCCTAAACTAGTCGTCTGCGAGGGTCATATTATGCACCAGAAGAAAATATTTCAAAACACTAAAATGGCTATAACTTCTAAACTAGGCGTCTGCGGGGGTCATATTATGCACCAGAAAAAAAAATTCAAAATCTTAAAATGGCTATAACTCCTAACCTAGGCGTCTGCGTGGGTCATATTATGCAGCAGAAAAAAATATTTCAAAACACTAAAATGGCTATAACTCCTAAACTAGGCGTCTGCGGGGGTAATATTATGCACCAGAAAAAAAAAATTCAAAATTTTAAAATGGCTATAACTCCTAAACTAGGCGTCTGCGGGGGTCATATTATGCACCAGAAAAAAAAAATTCAAAATCTTAAAATGGCTATAACTCCTAAACTAGGCGTCTGCGAGGGTCATATTATGCACCAGAAGAAAATATTTCAAAACACTAAAATGGCTATAACTCCTAAACTAACGCTGGGGGGGTCATATTATGCACCAGAAAAAAAAAATTCAAAATTTTAAAATGGCTATAACTCCTAAACTAGGCGTCTGCGGGGGTCATATTATGCACCAGAAAAAAAAAATTCAAAATCTTAAAATGGCTATAACTCCTAAACTAGGCGTCTGCAGGGGTCATATTATGCACCAGCAAAAAAAAAATCAAAATCTTAAAATCGCTTTAACTCCTAAACTAGGCGTTTGCGGGGGTCATATTATGCACCAGAAAAAAGAAAATTCAAAACTTTAAAATCGCTATAACTCCTAAACTAGGCGTCTGCGGGGGTCATATTATGCACCAGAAAAAAAAAATTCAAAATCTTAAAATGGCTATAACTCCTAAACTAGGCGTCTGCAGGGGTCATATTATGCACCAGCAAAAAAAAAATCAAAATCTTAAAATCGCTTTAACTCCTAAACTAGGCGTTTGCGGGGGTCATATTATGCACCAGAAAAAAAAATTCAAAATCTTAAAATGGCTATAACTCCTTAACTAGGCGTCTGCGGGGGTCATATTATGCACCAGAAAAAAAAATTCAAAACTTTAAAATGGCTATAACTCCTAAACTAGGCGTCTGCGGGGGTCATATTATGCTCCAGAAAAAAAAATTCAAAATCTTAAAATGGCTATAACTCCTAAACTAGGCGTCTGCGGGGGTCATATTATGCACCAGAAAAAAAATTCAAAATCTTAAAATGGCTATAACTCCTAAACTAGGCGTCTGCGGGGGTCATATTATGCACCAGAAAAAAAAAATTCAAAACTTTAAAATCGCTATAACTCCTAAACTAGGCGTCTGCGGGGGTCATATTATGCACCAGAAAAAGAAAATTCAAAATCTTAAAATGGCTATAACTCCTACACAAGGCGTCTGCGGGGGTCATATTATGCACCAGAAAAAAAAAATCAAAATCTTAAAATGGCTATAACTCCTAAACTAGGCGTCTGCGGGGGTCATATTATGCACCAGAAAAAAAAATTCAAAATCTTAAAATGGCTATAACTCCTTAACTAGGCGTCTGCGGGGGTCATATTATGCACCAGAAAAAAAAATTCAAAATCTTAAAATCGCTCTAACTCCTAAACTAGGCGTCTGCGGGGGTCATATTATGCACCAGAAAAAAAAAATTCAAAATCTTAAAATTTCTATAACTCCTAAACTAGGCGTCTGCAGGGGTCATATTATGCACCAGCAAAAAAAAAATCAAAATCTTAAAATTTCTATAACTCCTAAACTAGGCGTCTGCGGGGGTCATATTATGCACCAGAAAAAAAAAATTCAAAACTTTAAAATCGCTTTAACTCCTAAACTAAGCGTCTGCGGGGGTCATATTATGCACCAGAAAAAAAAAATTCAAAACTTTAAAATCGCTTTAACTCCTAAACTAGGCGTCTGCGGGGGTCATATTATGCACCAGAAAAAAATATTTCAAAACTTTAAAATCGCTTTAACTCCTAAACTAGGCGTCTGCGGGGGTCATATTATGCACCAGAAAAAAAAAATTCAAAATCTTAAAATGGCTATAACTCCTAAACTAGGCGTCTGCGGGGGTCATATTATGCACCAGAAAAAAAAATTCAAAATCTTAAAATGGCAATAACTCCTAAACTAGGCGTCTGCGGGGGTCATATTATGCACCAGAAAAAAAAATTCAAAATCTTAAAATGGCTATAACTCCTAAACTAGGCGTCTGCGGGGGTCATATTATGCACCAGAAAAAAAAAATTCAAAACTTTAAAATCGCTTTAACTCCTAAACTAAGCGTCTGCGGGGGTCATATTATGCACCAGAAAAAAAAAATTCAAAACTTTAAAATCGCTTTAACTCCTAAACTAGGCGTCTGCGGGGGTCATATTATGCACCAGAAAAAAATATTTCAAAACTTTAAAATCGCTTTAACTCCTAAACTAGGCGTCTGCGGGGGTCATATTTTGCACCAGAAAAAAAAAATTCAAAATCTTAAAATGGCTATAACTCCTAAACTAGGCGTCTGCGGGGGTCATATTATGCACCAGAAAAAAAAATTCAAAATCTTAAAATGGCAATAACTCCTAAACTAGGCGTCTGCGGGGGTCATATTATGCACCAGAAAAAAAAATTCAAAATCTTAAAATGGCTATAACTCCTAAACTAGGCGTCTGCGGGGGTCATATTATGCACCAGAAAAAAAAATTCAAAATCTTAAAATGGCTATAACTCCTAAACTAGGCGTCTGCGGGGGTCATATTATGCACCAGAAAAAAAAAATTCAAAACTTTAAAATCGCTTTAACTTCTAAACTATTCGTCTGCGGGGGTCATATTATGCACCAGAAAAAAAAATTCAAAATCTTAAAATGGCTATAACTCCTAAACTAGGCGTCTGCGAGGGTCATATTATGCACCAGAAGAAAATATTTCAAAACACTAAAATGGCTATAACTCCTAAACTAACGCTGGGGGGGTCATATTATGCACCAGAAAAAAAAAATTCAAAATTTTAAAATGGCTATAACTCCTAAACTAGGCGTCTGCGGGGGTCATATTATGCTCCAGAAAAAAATATTTCAAAACACTAAAATGGCTATAACTCCTAAACTAGGCGTCTGCGGGGGTCATATTAAGCAATAGAAAAAAAAATTCAAAATCTTAAAATGGCTATAACTCCTAAACTAGGCGTCTGCGAGGATCATATTATGCACCAGAAGAAAGTATTTCAAAACACTAAAATGGCTATAACTCCTAAACTAACGCTGGGGGGGTCATATTATGCACCAGAAAAAAAAATTCAAAATTTTAAAAAGGCTATAACTCCTAAACTAGTCGTCTGCGAGGGTCATATTATGCACCAGAAGAAAATATTTCAAAACACTAAAATGGCTATAACTTCTAAACTAGGCGTCTGCGGGGGTCATATTATGCACCAGAAAAAAAAATTCAAAATCTTAAAATGGCTATAACTCCTAACCTAGGCGTCTGCGTGGGTCATATTATGCAGCAGAAAAAAATATTTCAAAACACTAAAATGGCTATAACTCCTAAACTAGGCGTCTGCGGGGGTAATATTATGCACCAGAAAAAAAAAATTCAAAATTTTAAAATGGCTATAACTCCTAAACTAGGCGTCTGCGGGGGTCATATTATGCACCAGAAAAAAAAAATTCAAAATCTTAAAATGGCTATAACTCCTAAACTAGGCGTCTGCGAGGGTCATATTATGCACCAGAAGAAAATATTTCAAAACACTAAAATGGCTATAACTCCTAAACTAACGCTGGGGGGGTCATATTATGCACCAGAAAAAAAAAATTCAAAATTTTAAAATGGCTATAACTCCTAAACTAGGCGTCTGCGGGGGTCATATTATGCACCAGAAAAAAAAAATTCAAAATCTTAAAATGGCTATAACTCCTAAACTAGGCGTCTGCGTGGGTCATATTATGCAGCAGGAAAAAATATTTCAAAACACTAAAATGGCTATAACTCCTAAACTAGGCGTCTGCGGGGGTCATACTATGCACCAGAAAAAAATATTTCAAAACACTAAAATGGCTATAACTCCTAAACTGGGCGTCTGCGGGGGTCATATTATGCACCAGAAAAAAATGTTTCAAAACACTAAAATGGCTATAACTCCTAAACTAGGCGTCTGCGGGGGTAATATTATGCACCAGAAAAAAAAAAATTCAAAATTTTAAAATGGCTATAACTCCTAAACTAGGCGTCTGCGGGGGTCATATTATGCACCAGAAAAAAAAAATTCAAAATCTTAAAATGGCTATAACTCCTAAACTAGGCGTCTGCGAGGGTCATATTATGCACCAGAAGAAAATATTTCAAAACACTAAAATGGCTATAACTCCTAAACTAGGCGTCTGCGGGGGTCATATTATGCACCAGAAAAAAAAAATTCAAAATTTTAAAATGGCTATAACTCCTAAACTAGGCGTCTGCGGGGGTCATATTATGCACCAGAAAAAAAAAATTCTGCGGGGGTCATATTATGCACCAGAAAAAAAAAATTCAAAATCTTAAAATGGCTATAACTCCTAAACTAGGCGTCTGCAGGGGTCATATTATGCACCAGCAAAAAAAAAATCAAAATCTTAAAATTTCTATAACTCCTAAACTAGGCGTCTGCGGGGGTCATATTATGCTCCAGAAAAAAAAATTCAAAATCTTAAAATGGCTATAACTCCTAAACTAGGCGTCTGCGGGGGTCATATTATGCACCAGAAAAAAAATTCAAAATCTTAAAATGGCTATAACTCCTAAACTAGGCGTCTGCGGGGGTCATATTATGCACCAGAAAAAAAAATTCAAAACTTTAAAATGGCTATAACTCCTAAACTAGGCGTCTGCGGGGGTCATATTATGCTCCAGAAAAAAAAATTCAAAATCTTAAAATGGCTATAACTCCTAAACTAGGCGTCTGCGGGGGTCATATTATGCACCAGAAAAAAAATTCAAAATCTTAAAATGGCTATAACTCCTAAACTAGGCGTCTGCGGGGGTCATATTATGCACCAGAAAAAAAAAATTCAAAACTTTAAAATCGCTATAACTCCTAAACTAGGCGTCTGCGGGGGTCATATTAAGCACCAGAAAAAAAATTCAAAATCTTAAAATGGCTATAACTCCTAAACTAGGCGTCTGCGGTGGTCATATTATGCACCAGAAAAAAAAATTCAAAATCTTAAAATGGCAATAACTCCTAAACTAGGCGTCTGCGGGGGTCATATTATGCACCAGAAAAAGAAAATTCAAAATCTTAAAATGGCTATAACTCCTACACAAGGCGTCTGCGGGGGTCATATTATGCACCAGAAAAAAAAAATCAAAATCTTAAAATGGCTATAACTCCTAAACTAGGCGTCTGCGGGGGTCATATTATGCACCAGAAAAAAAAATTCAAAATCTTAAAATGGCTATAACTCCTTAACTAGGCGTCTGCGGGGGTCATATTATGCACCAGAAAAAAAAATTCAAAATCTTAAAATCGCTCTAACTCCTAAACTAGGCGTCTGCGGGGGTCATATTATGCACCAGAAAAAAAAAATTCAAAATCTTAAAATTTCTGTAACTCCTAAACTAGGCGTCTGCAGGGGTCATATTATGCACCAGCAAAAAAAAAATCAAAATCTTAAAATTTCTATAACTCCTAAACTAGGCGTCTGCGGGGGTCATATTATGCACCAGAAAAAAAAAATTCAAAACTTTAAAATCGCTTTAACTCCTAAACTAAGCGTCTGCGGGGGTCATATTATGCACCAGAAAAAAAAAATTCAAAACTTTAAAATCGCTTTAACTCCTAAACTAGGCGTCTGCGGGGGTCATATTATGCACCAGAAAAAAATATTTCAAAACTTTAAAATCGCTTTAACTCCTAAACTAGGCGTCTGCGGGGGTCATATTATGCACCAGAAAAAAAAAATTCAAAATCTTAAAATGGCTATAACTCCTAAACTAGGCGTCTGCGGGGGTCATATTATGCACCAGAAAAAAAAATTCAAAATCTTAAAATGGCAATAACTCCTAAACTAGGCGTCTGCGGGGGTCATATTATGCACCAGAAAAAAAAATTCAAAATCTTAAAATGGCTATAACTCCTAAACTAGGCGTCTGCGGGGGTCATATTATGCACCAGAAAAAAAAAATTCAAAACTTTAAAATCGCTTTAACTCCAAAACTAAGCGTCTGCGGGGTCATATTATGCACCAGAAAAAAAAAATTCAAAACTTTAAAATCGCTTTAACTCCTAAACTAGGCGTCTGCGGGGGTCATATTATGCACCAGAAAAAAATATTTCAAAACTTTAAAATCGCTTTAACTCCTAAACTAGGCGTCTGCGGGGGTCATATTATGCACCAGAAAAAAAAAATTCAAAATCTTAAAATGGCTATAACTCCTAAACTAGGCGTCTGCGGGGGTCATATTATGCACCAGAAAAAAAAATTCAAAATCTTAAAATGGCAATAACTCCTAAACTAGGCGTCTGCGGGGGTCATATTATGCACCAGAAAAAAAAATTCAAAATCTTAAAATGGCTATAACTCCTAAACTAGGCGTCTGCGGGGGTCATATTATGCACCAGAAAAAAAAATTCAAAATCTTAAAATGGCTATAACTCCTAAACTAGGCGTCTGCGGGGGTCATATTATGCACCAGAAAAAAAAAATTCAAAACTTTAAAATCGCTTTAACTTCTAAACTATTCGTCTGCGGGGGTCATATTATGCACCAGAAAAAAAAATTCAAAATCTTAAAATGGCTATAACTCCTAAACTAGGCGTCTGCGAGGGTCATATTATGCACCAGAAAAAAAAAATTCAAAACTTTAAAATCGCTTTAACTTCTAAACTATTCGTCTGCGGGGGTCATATTATGCACCAGAAAAAAAAATTCAAAATCTTAAAATGGCTATAACTCCTAAACTAGGCGTCTGCGAGGGTCATATTATGCACCAGAAGAAAATATTTCAAAACACTAAAATGGCTATAACTGCTAAACTAACGCTGGGGGGGTCATATTATGCACCAGAAAAAAAAAATTCAAAATTTTAAAATGGCTATAACTCCTAAACTAGGCGTCTGCGGGGGTTATATTATGCTCCAGAAAAAAATATTTCAAAACACTAAAATGGCTATAACTCCTAAACTAGGCGTCTGCGGGGGTCATATTAAGCAATAGAAAAAAAAATTCAAAATCTTAAAATGGCTATAACTCCTAAACTAGGCGTCTGCGTGGGTCATATTATGCAGCAGAAAAAAATATTTCAAAACACTAAAATGGCTATAACTCCTAAACTAGGCGTCTGCGGGGGTAATATTATGCACCAGAAAAAAAAAATTCAAAATTTTAAAATGGCTATAACTCCTAAACTAGGCGTCTGCGGGGGTCATATTATGCACCAGAAAAAAAAAATTCAAAATCTTAAAATGGCTATAACTCCTAAACTAGGCGTCTGCGAGGGTCATATTATGCACCAGAAGAAAATATTTCAAAACACTAAAATGGCTATAACTTCTAAACTAGGCGTCTGCGGGGGTCATATTATGCACCAGAAAAAAAAATTCAAAATCTTAAAATGGCTATAACTCCTAACCTAGGCGTCTGCGTGGGTCATATTATGCAGCAGAAAAAAATATTTCAAAACACTAAAATGGCTATAACTCCTAAACTAGGCGTCTGCGGGGGTAATATTATGCACCAGAAAAAAAAAATTCAAAATTTTAAAATGGCTATAACTCCTAAACTAGGCGTCTGCGGGGGTCATATTATGCACCAGAAAAAAAAAATTCAAAATCTTAAAATGGCTATAACTCCTAAACTAGGCGTCTGCGAGGGTCATATTATGCACCAGAAGAAAATATTTCAAAACACTAAAATGGCTATAACTCCTAAACTAACGCTGGGGGGGTCATATTATGCACCAGAAAAAAAAAATTCAAAATTTTAAAATGGCTATAACTCCAAAACTAGGCGTCTGCGGGGGTCATATTATGCACCAGAAAAAAAAAATTCAAAATCTTAAAATGGCTATAACTCCTAAACTAGGCGTCTGCGTGGGTCATATTATGCACCAGAAAAAAATATTTCAAAACACTAAAATGGCTATAACTCCTAAACTAGGCGTCTGCGGGGGTCATATTATGCACCAGAAAAAAAAAAATTCAAAATTTTAAAATGGTTATAACTCCTAAACTAGGCGTCTGCGGGGGTCATATTATGCACCAGAAAAAAAAAATTCAAAATCTTAAAATGGCTATAACTCCTAAACTAGGCGTCTGCGAGGGTCATATTATGCACCAGAAGAAAATATTTCAAAACACTAAAATGGCTATAACTCCTAAACTAGGCGTCTGCGGGGGTCATATTATGCACCAGAAAAAAAAAATTCAAAATTTTAAAATGGCTATAACTCCTAAACTAGGCGTCTGCGGGGGTCATATTATGCACCAGAAAAAAAAAATTCAAAATCTTAAAATGGCTATAACTAATAAACTAGGCGTCTGCGGGGGTCATATTATGCACCAGAAAAAGAAAATTCAAAATTTTAAAATGGCTATAACTCCTAAACTAGGCGTCTCCGGGGGTCATATTATGCACCAGAAGAAAATATTTCAAAACACTAAAATGGCTATAACTCCTAAACTAACGCTGGGGGGGTCATATTATGCACCAGAAAAAAAAAATTCAAAATTTTAAAATGGCTATAACTCCTAAACTAGGCGTCTGCGGGGGTCATATTATGCACCAGAAAAAAAAAATTCAAAATCTTAAAATGGCTATAACTCCTAAACTAGGCGTCTGCGAGGGTCATATTATGCACCAGAAGAAAATATTTCAAAACACTAAAATGGCTATAACTCCTAAACTAACGCTGGGGGGGTCATATTATGCACCAGAAAAAAAAAATTCAAAATTTTAAAATGGCTATAACTCCTAAACTAGGCGTCTGCGGGGGTCATATTATGCACCAGAAAAAAAAAATTCAAAATCTTAAAATGGCTATAACTCCTAAACTAGGCGTCTGCGTGGGTCATATTATGCAGCAGGAAAAAATATTTCAAAACACTAAAATGGCTATAACTCCTAAACTAGGCGTCTGCGGGGGTCATATTATGCACCAGAAAAAAATATTTCAAAACACTAAAATGGCTATAACTCCTAAACTAGGCGTCTGCGGGGGTCATATTATGCACCAGAAAAAAATGTTTCAAAACACTAAAATGGCTATAACTCCTAAACTAGGCGTCTGCGGGGGTAATATTATGCACCAGAAAAAAAAAAATTCAAAATTTTAAAATGGCTATAACTCCTAAACTAGGCGTCTGCGGGGGTCATATTATGCACCAGAAAAAAAAAATTCAAAATCTTAAAGTGGCTATAACTCCTAAACTAGGCGTCTGCGAGGGTCATATTATGCACCAGAAGAAAATATTTCAAAACACTAAAATGGCTATAACTCCTAAACTAGGCGTCTGCGGGGGTCATATTATGCACCAGAAAAAAAAAAATTCGAAATTTTAAAATGGCTATAACTCCTAAACTAGGCGTCTGCGGGGGTCATATTATGCACCAGAAAAAAAAAATTCAAAATCTTAAAATGGCTATAACTAATAAACTAGGCGTCTGCGGGGGTCATATTATGCACCAGAAAAAGAAAATTCAAAATTTTAAAATGGCTATAACTCCTAAACTAGGCGTCTCCGGGGGTCATATTATGCACCAGAAAAAAAAAAATTCGAAATCTTAAAATGGCTATAACTCCTAAACTAGGCGTCTAGTTCAAAATCTTAAAATGGCTATAACTCCTAAACTAGGCGTCTGCGGGGGTCATATTATGCACCAGAAAAAAAAAATTCGAAATCTTAAAATGGCTATAACTCCTAAACTAGGCGTCTGCGGGGGTCATATTATGCACCAGAAAAAAATATTTCAAAACACTAAAATGGCTATAACTCCTAAACTAGGCGTCTGCGGGGGTCATATTATGCTCCAGAAAAAAAAAATTCGAAATCTTAAAATGGCTATAACTCCTAAACTAGGCGTCTGCGGGGGTCATATTATGCACCAGAAAAAAAAAATTCAAAATCTTAAAATGGCTATAACTAATAAACTAGGCGTCTCCGGGGGTCATATTATGCACCAGAAAAAAAAATTCAAAATTTCAAAATCGCTATAACTCCTAAATTAGGCGACTGCGGGGGTCATATTATGCACCAGAAAAAAAAATTCAAAATCTTAAAATGGCTATAACTAATAAACTAGGCGTCTCCGGGGGTCATATTATGCAGCAGAAAAAAAAATTCAAAATTTCAAAATCGCTATAACTCCTAAATTAGGCGACTGCGGGGGTCATATTATGCACCAGAAAAAAAAAATTCAAAATCTTAAAATGGCTATAGCTCCTAAACTAGGCGTCTGCGGGGGTCATATTATGCACCAGAAAAAAAAATTCAAAATTTCAAAATCGCTATAACTCCTAAATTAGGCGACTGCGGGGGTCATATTATGCACCAGAAAAAAAAAATTCAAAATCTTAAAATGGCTATAACTAATAAACTAGGCGTCTGCGAGGGTCATATTATGCACCAGAAGAAAATATTTCAAAACACTAAAATGGCTATAACTTCTAAACTAGGCGTGTCCGGGGGTCATATTATGCACCAGAAAAAAAAAATTCAAATTCTTAAAATGGCTATAGCTCCCAAACTAGGCGTCTGCGGGGTTCATATTATGCACAAGAAAAAAAAAATTCAAAATCTTAAAATTCCTATAACTCCTAAACTAGGCGTCTGCGAGGGTCATATTATGCACCAGAAGAAAATATTTCAAAACACTAAAATGGCTATAACTTCTAAACTAGGCGTCTGCGGGGGTCATATTATGCACCAGAAAAAAAAAATTCAAAATTTTAAAATGGCTATAACTAATAAACTAGGCGTCTGCGGGGGTCATATTATGCACCAGAAAAAAGAAAATTCAAAATTTTAAAATGGCTATAACTCCTAAACTAGGCGTCTCCGGGGGTCATATAATGCACCAGAAAAAAAAAATTCAAATTCTTAAAATGGCTACAGCTCCCAAACTAGGCGTCTGCGGGGTTCATATTATGCACAAGAAAAAAAAAATTCAAAATCTTAAAATGGCTATAACTCCTAAACTAGGCGTCTGCGGGGGTCATATTATGCACCAGAAAAAAAGATTTCACAACACTAAAATGGCTATAACTCCTAAACTAGTCGTCTGCGGGGGTCATATTATGCACCAGAAAAAAAAAATTCAAAATCTTAAAATGGCTATAACTCCTAAACTAGGCGTCTGCTGGGGTCATATTATGCACCAGAAAAAAAAAATTCAAAATCTTAAAATGGCTATAACTCCTGAACTAGGCGTCTGCGAGGGTCATATTATGCACCAGAAGAAAATATTTCAAAACACTAAAATGGCTATAACTCCTAAACTAGGCGTCTGCGGGGGTCATATTATGCACCAGAAAAAAAAAAATTCAAAATTTTAAAATGGCTATAACTCCTAAACTAGGCGTCTGCGGGGGTCATATTATGCACCAGAAAAAAAAAATTCAAAATTTTTAAATGGCTATAACTAATAAACTAGGCGTCTGCGGGGGTCATATTATGCACCAGAAAAAGAAAATTCAAAATTTTAAAATGGCTATAACTCCTAAACTAGGCGTCTCCGGGGGTCATATTATGCACCAGAAAAAAAAAAATTCGAAATCTTAAAATGGCTATAACTCCTAAACTAGGCGTCTAGTTCAAAATCTTAAAATGGCTATAACTCCTAAACTAGGCGTCTGCGGGGGTCATATTATGCACCAGAAAAAAAAAATTCGAAATCTTAAAATGGCTATAACTCCTAAACTAGGCGTCTGCGGGGGTCATATTATGCACCAGAAAAAAATATTTCAAAACACTAAAATGGCTATAACTCCTAAACTAGGCGTCTGCGGGGGTCATATTATGCACCAGAAAAAAAAAATTCAAAATGGCTATAACTCCTAAACTAGGCGTCTCCGGGGGTCATATTATACACCAGAAAAAAAAAAATTAAAATCTTAAAATGGCTATAACTCCTAAACTAGGCGTCTGCGAGGGTCATAGTATGCACCAGAAGAAAATATTTCAAAACACTAAAATGGCTATAACTCCTAAACTAGGCGTCTGCGGGGGTCATATTATGCTCCAGAAAAAAAAAATTCGAAATCTTAAAATGGCTATAACTCCTAAACTAGGCGTCTGCGGGGGTCATATTATGCACCAGAAAAAAAAAATTCAAAATCTTAAAATGGCTATAACTAATAAACTAGGCGTCTCCGGGGGTCATATTATGCACCAGAAAAAAAAATTCAAAATTTCAAAATCGCTATAACTCCTAAATTAGGCGACTGCGGGGGTCATATTATGCACCAGAAAAAAAAAATTCAAAATCTTAAAATGGCTATAACTAATAAACTAGGCGTCTCCGGGGGTCATATTATGCACCAGAAAAAAAAATTCAAAATTTCAAAATCGCTATAACTCCTAAATTAGGCGACTGCGGGGGTCATATTATGCACCAGAAAAAAAAAATTCAAAATCTTAAAATGGCTATAGCTCCTAAACTAGGCGTCTGCGGGGGTCATATTATGCACCAGAAAAAAAAATTCAAAATTTCAAAATCGCTATAACTCCTAAATTAGGCGACTGCGGGGGTCATATTATGCACCAGAAAAAAAAAATTCAAAATCTTAAAATGGCTATAACTAATAAACTAGGCGTCTGCGAGGGTCATATTATGCACCAGAAGAAAATATTTCAAAACACTAAAATGGCTATAACTTCTAAACTAGGCGTCTCCGGGGGTCATATTATGCACCAGAAAAAAAAAATTCAAATTCTTAAAATGGCTATAGCTCCCAAACTAGGCGTCTGCGGGGTTCATATTATGCACAAGAAAAAAAAAATTCAAAATCTTAAAATTCCTATAACTCCTAAACTAGGCGTCTGCGAGGGTCATATTATGCACCAGAAGAAAATATTTCAAAACACTAAAATGGCTATAACTCCTAAACTAGGCGTCTGCGGGGGTCATATTATGCACCAGAAAAAAAAAATTCAAAATCTTAAAATGGCTATAACTAATAAACTAGGCGTCTGCGAGGGTCATATTATGCACCAGAAGAAAATATTTCAAAACACTAAAATGGCTATAACTTCTAAACTAGGCGTCTGCGGGGGTCATATTATGCACCAGAAAAAAATGTTTCAAAACACTAAAATGGCTATAACTCCTAAACTAGGCGTCTGCGGGGGTAATATTATGCACCAGAAAAAAAAAAATTCAAAATTTTAAAATGGCTATAACTCCTAAACTAGGCGTCTGCGGGGGTCATATTATGCACCAGAAAAAAAAAATTCAAAATCTTAAAGTGGCTATAACTCCTAAACTAGGCGTCTGCGAGGGTCATATTATGCACCAGAAGAAAATATTTCAAAACACTAAAATGGCTATAACTCCTAAACTAGGCGTCTGCGGGGGTCATATTATGCACCAGAAAAAAAAAAATTCGAAATTTTAAAATGGCTATAACTCCTAAACTAGGCGTCTGCGGGGGTCATATTATGCACCAGAAAAAAAAAATTCAAAATCTTAAAATGGCTATAACTAATAAACTAGGCGTCTGCGGGGGTCATATTATGCACCAGAAAAAGAAAATTCAAAATTTTAAAATGGCTATAACTCCTAAACTAGGCGTCTCCGGGGGTCATATTATGCACCAGAAAAAAAAAAATTCGAAATCTTAAAATGGCTATAACTCCTAAACTAGGCGTCTAGTTCAAAATCTTAAAATGGCTATAACTCCTAAACTAGGCGTCTGCGGGGGTCATATTATGCACCAGAAAAAAAAAATTCGAAATCTTAAAATGGCTATAACTCCTAAACTAGGCGTCTGCGGGGGTCATATTATGCACCAGAAAAAAATATTTCAAAACACTAAAATGGCTATAACTCCTAAACTAGGCGTCTGCGGGGGTCATATTATGCTCCAGAAAAAAAAAATTCGAAATCTTAAAATGGCTATAACTCCTAAACTAGGCGTCTGCGGGGGTCATATTATGCACCAGAAAAAAAAAATTCAAAATCTTAAAATGGCTATAACTAATAAACTAGGCGTCTCCGGGGGTCATATTATGCACCAGAAAAAAAAATTCAAAATTTCAAAATCGCTATAACTCCTAAATTAGGCGACTGCGGGGGTCATATTATGCACCAGAAAAAAAAATTCAAAATCTTAAAATGGCTATAACTAATAAACTAGGCGTCTCCGGGGGTCATATTATGCAGCAGAAAAAAAAATTCAAAATTTCAAAATCGCTATAACTCCTAAATTAGGCGACTGCGGGGGTCATATTATGCACCAGAAAAAAAAAATTCAAAATCTTAAAATGGCTATAGCTCCTAAACTAGGCGTCTGCGGGGGTCATATTATGCACCAGAAAAAAAATTCAAAATTTCAAAATCGCTATAACTCCTAAATTAGGCGACTGCGGGGGTCATATTATGCACCAGAAAAAAAAAATTCAAAATCTTAAAATGGCTATAACTAATAAACTAGGCGTCTGCGAGGGTCATATTATGCACCAGAAGAAAATATTTCAAAACACTAAAATGGCTATAACTTCTAAACTAGGCGTGTCCGGGGGTCATATTATGCACCAGAAAAAAAAAATTCAAATTCTTAAAATGGCTATAGCTCCCAAACTAGGCGTCTGCGGGGTTCATATTATGCACAAGAAAAAAAAAATTCAAAATCTTAAAATTCCTATAACTCCTAAACTAGGCGTCTGCGAGGGTCATATTATGCACCAGAAGAAAATATTTCAAAACACTAAAATGGCTATAACTTCTAAACTAGGCGTCTGCGGGGGTCATATTATGCACCAGAAAAAAAAAATTCAAAATTTTAAAATGGCTATAACTAATAAACTAGGCGTCTGCGGGGGTCATATTATGCACCAGAAAAAAGAAAATTCAAAATTTTAAAATGGCTATAACTCCTAAACTAGGCGTCTCCGGGGGTCATATAATGCACCAGAAAAAAAAAATTCAAATTCTTAAAATGGCTACAGCTCCCAAACTAGGCGTCTGCGGGGTTCATATTATGCACAAGAAAAAAAAAATTCAAAATCTTAAAATGGCTATAACTCCTAAACTAGGCGTCTGCGGGGGTCATATTATGCACCAGAAAAAAAGATTTCACAACACTAAAATGGCTATAACTCCTAAACTAGTCGTCTGCGGGGGTCATATTATGCACCAGAAAAAAAAAATTCAAAATCTTAAAATGGCTATAACTCCTAAACTAGGCGTCTGCTGGGGTCATATTATGCACCAGAAAAAAAAAATTCAAAATCTTAAAATGGCTATAACTCCTGAACTAGGCGTCTGCGAGGGTCATATTATGCACCAGAAGAAAATATTTCAAAACACTAAAATGGCTATAACTCCTAAACTAGGCGTCTGCGGGGGTCATATTATGCACCAGAAAAAAAAAAATTCAAAATTTTAAAATGGCTATAACTCCTAAACTAGGCGTCTGCGGGGGTCATATTATGCACCAGAAAAAAAAAATTCAAAATTTTTAAATGGCTATAACTAATAAACTAGGCGTCTGCGGGGGTCATATTATGCACCAGAAAAAGAAAATTCAAAATTTTAAAATGGCTATAACTCCTAAACTAGGCGTCTCCGGGGGTCATATTATGCACCAGAAAAAAAAAAATTCGAAATCTTAAAATGGCTATAACTCCTAAACTAGGCGTCTAGTTCAAAATCTTAAAATGGCTATAACTCCTAAACTAGGCGTCTGCGGGGGTCATATTATGCACCAGAAAAAAAAAATTCGAAATCTTAAAATGGCTATAACTCCTAAACTAGGCGTCTGCGGGGGTCATATTATGCACCAGAAAAAAATATTTCAAAACACTAAAATGGCTATAACTCCTAAACTAGGCGTCTGCGGGGGTCATATTATGCACCAGAAAAAAAAAATTCAAAATGGCTATAACTCCTAAACTAGGCGTCTCCGGGGGTCATATTATGCACCAGAAAAAAAAAATTCAAAATCTTAAAATGGCTATAACTCCTAAACTAGGCGTCTGCGAGGGTCATATTATGCACCAGAAGAAAATATTTCAAAACACTAAAATGGCTATAACTCCTAAACTAGGCGTCTGCGGGGGTCATATTATGCTCCAGAAAAAAAAAATTCGAAATCTTAAAATGGCTATAACTCCTAAACTAGGCGTCTGCGGGGGTCATATTATGCACCAGAAAAAAAAAATTCAAAATCTTAAAATGGCTATAACTAATAAACTAGGCGTCTCCGGGGGTCATATTATGCACCAGAAAAAAAAATTCAAAATTTCAAAATCGCTATAACTCCTAAATTAGGCGACTGCGGGGGTCATATTATGCACCAGAAAAAAAAAATTCAAAATCTTAAAATGGCTATAACTAATAAACTAGGCGTCTCCGGGGGTCATATTATGCACCAGAAAAAAAAATTCAAAATTTCAAAATCGCTATAACTCCTAAATTAGGCGACTGCGGGGGTCATATTATGCACCAGAAAAAAAAAATTCAAAATCTTAAAATGGCTATAGCTCCTAAACTAGGCGTCTGCGGGGGTCATATTATGCACCAGAAAAAAAAATTCAAAATTTCAAAATCGCTATAACTCCTAAATTAGGCGACTGCGGGGGTCATATTATGCACCAGAAAAAAAAAATTCAAAATCTTAAAATGGCTATAACTAATAAACTAGGCGTCTGCGAGGGTCATATTATGCACCAGAAGAAAATATTTCAAAACACTAAAATGGCTATAACTTCTAAACTAGGCGTCTCCGGGGGTCATATTATGCACCAGAAAAAAAAAATTCAAATTCTTAAAATGGCTATAGCTCCCAAACTAGGCGTCTGCGGGGTTCATATTATGCACAAGAAAAAAAAAATTCAAAATCTTAAAATTCCTATAACTCCTAAACTAGGCGTCTGCGAGGGTCATATTATGCACCAGAAGAAAATATTTCAAAACACTAAAATGGCTATAACTCCTAAACTAGGCGTCTGCGGGGGTCATATTATGCACCAGAAAAAAAAAATTCAAAATCTTAAAATGGCTATAACTAATAAACTAGGCGTCTGCGAGGGTCATATTATGCACCAGAAGAAAATATTTCAAAACACTAAAATGGCTATAACTTCTAAACTAGGCGTCTCCGGGGGTCATATTATGCACCAGAAAAAAAAAATTCAAATTCTTAAAATGGCTATAGCTCCCAAACTAGGCGTCTGCGGGGTTCATATTATGCACAAGAAAAAAAAAATTCAAAATCTTAAAATTCCTATAACTCCTAAACTAGGCGTCTGCGGGGGTCATATTATGCACCAGAAAAAAGAAAATTCAAAATTTTAAAATGGCTATAACTCCTAAACTAGGCGTCTCCGGGGGTCATAAAATGCACCAGAAAAAAAAAATTCAAATTCTTAAAATGGCTACAGCTCCCAAACTAGGCGTCTGCGGGGTTCATATTATGCACAAGAAAAAAAAAATTCAAAATCTTAAAATTGCTATAACTCCGAAACTAGGCGTCTGCGGGGGTCATATTATGCACCAGAAAAAAAGATTTCAAAACACTAAAATGGCTATAACTCCTAAACTAGTCGTCTGCGGGGGTCATATTATGACCAGAAAAAAAAAATTCAAAATCTTAAAATGGCTATAACTCCTAAACTAGGCGTCTGCGGGGGTCATATTATGCACCAGAAAAAAAAAATTCAAAATCTTAAAATGGCTATAACTCCTGAACTAGGCGTCTGCGAGGGTCATATTATGCACCAGAAGAAAATATTTCAAAACACTAAAATGGCTATAACTTCTAAACTAGGCGTCTGCGGGGGTCATATTATGCACCAGAAAAAAAAAATTCAAAATCTTAAAATGGCTATAACTCCTAAACTAGGCGTCTGCGGGGGTCATATTATGCACCAAAAAAAAAGATTTCAAAACACTAAAATGGCTATAACTCCTAAACTAGTCGTCTGCGGGGGTCATATTATGCACCAGAAAAAAAAAATTCAAAATCTTAAAATGGCTATAACTCCTAAACTAGGCGTCTGCTGGGGTCATATTAAGCACCAGAAAAAAAAAATTCAAAATCTTAAAATGGCTATAACTCCTGAACTAGGCGTCTGCGAGGGTCATATTATGCACCAGAAGAAAATATTTCAAAACACTAAAATGGCTATAACTTCTAAACTAGGCGTCTGCGGGGGTCATATTATGCACCAGAAAAAAAAAATTCAAAATCTTAAAATGGCTATAACTCCTAAACTAGGCGTCTGCGGGGGTCATATTATGCACCAGAAGAAAATATTTCAAAACACTAAAATGGCTATAACTTCTAAACTAGGCGTCTGCGGGGGTCATATTATGCACCAGAAAAAAAAAATTCAAAATTTTAAAATGGCTATAACTCCTAAACTAGGCGTCTGCGGGGGTCATATTATGCACCAGAAAAAAAAAATTCAAAATCTTAAAATGGCTATAACTCCTAAACTAGGCGTCTGCGGGGGTCATATTATGCACCAGAAAAAAAAACTTCAAAATCTTAAAATGGATATAACTCCTAAACTAGTCGTCTGCGGGGGTCATATTATGCACCAGAAAAAAAAAATTCAAAATCTTAAAATGGCTATAACTCCTAAACTAGGCGTCTGCGGGGGTCATATTATGCACCAGAAAAAAAAAATTCAAAATTTTAAAATGGCTATAACTCCTAAACTAGGCGTCTGCGGGGGTCATATTATGCACCAGAAGAAAATATTTCAAAACACTAAAATGGCTATAACTTCTAAACTAGGCGTCTGCGGGGGTCATATTATGCACAAGAAAAAAATATTTCAAAACACTAAAATGGCTATAACTTCTAAACTAGGCGTCTGCGGGGGTCATATTATGCACCAGAAGAAAATATTTCAAAACACTAAAATGGCTATAACTTCTAAACTAGGCGTCTGCGGGGGTCATAATATGCACCAGAAAAAAAAAATTCAAAATTTTAAAATGGCTATAACTCCTAAACTAGGCGTCTGCGGGGGTCATATTATGCACCAGAAAAAAAAAATTCAAAATCTTAAAATGGCTATAACTCCTAAACTAGGCGTCTGCGGGGTTCATATTATGCACCAGAAGAAAATATTTCAAAACACTAAAATGGCTATAACTTCTAAACTAGGCGTCTGCGGGGGTCATATTATGCACCAGAAAAAAAAAATTCAAAATCTTAAAATGGATATAACTCCTAAACTAGTCGTCTGCGGGGGTCATATTATGCACCAGAAAAAAATATTTCAAAATCTTAAAACGGCTATAACTCCTAAACTAGGCGTCTGCGGGGGTCATATTATGCACCAGAAAAAAAAAATTCAAAATCTTAAAATGGATATAACTCCTAAACTAGTCGTCTGCGGGGGTCATATTATGCACCAGAAAAAAAAAATTCAAAATCTTAAAATGGCTATAACTCCTAAACTAGGCGTCTGCGGGGGTCATATTATGCACCAGAAGAAAATATTTCAAAACACTAAAATGGCTATAACTCCTAAACTAGGCGTCTGCGGGGGTCATATTATGCACCAGAAAAAAAAAATTCAAAATCTTAAAATGGATATAACTCCTAAACTAGTCGTCTGCGGGGGTCATATTATGCACCAGAAAAAAATATTTCAAAATCTTAAAACGGCTATAACTCCTAAACTAGGCGTCTGCGGGGGTCATATTATGCACCAGAAAAAAAAAATTCAAAATTTTAAAATGGCTATAACTCCTAAACTAGGCGTCTGCGGGGGTCATATTATGCACCAGAAAAAAATATTTCAAAACACTAAAATGGCTATAACTCCTAAACTAGGCGTCTGCGGGGGTCATATTATGCACCAGAAAAAAAAAATTTAAAAATTTTAAAATGGCTATAACTCCTAAACTAGGCGTCTGCGGGGGTCATATTATGCACCAGAAAAAAATATTTCAAAACACTAAAATGGCTATAACTCCTAAACTAGGCGTCTGCGGGGGTCATATTATGCACCAGAAAAAAATATTTCAAAACACTAAAATGGCTATAACTCCTAAACTAGGCGTCTGCGGGGGTCATATTATGCACCAGAAAAAAAAAATTCAAAATCTTAAAATGGATATAACTCCTAAACTAGTCGTCTGCGGGGGTCATATTATGCACCAGAAAAAAAAAATTCAAAATCTTAAAATGGCTATAACTCCTAAACTAGGCGTCTGCGGGGGTCATATTATGCACCAGAAAAAAAAAAATTCTAAATTTTAAAATGGCTATAACTCCTAAACTAGGCGTCTGCGGGGGTCATATTATGCACCAGAAAAAAAAAATTCAAAATCTTAAAATGGCTATAACTCCTAAACTAGGCGTCTGCGGGGGTCATATTATGCACCAGAAAAAAAAAATTCAAAATTTTAAAATGGCTATAACTCCTAAACTAGGCGTCTGCGGGGGTCATATTATGCACCAGAAAAAAATATTTCAAAACACTAAAATGGCTATAACTCCTAAACTAGGCGTCTGCGGGGGTCATATTATGCACCAGAAAAAAAAAAATTAAAAATTTTAAAATGGCTATAACTCCTAAACTAGGCGTCTGCGGGGGTCATATTATGCACCAGAAAAAAATATTTCAAAACACTAAAATGGCTATAACTCCTAAACTAGGCGTCTGCGGGGGTCATATTATGCACCAGAAAAAAATATTTCAAAACACTAAAATGGCTATAACTCCTAAACTAGGCGTCTGCGGGGGTCATATTATGCACCAGAAAAAAAAAATTCAAAATCTTAAAATGGATATAACTCCTAAACTAGTCGTCTGCGGGGGTCATATTATGCACCAGAAAAAAAAAATTCAAAATCTTAAAATGGCTATAACTCCTAAACTAGGCGTCTGCGGGGGTCATATTATGCACCAGAAAAAAATATTTCAAAACACTAAAATGGCTATAACTCCTAAACTAGGCGTCTGCGGGGGTCATATTATGCACAAGAAAAAAAAAATTTAAAAATTTTAAAATGGCTATAACTCCTAAACTAGGCGTCTGCGGGGGTCATATTATGCACCAGAAAAAAATATTTCAAAACACTAAAATGGCTATAACTCCTAAACTAGGCGTCTGCGGGGGTCATATTATGCACCAGAAAAAAAAAATTCAAAATCTTAAAATGGCTATAACTCCTAAACTAGGCGTCTGCGGGGGTCATATTATGCACCAGAAAAAAATATTTCAAAACACTAAAATGGCTATAACTCCTAAACTAGGCGTCTGCGGGGGTCATATTATGCACCAGAAAAAAAAAATTCAAAATCTTAAAATGGCTATAACTCCTAAACTAGGCGTCTAGTTCAAAATCTTAAAATGGCTATAACTAATAAACTAGGCGTCTGCGGGGGTCATATTATGCACCAGAAAAAGAAAATTCAAAATTTTAAAATGGCTATAACTCCTAAACTAGGCGTCTGCGGGGGTCATATTATGCACCAGAAAAAAAAAATTCAAAATCTTAAAATGGATATAACTCCTAAACTAGTCGTCTGCGGGGGTCATATTATGCACCAGAAAAAAAAAATTCAAAATCTTAAAATGGCTATAACTCCTAAACTAGGCGTCTGCGGGGGTCATATTATGCACCAGAAAAAAATATTTCAAAACACTAAAATGGCTATAACTCCTAAACTAGGCGTCTGCGGGGGTCATATTATGCACCAGAAAAAAATATTTCAAAACACTAAAATGGCTATAACTCCTAAACTAGGCGTCTGCGGGGGTCATATTATGCACCAGAAAAAAAAAATTCAAAATCTTAAAATGGCTATAACTCCTAAACTAGGCGTCTGCGGGGGTCATATTATGCACCAGAAAAAAATATTTCAAAACACTAAAATGGCTATAACTCCTAAACTAGGCGTCTGCGGGGGTCATATTATGCACCAGAAAAAAAAAATTCAAAATCTTAAAATGGATATAACTCCTAAACTAGTCGTCTGCGGGGGTCATATTATGCACCAGAAAAAAAAAATTCAAAATCTTAAAATGGCTATAACTCCTAAACTAGGCGTCTGCGGGGGTCATATTATGCACCAGAAAAAAAAAATTCAAAATCTTAAAATGGCTATAACTCCTAAACTAGGCGTCTAGTTCAAAATCTTAAAATGGCTATAACTAATAAACTAGGCGTCTGCGGGGGTCATATTATGCACCAGAAAAAGAAAATTCAAAATTTTAAAATGGCTATAACTCCTAAACTAGGCGTCTCCGGGGGTCATATTATGCACCAGAAAAAAAAAAATTCTAAATCTTAAAATGGCTATAACTTCTAAACTAGGCGTCTAGTTCAAAATCTTAAAATGGCTATAACTCCTAAACTAGGCGTCTGCGGGGGTCATATTATGCTCCAGAAAAAAATATTTCAAAACACTAAAATGGCTATAACTCCTAAACTAGGCGTCTGCGGGGGTCATATTATGCACCAGAAAAAAAAATTCAAAATCTTAAAATGGCTATAACTCCTAAACTAGGCGTCTGCGGGGGTCATATTATGCACCAGAAAAAAATATTTCAAAACACTAAAATGGCATTAACTCCTAAACTAGGCGTCTGCGGGGGTCATATTATGCACCAGAAAAAAAAAATTCAAAATCTTAAAATGGCTATAACTCCTAAACTAGGCGTCTGCGGGGGTCATATTATGCACCAGAAAAAAAAAATTAAAAATCTTAAAATGGCTATAACTCCTAAACTAGGCGTCTGCGGGGGTCATATTATGCACCAGAAAAAAATATTTCAAAACACTAAAATGGCTATAACTCCTAAACTAGGCGTCTGCGGGGGTCATATTATGCACCAGAAAAAAAAAAATTCTAAATTTTAAAATGGCTATAACTCCTAAACTAGGCGTCTGCGGGGGTCATATTATGCACCAGAAAAAAAAAATTCAAAATCTTAAAATGGCTATAACTCCTAAACTAGGCGTCTGCGGGGGTCATATTATGCACCAGAAAAAAATATTTCAAAACACTAAAATGGCTATAACTCCTAAACCAGGCGTCTGCGGGGGTCATATTATGCACCAGAAAAAAAAAAAATCAAAATTTTAAAATGGCTATAACTCCTAAACTAGGCGTCTGCGAGGGTCATATTATGCACCAGAAGAAAATATTTCAAAACACTAAAATGGCTATAACTTCTAAACTAGGCGTCTGCGGGGGTCATATTATGCACCAGAAAAAAAAAATTCAAAATCTTAAAATGGATATAACTCCTAAACTAGTCGTCTGCGGGGGTCATATTATGCACCAGAAAAAAAAATTCAAAATCTTAAAATGGCTATAACTAGTAAACTAGGCGTCTCCGGGGGTCATATTATGCACCAGAAAAAAAAAATTCAAAATTTTAAAATGGCTATAACTCCTAAACTAGGCGTCTCCGGGGGTCATATTATGCACCAGAAAAAAATATTTCAAAACACTAAAATGGCTATAACTCCTAAACTAGGCGTCTGCGGGGGTCATATTATGCACCAGAAAAAAAAAAATTCAAAATCTTAAAATGGCTATAACTCCTAAACTAGGCGTCTGCGGGGGTCATATTATGCACCAGAAGAAAATATTTCAAAACACTAAAATGGCTATAACTCCTAAACTAGGCGTCTGCGGGGGTCATATTATGCACCAGAAAAAAAAAAAAATCAAAATTTTAAAATGGCTATAACTCCTAAACTAGGCGTCTGCGAGGGTCATATTATGCACCAGAAGAAAATATTTCAAAACACTAAAATGGCTATAACTTCTAAACTAGGCGTCTGCGGGGGTCATATTATGCACCAGAAAAAAAAATTCAAAATCTTAAAATGGCTATAACTAGTAAACTAGGCGTCTCCGGGGGTCATATTATGCACCAGAAAAAAAAAATTCAAAATTTTAAAATGGCTATAACTCCTAAACTAGGCGTCTCCGGGGGTCATATTATGCACCAGAAAAAAATATTTCAAAACACTAAAATGGCTATAACTCCTAAACTAGGCGTCTGCGGGGGTCATATTATGCACCAGAAAAAAAAAATTCAAAATCTTAAAATGGCTATAACTCCTAAACTAGGCGTCTGCGATGGTCATATTATGCACCAGAAAAAAAAAATTCAAAATCTTAAAATGGCTATAACTCCTAAACTAGGCGTCTGCGGGGGTCATATTATGCACCAGAAAAAAATATTTCAAAACACTAAAATGGCTATAACTCCTAAACTAGGCGTCTGCGGGGGTCATATTATGCACCAGAAAAAAAAAAAAATCAAAATTTTAAAATGGCTATAACTCCTAAACTAGGCGTCTGCGAGGGTCATATTATGCACCAGAAGAAAATATTTCAAAACACTAAAATGGCTATAACTTCTAAACTAGGCGTCTGCGGGGGTCATATTATGCACCAGAAAAAAAAAATTCAAAATCTTAAAATGGCTATAACTCCTAAACTAGGCGTCTGCGGGGGTCATATTATGCACCAGAAAAAAATATTTCAAAACACTAAAATGGCTATAACTCCTAAACTAGGCGTCTGCGGGGGTCATATTATGCACCAGAAAAAAAAAATTCAAAATCTTAAAATGGATATAACTCCTAAACTAGTCGTCTGCGGGGGTCATATTATGCACCAGAAAAAAAAAATTCAAAATCTTAAAATGGCTATAACTAGTAAACTAGGCGTCTCCGGGGGTCATATTATGCACCAGAAAAAAAAAATTCAAAATTTTAAAATGGCTATAACTCCTAAACTAGGCGTCTCCGGGGGTCATATTATGCACCAGAAAAAAATATTTCAAAACACTAAAATGGCTATAACTCCTAAACTAGGCGTCTGCGGGGGTCATATTATGCACCAGAAGAAAATATTTCAAAACACTAAAATGGCTATAACTTCTAAACTAGGCGTCTGCGGGGGTCATATTATGCACCAGAAAAAAAAAAATTCAAAGTTTTAAAATGGCTATAACTCCTAAACTAGGCGTCTGCGGGGGTCATATTATGCACCAGAAAAAAAAAATTCAAAATCTTAAAATGGCTATAACTCCTAAACTAGGCGTCTGCGAGGGTCATATTATGCACCAGAAGAAAATATTTCAAAACACTAAAATGGCTACTACTTCTAAACTAGGCGTCTGCGGGGGTCATATTATGCACCAGAAAAAAAAAATTCAAAATCTTAAAATGGCTATAACTCCTAAACTAGGCGTCTGCGGGGGTCATATTATGCTCCAGAAAAAAAAAATTCAAAATCTTAAAATGGCTATAACTCCTAAACTAGGCGTCTGCTGGGTTCATATTATGCACAAGAAAAAAAAAATTCAAAATCTTAAAATGGCTATAACTCCTAAACTAGGCGTCTGCGGGGGTCATATTATGCTCCAGAAAAAAAAAATTCAAAATCTTAAAATGGCTATAACTCCTAAACTAGGCGTCTGCGGGGGTCATATTATGCACCAGAAGAAAATATTTCAAAACACTAAAATGGCTATAACTCCTAAACTAGGCTTCTAGCTCAAAATCTTAAAATGGCTATAACTCCTAAACTAGGCGTCTCCGGGGGTCATATTATGCACCAGAAAAAAATATTTCAAAACACTAAAATGGCTATAACTCCTAAACTAGGCGTCTGCGGGGGTCATATTATGCACCAGAAAAAAAAATTCAAAATCTTAAAATGGCTATAACTCCTAAACTAGGCGTCTGCGATGGTCATATTATGCACCAGAAAAAAAAAATTCAAAATCTTAAAATGGCTATAACTCCTAAACTAGGCGTCTGCGGGGGTCATATTATGCACCAGAAAAAAAAAATTCAAAATTTTAAAATGGCTATAACTCCTAAACTAGGCGTCTCCGGGGGTCATATTATGCACCAGAAAAAAAAATTCAAAATCTTAAAATGGCTATAACTAGTAAACTAGGCGTCTCCGGGGGTCATATTATGCACCAGAAAAAAAAAATTCAAAATTTTAAAATGGCTATAACTCCTAAACTAGGCGTCTGCGGGGGTCATATTATGCACCAGAAGAAAATATTTCAAAACACTAAAATGGCTATAACTCCTAAACTAGGCTTCTAGCTCAAAATCTTAAAATGGCTATAACTCCTAAACTAGGCGTCTCCGGGGGTCATATTATGCACCAGAAAAAAATATTTCAAAACACTAAAATGGCTATAACTCCTAAACTAGGCGTCTGCGGGGGTCATATTATGCACCAGAAAAAAAAAATTCAAAATCTTAAAATGGATATAACTCCTAAACTAGTCGTCTGCGGGGGTCATATTATGCACCAGAAAAAAAAATTCAAAATCTTAAAATGGCTATAACTAGTAAACTAGGCGTCTCCGGGGGTCATATTATGCACCAGAAAAAAAAAATTCAAAATTTTAAAATGGCTATAACTCCTAAACTAGGCGTCTCCGGGGGTCATATTATGCACCAGAAAAAAATATTTCAAAACACTAAAATGGCTATAACTCCTAAACTAGGCGTCTGCGGGGGTCATATTATGCACCAGAAAAAAAAAATTCAAAATCTTAAAATGGCTATAACTCCTAAACTAGGCGTCTGCGATGGTCATATTATGCACCAGAAAAAAAAAATTCAAAATCTTAAAATGGCTATAACTCCTAAACTAGGCGTCTGCGGGGGTCATATTATGCACCAGAAAAAAATATTTCAAAACACTAAAATGGCTATAACTCCTAAACTAGGCGTCTGCGGGGGTCATATTATGCACCAGAAAAAAAAAAAAATCAAAATTTTAAAATGGCTATAACTCCTAAACTAGGCGTCTGCGAGGGTCATATTATGCACCAGAAGAAAATATTTCAAAACACTAAAATGGCTATAACTTCTAAACTAGGCGTCTGCGGGGGTCATATTATGCACCAGAAAAAAAAAATTCAAAATCTTAAAATGGCTATAACTCCTAAACTAGGCGTCTGCGGGGGTCATATTATGCACCAGAAAAAAATATTTCAAAACACTAAAATGGCTATAACTCCTAAACTAGGCGTCTGCGGGGGTCATATTATGCACCAGAAAAAAAAAATTCAAAATCTTAAAATGGATATAACTCCTAAACTAGTCGTCTGCGGGGGTCATATTATGCACCAGAAAAAAAAAATTCAAAATCTTAAAATGGCTATAACTAGTAAACTAGGCGTCTCCGGGGGTCATATTATGCACCAGAAAAAAAAAATTCAAAATTTTAAAATGGCTATAACTCCTAAACTAGGCGTCTCCGGGGGTCATATTATGCACCAGAAAAAAATATTTCAAAACACTAAAATGGCTATAACTCCTAAACTAGGCGTCTGCGGGGGTCATATTATGCACCAGAAGAAAATATTTCAAAACACTAAAATGGCTATAACTTCTAAACTAGGCGTCTGCGGGGGTCATATTATGCACCAGAAAAAAAAAAATTCAAAGTTTTAAAATGGCTATAACTCCTAAACTAGGCGTCTGCGGGGGTCATATTATGCACCAGAAAAAAAAAATTCAAAATCTTAAAATGGCTATAACTCCTAAACTAGGCGTCTGCGAGGGTCATATTATGCACCAGAAGAAAATATTTCAAAACACTAAAATGGCTACTACTTCTAAACTAGGCGTCTGCGGGGGTCATATTATGCACCAGAAAAAAAAAATTCAAAATCTTAAAATGGCTATAACTCCTAAACTAGGCGTCTGCGGGGGTCATATTATGCTCCAGAAAAAAAAAATTCAAAATCTTAAAATGGCTATAACTCCTAAACTAGGCGTCTGCTGGGTTCATATTATGCACAAGAAAAAAAAAATTCAAAATCTTAAAATGGCTATAACTCCTAAACTAGGCGTCTGCGGGGGTCATATTATGCTCCAGAAAAAAAAAATTCAAAATCTTAAAATGGCTATAACTCCTAAACTAGGCGTCTGCGGGGGTCATATTATGCACCAGAAGAAAATATTTCAAAACACTAAAATGGCTATAACTCCTAAACTAGGCTTCTAGCTCAAAATCTTAAAATGGCTATAACTCCTAAACTAGGCGTCTGCTGGGTTCATATTATGCACAAGAAAAAAAAAATTCAAAATCTTAAAATGGCTATAACTCCTAAACTAGGCGTCTGCGGGGGTCATATTATGCTCCAGAAAAAAAAAATTCAAAATCTTAAAATGGCTATAACTCCTAAACTAGGCGTCTGCGGGGGTCATATTATGCACCAGAAAAAAAAAATTCAAAATCTTAAAATGGCTATAACTAGTAAACTAGGCGTCTCCGGGGGTCATATTATGCACCAGAAAAAAATATTTCAAAACACTAAAATGGCTATAACTCCTAAACTAGGCGTCTGCGGGGGTCATATTATGCACCAGAAGAAAATATTTCAAAACACTAAAATGGCTATAACTTCTAAACTAGGCGTCTGCGGGGGTCATATTATGCACCAGAAAAAAAAAATTCAAAATTTTAAAATGGCTATAACTCCTAAACTAGGCGTCTCCGGGGGTCATATTATGCACCAGAAAAAAAAAAATTCTAAATCTTAAAATGGCTATAACTCCTAAACTAGGCGTCTAGTTCAAAATCTTAAAATGGCTATAACTCCTAAACTAGGCGTCTGCGGGGGTCATATTATGCACCAGAAGAAAATATTTCAAAACACTAAAATGGCTATAACTCCTAAACTAGGCTTCTAGCTCAAAATCTTAAAATGGCTATAACTCCTAAACTAGGCGTCTGCGGGGGTCATATTATGCACCAGAAAAAAAAAATTCAAAATTTTAAAATGGCTATAACTCCTAAACTAGGCGTCTCCGGGGGTCATATTATGCACCAGAAAAAAAAAAATTCTAAATCTTAAAATGGCTATAACTCCTAAACTAGGCGTCTGCGAGGGTCATATTATGCACCAGAAGAAAATATTTCAAAACACTAAAATGGCTATAACTTCTAAACTAGGCGTCTGCGGGGGTCATATTATGCACCAGAAAAAAAAAATTCAAAATCTTAAAATGGCTATAACTCCTAAACTAGGCGTCTGCGGGGGTCATATTATGCACCAGAAAAAAAAATTCAAAATCTTAAAATGGCTATAACTCCTAAACTAGGCGTCTGCGGGGGTCATATTATGCACCAGAAGAAAATATTTCAAAACACTAAAATGGCTATAACTTCTAAACTAGGCGTCTGCGGGGGTCATATTATGCACCAGAAGAAAATATTTCAAAACACTAAAATGGCTATAACTCCTAAACTAGGCGTCTGCGGGGGTCATATTATGCACCAGAAAAAAAAAAATTCAAAATCTTAAAATGGCTATAACTCCTAAACTAGGCGTCTGCGGGGGTCATATTATGCACCAGAAAAAAATATTTCAAAACACTAAAATGGCTATAACTCCTAAACTAGGCGTCTGCGGGGGTCATATTATGCACCAGAAAAAAAAAATTCAAAATCTTAAAATGGCTATAACTCCTAAACTAGGCGTCTGCGGGGGTCATATTATGCACCAGAAAAAAAAAATTCAAAATCTTAAAATGGCTATAACTCCTAAACTAGGCGTCTGCGGGGGTCATATTATGCACCAGAAAAAAATATTTCAAAATCTTAAAATGGCTATAACTCCTAAACTAGGCGTCTGCGGGGGTCATATTATGCACCACAAAAAAAAAATTCAAAATCTTAAAATGGCTATAACTCCTAAACTAGGCGTCTGCGGGGGTCATATTATGCACCAGAAAAAAAAAATTCAAAATCTTAAAATGGCTATAACTCCTAAACTAGGCGTCTGCGGGGGTCATATTATGCACCAGAAAAAAATATTTCAAAATCTTAAAATGGCTATAACTCCTAAACTAGGCGTCTGCGGGGGTCATATTATGCACCAGAAAAAAAAAAATTCAAAATCTTAAAATGGCTATAACTCCTAAACTAGGCGTCTGCGGGGGTCATATTATGCACCAGAAAAAAATATTTCAAAACACTAAAATGGCTATAACTCCTAAACTAGGCGTCTGCGGGGGTCATATTATGCACCAGAAAAAAAAAATTCAAAATCTTAAAATGGCTATAACTCCTAAACTAGGCGTCTGCGGGGGTCATATTATGCACCAGAAAAAAAAAATTCAAAATCTTAAAATGGCTATAACTCCTAAACTAGGCGTCTGCGGGGGTCATATTATGCACCAGAAAAAAATATTTCAAAATCTTAAAATGGCTATAACTTCTAAACTAGGCGTCTGCGGGGGTCATATTATGCACCACAAAAAAAAAATTCAAAATCTTAAAATGGCTATAACTTCTAAACTAGGCGTCTGCGGGGGTCATATTATGCACCAGAAAAAAAAAAATTCAAAATCTTAAAATGGCTATAACTCCTAAACTAGGCGTCTGCGGGGGTCATATTATGCACCAGAAAAAAATATTTCAAAACACTAAAATGGCTATAACTCCTAAACTAGGCGTCTGCGGGGGTCATATTATGCACCAGAAAAAAAAAATTCAAAATCTTAAAATGGCTATAACTCCTAAACTAGGCGTCTGCGGGGTCATATTATGCACCAGAAAAAAATATTTCAAAACACTAAAATGGCTATAACTCCTAAACTAGGCGTCTGCGGGGGTCATATTATGCACCAGAAAAAAAAAATTCAAAATCTTAAAATGGCTATAACTCCTAAACTAGGCGTCTGCGAGGGTCATATTATGCACCAGAAGAAAATATTTCAAAACACTAAAATGGCTATAACTCCTAAACTAGGCGTCTGCGGGGGTCATATTATGCACCAGAAAAAAAAAATTCAAAATTTTAAAATGGCTATAACTCCTAAACTAGGCGTCTGCGGGGGTCATATTATGCACCAGAAAAAAAAATTCAAAATCTTAAAATGGCTATAACTCCTAAACTAGGCGTCTGCGGGGGTCATATTATGCACCAGAAAAAAAAAATTCAAAATCTTAAAATGGCTATAACTCCTAAACTAGGCGTCTGCGGGGGTCATATTATGCACCAGAAAAAAAAAAATTCTAAATCTTAAAATGGCTATAACTCCTAAACTAGGCCTCTGCGGGGGTCATATTATGCACCAGAAAAAAATATTTCAAAACACTAAAATGGCTATAACTCCTAAACTAGGCGTCTGCGGGGGTCATATTATGCACCAGAAAAAAAAAATTCAAAATCTTAAAATGGCTATAACTCCTAAACTAGGCGTCTGCGAGGGTCATATTATGCACCAGAAGAAAATATTTCAAAACACTAAAATGGCTATAACTCCTAAACTAGGCGTCTGCGGGGGTCATATTATGCACCAGAAAAAAAAAATTCAAAATCTTAAAATGGCTATAACTCCTAAACTAGGCGTCTGCGGGGTCATATTATGCACCAGAAAAAAATATTTCAAAACACTAAAATGGCTATAACTCCTAAACTAGGCGTCTGCGGGGGTCATATTATGCACCAGAAAAAAAAAATTCAAAATCTTAAAATGGCTATAACTCCTAAACTAGGCGTCTGCGAGGGTCATATTATGCACCAGAAGAAAATATTTCAAAACACTAAAATGGCTATAACTCCTAAACTAGGCGTCTGCGGGGGTCATATTATGCACCAGAAAAAAAAATTCAAAATCGTAAAATGGCTATAACTCCTAAACTAGGCGTCTGCGGGGGTCATATTATGCACCAGAAAAAAAAAATTCAAAATCTTAAAATGGCTATAACTCCTAAACTAGGCGTCTGCGGGGGTCAACTTATGCACCAGAAAAAAAAATTCAAAATCTTAAAATGGCTATAACTCCTAAACTAGGCGTCTGCGGGGGTCATATTATGCACCAGAAAAAAGAAAATTCAAAATTTTAAAATGGCTATAACTCCTAAACAAGGCGTCTCCGGGGGTCATATTATGCACCAGAAAAAAAAAATTCAAAATCTTAAAATGGCTATAGCTCCTAAACTAGGCGTCTGCTGGGTTCATATTATGCACAAGAAAAAAAAAATTTAAAATCTTAAAATGGCTATAACTGCTAAACTAGGCGTCTGCGGGGGTCATATTATGCACCAGAAAAAAAAAATTCAAAATCTTAAAATGGCTATAACTCCTAAACTAGGCGTCTGCGGGGGTCATATTATGCACCAGAAAAAAAAAATTCAAAATCTTAAAATGGCTATAACTCCTAAACTAGGCGTCTGCGGGGGTCATATTATGCACCAGAAGAAAATATTTCAAAACACTAAAATGGCTATAACTTCTAAACTAGGCGTCTGCGGGGGTCATATTATGCACCAGAAAAAAAAAAATTCAAAATCTTAAAATGGCTATAACTCCTAAACTAGGCGTCTGCGGGGGTCATATTATGCACCAGAAAAAAATATTTCAAAACACTAAAATGGCTATAACTCCTAAACTAGGCGTCTGCGGGGGTCATATTATGCACCAGAAAAAAAAAATTCAAAATCTTAAAATGGCTATAACTCCTAAACTAGGCCTCTGCGGGGGTCATATTATGCACCAGAAAAAAAAAATTCTAAATCTTAAAATGGCTATAACTAATAAACTAGGCATCTGCGGGGGTCATATTATGCACCAGAAGAAAATATTTCAAAACACTAAAATGGCTATAACTTCTAAACTAGGCGTCTGCGGGGGTCATATTATGCACCAGAAAAAAAAAAATTCAAAATTTTAAAATGGCTATAACTCCTAAACTAGGCGTCTGCGGGGGTCATATTATGCACCAGAAAAAAAAATTCAAAATCTTAAAATGGCTATAACTCCTAAACTAGTCGTCTGCGGGGGTCATATTATGCACCAGAAAAAAATATTTCAAAACACTAAAATGGCTATAACTCCTAAACTAGACGTCTGCGGGGGTCATATTATGCACCAGAAGAAAATATTTCAAAACATTAAAATGGCTATAACTCCTAAACTAGGCGTCTGCGGGGGTCATATTATGCACCAGAAAAAAAAAATTCAAAATCTTAAAATGGCTATAACTCCTAAACTAGGCGTCTGCGGGGGTCATATTATGCACCAGAAAAAAATATTTCAAAATCTTAAAATGGCTATAACTCCTAAACTAGGCGTCTGCGGGGGTCATATTATGCACCAGAAAAAAATATTTCAAAATCTTAAAATGGCTATAACTCCTAAACTAGGCGTCTGCGGGGGTCATATTATGCACCAGAAAAAAAAAAATTCAAAATCTTAAAATGGCTATAACTCCTAAACTAGGCGTCTGCGGGGGTCATATTATGCACCAGAAAAAAATATTTCAAAACACTAAAATGGCTATAACTCCTAAACTAGGCGTCTGCGGGGGTCATATTATGCACCAGAAAAAAAAAATTCAAAATCTTAAAATGGCTATAACTCCTAAACTAGGCGTCTGCGGGGGTCATATTATGCACCAGAAAAAAAAAATTCAAAATCTTAAAATGGCTATAACTCCTAAACTAGGCGTCTGCGGGGGTCATATTATGCACCAGAAAAAAATATTTCAAAATCTTAAAATGGCTATAACTTCTAAACTAGGCGTCTGCGGGGGTCATATTATGCACCACAAAAAAAAAATTCAAAATCTTAAAATGGCTATAACTTCTAAACTAGGCGTCTGCGGGGGTCATATTATGCACCAGAAAAAAAAAAATTCAAAATCTTAAAATGGCTATAACTCCTAAACTAGGCGTCTGCGGGGGTCATATTATGCACCAGAAAAAAATATTTCAAAACACTAAAATGGCTATAACTCCTAAACTAGGCGTCTGCGGGGGTCATATTATGCACCAGAAAAAAAAAATTCAAAATCTTAAAATGGCTATAACTCCTAAACTAGGCGTCTGCGGGGTCATATTATGCACCAGAAAAAAATATTTCAAAACACTAAAATGGCTATAACTCCTAAACTAGGCGTCTGCGGGGGTCATATTATGCACCAGAAAAAAAAAATTCAAAATCTTAAAATGGCTATAACTCCTAAACTAGGCGTCTGCGAGGGTCATATTATGCACCAGAAGAAAATATTTCAAAACACTAAAATGGCTATAACTCCTAAACTAGGCGTCTGCGGGGGTCATATTATGCACCAGAAAAAAAAAATTCAAAATTTTAAAATGGCTATAACTCCTAAACTAGGCGTCTGCGGGGGTCATATTATGCACCAGAAAAAAAAATTCAAAATCTTAAAATGGCTATAACTCCTAAACTAGGCGTCTGCGGGGGTCATATTATGCACCAGAAAAAAAAAATTCAAAATCTTAAAATGGCTATAACTCCTAAACTAGGCGTCTGCGGGGGTCATATTATGCACCAGAAAAAAAAAAATTCTAAATCTTAAAATGGCTATAACTCCTAAACTAGGCCTCTGCGGGGGTCATATTATGCACCAGAAAAAAATATTTCAAAACACTAAAATGGCTATAACTCCTAAACTAGACGTCTGCGGGGGTCATATTATGCACCAGAAAAAAAAAATTCAAAATCTTAAGATGGCTATAACTCCGAAGCTAGGCGTCTGCGAGGGTCATATTATGCACCAGAAAAAAAAAATTCAAAATCTTAAAATGGCTATAACTCCTAAACTAGGCGTCTGCGGGGTCATATTATGCACCAGAAAAAAATATTTCAAAACACTAAAATGGCTATAACTCCTAAACTAGGCGTCTGCGGGGGTCATATTATGCACCAGAAAAAAAAAATTCAAAATCTTAAAATGGCTATAACTCCTAAACTAGGCGTCTGCGAGGGTCATATTATGCACCAGAAGAAAATATTTCAAAACACTAAAATGGCTATAACTCCTAAACTAGGCGTCTGCGGGGGTCATATTATGCACCAGAAGAAAATATTCAAAATCGTAAAATGGCTATAACTCCTAAACTAGGCGTCTGCGGGGGTCATATTATGCACCAGAAAAAAAAAATTCAAAATCTTAAAATGGCTATAACTCCTAAACTAGGCGTCTGCGGGGGTCAACTTATGCACCAGAAAAAAAAATTCAAAATCTTAAAATGGCTATAACTCCTAAACTAGGCGTCTGCGGGGGTCATATTATGCACCAGAAGAAAATATTTCAAAACACTAAAATGGCTATAACTTCTAAACTAGGCGTCTGCGGGGGTCATATTATGCACCAGAAGAAAATATTTCAAAACACTAAAATGGCTATAACTCCTAAACTAGGCGTCTGCGGGGGACATATTATGCACCAGAAAAAAAAAATTCAAAATCTTAAAATGGCTATAACTCCTAAACTAGGCGTCTGCGGGGGTCATATTATGCACCAGAAGAAAATATTTCAAAACACTAAAATGGCTATAACTCCTAAACTAGGCGTCTGCGGGGGACATATTATGCACCAGAAAAAAGAAAATTCAAAATTTTAAAATGGCTATAACTCCTAAACAAGGCGTCTCCGGGGGTCATATTATGCACCAGAAAAAAAAAATTCAAAATCTTAAAATGGCTATAGCTCCTAAACTAGGCGTCTGCTGGGTTCATATTATGCACAAGAAAAAAAAAATTTAAAATCTTAAAATGGCTATAACTGCTAAACTAGGCGTCTGCGGGGGTCATATTATGCACCAGAAAAAAAAAATTCAAAATCTTAAAATGGCTATAACTCCTAAACTAGGCGTCTGCGGGGGTCATATTATGCACCAGAAAAAAATATTTCAAAACACTAAAATGGCTATAACTTCTAAACTAGGCGTCTGCGGGGGTCATATTATGCACCAGAAGAAAATATTTCAAAACACTAAAATGGCTATAACTCCTAAACTAGGCGTCTGCGGGGGACATATTATGCACCAGAAAAAAAAAATTCAAAATTTTAAAATGGCTATAACTCCTAAACAAGGCGTCTCCGGGGGTCATATTATGCACCAGAAAAAAAAAATTCAAAATCTTAAAATGGCTATAGCTCCTAAACTAGGCGTCTGCTGGGTTCATATTATGCACAAGAAAAAAAAAATTTAAAATCTTAAAATGGCTATAACTGCTAAACTAGGCGTCTGCGGGGGTCATATTATGCACCAGAAAAAAAAAATTCAAAATCTTAAAATGGCTATAACTTCTAAACTAGGCGTCTGCGGGGGTCATATTATGCACCAGAAGAAAATATTTCAAAACACTAAAATGGCTATAACTCCTCAACTAGGCGTCTGCGGGGGACATATTATGCACCAGAAAAAAGAAAATTCAAAATTTTAAAATGGCTATAACTCCTAAACAAGGCGTCTCCGGGGGTCATATTATGCACCAGAAAAAAAAAATTCAAAATCTTAAAATGGCTATAGCTCCTAAACTAGGCGTCTGCTGGGTTCATATTATGCACAAGAAAAAAAAAATTTAAAATCTTAAAATGGCTATAACTGCTAAACTAGGCGTCTGCGGGGGTCATATTATGCACCAGAAAAAAAAAATTCAAAATCTTAAAATGGCTATAACTCCTAAACTAGGCGTCTGCGGGGGTCATATTATGCACCAGAAAAAAAAAATTCAAAATCTTAAAATGGCTATAACTCCTAAACTAGGCGTCTGCGGGGGTCATATTATGCACCAGAAGAAAATATTTCAAAACACTAAAATGGCTATAACTTCTAAACTAGGCGTCTGCGGGGGTCATATTATGCACCAGAAGAAAATATTTCAAAACACTAAAATGGCTATAACTCCTAAACTAGGCGTCTGCGGGGGACATATTATGCACCAGAAAAAAAAAATTCAAAATCTTAAAATGGCTATAACTCCTAAACTAGGCGTCTGCGGGGGTCATATTATGCACCAGAAGAAAATATTTCAAAACACTAAAATGGCTATAACTCCTAAACTAGGCGTCTGCGGGGGACATATTATGCACCAGAAAAAAAAAATTCAAAATCTTAAAATGGCTATAACTCCTAAACTAGGCGTCTGCGGGGGTCATATTATGCACCAGAAAAAAATATTTCAAAATCTTAAAATGGCTATAACTCCTAAACTAGGCGTCTGCGGGGGTCATATTATGCACCAGAAAAAAATATTTCAAAACACTAAAATGGCTATAACTTCTAAACTAGGCGTCTGCGGGGGTCATATTATGCACCAGAAAAAAAAAAATTCAAAATTTTAAAATGGCTATAACTCCTAAACTAGGCGTCTGCGGGGGTCAACTTATGCACCAGAAAAAAAAATTCAAAATCTTAAAATGGCTATAACTCCTAAACTAGGCGTCTGCGGGGGTCATATTATGCACCAGAAAAAAAAAATTCAAAATCTTAAAATGGCTATAACTCCTAAACTAGGCGTCTGCGGGGGTCATATTATGCACCAGAAAAAAAAAATTCAAAATCTTAAAATGGCTATAACTCCTAAACTAGGCCTCTGCGGGGGTCATATTATGCACCAGAAAAAAAAAATTCAAAATCTTAAAATGGCTATAACTAATAAACTAGGCATCTGCGGGGGTTATTTTATGCACCAGAAGAAAATATTTCAAAACACTAAAATGGCTATAACTACTAAACTAGGCGTCTGCGGGGGTCATATTATGCACCAGAAGAAAATATTTCAAAACACTAAAATGGCTATAACTTCTAAACTAGGCGTCTGCGGGGGTCATATTATGCACCAGAAAAAAAAAAATTCAAAATTTTAAAATGGCTATAACTCCTAAACTAGGCGTCTGCGGGGGTCAACTTATGCACCAGAAAAAAAAATTCAAAATCTTAAAATGGCTATAACTCCTAAACTAGGCGTCTGCGGGGGTCATATTATGCACCAGAAAAAAAAAATTCAAAATCTTAAAATGGCTATAACTCCTAAACTAGGCGTCTGCGGGGGTCATATTATGCACCAGAAAAAAAAAATTCAAAATCTTAAAATGGCTATAACTCCTAAACTAGGCCTCTGCGGGGGTCATATTATGCACCAGAAAAAAAAAATTCAAAATCTTAAAATGGCTATAACTAATAAACTAGGCATCTGCGGGGGTTATTTTATGCACCAGAAGAAAATATTTCAAAACACTAAAATGGCTATAACTACTAAACTAGGCGTCTGCGGGGGACATATTATGCACCAGAAAAAAAAAATTCAAAATCTTAAAATGGCTATAACTCCTAAACTAGGCGTCTGCGGGGGTCATATTATGCACCAGAAGAAAATATTTCAAAACACTAAAATGGCTATAACTTCTAAACTAGGCGTCTGCGGGGGTCATATTATGCACCAGAAGAAAATATTTCAAAACACTAAAATGGCTATAACTCCTAAACTAGGCGTCTGCGGGGGACATATTATGCACCAGAAAAAAAAAATTCAAAATCTTAAAATGGCTATAACTCCTAAACTAGGCGTCTGCGGGGGTCATATTATGCACCAGAAGAAAATATTTCAAAACACTAAAATGGCTATAACTCCTAAACTAGGCGTCTGCGGGGGACATATTATGCACCAGAAAAAAAAAATTCAAAATCTTAAAATGGCTATAACTCCTAAACTAGGCGTCTGCGGGGGTCATATTATGCACCAGAAAAAAATATTTCAAAATCTTAAAATGGCTATAACTCCTAAACTAGGCGTCTGCGGGGGTCATATTATGCACCAGAAAAAAATATTTCAAAACACTAAAATGGCTATAACTTCTAAACTAGGCGTCTGCGGGGGTCATATTATGCACCAGAAAAAAAAAAATTCAAAATTTTAAAATGGCTATAACTCCTAAACTAGGCGTCTGCGGGGGTCAACTTATGCACCAGAAAAAAAAATTCAAAATCTTAAAATGGCTATAACTCCTAAACTAGGCGTCTGCGGGGGTCATATTATGCACCAGAAAAAAAAAATTCAAAATCTTAAAATGGCTATAACTCCTAAACTAGGCGTCTGCGGGGGTCATATTATGCACCAGAAAAAAAAAATTCAAAATCTTAAAATGGCTCTAACTCCTAAACTAGGCCTCTGCGGGGGTCATATTATGCACCAGAAAAAAAAAATTCAAAATCTTAAAATGGCTATAACTAATAAACTAGGCATCTGCGGGGGTCATATTATGCACCAGAAGAAAATATTTCAAAACACTAAAATGGCTATAACTTCTAAACTAGGCGTCTGCGGGGGTCATATCATGCACCAGAAAAAAAAAAATTCAAAATTTTAAAATGGCTATAACTCCTAAACTAGGCGTCTGCGGGGGTCATATTATGCACCAGAAAAAAAAATTCAAAATCTTAAAATGGCTATAACTCCTAAACTAGGCGTCTGCGGGGGTCATATTATGCACCAGAAAAAAATATTTCAAAACACTAAAATGGCTATAACTCCTAAACTAGACGTCTGCGGGGGTCATATTATGCACCAGAAGAAAATATTTCAAAACACTAAAATGGCTATAACTTCTAAACTAGGCGTCTGCGGGGGTCATATTATGCACCAGAAAAAAAAAAATTCAAAATCTTAAAATGGCTATAACTCCTAAACTAGGCGTCTGCGGGGGTCATATTATGCACCAGAAAAAAATATTTCAAAACACTAAAATGGCTATAACTCCTAAACTAGGCGTCTGCGGGGGTCATATTATGCACCAGAAAAAAAAAATTCAAAATGGCTATAACTCCTAAACTAGGCGTCTGCTGGGGTCATATTATGCACCAGAAGAAAATATTTCAAAACACTAAAATGGCTATAACTTCTAAACTAGGCGTCAGCGGGGGTCATATTATGCACCAGAAAAAAAAAAATTCAAAATCTTAAAATGGCTATAACTCCTAAACTAGGCGTCTGCGGGGGTCATATTATGCACCAGAAAAAAATATTTCAAAACACTAAAATGGCTATAACTCCTAAACTAGGCGTCTGCGGGGGTCATATTATGCACCAGAAAAAAAAAATTCAAAATCTTAAAATGGCTATAACTCCTAAACTAGGCGTCTGCGGGGGTCATATTATGCGCAAGAAAAAAAAAATTCAAAATCTTAAAATGGCTATAACTCCTAAACTAGGCCTCTGCGGGGGTCATATTATGCACCAGAAAAAAAAAATTCAAAATCTTAAAATGGCTATAACTAATAAACTAGGCATCTGCGGGGGTCATATTATGCACCAGAAGAAAATATTTCAAAACACTAAAATGGCTATAACTTCTAAACTAGGCGTCTGCGGGGGTCATATTATGCACCAGAAAAAAAAAAATTCAAAATTTTAAAATGGCTATAACTCCTAAACTAGGCGTCTGCGGGGGTCATATTATGCACCAGAAAAAAAAATTCAAAATCTTAAAATGGCTATAACTCCTAAACTAGGCGTCTGCGGGGGTCATATTATGCACCAGAAAAAAATATTTCAAAACACTAAAATGGCTATAACTCCTAAACTAGGCGTCTGCGGGGGTCATATTATGCACCAGAAAAAAAAAATTCAAAATGGCTATAACTCCTAAACTAGGCGTCTGCTGGGGTCATATTATGCACCAGAAGAAAATATTTCAAAACACTAAAATGGCTATAACTTCTAAACTAGGCGTCAGCGGGGGTCATATTATGCACCAGAAAAAAAAAAATTCAAAATCTTAAAATGGCTATAACTCCTAAACTAGGCGTCTGCGGGGGTCATATTATGCACCAGAAAAAAATATTTCAAAACACTAAAATGGCTATAACTCCTAAACTAGGCGTCTGCGGGGGTCATATTATGCACCAGAAAAAAAAAATTCAAAATCTTAAAATGGCTATAACTCTTAAACTAGGCGTCTGCGGGGGTCATATTATGCGCAAGAAAAAAAAAATTCAAAATCTTAAAATGGCTATAACTCCTAAACTAGGCCTCTGCGGGGGTCATATTATGCACCAGAAAAAAAAAATTCAAAATCTTAAAATGGCTATAACTAATAAACTAGGCATCTGCGGGGGTCATATTATGCACCAGAAGAAAATATTTCAAAACACTAAAATGGCTATAACTTCTAAACTAGGCGTCTGCGGGGGTCATATTATGCACCAGAAAAAAAAAAATTCAAAATTTTAAAATGGCTATAACTCCTAAACTAGGCGTCTGCGGGGGTCATATTATGCACCAGAAAAAAAAATTCAAAATCTTAAAATGGCTATAACTCCTAAACTAGGCGTCTGCGGGGGTCATATTATGCACCAGAAAAAAAAAATTCAAAATCTTAAAATGGCTATAACTCCTAAACTAGGCGTCTGCGGGGGTCATATTATGCACCAGAAAAAAGAAAATTCAAAATTTTAAAATGGCTATAACTCCTAAACTAGGCGTCTCCGGGGGTCATATTATGCACCAGAAGAAAATATTTCAAAACACTAAAATGGCTATAACTTCTAAACTAGGCGTCAGCGGGGGTCATATTATGCACCAGAAAAAAAAAAATTCAAAATCTTAAAATGGCTATAACTCCTAAACTAGGCGTCTGCGGGGGTCATATTATGCACCAGAAAAAAATATTTCAAAACACTAAAATGGCTATAACTCCTAAACTAGGCGTCTGCGGGGGTCATATTATGCACCAGAAAAAAAAATATCAAAATCTTAAAATGGCTATAACTCCTAAACTAGGCGTCTGCGGGGGTCATATTATGCGCAAGAAAAAAAAAATTCAAAATCTTAAAATGGCTATAACTCCTAAACTAGGCCTCTGCGGGGGTCATATTATGCATCAGAAAAAAAAAATTCAAAATCTTAAAATGGCTATAACTAATAAACTAGGCATCTGCGGGGGTCATATTATGCACCAGAAAAAAAAAAATTCAAAATCTTAAAATGGCTATAACTCCTAAACTAGGCGTCTGCGGGGGTCATATTATGCACCAGAAAAAAATATTTCAAAACACTAAAATGGCTATAACTCCTAAACTAGACGTCTGCGGGGGTCATATTATGCACCAGAAAAAAAAAATTCAAAATCTTAAGATGGCTATAACTCCGAAGCTAGGCGTCTGCGAGGGTCATAATATGCACCAGAAAAAAAAATTCAAAATCTTAAAATGGCTATAACTCCTAAACTAGGCGTCTGCGGGGGTCATATTATGCACCAGAAAAAAAAAATTCAAAATCTTAAAATGGCTATAACTCCTAAACTAGGCGTCTGCGGGGGTCATATTATGCACCAGAAAAAAAAAATTCAAAATCTTAAAATGGCTATAACTCCTAAACTAGGCCTCTGCGGGGGTCATATTATGCACCAGAAAAAAAAAATTCAAAATCTTAAAATGGCTATAACTAATAAACTAGGCATCTGCGGGGGTCATATTATGCACCAGAAGAAAATATTTCAAAACACTAAAATGGCTATAACTTCTAAACTAGGCGTCTGCGGGGGTCATATTATGCACCAGAAAAAAAAAAATTCAAAATTTTAAAATGGCTATAACTCCTAAACTAGGCGTCTGCGGGGGTCATATTATGCACCAGAAAAAAAAATTCAAAATTTTAAAATGGCTATAACTCCTAAACAGGCGTCTGCGGGGGTCATATTATGCACCAGAAAAAAAAAAATTCAAAATCTTAAAATGGCTATAACTCCTAAACTAGGCGTCTGCGGGGGTCATATTATGCACCAGAAAAAAATATTTCAAAACACTAAAATGGCTATAACTCCTAAACTAGGCGTCTGCGGGGGTCATATTATGCACCAGAAAAAAAAAATTCAAAATCTTAAAATGGCTATAACTCCTAAACTAGGCGTCTGCTGGGGTCATATTATGCACCAGAAGAAAATATTTCAAAACACTAAAATGGCTATAACTTCTAAACTAGGCGTCAGCGGGGGTCATATTATGCACCAGAAAAAAAAAAATTCAAAATCTTAAAATGGCTATAACTCCTAAACTAGGCGTCTGCGGGGGTCATATTATGCACCAGAAAAAAATATTTCAAAACACTAAAATGGCTATAACTCCTAAACTAGGCGTCTGCGGGGGTCATATTATGCACCAGAAAAAAAAAATTCAAAATCTTAAAATGGCTATAACTCCTAAACTAGGCGTCTGCGGGGGTCATATTATGCGCAAGAAAAAAAAAATTCAAAATCTTAAAATGGCTATAACTCCTAAACTAGGCGTCTGCGGGGGTCATATTATGCACCAGAAAAAAAAATTCAAAATCTTAAAATGGCTATAACTCCTAAACTAGGCGTCTGCGGGGGTCATATTATGCACCAGAAAAAAATATTTCAAAACACTAAAATGGCTATAACTCCTAAACTAGGCGTCTGCGGGGGTCATATTATGCACCAGAAAAAAAAAATTCAAAATCTTAAAATGGCTATAACTCCTAAACTAGGCGTCTGCGGGGGTCATATTATGCGCAAGAAAAAAAAAATTCAAAATCTTAAAATGGCTATAACTCCTAAACTAGGCGTCTGCGGGGGTCATATTATGCACCAGAAAAAAAAAATTCAAAATCTTAAAATGGCTATAACTCCTAAACTAGGCGTCTGCGGGGGTCATATTATGCACCAGAAAAAAAAAATTCAAAATCTTAAAATGGCTATAACTAATAAACTAGGCATCTGCGGGGGTCATATTATGCACCAGAAGAAAATATTTCAAAACACTAAAATGGCTATAACTTCTAAACTAGGCGTCGGCGGGGGTCATATTATGCACCAGAAAAAAAAAAATTCAAAATTTTAAAATGGCTATAACTCCTAAACTAGGCGTCTGCGGGGGTCATATTATGCACCAGAAAAAAAAATTCAAAATCTTAAAATGGCTATAACTCCTAAACTAGGCGTCTGCGGGGGTCATATTATGCACCAGAAAAAAATATTTCAAAACACTAAAATGGCTATAACTCCTAAACTAGACGTCTGCGGGGGTCATATTATGCACCAGAAAAAAAAAATTCAAAATCTTAAAATGGTCATAACTTGTAAACTAGGCGTCTGCGGGGGTCATATTATGCACCAGAAAAAAAAAATTCAAAATTTTAAAATGGCTATAACTCCTAAACTAGGCGTCTCCGGGGGTCATATTATGCACCAGAAAAAAAAAATTCAAAATCTTAAAATGGCTATAACTCCTAAACTAGGCGTCTGCGGGGGTCATATTATGCACCAGAAAAAAAAAATTCAAAATCGTAAAATGGTCATTACTCGTAAACTAGGCGTCTGCGGGGGTCATATTATGCACCAGAAAAAAAAAATTCAAAATTTTAAAATGGCTATAACTCCTAAACTAGGCGTCTCCGGGGGTCATATTATGCACCAGAAAAAAAAAATTCAAAATCTTAAAATGGCTATAACTCCTAAACTAGGCGTTTGCGAGGGTCATATTATGCATCAGAAGAAAATATTTCAAAACACTAAAATGGCTATAACTCCTAAACTAGGCGTCTCCGGGGGTCATATTATGCACCAGAAAAAAAAAATTCAAAATCTTAAAATGGCTATAACTCCTAAACTAGGCGTCTGCGGGGGTCATATTATGCACCAGAAAGAAAAAAATTCAAAATTTTAAAATGGCTATAACTCCTAAACTAGGCGTCTGCGGGGGTCATATTATGCACCAGAAAAAAAAATTCAAAATCTTAAAATGGTTATAACTAATAATATAGGCATCTGCGGGGGTCATATTATGCACCAGAAAAAAGAAAATTCAAAATTTTAAAATGGCTATAACTCCTAAACTAGGCGTCTCCGGGGGTCATATTATGCACCAGAAAAAAAAAATTCAAAATCTTAAAATGGCTATAACTCCTAAACTAGGCGTCTGCGGGGGTCATATTATGCACCAGAAAAAAAAAATTCAAAATCTTAAAATGGCTATAACTCCTAAACTAGGCGTCTGCGGGGGTCATATTATGCACCAGAAAAAAAAAATTCAAAATCTTAAAATGGCTATAACTAATAAACTAGGCATCTGCGGGGGTCATATTATGCACCAGAAAAAAAAAATTCAAAATTTTAAAATGGCTATAACTCCTAAACTAGGCGTCTGCGGGGGACATATTATGCACCAGAAAAAAAAAATTCAAAATCTTAAAATGGCTATAACTCCTAAACTAGGCGTCTGCGAGGGTCATATTATGCACCAGAAGAAAATATTTCAAAACACTAAAATGGCTATAACTTCTAAACTAGGCGTCTGCGGGGGTCATATTATGCACCAGAGAAAAAAAAATTCAAAATTTTAAAATGGCTATAACTCCTAAACTAGGCGTCTGCGGGGGACATATTATGCACCAGAAAAAAAAAATTCAAAATCTTAAAATGGCTATAACTCCTAAACTAGGCGTCTGCGGGGGTCATATTATGCACCAGAAGAAAATATTTCAAAACACTAAAATGGCTATAACTCCTAAACTAGGCGTCTGCGGGGGACATATTATGCACCAGAAAAAAAAAATTCAAAATCTTAAAATGGCTATAACTCCTAAACTAGGCGTCTGCGGGGGTCATATTATGCACCAGAAAAAAAAAATTCAAAATCTTAAAATGGCTATAACTCCTAAACTAGGCGTCTGCGGGGGTCATATTATGCACCAGAAAAAAAAAATTCAAAATCTTAAAATGGCTATAACTCCTAAACTAGGCCTCTGCGGGGGTCATATTATGCACCAGAAAAAAATATTTCAAAACACTAAAATGGCTATAACTCCTAAACTAGGCGTCTGCGGGGGTCATATTATGCACCAGAAAAAAAAAAATCAAAATCTTAAAATGGCTATAACTCCTAAACTAGGCGTCTGCGGGGGTCATATTATGCGCAAGAAAAAAAAAATTCAAAATCTTAAAATGGCTATAACTCCTAAACTAGGCCTCTGCGGGGGTCATATTATGCATCAGAAAAAAAAAATTCAAAATCTTAAAATGGCTATAACTAATAAACTAGGCATCTGCGGGGGTCATATTATGCACCAGAAGAAAATATTTCAAAACACTAAAATGGCTATAACTTCTAAACTAGGCGTCTGCGGGGGTCATATTATGCACCAGAAAAAAAAAAATTCAAAATTTTAAAATGGCTATAACTCCTAAACTAGGCGTCTGCGGGGGTCATATTATGCACCAGAAAAAAAAATTCAAAATCTTAAAATGGCTATAACTCCTAAACTAGGCGTCTGCGGGGGTCATATTATGCACCAGAAAAAAATATTTCAAAACACTAAAATGGCTATAACTCCTAAACTAGACGTCTGCGGGGGTCATATTATGCACCAGAAAAAAAAAATTCAAAATCTTAAGATGGCTATAACTCCGAAGCTAGGCGTCTGCGAGGGTCATAATATGCACCAGAAAAAAAAATTCAAAATCTTAAAATGGCTATAACTCCTAAACTAGGCGTCTGCGGGGGTCATATTATGCACCAGAAAAAAAAAATTCAAAATCTTAAAATGGCTATAACTCCTAAACTAGGCGTCTGCGGGGGTCATATTATGCGCAAGAAAAAAAAAATTCAAAATCTTAAAATGGCTATAACTCCTAAACTAGGCCTCTGCGGGGGTCATATTATGCATCAGAAAAAAAAAATTCAAAATCTTAAAATGGCTATAACTAATAAACTAGGCATCTGCGGGGGTCATATTATGCACCAGAAGAAAATATTTCAAAACACTAAAATGGCTATAACTTCTAAACTAGGCGTCTGCGGGGGTCATATTATGCACCAGAAAAAAAAAAATTCAAAATTTTAAAATGGCTATAACTCCTAAACTAGGCGTCTGCGGGGGTCATATTATGCACCAGAAAAAAAAATTCAAAATCTTAAAATGGCTATAACTCCTAAACTAGGCGTCTGCGGGGGTCATATTATGCACCAGAAAAAAATATTTCAAAACACTAAAATGGCTATAACTCCTAAACTAGACGTCTGCGGGGGTCATATTATGCACCAGAAGAAAATATTTCAAAACACTAAAATGGCTATAACTTCTAAACTAGGCGTCTGCGGGGGTCATATTATGCACCAGAAAAAAAAAAATTCAAAATCTTAAAATGGCTATAACTCCTAAACTAGGCGTCTGCGGGGGTCATATTATGCACCAGAAAAAAATATTTCAAAACACTAAAATGGCTATAACTCCTAAACTAGGCGTCTGCGGGGGTCATATTATGCACCAGAAAAAAAAAATTCAAAATCTTAAAATGGCTATAACTCCTAAACTAGGCGTCTGCGGGGGTCATATTATGCGCAAGAAAAAAAAAATTCAAAATCTTAAAATGGCTATAACTCCTAAACTAGGCCTCTGCGGGGGTCATATTATGCACCAGAAAAAAAAAATTCAAAATCTTAAAATGGCTATAACTAATAAACTAGGCATCTGCGGGGGTCATATTATGCACCAGAAAAAAATATTTCAAAACACTAAAATGGCTATAACTCCTAAACTAGACGTCTGCGGGGGTCATTTTATGCACCAGAAAAAAAAAATTCAAAATCTTAAAATGGTCATAACTTGTAAACTAGGCGTCTGCGGGGGTCATATTATGCACCAGAAAAAAAAAATTCAAAATTTTAAAATGGCTATAACTCCTAAACTAGGCGTCTCCGGGGGTCATATTATGCACCAGAAAAAAAAAATTCAAAATCTTAAAATGGCTATAACTCCTAAACTAGGCGTCTGCGGGGGTCATATTATGCACCAGAAAAAAAAAATTCAAAATCGTAAAATGGTCATTACTCGTAAACTAGGCGTCTGCGGGGGTCATATTATGCACCAGAAAAAAAAAATTCAAAATCTTAAAATGGTCATAACTCCTAAACTAGGCGTCTGCGGGGGTCATATTATGCACCAGAAAAAAAAAATTCAAAATTTTAAAATGGCTATAACTCCTAAACTAGGCGTCTCCGGGGGTCATATTATGCACCAGAAAAAAAAAATTCAAAATCTTAAAATGGCTATAACTCCTAAACTAGGCGTTTGCGAGGGTCATATTATGCATCAGAAGAAAATATTTCAAAACACTAAAATGGCTATAACTCCTAAACTAGGCGTCTCCGGGGGTCATATTATGCACCAGAAAAAAAAAATTCAAAATCTTAAAATGGCTATAACTCCTAAACTAGGCGTCTGCGGGGGTCATATTATGCACCAGAAAGAAAAAAATTCAAAATTTTAAAATGGCTATAACTCCTAAACTAGGCGTCTGCGGGGGTCATATTATGCACCAGAAAAAAAAATTCAAAATCTTAAAATGGTTATAACTAATAATATAGGCATCTGCGGGGGTCATATTATGCACCAGAAAAAAGAAAATTCAAAATTTTAAAATGGCTATAACTCCTAAACTAGGCGTCTCCGGGGGTCATATTATGCACCAGAAAAAAAAAATTCAAAATCTTAAAATGGCTATAACTCCTAAACTAGGCGTCTGCGGGGGTCATATTATGCACCAGAAAAAAAAAATTCAAAATCTTAAAATGGCTATAACTCCTAAACTAGGCGTCTGCGGGGGTCATATTATGCACCAGAAAAAAAAAATTCAAAATCTTAAAATGGCTATAACTAATAAACTAGGCATCTGCGGGGGTCATATTATGCACCAGAAAAAAAAAAATTCAAAATTTTAAAATGGCTATAACTCCTAAACTAGGCGTCTGCGGGGGACAGATTATGCACCAGAAAAAAAAAATTCAAAATCTTAAAATGGCTATAACTCCTAAACTAGGCGTCTGCGAGGGTCATATTATGCACCAGAAGAAAATATTTCAAAACACTAAAATGGCTATAACTTCTAAACTAGGCGTCTGCGGGGGTCATATTATGCACCAGAGAAAAAAAAATTCAAAATTTTAAAATGGCTATAACTCCTAAACTAGGCGTCTGCGGGGGACATATTATGCACCAGAAAAAAAAAATTCAAAATCTTAAAATGGCTATAACTCCTAAACTAGGCGTCTGCGGGGGTCATATTATGCACCAGAAGAAAATATTTCAAAACACTAAAATGGCTATAACTCCTAAACTAGGCGTCTGCGGGGGACATATTATGCACCAGAAAAAAAAAATTCAAAATCTTAAAATGGCTATAACTCCTAAACTAGGCGTCTGCGGGGGTCATATTATGCACCAGAAGAAAATATTTCAAAACACTAAAATGGCTATAACTCCTAAACTAGGCGTCTGCGGGGGACATATTATGCACCAGAAAAAAAAAATTCAAAATCTTAAAATGGCTATAACTCCTAAACTAGGCGTCTGCGGGGGTCATATTATGCACCAGAAAAAAAAAATTCAAAATCTTAAAATGGTCATAACTCGTAAACTAGGCGTCTGCGGGGGTCATATTATGCACCAGAAAAAAAAAATTCAAAATCTTAAAATGGTCATAACTCCTAAACTAGGCGTCTGCGGGGGTCATATTATGCACCAGAAAAAAAAAATTCAAAATTTTAAAATGGCTATAACTCCTAAACTAGGCGTCTCCGGGGGTCATATTATGCACCAGAAAAAAAAAATTCAAAATCTTAAAATGGCTATAACTCCTAAACTAGGCGTTTGCGAGGGTCATATTATGCATCAGAAGAAAATATTTCAAAACACTAAAATGGCTATAACTCCTAAACTAGGCGTCTGCGGGGGTCATATTATGCACCAGAAAAAAAAAATTCAAAATCTTAAAATGGCTATAACTCCTAAACTAGGCGTCTGCGGGGGTCATATTATGCACCAGAAAAAAATATTTCAAAACACTAAAATGGCTATAACTCCTAAACTAGACGTCTGCGGGGGTCATATTATGCACCAGAAAAAAAAATTCAAAATCTTAAAATGGCTATAACTCCTAAACTAGGCGTCTGCGGGGGTCATATTATGCACCAGAAAAAAAAATTCAAAATCTTAAAATGGCTATAACTCCTAAACTAGGCGTCTGCGGGGGTCATATTATGCACCAGAAAAAAAAAATTCAAAATCTTAAAATGGTCATAACTCGTTAACTAGGCGTCTGCGGGGGTCATATTATGCACCAGAAAAAAAAAATTCAAAATCTTAAAATGGTCATAACTCGTTAACTAGGCGTCTGCGGGGGTCATATTATGCACCAGAAAAAAAAAATTCAAAATCTTAAAATGGCTATAACTCCTAAACTAGACGTCTGCGGGGGTCATATTATGCACCAGAAAAAAAAATTCAAAATCTTAAAATGGCTATAACTCCTAAACTAGGCGTCTGCGGGGGTCATATTATGCACCAGAAAAAAAAATTCAAAATCTTAAAATGGCTATAACTCCTAAACTAGGCGTCTGCTGGGGTCATATTATGCACCAGAAAAAAAAAAATTCAAAATCTTAAAATGGCTATAACTCCTAAACTAGGCGTCTGCGGGGGTCATATTATGCACCAGAAAAAAAAAATTCAAAATCTTAAAATGGTCATAACTCGTTAACTAGGCGTCTGCGGGGGTCATATTATGCACCAGAAAAAAAAAATTCAAAATCTTAAAATGGCTATAACTCCTAAACTAGGCGTCTGCGGGGGTCATATTATGCACCAGAAAAAAAAAATTCAAAATTTTAAAATGGCTATAACTCCTAAACTAGGCGTCTCCGGGGGTCATATTATGCACCAGAAAAAAAAAATTCAAAATCTTAAAATGGCTATAACTCCTAAACTAGGCGTTTGCGAGGGTCATATTATGCATCAGAAGAAAATATTTCAAAACACTAAAATGGATATAACTCCTAAACTAGGCGTCTCCGGGGGTCATATTATGCACCAGAAAAAAAAAATTCAAAATCTTAAAATGGCTATAACTTCTAAACTAGGCGTCTGCGGGGGTCATATTATGCACCAGAAAAAAAAAAATTCAAAATTTTAAAATGGCTATAACTCCTAAACTAGGCGTCTGCGGGGGTCATATTATGCACCAGAAAAAAAAATTCAAAATCTTAAAATGGCTATAACTCCTAAACTAGGCGTCTGCGGGGGTCATATTATGCACCAGAAAAAAATATTTCAAAACACTAAAATGGCTATAACTCCTAAACTAGGCGTCTGCGGGGGTCATATTATGCACCAGAAAAAAAAAATTCAAAATCTTAAAATGGCTATAACTCCTAAACTAGGCGTCTGCGGGGGTCATATTATGCACCAGAAAAAAAAATTCAAAATCTTAAAATGGCTATAACTCCTAAACTAGGCGTCTCCGGGGGTCATATTATGCACCAGAAAAAAAAAAATTCAAAATTTTAAAATGGCTATAACTCCTAAACTAGGCGTCTGCGGGGGTCATATTATGCACCAGAAAAAAAAATTCAAAATCTTAAAATGGCTATAACTCCTAAACTAGGCGTCTGCGGGGGTCATATTATGCACCAGAAAAAAAAAATTCAAAATCTTAAAATGGTCATAACTCGTAAACTAGGCGTCTGCGGGGGTCATATTATGCACCAGAAAAAAAAAATTCAAAATCTTAAAATGGTCATAACTCCTAAACTAGGCGTCTGCGGGGGTCATATTATGCACCAGAAGAAAATATTTCAAAACACTAAAATGGCTATAACTCCTAAACTAGGCGTCTGCGGGGGACATATTATGCACCAGAAAAAAAAAATTCAAAATCTTAAAATGGTCATAACTCGTAAACTAGGCGTCTGCGGGGGTCATATTATGCACCAGAAAAAAAAAATTCAAAATCTTAAAATGGCTATAACTCCTAAACTAGGCGTCTGCTGGGGTCATATTATGCACCAGAAAAAAAAAATTCAAAATCTTAAAATGGCTATAACTCCTAAACTAGGCGTCTGCGGGGGTCATATTATGCACCAGAAAAAAAAAATTCAAAATCTTAAAATGGTCATAACTCGTAAACTAGGCGTCTGCGGGGGTCATATTATGCACCAGAAAAAAAAAATTCAAAATCTTAAAATGGTCATAACTCCTAAACTAGGCGTCTGCGGGGGTCATATTATGCACCAGAAGAAAATATTTCAAAACACTAAAATGGCTATAACTCCTAAACTAGGCGTCTGCGGGGGACATATTATGCACCAGAAAAAAAAAATTCAAAATCTTAAAATGGCTATAACTCCTAAACTAGGCGTCTGCGGGGGTCATATTATGCACCAGAAGAAAATATTTCAAAACACTAAAATGGCTATAACTCCTAAACTAGGCGTCTGCGGGGGACATATTATGCACCAGAAAAAAAAAATTCAAAATCTTAAAATGGCTATAATTCCTAAACTAGGCGTCTGCGGGGGTCATATTATGCACCAGAAAAAAATATTTCAAAACACTAAAATGGCTATAACTCCTAAACTAGACGTCTGCGGGGGTCATATTATGCACCAGAAAAAAAAATTCAAAATCTTAAAATGGCTATAACTCCTAAACTAGGCGTCTGCGGGGGTCATATTATGCACCAGAAAAAAAAAATTCAAAATCTTAAAATGGCTATAACTCCTAAACTAGGCGTCTGCTGGGGTCATATTATGCACCAGAAAAAAAAAATTCAAAATCTTAAAATGGCTATAACTCCTAAACTAGGCGTCTGCGGGGGTCATATTATGCACCAGAAAAAAAAAATTCAAAATCTTAAAATGGTCATAACTCGTAAACTAGGCGTCTGCGGGGGTCATACTATGCACCAGAAAAAAAAAATTCAAAATCTTAAAATGGTCATAACTCCTAAACTAGGCGTCTGCGGGGGTCATATTATGCACCAGAAAAAAAAAATTCACAATTTTAAAATGGCTATAACTCCTAAACTAGGCGTCTCCGGGGGTCATATTATGCACCAGAAAAAAAAAATTCAAAATCTTAAAATGGCTATAACTCCTAAACTAGGCGTTTGCAAGGGTCATATTATGCATCAGAAGAAAATATTTCAAAACACTAAAATGGCTATAACTCCTAAACTAGGCGTCTCCGGGGGTCATATTATGCACCAGAAAAAAAAAAATTCAAAATTTTAAAATGGCTATAACTCCTAAACTAGGCGTCTGCGGGGGTCATATTATGCACCAGAAAAAAAAATTCAAAATCTTAAAATGGCTATAACTCCTAAACTAGGCGTCTGCGGGGGTCATATTATGCACCAGAAAAAAATATTTCAAAACACTAAAATGGCTATAACTCCTAAACTAGGCGTCTGCGGGGGTCATATTATGCACCAGAAAAAAAAAATTCAAAATCTTAAAATGGCTATAACTCCTAAACTAGGCGTCTGCGGGGGTCATATTATGCACCAGAAAAAAAAAATTCAAAATCTTAAAATGGTCATAACTCGTAAACTAGGCGTCTGCGGGGGTCATATTATGCACCAGAAAAAAAAAATTCAAAATCTTAAAATGGTCATAACTCCTAAACTAGGCGTCTGCGGGGGTCATATTATGCACCAGAAGAAAATATTTCAAAACACTAAAATGGCTATAACTCCTAAACTAGGCGTCTGCGGGGGTCATATTATGCACCAGAAAAAAAAAAATTCAAAATTTTAAAATGGCTATAACTCCTAAACTAGGCGTCTGCGGGGGTCATATTATGCACCAGAAAAAAAAATTCAAAATCTTAAAATGGCTATAACTCCTAAACTAGGCGTCTGCGGGGGTCATATTATGCACCAGAAAAAAATATTTCAAAACACTAAAATGGCTATAACTCCTAAACTAGGCGTCTGCGGGGGTCATATTATGCACCAGAAAAAAAAAATTCAAAATCTTAAAATGGCTATAACTCCTAAACTAGGCGTCTGCGGGGGTCATATTATGCACCAGAAAAAAAAAATTCAAAATCTTAAAATGGTCATAACTCGTAAACTAGGCGTCTGCGGGGGTCATATTATGCACCAGAAAAAAAAAATTCAAAATCTTAAAATGGTCATAACTCCTAAACTAGGCGTCTGCGGGGGTCATATTATGCACCAGAAAAAAAAAATTCAAAATTTTAAAATGGCTATAACTCCTAAACTAGGCGTTTGCGAGGGTCATATTATGCATCAGAAGAAAATATTTCAAAACACTAAAATGGCTATAACTCCTAAACTAGGCGTCTGCGGGGGACATATTATGCACCAGAAAAAAAAAATTCAAAATCTTAAAATGGCTATAATTCCTAAACTAGGCGTCTGCGGGGGTCATATTATGCACCAGAAAAAAATATTTCAAAACACTAAAATGGCTATAACTCCTAAACTAGACGTCTGCGGGGGTCATATTATGCACCAGAAAAAAAAATTCAAAATCTTAAAATGGCTATAACTCCTAAACTAGGCGTCTGCGGGGGTCATATTATGCACCAGAAAAAAAAATTCAAAATCTTAAAATGGCTATAACTCCTAAACTAGGCGTCTGCGGGGGTCATATTATGCACCAGAAAAAAAAAATTCAAAATCTTAAAATGGCTATAACTCCTAAACTAGGCGTCTGCGGGGGTCATATTATGCACCAGAAGAAAATATTTCAAAACACTAAAATGGCTATAACTTCTAAACTAGGCGTCTGCGGGGGTCATTTTATGCACCAGAAGAAAATATTTCAAAACACTAAAATGGCTATAACTCCTAAACTAGGCGTCTGCGGGGGACATATTATGCACCAGAAGAAAATATTTCAAAACACTAAAATGGCTATAACTCCTAAACTAGGCGTCTGCGTGGGACATACGAGTATTATGCACCAGAAAAAAAAAATTCAAAATCTTAAAATGGCTATAACTCCTAAACTAGGCGTCTCCGGGGGTCATATTATGCACCAGAAAAAAAAAATTCAAAATCTTAAAATGGCTATAACTCCTAAACTAGGCGTTTGCGAGGGTCATATTATGCATCAGAAGAAAATATTTCAAAACACTAAAATGGCTATAACTCCTAAACTAGGCGTCTCCGGGGGTCATATTATGCACCAGAAAAAAAAAATTCAAAATTTTAAAATGGCTATAACTCCTAAACTAGGCGTCTGCGGGGGTCATATTATGCACCAGAAGAAAATATTTCAAAACACTAAAATGGCTATAACTTCTAAACTAGGCGTCTGCGGGGGTCATTTTATGCACCAGAAGAAAATATTTCAAAACACTAAAATGGCTATAACTCCTAAACTAGGCGTCTGCGGGGGACATATTATGCACCAGAAGAAAATATTTCAAAACACTAAAATGGCTATAACTCCTAAACTAGGCGTCTGCGTGGGACATACGAGTATTATGCACCAGAAAAAAAAAATTCAAAATCTTAAAATGGCTATAACTCCTAAACTAGGCGTCTGCGGGGGTCATATTATGCACCAGAAAAAAAAAATTCAAAATCTTAAAAAGGCTATAACTCCTAAACTAGGCGTTTGCGGGGGTCATATTATGCATCAGAAGAAAATATTTCAAAACACTAAAATGGCTATAACTCCTAAACTAGGCGTCTCCGGGGGTCATATTATGCACCACACCAGAAGAAAATATTTCAAAACACTAAAATGGCTATAACTTCTAAACTAGGCGTCTGCGGCGGTCATATTATGCACCAGAAAAAAAAATTCAAAATCTTAAAATGGCTATAACTCCTAAACGGGGGACATATTATGCACCAGAAAAAAAAATTCAAAATCTTAAAATGGCTATAACTCCTAAACTAGGCGTCTGCGGGGGTCATATTATGCACCAGAAGAAAATATTTCAAAACACTAAAATGGCTATAACTTCTAAACTAGGCGTCTGCGGGGGTCATATTATGCACCAGAAGAAAATATTTCAAAACACTAAAATGGCTATAACTCCTAAACTAGGCGTCTGCGGGGGACATATTATGCACCAGAAAAAAAAAATTCAAAATCTTAAAATGGCTATAACTCCTAAACTAGGCGTCTGCGGGGGTCATATTATGCACCAGAAAAAAATATTTCAAAACACTAAAATGGCTATAACTTCTAAACTAGGCGTCTGCGACGGTCATATTATGCACCAGAAAAAAAAATTCAAAATCTTAAAATGGCTATAACTCCTAAACTAGGCGTCTGCGGGGGACATATTATGCACCAGAAAAAAAAATTCAAAATCTTAAAATGGCTATAACTCCTAAACTAGGCGTCTGCGGGGGACATATTATGCACCAGAAAAAAAAAATTCAAAATCTTAAAATGGCTATAACTCCTAAACTAGGCGTCTGCGGGGGTCATATTATGCACCAGAAAAAAATATTTCAAAACACTAAAATGGCTATAACTCCTAAACTAGGCGTCTGCGGGGGTCATATTATGCACCAGAAAAAAAAAATTCAAAATCTTAAAATGGCTATAACTCCTAAACTAGGCGTCTGCGGGGGTATTATTATGCACCAGAAAAAAAAATTCTAAATCTTAAAATGGCTATAACTCCTAAACTAGGCGTCTGCGAGGGTCATATTATGCACCAGAAGAAAATATTTCAAAATACTAAAATGGCTATAACTTCTAAACTAGGCGTCTGCGGGGGTCATATTATGCACCAGAAAAAAAAAATTCAAAATTTTAAAATGGCTATAACTCCTAAAATAGGCGTCTCCGGGGGTCATATTATGCACCAGAAAAAAAAAATTCAAAATCTTAAAATGGCTATAACTCCTAAACTAGGCGTCTGCGGGGGTCATATTATGCACCAGAAGAAAATATTTCAAAACACTAAAATGGCTATGACTTCTAAACTAGGCGTCTGCGGGGGTCATATTATGCACCAGAAGAAAATATTTCAAAACACTAAAATGGCTATAACTCCTAAACTAGGCGTCTGCGGGGGTCATATTATGCACCAGAAAAAAATATTTCAAAACACTAAAATGGCTATAACTCCTAAACTAGACGTCTGCGGGGGTCATATTATGCACCAGAAAAAAAAAATTCAAAATCTTAAGATGGCTATAACTCCTAAACTAGGCGTCTCCGGGGGTCATATTATGCACCAGAAGAAAATATTTCAAAACACTAAAATGGCTATAACTCCTAAACTAGGCGTCTGCGGGGGACATATTATGCACCAGAAAAAAAAAATTCAAAATCTTAAAATGGCTATAACTCCTAAACTAGGCGTCTGCGGGGGTCATATTATGCACCAGAATAAAAAAATTCAAAATCTTAAAATGGCTATAACTCCTAAACTATACGTCTGCGGGGGTCATATTATGCACCAGAAAAAAAAAATTCAAAATCTTAAAATGGCTATAACAAATAAACTAGGCATCTGCGGGGGTCATATTATGCACCAGAAAAAAGAAAATTCAAAATTTTAAATTGGCTATAACTCCTAAACTAGGCGTCTCGGTGGTCATATTATGCACCAGAAAAAAAAAATTCAAAATCTTAAAATGGTCATAACTCCTAAACTAGGCGTCTGCGGGGGTCATATTATGCACCAGAAAAAAAAAATTCAAAATTTTAAAATGGCTATAACTAATAAACTAGGCGTCTGCGGGGGTCATATTATGCACCAGAAAAAAAAAATTCAAAATTTTAAAATGGCTATAACTCCTAAACTAGGCGTCTCCGGGGGTCATATTATGCACCAGAAAAAAAAATTCAAAATCTTAAAATGGCTCTAACTCCTAAACTAGGCGTTTGCGAGGGTCATATTATGCACCAGAAAAAAAAAATGCAAAATCTTAAAATGGCTATAACTTCTAAACTAGGCGTCTGCTGGGGTCATATTATGCACCAGAAAAAAAAAAATTCAAAATTTTAAAATGGCTATAACTCCTAAACTAGGCGTCTGCGGGGGTCATATTATGCACCAGAAAAAAAAATTCAAAATCTTAAAATGGCTATAACTCCTAAACTAGGCGTCTGCGGGGGTCATATTATGCACCAGAAAAAAATATTTCAAAACACTAAAATGGCTATAACTCCTAAACTAGGCGTCTGCGGGGGTCATACTCGTATTATGCACCAGAAAAAAAAAATTCAAAATCTTAAAATGGCTATAACTCCTAAACTAGGCGTCTGCGGGGGTCATATTATGCACCAGAAAAAAAAAATTCAAAATCTTAAAATGGCTATAACTCCTAAACTAGGCGTCTGCGAGGGTCATATTATGCACCAGAAGAAAATATTTCAAAACACTAAAATGGCTATAACTTCTAAACTAGGCGTCTGCGGGGGTCATATTATGCACCAGAAAAAAAAAAATTCAAAATTTTAAAATGGCTATAACTCCTAAACTAGGCGTCTCCGGGGGTCATATTATGCACCAGAAAAAAAAAATTCAAAATCTTAAAATGGCTATAACTCCTAAACTAGGCGTCTGCGAGGGTCATATTATGCACCAGAAGAAAATATTTCAAAACACTAAAATGGCTATAACTCCTAAACTAGGCGTCTGCGGGGGACATATTATGCACCAGAAAAAAAAAATTCAAAATCTTAAAATGGCTATAACTCCTAAACTAGGCGTCTGCGGGGGTCATATTATGCACCAGAAGAAAATATTTCAAAACACTAAAATGGCTATAACTCCTAAACTAGGCGTCTGCGGGGGACATATTATGCACCAGAAAAAAAAAATTCAAAATCTTAAAATGGCTATAACTCCTAAACTAGGCGTCTGCGGGGGTCATATTATGCACCAGAAAAAAATATTTCAAAACACTAAAATGGCTATAACTCCTAAACTAGACGACTGCGGGGGTCATATTATGCACCAGAAAAAAAAAATTCAAAATCTTAAGATGGCTATAACTCCTAAACTAGGCGTCTGCGAGGGTCATGTTATGCACCAGAAGAAAATATTTCAAAACACTAAAATGGCTATAACTTCTAAACTAGGCGTCTGCGGGGGTCATATTATGCACCAGAAAAAAAAAAATTCAAAATTTTAAAATGGCTATAACTCCTAAACTAGGCGTCTGCGGGGGTCATATTATGCACCAGAAAAAAAAATTCAAAATCTTAAAATGGCTATAACTCCTAAACTAGGCGTCTGCGGGGGTCATATTATGCACCAGAAAAAAATATTTCAAAACACTAAAATGGCTATAACTCCTAAACTAGGCGTCTGCGGGGGTCATATTATGCACCAGAAGAAAATATTTCAAAACACTAAAATGGCTATAACTCCTAAACTAGGCGTCTGCGGGGGACATATTATGCACCAGAAAAAAAAAATTCAAAATCTCAAAATGGCTATAACTCCTAAACTAGGCGTCTGCGGGGGTCATATTATGCACCAGAAAAAAATATTTCAAAACACTAAAATGGCTATAACTCCTAAACTAGACGTCTGCGGGGGTCATATTATGCACCAGAAAAAAAAAATTCAAAATCTTAAGATGGCTATAACTCCTAAACTAGGCGTCTGCGAGGGTCATATTATGCACCAGAAGAAAATATTTCAAAACACTAAAATGGCTATAACTCCTAAACTAGGCGTCTGCGGGGGACATATTATGCACCAGAAAAAAAAAATTCAAAATCTTAAAATGGCTATAACTCCTAAACTAGGCGTCTGCGGGGGTCATATTATGCACCAGAAAAAAATATTTCAAAACACTAAAATGGCTATAACTCCTAAACTAGACGTCTGCGGGGGTCATATTATGCACCAGAAAAAAAAAATTCAAAATCTTAAGATGGCTATAACTCCTAAACTAGGCGTCTGCGAGGGTCATATTATGCACCAGAAGAAAATATTTCAAAACACTAAAATGGCTATAACTTCTAAACTAGGCGTCTGCGGGGGTCATATTATGCACCAGAAAAAAAAAAATTCAAAATTTTAAAATGGCTATAACTCCTAAACTAGGCGTCTGCGGGGGTCATATTATGCACCAGAAAAAAAAATTCAAAATCTTAAAATGGCTATAACTCCTAAACTAGGCGTCTGCGGGGGTCATATTATGCACCAGAAAAAAATATTTCAAAACACTAAAATGGCTATAACTCCTAAACTAGGCGTCTGCGGGGGTCATATTATGCACCAGAAAAAAAAATTCAAAATTTTAAAATGGCTATAACTCCTAAACTAGGCGTCTCCGGGGGTCATATTATGCACCAGAAAAAAAAAATTCAAAATCTTAAAATGGCTATAACTCCTAAACTAGGCGTCTGCGGGGGTCATATTATGCACCAGAAAAAAAAAATTCAAAATCTTAAAATGGCTATAACTCCTAAACTAGGCGTCTGCGAGGGTCATATTATGCACCAGAAGAAAATATTTCAAAACACTAAAATGGCTATAACTTCTAAACTAGGCGTCTGCGGGGGTCATATTATGTACCAGAAAAAAAAAAATTCAAAATTTTAAAATGGCTATAACTCCGAAACTAGGCGTCTGCGGGGGTCATATTATGCACCAGAAAAAAAAAATTCAAAATCTTAAAATGGCTATAATTCCTAAACTAGGCGTCTGCGAGGGTCATATTATGCACCAGAAGAAAATATTTCAAAACACTAAAATGGCTATAACTCCTAAACTAGGCGTCTGCGGGGGACATATTATGCACCAGAAAAAAAAAATTCAAAATCTTAAAATGGCTATAACTCCGAAACTAGGCATCTGCGGGGGTCATATTATGCACCAGAAAAAAAAAATTCAAAATCTTAAAATGGCTATAATTCCTAAACTAGGCGTCTGCGAGGGTCATATTATGCACCAGAAGAAAATATTTCAAAACACTAAAATGGCTATAACTCCTAAACTAGGAGTCTGCGGGGGACATATTATGCACCAGAAAAAAAAAATTCAAAATCTTAAAATGGCTATAGCTCCTAAACTAGGCGTCTCCGGGGGTCATATTATGCACCAGAAAAAAAAAATTCAAAATCTTAAAATGGCTATTGCTGCTAAACTAGGCGTCTGCGGGGTTCATATTATGCACAAGAAAAAAAAAATTCAAAATCTTAAAATGGCTATAACTCCGAAACTAGGCGTCTGCGGGGGTCATATTATGCACCAGAAAAAAAAATTCAAAATCTTAAAATGGCTATAACTCCTAAACTAGGCGTCTGCGAGGGTCATATTATGCACCAGAAGAAAATATTTCAAAACACTAAAATGGCTATAACTTCTAAACTAGGCGTCTGCGGGGGTCATATTATGCACCAGAAAAAAAAAAATTCAAAATTTTAAAATGGCTATAACTCCTAAACTAGGCGTCTGCGGGGGTCATATTATGCATCAGAAAAAAAAATTCAAAATCTTAAAATGGCTATAACTCCTAAACTAGGCGTCTGCGGGGGTCATATTATGCACCAGAAAAAAAAAATTCAAAATCTTGAAATGGCTATAACTCCTAAACTAGGCGTCTGCGGGGGTCATATTATGCACCAGAAAAAAAAAATTCAAAATTTTAAAATGGCTATAACTCCTAAACTAGGCGTCTGCGGGGGTCATATTATGCACCAGAAGAAAATATTTCAAAACACTAAAATGGCTATAACTCCTAAACTAGGCGTCTCCGGGGGTCATATTATGCACCAGAAAAAAAAAATTCAAAATCTTAAAATGGCTATAGCTCCTAAACTAGGCGTCTGCGGGGTTCATATTATGCACAAGAAAAAAAAAATTCAAAATCTTAAAATGGCTATAACTTCGCAACTAGGCGTCTGCGGGGGTCATATTATGCACCAGAAAAAAAAAATTCAAAATCTTAAAATGGCTATAACTCCTAAACTAGGCGTCTGCGGGGGTCATATTATGCACCAGAAGAAAATATTTCAAAACACTAAAATGGCTATAACTTCTAAACTAGGCGTCTGCGGGGGTCATATTATGCACCAGAAGAAAATATTTCAAAACACTAAAATGGCTATAACTCCTAAACTAGGCGTCTGCGGGGGACATATTATGCACCAGAAAAAAAAATTCAAAATCTTAAAATGGCTATAACTCCTAAACTAGGCGTCTGCGGGGGTCATATTATGCACCAGAAGAAAATATTTCAAAACACTAAAATGGCTATAACTCCTAAACTAGGCGTCTGCGGGGGACATATTATGCACCAGAAAAAAAAAATTCAAAATCTTAAAATGGCTATAATTCCTAAACTAGGCGTCTGCGAGGGTCATATTATGCACCAGAAGAAAATATTTCAAAACACTAAAATGGCTATAACTTCTAAACTAGGCGTCTGCGGGGGTCATATTATGCACCAGAAAAAAAAAATTCAAAATTTTAAAATGGCTATAACTCCTAAACTAGGCGTCTGCGAGGGTCATATTATGCACCAGAAGAAAATATTTCAAAACACTAAAATGGCTATAACTTCTAAACTAGGCGTCTGCGGGGGTCATATTATGCACCAGAAAAAAAAATTCAAAATCTTAAAATGGCTATAACTCCTAAACTAGGCGTCTGCGGGGGTCATATTATGCACCAGAAAAAAAAAATTCAAAATTTTAAAATAGCTATAACTCCTAAACTAGGCGTCTCCGGGGGTCATATTATGCACCAGAAAAAAAAAATTCAAAATCTTAAAATGGCTATAACTCCTAAACTAGGCGTCTGCGGGGGTCATATTATGCACCAGAAGAAAATATTTCAAAACACTAAAATGGCTATAACTTCTAAACTAGGCGTCTGCGGGGGTCATATTATGCACCAGAAGAAAATATTTCAAAACACTAAAATGGCTATAACTCCTAAACTAGGCGTCTGCGGGGGACATATTATGCACCAGAAAAAAAAAAATTCAAAATCTTAAAATGGCTATAACTCCTAAACTAGGCGTCTGCGGGGCTCATATTATGCACCAGAAGAAAATATTTCAAAACACTAAAATGGCTATAACTCCTAAACTAGGCGTCTGCGGGGGACATATTATGCACCAGAAAAAAAAAATTCAAAATCTTAAAATGGCTATAATTCCTAAACTAGGCGTCTGCGAGGGTCATATTATGCACCAGAAGAAAATATTTCAAAACACTAAAATGGCTATAACTTCTAAACTAGGCGTCTGCGGGGGTCATATTATGCACCAGAAAAAAAAATTCAAAATCTTAAAATGGCTATAACTCCTAAACTAGGCGTCTGCGAGGGTCATAGTATGCACCAGAAGAAAATATTTCAAAACACTAAAATGGCTATAACTCCTAAACTAGGCGTCTGCGGGGGTCATATTATGCACCAGAAAAAAAAATTCAAAATCTTAAAATGGCTATAACTCCTAAACTAGGCGTCTGCGGGGGTCATATTAAGCACCAGAAAAAAAAATTCATAATCTTAAAATGGCTATAACTCCTAAACTAGGCGTCTGCGGGGGTCATATTAAGCACCAGAAAAAAAAATTCAAAATCTTAAAATGGCTATAACTCCTAAACTAGGCATCTGCGGGGGTCATATTATGCACCAGAAAAAAAAATCAAAATCTTAAAATGGCTATAACTCCTAAACTAGGCGTCTGCGGGGGTCATATTATGCACCAGAAGAAAATATTTCAAAACACTAAAATGGCTATAACTTCTAAACTAGGCGTCTGCGGGGGTCATATTATGCACCAGAAAAAAAAAAATTCAAAATTTTAAAATGGCTATAACTCCTAAACTAGGCGTCTGCGGGGGTCATATTATGCACCAGAAAAAAAAATTCAAAATCTTAAAATGGCTATAACTCCTAAACTAGGCGTCTGCGGGGGTCATATTATGCACCAGAAAAAAAAAATTCAAAATTTTAAAATGGCTATAACTCCTAAACTAGGCGTCTGCGGGGGTCATATTATGCACCAGAAAAAAAAAATTCAAAATCTTAAAATGGCTATAACTTCTAAACTAGGCGTCTGCGAGGGTCATATTATGCACCAGAAAAAAAAAAATTCAAAATTTTAAAATGGCTATAACTCCTAAACTAGGCGTCTGCGGGGGTCATATTATGCACCAGAAAAAAAAAATTCAAAATCTTAAAATGGCTATAACTCCGAAACTAGGCGTCTGCGGGGGTCATATTATGCACCAGAAAAAAAAAATTCAAAATCTTAAAATGGCTATAACTCCTAAACTAGGCGTCTGCGGGGGTCATATTATGCACCAGAAGAAAATATTTCAAAACACTAAAATGGCTATAGCTCCTAAACTAGGCGTCTGCGGGGGTCATATTATGCACCAGAAAAAAATATTTCAAAACACTAAAATGGCTATAACTCCTAAACTAGGCGTCTGCGGGGGTCATATTATGCACCAGAAAAAAAAAATTCAAAATCTTAAAATGGCTATAACTCCTAAACTAGGCGTCTGCGAGGGTCATATTATGCACCAGAAGAAAATATTTCAAAACACTAAAATGGCTATAACTTCTAAACTAGGCGTCTGCGGGGGTCATATTATGCACCAGAAAAAAAAAAATTCAAAATTTTAAAATGGCTATAACTCCTAAACTAGGCGTCTGCGGGGGTCATATTATGCACCAGAAGAAAATATTTCAAAACACTAAAATGGCTATAACTTCTAAACTAGGCGTCTGCGGGGGTCATATTATGCACCAGAAAAAAAAATTCAAAATCTTAAAATGGCTATAACTCCTAAACTAGGCGTCTGCGGGGGTCATATTATGCACCAGAAAAAAAAAATTCAAAATCTTAAAATGGCTATAACTTCTAAACTAGGCGTCTGCGAGGGTCATATTATGCACCAGAAAAAAAAAAATTCAAAATTTTAAAATGGCTATAACTCCTAAACTAGGCGTCTGCGGGGGTCATATTATGCACCAGAAAAAAAAATTCAAAATCTTAAAATGGCTATAACTCCTAAACTAGGCGTCTGCGGGGGTCATATTATGCACCAGAAGAAAATATTTCAAAACACTAAAATGGCTATAACTTCTAAACTAGGCGTCTGCGGGGGTCATATTATGCACCAGAAAAAAAAAATTCAAAATTTTAAAATGGCTATAACTCCTAAACTAGGCGTCTGCGGGGGTCATATTATGCACCAGAAAAAAAAAATTCAAAATCTTAAAATGGCTATAACTTCTAAACTAGGCGTCTGCGAGGGTCATATTATGCACCAGAAAAAAAAAAATTCAAAATTTTAAAATGGCTATAACTCCTAAACTAGGCGTCTGCGGGGGTCATATTATGCACCAGAAAAAAAAAATTCAAAATCTTAAAATGGCTATAACTCCGAAACTAGGCGTCTGCGGGGGTCATATTATGCACCAGAAAAAAAAAATTCAAAATCTTAAAATGGCTATAACTCCTAAACTAGGCGTCTGCGGGGGTCATATTATGCACCAGAAGAAAATATTTCAAAACACTAAAATGGCTATAGCTCCTAAACTAGGCGTCTGCGGGGGTCATATTATGCACCAGAAAAAAATATTTCAAAACACTAAAATGGCTATAACTCCTAAACTAGGCGTCTGCGGGGGTCATATTATGCACCAGAAAAAAAAAATTCAAAATCTTAAAATGGCTATAACTCCTAAACTAGGCGTCTGCGAGGGTCATATTATGCACCAGAAGAAAATATTTCAAAACACTAAAATGGCTATAACTTCTAAACTAGGCGTCTGCGGGGGTCATATTATGCACCAGAAAAAAAAATTCAAAATCTTAAAATGGCTATAACTTCTAAACTAGGCGTCTGCGAGGGTCATATTATGCACCAGAAAAAAAAAATTCAAAATTTTAAAATGGCTATAACTCCTAAACTAGGCGTCTGCGGGGGTCATATTATGCACCAGAAAAAAAAATTCAAAATCTTTAAATGGCTATAACTCCTAAACTAGGCGTCTGCGAGGGTCATATTATGCACCAGAAGAAAATATTTCAAAACACTAAAATGGCTATAACTTCTAAACTAGGCGTCTGCGGGGGTCATATTATGCACCAGAAAAAAAAATTCAAAATCTTAAAATGGCTATAACTTCTAAACTAGGCGTCTGCGAGGGTCATATTATGCACCAGAAAAAAAAAAATTCAAAATTTTAAAATGGCTATAACTCCTAAACTAGGCGTCTGCGGGGGTCATATTATGCACCAGAAAAAAAAATTCAAAATCTTAAAATGGCTATAACTCCTAAACTAGGCGTCTGCGGGGGTCATATTATGCACCAGAAAAAAAAAATTCAAAATCTTGAAATGGCTATAACTCCTAAACTAGGCGTCTGCGGGGGTCATATTATGCACCAGAAAAAAAAAATTCAAAATTTTAAAATGGCTATAACTCCTAAACTAGGCGTCTGCGGGGGTCATATTATGCACCAGAAAAAAAAAAATTCAAAATTTTAAAATGGCTATAACTCCTTAACTAGGCGTCTGCGGGGGTCATATTATGCACCAGAAGAAAATATTTCAAAACATTAAAATGGCTATAACTTCTAAACTAGGCGTCTGCGGGGGTCATATTATGCACCAGAAGAAAATATTTCAAAACACTAAAATGGCTATAACTCCTAAACTAGGCGTCTGCGGGGGTCATATTATGCACCAGAAAAAAAAATTCAAAATGGCTATAACTCCTAAACTAGGCGTCTGCGGGGGTCATATTATGCACCAGAAGAAAATATTTCAAAACACTAAAATGGCTATAACTCCTAAACTAGGCGTCTGCGGGGGACATATTATGCACCAGAAAAAAAAAATTCAAAATTTTAAAATGGCTATAACTCCTAAACTAGGCGTCTGCGGGGGTCATATTATGCACCAGAAAAAAAAAATTCAAAATTTTAAAATGGCTATAACTCCTAAACTAGGCGTCTCCGTGGGTCAAATTATGCACCAGAAAAAAAACATTCAAAATCTTAAAATGGTCATAACTCCTAAACTAGGCGTCTGCGGGGGTCATATTATGCACCAGAAAAAAAAAAATTCAAAATCTTAAAATGGCTATAACTCCTAAACTAGGCGTCTGCGGGGGTCATATTATGCACCAGAAGAAAATATTTCAAAACACTAAAATGGCTATAACTCCTAAACTAGGCGTCTGCGGGGGACATATTATGCACCAGAAAAAAAAAATTCAAAATTTTAAAATGGCTATAACTCCTAAACTAGGCGTCTGCGGGGGTCATATTATGCACCAGAAAAAAAAATTCAAAATCTTAAAATGGCTATAACTCCTAAACTAGGCGTCTGCGGGGGTCATATTATGCACCAGAAAAAAAAAATTCAAAATTTTAAAATGGCTATAACTCCTAAACTAGGCGTCTCCGTGGGTCAAATTATGCACCAGAAAAAAAACATTCAAAATCTTAAAATGGTCATAACTCCTAAACTAGGCGTCTGCGGGGGTCATATTATGCACCAGAAAAAAGAAAATTCAAAACTTTGAAATCGCTATAACTCCTAAACTAGGTGTCTGCGGGGGTCATATTATGCACCAGAAAAACAAAATTCAAAATTTTAAAATTTTAAAATGGCTATAACTCCTAAACTAGGCGTCTGCGGGGGTCATATTATGCACCAGAAAAAACAAATTCAAAATTTTAAAATGGCTATAACTCCTAAACTAGGCGTCTGCGGGGGTCATATTATGCACCAGAAAAAACAAATTCAAAATTCTAAAATGGCTATAACTCCTAAACTAGGCGTCTGCGGGGGTCATATTATGCACCAGAAAAAACAAATTCTAAATCTTAAAATGGCTATAACTCCTGAACTAGGCGTCTGCGGGGGTCATATTATGCACCAGAAAAAAGAAAATTCAAAACTTTAAAATGGCTATAACTCCTAAACTAGTCGTCTGCGGGGGTCATATTATGCACCAGAAAAAACAAATTCAAAATTTTAAAATGGCTATAACTCCTAAACTAGGCGTCTGCGGGGTTCATATTATGCACCAGAAAAAAGAAAATTCAAAACTTTGAAATCGCTATAACCCCTAAACTAGGTGTCTGCGGGGGTCATATTATGCACCAGAAAAACAAAATTCAAAATTTTAAAATTTTAAAATGGCTATAACTCCTAAACTAGGCGTCTGCGGGGGTCATATTATGCACCAGAAAAAACAAATTCAAAATTTTAAAATGGCTATAACTCCTAAACTAGGCGTCTGCGGGGGTCATATTATGCACCAGAAAAAAGAAAATTCAAAACTTTAAAATCGCTATAACTCCTAAACTCCTGCGGGGGTCATATTATGCACCAGAAAAAAAAATTCAAAATCTTAAAATGGCTATAACTCCTGAACTAGGCGTCTGCGGGGGTCATATTATGTACCAGAAAAACAAAATTCAAAATTTTAAAATTTTAAAATGGCTATAACTCCTAAACTAGGCGTCTGCGGGGGTCATATTATGCACCAGAAAAAACAAATTCAAAATTTTAAAATGGCTATAACTCCTAAACTAGGCGTCTGCGGGGGTCATATTATGCACCAGAAAAAACAAACTCTAAATCTTAAAATGGCTATAACTCCTGAACTAGGCGTCTGCGGGGGTCATATTATGCACCAGAAAAAAGAAAATTCAAAACTTTGAAATCGCTATAACTCCTAAACTAGGTGTCTGCGGGGGTCATATTATGCACCAGAAAAACAAAATTCAAAATTTTAAAATTTTAAAATGGCTATAACTCCTAAACTAGGCGTCTGCGGGGGTCATATTATGCACCAGAAAAAACAAATTCAAAATTTTAAAATGGCTATAACTCCTAAACTAGGCGTCTGCGGGGGTCATATTATGCACCAGAAAAAACAAATTCAAAATTTTAAAATGGCTATAACTCCTAAACTAGGCGTCTGCGGGGGTCATATTATGCACCAGAAAAAACAAATTCTAAATCTTAAAATGGCTATAACTCCTGAACTAGGCGTCTGCGGGGGTCATATTATGCACCAGAAAAAAGAAAATTCAAAACTTTAAAATGGCTATAACTCCTAAACTAGTCGTCTGCGGGGGTCATATTATGCACCAGAAAAAACAAATTCAAAATTTTAAAATGGCTATAACTCCTAAACTAGGCGTCTGCGGGGGTCATATTATGCACCAGAAAAAACAAATTCTAAATCTTAAAATGGCTATAACTCCTGAACTAGGCGTCTGCGGGGGTCATATTATGCACCAGAAAAAAGAAAATTCAAAACTTTGAAATCGCTATAACTCCTAAACTAGGTGTCTGCGGGGGTCATATTATGCACCATAAAAACAAAATTCAAAATTTTAAAATTTTAAAATGGCTATAACTCCTAAACTAGGCGTCTGCGGGGTTCATATTATGCACCAGAAAAAAGAAAATTCAAAACTTTGAAATCGCTATAACTCCTAAACTAGGCGTCTGCGGGAGTCATATTATGTACCAGAAAAACAAAATTTAAAATTTTAAAATTTTAAAATGGCTATAACTCCTAAACTAGGCGTCTGCGGGGGTCATATTATGCACCAGAAAAAACAAATTCAAAATTTTAAAATGGCTATAACTCCTAAACTAGGCGTCTGCGGGGGTCATATTATGCACCAGAAAAAAGAAAATTCAAAACTTTGAAATCGCTATAACTCCTAAACTAGGCGTCTGCGGGAGTCATATTATGTACCAGAAAAACAAAATTTAAAATTTTAAAATTTTAAAATGGCTATAACTCCTAAACTAGGCGTCTGCGGGGGTCATATTATGCACCAGAAAAAACAAATTCAAAATTTTAAAATGGCTATAACTCCTAAACTAGGCATCTGCGGGGGTCATATTATGCACCAGAAAAAAGAAAATTCAAAACTTTAAAATGGCTATAACTCCTAAACTAGTCGTCTGCGGGGGTCATATTATGCACCAGAAAAAACAAATTCAAAATTTTAAAATGGCTATAACTCCTAAACTAGGCGTCTGCGGGGGTCATATTATGCACCAGAAAAAACAAATTCTAAATCTTAAAATGGCTATAACTCCTGAACTAGGCGTCTGCGGGGGTCATATTATGCACCAGAAAAAAGAAAATTCAAAACTTTGAAATCGCTATAACTCCTAAACTAGGTGTCTGCGGGGGTCATATTATGCACCATAAAAACAAAATTCAAAATTTTAAAATTTTAAAATGGCTATAACTCCTAAACTAGGCGTCTGCGGGGTTCATATTATGCACCAGAAAAAAGAAAATTCAAAACTTTGAAATCGCTATAACTCCTAAACTAGGCGTCTGCGGGAGTCATATTATGTACCAGAAAAACAAAATTTAAAATTTTAAAATTTTAAAATGGCTATAACTCCTAAACTAGGCGTCTGCGGGGGTCATATTATGCACCAGAAAAAACAAATTCAAAATTTTAAAATGGCTATAACTCCTAAACTAGGCGTCTGCGGGGGTCATATTATGCACCAGAAAAAACAAACTCTAAATCTTAAAATGGCTATAACTCCTGAACTAGGCGTCTGCGGGGGTCATATTATGCACCAGAAAAAAGAAAATTCAAAACTTTGAAATCGCTATAACTCCTAAACTAGGTGTCTGCGGGGGTCATATTATGCACCAGAAAAACAAAATTCAAAATTTTAAAATTTTAAAATGGCTATAACTCCTAAACTAGGCGTCTGCGGGGGTCATATTATGCACCAGAAAAAACAAATTCAAAATTTTAAAATGGCTATAACTCCTAAACTAGGCGTCTGCGGGGGTCATATTATGCACCAGAAAAAACAAATTCAAAATTTTAAAATGGCTATAACTCCTAAACTAGGCGTCTGCGGGGGTCATATTATGCACCAGAAAAAACAAATTCTAAATCTTAAAATGGCTATAACTCCTGAACTAGGCGTCTGCGGGGGTCATATTATGCACCAGAAAAAAGAAAATTCAAAACTTTAAAATGGCTATAACTCCTAAACTAGTCGTCTGCGGGGGTCATATTATGCACCAGAAAAAACAAATTCAAAATTTTAAAATGGCTATAACTCCTAAACTAGGCGTCTGCGGGGGTCATATTATGCACCAGAAAAAACAAATTCTAAATCTTAAAATGGCTATAACTCCTGAACTAGGCGTCTGCGGGGGTCATATTATGCACCAGAAAAAAGAAAATTCAAAACTTTGAAATCGCTATAACTCCTAAACTAGGTGTCTGCGGGGGTCATATTATGCACCATAAAAACAAAATTCAAAATTTTAAAATTTTAAAATGGCTATAACTCCTAAACTAGGCGTCTGCGGGGTTCATATTATGCACCAGAAAAAAGAAAATTCAAAACTTTGAAATCGCTATAACTCCTAAACTAGGCGTCTGCGGGAGTCATATTATGTACCAGAAAAACAAAATTTAAAATTTTAAAATTTTAAAATGGCTATAACTCCTAAACTAGGCGTCTGCGGGGGTCATATTATGCACCAGAAAAAACAAATTCAAAATTTTAAAATGGCTATAACTCCTAAACTAGGCGTCTGCGGGGGTCATATTATGCACCAGAAAAAACAAATTCTAAATCTTAAAATGGCTATAACTCCTGAACTAGGCGTCTGCGGGGGTCATATTATGCACCAGAAAAAAGAAAATTCAAAACTTTAAAATGGCTATAACTCCTAAACTAGTCGTCTGCGGGGGTCATATTATGCACCAGAAAAAACAAATTCAAAATTTTAAAATGGCTATAACTCCTAAACTAGGCGTCTGCGGGGGTCATATTATGCACCAGAAAAAACAAATTCTAAATCTTAAAATGGCTATAACTCCTGAACTAGGCGTCTGCGGGGGTCATATTATGCACCAGAAAAAAGAAAATTCAAAACTTTGAAATCGCTATAACTCCTAAACTAGGTGTCTGCGGGGGTCATATTATGCACCATAAAAACAAAATTCAAAATTTTAAAATTTTAAAATGGCTATAACTCCTAAACTAGGCGTCTGCGGGGTTCATATTATGCACCAGAAAAAAGAAAATTCAAAACTTTGAAATCGCTATAACTCCTAAACTAGGCGTCTGCGGGAGTCATATTATGTACCAGAAAAACAAAATTTAAAATTTTAAAATTTTAAAATGGCTATAACTCCTAAACTAGGCGTCTGCGGGGGTCATATTATGCACCAGAAAAAACAAATTCAAAATTTTAAAATGGCTATAACTCCTAAACTAGGCGTCTGCGGGGGTCATATTATGCACCAGAAAAAAGAAAATTCAAAACTTTGAAATCGCTATAACTCCTAAACTAGGTGTCTGCGGGGGTCATATTATGCACCATAAAAACAAAATTCAAAATTTTAAAATTTTAAAATGGCTATAACTCCTAAACTAGGCGTCTGCGGGGTTCATATTATGCACCAGAAAAAAGAAAATTCAAAACTTTGAAATCGCTATAACTCCTAAACTAGGTGTCTGCGGGGGTCATATTATGCACCATAAAAACAAAATTCAAAATTTTAAAATTTTAAAATGGCTATAACTCCTAAACTAGGCGTCTGCGGGGTTCATATTATGCACCAGAAAAAAGAAAATTCAAAACTTTGAAATCGCTATAACTCCTAAACTAGGCGTCTGCGGGAGTCATATTATGTACCAGAAAAACAAAATTTAAAATTTTAAAATTTTAAAATGGCTATAACTCCTAAACTAGGCGTCTGCGGGGGTCATATTATGCACCAGAAAAAACAAATTCAAAATTTTAAAATGGCTATAACTCCTAAACTAGGCGTCTGCGGGGGTCATATTATGCACCAGAAAAAAGAAAATTCAAAACTTTGAAATCGCTATAACTCCTAAACTAGGTGTCTGCGGGGGTCATATTATGCACCATAAAAACAAAATTCAAAATTTTAAAATTTTAAAATGGCTATAACTCCTAAACTAGGCGTCTGCGGGGTTCATATTATGCACCAGAAAAAAGAAAATTCAAAACTTTGAAATCGCTATAACTCCTAAACTAGGCGTCTGCGGGAGTCATATTATGTACCAGAAAAACAAAATTTAAAATTTTAAAATTTTAAAATGGCTATAACTCCTAAACTAGGCGTCTGCGGGGGTCATATTATGCACCAGAAAAAACAAATTCAAAATTTTAAAATGGCTATAACTCCTAAACTAGGCGTCTGCGGGGGTCATATTATGCACCAGAAAAAACAAATTCAAAATTTTAAAATGGCTATAACTCCTAAACTAGGCGTCTGCGGGGGTCATATTATGCACCAGAAAAAACAAATTCAAAATTTTAAAATGGCTATAACTCCTAAACTAGGCGTCTGCGGGGGTCATATTATGCACCAGAAAAAACAAATTCTAAATCTTAAAATGGCTATAACTCCTGAACTAGGCGTCTGCGGGGGTCATATTATGCACCAGAAAAAAGAAAATTCAAAACTTTGAAATCGCTATAACTCCTAAACTAGGTGTCTGCGGGGGTCATATTATGCACCATAAAAACAAAATTCAAAATTTTAAAATTTTAAAATGGCTATAACTCCTAAACTAGGCGTCTGCGGGGTTCATATTATGCACCAGAAAAAAGAAAATTCAAAACTTTGAAATCGCTATAACTCCTAAACTAGGCGTCTGCGGGAGTCATATTATGTACCAGAAAAACAAAATTTAAAATTTTAAAATTTTAAAATGGCTATAACTCCTAAACTAGGCGTCTGCGGGGGTCATATTATGCACCAGAAAAAACAAATTCAAAATTTTAAAATGGCTATAACTCCTAAACTAGGCGTCTGCGGGGGTCATATTATGCACCAGAAAAAACAAATTCAAAATTTTAAAATGGCTATAACTCCTAAACTAGGCGTCTGCGGGGGTCATATTATGCACCAGAAAAAACAAATTCAAAATTTTAAAATGGCTATAACTCCTAAACTAGGCGTCTGCGGGGTTCATATTATGCACCAGAAAAAAGAAAATTCAAAACTTTGAAATCGCTATAACTCCTAAACTAGGCGTCTGCGGGAGTCATATTATGTACCAGAAAAACAAAATTTAAAATTTTAAAATTTTAAAATGGCTATAACTCCTAAACTAGGCGTCTGCGGGGGTCATATTATGCACCAGAAAAAACAAATTCAAAATTTTAAAATGACTATAACTCCTAAACTAGGCGTCTGCGGGGGTCATATTATGCACCAGAAAAAACAAATTCTAAATCTTAAAATGGCTATAACTCCTGAACTAGGCGTCTGCGGGGGTCATATTATGCACCAGAAAAAAGAAAATTCAAAACTTTGAAATCGCTATAACTCCTAAACTAGGTGTCTGCGGGGGTCATATTATGCACCATAAAAACAAAATTCAAAATTTTAAAATTTTAAAATGGCTATAACTCCTAAACTAGGCGTCTGCGGGGTTCATATTATGCACCAGAAAAAAGAAAATTCAAAACTTTGAAATCGCTATAACTCCTAAACTAGGCGTCTGCGGGAGTCATATTATGTACCAGAAAAACAAAATTTAAAATTTTAAAATTTTAAAATGGCTATAACTCCTAAACTAGGCGTCTGCGGGGGTCATATTATGCACCAGAAAAAACAAATTCAAAATTTTAAAATGGCTATAACTCCTAAACTAGGCGTCTGCGGGGGTCATATTATGCACCAGAAAAAAGAAAATTCAAAACTTTAAAATGGCTATAACTCCTAAACTAGTCGTCTGCGGGGGTCATATTATGCACCAGAAAAAACAAATTCAAAATTTTAAAATGGCTATAACTCCTAAACTAGGCGTCTGCGGGGGTCATATTATGCACCAGAAAAAACAAATTCTAAATCTTAAAATGGCTATAACTCCTGAACTAGGCGTCTGCGGGGGTCATATTATGCACCAGAAAAAAGAAAATTCAAAACTTTGAAATCGCTATAACTCCTAAACTAGGTGTCTGCGGGGGTCATATTATGCACCATAAAAACAAAATTCAAAATTTTAAAATTTTAAAATGGCTATAACTCCTAAACTAGGCGTCTGCGGGGTTCATATTATGCACCAGAAAAAAGAAAATTCAAAACTTTGAAATCGCTATAACTCCTAAACTAGGCGTCTGCGGGAGTCATATTATGTACCAGAAAAACAAAATTTAAAATTTTAAAATTTTAAAATGGCTATAACTCCTAAACTAGGCGTCTGCGGGGGTCATATTATGCACCAGAAAAACAAAATTCAAAATTTTAAAATTTTAAAATGGCTATAACTCCTAAACTAGGCGTCTGCGGGGGTCATATTATGCACCAGAAAAAACAAATTCAAAATTTTAAAATGGCTATAACTCCTAAACTAGGCGTCTGCGGGGGTCATATTATGCACCAGAAAAAACAAATTCAAAATTCTAAAATGGCTATAACTCCTAAACTAGGCGTCTGCGGGGGTCATATTATGCACCAGAAAAAACAAATTCTAAATCTTAAAATGGCTATAACTCCTGAACTAGGCGTCTGCGGGGGTCATATTATGCACCAGAAAAAAGAAAATTCAAAACTTTAAAATGGCTATAACTCCTAAACTAGTCGTCTGCGGGGGTCATATTATGCACCAGAAAAAACAAATTCAAAATTTTAAAATGGCTATAACTCCTAAACTAGGCGTCTGCGGGGTTCATATTATGCACCAGAAAAAAGAAAATTCAAAACTTTGAAATCGCTATAACCCCTAAACTAGGTGTCTGCGGGGGTCATATTATGCACCAGAAAAACAAAATTCAAAATTTTAAAATTTTAAAATGGCTATAACTCCTAAACTAGGCGTCTGCGGGGGTCATATTATGCACCAGAAAAAACAAATTCAAAATTTTAAAATGGCTATAACTCCTAAACTAGGCGTCTGCGGGGGTCATATTATGCACCAGAAAAAAGAAAATTCAAAACTTTAAAATCGCTATAACTCCTAAACTCCTGCGGGGGTCATATTATGCACCAGAAAAAAAAATTCAAAATCTTAAAATGGCTATAACTCCTGAACTAGGCGTCTGCGGGGGTCATATTATGTACCAGAAAAACAAAATTCAAAATTTTAAAATTTTAAAATGGCTATAACTCCTAAACTAGGCGTCTGCGGGGGTCATATTATGCACCAGAAAAAACAAATTCAAAATTTTAAAATGGCTATAACTCCTAAACTAGGCGTCTGCGGGGGTCATATTATGCACCAGAAAAAACAAATTCTAAATCTTAAAATGGCTATAACTCCTGAACTAGGCGTCTGCGGGGGTCATATTATGCACCAGAAAAAAGAAAATTCAAAACTTTAAAATGGCTATAACTCCTAAACTAGTCGTCTGCGGGGGTCATATTATGCACCAGAAAAAACAAATTCAAAATTTTAAAATGGCTATAACTCCTAAACTAGGCGTCTGCGGGGGTCATATTATGCACCAGAAAAAACAAATTCTAAATCTTAAAATGGCTATAACTCCTGAACTAGGCGTCTGCGGGGGTCATATTATGCACCAGAAAAAAGAAAATTCAAAACTTTGAAATCGCTATAACTCCTAAACTAGGTGTCTGCGGGGGTCATATTATGCACCATAAAAACAAAATTCAAAATTTTAAAATTTTAAAATGGCTATAACTCCTAAACTAGGCGTCTGCGGGGTTCATATTATGCACCAGAAAAAAGAAAATTCAAAACTTTGAAATCGCTATAACTCCTAAACTAGGCGTCTGCGGGAGTCATATTATGTACCAGAAAAACAAAATTTAAAATTTTAAAATTTTAAAATGGCTATAACTCCTAAACTAGGCGTCTGCGGGGGTCATATTATGCACCAGAAAAAACAAATTCAAAATTTTAAAATGGCTATAACTCCTAAACTAGGCGTCTGCGGGGGTCATATTATGCACCAGAAAAAAGAAAATTCAAAACTTTGAAATCGCTATAACTCCTAAACTAGGTGTCTGCGGGGGTCATATTATGCACCAGAAAAACAAAATTCAAAATTTTAAAATTTTAAAATGGCTATAACTCCTAAACTAGGCGTCTGCGGGGGTCATATTATGCACCAGAAAAAACAAATTCAAAATTTTAAAATGGCTATAACTCCTAAACTAGGCGTCTGCGGGGGTCATATTATGCACCAGAAAAAACAAATTCAAAATTTTAAAATGGCTATAACTCCTAAACTAGGCGTCTGCGGGGGTCATATTATGCACCAGAAAAAACAAATTCTAAATCTTAAAATGGCTATAACTCCTGAACTAGGCGTCTGCGGGGGTCATATTATGCACCAGAAAAAAGAAAATTCAAAACTTTAAAATGGCTATAACTCCTAAACTAGTCGTCTGCGGGGGTCATATTATGCACCAGAAAAAACAAATTCAAAATTTTAAAATGGCTATAACTCCTAAACTAGGCGTCTGCGGGGGTCATATTATGCACCAGAAAAAACAAATTCTAAATCTTAAAATGGCTATAACTCCTGAACTAGGCGTCTGCGGGGGTCATATTATGCACCAGAAAAAAGAAAATTCAAAACTTTGAAATCGCTATAACTCCTAAACTAGGTGTCTGCGGGGGTCATATTATGCACCATAAAAACAAAATTCAAAATTTTAAAATTTTAAAATGGCTATAACTCCTAAACTAGGCGTCTGCGGGGTTCATATTATGCACCAGAAAAAAGAAAATTCAAAACTTTGAAATCGCTATAACTCCTAAACTAGGCGTCTGCGGGAGTCATATTATGTACCAGAAAAACAAAATTTAAAATTTTAAAATTTTAAAATGGCTATAACTCCTAAACTAGGCGTCTGCGGGGGTCATATTATGCACCAGAAAAAACAAATTCAAAATTTTAAAATGGCTATAACTCCTAAACTAGGCGTCTGCGGGGGTCATATTATGCACCAGAAAAAAGAAAATTCAAAACTTTGAAATCGCTATAACTCCTAAACTAGGTGTCTGCGGGGGTCATATTATGCACCAGAAAAACAAAATTCAAAATTTTAAAATTTTAAAATGGCTATAACTCCTAAACTAGGCGTCTGCGGGGGTCATATTATGCACCAGAAAAAACAAATTCAAAATTTTAAAATGGCTATAACTCCTAAACTAGGCGTCTGCGGGGGTCATATTATGCACCAGAAAAAACAAATTCAAAATTCTAAAATGGCTATAACTCCTAAACTAGGCGTCTGCGGGGGTCATATTATGCACCAGAAAAAACAAATTCTAAATCTTAAAATGGCTATAACTCCTGAACTAGGCGTCTGCGGGGGTCATATTATGCACCAGAAAAAAGAAAATTCAAAACTTTAAAATGGCTATAACTCCTAAACTAGTCGTCTGCGGGGGTCATATTATGCACCAGAAAAAACAAATTCAAAATTTTAAAATGGCTATAACTCCTAAACTAGGCGTCTGCGGGGTTCATATTATGCAACAGAAAAAAGAAAATTCAAAACTTTGAAATCGCTATAACCCCTAAACTAGGTGTCTGCGGGGGTCATATTATGCACCAGAAAAACAAAATTCAAAATTTTAAAATTTTAAAATGGCTATAACTCCTAAACTAGGCGTCTGCGGGGGTCATATTATGCACCAGAAAAAACAAATTCAAAATTTTAAAATGGCTATAACTCCTAAACTAGGCGTCTGCGGGGGTCATATTATGCACCAGAAAAAAGAAAATTCAAAACTTTAAAATCGCTATAACTCCTAAACTCCTGCGGGGGTCATATTATGCACCAGAAAAAAAAATTCAAAATCTTAAAATGGCTATAACTCCTGAACTAGGCGTCTGCGGGGGTCATATTATGTACCAGAAAAACAAAATTCAAAATTTTAAAATTTTAAAATGGCTATAACTCCTAAACTAGGCGTCTGCGGGGGTCATATTATGCACCAGAAAAAACAAATTCAAAATTTTAAAATGGCTATAACTCCTAAACTAGGCGTCTGCGGGGGTCATATTATGCACCAGAAAAAACAAACTCTAAATCTTAAAATGGCTATAACTCCTGAACTAGGCGTCTGCGGGGGTCATATTATGCACCAGAAAAAAGAAAATTCAAAACTTTGAAATCGCTATAACTCCTAAACTAGGTGTCTGCGGGGGTCATATTATGCACCAGAAAAACAAAATTCAAAATTTTAAAATTTTAAAATGGCTATAACTCCTAAACTAGGCGTCTGCGGGGGTCATATTATGCACCAGAAAAAACAAATTCAAAATTTTAAAATGGCTATAACTCCTAAACTAGGCGTCTGCGGGGGTCATATTATGCACCAGAAAAAACAAATTCAAAATTTTAAAATGGCTATAACTCCTAAACTAGGCGTCTGCGGGGGTCATATTATGCACCAGAAAAAACAAATTCTAAATCTTAAAATGGCTATAACTCCTGAACTAGGCGTCTGCGGGGGTCATATTATGCACCAGAAAAAAGAAAATTCAAAACTTTAAAATGGCTATAACTCCTAAACTAGTCGTCTGCGGGGGTCATATTATGCACCAGAAAAAACAAATTCAAAATTTTAAAATGGCTATAACTCCTAAACTAGGCGTCTGCGGGGGTCATATTATGCACCAGAAAAAACAAATTCTAAATCTTAAAATGGCTATAACTCCTGAACTAGGCGTCTGCGGGGGTCATATTATGCACCAGAAAAAAGAAAATTCAAAACTTTGAAATCGCTATAACTCCTAAACTAGGTGTCTGCGGGGGTCATATTATGCACCATAAAAACAAAATTCAAAATTTTAAAATTTTAAAATGGCTATAACTCCTAAACTAGGCGTCTGCGGGGTTCATATTATGCACCAGAAAAAAGAAAATTCAAAACTTTGAAATCGCTATAACTCCTAAACTAGGCGTCTGCGGGAGTCATATTATGTACCAGAAAAACAAAATTTAAAATTTTAAAATTTTAAAATGGCTATAACTCCTAAACTAGGCGTCTGCGGGGGTCATATTATGCACCAGAAAAAACAAATTCAAAATTTTAAAATGGCTATAACTCCTAAACTAGGCGTCTGCGGGGGTCATATTATGCACCAGAAAAAACAAATTCAAAATTTTAAAATGGCTATAACTCCTAAACTAGGCGTCTGCGGGGGTCATATTATGCACCAGAAAAAACAAATTCTAAATCTTAAAATGGCTATAACTCCTGAACTAGGCGTCTGCGGGGGTCATATTATGCACCAGAAAAAAGAAAATTCAAAACTTTAAAATGGCTATAACTCCTAAACTAGTCGTCTGCGGGGGTCATATTATGCACCAGAAAAAACAAATTCAAAATTTTAAAATGGCTATAACTCCTAAACTAGGCGTCTGCGGGGGTCATATTATGCACCAGAAAAAACAAATTCTAAATCTTAAAATGGCTATAACTCCTGAACTAGGCGTCTGCGGGGGTCATATTATGCACCAGAAAAAAGAAAATTCAAAACTTTGAAATCGCTATAACTCCTAAACTAGGTGTCTGCGGGGGTCATATTATGCACCATAAAAACAAAATTCAAAATTTTAAAATTTTAAAATGGCTATAACTCCTAAACTAGGCGTCTGCGGGGTTCATATTATGCACCAGAAAAAAGAAAATTCAAAACTTTGAAATCGCTATAACTCCTAAACTAGGCGTCTGCGGGAGTCATATTATGTACCAGAAAAACAAAATTTAAAATTTTAAAATTTTAAAATGGCTATAACTCCTAAACTAGGCGTCTGCGGGGGTCATATTATGCACCAGAAAAAACAAATTCAAAATTTTAAAATGGCTATAACTCCTAAACTAGGCGTCTGCGGGGGTCATATTATGCACCAGAAAAAACAAATTCAAAATTTTAAAATGGCTATAACTCCTAAACTAGGCGTCTGCGGGGGTCATATTATGCACCAGAAAAAACAAATTCTAAATCTTAAAATGGCTATAACTCCTGAACTAGGCGTCTGCGGGGGTCATATTATGCACCAGAAAAAAGAAAATTCAAAACTTTAAAATGGCTATAACTCCTAAACTAGTCGTCTGCGGGGGTCATATTATGCACCAGAAAAAACAAATTCAAAATTTTAAAATGGCTATAACTCCTAAACTAGGCGTCTGCGGGGGTCATATTATGCACCAGAAAAAACAAATTCTAAATCTTAAAATGGCTATAACTCCTGAACTAGGCGTCTGCGGGGGTCATATTATGCACCAGAAAAAAGAAAATTCAAAACTTTAAAATGGCTATAACTCCTAAACTAGTCGTCTGCGGGGGTCATATTATGCACCAGAAAAAACAAATTCAAAATTTTAAAATGGCTATAACTCCTAAACTAGGCGTCTGCGGGGGTCATATTATGCACCAGAAAAAACAAATTCTAAATCTTAAAATGGCTATAACTCCTGAACTAGGCGTCTGCGGGGGTCATATTATGCACCAGAAAAAAGAAAATTCAAAACTTTGAAATCGCTATAACTCCTAAACTAGGTGTCTGCGGGGGTCATATTATGCACCATAAAAACAAAATTCAAAATTTTAAAATTTTAAAATGGCTATAACTCCTAAACTAGGCGTCTGCGGGGTTCATATTATGCACCAGAAAAAAGAAAATTCAAAACTTTGAAATCGCTATAACTCCTAAACTAGGCGTCTGCGGGAGTCATATTATGTACCAGAAAAACAAAATTTAAAATTTTAAAATTTTAAAATGGCTATAACTCCTAAACTAGGCGTCTGCGGGGGTCATATTATGCACCAGAAAAAACAAATTCAAAATTTTAAAATGGCTATAACTCCTAAACTAGGCGTCTGCGGGGGTCATATTATGCACCAGAAAAAACAAATTCAAAATTTTAAAATGGCTATAACTCCTAAACTAGGCGTCTGCGGGGGTCATATTATGCACCAGAAAAAACAAATTCTAAATCTTAAAATGGCTATAACTCCTGAACTAGGCGTCTGCGGGGGTCATATTATGCACCAGAAAAAAGAAAATTCAAAACTTTAAAATGGCTATAACTCCTAAACTAGTCGTCTGCGGGGGTCATATTATGCACCAGAAAAAACAAATTCAAAATTTTAAAATGGCTATAACTCCTAAACTAGGCGTCTGCGGGGGTCATATTATGCACCAGAAAAAACAAATTCTAAATCTTAAAATGGCTATAACTCCTGAACTAGGCGTCTGCGGGGGTCATATTATGCACCAGAAAAAAGAAAATTCAAAACTTTGAAATCGCTATAACTCCTAAACTAGGTGTCTGCGGGGGTCATATTATGCACCATAAAAACAAAATTCAAAATTTTAAAGTTTTAAAATGGCTATAACTCCTAAACTAGGCGTCTGCGGGGTTCATATTATGCACCAGAAAAAAGAAAATTCAAAACTTTGAAATCGCTATAACTCCTAAACTAGGCGTCTGCGGGAGTCATATTATGTACCAGAAAAACAAAATTTAAAATTTTAAAATTTTAAAATGGCTATAACTCCTAAACTAGGCGTCTGCGGGGGTCATATTATGCACCAGAAAAAACAAATTCAAAATTTTAAAATGGCTATAACTCCTAAACTAGGCGTCTGCGGGGGTCATATTATGCACCAGAAAAAAGAAAATTCAAAACTTTGAAATCGCTATAACTCCTAAACTAGGCGTCTGCGGGAGTCATATTATGTACCAGAAAAACAAAATTTAAAATTTTAAAATTTTAAAATGGCTATAACTCCTAAACTAGGCGTCTGCGGGGGTCATATTATGCACCAGAAAAAAAAAATTCAAAATTTTAAAATGGCTATAACTCCTAAACTAGGCGTCTGCGGGGGTCATATTATGCACCAGAAAAAACAAATTCTAAATCTTAAAATGGCTATAACTCCTGAACTAGGCGTCTGCGGGGGTCATATTATGCACCAGAAAAATAAAATTCAAAATTTTAAAATGGCTATAACTCCTGAACTAGGCGTCTGCGGGGGTCATATTTTGCACCAGAAAAAAGAAAATTCAAAACTTTAAAATGGCTATAACTCCTAAACTAGGCGTCTGCGGGGTTCATATTATGCACCAGAAAAAAGAAAATTCAAAACTTTGAAATCGCTATAACTCCTAAACTAGGTGTCTGCGGGGGTCATATTATGCACCAGAAAAACAAAATTCAAAATTTTAAAATGGCTATAACTCCTGAACTAGGCGTCTGCGGGGGTCATATTATGCACCAGAAAAAACAAATTCTAAATCTTAAAATGGCTATAACTCCTGAACTAGGCGTCTGCGGGGGTCATATTATGCACCAGAAAAATAAAATTCAAAATTTTAAAATGGCTATAACTCCTGAACTAGGCGTCTGCGGGGGTCATATTTTGCACCAGAAAAAAGAAAATTCAAAACTTTAAAATGGCTATAACTCCTAAACTAGGCGTCTGCGGGGTTCATATTATGCACCAGAAAAAAGAAAATTCAAAACTTTGAAATCGCTATAACTCCTAAACTAGGCGTCTGCGGGAGTCATATTATGTACCAGAAAAACAAAATTTAAAATTTTAAAATTTTAAAATGGCTATAACTCCTAAACTAGGCGTCTGCGGGGGTCATATTATGCACCAGAAAAAAAAAATTCAAAATTTTAAAATGGCTATAACTCCTAAACTAGGCGTCTGCGGGGGTCATATTATGCACCAGAAAAAACAAATTCTAAATCTTAAAATGGCTATAACTCCTGAACTAGGCGTCTGCGGGGGTCATATTATGCACCAGAAAAATAAAATTCAAAATTTTAAAATGGCTATAACTCCTGAACTAGGCGTCTGCGGGGGTCATATTTTGCACCAGAAAAAAGAAAATTCAAAACTTTAAAATGGCTATAACTCCTAAACTAGGCGTCTGCGGGGTTCATATTATGCACCAGAAAAAAGAAAATTCAAAACTTTGAAATCGCTATAACTCCTAAACTAGGTGTCTGCGGGGGTCATATTATGCACCAGAAAAAACAAATTCTAAATCTTAAAATGGCTATAACTCCTGAACTAGGCGTCTGCGGGGGTCATATTATGCACCAGAAAAATAAAATTCAAAATTTTAAAATGGCTATAACTCCTGAACTAGGCGTCTGCGGGGGTCATATTTTGCACCAGAAAAAAGAAAATTCAAAACTTTAAAATGGCTATAACTCCTAAACTAGGCGTCTGCGGGGTTCATATTATGCACCAGAAAAAAGAAAATTCAAAACTTTGAAATCGCTATAACCCCTAAACTAGGTGTCTGCGGGGGTCATATTATGCACCAGAAAAAACAAATTCTAAATCTTAAAATGGCTATAACTCCTGAACTAGGCGTCTGCGGGGGTCATATTATGCACCAGAAAAACAAAATTCAAAATTTTAAAATGGCTATAACTCCTAAACTAGGCGTCTGCGGGGGTCATATTATGCACCAGAAAAAAGAAAATTCAAAACTTTAAAATCGCTATAACTCCTAAACTAGGTGTCTGCGGGGGTCATATTATGCACCAGAAAAAACAAATTCTAAATCTTAAAATGGCTATAACTCCTGAACTAGGCGTCTGCGGGGGTCATATTATGCACCAGAAAAACAAAATTCAAAATTTTAAAATTTTAAAATGGCTATAACTCCTAAACTAGGCGTCTGCGGGGGTCATGTTATGCACCAGAAAAAACAAATTCAAAATTTTAAAATGGCTATAACTCCTAAACTAGGCGTCTGCGGGGGTCATATTATGCACCAGAAAAAACAAATTCTAAATCTTAAAATGGCTATAACTCCTGAACTAGGCGTCTGCGGGGGTCATATTATGCACCAGAAAAAAGAAAATTCAAAACTTTGAAATCGCTATAACTCCTAAACTAGGTGTCTGCGGGGGTCATATTATGCACCAGAAAAACAAAATTCAAAATTTTAAAATTTTAAAATGGCTATAACTCCTAAACTAGGCGTCTGCGGGGGTCATATTATGCACCAGAAAAAACAAATTCAAAATTTTAAAATGGCTATAACTCCTAAACTAGGCGTCTGCGGGGGTCATATTATGCACCAGAAAAAACAAATTCAAAATTTTAAAATGGCTATAACTCCTAAACTAGGCGTCTGCGGGGGTCATATTATGCACCAGAAAAAACAAATTCTAAATCTTAAAATGGCTATAACTCCTGAACTAGGCGTCTGCGGGGGTCATATTATGCACCAGAAAAAAGAAAATTCAAAACTTTAAAATGGCTATAACTCCTAAACTAGTCGTCTGCGGGGGTCATATTATGCACCAGAAAAAACAAATTCAAAATTTTAAAATGGCTATAACTCCTAAACTAGGCGTCTGCGGGGGTCATATTATGCACCAGAAAAAAGAAAATTCAAAACTTTAAAATCGCTATAACTCCTAAACTCCTGCGGGGGTCATATTATGCACCAGAAAAAAAAATTCAAAATCTTAAAATGGCTATAACTCCTGAACTAGGCGTCTGCGGGGGTCATATTATGCACCAGAAAAAAGAAAATTCAAAACTTTGAAATCGCTATAACTCCTAAACTAGGCGTCTGCGGGAGTCATATTATGTACCAGAAAAACAAAATTTAAAATTTTAAAATTTTAAAATGGCTATAACTCCTAAACTAGGCGTCTGCGGGGGTCATATTATGCACCAGAAAAAAAAAATTCAAAATTTTAAAATGGCTATAACTCCTAAACTAGGCGTCTGCGGGGGTCATATTATGCACCAGAAAAAACAAATTCTAAATCTTAAAATGGCTATAACTCCTGAACTAGGCGTCTGCGGGGGTCATATTATGCACCAGAAAAATAAAATTCAAAATTTTAAAATGGCTATAACTCCTGAACTAGGCGTCTGCGGGGGTCATATTTTGCACCAGAAAAAAGAAAATTCAAAACTTTAAAATGGCTATAACTCCTAAACTAGGCGTCTGCGGGGTTCATATTATGCACCAGAAAAAAGAAAATTCAAAACTTTGAAATCGCTATAACTCCTAAACTAGGTGTCTGCGGGGGTCATATTATGCACCAGAAAAACAAAATTCAAAATTTTAAAATTTTAAAATGGCTATAACTCCTAAACTAGGCGTCTGCGGGGGTCATATTATGCACCAGAAAAAAAAAATTCAAAATTTTAAAATGGCTATAACTCCTAAACTAGGCGTCTGCGGGGGTCATATTATGCACCAGAAAAAAGAAAATTCAAAACTTTAAAATCGCTATAACTCCTAAACTCCTGCGGGGGTCATATTATGCACCAGAAAAAAAAATTCAAAATCTTAAAATGGCTATAACTCCTGAACTAGGCGTCTGCGGGGGTCATATTATGCACCAGAAAAAAGAAAATTCAAAACTTTGAAATCGCTATAACTCCTAAACTAGGCGTCTGCGGGAGTCATATTATGTACCAGAAAAACAAAATTTAAAATTTTAAAATTTTAAAATGGCTATAACTCCTAAACTAGGCGTCTGCGGGGGTCATATTATGCACCAGAAAAAAAAAATTCAAAATTTTAAAATGGCTATAACTCCTAAACTAGGCGTCTGCGGGGGTCATATTATGCACCAGAAAAAACAAATTCTAAATCTTAAAATGGCTATAACTCCTGAACTAGGCGTCTGCGGGGGTCATATTATGCACCAGAAAAATAAAATTCAAAATTTTAAAATGGCTATAACTCCTGAACTAGGCGTCTGCGGGGGTCATATTTTGCACCAGAAAAAAGAAAATTCAAAACTTTAAAATGGCTATAACTCCTAAACTAGGCGTCTGCGGGGTTCATATTATGCACCAGAAAAAAGAAAATTCAAAACTTTGAAATCGCTATAACTCCTAAACTAGGTGTCTGCGGGGGTCATATTATGCACCAGAAAAACAAAATTCAAAATTTTAAAATTTTAAAATGGCTATAACTCCTAAACTAGGCGTCTGCGGGGGTCATATTATGCACCAGAAAAAAAAATTCAAAATTTTAAAATGGTTATAACTCCTAAACTAGGCGTCTGCGGGGGTCATATTATGCACCAGAAAAAACAAATTCAAAATCTTAAAATGGCTATAACTCCTGAACTAGGCGTCTGCGGGGGTCATATTATGCACCAGAAAAAAGAAAATTCAAAACTTTAAAATGGCTATAACTCCTAAACTAGGCGTCTGCGGGGGTCATATTATGCAAAAGAAAAAAGAAAATTCAAAACTTTAAAATGGCTATAACTCCTAAACTAGGCGTCTGCGGGGGTCATACTATGCACCAGAAAAAAGAAAATTCAAAACTTTAAAATCGCTATAACTCCTAAACTAGGCGTCTGCGGGGGTCTTATTATGCACCAGAAAAAAGAAAATTCAAAACTTTAAAATCGCTATAACTTCTAAACTAGGCGTCTGCGGGGGTCATGTTATGCTCCAGAAAAAAGAAAATTCAAAACTTTAAAATGGCTATAACTCCTAAACTAGGCGTCTGCGGGGGTCATATTATGCAAAAGAAAAAAGAAAATTCAAAACTTTAAAATGGCTATAACTCCTAAACTAGGCGTCTGCGGGGGTCATACTATGCACCAGAAAAAAGAAAATTCAAAACTTCAAAATCGCTAGAACTCCTAAACTAGGCGTCCGCGGGGGTCATATTAAGCACCAGAAAAAAATATTTCAAAACACTAAAATGGCTATAACTCCTACACAAGGCGTCTGCGGGGGTCATATTATGCACCAGAAAAATAAAATTCAAAATTTTAAAATGGCTATAACTCCTGAACTAGGCGTCTGCGGGGGTCATATTATGCACCAGAAAAAAGAAAATTCAAAACTTTAAAATGGCTATAACTCCTAAACTAGGCGTCTGCGGGGTTCATATTTTGCACCAGAAAAAAAAAATTCAAAATCTTAAAATGGCTATAACTCCTAAACTAGGCGTCTGCGAGGGTCATATTATGCACCAGAAGAAAATATTTCAAAACATTAAAATGGTTATAACTCCTAAACTAGGCGTCTGCGGGAGTCATATTATGCACAAGAAAAAAAAATTCAAAATCTTAAAATGGCTATAACTCCTAAACTAGTCGTCTGCGGGAGTCATATTATGCACCAGAAAAAAAAATTCAAAATCTTAAAATGGCTATAACTCCTAAACTAGTCGTCTGCGAGGGTCATATTATGCACCTGAAAAAAATATTTCAAAACACTAAAATGGCTATAACTCCTAAACTATGCGTCTGCGGGGGTCATATTAGGCACCAGAAAACAATATTTCCAAACACTAAAATGGCTATAACTCCTAAACTAGGCGTCTGCGGGGGTCATATTATGCACCAGAAAAAAAAAAAATTCAAAATTTTAAAATGGCTATAACTCCTAAACTAGGCGTCTGCGAGGGTCATATTATGCACCAGAAGAAAATATTTCAAAACATTAAAATGGTTATAACTCCTAAACTAGGCGTCTGCGGGGGTCATATTATGCACCAGAAAAAAAAAATCAAAATTTTAAAATGGCTATAACTCCTAACCTAGGCGTCTGCGGGGGTCATATTATGCACCAGAAAAAAAAATTCAAAAACTTAAAATGGCTATAACTCCTAAACTAGGCGTCTGCGGGGGTCATATTATGCACCAGAAAAAAAAAATTCAAAATCTTAAAATGGCTATAACTCCTAAACTAGTCGTCTGCGAGGGTCATATTATGCACCAGAAAACAATATTTCAAAACACTAAAATGGCTATAACTCCTAAACTAGGCGTCTGCGGGGGTCATATTATGCACCAGAAAAAAAAAAAATTCAAAATTTTAAAATGGCTATAACTCCTAAACTAGGCGTCTGCGGGGGTCATATTATGCACAAGAAAAAAAAAATTCAAAATCTTAAAATGGCTATAACTCCTAAACTAGGCGTCTGCGGGGGTCATATTATGCACCAGAAAAAAAAAATTCAAAATCTTAAAATGGCTATAACTCCAAAACTAGGCGTCTGCGGGGGTCATATTATGCACCAGAAAAAAAAAAATTCAAAATTTTAAAATGGCTATAACTCCTAAACTAGGCGTCTGCGGGGGTCATATTATGCACCAGAAAAAAATATTTCAAAACACTAAAATGGCTATAACTCGTAAACTAGGCGTCTGCGGGGGTCATATTATGCACCAGAAGAAAATATTTCAAAACACTAAAATTGCTATAACTCCTAAACTAGGCGTCTGCGGGGGTCATATTATGCACCAGAAAAAAACAAATTCAAAATCTTAAAATGGCTATAACTCCTAAACTTGGCGTCTGCGGGGGTCATATTATGCACCAGAAAAAAACAAATTCAAAATCTTAAAATGGCTATAACTCCTAAACTAGTCTTCTGCGGGGGTCATATTATGCACCAGAAAAAAAAAATTCAAAATCTTAAAATGGCTATAACTCCTAAACTAGGCGTCTGCGGGGGTCATATTATGCACCAGAAAAAAATATTTCAAAACACTAAAATGGCTATAACTCCTAAACTAGGCGTCTGCGAGGGTCATATTATGCACCAGAAAAAAAAAATTCAAAATCTTAAAATGGCTATAACTCCTAAACTTGGCGTCTGCGGGGGTCATATTATGCACCAGAAAAAAACAAATTCAAAATCTTAAAATGGCTATAACTCCTAAACTAGTCTTCTGCGGGGGTCATATTATGCACCAGAAAAAAAAAATTCAGAATCTTAAAAGGGCTATAACTCCTAAACTAGGCGTCTGCGGGGGTCATATTATGCACCAGAAAAAAAAATTCAAAATTTTAAAATGGCTATAACTCCTAAACTAGGCGTCTGCGGGGGTCATATTATGCACCAGAAAAAAAAATTCAAAATCTTAAAATGGCTATAACTCCTAAACTAGGCGTCTGCGGGGGTCATATTATGCACCAGAAAAAAAAATTCAAAATCTTAAAATGGCTATAACTCCTAAACTAGGCGTCTGCGGGGGTCATATTATGCACCAGAAAAAAATATTTCAAAACACTAAAATGGCTATAACTCCTAAACTAGGCGTCTGCGAGGGTCATATTATGCACCAGAAAAAAAAAATTCAAAATCTTAAAATGGCTATAACTCCTAAACTTGGCGTCTGCGGGGGTCATATTATGCACCAGAAAAAAACAAATTCAAAATCTTAAAATGGCTATAACTCCTAAACTAGTCTTCTGCGGGGGTCATATTATGCACCAGAAAAAAAAAATTCAGAATCTTAAAAGGGCTATAACTCCTAAACTAGGCGTCTGCGGGGGTCATATTATGCACCAGAAAAAAAAAATTCAAAATTTTAAAATGGCTATAACTCCTAAACTAGGCGTCTGCGGGGGTCATATTATGCACCAGAAAAAAAAATTCAAAATCTTAAAATGGCTATAACTCCTAAACTAGGCGTCTGCGGGGGTCATATTATGCACCAGAAAAAAATATTTCAAAACACTAAAATGGCTATAACTCCTAAACTAGGCGTCTGCGGGGGTCATATTATGCACCAGAAAGAAAAAATTCAAAATCTTAAAATGGCTATAACTCCTAAACTAGGCGTCTGCGGGGGTCATATTATGCACCAGAAGAAAATATTTCAAAACACTAAAATTGCTATAACTCCTAAACTAGGCGTCTGCGGGGGTCATATTATGCACCAGAAAAAAAAAATTCAGAATCTTAAAAGGGCTATAACTCCTAAACTAGGCGTCTGCGGGGGTCATATTATGCACCAGAAAAAAACAAATTCAAAATCTTAAAATGGCTATAACTCCTAAACTTGGCGTCTGCGGGGGTCATATTATGCACCAGAAAAAAACAAATTCAAAATCTTAAAATGGCTATAACTCCTAAACTAGTCTTCTGCGGGGGTCATATTATGCACCAGAAAAAAAAAATTCAAAATCTTAAAATGGCTATAACTCCTAAACTAGGCGTCTGCGGGGGTCATATTATGCACCAGAAAAAAATATTTCAAAACACTAAAATGGCTATAACTCCTAAACTAGGCGTCTGCGGGGGTCATATTATGCACCAGAAAAAAAAAATTCAAAATCTTAAAATGGCTATAACTCCTAAACTTGGCGTCTGCGGGGGTCATATTATGCACCAGAAAAAAACAAATTCAAAATCTTAAAATGGCTATAACTCCTAAACTAGTCTTCTGCGGGGGTCATATTATGCACCAGAAAAAAAAAATTCAGAATCTTAAAAGGGCTATAACTCCTAAACTAGGCGTCTGCGGGGGTCATATTATGCACCAGAAAAAAATATTTCAAAACACTAAAATGGCTATAACTCCTAAACTAGGCGTCTGCGGGGGTCATATTATGCACCAGAAAAAAAAAAAATTCAAAATTTTAAAATGGCTATAACTCCTAAACTAGGCGTCTGCGAGGGTCATATTATGCACCAGAAGAAAATATTTCAAAACACTAAAATGGCTATAACTCCTAAACTAGGCGTCTGCGGGTGTCATTTTAAGCACCAGAAAAAAAAAATTCAAAATTTTAAAATGGCTATAACTCCTAAACTAGGCGTCTGCGAGGGTCATATTATGCACCAGAAGAAAATATTTCAAAACACTAAAATGGCTATAACTCCTAAACTAGGCGTCTGCGGGTGTCATTTTAAGCACCAGAAAAAAAAAATTCAAAATTTTAAAATGGCTATAACTCCTAAACTAGGCGTCTGCGGGGGTCATATTATGCACCAGAAAAAAAAATTCAAAATCTTAAAATGGCTATAACTCCTAAACTAGGCGTCTGCGGGGGTCATATTATGCACCAGAAAAAAATATTTCAAAACACTAAAATGGCTATAACTCCTAAACTAGGCGTCTGCGGGTGTCATTTTAAGCACCAGAAAAAAAAAATTCAAAATTTTAAAATGGCTATAACTCCTAAACTAGGCGTCTGCGAGGGTCATATTATGCACCAGAAGAAAATATTTCAAAACACTAAAATGGCTATAACTCCTAAACTAGGCGTCTGCGGGTGTCATTTTAAGCACCAGAAAAAAAAAATTCAAAATTTTAAAATGGCTATAACTCCTAAACTAGGCGTCTGCGGGGGTCATATTATGCACCAGAAAAAAATATTTCAAAACACTAAAATGGCTATAACTCCTAAACTAGGCGTCTGCGGGGGTCATATTATGCACCAGAAAGAAAAAATTCAAAATCTTAAAATGGCTATAACTCCTAAACTAGGCGTCTGCGGGGGTCATATTATGCACCAGAAGAAAATATTTCAAAACACTAAAATTGCTATAACTCCTAAACTAGGCGTCTGCGGGGGTCATATTATGCACCAGAAAAAAAAATTCAAAATCTTAAAATGGCTATAACTCCTAAACTAGGCGTCTGCGGGGGTCATATTATGCACCAGAAAAAAATATTTCAAAACACTAAAATGGCTATAACTCCTAAACTAGGCGTCTGCGAGGGTCATATTATGCACCAGAAGAAAATATTTCAAAACACTAAAATGGCTATAACTCCTAAACAAGGCGTCTGCGGGGGTCATATTAAGCACCAGAAAAAAATATTTCAAAACACTAAAATGGCTATAACTCCTAAACTAGGCGTCTGCGATCGTCATATTATGCACCAGAAAAAAAAATTCAAAATCTTAAAATGGCTATAACTCCTAAACTAGGCGTCTGCGGGGGTCATATTATGCACCAGAAAAAAAAAAAATTCAAAATCTTAAAATGGCTATAACTCCTAAACTAGGCGTCTGCGGGGGTCATATTATGCACCAGAAAAAAAAAATTCAAAATCTTAAAATGGCTATAACTCCTAAACTAGGCGTCTGCGGGGGTCATATTATGCACCAGAAGAAAATATTTCAAAACACTAAAATGGCTATAACTCCTAAACTAGGCGTCTGCGTGGGTCATATTAAGCACTAGAAAAAAAAATTCAAAATCTTAAAATGGCTATAACTCCTAAACTAGGCGTCTGCGTGGGTCATATTATGCACCAGAAGAAAATATTTCAAAACACTAAAATGGCTATAACTTCTAAACTAGGCGTCTGCGGGGGTCATAATATGCACCAGAAAAAAAAAATTCAAAATTTTAAAATGGCTATAACTCCTAAACTAGGCGTATGCGGGGGTCATATTATGCACCAGAAGAAAATATTTCAAAACACTAAAATGGCTATAACTTCTAAACTAGGCGTCTGCGGGGGTCATATTATGCACAAGAAAAAAAAAATTCAAAATCTTAAAATGGCTATAACTCCTAAACTAGGCGTCTGCGGGGGTCATATTATGCACCAGAAAAAAATATTTCAAAACACTAAAATGGCTATAACTCCTAAACTAGGCGTCTGCGAGGGTCATATAATGCACCAGAAGAAAATATTTCAAAACACTAAAATGGCTATAACTTCTAAACTAGGCGTCTGCGGGGGTCATTTTATGCAACAGAAAAAAGGAATTCAAAATTTTAAAATGGCTATAACTCCTAAACTAGGCGTCTGCGGGGGTCATATTATGCACCAGAAAAAAAAAAATTCAAAATTTTAAAATGGCTATAACTCCTAAACTAGGCGTCGGCGAGGGTCATATTATGCACCAGAAGAAAATATTTCAAAACACTAAAATGGCTATAACTTCTAAGCTAGGCGTCTGCGGGGGTCATTTTATGCAACAGAAAAAAGGAATTCAAAATTTTAAAATGGCTATAACTCCTAAACTAGGCGTCTGCGGGGGTCATATTATGCACCAGAAAAAAAAAATTCAAAATCTTAAAATGGCTATAACTCCTAAACTAGGCGTCTGCGGGGGTCAAATTATGCACCAGAAAAAAATATTTCAAAACACTAAAATGGCTATTACTCCTAAACTAGGCGTCTGCGGGGGTCATATTATGCACCAGAAAAAAAAAAATTCAAAATTTTAAAATGGCTATAACTCCTAAACTAGGCGTCTGCGGGGGTCATTTTATGCACCAGAAAAAAAAAATTCAAAATTTTAAAATGGCTATAACTCCTAAACTAGGCGTCTGCTGGGGTCATATTATGCACCAGAAAAATAAAATTCAAAATCTTAAAATGGCTATAACTCCTAAACTAGGCGTCTGCGGGGGTCATATTATGCACCAGAAAAAAATATTTCAAAACACTAAAATGGCTATAACTTCTAAACTAGGCGTCTGCGGGGGTCATTTTATGCACCAGAAAAAAAAATTCAAAATTTTAAAATGGCTATAACTCCTAAACTAGGCGTCTGCTGGGGTCATATTATGCACCAGAAAAAAAAAATTCAAAATCTTAAAATGGCTATAACTCCTAAACTAGGCGTCTGCGGGGGTCATATTATGCACCAGAAAAAAATATTTCAAAAAACTAAAATGGCTATAACTCCTAAACTAGGCGTCTGCGGGGGTCATATTAAGCACCAGAAAAAAATATTTCAAAACACTAAAATGGCTATAACTCCTAAACTAGGCGTCTGCGAGGGTCATATTATGCACCAGAAGAAAATATTTCAAAACACTAAAATGGCTATAACTCCTAAACTAGGCGTCTGCGGGGGTCATATTATGCACCAGAAAAAAATATTTCAAAACACTAAAATGGCTATAACTCCTAAACTAGGCGTCTGCGGGGGTCATATTATGCACCAGAAAAAAAAAATTCAAAATCTTAAAATCTCTATAACTCCTAAACTAGGCGTCTGCGGGGGTCATATTATGCACCAGAAAAAAAAAATCAAAATTTTAAAATGGCTATAACTCCTAAACTAGGCGTCTGCGAGGGTCATATTATGCACCAGAAGAAAATATTTCAAAACACTAAAATGGCTATAACTCCTAAACTAGGCGTCTGCGGGGGTCATATTATGCACCAGAAAAAAAAAATTCAAAATCTTAAAATTTTAAAATGGCTATAACTACTAAACTAGGCGTCTGCGGGGGTCATATTATGCACCAGAAGAAAATATTTCAAAACACTAAAATTTCTATAACTCCTAAACTAGGCGTCTGCGAGGGTCATATTATGCACCAGAAGAAAATATTTCAAAACACTAAAATGGCTATAACTAATAAACTAGGCGCCTGCGGGGGTCATATTAAGCACCAGAAGAAAATATTTCAAAACACTAAAATGGCTATAACTCCTAAACTAGGCGTCTGCGGGGGTCATATTGTGCACCAGAAAAAAAAAATTCAAAATCTTAAAATTTTAAAATGGCTATAACTCCTAAACTAGGCGTCTGCGGGGGTCATATTATGCACCAGAAAAAAATATTTCAAAACACTAAAATGGCTATAACTCCTAAACTAGGCGTCTGCGAGGGTAATATTATGCACCAGAAGAAAATATTTCAAAACACTAAAATGGCTATAACTCCTAAACTAGGCGTCTGCGGGGGTCGTATTATGCACCAGAAAAAAAAAATCAAAATTTTAAAATGGCTATAACTCCTAAACTAGGCGTCTGCGAGGGTCATATTATGCACCAGAAGAAAATATTTCAAAACACTAAAATGGCTATAACTCCTAAACTAGGCGTCTGCGGGGGTCATATTGTGCACCAGAAAAAAAAAATTCAAAATCTTAAAATTTTAAAATGGCTATAACTCCTAAACTAGGCGTCTGCGGGGGTCATATTATGCACCAGAAGAAAATATTTCAAAACACTAAAATGGCTATAACTCCTAAACTAGGCGTCTGCGAGGGTCATATTATGCACCAGAAGAAAATATTTCAAAACACTAAAATTTCTATAACTCCTAAACTAGGCGTCTGCGAGGGTCATATTATGCACCAGAAGAAAATATTTCAAAACACTAAAATGGCTATAACTCCTAAACTAGGCGTCTGCGGGGGTCATATTATGCACCAGAAAAAAAAATTCAAAATCTTAAAATCTCTATAACTCCTAAACTAGGCGTCTGCGGGGGTCATATTATGCACCAGAAAAAAAAAATTCAAAATCTTAAAATCTCTATAACTCCTAAACTAGGCGTCTGCGGGGGTCATATTATGCACCAGAAAAAAAAAATCAAAATTTTAAAATGGCTATAACTCCTAAACTAGGCGTCTGCGAGGGTCATATTATGCACCAGAAGAAAATATTTCAAAACACTAAAATGGCTATAACTCCTAATCTAGGCGTCTGCGGGGGTCATATTATGCACCAGAAAAAAAAAATTCAAAATCTTAAAATTTTAAAATGGCTATAACTCCTAAACTAGGCGTCTGCGGGGGTCATATTATGCACCAGAAAAAAATATTTCAAAACACTAAAATGGCTATAACTCCTAAACAAGGCGTATGCGAGGGTCATATTAAGCACCAGAAGAAAATATTTCAAAACACTAAAATGGCTATAACTCCTAAACTAGGCGTCTGCGGGGGTCAAATTAAGCACCAGAAAAAAAAAATTCAAAATTTTAAAATGGCTATAACTCCTAAACTAGGCGTCTGCGAGGGTCATATTATGCACCAAAAAAAAAAATTCAAAATCTTAAAATCTCTATAACTCCTAAACTAGGCGTCTGCGGGGGTCATATTATGCACCAGAAGAAAATATTTCAAAACACTAAAATGGCTATAACTCCTAAACTAGGCGTCTGCGAGGGTCATATTATGCACCAGAAGAAAATATTTCAAAACACTAAAATGGCTATAACTAATAAACTAGGCGTCTGCGGGGGTCATATAATGCACCAGAAGAAAATATTTCAAAACACTAAAATGGCTATAACTCCTAAACTAGGCGTCTGCGAGGGTCATATTATGCACCAGAAGAAAATATTTCAAAACACTAAAATGGCTATAACTCCTAAACTAGGCGTCTGCGGGGGTCATATTAAGCACCAGAAGAAAATATTTCAAAACACTAAAATTTAAAATGGCTATAACTCCTAAACTAGGCGTCTGCGAGGGTCATATTATGCACCAAAAAAAAAAATTCAAAATCTTAAAATCTCTATAACTCCTAAACTAGGCGTCTGCGGGGGTCATATTATGCACCAGAAGAAAATATTTCAAAACACTAAAATGGCTATAACTCCTAAACTAGGCGTCTGCGAGGGTCATATTATGCACCAGAAGAAAATATTTCAAAACACTAAAATGGCTATAACTTCTAAACTAGGCGTCTGCGGGGGTCATTTTATGCAACAGAAAAAAGAAATTCAAAATTTTAAAATGGCTATAACTCCTAAACTAGGCGTCTGCGGGGGTCATATTATGCACCAGAAAAAAAAAAATTCAAAATTTTAAAATGGCTATAACTCCTAAACTAGGCGTCGGCGAGGGTCATATTATGCACCAGAAGAAAATATTTCAAAACACTAAAATGGCTATAACTTCTAAGCTAGGCGTCTGCGGGGGTCATTTTATGCACCAGAAAAAAAAAATTCAAAATTTTAAAATGGCTATAACTCCTAAACTAGGCGTCTGCGGGGGTCATATTATGCACCAGAAAAAAAAAATTCAAAATCTTAAAATGGCTATAACTCCTAAACTAGGCGTCTGCGGGGGTCAAATTATGCACCAGAAAAAAATATTTCAAAACACTAAAATGGCTATTACTCCTAAACTAGGCGTCTGCGGGGGTCATATTATGCACCAGAAAAAAAAATATTCAAAATTTTAAAATGGCTATAACTCCTAAACTAGGCGTCTGCGGGGGTCATTTTATGCACCAGAAAAAAAAAATTCAAAATTTTAAAATGGCTATAACTCCTAAACTAGGCGTCTGCTGGGGTCATATTATGCACCAGAAAAAAAAAATTCTAAATTTTAAAATGGCTATAACTCCTAAACTAGGCGTCTGCTGGGGTCATATTATGCACCAGAAAAAAAAAATTCAAAATTTTAAAATGGCTATAACTCCTAAACTAGGCGTCGGCGAGGGTCATATTATGCACCAGAAGAAAATATTTCAAAACACTAAAATGGCTATAACTTCTAAGCTAGGCGTCTGCGAGGGTCATTTTATGCACCAGAAAAAAAAAATTCAAAATTTTAAAATGGCTATAACTCCTAAACTAGGCGTCTGCTGGGGTCATATTATGCACCAGAAAAAAAAAATTCAAAATCTTAAAATGGCTATAACTCCTAAACTAGGCGTCTGCGGGGGTCATATTATGCACCAGAAAAAAATATTTCAAAACACTAAAATGGCTATAACTCCTAAACTAGGCGTCTGCGGGGGTCATATTAAGCACCAGAAAAAAATATTTCAAAACACTAAAATGGCTATAACTCCTAAACTAGGCGTCTGCGAGGGTCATATTATGCACCAGAAGAAAATATTTCAAAACACTAAAATGGCTATAACTCCTAAACTAGGCGTCTGCGGGGGTCATATTATGCACCAGAAAAAAATATTTCAAAACACTAAAATGGCTATAACTCCTAAACTAGGCGTCTGCGGGGGTCATATTATGCACCAGAAAAAAAAAATTCAAAATCTTAAAATTTTAAAATGGCTATAACTCCTAAACTAGGCGTCTGCGGGGGTCATATTATGCACCAGAAGAAAATATTTCAAAACACTAAAATTTCTATAACTCCTAAACTAGGCGTCTGAGAGGGTCATATTATGCACCAGAAGAAAATATTTCAAAACACTAAAATGGCTATAACTAATAAACTAGGCGCCTGCGGGGGTCATATTAAGCACCAGAAGAAAATATTTCAAAACACTAAAATGGCTATAACTCCTAAACTAGGCGTCTGCGGGGGTCATATTGTACACCAGAAAAAAAAAATTCAAAATCTTAAAATTTTAAAATGGCTATAACTCCTAAACTAGGCGTCTGCGGGGGTCATATTATGCACCAGAAAAAAATATTTCAAAACACTAAAATGGCTATAACTCCTAAACTAGGCGTCTGCGGGGGTCATATTAAGCACCAGAAAAAAATATTTCAAAACACTAAAATGGCTATAACTCCTAAACTAGGCGTCTGCGAGGGTCATATTATGCACCAGAAGAAAATATTTCAAAACACTAAAATGGCTATAACTCCTAAACTAGGCGTCTGCGGGGGTCATATTATGCACCAGAAAAAAATATTTCAAAACACTAAAATGGCTATAACTCCTAAACTAGGCGTCTGCGGGGGTCATATTATGCACCAGAAGAAAATATTTCAAAACACTAAAATTTCTATAACTCCTAAACTAGGCGTCTGCGAGGGTCATATTATGCACCAGAAGAAAATATTTCAAAACACTAAAATGGCTATAACTCCTAAACTAGGCGTCTGCGGGGGTCATATTATGCACCAGAAAAAAAAAATTCAAAATCTTAAAATCTCTATAACTCCTAAACTAGGCGTCTGCGGGGGTCATATTATGCACCAGAAAAAAAAAATCAAAATTTTAAAATGGCTATAACTCCTAAACTAGGCGTCTGCGAGGGTCATATTATGCACCAGAAGAAAATATTTCAAAACACTAAAATGGCTATAACTCCTAAACTAGGCGTCTGCGGGGGTCATATTATGCACCAGAAAAAAAAATTCAAAATCTTAAAATTTGAAAATGGCTATAACTCTTAAACTAGGCGTCTGCGGGGGTCATATTATGCACCAGAAGAAAATATTTCAAAACACTAAAATGGCTATAACTCCTAAACTAGGCGTCTGCGAGGGTCATATTATGCACCAGAAGAAAATATTTCAAAACACTAAAATGGCTATAACTAATAAACTAGGCGTCTGCGGGGGTCATATTAAGCACCAGAAGAAAATATTTCAAAACACTAAAATGGCTATAACTCCTAAACTAGGCGTCTGCGAGGGTCATATTATGCACCAGAAGAAAATATTTCAAAACACTAAAATGGCTATAACTAATAAACTAGGCGTCTGCGAGGGTCATATTATGCACCAAAAAAAAAAATTCAAAATCTTAAAATCTCTATAACTCCTAAACTAGGCGTCTGCGTGGGTCATATTATGCACCAGAAGAAAATATTTCAAAACACTAAAATGGCTATAACTCCTAAACTAGGCGTCTGCGAGGGTCATATTATGCACCAGAAGAAAATATTTCAAAACACTAAAATGGCTATAACTAATAAACTAGGCGTCTGCGGGGGTCATATTAAGCACCAGAAGAAAATATTTCAAAACACTAAAATGGCTATAACTCCTAAACTAGGCGTCTGCGAGGGTCATATTATGCACCAGAAGAAAATATTTCAAAACACTAAAATGGCTATAACTCCTAAACTAGGCGTCTGCGGGGGTCATATTATGCACCAGAAAAAAAAAATTCAAAATCTTAAAATCTCTATAACTCCTAAACTAGGCGTCTGCGGGGGTCATATTATGCACCAGAAAAAAAAAATCAAAATTTTAAAATGGCTATAACTCCTAAACTAGGCGTCTGCGAGGGTCATATTATGCACCAGAAGAAAATATTTCAAAACACTAAAATGGCTATAACTCCTAAACTAGGCGTCTGCGGGGGTCATATTATGCACCAGAAAAAAAAATTCAAAATCTTAAAATTTGAAAATGGCTATAACTCTTAAACTAGGCGTCTGCGGGGGTCATATTATGCACCAGAAGAAAATATTTCAAAACACTAAAATGGCTATAACTCCTAAACTAGGCGTCTGCGAGGGTCATATTATGCACCAGAAGAAAATATTTCAAAACACTAAAATGGCTATAACTCCTAAACTAGGCGTCTGCGGGGGTCATATTATGCACCAGAAAAAAATATTTCAAAACACTAAAATGGCTATAACTCCTAAACTAGGCGTCTGCGGGGGTCATATTATGCACCAGAAGAAAATATTTCAAAACACTAAAATTTCTATAACTCCTAAACTAGGCGTCTGCGAGGGTCATATTATGCACCAGAAGAAAATATTTCAAAACACTAAAATGGCTATAACTCCTAAACTAGGCGTCTGCGGGGGTCATATTATGCACCAGAAAAAAAAAATTCAAAATCTTAAAATCTCTATAACTCCTAAACTAGGCGTCTGCGGGGGTCATATTATGCACCAGAAAAAAAAAATCAAAATTTTAAAATGGCTATAACTCCTAAACTAGGCGTCTGCGAGGGTCATATTATGCACCAGAAGAAAATATTTCAAAACACTAAAATGGCTATAACTCCTAAACTTGGCGTCTGCGGGGGTCATATTATGCACCAGAAAAAAAAATTCAAAATCTTAAAATTTGAAAATGGCTATAACTCTTAAACTAGGCGTCTGCGGGGGTCATATTATGCACCAGAAGAAAATATTTCAAAACACTAAAATGGCTATAACTCCTAAACTAGGCGTCTGCGAGGGTCATATTATGCACCAGAAGAAAATATTTCAAAACACTAAAATGGCTATAACTAATAAACTAGGCGTCTGCGGGGGTCATATTAAGCACCAGAAGAAAATATTTCAAAACACTAAAATGGCTATAACTCCTAAACTAGGCGTCTGCGAGGGTCATATTATGCACCAGAAGAAAATATTTCAAAACACTAAAATGGCTATAACTAATAAACTAGGCGTCTGCGAGGGTCATATTATGCACCAAAAAAAAAAATTCAAAATCTTAAAATCTCTATAACTCCTAAACTAGGCGTCTGCGGGGGTCATATTATGCACCAGAAGAAAATATTTCAAAACACTAAAATGGCTATAACTCCTAAACTAGGCGTCTGCGAGGGTCATATTATGCACCAGAAGAAAATATTTCAAAACACTAAAATGGCTATAACTAATAAACTAGGCGTCTGCGGGGGTCATATTAAGCACCAGAAGAAAATATTTCAAAACACTAAAATGGCTATAACTCCTAAACTAGGCGTCTGCGAGGGTCATATTATGCACCAGAAGAAAATATTTCAAAACACTAAAATGGCTATAACTCCTAAACTAGGCGTCTGCGGGGGTCATATTATGCACCAGAAAAAAAAAATTCAAAATCTTAAAATCTCTATAACTCCTAAACTAGGCGTCTGCGGGGGTCATATTATGCACCAGAAAAAAAAAATCAAAATTTTAAAATGGCTATAACTCCTAAACTAGGCGTCTGCGAGGGTCATATTATGCACCAGAAGAAAATATTTCAAAACACTAAAATGGCTATAACTCCTAAACTAGGCGTCTGCGGGGGTCATATTATGCACCAGAAAAAAAAATTCAAAATCTTAAAATTTGAAAATGGCTATAACTCTTAAACTAGGCGTCTGCGGGGGTCATATTATGCACCAGAAGAAAATATTTCAAAACACTAAAATGGCTATAACTCCTAAACTAGGCGTCTGCGAGGGTCATATTATGCACCAGAAGAAAATATTTCAAAACACTAAAATGGCTATAACTAATAAACTAGGCGTCTGCGGGGGTCATATTAAGCACCAGAAGAAAATATTTCAAAACACTAAAATGGCTATAACTCCTAAACTAGGCGTCTGCGAGGGTCATATTATGCACCAGAAGAAAATATTTCAAAACACTAAAATGGCTATAACTAATAAACTAGGCGTCTGCGAGGGTCATATTATGCACCAAAAAAAAAAATTCAAAATCTTAAAATCTCTATAACTCCTAAACTAGGCGTCTGCGGGGGTCATATTATGCACCAGAAGAAAATATTTCAAAACACTAAAATGGCTATAACTCCTAAACTAGGCGTCTGCGAGGGTCATATTATGCACCAGAAGAAAATATTTCAAAACACTAAAATGGCTATAACTAATAAACTAGGCGTCTGCGGGGGTCATATTAAGCACCAGAAGAAAATATTTCAAAACACTAAAATGGCTATAACTCCTAAACTAGGCGTCTGCGAGGGTCATATTATGCACCAGAAGAAAATATTTCAAAACACTAAAATGGCTATAACTAATAAACTAGGCGTCTGCGAGGGTCATATTATGCACCAAAAAAAAAAATTCAAAATCTTAAAATCTCTATAACTCCTAAACTAGGCGTCTGCGGGGGTCATATTATGCACCAGAAGAAAATATTTCAAAACACTAAAATGGCTATAACTCCTAAACTAGGCGTCTGCGAGGGTCATATTATGCACCAGAAGAAAATATTTCAAAACACTAAAATGGCTATAACTAATAAACTAGGCGTCTGCGGGGGTCATATTAAGCACCAGAAGAAAATATTTCAAAACACTAAAATGGCTATAACTAATAAACTAGGCGTCTGCGGGGGTCATATTAAGCACCAGAAGAAAATATTTCAAAACACTAAAATGGCTATAACTCCTAAACTCGGCGTCTGCGGGGGTCATATTATGCACCAGAAAAAAAAAATCAAAATTTTAAAATGGCTATAACTCCTAAACTAGGCGTCTGCGAGGGTCATATTATGCACCAGAAGAAAATATTTCAAAACACTAAAATGGCTATTACTCCTAAACTAGGCGTCTGCGGGGGTCATATTATGCACCAGAAAAAAAAAATTCAAAATCTTAAAATTTTAAAATGGCTATAACTCCTAAACTAGGCGTCTGCGGGGGTCATATTATGCACCAGAAAAAAAAAATTCAAAATCTTAAAATGGCTATAACTCCTAAACTAGGCGTCTGCGGGGGTCATATTATGCACCAGAAGAAAATATTTCAAAACACTAAAATCGCTATTACTCCTAAACTAGGCGTCTGCGAGGGTCATATTATGCACCAGAAGAAAATATTTCAAAACACTAAAATGGCTATTACTCCTAAACTAGGCGTCAGCGAGGGTCATATTATGCACCAGAAGAAAATATTTCAAAACACTACAATGGCTATAACTCCTAAACTAGACGTCTGCGGGGGTCATATTAAGCAACAAAAAAAAAAAATTCAAAATTTTAAAATGGCTATAACTCCTAAACTAGGCGTCTGCGGGGTCATATTATGCATCAGAAGAAAATATTTCAAAACACTAAAATGGCTATAACTCCTAAATTAGGCGTCTGCGAGGGTCATATTATGCATCAGAAGAAAAAATTTCAAAACACTAAAATGGCTATAACTCCTAAACTAGGCGTCTGCGAGGGTCATATTATGCACCAGAAGAAAATATTTCAAAACACTAAAATGGCTATAACTCCTTAACTAGGCGTCTGCGGGGGTCATATTATGCACCAGAAGAAAATATTTCAAAACACTAAAATGGCTATAAATCCTAAACTAGGCGTCTGCGGGGGTCATATTATGCACCAAAAAAAAAAAATTCAAAATCTTAAAATCTCTATAACTCCTAAACTAGGCGTCTGCGGGGGTCATATTATGCACCAGAAAAAAAAAATCAAAATTTTAAAATGGCTATAACTCCTAAACTAGGCGTCTGCGAGGGTCATATTATGCACCAGAAGAAAATATTTCAAAACACTAAAATGGCTATTACTCCTAAACTAGGCGTCTGCGGGGGTCATATCATGCACCAGAAAAAAAAATTCAAAATCTTAAAATGGCTATAATTCCTAAACTAGGCGTCTGCGAGGGTCATATTATGCACCAGAAGAAAATATTTCAAAACACTAAAATGGCTATAACTCCTTAACTAGGCGTCTGCGGGGGTCATATTATGCACCAGAAGAAAATATTTCAAAACACTAAAATGGCTATAACTCCTAAACTAGGCGTCTGCGTGGGTCATATTAAGCACCAGAAAAAAAAATTCAAAATCTTAAAATGGCTATAACTCCTAAACTAGGCGTCTGCGGGGTCATATTATGCATCAGAAGAAAATATTTCAAAACACTAAAATGGCTATAACTCCTAAACTAGGCGTCTGCGAGGGTCATATTATGCACCAGAAGAAAATATTTCAAAACACTAAAATGGCTATTACTCCTAAACTAGGCGTCTGCGGGGGTCATATTATGCACCAGAAAAAAAAAATTCAAAATCTTAAAATTTTAAAATGGCTATAACTCCTAAACTAGGCGTCTGCGGGGGTCATATTATGCACCAGAAGAAAATATTTCAAAACACTAAAATGGCTATAACTCCTAAACTAGGCGTCTGCGGGGGTCATATTATGCACCAGGAGAAAATATTTCAAAACACTAAAATGGCTATAAATTCTAAACTAGGCGTCTGCGGGGGTCATATTATGCACCAGAAAAAAAAAATTCAAAATCTTAAAATGGCTATAACTCCTAAACTAGGCGTCTGCGAGCGTCATATTATGCACCAGAAGAAAATATTTCAAAACACTAAAATGGCTATAACTCCTAAACTAGGCGTCTGCGTGGGTCATATTAAGCACCAGAAAAAAAAATTCAAAATCTTAAAATGGCTATAACTCCTAAACTAGGCGTCTGCTGGGGTCATATTATGCACCAGAAGAAAATATTTCAAAACACTAAAATGGCTATAACTCCTAAACTAGGCGTCTGCGGGGGTCATATTATGCACCAGAAGAAAATGTTTCAAAACACTAAAATGGCTATAACTCCTAAACTAGGCGTCTACGGGGGTCATATTATGCACCAGAAAAAAAAAATTCAAAATCTTAAAATGGCTATAACTCCTAAACTAGGCGTCTGCGAGCGTCATATTATGCACCAGAAGAAAATATTTCAAAACACTAAAATGGCTATAACTCCTAAACTAGGCGTCTGCGTGGGTCATATTAAGCACCAGAAAAAAAAATTCAAAATCTTAAAATGGCTATAACTCCTAAACTAGGCGTCTGCGGGGGTCATATTATGCACCAGAAGAAAATATTTCAAAACACTAAAATGGCTATAACTCCTAAACTAGGCGTCTGCGGGGGTCATATTATGCACCAGATGAAAATATTTCAAAACACCAAAATGGCTATAACTCCTAAACTAGGCGTCTGCGGGGGTCATATTATGCACCAGAAGAAAATGTTTCAAAACACTAAAATGGCTATAACTCCTAAACTAGGCGTCTGCGGGGGTCATATTATGCACCAGATGAAAATATTTCAAAACACTAAAATGGCTATAACTCCTATACTAGGCGTCTGCGAGGGTCATATTATGCACCAGAAGAAAATGTTTCAAAACACTAAAATGGCTATAACTCCTAAACTAGGCGTCTACGGGGGTCATATTATGCACCAGAAAAAAAAAATTCAAAATCTTAAAATGGCTATAACTCCTAAACTAGGCGTCTGCGAGCGTCATATTATGCACCAGAAGAAAATATTTCAAAACACTAAAATGGCTTTAACTCCTAAACTAGGCGTCTGCGAGGGTCATATTATGCACCAGAAGAAAATATTTCAAAACACTAAAATGGCTTTAACTCCTAAACTAGGCGTCTGCGGGGGTCATATTATGCACCAGAAAAAAAAAATTCAAAATCTTAAAATGGCTATAACTCCTAAACTAGGCGTCTGCGGGGGTCATATTATGCACCAGAAAAAAAAAATTCAAAATTTTAAAATGGCTATAACTCCTAAACTAGGCGTCTGCGGGGGTCATATTATGCACCAGGAGAAAATATTTCAAAACACTAAAATGGCTATAAATTCTAAACTAGGCGTCTGCGGGGGTCATATTATGCACCAGAAAAAAAAAATTCAAAATTTTAAAATGGCTATAACTCCTAAACTAGGCATCTGCGGGGGTCATATTATGCACCAGAAAAAAAAAATTCAAAATCTTAAAATGGCTATAACTCCTAAACTAGGCGTCTGCGAGGGTCATATTATGAAGAAAATATTTCAAAACACTAAAATGGCTTTAACTCCTAAACTAGGCGTCTGCGGGGGTCATATTATGCACCAGAAAAAAAAAATTCAAAATCTTAAAATGGCGTTAACTCCTAAACTAGGCGTCTGCGAGGGTCATATTATGCACCAGAAGAAAATATTTCAAAACACTAAAATGGCTATAACTTCTAAACTAGGCGTCTGCGAGGGTCATATTATGCACCAAAAAAAAAAATTCAAAATCTTAAAATCTCTATAACTCCTAAACTAGGCGTCTGCGGGGGTCATATTATGCACCAGAAGAAAATATTTCAAAACACTAAAATGGCTATAACTCCTAAACTAGGCGTCTGCGAGGGTCATATTATGCACCAGAAGAAAATATTTCAAAACACTAAAATGGCTATAACTTCTAAACTAGGCGTCTGCGGGGGTCATTTTATGCAACAGAAAAAAGAAATTCAAAATTTTAAAATGGCTATAACTCCTAAACTAGGCGTCTGCGGGGGTCATATTATGCACCAGAAAAAAAAAAATTCAAAATTTTAAAATGGCTATAACTCCTAAACTAGGCGTCGGCGAGGGTCATATTATGCACCAGAAGAAAATATTTCAAAACACTAAAATGGCTATAACTTCTAAGCTAGGCGTCTGCGGGGGTCAAATTATGCACCAGAAAAAAATATTTCAAAACACTAAAATGGCTATTACTCCTAAACTAGGCGTCTGCGGGGGTCATATTATGCACCAGAAAAAAAAATATTCAAAATTTTAAAATGGCTATAACTCCTAAACTAGGCGTCTGCGGGGGTCATTTTATGCACCAGAAAAAAAAAATTCAAAATTTTAAAATGGCTATAACTCCTAAACTAGGCGTCTGCTGGGGTCATATTATGCACCAGAAAAAAAAAATTCTAAATTTTAAAATGGCTATAACTCCTAAACTAGGCGTCTACTGGGGTCATATTATGCACCAGAAAAAAAAAATTCAAAATTTTAAAATGGCTATAACTCCTAAACTAGGCGTCGGCGAGGGTCATATTATGCACCAGAAGAAAATATTTCAAAACACTAAAATGGCTATAACTTCTAAGCTAGGCGTCTGCGAGGGTCATTTTATGCACCAGAAAAAAAAAATTCAAAATTTTAAAATGGCTATAACTCCTAAACTAGGCGTCTGCTGGGGTCATATTATGCACCAGAAAAAAAAAATTCAAAATCTTAAAATGGCTATAACTCCTAAACTAGGCGTCTGCGGGGGTCATATTATGCACCAGAAAAAAATATTTCAAAACACTAAAATGGCTATAACTCCTAAACTAGGCGTCTGCGGGGGTCATATTAAGCACCAGAAAAAAATATTTCAAAACACTAAAATGGCTATAACTCCTAAACTAGGCGTCTGCGAGGGTCATATTATGCAAAAGAAGAAAATATTTCAAAACACTAAAATGGCTATAACTCCTAAACTAGGCGTCTGCGGGGGTCATATTATGCACCAGAAAAAAATATTTCAAAACACTAAAATGGCTATAACTCCTAAACTAGGCGTCTGCGGGGGTCATATTATGCACCAGAAAAAAAAAATTCAAAATCTTAAAATTTTAAAATGGCTATAACTCCTAAACTAGGCGTCTGCGGGGGTCATATTATGCACCAGAAGAAAATATTTCAAAACACTAAAATTTCTATAACTCCTAAACTAGGCGTCTGAGAGGGTCATATTATGCACCAGAAGAAAATATTTCAAAACACTAAAATGGCTATAACTCCTAAACTAGGCGTCTGCGGGGGTCATATTGTACACCAGAAAAAAAAAATTCAAAATCTTAAAATTTTAAAATGGCTATAACTCCTAAACTAGGCGTCTGCGGGGGTCATATTATGCACCAGAAAAAAATATTTCAAAACACTAAAATGGCTATAACTCCTAAACTAGGCGTCTGCGGGGGTCATATTAAGCACCAGAAAAAAATATTTCAAAACACTAAAATGGCTATAACTCCTAAACTAGGCGTCTGCGAGGGTCATATTATGCACCAGAAGAAAATATTTCAAAACACTAAAATGGCTATAACTCCTAAACTAGGCGTCTGCGGGGGTCATATTATGCACCAGAAAAAAATATTTCAAAACACTAAAATGGCTATAACTCCTAAACTAGGCGTCTGCGGGGGTCATATTATGCACCAGAAGAAAATATTTCAAAACACTAAAATTTCTATAACTCCTAAACTAGGCGTCTGCGAGGGTCATATTATGCACCAGAAGAAAATATTTCAAAACACTAAAATGGCTATAACTCCTAAACTAGGCGTCTGCGGGGGTCATATTATGCACCAGAAAAAAAAAATTCAAAATCTTAAAATTTTAAAATGGCTATAACTCCTAAACTAGGCGTCTGCGGGGGTCATATTATGCAAAAGAAAAAAATATTTCAAAACACTAAAATGGCTATAACTCCTAAACAAGGCGTATGCGAGGGTCATATTAAGCACCAGAAGAAAATATTTCAAAACACTAAAATGGCTATAACTCCTAAACTAGGCGTCTGCGGGGGTCATATTATGCACCAGAAAAAAAAATTCAAAATCTTAAAATTTTAAAATGGCTATAACTCCTAAACTAGGCGTCTGCGGGGGTCATATTATGCACCAGAAGAAAATATTTCAAAACACTAAAATGGCTATAACTCCTAAACTAGGCGTCTGCGAGGGTCATATTATGCACCAGAAGAAAATATTTCAAAACACTAAAACGGCTATAACTAATAAACTAGGCGTCTGCGGGGGTCATATTATGCACCAGAAGAAAATATTTCAAAACACTAAAATGGCTATAACTCCTAAACTAGGCGTCTGCGAGGGTCATATTATGCACCAGAAGAAAATATTTCAAAACACTAAAATGGCTATAACTAATAAACTAGGCGTCTGCGGGGGTCATATTATGCACCAGAAGAAAATATTTCAAAACACTAAAATCGCTATTACTCCTAAACTAGGCGTCTGCGAGGGTCATATTATGCACCAGAAGAAAATATTTCAAAACACTAAAATGGCTATTACTCCTAAACTAGGCGTCTGCGAGGGTCATATTATGCACCAGAAGAAAATATTTCAAAACACTACAATGGCTATAACTCCTAAACTAGACGTCTGCGGGGGTCATATTAAGCAACAAAAAAAAAAAATTCAAAATTTTAAAATGGCTATAACTCCTAAACTAGGCGTCTGCGGGGTCATATTATGCACCAGAAGAAAATATTTCAAAACACTAAAATGGCTATTACTCCTAAACTAGGCGTCTGCGGGGGTCATATTATGCACCAGAAAAAAAAAATTCAAAATCTTAAAATTTTAAAATGGCTATAACTCCTAAACTAGGCGTCTGCGGGGGTCATATTATGCACCAGAAAAAAAAAATTCAAAATCTTAAAATGGCTATAACTCCTAAACTAGGCGTCTGCGGGGGTCATATTATGCACCAGAAGAAAATATTTCAAAACACTAAAATCGCTATTACTCCTAAACTAGGCGTCTGCGAGGGTCATATTATGCACCAGAAGAAAATATTTCAAAACACTAAAATGGCTATTACTCCTAAACTAGGCGTCTGCGAGGGTCATATTATGCACCAGAAGAAAATATTTCAAAACACTACAATGGCTATAACTCCTAAACTAGACGTCTGCGGGGGTCATATTAAGCAACAAAAAAAAAAAATTCAAAATTTTAAAATGGCTATAACTCCTAAACTAGGCGTCTGCGGGGGTCATATTATGCACCAGAAAAAAAAAATTCAAAATCTTAAAATCTCTATAACTCCTAAACTAGGCGTCTGCGGGGGTCATATTATGCACCAGAAAAAAAAAATCAAAATTTTAAAATGGCTATAACTCCTAAACTAGGCGTCTGCGAGGGTCATATTATGCACCAGAAGAAAATATTTCAAAACACTAAAATGGCTATAACTCCTAAACTAGGCGTCTGCGGGGGTCATATTATGCACCAGAAAAAAAAAATTCAAAATCTTAAAATTTTAAAATGGCTATAACTCCTAAACTAGGCGTCTGCGGGGGTCATATTATGCAAAAGAAAAAAATATTTCAAAACACTAAAATGGCTATAACTCCTAAACTAGGCGTCTGCGGGGGTCATATTATGCACCAGAAAAAAAAATTCAAAATCTTAAAATTTTAAAATGGCTATAACTCCTAAACTAGGCGTCTGCGGGGGTCATATTATGCACCAGAAGAAAATATTTCAAAACACTAAAATGGCTATAACTCCTAAACTAGGCGTCTGCGAGGGTCATATTATGCACCAGAAGAAAATATTTCAAAACACTAAAATGGCTATAACTAATAAACTAGGCGTCTGCGGGGGTCATATTAAGCACCAGAAGAAAATATTTCAAAACACTAAAATGGCTATAACTCCTAAACTAGGCGTCTGCGAGGGTCATATTATGCACCAGAAGAAAATATTTCAAAACACTAAAATGGCTATAACTCCTAAACTCGGCGTCTGCGGGGGTCATATTATGCACCAGAAAAAAAAAATCAAAATTTTAAAATGGCTATAACTCCTAAACTAGGCGTCTGCGAGGGTCATATTATGCACCAGAAGAAAATATTTCAAAACACTAAAATGGCTATTACTCCTAAACTAGGCGTCTGCGGGGGTCATATTATGCACCAGAAAAAAAAAATTCAAAATCTTAAAATTTTAAAATGGCTATAACTCCTAAACTAGGCGTCTGCGGGGGTCATATTATGCACCAGAAAAAAAAAATTCAAAATCTTAAAATGGCTATAACTCCTAAACTAGGCGTCTGCGGGGGTCATATTATGCACCAGAAGAAAATATTTCAAAACACTAAAATCGCTATTACTCCTAAACTAGGCGTCTGCGAGGGTCATATTATGCATCAGAAGAAAAAATTTCAAAACACTAAAATGGCTATAACTCCTAAACTAGGCGTCTGCGAGGGTCATATTATGCATCAGAAGAAAAAATTTCAAAACACTAAAATGGCTATAACTCCTAAACTAGGCGTCTGCGAGGGTCATATTATGCACCAGAAGAAAATATTTCAAAACACTAAAATGGCTATAACTCCTAAACTAGGCGTCTGCGAGGGTCATATTATGCACCAGAAGAAAATATTTCAAAACACTAAAATGGCTATAACTCCTTAACTAGGCGTCTGCGGGGGTCATATTATGCACCAGAAGAAAATATTTCAAAACACTAAAATGGCTATAACTCCTAAACTAGGCGTCTGCGAGGGTCATATTATGCACCAGAAGAAAATATTTCAAAACACTAAAATGGCTATAACTAATAAACTAGGCGTCTGCGAGGGTCATATTATGCACCAAAAAAAAAAATTCAAAATCTTAAAATCTCTATAACTCCTAAACTAGGCGTCTGCGGGGGTCATATTATGCACCAGAAGAAAATATTTCAAAACACTAAAATGGCTATAACTCCTAAACTAGGCGTCTGCGAGGGTCATATTATGCACCAGAAGAAAATATTTCAAAACACTAAAATGGCTATAACTAATAAACTAGGCGTCTGCGGGGGTCATATTAAGCACCAGAAGAAAATATTTCAAAACACTAAAATGGCTATAACTCCTAAACTAGGCGTCTGCGAGGGTCATATTATGCACCAGAAGAAAATATTTCAAAACACTAAAATGGCTATAACTCCTAAACTCGGCGTCTGCGGGGGTCATATTATGCACCAGAAAAAAAAAATCAAAATTTTAAAATGGCTATAACTCCTAAACTAGGCGTCTGCGAGGGTCATATTATGCACCAGAAGAAAATATTTCAAAACACTAAAATGGCTATTACTCCTAAACTAGGCGTCTGCGGGGGTCATATTATGCACCAGAAAAAAAAAATTCAAAATCTTAAAATTTTAAAATGGCTATAACTCCTAAACTAGGCGTCTGCGGGGGTCATATTATGCACCAGAAAAAAAAAATTCAAAATCTTAAAATGGCTATAACTCCTAAACTAGGCGTCTGCGGGGGTCATATTATGCACCAGAAGAAAATATTTCAAAACACTAAAATCGCTATTACTCCTAAACTAGGCGTCTGCGAGGGTCATATTATGCATCAGAAGAAAAAATTTCAAAACACTAAAATGGCTATAACTCCTAAACTAGGCGTCTGCGAGGGTCATATTATGCATCAGAAGAAAAAATTTCAAAACACTAAAATGGCTATAACTCCTAAACTAGGCGTCTGCGAGGGTCATATTATGCACCAGAAGAAAATATTTCAAAACACTAAAATGGCTATAACTCCTAAACTAGGCGTCTGCGAGGGTCATATTATGCACCAGAAGAAAATATTTCAAAACACTAAAATGGCTATAACTCCTTAACTAGGCGTCTGCGGGGGTCATATTATGCACCAGAAGAAAATATTTCAAAACACTAAAATGGCTATAAATCCTAAACTAGGCGTCTGCGGGGGTCATATTATGCACCAAAAAAAAAAAATTCAAAATTTTAAAATGGCTATAACTCCTAAACTAGGCATCTGCGGGGGTCATATTATGCACCAGAAAAAAATATTTCAAAACACTAAAACGGCTATAACTCCTAAACTAGGCGTCTGCGAGGGTCATATTATGCACCAGAAAAAAAAAATTCAAAATTTTAAAATGGCTATAACTCCTAAACTAGGCATCTGCGGGGGTCATATTATGCACCAGAAAAAAATATTTCAAAACACTAAAACGGCTATAACTCCTAAACTAGGCGTCTGCGAGGGTCATATTATGCACCAGAAGAAAATATTTCAAAACACTAAAATGGCAATAACTTCTAAACTAGGCGTCTGCGGGGGTCATATTATGCACCAGAAGAAAATATTTCAAAACACTAAAATGGCTATAACTCCTAAACTAGGCGTCTGCGTGGGTCATATTAAGCACCAGAAAAAAAAAATCAAAATCTTAAAATGGCTATAACTCCTAAACTAGGCGTCTGCGGGGTCATATTATGCATCAGAAGAAAATATTTCAAAACACTAAAATGGCTATAACTCCTAAACTAGGCGTCTGCGAGGGTCATATTATGCATCAGAAGAAAATATTTCAAAACACTAAAATGGCTATAACTCCTAAACTAGGCGTCTGCGAGGGTCATATTATGCACCAGAAGAAAATATTTCAAAACACTAAAATGGCTATAACTCCTTAACTAGGCGTCTGCGGGGGTCATATTATGCACCAGAAGAAAATATTTCAAAACACTAAAATGGCTATAACTCCTAAACTAGGCGTCTGCGTGGGTCATATTAAGCACCAGAAAAAAAAATTCAAAATCTTAAAATGGCTATAACTCCTAAACTAGGCGTCTGCGTGGGTCATATTATGCATCAGAAAAAAAAAATCAAAATTTTAAAATGGCTATAACTCCTAAACTAGGCGTCTGCGAGGGTCATATTATGCACCAGAAAAAAAAAATTCAAAATTTTAAAATGGCTATAACTCCTAAACTAGGCATCTGCGGGGGTCATATTATGCACCAGAAAAAAATATTTCAAAACACTAAAACGGCTATAACTCCTAAACTAGGCGTCTGCGAGGGTCATATTATGCACCAGAAGAAAATATTTCAAAACACTAAAATGGCAATAACTTCTAAACTAGGCGTCTGCGGGGGTCATATTATGCACCAGAAGAAAATATTTCAAAACACTAAAATGGCTATAACTCCTAAACTAGGCGTCTGCGTGGGTCATATTAAGCACCAGAAAAAAAAAATCAAAATCTTAAAATGGCTATAACTCCTAAACTAGGCGTCTGCGGGGTCATATTATGCATCAGAATTAAATATTTCAAAACACTAAAATGGCTATAACTCCTAAACTAGGCGTCTGCGAGGGTCATATTATGCATCAGAAGAAAATATTTCAAAACACTAAAATGGCTATAACTCCTAAACTAGGCGTCTGCGAGGGTCATATTATGCACCAGAAGAAAATATTTCAAAACACTAAAATGGCTATAACTCCTTAACTAGGCGTCTGCGGGGGTCATATTATGCACCAGAAGAAAATATTTCAAAACACTAAAATGGCTATAACTCCTAAACTAGGCGTCTGCGTGGGTCATATTAAGCACCAGAAAAAAAAATTCAAAATCTTAAAATGGCTATAACTCCTAAACTAGGCGTCTGCGTGGGTCATATTAAGCACCAGAAAAAAAAATTCAAAATCTTAAAATGGCTATAACTCCTAAACTAGGCGTCTGCTGGGGTCATATTATGCACCAGAAGAAAGTATTTCAAAACACTAAAATGGCTATAACTCCTAAACTAGGCGTCTGCGAGGGTCATATTATGCACCAGAAGAAAATATTTCAAAACACTAAAATGGCTATAACTCCTAAACTAGGCGTCTGCGGGGGTCATATTAAGCACCAGAAAAAAAAAAATTCAAAATTTTAAAATGGCTATAACTCCTAAACTAGGCGTCTGCGGGGGTCATATTATGCACCAGAAGAAAATATTTCAAAACACTAAAATGGCTATAACTCCTAAACTAGGCGTCTGCGAGGGTCATATTATGCACCAGAAGAAAATATTTCAAAACACCAAAATGGCTATAACTCCTAAACTAGGCGTCTGCGGGGGTCATATTATGCACCAGAAGAAAATGTTTCAAAACACTAAAATGGCTATATCTCCTAAACTAGGCGTCTGCGGGGGTCATATTATGCACCAGATGAAAATATTTCAAAACACTAAAATGGCTATAACTCCTATACTAGGCGTCTGCGGGGGTCATATTATGCACCAGAAGAAAATGTTTCAAAACACTAAAATGGCTATAACTCCTAAACTAGGCGTCTGCGGGGGTCATATTAAGCACCAGAAAAAAAAAAATTCAAAATTTTAAAATGGCTATAACTCCTAAACTAGGCGTCTGCGGGGGTCATATTATGCACCAGAAGAAAATATTTCAAAACACTAAAATGGCTATAACTCCTAAACTAGGCGTCTGCGTGGGTCATATTAAGCACCAGAAAAAAAAATTCAAAATCTTAAAATGGCTATAACTCCTAAACTAGGCGTCTGCGAGCGTCATATTATGCACCAGAAGAAAATATTTCAAAACACTAAAATGGCTATAACTCCTAAACTAGGCGTCTGCGTGGGTCATATTAAGCACCAGAAAAAAAAATTCAAAATCTTAAAATGGCTATAACTCCTAAACTAGGCGTCTGCGAGCGTCATATTATGCACCAGAAGAAAATATTTCAAAACACTAAAATGGCTATAACTCCTAAACTAGGCGTCTGCTGGGGTCATATTATGCACCAGAAGAAAATATTTCAAAACACTAAAATGGCTATAACTCCTAAACTAGGCGTCTGCGAGGGTCATATTATGCACCAGAAGAAAATATTTCAAAACACTAAAATGGCTATAACTCCTAAACTAGGCGTCTGCGGGGGTCATATTAAGCACCAGAAAAAAAAAAATTCAAAATTTTAAAATGGCTATAACTCCTAAACTAGGCGTCTGCGGGGGTCATATTATGCACCAGAAGAAAATATTTCAAAACACTAAAATGGCTATAACTCCTAAACTAGGCGTCTGCGAGGGTCATATTATGCACCAGAAGAAAATATTTCAAAACAACAAAATGGCTATAACTCCTAAAGTAGGCGTCTGCGGGGGTCATATTAAGCACCAGAAAAAAAAATTCTAAAATTTTAAAATGGCTATAACTCCTAAACTAGGCGTCTGCGGGGGTCATATTATGCACCAGAAAAAAAAAATTCAAAATTTTAAAATGGCTATAACTCCTAAACTAGGCGTCTGCGAGGGTCATATTATGCACCAGAAGAAAATATTTCAAAACACTAAAATGGCTATAACTCCTAAACTAGGCGTCTGCGTGGGTCATATTAAGCACCAGAAAAAAAAATTCAAAATCTTAAAATGGCTATAACTCCTAAACTAGGCGTCTGCGAGCGTCATATTATGCACCAGAAGAAAATATTTCAAAACACTAAAATGGCTATAACTCCTAAACTAGGCGTCTGCGTGGGTCATATTAAGCACCAGAAAAAAAAATTCAAAATCTTAAAATGGCTATAACTCCTAAACTAGGCGTCTGCGAGCGTCATATTATGCACCAGAAGAAAATATTTCAAAACACTAAAATGGCTATAACTCCTAAACTAGGCGTCTGCGGGGGTCATATTATGCACCAGAAAAAAAAAATTCAAAATCTTAAAATGGCTATAACTCCTAAACTAGGCGTCTGCTGGGGTCATATTATGCACCAGAAGAAAATATTTCAAAACACTAAAATGGCTATAACTCCTAAACTAGGCGTCTGCGAGGGTCATATTATGCACCAGAAGAAAATATTTCAAAACACTAAAATGGCTATAACTCCTAAACTAGGCGTCTGCGGGGGTCATATTAAGCACCAGAAAAAAAAAAATTCAAAATTTTAAAATGGCTATAACTCCTAAACTAGGCGTCTGCGGGGGTCATATTATGCACCAGAAGAAAATATTTCAAAACACTAAAATGGCTATAACTCCTAAACTAGGCGTCTGCGAGGGTCATATTATGCACCAGAAGAAAATATTTCAAAACAACAAAATGGCTATAACTCCTAAAGTAGGCGTCTGCGGGGGTCATATTAAGCACCAGAAAAAAAAATTCTAAAATTTTAAAATGGCTATAACTCCTAAACTAGGCGTCTGCGGGGGTCATATTATGCACCAGAAAAAAAAAATTCAAAATTTTAAAATGGCTATAACTCCTAAACTAGGCGTCTGCGAGGGTCATATTATGCACCAGAAGAAAATATTTCAAAACACTAAAATGGCTATAACTCCTAAACTAGGCGTCTGCGGGGGTCATATTATGCACCAGAAAAAAATATTTCAAAACACTAAAATGGCTATAACTCCTAAACTAGGCGTCTGCGGGGGTAATATTATGCACCAGAAAAAAAAAATTCAAAATTTTAAAATGGCTATAACTCCTAAACTAGGCGTCTGCGGGGGTCATATTATGCACCAGAAAAAAAAAATTCAAAATTTTAAAATGGCTATAACTCCTAAACTAGGCGTCTGCGAGGGTCATATTATGCACCAGAAAAAAATATTTTAAAACACTAAAATGGCTATAACTCCTGAACTAGGCGTCTGCGGGGGTAATATTATGCACCAGAAAAAAAAAATTCAAAATTTTAAAATGGCTATAACTCCTAAACTAGGCGTCTGCGAGGGTCATATTATGCACCAGAAGAAAATATTTCAAAACACTAAAATGGCTATAACTCCTAAACTAGGCGTCTGCGGGGGTCATATTATGCACCAGAAAAAAATTTCAAAATCTTAAAATGGCTATAACTCCTAAACTAGGCGTCTGCGGGGGTCATATTATGCACCAGAAAAAAATATTTCAGAACTCTAAAATGGCTATAACTCCTAAACTAGGCTTCTGCGGGGGTCATATTATGCACCAGAAAAAAAAAAATTCAGAATCTTAAAATGGCTATAACTCCTAAACTAGGCGCCTGCGACGGTCATATTATGCAGCAGAAAAAAATATTTCAAAACACTAAAATGGCTATAACTCCTAAACTAGGCGTCTGCGGGGGTCATATTATGCACCAGAAAAAAAAAATTCAAAATTATAAAATGGCTATAACTCCTAAACTAGGCGTCTGCGAGGGTCATATTATGCACCAGAAGAAAATATTTCAAAACACTAAAATGGCTATAACTCCTAAACTAGGCATCTGCGAGGGTCATATTATGCACCAGAAAAAAATATTTCAAAACACTAAAATGGCTATAACTCCTAAACTAGGCGTCTGCGGGGGTCATATTATGCACCAGAAAAAAAAAATTCAAAATCTTAAAATGGCTATAACTCCTAAACTAGGCGTCTGCGGGGGTCATATTATGCACCAGAAAAAAAAAATTCAAAATTTTAAAATGGCTATAACTCCTAAACTAGGCGTCTGCGGGGGTCATATTATGCACCAGAAGAAAATATTTCAAAACACTAAAATGGCTATAAATTCTAAACTAGGCGTCTGCGGGGGTCATATTATGCACCAGAAGAAAATATTTCAAAACACTAAAATGGCTTTAACTCCTAAACTAGGCGTCTGCGAGGGTCATATTATGCACCAGAAGAAAATATTTCAAAACACTAAAATGGCTTTAACTCCTAAACTAGGCGTCTGCGGGGGTCATATTATGCACCAGAAAAAAAAAATTCAAAATCTTAAAATGGCTATAACTCCTAAACTAGGCGTCTGCGGGGGTCATATTATGCACCAGAAAAAAAAAATTCAAAATTTTAAAATGGCTATAACTCCTAAACTAGGCGTCTGCGGGGGTCATATTATGCACCAGGAGAAAATATTTCAAAACACTAAAATGGCTATAAATTCTAAACTAGGCGTCTGCGGGGGTCATATTATGCACCAGAAAAAAAAAATTCAAAATTTTAAAATGGCTATAACTCCTAAACTAGGCATCTGCGGGGGTCATATTATGCACCAGAAAAAAAAAATTCAAAATCTTAAAATGGCTATAACTCCTAAACTAGGCGTCTGCGAGGGTCATATTATGCACCAGAAGAAAATATTTCAAAACACTAAAATGGCTTTAACTCCTAAACTAGGCGTCTGCGGGGGTCATATTATGCACCAGAAAAAAAAAATTCAAAATCTTAAAATGGCTATAACTCCTAAACTAGGCGTCTGCGGGGGTCATATTATGCACCAGAAAAAAAAAATTCAAAATTTTAAAATGGCTATAACTCCTAAACTAGGCATCTGCGGGGGTCATATTATGCACCAGAAAAAAATATTTCAAAATTTTAAAATGGCTATAACTCCTAAACTAGGCGTCTGCGGGGGTCATATTATGCACCAGAAAAAAAAAATTCAAAATCTTAAAATGGCTATAACTCCTAAACTAGGCGTCTGCGGGGGTCATATTAAGCACCAGAAAAACAAAAATTCAAAATTTTAAAATTTTAAAATGGTTATAACTCCTAAACTAGGCGTCTGCGGGGGTCATATTATGCACCAGAAAAAAATATTTCAAAACACTAAAATGGCTATAACTCCTAAACTAGGCATCTGCGGGGGTCATATTATGCACCAGAAAAAAATATTTCAAAACACTAAAATGGCTATAACTCCTAAACTAGGCGTCTGCGGGGGTCATATTATGCACCAGAAAAAAATATTTCAAAACACTAAAATGGCTATAATTCCTAAACTAGGCGTCTGGGAGGGTCATATTATGCACCAGAAGAAAATATTTCAAAACACTAAAATGGCTTTAACTCCTAAACTAGGCGTCTGCGGGGGTCATATTATGCACCAGAAAAAAAAAATTCAAAATCTTAAAATGGCTATAACTCCTAAACTAGGCGTCTGCGGGGGTCATATTATGCACCAGAAAAAAAAAATTCAAAATTTTAAAATGGCTATAACTCCTAAACTAGGCGTCTGCGGGGGTCATATTATGCACCAGAAGAAAATATTTCAAAACACTAAAATGGCTATAAATTCTAAACTAGGCGTCTGCGGGGGTCATATTATGCACCAGAAGAAAATATTTCAAAACACTAAAATGGCTTTAACTCCTAAACTAGGCGTCTGCGAGGGTCATATTATGCACCAGAAGAAAATATTTCAAAACACTAAAATGGCTTTAACTCCTAAACTAGGCGTCTGCGGGGGTCATATTATGCACCAGAAAAAAAAAATTCAAAATCTTAAAATGGCTATAACTCCTAAACTAGGCGTCTGCGGGGGTCATATTATGCACCAGAAAAAAAAAATTCAAAATTTTAAAATGGCTATAACTCCTAAACTAGGCGTCTGCGGGGGTCATATTATGCACCAGAAGAAAATATTTCAAAACACTAAAATGGCTATAAATTCTAAACTAGGCGTCTGCGGGGGTCATATTATGCACCAGAAAAAAAAAATTCAAAATTTTAAAATGGCTATAACTCCTAAACTAGGCATCTGCGGGGGTCATATTATGCACCAGAAAAAAAAAATTCAAAATCTTAAAATGGCTATAACTCCTAAACTAGGCGTCTGCGAGGGTCATATTATGCACCAGAAGAAAATATTTCAAAATACTAAAATGGCTTTAACTCCTAAACTAGGCGTCTGCGAGGGTCATATTATGCACCAGAAGAAAATATTTCAAAACACTAAAATGGCTTTAACTCCTAAACTAGGCGTCTGCGGGGGTCATATTATGCACCAGAAAAAAAAAATTCAAAATCTTAAAATGGCTATAACTCCTAAACTAGGCGTCTGCGGGGGTCATATTAAGCACCAGAAAAACAAAAATTCAAAATTTTAAAATTTTAAAATGGTTATAACTCCTAAACTAGGCGTCTGCGGGGGTCATATTATGCACCAGAAAAAAATATTTCAAAACACTAAAATGGCTATAATTCCTAAACTAGGCGTCTGGGAGGGTCATATTATGCACCAGAAGAAAATATTTCAAAACACTAAAATGGCTTTAACTCCTAAACTAGGCGTCTGCGGGGGTCATATTATGCACCAGAAAAAAAAAATTCAAAATCTTAAAATGGCTATAACTCCTAAACTAGGCGTCTGCGGGGGTCATATTATGCACCAGAAAAAAAAAATTCAAAATTTTAAAATGGCTATAACTCCTAAACTAGGCGTCTGCGGCGGTCATATTATGCACCAGAAGAAAATATTTCAAAACACTAAAATGGCTTTAACTCCTAAACTAGGCGTCTGCGGGGGTCATATTATGCACCAGAAAAAAAAAATTCAAAATCTTAAAATGGCTATAACTCCTAAACTAGGCGTCTGCGGGGGTCATATTATGCACCAGAAAAAAAAAATTCAAAATTTTAAAATGGCTATAACTCCTAAACTAGGCGTCTGCGAGGGTCATATTATGCACCAGAAAAAAATATTTTAAAACACTAAAATGGCTATAACTCCTAAACTAGGCGTCTGCGGGGGTAATATTATGCACCAGAAAAAAAAAATTCAAAATTTTAAAATGGCTATAACTCCTAAACTAGGCGTCTGCGAGGGTCATATTATGCACCAGAAGAAAATATTTCAAAACACTAAAATGGCTATAACTCCTAAACTAGGCGTCTGCGGGGGTCATATTATGCACCAGAAAAAAATTTCAAAATCTTAAAATGGCTATAACTCCTAAACTAGGCGTCTGCGGGGGTCATATTATGCACCAGAAAAAAATATTTCAGAACTCTAAAATGGCTATAACTCCTAAACTAGGCTTCTGCGGGGGTCATATTATGCACCAGAAAAAAAAAAATTCAGAATCTTAAAATGGCTATAACTCCTAAACTAGGCGCCTGCGACGGTCATATTATGCACCAGAAAAAAATATTTCAAAACACTAAAATGGCTATAACTCCTAAACTAGGCGTCTGCGGGGGTCATATTATGCACCAGAAAAAAAAAATTCAAAATTTTAAAATGGCTATAACTCCTAAACTAGGCGTCTGCGAGGGTCATATTATGCACCAGAAGAAAATATTTCAAAACACTAAAATGGCTATAACTCCTAAACTAGGCGTCTGCGAGGGTCATATTATGCACCAGAAAAAAATATTTCAAAACACTAAAATGGCTATAACTCCTAAACTAGGCGTCTGCGGGGGTCATATTATGCACCAGAAAAAAAAAATTCAAAATCTTAAAATGGCTATAACTCCTAAACTAGGCGTCTGCGGGGGTCATATTATGCACCAGAAAAAAAAAATTCAAAATTTTAAAATGGCTATAACTCCTAAACTAGGCGTCTGCGGGGGTCATATTATGCACCAGAAGAAAATATTTCAAAACACTAAAATGGCTATAAATTCTAAACTAGGCGTCTGCGGGGGTCATATTATGCACCAGAAGAAAATATTTCAAAACACTAAAATGGCTATAACTCCTAAACTAGGCTTCTGCGGGGGTCATATTATGCACCAGAAAAAAAAAAATTCAGAATCTTAAAATGGCTATAACTCCTAAACTAGGCGCCTGCGACGGTCATATTATGCACCAGAAAAAAATATTTCAAAACACTAAAATGGCTATAACTCCTAAACTAGGCGTCTGCGGGGGTCATATTATGCACCAGAAAAAAAAAATTCAAAATTTTAAAATGGCTATAACTCCTAAACTAGGCGTCTGCGAGGGTCATATTATGCACCAGAAGAAAATATTTCAAAACACTAAAATGGCTATAACTCCTAAACTAGGCGTCTGCGAGGGTCATATTATGCACCAGAAAAAAATATTTCAAAACACTAAAATGGCTATAACTCCTAAACTAGGCGTCTGCGGGGGTCATATTATGCACCAGAAAAAAAAAATTCAAAATCTTAAAATGGCTATAACTCCTAAACTAGGCGTCTGCGGGGGTCATATTATGCACCAGAAAAAAAAAATTCAAAATTTTAAAATGGCTATAACTCCTAAACTAGGCGTCTGCGAGGGTCATATTATGCACCAGAAAAAAATATTTCAAAACACTAAAATGGCTATAACTCCTAAACTAGGCGTCTGCGGGGGTCATATTATGCACCAGAAAAAAAAAATTCAAAATCTTAAAATGGCTATAACTCCTAAACTAGGCGTCTGCGGGGGTCATATTATGCACCAGAAAAAAAAAATTCAAAATTTTAAAATGGCTATAACTCCTAAACTAGGCGTCTGAGGGGGTCATATTATGCACCAGAAGAAAATATTTCAAAACACTAAAATGGCTATAAATTCTAAACTAGGCGTCTGCGGGGGTCATATTATGCACCAGAAAAAAAAAATTCAAAATTTTAAAATGGCTATAACTCCTAAACTAGGCATCTGCGGGGGTCATATTATGCACCAGAAAAAAAAAATTCAAAATCTTAAAATGGCTATAACTCCTAAACTAGGCGTCTGCGGGGGTCATATTATGCACCAGAAAAAAAAAATTCAAAATCTTAAAATGGCTATAACTCCTAAACTAGGCGTCTGCGGGGGTCATATTATGCACCAGAAAAAAATATTTCAAAACACTAAAATGGCTATAACTCCTAAACTAGGCGTCTGCGGGGGTCATATTATGCACCAGAAAAAAAAAAATTCTAAATCTTAAAATGGCTATAACTCCTAAACTAGGCGTCTGCGGGGGTCATATTAAGCACCAGAAAAACAAAAATTCAAAATTTTAAAATTTTAAAATGGCTATAAGTCCTAAACTAGGCGTCTGCGGGGGTCATATTATGCACCAGAAAAAAATATTTCAAAACACTAAAATGGCTATAACTCCTAAACTAGGCGTCTGCGGGGGTCATATTATGCACCAGAAAAAAAAAAATTCTAAATCTTAAAATGGCTATAACTCCTAAACTAGGCGTCTGCGGGGGTCATATTAAGCACCAGAAAAACAAAAATTCAAAATTTTAAAATTTTAAAATGGTTATAACTCCTAAACTAGGCGTCTGCGGGGGTCATATTATGCACCAGAAAAAAATATTTCAAAACACTAAAATGGCTATAATTCCTAAACTAGGCGTCTGGGAGGGTCATATTATGCACCAGAAGAAAATATTTCAAAACACTAAAATGGCTTTAACTCCTAAACTAGGCGTCTGCGAGGGTCATATTATGCACCAGAAGAAAATATTTCAAAACACTAAAATGGCTATAACTCCTAAACTAGGCGTCTGCGGGGGTCATATTATGCACCAGAAAAAAAAAAATTCAAAATCTTAAAATGGCTATAACTCCTAAACTAGGCGTCTGCGGGTGTCATATTATGCACCAGAAAAAAAAAATTCAAAATTTTAAAATGGCTATAACTCCTAAACTAGGCGTCTGCGGGGGTCATATTATGCACCAGAAGAAAATATTTCAAAACACTAAAATGGCTATAAATTCTAAACTAGGCGTCTGCGGGGGTCATATTATGCACCAGAAAAAAAAAATTCAAAATTTTAAAATGGCTATAACTCCTAAACTAGGCGTCTGCGAGGGTCATATTATGCACCAGAAAAAAAAATTCAAAATCTTAAAATGGCTATAACTCCTAAACTAGGCGTCTGCGGGGGTCATATTATGCACCAGAAAAAAATATCTCAAAACACTAAAATGGCTATAATTCCTAAACTAGGCGTCTGCGAGGGTCATATTATGCACCAGAAGAAAATATTTCAAAACACTAAAATGGCTATAACTCCTAAACTAGGCGTCTGCGAGGGTCATATTATGCACCAGAAGAAAATATTTCAAAACACTAAAATGGCTATAACTCCTAAACTAGGCGTCTGCGAGGGTCATATTATGCACCAGAAAAAAATATTTCAAAACACTAAAATGGCTATAATTCCTAAACTAGGCGTCTGCGAGGGTCATATTATGCACCAGAAGAAAATATTTCAAAACACTAAAATGGCTTTAACTCCTAAACTAGGCGTCTGCGAGGGTCATATTATGCACCAGAAGAAAATATTTCAAAACACTAAAATGGCTATAACTCCTAAACTAGGCGTCTGCGAGGGTCATATTATGCACCAGAAGAAAATATTTCAAAACACTAAAATGGCTATAACTCCTAAACTAGGCGTCTGCGAGGGTCATATTATGCACCAGAAAAAAATATTTCAAAACACTAAAATGGCTATAACTCCTAAACTAGGCGTCTGGGGGGGTCATATTATGCACCAGAAAAAAAAAATTCAAAATCTTAAAATGGCTATAACTCCTAAACTAGGCGTCTGCGGGGGTCATATTATGCACCAGAAAAAAATATTTCAAAACACTAAAATGGCTTTAACTCCTAAACTAGGCGTCTGCGAGGGTCATATTATGCACCAGAAGAAAATATTTCAAAACACTAAAATGGCTTTAACTCCTAAACTAGGCGTCTGCGAGGGTCATATTATGCACCAGAAGAAAATATTTCAAAACACTAAAATGGCTATAACTCCTAAACTAGGCGTCTGCGGGGGTCATATTATGCACCAGAAAAAAAAAATTCAAAATCTTAAAATGGCTATAACTCCTAAACTAGGCGTCTGCGGGTGTCATATTATGCACCAGAAAAAAAAAATTCAAAATTTTAAAATGGCTATAACTCCTAAACTAGGCGTCTGCGGGGGTCATATTATGCACCAGAAGAAAATATTTCAAAACACTAAAATGGCTATAAATTCTAAACTAGGCGTCTGCGGGGGTCATATTATGCACCAGAAAAAAAAAATTCAAAATTTTAAAATGGCTATAACTCCTAAACTAGGCATCTGCGGGGGTCATATTATGCACCAGAAAAAAATATTTCAAAACACTAAAACGGCTATAACTCCTAAACTAGGCGTCTGCGAGGGTCATATTATGCACCAGAAGAAAATATTTCAAAACACTAAAATGGCAATAACTTCTAAACTAGGCGTCTGCGGGGGTCATATTATGCACCAGAAAAAAAAAATTCAAAATTTTAAAATGGCTATAACTCCTAAACTAGGCGTCTGCGGGGGTCATATTATGCACCAGAAAAAAATATTTCAAAACTCTAAAATGGCTATAACTCCTAAACTAGGCGTCTGGGGGGGTCATATTATGCACCAGAAAAAAAAAATTCAAAATCTTAAAATGGCTATAACTCCTAAACTAGGCGTCTGCGGGGGTCATATTAAGCACCAGAAAAACAAAAATTCAAAATTTTAAAATTTTAAAATGGCTATAACTCCTAAACTAGGCGTCTGCGGGGGTCATATTATGCACCAGAAAAAAATATTTCAAAACACTAAAATGGCTATAATTCCTAAACTAGGCGTCTGCGAGGGTCATATTATGCACCAGAAGAAAATATTTCAAAACACTAAAATGGCTATAACTCCTAAACTAGGCGTCTGCGGGGGTCATATTATGCACCAGAAAAAAAAAATTCAAAATCTTAAAATGGCTATAACTCCTAAACTAGGCGTCTGCGGGTGTCATATTATGCACCAGAAAAAAAAAATTCAAAATTTTAAAATGGCTATAACTCCTAAACTAGGCGTCTGCGGGGGTCATATTATGCACCAGAAGAAAATATTTCAAAACACTAAAATGGCTATAAATTCTAAACTAGGCGTCTGCGGGGGTCATATTATGCACCAGAAAAAAAAAATTCAAAATTTTAAAATGGCTATAACTCCTAAACTAGGCATCTGCGGGGGTCATATTATGCACCAGAAAAAAATATTTCAAAACACTAAAATGGCTATAACTCCTAAACTAGGCGTCTGCGGGGGTCATATTATGCACCAGAAAAAAATATTTCAAAACACTAAAATGGCTATAACTCCTAAACTAGGCGTCTGCGGGGGTCATATTATGCACCAGAAAAAAAAAAATTCTAAATCTTAAAATGGCTATAACTCCTAAACTAGGCGTCTGCGGGGGTCATATTAAGCACCAGAAAAACAAAAATTCAAAATTTTAAAATTTTAAAATGGTTATAACTCCTAAACTAGGCGTCTGCGGGGGTCATATTATGCACCAGAAAAAAATATTTCAAAACACTAAAATGGCTATAATTCCTAAACTAGGCGTCTGGGAGGGTCATATTATGCACCAGAAGAAAATATTTCAAAACACTAAAATGGCTTTAACTCCTAAACTAGGCGTCTGCGAGGGTCATATTATGCACCAGAAGAAAATATTTCAAAACACTAAAATGGCTATAACTCCTAAACTAGGCGTCTGCGGGGGTCATATTATGCACCAGAAAAAAAAAAATTCAAAATCTTAAAATGGCTATAACTCCTAAACTAGGCGTCTGCGGGTGTCATATTATGCACCAGAAAAAAAAAATTCAAAATTTTAAAATGGCTATAACTCCTAAACTAGGCGTCTGCGGGGGTCATATTATGCACCAGAAGAAAATATTTCAAAACACTAAAATGGCTATAAATTCTAAACTAGGCGTCTGCGGGGGTCATATTATGCACCAGAAAAAAAAAATTCAAAATTTTAAAATGGCTATAACTCCTAAACTAGGCGTCTGCGAGGGTCATATTATGCACCAGAAAAAAAAATTCAAAATCTTAAAATGGCTATAACTCCTAAACTAGGCGTCTGCGGGGGTCATATTATGCACCAGAAAAAAATATCTCAAAACACTAAAATGGCTATAATTCCTAAACTAGGCGTCTGCGAGGGTCATATTATGCACCAGAAGAAAATATTTCAAAACACTAAAATGGCTATAACTCCTAAACTAGGCGTCTGCGAGGGTCATATTATGCACCAGAAGAAAATATTTCAAAACACTAAAATGGCTATAACTCCTAAACTAGGCGTCTGCGAGGGTCATATTATGCACCAGAAAAAAATATTTCAAAACACTAAAATGGCTATAATTCCTAAACTAGGCGTCTGCGAGGGTCATATTATGCACCAGAAGAAAATATTTCAAAACACTAAAATGGCTTTAACTCCTAAACTAGGCGTCTGCGAGGGTCATATTATGCACCAGAAGAAAATATTTCAAAACACTAAAATGGCTATAACTCCTAAACTAGGCGTCTGCGAGGGTCATATTATGCACCAGAAGAAAATATTTCAAAACACTAAAATGGCTATAACTCCTAAACTAGGCGTCTGCGAGGGTCATATTATGCACCAGAAAAAAATATTTCAAAACACTAAAATGGCTATAACTCCTAAACTAGGCGTCTGGGGGGGTCATATTATGCACCAGAAAAAAAAAATTCAAAATCTTAAAATGGCTATAACTCCTAAACTAGGCGTCTGCGGGGGTCATATTATGCACCAGAAAAAAATATTTCAAAACACTAAAATGGCTTTAACTCCTAAACTAGGCGTCTGCGAGGGTCATATTATGCACCAGAAGAAAATATTTCAAAACACTAAAATGGCTTTAACTCCTAAACTAGGCGTCTGCGAGGGTCATATTATGCACCAGAAGAAAATATTTCAAAACACTAAAATGGCTATAACTCCTAAACTAGGCGTCTGCGGGGGTCATATTATGCACCAGAAAAAAAAAATTCAAAATCTTAAAATGGCTATAACTCCTAAACTAGGCGTCTGCGGGTGTCATATTATGCACCAGAAAAAAAAAATTCAAAATTTTAAAATGGCTATAACTCCTAAACTAGGCGTCTGCGGGGGTCATATTATGCACCAGAAGAAAATATTTCAAAACACTAAAATGGCTATAAATTCTAAACTAGGCGTCTGCGGGGGTCATATTATGCACCAGAAAAAAAAAATTCAAAATTTTAAAATGGCTATAACTCCTAAACTAGGCATCTGCGGGGGTCATATTATGCACCAGAAAAAAATATTTCAAAACACTAAAACGGCTATAACTCCTAAACTAGGCGTCTGCGAGGGTCATATTATGCACCAGAAGAAAATATTTCAAAACACTAAAATGGCAATAACTTCTAAACTAGGCGTCTGCGGGGGTCATATTATGCACCAGAAAAAAAAAATTCAAAATTTTAAAATGGCTATAACTCCTAAACTAGGCGTCTGCGGGGGTCATATTATGCACCAGAAAAAAATATTTCAAAACTCTAAAATGGCTATAACTCCTAAACTAGGCGTCTGGGGGGGTCATATTATGCACCAGAAAAAAAAAATTCAAAATCTTAAAATGGCTATAACTCCTAAACTAGGCGTCTGCGGGGGTCATATTAAGCACCAGAAAAACAAAAATTCAAAATTTTAAAATGGCTATAACTCCTAAACTAGGCGTCTGCGGGGGTCATATTATGCACCAGAAAAAAATATTTCAAAACACTAAAATGGCTATAATTCCTAAACTAGGCGTCTGCGAGGGTCATATTATGCACCAGAAGAAAATATTTCAAAACACTAAAATGGCTATAACTCCTAAACTAGGCGTCTGCGGGGGTCATATTATGCACCAGAAAAAAAAAATTCAAAATCTTAAAATGGCTATAACTCCTAAACTAGGCGTCTGCGGGTGTCATATTATGCACCAGAAGAAAATATTTCAAAACACTAAAATGGCTATAAATTCTAAACTAGGCGTCTGCGGGGGTCATATTATGCACCAGAAAAAAAAAATTCAAAATTTTAAAATGGCTATAACTCCTAAACTAGGCATCTGCGGGGGTCATATTATGCACCAGAAAAAAATATTTCAAAATTTTAAAATGGCTATAACTCCTAAACTAGGCGTCTGCGGGGGTCATATTATGCACCAGAAAAAAATATCTCAAAACACTAAAATGGCTATAATTCCTAAACTAGGCGTCTGCGAGGGTCATATTATGCACCAGAAGAAAATATTTCGAAACACTAAAATGGCTATAACTCCTAAACTAGGCGTCTGCGAGGGTCATATTATGCACCAGAAGAAAATATTTCAAAACACTAAAATGGCAATAACTTCTAAACTAGGCGTCTGCGGGGGTCATATTATGCACCAGAAAAAAAAAATTCAAAATTTTAAAATGGCTATAACTCCTAAACTAGGCGTCTGCGAGGGTCATATTATGCACCAGAAGAAAATATTTCAAAACACTAAAATGGCTATAACTCCTAAACTAGGCGTCTGCGAGGGTCATATTATGCACCAGAAGAAAATATTTCAAAACACTAAAATGGCTATAACTCCTAAACTAGGCGTCTGCGAGGGTCATATTATGCACCAGAAGAAAATATTTCAAAACACTAAAATGGCTATAACTCCTAAACTAGGCGTCTGCGTGGGTCATATTAAGCACCAGAAAAAAAAATTCAAAATCTTAAAATGGCTATAACTCCTAAACTAGGCGTCTGCGGGGGTCATATTATGCACCAAAAGAAAATATTTCAAAACACTAAAATGGCTATAACTCCTAAACTAGGCGTCTGCGAGGGTCATATTATGCACCAGAAGAAAATATTTCAAAACACTAAAACGGCTATAACTCCTAAACTAGGCGTCTGCGGGGGTCATATTATGCACCAGAAAAAAAAATTCAAAATCTTAAAATGGCTATAACTCCTAAACTAGGCGTCTGCGGGGGTCATATTAAGCACCAGAAAAACAAAAATTCAAAATTTTAAAATTTTAAAATGGCTTTAACTCCTAAACTAGGCGCCTGTGACGGTCATATTTAGCACCAGAAAAAAATATTTCAAAACACTAAAATGGCTATAACTCCCAAACTAGGCGTCTGCGGGGGTCATATTATGTACCAGAAGAAAATATTTCAAAACACTAAAATGGCTATAACTCCTAAACTAGGCGCCTGCGACGGTCATATTTTGCACCAGAAAAAAATATTTCAAAACACTAAAATGGCTATAACTCCTAAACTAGGCGTCTGCGTGGGTCATATTAAGCACCAGAAAAAAAAATTCAAAATCTTAAAATGGCTATAACTCCTAAACTAGGCGTCTGCGGAGGTCATATTATGCACCAGAAAAAAATATTTCAAAACACTAAAATGGCTATAACTCCTAAACTAGGCGTCTGCGGGGGTAATATTATGCACCAGAAAAAAAAAATTCAAAATTTTAAAATGGCTATAACTCCTAAACTAGGCGCCTGTGACGGTCATATTTAGCACCAGAAAAAAATATTTCAAAACACTAAAATGGCTATAACTCCTAAACTAGGCGTCTGCGTGGGTCATATTAAGCACCAGAAAAAAAAATTCAAAATCTTAAAATGGTTATAACTCCTAAACTAGGCGTCTGCGGGTGTCATATTATGCACCAGAAAAAAAAAATTCAAAATTTTAAAATGGTTATAACTCCTAAACTAGGCGCCTGCGACGGTCATATTATGCACCAGAAGAAAATATTTCAAAACACTAAAATGGCTATAACTCCTAAACTAGGAAAAAAATATTTCAAAACACTAAAATGGCTATAACTCCTAAACTAGGCGTCTGCGTGGGTCATATTAAGCACCAGAAAAAAAAATTCTAAATCTTAAAATGGCTATAACTCCTAAACTAGGCGTCTGCGGGGGTCATATTATGCACTAGAAAAAAATATTTCAAAACACTAAAATGGCTATAACTCCTAAACTAGGCGTCTGCGGGGGTAATATTATGCACCAGAAAAAAAAAATTCAAAATTTTAAAATGGCTATAACTCCTAAACTAGGCGTCTGCGGGGGTCATATTATGCACCAGAAGAAAATATTTCAAAACACTAAAATGGATATAACTCCTAAACTAGGCGTCTGCGGGTGTCATATTATGCACCAGAAGAAAATATTTCAAAACACTAAAATGGCTATAACTCCTAAACTAGGCGTCTGCGGCGGTCATATTATGTACTAGAAAAAAATATTTCAAAACACCAAAATGGCTATAACTCCTAAACTAGGCGTCTTCGGGGGTCATATTATGCACCAGAAAAACAAAAATTCAAAATTTTAAAATCGCTATAACTCTTAAACTAGGCATCTGCGGGGGTAATATTATGCACCAGAAAAAAAATATTCCAAAACACTAAAATGGCTATAACTCCTAAACTAGGCGTCTGCGGGGGTCATATTATGCACCAGAAAAAAAATATTCCAAAACACTAAAATGGCTATAACTCCTAAACTAGGCGTCTGCGGGGGTCATATTATGCACCAGAAAAACAAAAATTCAAAATTTTAAAATCGCTATAACTCCTAAACTAGGCATCTGAGGGGGTAATATTATGCACCAGAAAAAAATATTTCAAAACACTAAAATGGCTATAACTCCTAAACTAGGCGTCTGCTGGGGTCATATTATGTACTAGAAAAAAATATTCCAAAAACTAAAATGGCTATAACTCCTAAACTAGGCGTCTGCGGGGGTCATATTATGCACCAGAAAAACAAAAATTCAAAATCTTAAAATCGCTATAACTCCTAACCTAGGCGTCTGCGGGGGTCATATTATGTACTAGAAAAAAATATTCCAAAAACTAAAATGGCTATAACTCCTAACCTAGGCGTCTGCGGGGGTCATATTATGCACCAGAAGAAAATATTTCAAAACACTAAAATGGCTAAAACTCCTAAACTAGGCGTCTGCGGGGGTCATATTATGTACTAGAAAAAAATATTTCAAAACACCAAAATGGCTATAACTCCTAAACTAGGCGTCTGCGGGGGTCATATTATGCACCAGAAAAAAAATATTCCAAAACACTAAAATGGCTATAACTCCTAAACTAGGCGTCTGCGGGGGTCATATTATGCATGAGAAAAACAAAAATTCAAAATTTTAAAATCGCTATAACTCCTAAACTAGGCATCTGAGGGGGTAATATTATGCACCAGAAAAAAATATTTCAAAACACTAAAATGGCTATAACTCCTAAACTAGGCGTCTGCTGGGGTCATATTATGTACTAGAAAAAAATATTCCAAAAACTAAAATGGCTATAACTCCTAAACTAGGCGTCTGCGGGGGTCATATTATGCACCAGAAAAACAAAAATTCAAAATCTTAAAATCGCTATAACTCCTAACCTAGGCGTCTGCGGGGGTCATATTATGTACTAGAAAAAAATATTCCAAAAACTAAAATGGCTATAACTCCTAACCTAGGCGTCTGCGGGGGTCATATTATGCACCAGAAGAAAATATTTCAAAACACTAAAATGGCTATAACTCCTAAACTAGGCGTCTGCGGGGGTCATATTATGCACCAGAAGAAAATATTTCAAAACACTAAAATGGATATAACTCCTAAACTAGGCGTCTGCGGGTGTCATATTATGCACCAGAAGAAAATATTTCAAAACACTAAAATGGCTATAACTCCTAAACTAGGCGTCTGCGGGGGTCATATTATGTACTAGAAAAAAATATTTCAAAACACCAAAATGGCTATAACTCCTAAACTAGGCGTCTTCGGGGGTCATATTATGCACCAGAAAAACAAAAATTCAAAATTTTAAAATCGCTATAACTCCTAAACTAGGCATCTGCGGGGGTAATATTATGCACCAGAAAAAAATATTTCAAAACACTAAAATGGCTATAACTCCTAAACTAGGCGTCTGCGGGGGTCATATTATGCACCAGAAAAACAAAAATTCAAAATTTTAAAATCGCTATAACTCCTAAACTAGGCATCTGAGGGGGTAATATTATGCACCAGAAAAAAATATTTCAAAACACTAAAATGGCTATAACTCCTAAACTAGGCGTCTGCTGGGGTCATATTATGTACTAGAAAAAAATATTCCAAAAACTAAAATGGCTATAACTCCTAAACTAGGCGTCTGCGGGGGTCATATTATGCACCAGAAAAACAAAAATTCAAAATCTTAAAATCGCTATAACTCCTAACCTAGGCGTCTGCGGGGGTCATATTATGTACTAGAAAAAAATATTCCAAAAACTAAAATGGCTATAACTCCTAACCTAGGCGTCTGCGGGGGTCATATTATGCACCAGAAAAAAATATTTCAAAACACTAAAATGGCTATAACTCCTAAACTAGGCGTCTGCGGGGGTCATATTATGTACTAGAAAAAAATATTTCAAAACACCAAAATGGCTATAACTCCTAAACTAGGCGTCTGCGGGGGTCATATTATGCACCAGAAAAAAATATTTCAAAACACTAAAATGGCTATAACTCCTAAACTAGGCGTCTGCTGGGGTCATATTATGCACCAGAAAAAAAAAATTCAAAATCTTAAAATCACTATAACTCCTAAACTAGGCGTCTGCGGGGGTAATATTATGTACTAGAAAAAAATATTCCAAAAACTAAAATGGCTATAACTCCTAAACTAGGCGTCTGCGGGGGTCATATTATGCACCAGAAAAACAAAAATTCAAAATTTTAAAATCGCTATAACTCCTAAACTAGGCATCTGCGGGGGTAATATTATACACCAGAAAAAAATATTTCAAAACACTAAAATGGCTATAACTCCTAAACTAGGCGTCTGCGGGGGTCAAAGTATGCACCAGAAAAAAATATTTCAAAACACTAAAATGGCTATAACTCCTAAACTAGGCGTCTGCGGGGGTCATATTATGTACTAGAAAAAAATATTTCAAAACACCAAAATGGCTATAACTCCTAAACTAGGCGTCTGCGGGGGTCATATTATGCACCAGAAAAAAATATTTCAAAACACTAAAATGGCTATAACTCCTAAACTAGGCGTCTGCGGGGGTCATATTATGTACTAGAAAAAAATATTTCAAAACACCAAAATGGCTATAACTCCTAAACTAGGCGTCTGCGGGGGTCAAAGTATGCACCAGAAAAAAATATTTCAAAACACTAAAATGGCTATAACTCCTAAACTAGGCGTCTGCGGGGGTCATATTATGTACTAGAAAAAAATATTTCAAAACACCAAAATGGCTATAACTCCTAAACTAGGCGTCTGCGGGGGTCATATTATGCACCAGAAAAAAATATTTCAAAACACTAAAATGGCTATAACTCCTAAACTAGGCGTCTGCTGGGGTCATATTATGTACTAGAAAAAAATATTCCAAAAACTAAAATGGCTATAACTCCTAAACTAGGCGTCTGCGGGGGTCATATTATGCACCAGAAAAACAAAAATTCAAAATCTTAAAATCGCTATAACTCCTAACCTAGGCGTCTGCGGGGGTCATATTATGTACTAGAAAAAAATATTTCAAAACACCAAAATGGCTATAACTCCTAAACTAGGCGTCTGCGGGGGTCATATTATGCACCAGAAAAAAAATATTCCAAAACACTAAAATGGCTATAACTCCTAAACTAGGCGTCTGCGGGGGTCATATTATGCACCAGAAAAACAAAAATTCAAAATTTTAAAATCGCTATAACTCCTAAACTAGGCATCTGAGGGGGTAATATTATGCACCAGAAAAAAATATTTCAAAACACTAAAATGGCTATAACTCCTAAACTAGGCGTCTGCTGGGGTCATATTATGTACTAGAAAAAAATATTCCAAAAACTAAAATGGCTATAACTCCTAAACTAGGCGTCTGCGGGGGTCATATTATGCACCAGAAAAACAAAAATTCAAAATCTTAAAATCGCTATAACTCCTAACCTAGGCGTCTGCGGGGGTCATATTATGCACCAGAAGAAAATATTTCAAAACACTAAAATGGCTATAACTCCTAAACTAGGCGTCTGCGGGGGTCATATTATGCACCAGAAGAAAATATTTCAAAACACTAAAATGGATATAACTCCTAAACTAGGCGTCTGCGGGTGTCATATTATGCACCAGAAGAAAATATTTCAAAACACTAAAATGGCTATAACTCCTAAACTAGGCGTCTGCGGGGGTCATATTATGTACTAGAAAAAAATATTTCAAAACACCAAAATGGCTATAACTCCTAAACTAGGCGTCTTCGGGGGTCATATTATGTACTAGAAAAAAATATTTCAAAACACCAAAATGGCTATAACTCCTAAACTAGGCGTCTGCGGGGGTCATATTATGCACCAGAAAAAAATATTTCAAAACACTAAAATGGCTATAACTCCTAAACTAGGCGTCTGCGGGGGTCATATTATGCACCAGAAAAAAAATATTCCAAAACACTAAAATGGCTATAACTCCTAAACTAGGCGTCTGCGGGGGTCATATTATGCACCAGAAAAACAAAAATTCAAAATTTTAAAATCGCTATAACTCCTAAACTAGGCATCTGCGGGGGTAATATTATGCACCAGAAAAAAATATTTCAAAACACTAAAATGGCTATAACTCCTAAACTAGGCGTCTGCGGGGGTCATATTATGCACCAGAAAAAAAATATTCCAAAACACTAAAATGGCTATAACTCCTAAACTAGGCGTCTGCGGGGGTCATATTATGCACCAGAAAAACAAAAATTCAAAATTTTAAAATCGCTATAACTCCTAAACTAGGCATCTGAGGGGGTAATATTATGCACCAGAAAAAAATATTTCAAAACACTAAAATGGCTATAACTCCTAAACTAGGCGTCTGCTGGGGTCATATTATGTACTAGAAAAAAATATTCCAAAAACTAAAATGGCTATAACTCCTAAACTAGGCGTCTGCGGGGGTCATATTATGCACCAGAAAAACAAAAATTCAAAATCTTAAAATCGCTATAACTCCTAACCTAGGCGTCTGCGGGGGTCATATTATGTACTAGAAAAAAATATTCCAAAAACTAAAATGGCTATAACTCCTAACCTAGGCGTCTGCGGGGGTCATATTATGCACCAGAAAAAAATATTTCAAAACACTAAAATGGCTATAACTCCTAAACTAGGCGTCTGCGGGGGTCATATTATGTACTAGAAAAAAATATTTCAAAACACCAAAATGGCTATAACTCCTAAACTAGGCGTCTGCGGGGGTCATATTATGCACCAGAAAAAAATATTTCAAAACACTAAAATGGCTATAACTCCTAAACTAGGCGTCTGCTGGGGTCATATTATGCACCAGAAAAAAAAAATTCAAAATCTTAAAATCGCTATAACTCCTAAACTAGGCGTCTGCGGGGGTAATATTATGTACTAGAAAAAAATATTCCAAAAACTAAAATGGCTATAACTCCTAAACTAGGCGTCTGCGGGGGTCATATTATGCACCAGAAAAACAAAAATTCAAAATTTTAAAATCGCTATAACTCCTAAACTAGGCATCTGCGGGGGTAATATTATACACCAGAAAAAAATATTTCAAAACACTAAAATGGCTATAACTCCTAAACTAGGCGTCTGCGGGGGTCAAAGTATGCACCAGAAAAAAATATTTCAAAACACTAAAATGGCTATAACTCCTAAACTAGGCGTCTGCGGGGGTCATATTATGTACTAGAAAAAAATATTTCAAAACACCAAAATGGCTATAACTCCTAAACTAGGCGTCTGCGGGGGTCATATTATGCACCAGAAAAAAATATTTCAAAACACTAAAATGGCTATAACTCCTAAACTAGGCGTCTGCGGGGGTCATATTATGTACTAGAAAAAAATATTTCAAAACACCAAAATGGCTATAACTCCTAAACTAGGCGTCTGCGTGGGTCAAAGTATGCACCAGAAAAAAATATTTCAAAACACTAAAATGGCTATAACTCCTAAACTAGGCGTCTGCGGGGGTCATATTATGTACTAGAAAAAAATATTTCAAAACACCAAAATGGCTATAACTCCTAAACTAGGCGTCTGCGGGGGTCATATTATGCACCAGAAAAAAATATTTCAAAACACTAAAATGGCTATAACTCCTAAACTAGGCGTCTGCTGGGGTCATATTATGTACTAGAAAAAAATATTCCAAAAACTAAAATGGCTATAACTCCTAAACTAGGCGTCTGCGGGGGTCATATTATGTACTAGAAAAAAATATTTCAAAACACCAAAATGGCTATAACTCCTAAACTAGGCGTCTGCGGGGGTCAAAGTATGCACCAGAAAAAAATATTTCAAAACACTAAAATGGCTATAACTCCTAAACTAGGCGTCTGCGGGGGTCATATTATGTACTAGAAAAAAATATTTCATAACACCAAAATGGCTATAACTCCTAAACTAGGCGTCTGCGGGGGTCATATTATGCACCAGAAAAAAATATTTCAAAACACTAAAATGGCTATAACTCCTAAACTAAGGGTCTGCGGGGGTCAAATTATGCACCAGAAAAAAATATTTCAAAACACTAAAATGGCTATAACTCCTAAACTAGGCGTCTGCGGGGGTCATATTATGCACCAGAAAAAAATATTTCAAAACACTAAAATGGCTATAACTCCTAAACTAGGCGTCTGCGGGGGTCAAAGTATGCACCAGAAAAAAAACATTTCAAGACACTAAAATGGCTATAACTCCTAAACTAGGCGTCTGCGGGGGTCATATTGTGCACCAGAAAAAACAATTTCAAAACACTAAAGTGGCTATAACTCCTAAACTAGGCGTCTGCGGGGGTCATATTATGCACCAGAAAAAAATATTTCAAAACACTAAAATGGCTATAACTCCTAAACTAGGCGTCTGCGGGGGTCATATTATGTACTAGAAAAAAATATTTCAAAACACCAAAATGGCTATAACTCCTAAACTAGGCGTCTGCGGGGGTCATATTATGCACCAGAAAAAAATATTTCAAAACACTAAAATGGCTATAACTCCTAAACTAGGCGTCTGCGGGGGTCATATTATGTACTAGAAAAAAATATTTCAAAACACCAAAATGGCTATAACTCCTAAACTAGGCATCTGCGGGGGTCATTTTTTGCACCAGAAAAAAATATTTCAAAACACTAAAATGGCTATAACTCCTAAACTAGGCGTCTGCGGGGGTCATATTATGTACTAGAAAAAAATATTTCAAAACACCAAAATGGCTATAACTCCTAAACTAGGCGTCTGCGGGGGTCATATTATGCACCAGAAAAAAATATTTCAAAACACTAAAATGGCTATAACTCCTAAACTAGGCGTCTGCGGGGGTCATATTATGTACTAGAAAAAAATATTTCAAAACACCAAAATGGCTATAACTCCTAAACTAGGCGTCTGCGGGGGTCACAGTATGCACCAGAAAAAAATATTTCAAAACACTAAAATGGCTATAACTCCTAAACTAGGCGTCTGCGGGGGTCATATTATGTACTAGAAAAAAATATTTCAAAACACCAAAATGGCTATAACTCCTAAACTAGGCGTCTGCGGGGGTCATATTATGCACCAGAAAAAAATATTTCAAAACACTAAAATGGCTATAACTCCTAAACTAGGCGTCTGCTGGGGTCATATTATGTACTAGAAAAAAATATTCCAAAAACTAAAATGGCTATAACTCCTAAACTAGGCGTCTGCGGGGGTCATATTATGTACTAGAAAAAAATATTTCAAAACACCAAAATGGCTATAACTCCTAAACTAGGCGTCTGCGGGGGTCAAAGTATGCACCAGAAAAAAATATTTCAAAACACTAAAATGGCTATAACTCCTAAACTAGGCGTCTGCGGGGGTCATATTATGTACTAGAAAAAAATATTTCAAAACACCAAAATGGCTATAACTCCTAAACTAGGCGTCTGCGGGGGTCAAAGTATGCACCAGAAAAAAATATTTCAAAACACTAAAATGGCTATAACTCCTAAACTAGGCGTCTGCGGGGGTCATATTATGCACCAGAAAAAAATATTTCAAAACACTAAAATGGCTATAACTCCTAAACTAGGCGTCTGCGGGGGTCAAAGTATGCACCAGAAAAAAAACATTTCAAGACACTAAAATGGCTATAACTCCTAAACTAGGCGTCTGCGGGGGTCATATTGTGCACCAGAAAAAACAATTTCAAAACACTAAAGTGGCTATAACTCCTAAACTAGGCGTCTGCGGGGGTCATATTATGCACCAGAAAAAAATATTTCAAAACACTAAAATGGCTATAACTCCTAAACTAGGCGTCTGCGGGGTCAAAGTATGCACCAGAAAAAAATATTTCAAAACACTAAAATGGCTATAACTCCTAAACTAGGCGTCTGCGGGGGTCATATTATGCACCAGAAAAAAATATTTCAAAACACTAAAATGGCTATATCTCCTAAACTAGGCGTCTGCGGGGGTCATATTATGCACCAGAAAAAAATATTTCAAAACACTAAAATGGCTATATCTCCTAAACTAGGCGTCTGCGGGGGTCAAAGTATGCACCAGAAAAAAATATTTCAAAACACTAAAATGGCTATAACTCCTAAACTAGGCGTCTGCGGGGGTCAAAGTATGCACCAGAAAAAAATATTTCAAAACACTAAAATGGTTATAACTCCTAAACTAGGCATCTGCGGGGGTAATATTATGCACCAGAAAAAAATATTTCAAAACACTAAAATGGCTATAACTCCTAAACTAGGCGTCTGCGGGGGTCATATTATGCACCAGAAAAAAATATTTCAAAACACTAAAATGGCTATAACTCCTAAACTAGGCGTCTGCGGGGGTCATATTATGCACCAGAAAAAAGTATTTCAAAACACTAAAATGGCTATAACTCCTAAACTAGGCGTCTGCGGGGGTCAAAGTATGCACCAGAAAAAAATATTTCAAAACACTAAAATGGCTATAACTCCTAAACTAGGCGTCTGCGGGGGTCAAAGTATGCACCAGAAAAAAATATTTCAAAACACTAAAATGGCTATAACTCCTAAACTAGACGTCTGCGGGGGTGATATTATGCACCAGAAAAAAATATTTCAAAACACTAAAATGGCTATAACTCCTAAACTAGGCGTCTGCGGGGGTCTTTTTATGCACCAGAAAAAAAAAAATTCAAAATTTTAAAATGGCTATAACTCCTAAACTAGGCGTCTGCGGGGGTCATATTATGCACCAGAAAAAAATATTTCAAAACACTAAAATGGCTATATCTCCTAAACTAGGCGTCTGCGGGGGTCAAAGTATGCACCAGAAAAAAATATTTCAAAACACTAAAATGGCTATAACTCCTAAACTAGGCGTCTGCGGGGGTCAAAGAATGCACCAGAAAAAAATATTTCAAAACACTAAAATGGTTATAACTCCTAAACTAGGCATCTGCGGGGGTAATATTATGCACCAGAAAAAAATATTTCAAAACACTAAAATGGCTATAACTCCTAAACTAGGCGTCTGCGGGGGTCATATTATGCACCAGAAAAAAATATTTCAAAACACTAAAATGGCTATAACTCCTAAACTAGGCGTCTGCGGGGTCATATTATGCACCAGAAAAAAATATTTCAAAACACTAAAATGGCTATAACTCCTAAACTAGGCGTCTGCTGGGGTCATATTATGTACTAGAAAAAAATATTCCAAAAACTAAAATGGCTATAACTCCTAAACTAGGCGTCTGCGGGGGTCATATTATGTACTGGAAAAAAATATTTCAAAACACCAAAATGGCTATAACTCCTAAACTAGGCGTCTGCGGGGGTCAAAGTATGCACCAGAAAAAAATATTTCAAAACACTAAAATGGCTATAACTCCTAAACTAGGCGTCTGCGGGGGTCATATTATGTACTAGAAAAAAATATTTCAAAACACCAAAATGGCTATAACTCCTAAACTAGGCGTCTGCGGGGGTCATATTATGCACCAGAAAAAAATATTTCAAAACACTAAAATGGCTATAACTCCTAAACTAAGGGTCTGCGGGGGTCAAATTATGCACCAGAAAAAAATATTTCAAAACACTAAAATGGCTATAACTCCTAAACTAGGCGTCTGCGGGGGTCATATTATGCACCAGAAAAAAATATTTCAAAACACTAAAATGGCTATAACTCCTAAACTAGGCGTCTGCGGGGGTCAAAGTATGCACCAGAAAAAAAACATTTCAAGACACTAAAATGGCTATAACTCCTAAACTAGGCGTCTGCGGGGGTCATATTGTGCACCAGAAAAAACAATTTCAAAACACTAAAGTGGCTATAACTCCTAAACTAGGCGTCTGCGGGGGTCATATTATGCACCAGAAAAAAATATTTCAAAACACTAAAATGGCTATAACTCCTAAACTAGGCGTCTGCGGGGGTCATATTATGTACTAGAAAAAAATATTTCAAAACACCAAAATGGCTATAACTCCTAAACTAGGCGTCTGCGGGGGTCATATTATGCACCAGAAAAAAATATTTCAAAACACTAAAATGGCTATAACTCCTAAACTAGGCGTCTGCGGGGGTCATATTATGTACTAGAAAAAAATATTTCAAAACACCAAAATGGCTATAACTCCTAAACTAGGCGTCTGCGGGGGTCAAAGTATGCACCAGAAAAAAATATTTCAAAACACTAAAATGGCTATAACTCCTAAACTAGGCGTCTGCGGGGGTCATATTATGTACTAGAAAAAAATATTTCAAAACACCAAAATGGCTATAACTCCTAAACTAGGCGTCTGCGGGGGTCATATTATGCACCAGAAAAAAATATTTCAAAACACTAAAATGGCTATAACTCCTAAACTAGGCGTCTGCGGGGGTCATATTATGTACTAGAAAAAAATATTTCAAAACACCAAAATGGCTATAACTCCTAAACTAGGCGTCTGCGGGGGTCAAAGTATGCACCAGAAAAAAATATTTCAAAACACTAAAATGGCTATAACTCCTAAACTAGGCGTCTGCGGGGGTCATATTATGTACTAGAAAAAAATATTTCAAAACACCAAAATGGCTATAACTCCTAAACTAGGCGTCTGCGGGGGTCATATTATGCACCAGAAAAAAATATTTCAAAACACTAAAATGGCTATAACTCCTAAACTAGGCGTCTGCTGGGGTCATATTATGTACTAGAAAAAAATATTCCAAAAACTAAAATGGCTATAACTCCTAAACTAGGCGTCTGCGGGGGTCATATTATGTACTAGAAAAAAATATTTCAAAACACCAAAATGGCTATAACTCCTAAACTAGGCGTCTGCGGGGGTCAAAGTATGCACCAGAAAAAAATATTTCAAAACACTAAACTGGCTATAACTCCTAAACTAGGCGTCTGCGGGGGTCATATTATGTACTAGAAAAAAATATTTCAAAACACTAAAATGGCTATAACTCCTAAACTAGGCGTCTGCGGGGGTCAAAGTATGCACCAGAAAAAAATATTTCAAAACACTAAAATGGCTATAACTCCTAAACTAAGGGTCTGCGGGGGTCAAATTATGCACCAGAAAAAAATATTTCAAAACACTAAAATGGCTATAACTCCTAAACTAGGCGTCTGCGGGGGTCATATTATGCACCAGAAAAAAATATTTCAAAACACTAAAATGGCTATAACTCCTAAACTAGGCGTCTGCGGGGGTCAAAGTATGCACCAGAAAAAAAACATTTCAAGACACTAAAATGGCTATAACTCCTAAACTAGGCGTCTGCGGGGGTCATATTGTGCACCAGAAAAAACAATTTCAAAACACTAAAGTGGCTATAACTCCTAAACTAGGCGTCTGCGGGGGTCATATTATGCACCAGAAAAAAATATTTCAAAACACTAAAATGGCTATAACTCCTAAACTAGGCGTCTGCGGGGTCAAAGTATGCACCAGAAAAAAATATTTCAAAACACTAAAATGGCTATAACTCCTAAACTAGGCGTCTGCGGGGGTCATATTATGCACCAGAAAAAAATATTTCAAAACACTAAAATGGCTATAACTCCTAAACTAGGCGTCTGCGGGGGTCATATTATGCACCAGAAAAAAATATTTCAAAACACTAAAATGGCTATAACTCCTAAACTAGGCGTCTGCGGGGGTCATATTATGCACCAGAAAAAAGTATTTCAAAACACTAAAATGGCTATAACTCCTAAACTAGGCGTCTGCGGGGGTCAAAGTATGCACCAGAAAAAAATATTTCAAAACACTAAAATGGCTATAACTCCTAAACTAGGCGTCTGCGGGGGTCAAAGTATGCACCAGAAAAAAATATTTCAAAACACTAAAATGGCTATAACTCCTAAACTAGACGTCTGCGGGGGTGATATTATGCACCAGAAAAAAATATTTCAAAACACTAAAATGGCTATAACTCCTAAACTAGGCGTCTGCGGGGGTCTTTTTATGCACCAGAAAAAAAAAAATTCAAAATTTTAAAATGGCTATAACTCCTAAACTAGGCGTCTGCGGGGGTCATATTATGCACCAGAAAAAAATATTTCAAAACACTAAAATGGCTATAACTCCTAAACTAGGCATCTGCGGGGGTAATATTATGCACCAGAAAAAAATATTTCAAAACACTAAAATGGCTATAACTCCTAAACTAGGCGTCTGCGGGGGTCATATTATGCACCAGAAAAAAATATTTCAAAACACTAAAATGGCTATAACTCCTAAACTAGGCGTCTGCGGGGGTCATATTATGCACCAGAAAAAAATATTTCAAAACACTAAAATGGCTATAACTCCTAAACTAGGCGTCTGCGGGGGTCAAAGTATGCACCAGAAAAAAATATTTCAAAACACTAAAATGGCTATAACTCCTAAACTAGGCGTCTGCGGGGGTCAAAGTATGCACCAGAAAAAAATATTTCAAAACACTAAAATGGCTATAACTCCTAAACAAGACGTCAGCGGGGGTGATATTATGCACCAGAAAAAAATATTTCAAAACACTAAAATGGCTATAACTCCTAAACTAGGCGTCTGCGGGGGTCTTTTTATGCACCAGAAAAAAAAAATTCAAAATTTTAAAATGGCTATAACTCCTAAACTAGGCGTCTGCGGGGGTCATATTATGCACCAGAAAAAAATATTTCAAAACACTAAAATGGCTATATCTCCTAAACTAGGCGTCTGCGGGGGTCAAAGTATGCACCAGAAAAAAATATTTCAAAACACTAAAATGGCTATAACTCCTAAACTAGGCGTCTGCGGGGGTCAAAGTATGCACCAGAAAAAAATATTTCAAAACACTAAAATGGTTATAACTCCTAAACTAGGCATCTGCGGGGGTAATATTATGCACCAGAAAAAAATATTTCAAAACACTAAAATGGCTATAACTCCTAAACTAGGCGTCTGCGGGGGTCATATTATGCACCAGAAAAAAATATTTCAAAACACTAAAATGGCTATAACTCCTAAACTAGGCGTCTGCGGGGGTCTTTTTATGCACCAGAAAAAAAAAATTCAAAATTTTAAAATGGCTATAACTCCTAAACTAGGCGTCTGCGGGGGTCATATTATGCACCAGAAAAAAATATTTCAAAACACTAAAATGGCTATAACTCCTAAACTAGGCGTCTGCGGGGGTCATATTATGAACCAGAAAAAACAATTTCAAAACACTAAAATGGCTATAACTCCTAAACTAGGCGTCTGCGGGGGTCATATTATGCACCAGAAAAAAATATTTCAAAACACTAAAATGGCTATAACTCCTAAACTAGGCATCTGCGGGGGTCATATTTTGCACCAGAAAAAAATATTTCAAAACACTAAAATGGCTATAACTCCTAAACTATGCGTCTGCGGGGGTCATATTATGCACCAGAAAAAACAATTTCAAAACACTAAAATGGCTATAACTCCTAAACTAGGCGTCTGCGGGGGTCATATTATGCACCAGAAAAAAATATTTCAAAACACTAAAATGGCTATAGCCCCTAAACTAGGCATCTGCGGGAGTAATATTATGCACCAGAAAAAAATATTTCAAAACACTAAAATGGCAATAACTACTAGACTAGGCGTCTGCGGGGGTCTTTTTATGCACCAGAAAAAAACAATTTCAAAACACTAAAGTGGCTATAACGCCTAAACTAGGCATCTGCGGGGGTCATATTATGCACCAGAAAAAAATATTTCAAAACACTAAAATGGCTATAACTCCTAAACTAGGCATCTGCGGGGGTCATATTTTGCACCAGAAAAAAATATTTCAAAACACTAAAATGGCTATAACTCCTAGACTAGGCGTCTGCGGGGGTCATATTATGAACCAGAAAACACAATTTCAAAACACTAAAATGGCTATAACTCCTAAACTAGGCGTCTGCGGGGGTCATATTATGCACCAGAAAAAAATATTTCAAAACACTAAAATTTCTATAACTCCTAAACTAGGCGTCTGCGGGGGTCAAAGTATGCACCAGAAAAAAATATTTCAAAACACTAAAATGGCTATAACTCCTAAACTAGGCGTCTGCGGGGGTCAAAGTACGCACCAGAAAAAAATATTTCAAAACACTAAAATGGCTATAACTCCTAAACTAGGCGTCTGCGGGGGTCTTTTTATGCACCAGAAAAAAACAATTTCAAAACACTAAAGTGGCTATAACGCCTAAACTAGGCATCTGCGGGGGTCATATTATGCACCAGAAAAAAATATTTCAAAACACTAAAATGGCTATAACTCCTAAACTAGGCATCTGCGGGGGTCATATTTTGCACCAGAAAAAAATATTTCAAAACACTAAAATGGCTATAACTCCTAAACAAGACGTCAGCGGGGGTGATATTATGCTCCAGAAAAAAATATTTCAAAACACTAAAATGGCTATAACTCCTAAACTAGGCGTCTGCGGGGGTCTTTTTATGCACCAGAAAAAAAAAAATTCAAAATTTTAAAATGGCTATAACTCCTAAACTAGGCGTCTGCGGGGGTCATATTATGCACCAGAAAAAAATATTTCAAAACACTAAAATGGCTATATCTCCTAAACTAGGCGTCTGCGGGGGTCAAAGTATGCACCAGAAAAAAATATTTCAAAACACTAAAATGGCTATAACTCCTAAACTAGGCGTCTGCGGGGGTCAAAGTATGCACCAGAAAAAAATATTTCAAAACACTAAAATGGTTATAACTCCTAAACTAGGCATCTGCGGGGGTAATATTATGCACCAGAAAAATATATTTCAAAACACTAAAATGGCTATAACTCCTAAACTAGGCGTCTGCGGGGGTCATATTATGCACCAGAAAAAAATATTTCAGAACACTAAAATGGCTATAACTCCTAAACTAGGCGTCTGCGGGGGTCTTTTTATGCACCAGAAAAAAAAAATTCAAAATTTTAAAATGGCTATAACTCCTAAACTAGGCGTCTGCGGGGGTCATATTATGCACCAGAAAAAAATATTTCAAAACACTAAAATGGTTATAACTCCTAAACTAGGCGTCTGCGGGGGTCATATTATGAACCAGAAAAAACAATTTCAAAACACTAAAATGGCTATAACTCCTAAACTAGGCGTCTGCGGGGGTCATATTATGCACCAGAAAAAAATATTTCAAAACACTAAAATGGCTATAACTCCTAAACTAGGCATCTGCGGGGGTCATATTTTGCACCAGAAAAAAATATTTCAAAACACTAAAATGGCTATAACTCCTAAACTATGCGTCTGCGGGGGTCATATTATGCACCAGAAAAAACAATTTCAAAACACTAAAATGGCTATAACTCCTAAACTAGGCGTCTGCGGGGGTCATATTATGCACCAGAAAAAAATATTTCAAAACACTAAAATGGCTATAGCCCCTAAACTAGGCATCTGCGGGAGTAATATTATGCACCGGAAAAAAATATTTCAAAACACTAAAATGGCAATAACTACTAGACTAGGCGTCTGCGGGGGTCTTTTTATGCACCAGAAAAAAACAATTTCAAAACACTAAAGTGGCTATAACGCCTAAACTAGGCATCTGCGGGGGTCATATTATGCACCAGAAAAAAATATTTCAAAACACTAAAATGGCTATAACTCCTAAACTAGGCATCTGCGGGGGTCATATTTTGCACCAGAAAAAAATATTTCAAAACACTAAAATGGCTATAACTCCTAGACTAGGCGTCTGCGGGGGTCATATTATGAACCAGAAAACACAATTTCAAAACACTAAAATGGCTATAACTCCTAAACTAGGCGTCTGCGGGGGTCATATTATGCACCAGAAAAAAATATTTCAAAACACTAAAATGGCTATAACTCCTAAACTAGGCGTCTGCGGGGGTCAAAGTATGCACCAGAAAAAAATATTTCAAAACACTAAAATGGCTATAACTCCTAAACTAGGCGTCTGCGGGGGTCAAAGTACGCACCAGAAAAAAATATTTCAAAACACTAAAATGGCTATAACTCCTAAACTAGGCGTCTGCGGGGGTCTTTTTATGCACCAGAAAAAAACAATTTCAAAACACTAAAGTGGCTATAACGCCTAAACTAGGCATCTGCGGGGGTCATATTATGCACCAGAAAAAAATATTTCAAAACACTAAAATGGCTATAACTCCTAAACTAGGCATCTGCGGGGGTCATATTTTGCACCAGAAAAAAATATTTCAAAACACTAAAATGGCTATAACTCCTAAACTAGGCATCTGCGGGGGTCATATTTTGCACCAGAAAAAAATATTTCAAAACACTAAAATGGCTATAACTCCTAGACTAGGCATCTGCGGGAGTAATATTATGCACCAGAAAAAAATATTTTAAAACACTAAAATGGCTATAACTCCTAAACTAGGCGTCTGCGGGGGTCAAAGTACGCACCAGAAAAAAATATTTCAAAACACTAAAATGGCTATAACTCCTAAACTAGGCGTCTGCGGGGGTCTTTTTATGCACCAGAAAAAAACAATTTCAAAACACTAAAGTGGCTATAACGCCTAAACTAGGCATCTGCGGGGGTCATATTATGCACCAGAAAAAAATATTTCAAAACACTAAAATGGCTATAACTCCTAAACTAGGCATCTGCGGGGGTCATATTTTGCACCAGAAAAAAATATTTCAAAACACTAAAATGGCTATAACTCCTAGACTAGGCGTCTGCGGGGGTCATATTATGAACCAGAAAACACAATTTCAAAACACTAAAATGGCTATAACTCCTAAACTAGGCGTCTGCGGGGGTCATATTATGCACCAGAAAAAAATATTTCAAAACACTAAAATGGCTATAACTCCTAAACTAGGCGTCTGCGGGGGTCAAAGTATGCACCAGAAAAAAATATTTCAAAACACTAAAATGGCTATAACTCCTAAACTAGGCGTCTGCGGGGGTCTTTTTATGCACCAGAAAAAAACAATTTCAAAACACTAAAGTGGCTATAACTCCTAAACTAGGCATCTGCGGGAGTAATATTATGCACCAGAAAAAAATATTTCAAAACACTAAAATGGCTATAACTCCTAGACTAGGCGTCTGCGGGGGTCTTTTTATGCACCAGAAAAAAACAATTTCAAAACACTAAAGTGGCTATAACGCCTAAACTAGGCATCTGCGGGGGTCATATTATGCACCAGAAAAAAATATTTCAAAACACTAAAATGGCTATAACTCCTAAACTAGGCATCTGCGGGGGTCATATTTTGCACCAGAAAAAAATATTTCAAAACACTAAAATGGCTATAACTCCTAGACTAGGCGTCTGCGGGGGTCATATTATGAACCAGAAAACACAATTTCAAAACACTAAAATGGCTATAACTCCTAAACTAGGCGTCTGCGGGGGTCATATTATGCACCAGAAAAAAATATTTCAAAACACTAAAATGGCTATAACTCCTAAACTAGGCGTCTGCGGGGGTCAAAGTATGCACCAGAAAAAAATATTTCAAAACACTAAAATGGCTATAACTCCTAAACTAGGCGTCTGCGGGGGTCAAAGTATGCACCAGAAAAAAAACATTTCAAGACACTAAAATGGCTATAACTCCTTAACTAGGCGTCTGCGGGGGTCATATTATGCACCAGAAAAAACAATTTCAAAACACTAAAGTGGCTATAACGCCTAAACTAGGCATCTGCGGGGGTCATATTATGCACCAGAAAAAAATATTTCAAAACACTAAAATGGCTATAACTCCTAAACTAGGCGTCTGCGGGGGTCATATTATGTACCAGAAAAAAATATTTCAAAACACTAAAATGGCTATATCTCCTAAACTAGGCGTCTGCGGGGGTCAAAGTATGCACCAGAAAAAAATATTTGAAAACACTAAAATGGCTATATCTCCTAAACTAGGCGTCTGCGGGGGTCATATTATGCACCAGGAAAAAATATTTCAAAACACTAAAATGGCTATAACTCCTAAACTAGGCGTCTGCGGGGGTCAAAGTATGCACCAGAAAAAAAACATTTCAAGACACTAAAATGGCTATAACTCCTAAACTAGGCGTCTGCGGGGGTCATATTATGCACCAGAAAAAACAATTTCAAAACACTAAAGTGGCTATAACTCCTAAACTAGGCGTCTGCGGGGGTCATATTATGCACCAGAAAAAAATATTTCAAAACACTAAAATGGCTATAACTCCTAAACTAGGCGTCTGCGGGGGTCATATTATGCACCAGAAAAAAATATTTCAAAACACTAAAATGGCTATAACTCCTAAACTAGGCGTCTGCGGGGTCAAAGTATGCACCAGAAAAAAATATTTCAAAACACTAAAATGGCTATAACTCCTAAACTAGGCGTCTGCGGGGGTCATATTATGCACCAGAAAAAAATATTTCAAAACACTAAAATGGCTATATCTCCTAAACTAGGCGTCTGCGGGGGTCATATTATGCACCAGAAAAAAATATTTCAAAACACTAAAATGGCTATATCTCCTAAACTAGGCGTCTGCGGGGGTCAAAGTATGCACCAGAAAAAAATATTTCAAAACACTAAAATGGTTATAACTCCTAAACTAGGCATCTGCGGGGGTAATATTATGCACCAGAAAAAAATATTTCAAAACACTAAAATGGCTATAACTCCTAAACTAGGCGTCTGCGGGGGTCATATTATGCACCAGGAAAAAATATTTCAAAACACTAAAATGGCTATACCTCCTAAACTAGGCGTCTGCGGGGGTCACATTATGCACCAGAAAAAAATATTTCAAAACACTAAAATGGCTATAACTCCTAAACTAGGCGTCTGCGGGGGTCAAATTATGCACCAGAAAAAAATATTTCAAAACACTAAAATGGCTATAACTCCTAAACTAGGCATCTGCGGGGGTCATATTTTGCACCAGAAAAAAATATTTCAAAACACTAAAATGGCTATAACTCCTAAACTATGCGTCTGCGGGGGTCATATTATGCACCAGAAAAAACAATTTCAAAACACTAAAATGGCTATAACTCCTAAACTAGGCGTCTGCGGGGGTCATATTATGCACCAGAAAAAAATATTTCAAAACACTAAAATGGCTATAGCTCCTAAACTAGGCATCTGCGGGAGTAATATTATGCACCAGAAAAAAATATTTCAAAACACTAAAATGGCAATAACTCCTAGACTAGGCGTCTGCGGGGGTCTTTTTATGCACCAGAAAAAAATATTTCAAAACACTAAAATGGCTATATCTCCTAAACTAGGCGTCTGCGGGGGTCAAAGTATGCACCAGAAAAAAATATTTCAAAACACTAAAATGGCTATAACTCCTAAACTAGGCGTCTGCGGGGGTCATATTATGCACCAGAAAAAAATATTTCAAAACACTAAAATGGCTATACCCCCTAAACTAGGCGTCTGCGGGGGTCACATTATGCACCAGAAAAAAATATTTCAAAACACTAAAATGGCTATAACTCCTAAACTAGGCGTCTGCGGGGGTCATATTATGCACCAGAAAAAAATATTTCAAAACACTAAAATGGCTATACCCCCTAAACTAGGCGTCTGCGGGGGTCACATTATGCACCAGAAAAAAATATTTCAAAACACTAAAATGGCTATAACTCCTAAACTAGGCGTCTGCGGGGGTCAAATTATGCACCAGAAAAAAATATTTCAAAACACTAAAATGGCTATAACTCCTAAACTAGGCGTCTGCGGGGGTCATATTATGCACCAGAAAAAAATATTTCAAAACACTAAAATGGCTATAACTCCTAAACTAGGCGTCTGCGGGGGTCTTTTTATGCACCAGAAAAAAAAAAATTCAAAATTTTAAAATGGCTATAACTCCTAAACTAGGCGTCTGCGGGGGTCATATTATGCACCAGAAAAAAATATTTCAAAACACTAAAATGGCTATAACTCCTAAACTAGGCGTCTGCGGGGGTCATATTATGCACCAGAAAAAAATATTTCAAAACACTAAAATGGCTATAACTCCTAAACTAGGCGTCTGCGGGGGTCATATTATGCACCAGAAAAAAATATTTCAAAACACTAAAATGGCTATAACTCCTAAACTAGGCGTCTGCGGGGGTCAAAGTATGCACCAGAAAAAAATATTTCAAAACACTAAAATGGCTATAACTCCTAAACTAGGCGTCTGCGGGGGTCAAAGTATGCACCAGAAAAAAATATTTCAAAACACTAAAATGGCTATAACTCCTAAACTAGACGTCTGCGGGGGTGATATTATGCACCAGAAAAAAATATTTCACAACACTAAAATGGCTATAACTCCTAAACTAGGCGTCTGCGGGGGTCAAAGTATGCACCAGAAAAAAATATTTCAAAACACTAAAATGGCTATAACTCCTAAACTAGGCGTCTGCGGGGGTCAAAGTATGCACCAGAAAAAAATATTTCAAAACACTAAAATGGCTATAACTCCTAAACTAGACGTCTGCGGGGGTGATATTATGCACCAGAAAAAAATATTTCAAAACACTAAAATGGCTATAACTCCTAAACTAGGCGTCTGCGGGGGTCAAAGTATGCACCAGAAAAAAATATTTCAAAACACTAAAATGGCTATAACTCCTAAACTAGGCGTCTGCGGGGGTCAAAGTATGCACCAGAAAAAAATATTTCAAAACACTAAAATGGCTATAACTCCTAAACTAGACGTCTGCGGGGGTGATATTATGCACCAGAAAAAAATATTTCAAAACACTAAAATGGCTATAACTCCTAAACTAGGCGTCTGCGGGGGTCTTTTTATGCACCAGAAAAAAAAAAATTCAAAATTTTAAAATGGCTATAACTCCTAAACTAGGCGTCTGCGGGGGTCATATTATGCACCAGAAAAAAATATTTCAAAACACTAAAATGGCTATAACTCCTAAACTAGGCGTCTGCGGGGGTCATATTATGCACCAGAAAAAAATATTTCAAAACACTAAAATGGCTATAACTCCTAAACTAGGCGTCTGCGGGGGTCATATTATGCACCAGAAAAAAATATTTCAAAACACTAAAATGGCTATAGCTCCTAAACTAGGCATCTGCGGGAGTAATATTATGCACCAGAAAAAAATATTTCAAAACACTAAAATGGCAATAACACCTAGACTAGGCGTCTGCGGGGGTCTTTTTATGCACCAGAAAAAAACAATTTCAAAACACTAAAGTGGCTATAACGCCTAAACTAGGCGTCTGCGGGGGTCATATTATGCACCAGAAAAAAATATTTCAAAACACTAAAATGGCTATAACTCCTAGACTAGGCGTCTGCGGGGGTCATATTATGAACCAGAAAACACAATTTCAAAACACTAAAATGGCTATAACTCCTAAACTAGGCGTCTGCGGGGGTCATATTATGCACCAGAAAAAAATATTTCAAAACACTAAAATGGCTATAACTCCTAAACTAGGCGTCTGCGGGGGTCAAAGTATGCACCAGAAAAAAATATTTCAAAACACTAAAATGGCTATAACTCCTAAACTAGGCGTCTGCGGGGGTCAAAGTACGCACCAGAAAAAAATATTTCAAAACACTAAAATGGCTATAACTCCTAAACTAGGCGTCTGCGGGGGTCTTTTTATGCACCAGAAAAAAACAATTTCAAAACACTAAAGTGGCTATAACTCCTAAACTAGGCATCTGCGGGAGTAATATTATGCACCAGAAAAAAATATTTCAAAACACTAAAATGGCTATAACTCCTAGACTAGGCGTCTGCGGGGGTCTTTTTATGCACCAGAAAAAAACAATTTCAAAACACTAAAGTGGCTATAACGCCTAAACTAGGCATCTGCGGGGGTCATATTATGCACCAGAAAAAACAATTTCAAAACACTAAAATGGCTATAACTCCTAAACTAGGCGTCTGCGGGGGTCATATTATGAACCAGAAAACACAATTTCAAAACACTAAAATGGCTATAACTCCTAAACTAGGCGTCTGCGGGGGTCATATTATGCACCAGGAAAAAATATTTCAAAACACTAAAATGGCTATAACTCCTAAACTAGGCGTCTGCGGGGGTCAAAGTATGCACCAGAAAAAAATATTTCAAAACACTAAAATGGCTATAACTCCTAAACTAGGCGTCTGCGGGGGTCATATTATGCACCAGAAAAAAATATTTCAAAACACTAAAATGGTTATAACTCCTAAACTAGGCGTCTGCGTTGGTCAAAGTATGCACCAGAAAAAAACAATTTCAAAACACTAAAATGGCTATAACTCCTAAACTAGGCGTCTGCGGGGGTCGTTTTATGCACCCGAAAAAAAAAATTCAAAATCTTAAAATGGCTATAACTCCTAAACTAGGCGTCTGCGGGGTCATATTATGCACCAGAAAAAAATATTTCAAAACACTAAAATGGCTATAACTCCTAAACTAGGCATCTACGGGGGTCTTTTTATGCACCAGAAAAGAACAATTTCAAAACACTAGAATGGCTATAACTCCTAAACTAGGCGTCTGCGGGGGTCATATTATGAACCAGAAAAAAACAATTTCAAAACACTAGAATGGCTATAACTCCTAGACTAGGCGACTGCGGGGGTCATATAGTGCACCAGAAAAAAATATTTCAAAACACTAAAATGGCTATAACTCCTAAACTAGGCGTCTGCGGGGCTCTTTTTGTGCACCAGAAAAAAACAATTTCAAAACACTAGAATGGCTATAACTCCTAAACTAGGCATCTGCGGGGGTCATATTTTGCACCAGAAAAAAATATTTCAAAACACTAAAATGGCTATAACTCCTAGACTAGGCGACTGCGGGGGTCATATAGTGCACCAGAAAAAAATATTTCAAAACACTAGAATGGCTATAACTCCTAAACTAGGCGTCTGCGGGGTCATATTATGAACCAGAAAAAAACAATTTCAAAACACTAGAATGGCTATAACTCCTAGACTAGGCGACTGCGGGGGTCATATAGTGCACCAGAAAAAAATATTCCAAAAAGTAAATTGGCTATAACTCCTAAACTAGGCGTCTGCGGGGGTCATATTATGCACCAGAAAAACAAAAATTCAAAATTTTAAAATCGCTATAACTCCTAAACTAGGCATCTGCGGGGGTAATATTATGCACCAGAAAAAAATATTTCAAAACACTAAAATGGCTATAACTCCTAAACTAGGCGTCTGCGGGGGTCATATTATGAACCAGAAAAAAACAATTTCAAAACACTAGAATGGCTATAACTCCTAGACTAGGCGACTGCGGGGGTCATATTATGCACCAGAAAAAAATATTTCAAAACACTAAAATGGCTATAACTCCTAAACTAGGCGTCTGCGGGGGTCATATTATGCACCAGAAAAAAATATTTCAAAACACTAAAATGGCTATAACTCCTAAACTAGGCGTCTGCGGGGTCAAAGTATGCACCAGAAAAAAATATTTCAAAACACTAAAATGGCTATAACTCCTAAACTAGGCGTCTGCGGGGGTCATATTATGCACCAGAAAAAAATATTTCAAAACACTAAAATGGCTATATCTCCTAAACTAGGCGTCTGCGGGGGTCATATTATGCACCAGAAAAAAATATTTCAAAACACTAAAATGGCTATATCTCCTAAACTAGGCGTCTGCGGGGGTCAAAGTATGCACCAGAAAAAAATATTTCAAAACACTAAAATGGCTATAACTCCTAAACTAGGCGTCTGCGGGGGTCTTTTTATGCACCAGAAAAAAAAAAATTCAAAATTTTAAAATGGCTATAACTCCTAAACTAGGCGGCTGCGGGGGTCATATTATGCACCAGAAAAAAATATTTCAAAACACTAAAATGGCTATAACTCCTAAACTAGGCGTCTGCGGGGGTCATATTATGCACCAGAAAAAAATATTTCAAAACACTAAAATGGCTATAACTCCTAAACTAGGCGTCTGCGGGGGTCAAAGTATGCACCAGAAAAAAATATTTCAAAACACTAAAATGGCTATAACTCCTAAACTAGGCGTCTGCGGGGGTCAAAGTATGCACCAGAAAAAAATATTTCAAAACACTAAAATGGCTATAACTCCTAAACTAGACGTCTGCGGGGGTGATATTATGCACCAGAAAAAAATATTTCAAAACACTAAAATGGCTATAACTCCTAAACTAGGCGTCTGCGGGGGTGATATTATGCACCAGAAAAAAATATTTCAAAACACTAAAATGGCTATAACTCCTAAACTAGGCGTCTGCGGGGGTCTTTTTATGCACCAGAAAAAAAAAAATTCAAAATTTTAAAATGGCTATAACTCCTAAACTAGGAGTCTGCGGGGGTCATATTATGCACCAGAAAAAAATATTTCAAAACACTAAAATGGCTATAACTCCTAAACTAGGCGTCTGCGGGGGTCATATTATGCACCAGAAAAAAATATTTCAAAACACTAAAATGGCTATAACTCCTAAACTAGGCGTCTGCGGGGGTCAAAGTACGCACCAGAAAAAAATATTTCAAAACACTAAAATGGCTATAACTCCTAAACTAGACGTCTGCGGGGGTGATATTATGCACCAGAAAAAAATATTTCAAAACACTAAAATGGCTATAACTCCTAAACTAGGCGTCTGCGGGGGTGATATTATGCACCAGAAAAAAATATTTCAAAACACTAAAATGGCTATAACTCCTAAACTAGGCGTCTGCGGGGGTCTTTTTATGCACCAGAAAAAAAAAAATTCAAAATTTTAAAATGGCTATAACTCCTAAACTAGGAGTCTGCGGGGGTCATATTATGCACCAGAAAAAAATATTTCAAAACACTAAAATGGCTATAACTCCTAAACTAGGCGTCTGCGGGGGTCATATTATGCACCAGAAAAAAATATTTCAAAACACTAAAATGGCTATAACTCCTAAACTAGGCGTCTGCGGGGGTCTTTTTATGCACCAGAAAAAAAAAAATTCAAAATTTTAAAATGGCTATAACTCCTAAACTAGGAGTCTGCGGGGGTCATATTATGCACCAGAAAAAAATATTTCAAAACACTAAAATGGCTATAACTCCTAAACTAGGCGTCTGCGGGGGTCATATTATGCACCAGAAAAAAATATTTCAAAACACTAAAATGGCTATAACTCCTAAACTAGGCGTCTGCGGGGGTCTTTTTATGCACCAGAAAAAAAAAAATTCAAAATTTTAAAATGGCTATAGCTCCTAAACTAGGCATCTGCGGGAGTAATATTATGCACCAGAAAAAAATATTTCAAAACACTAAAATGGCAATAACACCTAGACTAGGAGTCTGCGGGGGTCTTTTTATGCACCAGAAAAAAACAATTTCAAAACACTAAAGTGGCTATAACGCCTAAACTAGGCGTCTGCGGGGGTCATATTATGCACCAGAAAAAAATATTTCAAAACACTAAAATGGCTATAACTCCTAGACTAGGCGTCTGCGGGGGTCATATTATGAACCAGAAAACACAATTTCAAAACACTAAAATGGCTATAACTCCTAAACTAGGCGTCTGCGGGGGTCATATTATGCACCAGAAAAAAATATTTCAAAACACTAAAATGGCTATAACTCCTAAACTAGGCGTCTGCGGGGGTCAAAGTATGCACCAGAAAAAAATATTTCAAAACACTAAAATGGCTATAACTCCTAAACTAGGCGTCTGCGGGGGTCAAAGTACGCACCAGAAAAAAATATTTCAAAACACTAAAATGGCTATAACTCCTAAACTAGGCGTCTGCGGGGGTCTTTTTATGCACCAGAAAAAAACAATTTCAAAACACTAAAGTGGCTATAACTCCTAAACTAGGCATCTGCGGGAGTAATATTATGCACCAGAAAAAAATATTTCAAAACACTAAAATGGCTATAACTCCTAGACTAGGCGTCTGCGGGGGTCTTTTTATGCACCAGAAAAAAACAATTTCAAAACACTAAAGTGGCTATAACGCCTAAACTAGGCATCTGCGGGGGTCATATTATGCACCAGAAAAAAATATTTCAAAACACTAAAATGGCTATAACTCCTAAACTAGGCATCTGCGGGGGTCATATTTTGCACCAGAAAAAAATATTTCAAAACTCTAAAATGGCTATAACTCCTAGACTAGGCGTCTGCGGGGGTCATATTATGAACCAGAAAACACAATTTCAAAACACTAAAATGGCTATAACTCCTAAACTAGGCGTCTGCGGGGGTCATATTATGCACCAGAAAAAAATATTTCAAAACACTAAAATGGCTATAACTCCTAAACTAGGCGTCTGCGGGGGTCAAAGTATGCACCAGAAAAAAATATTTCAAAACACTAAAATGGCTATAACTCCTAAACTAGGCGTCTGCGGGGGTCTTTTTATGAACCAGAAAAAAACAATTTCAAAACACTAGAATGGCTATAACTCCTAGACTAGGCGACTGCGGGGGTCATATAGTGCACCAGAAAAAAATATTTCAAAACACTAAAATGGCTATAACTCCTAAACTAGGCGTCTGCGTTGGTCAAAGTACGCACCAGAAAAAAACAATTTCAAAACACTAAAATGGCTATAACTCCTAAACTAGGCGTCTGCGGGGGTCTTTTTATGCACCCGAAAAAAAAAATTCAAAATCTTAAAATGGCTATAACTCCTAAACTAGGCGTCTGCGGGGTCATATTATGCACCAGAAAAAAATATTTCAAAACACTAAAATGGCTATAACTCCTAAACTAGGCATCTACGGGGGTCTTTTTATGCACCAGAAAAGAACAATTTCAAAACACTAGAATGGCTATAACTCCTAAACTAGGCATCTGCGGGGGTCATATTTTGCACCAGAAAAAAATATTTCAAAACACTAAAATGGCTATAACTCCTAGACTAGGCGACTGCGGGGGTCATATAGTGCACCAGAAAAAAATATTTCAAAACACTAGAATGGCTATAACTCCTAAACTAGGCGTCTGCGGGGGTCATATTATGAACCAGAAAAAAACAATTTCAAAACACTAGAATGGCTATAACTCCTAGACTAGGCGACTGCGGGGGTCATATAGTGCACCAGAAAAAAATATTTCAAAACAGTAAAATGGCTATAACTCCTAAACTAGGCGTCTGCGGGGGTCATATTATGCACCAGAAAAAAATATTTCAAAACACTAAAATGGTTATAACTCCTAAACTAGGCGTCTGCGTTGGTCAAAGTATGCACCAGAAAAAAACAATTTCAAAACACTAGAATGGCTATAACTCCTAGACTAGGCGACTGCGGGGGTCATATAGTGCACCAGAAAAAAATATTTCAAAACACTAAAATGGCTATAACTCCTAAAGTAGGCGTCTGCGGGTCTCTTTTTGTGCACCAGAAAAAAACAATTTCAAAACACTAAAATGGCTATAACTCCTAAACTAGGCATCTGCGGGGGTCATATTATGCACCAGAAAAAAATATTTCAAAACACTAAAATGGCTATAGCTCCCAAAGTAGGCATCTGCGGGAGTAATATTATGCACCAGAAAAAAATATTTCAAAACACTAAAATGGCTATAACTCCTAAACTAGGCGTCTGCGGGGGTCATATTATGCACCAGAAAAAACAATTTCAAAATACAAAAATGGCTATAACTCCTAACTTGAGCGTGAGTACACCCGTTTGGATCTTAGGGCACCAACCCTATAGAGATTGGTGCGAACAGAAGAAAACATAGCCGCCGTAGCGGCCAGCATCGAAGATGACCCAGAAATGTTGATTCGGCGCCGATTAGCGGAATTGATCATCGCCAGAGAGTAAACCCGGCTTATTTTGCGGTTAAATTTATGAGTACATTTGTACGTGGTTATGCTGACGCAAGAATTAAAGCTGGATGAAAGTACTCAACTCCGTGGCTTCACTAATAGGTCGCCGGAAATGTTGGCCGGAGATCTGGATTTGGCCAAAAAATAATCTTATCCGATGAGGCCCATTTTCGACTCAACAGCTATGTTGACAGGCAAAATTGCCATTATTGAAGCAAACACAATCCAGAAGTGTTCGGCGAAGCATCAATGTATCCACAAAGATTGGCTGTTTGGTGCAGTTTATGGCATGGCGGCATCATCGAACCTCATTTCTTTCGAAATGAGGAAGGAGGCACCGTTTCCGTCAATATTCTCAGGTATAGAGCGATGTTAGCCGACTTTCCGTGGACAGAGCTGGACAATATCGATATATTCAACCTGTTGCTCCAAAAAGACGGCGCTACATGCCACACAAGCGGCGCAACGTTCGAAATTATTAAGAGAAATTTGGCGACTGGTCGCCGCGATCATGCGATTTGACACCACTGGATTATTTTATCTGGGGCTACGTTAAGTTCTTAGTCTATGCTAACAAGCCATCCACTTTGGACGATCTCGAGGCCAACAGTCGATACACTATTGCCTTAATAACACTTCACATATTTGACCGGGTCATCAAAAATTGGACTGGCCGCTTGAAGCACTGCCAGCGAAGTCTATGCGGCCATTTAAATAATGTGATATTCCACACATAGTGGCATGAACGTAGCTTCAAATAAAGCGAGAATCAATTTTATATCTCACCAGTGTTTTTACTTAAATCTTTTTTCCAATCGTTCTTATCTGGCCATCCTATTTGCATTTTTTTTTCTCAATTAAGTTGATGGATTGTAAGTTTGTGAGATAACAAAAAACGAAATTTAGCTGAACGAGAAACTTAAAGGGGGGTAAATGTAATAATATTTTAGGTTGCGGGTCACACCTATTGATAGTTGATATCATTCGATGATAACAGTTACAGTCTGCTCTCACTGACTTAAGTTATTCGTTCACCAACTGCTCAATAAGCAATTTCCTTAGTATATTTAATAAAGACATAAAACTGTAATTCGTATAAAACGTGTCTTTTACTCGGTTCATCACAATAAGGATACTCTGACATACTGATTTTTGATTTGTGAAATCAATTAAAATTACATCAAATTACATATCCTGATTCAAACGATTCAAAAAGATATTTTCTAAACAGCGTCAAATTGGTTCATGTAGGTCTACCCGATAAAAATCCATGTTGCTGCAATGCTATTTGTCCTTCGATTTCGAAACTTTTTGTCAGGATCTAGCCTTAAATATGGGAGCTATAAATAAATATTTCCATTCATTTAAAAATGTGGCAGAAGTTAAGGATAAATTGAAAATTAATTTGGGACAGGGATAAATTGCACCGTTTAAGAACATCGAATGGAATGCGGTCTGGGCCCGCACTTTGGCAGGTCTTCAAATTGTTTATGCGTTAGAAAATATCGTCAATCAAAAGATAGGGTTACCCAAAAAATATATTAGATTTCAGTCACGTATATCATGACCGGGGAAAAGCTAAAGACTAGCGTGATCAGCATAAATTGAATCAAAAAACTTTCCAAAGAGCTCACAACCGCAGTTTAAACTACAGTCGCCATGACGTTCCCACTATGGGGGCTACCTCTTCCAAGTTAGGGCCAAAACGAAGTCCGAGGGGGCCCTGACTCCCATGGTACTGCTTTTACGTCCTGGTGGGACAGGTGGTAGTCCTTGCCGCTCAATAGACCATAAAATCGTAGTAGCCTTCAGTGGCGTTAATCTGAATGCCATTACGACAAGACCAATATCGCTCTGCCCCCGATTCATTATTAAACTACCTGGTGGGCGTAGCCTTGGCAATTGGGCGGGGGCCCCAAAGTGACAGGGTACGCACTTCAGTGTGCTGGTTAAAAGTGACATAAACTCCAGCGACGCTTGCTGTGAATGTCATGACGACACCGCGAAGGACGAGCTCTATGAGCGTCCGGACTACGCTCGCATCAAGTTACTCGGCTCTGATGTGTTGATGGTGGTAATGTAGTAATGATACAGACAGTTTAAAGGACTAACTTTCTGTCTGATTGCTCTGTTTTTACAGAAAAAAAGAAATTACTGTACAAGGTGCAGTGCTAGAATTTACGCGGGTTGGCTGAAAAGTTTCCGACCGCAACGTACAGATAGTGGCACTCGTCATTAAAAGCTAGTAAATGGTAGTTGTGCATCTTTTGACAGTTACTTACCGAAGTTTCAGTCATTTTGGATGCACAGTTTTTAGTTGACAGTCGTTTGAGTGAGTCGATGTGAGTGTTTTTTGTGAAAATGGAAAAAATTTCGTATCGAGCTGTTATTAAATTCGTGTTTTTGAAACGCACTATGCCTACGCAAATCAAAAATGAATTGGACTCTGTGTATGGAGCCTCTGCATCATCATTTACCACAGTGAAATTTTGGGCAGCTGAATTTAAACGTGGCCGTAAGAACTTGGGAGATGATGAACGTTCGGGACGTCCAAAAACTGCAACCACTGACGATAACATTGCTAAAGTTCACCAAATGGTGTAGGACGACCGCCGAATTAAAGTGAGAGAGATAGTAGAGATTATGGAAATGTCCAAAGAACGTGTTTGTTACATATTAAATCAAGATTTAGACCAAACACGTGTTCGAGTGAACATTTCCAACGCTCTGTTGGCGCAGTTTAATCACAATAAATCCTACTTTTGGCGCCGATCAATTACTGTAGATGAAACTTGGATACACCATTATACTCCCGGAGCAAAAATTCAGTTAAAACAGTGGACAGCCGGCTCCAAAAAAAGCAAAAACTGTTTTTTCGGCTGGGAAAGTGGTGGCGACTGTTTTTTGGGATAGTAAAGGAGTTATCTTAATCGATTATCTTCAAAAAGGAAAAACCATTACCGGAGCATACTACGCATCATTACTTGCCATTACTGAAGGCTGAAATAGCGCGAAAAACGGCCACATTTGCAGAAAAAGAAAGTCCTGTTTCACCAAGACAACGCGCCGTCTCACACCTCTGCGGTTGCCATGGCGAAAATCCATGAATTACGGTTTGAACTGCTTGGCCATCCACCCTATTCACCAGATCTAGCCCCAAGTGACTTCTTTTTGTTTCCTCATCTAAAAACTGCGCTCGGAGGACAAAGATTTTCGTCAAATGAGAAGGCAATCACCTTCGTGAACAATTATTTTGCAGAGAAAAACGCCAAGTACTATTTGGACGGGTTAGAGAGATGGGAGCATCGCTGGGAGAAGTGTGTAGAGTTACTAGGAGACTATGTAGAAAAATAAAAAAACATTTTGAGAAAAAATGTCTTGTATCATTGCTAGGTCTTTTCAGACAACCCCCACAGCAATAATGATCTGCATATGCACGAACTTCGAATTTGCAGAATTTCGACGACTCAAGAATGTCCTCTCGAACTATCTATGTAAAAATTAAATTTTATAGATGTATGTATCCTTTTCTTTGGGTGCCAAGACATAGCGAATACGAAGGGAATGAAAAAGCAGACGAGCAAGCCAGAAAAGGATCCGCATCTCAATTCATAGTGCCAAGACCATTCTGTAGACTATCAATTAACACGATAAAAGGATGTATTAAAACCTGGCTATAGGAAAAGAAGCAACAAGCGGTTGCCATAAAAAAACAAAACAACTACTACAATTACAAGTAAGTAGAGGTCAGATTCGACTGATCACAGGTTTCCTCACAGGGCACTGCCGTGTGAAAAAAAAACACCTGATGACCATGGGCATAGCACAAGATAATAAATGCAGACTGTGCAACGAAGACATAGAAACCGCAGAACACACGTTAACATAGCTACCAGCTCACCTAAAATCTTACCCGCCTTTCTCACAAATTGTGGCATCATAGATGAGCTATAAATGGAGGACATCACGATAGGCCCGTCTTTGGTCGCAGTGATCTGGGATTCATTATACCACCTCCCACAACAATTTAATCTAATATAATCTAATGCATTTATCCGTTTTACTCCTCCATGATTTTTTTTTGTTCAGAATATATGGTCTTTAATTCATATAGCAATACGTTATATGAAGTATACCGATGTAAAGAGTTTTAAGTGCTTCCTATCTTTAAATTTAAATAAAGCAAAGTGTGTGTCATCGAAATTTTTTATTCGTTTGAAAAGCCTATCGATAGCATGCATCCGAAATGTCCAATTTTCCATGACTCTGGCGCATAAATCAGGCGGAATTTGACCGATGGCATGGGTTATCTTGGCTTTGAGGTCCGCTGTGGTTGTGGCTTATTCACATAGACCTGCAACTTCAAAAAACCCCACAAGAAAAAGTTTAACGGGGTCAAATCGCACGATCTCGGTGACCAGTTCACATCACCTCCACGTGAGATGACCATGCCCCTGAATCGCTCGTGCAGAATTTCCAATGTGGCGTGAGCTGTGTGGAACGTAGCGCCGTCCTGTTGAGACCACATGTCGTTGGTGTCCATGTCATCCAATTCAAGCCAAAAGAAGTTGGAAATCATCGACCTATCGTTAAACCGATGACCCCACCAGCTCAAGATCCACACCAAACTGTGACTTTTTCGGGATGAATTGGACGCTCTTGGATCCCATGTGAATTGGTATCGTCCCAAATTCTACAATTTTGATTTGTTTGTTGACTTACCCATTCATCCAGAAATGGGCCTCATCGCTGAAGATGATTTTTCGATGAAAATTAGGGTCAGTTTCAAACTGCTCCAGAGCTCATTCAGCAAACACACGTCGTTGTCTATGGTCGTTTACCTTGAGCTCCTGTGTCATTTGAATTTTGTACGGGTGCAGGCCCAAGTCAGAAAAGGCCGAGTTCTTGTGAGCGACGCGAAATCGACTGACTCAGATTCTCCTGCACACTCTCACGGACAGCGGCGATGTTTTCGGCAGATCTTGCGTTTAGTCGACGTACGGATGTTGGTTTATCCTTTACTGAACCAGTGGACTCAAATTTATCCACCACACTGCGAAGAGTCCTCTCGGCGAAGTGGGCGGAACGTTGCCCAAACAGATCACCCATTTTGATTAAACAGTTTTATCATTTGAAATAGCAATCTTTTAATTGAGAATCACTTAAGTGATAATATGAATTCTTTTGCTCTTCACCCTGTCAATTTTAGCGTTCCAACTCATTCGTCTGTTTCAACCACTTTGTTAGATGTTATTTTTGTAAACGATAGCAACAGTATGATCAACTGTTTGCCTCAGTCTTTTCAAAGCATGACTTAATATATCTTATCTACGATTTCAAAACTACTTATCCCGCGCCTTCTTCTTTCGAGTTTTCTAAAATCTCTAGAAACATTGATAAATATGCACTTGAACAACATACGAGTATTTATTAAATTCCGTGGGATGGTACGAGTATATATACGAGTAGAATGCAACTACCAGATGAGAAAGTTCAATTTCTTAATGACAATTTGAACATGTTTATTGAGTCGCATGTACCAATGAAACCAAAAACAGTTTACAGCGTTCAAAAATCCTGGTTTCATTTCGTCGTTGGAAGCGTTTTCGAATTGAAGAATTGCACGAAGAGTATAAACATTTTCGAAATACTGTTGTTCGCGAGATAAGGGCAGCTAAAACTCTGTAAAAATCTTCGAAACTTAGGCATCGGAAAGTCAAGGTCTAAGGATTGTGGTTATGTCGATGGTAATGTCCTGAATAGTAGTTTGCTTACATCTCCAGCGTCAGTCTTTCCAAGCAGCTCCACAACCTTACCTCAAGACTCAAGCGAACGTTTGAATGAGAACAATGTTCATCTCGTTCAGTTTTAGGCACCGGAGAAATTGTTTGAATTTTCGGCAATTAATAATCTTGACGTAGTTGACGCTGTAATTTCTGTAAAATCGAATGCGGGTGGGGGGGGATGGTATTCATCATAGTGTTTATCAAGGCAATTTTGCTTATAATTTTGCCCTATATAACATTTTTAATACGATTTTCACTATCGGGTTATATCCTTACAAGTGGAAATTGGCAAAAATTATCCCAATGCCAAAAAACCTAGATTGCACTTAATTTGAACCGATCTCCATACTCCCTTTTCTATTGAAAGTTTATGAAAGAATTTTGCAAACACAAATTAACAAACATTTGAGCAATCATGACCTTTTAACAATTTATAATTTTATTTAATTTTGGTGGGGCGATTGCCCCCATTTATTCGGCTTAATACAAGCTATAACTTAAAATTAAACTTAAACTAAAACTTAGAACTAAGGTTGGTTAGAGTGGTGAAGGAGAAGGGATTGGAGGTAGGAAGTGGTGCGGTGGAAGTCAAAGACGCTAGGGATTGAATTAATTTTTCGTAGCATACGGGAGATGGAAGGAGTCGATGAATGAAGAGAAAGTCGGCTGCATCTCTGCGTTCCTCAAGGGTATTTAGGTTAATAAGGTTGAGACGGTTTTGATAGGGGGGCAGAATAAAAGGATCATCCCAGGGCAAACCTCGAAGAGCAAATCGAAGAAAACGGCGCTGGATGCTTTCGATTCTCGAGACATGAACGCGATGATATGGGGACCATACTTGACTGGCGTACTCTAGGAGGGGACGAACAAAGGTAATATAGAGGGACCTGGTCACGTATGGGTTGCTGAATTCTTTGGACCATCGTTTTACAAAACCTAGTGCAGAGTTGGCTTTAAGGATTATCCCATCCATATGTAAACAGAAGTTGAGCTCCATATCACACAAAATGCCGAGGTCATGAAGAGATTCAACGGAGGAGATAGGTTGGTTGTGGAGAAGGTAGAGTAGAAGGTAGAGGAGATTGGTGCCGCTTATATGAAAAGGTGATGGATTGGCATTTGGCGATATTAAGTTCCAAACAATTTTTGAGGCACCAGATCGAAAAACTATCAAGGTCTTGTTGAAGGAGGAAGGAGTCATGGGGAGAGGAAATGGTTTTGAAAAATTTGGTATCGTCGGCGTAAAGGGAGTCGGACGAGTGTTTGATGATCCTATTGAGATCATTTATGGTTAATATAAAAAGAAAGGGACCGAGATGGCTGCCTTGAGGAACTCCAGAGGTGGCCAAAAATGGAGCCGAGTGGGGTGACCTAAAGCGAACACTGTAAAAACGGTTTTCGAGGTAAGAGGATATCCATTTTAACAGTATGGATTCAAAGCCGAGGGCAGACAATTTGAAGAGTATTAGTTGATGAGAGATTTTATCGAAGGCTTTGCTAAAATCGGTTGCAAGTACATCGACTTCGTTGCCGTTCTCTAGGGCAGAGATGGCAAAGGATACGAATTCAACGAGATTTGTGGTGGTTGACATACCCTTTAGGAAGCCATGTTGTCTAGGGTAAATAAGTGATTTGCATTGGAAGCTTAGAGCTTCATACAAAATACTTTCGAGGAGTTTGAGTATATGGGAAAGTATAGCGATTGGACGATAGTATGTTATTTCGTTTTTTGATCCTATTTTGTGGATCGGGGTTATGAAGGAGGTTTTCCAAGCCTGAGGAAATTCTCCTTGTGAAAGGGATAGACGAAAGAGATCAGAAAGGGCAAGGGAAAAAGACGAAGAACATTTTTTAAGAAATATGACAGGGAGGCCATCTGGATCGGGTGTAAATTCGTCATTGAGTTGGTGTAATTTATATTCGATATAAGCGGGATCCAAGATGTGAGAGAGAAGTGGGCCATTGGAGAAGTTCAGTAGGTAACGAAAATAGGATGGATCTGGTACAAAGGAGTCGTTGGTGAAGGATTGTTTAAAGAAGCTGGAAAATAGGTTGGCAATGGTGAGTGGATCGGTTGATGACTTGTTGTTGAAAGAGAGGGAAGGAGGGTAACTATCGGACTTTCTTTTGTAGTTAACAAATTGGAAAAAGGACTTAGCGTCATTTATAAGGTTGACTTGCCCATTATTAAGGTAACGCTGGTAAAGGGAATCGTAAAGTTCGGTGAAATGAAGATAAGCACCAAGATAGTTTGGAATAGTCGGAAAAAGATCTGGTACGCAAGAAAACAGCCCATAACTTGTTTCTCTTATTTCGTAAGGAACGAAGCTTGCGATTGTACCAGGGAGGACTAGTAGATGATGTTTTAAGGCGGGAAAGCGGAACGTAAAGGCTAGAAGAATTAAATATTCCTTTATAAAAAATGGATAAGGCATCATTTAAACTTAGGTTGTGAAAGTTAAAGAGGGATCTGCTAAGATAGTCACTGATTTTGTGAAAGTTTGCTTTATGAAAGTCGTAGGATGAGATAGTTGTGGGGGGAGAAAAACAAAAATACCGTCTGGTTTTCGTACGAAACACAGCTGCACTACAGCTCGTCTTAAAATCATAGATGACATATATATTGGTCTTGACTCCGACAACATTAGCTTTCTAGTACTACTCGATTTTTCTAAAGCTTTCGATACGGTCGACCACACTTCTCTATGTAATAAATTGCGTTATTCCTTTAGTTTCTCAGCGTTGTCAATAAAGTTATTGTCTAATTATCTCTGTGGTAGAAAGCAGGCAGTGTTTGTTCAAAATGCCTTGTCTAATTTCCTTCCCGTTCGTAATGGTGTCCCGCAAGTATCAATTTTAGGCCCACTTTTCTTCTCAATCTACATCAACGAGATTCCAGCATAGTTCCCGATTCGATGATGCATATTTACGCCGATGATGTCCAGGTTTACCACAATTGTCCTCTTGGTCTTTGTTATAGATCGATGTCCATCTAATTGGTAACCCACACATCATTCTTGGTGACTTACCAACTGCCGAAGTGCTCAAAGTAAAAATCATTGAGGAAAGTGAAGCGCGACAGCAAGCGAGTGGAAGTGCTGTTATAGCTATGACTGCTGGAATCAGTATGTATACGAGGTCCAGGAGAGACAAGATAAAAATGCCACCAAGCAGTAGAAAAATTAAGTTCTTTAAGTGTGGAATTTTGGGGCATAAAGCGAATAAATGTATGCCCAAGAAGGAAGTCCAACGATGTCAGAAGAAAGTCGAGGCATTCAGCGAGCAGTGTCGATGAGTCGTATTATGCTGCTTCTCACTCGGTTACTGCAGACACAAATTATGCATACTGTGTAAAGACTCGTTTGACCAGTAGGGCATGGATCCTCGACAGTGGCTGTACAGCGCATTTATGTGGCGATGAAGGTCTTTTCAAGACAATGGAAAGTTCCCCGAAGATGAAATTGAACTTGGCTAGTAAGGCGTCAGCTGAAGTCAAAGGAAAGGGTATTGTGCATGTGACAATTGCAAGTGACTGTGGTCATCAAAGGATTGAATTCAAGGATACGTTGTATGTACCTGACTTACGAATAAACCTTATCTCAGTGGCTAAAATTACGAACAAGGGTCATGAAGTAACTTTTCGTAAAGATAACGCTTACATCCGTTACAAATGTGTCGGTATGCGCAGATCGCAGAGGAGAACTTTATTATGTTCATGAAAATACTGTTATTTGATCTGAGTGCTCCGAACTATTGAAGTGGCACGAAAGATTGGATCATTTGAACAGCAAAGATTTATTAAAGCTGTTGTACCCACGGTTAATGTTAAGGATGTAGATCGCAACGCAATTTGCGAGGTCTGCTTAAAAGGAAAAATGTCTGCATTACCTTTTCCAAAATGTCGAGTGCCTTGTTCAGATATATTAAAAATTGTGCACTGTGATGTAGTAGGCCCATTTAGGATGAAATTAACGGGGCATGCGAAGTATTTTGTAACCTTTAAATACGACTGTTCAAGATCGTCCGAGGTTTATTTCTTGAGACAGAAGAGCGGTGTTTTCGAAGCGTTCAAGGTCTATCAGAGTTTTGTTGAGAGGCATACTGGAAAGAAAATAAAGTACATATTTGCAGTCGGACATGAATTGAATATTGCAATTTAGAGTTTGACAAATATAGTATCTAAATGATCAAGAGGAGGTTAACGGTTCCACGCACCCTACAACAAAACGGAGTAGCGGAGAGGATGAACCGAACTCTCCTGGACATGGCTAGGTATTTGTTGCTGCAGTCTGGCTTGAGTGCGTCGTTTTGGCTTGAAGCTATAGCTACTGTTTGTCATATTCGCAATCGTTGTCCTACGAGCAGTTTAAGCGGAAAGATTCCTTATGAGATGTGGACTGGGATGCAAGCAAAAGTGAATTACTTTAGGACATTTGGTTCCAAAGAACTCGTTCTGGACAAGAATCTTAATAAAGACAAGGTTGCACAGAGATCAGTAGAAGGCGTGTTTATTGGATATCCTCGAAATAGGATATAGAATATGGATGCCGAGTAAACACCACATCGTCAATGCTCGTGACGTTAAGTTCCTTGAAGAGACGCAAAAACCTTTCAACATGGAGACGTTGGATCAGTTGCTACTAGTAGCAACCATGAAATCAGAGGGCGAAAATAACGAGCTTAGAACGGTTGAATTTTTGCGTCGTCCATTGATGGATACTGTTGTTGCTGAAAATGTATCAAAGCAGACGATGAAAATGAAACCTGAAGCAGAACTCAGACGAACTTCTGGAAGGCCTAGATTGTTAAGGACGAGAAGCAGAGGGCGACCGAGAAAACTGTTTCGCATTACACGTTCTACTACGGCACAATATAAAGAAAATGAGTCCCCATCCCAAGTCGATGGATGTGATTCTGAGCTTGAAGATGAAGTCTTTGCGGATTTGACAGAAATTAGCATGAAGGAGGCACTGGTGAGCGATGCATGTGATGAGTGGAAATACGCAGAGGTGATAAGTCTCATTGAAAACGAAACCTGGCAGATTGTTAAGAAGACTTCTTGTAGAAACATTATTGGATGTCGTTGGGTGTTAACAAATAAACACAGTTCTCATAGAAAAGTTGAGAGACGAAAAGCCCAGTTAGTAGCCAAAGGATATAGCCAAAAATTTGGCGTCAACTACCATCAGGTTGGAAACATTGCGCTTGCTTTTGGCTCTTGCGGTACAGTTTGGATTAAAAGTGTGGCAGTTTGGTGTGGTGACGGCGGTTCATTGGATGAGGAAATTTTTATGAAGATTCCTGAGATGTTAAGTGAGATGCTAGAGAGGATAGTTAGTAAGCAAGGTAAAATCTCAAATTTTAGACTTTAAGCAGAAGATATGCTGAAGAATATACGCAATGGTGGCAACACATGCAGTTTGCAGAAGGCTCTCTATGGACTACGGCAATCTGAACGTCAGTAGAAAACTTTTAAGCTGGTGTTTAAAGCCCACAATTAATGAGCCTTGTCTTTTTTCAAACAATTGTGGAGATAATATGCTAATTGTTCTTGTTTACGTTGATGATATACTGGTTGCACAGGCAGCTGTGCTGTTGATCGTCGTTCTTACCCTGGGTAAGTGTTCTTGCTTAGTGGCGCTGCTATAACATGGAAATCGCAGAGCAACGGATTGTTGCATTGTCGTCAACAGATGCGGAATATGTAAGTCTAGCGGAGGCGGCGAAGGAGGCTATTTACTTGTGAGCATACTATGTGAGCTCGAGTTCCGTGAGTGGGCAGATATAATAATATTTGTTGACAATCGAGGAGCTCAATGTTTGGCAAATGATTCAGTTTTTCACGCTCGCACGAAACATATCGACCATGTCGATTATTTCTAAAATGCTTGTGCTGGAACATGTGCTGACGGAACAAATGATTGCTGACATGCTGACGAAATCCCTACCCAGGGTATTGCATGGAAAGTGCTTGGAGGGTATGGGCTTTAAAGACGCGAGGAGTTTGCTAGTGACGTGAGGTTTGAGAGGGCGTGGTAAAGATCGATGTCCCATTTGCAACCCACACACCATTCTTGGTGACTACCCAAAATATTGGCAACACCGTATTAATGACAAGCTATTGTCACTTTGACATGCAAGCCTACAATATATTTTTCCACATGGTTAAAATAATTTTTTTTCTTTCTTTCTTCTTGATTTTTCCCTCATGGAGTAGAGTTCTCTTGTGAGAGTAAATAAAGTTTTTCTTTTTAATTAGAAATACTGGGTTTCTTCATCATTTTCTCAATAGTCGTATTGAGAACTGTGCTGAAAGTATAAACCAAGACCTACAAAAAACATCTCTGAATAGTCCTCGCAGAACAATTTATCCCGAAACAAATTAGATCTTTCGTACTTCCCAGTTATTACCTTAAATAATTCACATACTCAATACGTCAAGTCAGCTAAGAATTTGGGTATAGTGTTCAACCGGACCCTTACTTGGAACGGCCACATCAATAAGAATGTTGGTAAGACCTACGGAATTCTGCGATCGCTTTGGATAGCTCAAACGTATACGCCCCTCCCAACTAGAATGATGTTAGTCAAATCTTTAGCCATTCCAACACTTTTAAATGGATGTGAAATTTTTTCTAATTGTGACGCGGAAAGTAAAAGAAAGCTAAAAGCAGCTTTTAATAGTATAATACGACATATCTATGGACTTCGCTGATTTGACCACGTATCACATTTATCTAAGAACCTGCTAAACATGTCATTTGAAAAATTTGTTAAATATCGCAAGTGTTTAATGTACTTGAAACGCGTCAACCATCATACGAACTATCAAAAAGTTCGGAATGTATTCAGAAAATTGGAAATACAAGTTTATTCCTCTAAATCTATATTGCCTCCTTCAAAGTAATCCCCATCGACTGCAACACACTTATGCCAGCGCTTGATCCAATCCTCGAAACATTTTTTATATTCTGTATAAAAGTCCGAAAGTCTAGTGCTTCCTGCGATTTTTCCATTACTTCCTCTCGGCTGCTGAAACGCGTTCCCCGTAGTGGTTTTTTAACTCGATTGAATAAAAAGAAGTCACATAGAGCCAAATTACGTGAATTCGGTCAGTCGTTCATAGACCTCGATAGAGGACGGATGTGTTTCGGCTTCTTTGCAAGTGAAATAAATTAAAAAAAACAATTAAAAACTTTTTGGCCAAGTGATTCGGTGGCGCAGTAGCAGTGGTGTCCGACCGACAAAACAGGGGTCGTGGGTTCGATTCCCGAAACAGTTGCATCTTTTTATTTTTAAAAGTAAATAAAACAAAAAAAAAAACAATAAAGTTAATTGGTGGTAAAGTGTTGTCTATCACGTGATGGATTGTGAAGAGCGGTCCGCTATGCCTATAGCGGGACCTGCTGAAGTGTCAGGTGAGGCGTCGAGTGGTTCGAGCCAAACGCCGAAAACAAAGAGAAGGAGGAAGCTCCCAACTTCCAATTTGATAAAACGTCCAACCCTATCAACGGTAAACAACTTCGCTTCATTGGCAGCAAGCGAATCTGATGATGAAGAGGACGAAATGAAGGCCATAAGTAGCAGCATCAAAATGCTACAACAAAGAGTGCTGGCCATAAAAGAAAGGCAAATTGTAAGAAGGAAGAGGGAAGAGCAGGAGCAATCCCAACAACAGCAGCTTGCTCAAAAGCAGGCACAACAACAACACCAAACTAATAAAATAGCACAAGTGCTACACCAACAAAAGCCTAAGAAAGACCAGCAACAACAACAACAACAGTCACAACACCGGCAACAGCTCAAACAGCAGCAGCCACAAAAACGGCAACAGCAAAAACAGCAGCAGCAGCAACAACAACAACAGCAGCAGCAGCACCAACAACAACAACAACAACAACAACAACAACAACAACAACAACAACAACAACAACAACAACAACAACAACAACAACAACAACAACAACAACAACAACAACAACAACAACAAAAACAACAACAACAACAACAGCAGCAGCAGCAGCAGCAGCAGCAGCAGAAGAAGAAGAAGGAGAAGGTGCCTCCTATCAACACCTATAAACTAGAGGTAAATGCTACCAAGGACCTGTGTAAGTTGGTCATTGGTAATAACTTTAATATTAAGAGATTGGGGAATGATCGCCATGCCATCCACTGTAATACAGTGGAGGGCTACGCGAAAGTTAAAGAGCTCCTAAAGGAAACGACGACGGAGCATTACTCATTCACACCGAAGTGTGAAAAGCGGCAATCGATGCTGCTGAAGGGGTTGGAACCGTCTTCTGATCCTGAGGAGATCCTGGCACTGCTCAAAGTGAAGGAGTGCGAAGGACTCAAGTTTGTGGGGGTAAAGCCATTTACCACAGCTAGAGCCAGGCGGGAGAAACGGAGTCTGCCGTTCTTCCTGGTGCAGCTCAGTCCCGAAAGCCGTCTGGATAGTCTAAGGAGTATCAAGGTCCTAGACTACCAGGTGGTTCACTGGGAAAAATTAAAAAGGAGCGAAGGCGTTATACAATGCGTTCGCTGCCAGAGGTTCGGACACGCCGCGTCGAACTGCCAAATGCAGCCTCGATGCGTGAAGTGCGCAAAGAACCACAGTTCCGAGGAGTGTGCTCTGGGTAGGGACGGAGTATCCGATAGGGCACAGCTCTCGTGCGTGTTATGTGGGAACGTGGGACACACCGCAAACTATCGGGGTTGTCCTAAGTTCGCTGACATCAAAAAAGCAAAACTGACTCTGCAGCAGAGGGTGGAGGTCAAACGTTCACCTGTGAGGTTTCAAACACCAGCCGTCACGTCCCAAATTTCCTACGCCCAAATGGCGACAGGTAGGGGGGCTACGGTACAGCAAGCCACTGTTGCTTCTCCGGCGCCAATGCCGAGAACAACGGAAGCTGCACCCAACATGCTGGCCATCTTGCTCGCAATCCAAGGGCAGATGGCTCAGCTGCAAAAGCAGGTGCAAGAACAGGCCAAGCGGGTGGATCAGATCTACGCGCTGCTGCCGGGCCTAACGCAACACATGTCGTAATGGGTACGCGCATGGTGGAGCAAACTTTGAAGGTCCTTGCGGTGAATGTTAATTCACTGATTAGGATCGAACGAAGAGCCGCGATGTTTAAATTGTTACAAGACCAAACTCCTGATGTGCTTTTCGCTAGCGAAACCAAGCTAACCGATAAGCACAAACTGGAGTACAATAATTATATTGTTAGAAGAAGAAACCGGCCCGGATCCAAACGTGGAGGCGGTGTTGCGATCTTCATTAAACAAGGTATAAAATTTCACAGAGTGTACAAGGGAGTGTTGCGTAGGTTCCGGGTGTTGGAGGCAGTCGTCATTTACATCCCGCTCAGCAGTGGAAAGCGGCTGTACTTGGCCTCTGTTTATGCACCTGAGGCTTCACAATCCACTTTATTCATTACAGAGCTCGACACGCTTTTTCGACTTCTGAGGCTGGAATCGGGGGAGAATTATTTTATAATCGGCGGGGATTTCAACGCTAAACACAGAGATTGGGGAAATAATTTGCCAAATACTAGAGGGAACCTACTACTCGATTGGTGGGGTCAGCACGATGTCATGTACAGACTCGGTCTTAAAGCGACGGATAGCCCGTCGTTTCCCAGAGGCGGGTCTTATTTGGATCTACTGCTGTACGACGAACGTATACGACTGACAGGTACGAATTTACAAACGCTAAACTGTCTGCGCACATTCGTGTATGACAGTGACCATTGCGGTTTTAGCACCGAAATTACAGTTCCCAACGAAATTGCGGAATTGGAGGAGTTTGTCCAAAGATATTCTTACAACTACAGTAAGACTCGATGGACACGCTTCTCTGCAACCTTGACAAGAGCACTCACTTCGAACACGCTCCATCCACCGGCCAATAGGAATTTGTCAAACGAGGAGATCGACAATTACCTAAAACAAATGGACGAGACAATTAAACAAACTATGGACGCTACAATACCACGATATCGACATACGACTAACGAAGACCTGTTCCGCAATCCTACTATTGACGCACTGCACCGACAGAAAAATAGACTTCTGACAAGACTCAACAACTTGTACAGACAGTTTACTGACAGACAAGACCCGGAGATTAGAACACTGAAGGCGTCGATTAAAAATATTCAAACGTTAATAAAAGAGAATTACAGAATTTCTGTAAGTTTGTATTGGAACAACAGGGTTCGGGCTGTAAACACCAGCAACCCGAATATGTTCCCGCAAATAAATAAACTATTTCGGAGAAAAAATAAAAACGACCTTCAGTGTCTTAAAATAGCGCGGACAACAGACAACGAACGGTTACTGACAATAGCAGGTATTGATCCAAATGAGGCCGCTGATGATGACGACTTCTTTGTGATCGAGGATCCACAGGAGAAGGTTGAGGCCATAGGGGCGACTTTCCAGGAAATATACAAGGCCACTGATACCATTGGCCCTAATTATGACCTGGACAGTCGCGTCTTGGTGCACGACCTCTACATTCGAAATGAAGTAGAGAACTGGCGATCCGAGGGTTCTGGGTTCACCCGGTTCAGCGACGAAAATAGGGCAAATAATGTCATTACCAGAGAGGGTGACCTACCCCCGTTCATTTCGAAGGAAGAGCTCCATGAGATCTTCGACACAATCAGGGCTAAGAAATCAGTGGGGACCGATGGTATTCCGAACATCGTACTTCGACATCTTCCTCTAGAAGCGGTGGACATTTACACTACCCTGTTTAATAATGCAATGAATAATGCACATTATCCAGCGCATTGGAAAACGGCGGTGGTGCAACCTATCCCCAAAAAGGGAAAGGATATATCCAATCCGGCGAATCTCCGGTCGATAAATCTCCTTCCGAATATCAGTAAGGTGTTTGAAAAAGTAATCAATAGAGCTCTGTCTAGGTGGGTTGAGGACAAACATATAGTTCCGGATAATCAATTCGGTTTTAAGGCGGGACATGATATCTCACATGCCGCGTCTAAACTGGTGTCCGATATCCAATGGAATAGAGGCAAAAACCAATGTACTGGTGCCTGCCTTGTTGACTTGGAGAAGGCCTTCGACACCGTATGGTTAGAGGGTCTTTTCTATAAGCTGACTAGGCTGGGGATCAGTAAACCACTCTTGTACATTCTTTATAATATGCTAACCAACAGACAGTTCATCGTGAAAAATGGCGATGTGACTTCTGTTGGAATATTTCAAATTAAAAATGGTCTTCAGCAAGGCGTGGTCAATTCGCCGATCCTATTCAACATTTATACAAGCGACTTGATAGGTTCACTTCCCCACACTATTGCGTACGCAGACGATTTGATAGAGTACAGAACAGGTCCAAAAATCGAGGTCATTAATACTCTCTTGCAGCGTGACTTCGATAAGATAAGACGATTTTGCGATGACTGGAAGTTGAAAATCAACTTTCAGAAGTCGGAAACCATTCTCTTTAGGACGCCGTTGTCTAGAGGCTCTAGGGATACCAGAAAGAATTGGCGTAAGTTCTCGATCATTGGACAACACGGACAGCCTCTTGCCTGTCGAAATGTGGTCAGATACCTTGGGATCTGGCTAGATCAGTTTCTGTATTTTGACAAAAATGTAGATGCTGCTCTGGCCAGAGCTAAAGGCGCTTTTGCCCTTACAAAGAGACTGTTTTATAGCAGCCAACTCGATGCGGGGGTAAAGGTAATCTGCTACATGGCCCTTATCAGGCCCATGCTGGTATTTGGTTGTCCCGTGTGGTTCAATGTGCGAGCAAGCTTAATGGAAAAGATTCGGGTGTTTGAGAGGGCTTGCCTTCGCTTGTACAGAACACCAGAGTCGGAGTACAAAAAATTTTATCGTAATGAGGTCCTTTACAACAGGGCGAACCTAATACGAGTGGACAACTTCGTAATTAAGCTGACTCGAAGACACATTGGAAGAGCAATGACCTCGACGAATAACCTGATATCTGGGGCTTATTACCCCAATTACCTTTACCACGAGAGTGTGCGCTATGATGGCTTCGTTCCACCGGAAGCATTCCTCTACCTAGATCAGATAGGGTTGATCCAGGATAGATCGGCGGTCCCGTTAATCTTCCATGTCGCTCGGAAAGCTGGGGACAGGCGACTCAACTACGGCAGAGACGTCGCACACGGCAGTGTGGATCGTCTCAGGTTCAGTAGGGCGGTGGGGAATCGCGATAAGAGGGATGTCGTTCGGCAGCACCAGCATTTCTGGTGGTTGAATGATGGAGAAGATGTTTCGTCGTCGTTTCCGTCAATTACGGACCAGCCTCAATAATGAGGCAGAGCTGACCAATCTATTTGCTCGGTGAATAGCGATGGCCAGCTTGCATAGGTTAAGTTAGCATTTAAGATATACATATATATATTAGTATATACATAGGTATATACTAGTATATGTATGTCATTGTGTATAATGTCTATATGTATGTAAGTGCGTATTGTGTACATAGGTTAGGTAGACTAAGGTTATTTTAAGTTAGATATTAAGTTTTTATAAAAAATAAAAAATGATATCCGTATGCTAAGTTTTTTGTTAAATTCTTTTCTTAGCCTTAAGCATAGAAAATAAGTATTAATAAATAAAATGTAAATAAAGTCGAAAGACATAGATATAAGAATTTAGAGTAGCTTAGAGTGCCTGTGTGGGGCCAGTAAGTTAGTATAAGATTGTTAAGTAATTTTAAGCTAGCATTTAAGCATTTTTTGTTAGTATGTAAGAGTTAATGATTAAGATAATAAAATGCATTTAAAACTAAAACTAAAACTAACTACGTGAATTCGGTGGCTGTTGGGTGGTATTTGTTGCATATTGGCATTGTGCTACGGTGCGATATCGTGGTGCAAAATCCACAAGTTTTCTGCCCACAATTCTGGTCTCTTTCGGCGAACTGCTTCACACAAACGTCTCATAACGCCCAAATAATACTCTTTGTTTACTGTCTGGCCTTCTGGTAAAAATTCATGATTCACTACACCGTTGTAATCCATGAAAACCGTGAGCATTGCCTTCTTTTTTGACTGAAAACGACATGGTTTTTTTGGTCTCGGCTCATTTGGTGAACGCCATTCACTTGCCTGATGTCTGGATTGCGTGTCGTACTCATAAACCCACGTCTCGTCTCCAGTAAAGATCTTTTTGATGAATGTGGGATCGGATCCAGCCTCGCAAATCATTTCTTTTGCGACGTCAACACGGTCTCTTTTTTGCATGAAATTGAGGTCTTTTGGCACCAACTTTGCCGCTACACGACGGAAACCCAAATCATTAACCAAAATGTCTTGGACGGATCCATAGGTAATGTTTAAGTCATCTGCTATCTCTCTGATGGTTAATTTGCGGTTATTGACCAACATTTTTTTTACTTCATCGATGTTTTCGTCGGTTTTCGATGTCGATGGTCTGCCACTGCGTTCATCATCTTCGATTGACTCACGACCACTTTTGAACCGCTCGCGCTCGTGCCACTGGTAAACGACCGTTTTCTTTAGAGAATCTTTGATGAAACACTTTTCTAACATTTCTAACGTTCGCGCACACGGTTATGTGGTGCGGGAATTTTTTGATCAAGGTCAATTTCCAGCATCTCAGAGATCTTTCAGCATAATTATACCACGCTTTTTATATTTGGTATCAGAAAGACAATTTTTTATAGCTGTCATATGACTGTGGAATTCATTACCACTAAATTTAAGAGAAATCGGAAATGCGAATTTTTATAAAAAGATTACACTCATACTTTTCCAATAGTAGCGATTAATGTTTATCCTTTTTATGACATCTTTTCTTAATTTTGATTTTCTTTATGTTTAATTTATTAACTTATTATTGTCAAACATGCTTTACTTTGTTTTCATGTAATATGCAGTAACTTTCAGTTTTATTTTATGTACACTTTTTATTTGTAGAGTTCAATTTTAAATATTTTTTCAAAATTGTTTTCCATATTTATAACATCACTTCTTAATGTGTAAGAAATATCAGAAATAAATAATAATAATAATAATAAGTGTTGTTGAACGCTATGTCCGTCCAGGGTGATTTGGCAAACCAGACTGAATAAATGACAGCCAATTTGACAGATGTAGGTTTAACAATATGGTCGCTATCAACTGTCAAAGTTTGGATGTCCCTATTGACCCTGTAGTACAAAGCAGGTTTCGGCAAGACATCTGGCTTTTCTGCGAGGAGGATCCTCAGAATCTATATGGCTATTGCAGGATGAATTACATCATATTCTCCGATTATCTGATGGAACAAACTTTCATGAAAATACGAGGTTTGTCTGAAATGTTTCCGACCGCAAAGATAGCGGCTATAAAAGCTAGTGAATGCTAGTTGTGCATCTTTTGACAGTTACTTACCGAAGTTTCAGTCATTTTTGACGCGCAGTTTTTAGTTGACAGCCGTTTGAGTGAGTCGATGTGAGTGTTTTTTGTGAAAATGGAAAAAATTTAGTATCGAGCTGTTATTAAATTCTTGTTTTTGAAAGGCAATACGTCTACGCAAATCAAAAATGAGTTGGACTCTGTGTATGGGGACTCTGCACCATCATTTACCACAGTGAAATTTTGGGCAGCTGAATTTAAACGTGGCCGTAAGAGCCTGGGAGATGATGAACGTTCTGGACGTCCAAAAACTGCAGCCACTGACGATAACATTGCTAAAGTTCACCAAATGGTGCTAGACGACCGCCGAATTACGAGTAAAGTGAAAGAGATAGTATAGATTATGAAAATGTCCAAAGAATGTGTTTGTTACATATTAAATCAATACATACTAAAGCTGTCCGCGCGTTCGGTACCGCGTTACGTTATACCCAAAACGTGTTCGAATGAACATTTCCAACGCTCTGTTGGCGCAGTTTAGGCGCAATAAATCTAAGTTTTGGCGCCGATGAATTACTGTAGATGAAACTTGGATACGACATTATACGCCCGAAACAAAAATGCAGTCAAAAGAGTGGACTGCAAAGGGCGAGCCGGCTCCAAAAAAAGCAAAAACTGTTTTTTCGGCTGGGAAAGAGGTGGCGACTGTTTTTTGGGATAGTAAAGGAGTTATCTTAATCGATTATCTTCAAAAAGGAAAAACCATTACCGGAGCATACTACGCATCATTACTTGCCAAGCTGAAGGCAGAAATTGCGGAAAAACGGCCACATTTGCAGAAAAAGAAACTCCTGTTTCACCAAGACTACGCGCCGTCTCACACCTCAGCGGTTGCCATGGCGAAAATCCATGAATTACGGTTTGAACTACTTGGCCATCCACCTTATTCACCAGATCTAGCCCCAAGTGACTTCTTTTTGTTCCCTCATCTAAAAACTGCGCTCGGAGGACAGAGATTTTCGTCAAATGAGGAGGCAATCACCTTCGTGAACAATTATTTTGCAGAGAAAAACGCCAAGTACTATTTGGACGAGTTAGAGAGATGGGAGCATCGCTGGGAGAAGTGTGTAGAGATACAAGAAGACTATGTAGAAAAATAAAAAAAAAATTTTGAGAAAAAATGTTTTGTATCATTGTTCCGTTGGAAACTTTTCAAACAACCCTTGTACGTTATTGCTGCTTCTTCCAGACTCCAAAAAACTATCTGCCTCGGTTTTATGAGGGCTTTCGCTAGCACGCCCGAGTCTGCTCTAAACGCACTGATGATATTAATACCATCGGCTGCCCTCTCAAAGCCTTTCCCCGTTTAAAAAGAGGCCTTGAAAGAGTTAAACCACCAATCAGGAAATAGGAAAATTCTTACCCTGACTGCATACAACGAGGTGCCCATATACATGTATATATACTCATGTATCGGTTTGTGTGATTTTCTAATAATTCTAGAAATTCTCACCATTTACAGATTTTTTTAAAACTACACTATTAATTCTTTTAATGCTAAAATACACTCATTTATCCATCAGGGCCTATTCAGACCAATTCACTTGGTCGGCAGTCGACTAAAAGCTTTTTTTCAAATACCACCTTGACTACAATTCACCACTCAACTATCAGACACCAGAACATATCTAGGTTGTTTCATTCGAGTGTGACCTTACCCCACAAATAATACAATCGTAAACAAACCGTGGGTGGCTTGTTCAGCAAAAAGCGAACAAAAAAAAATAAGAAAAAACAGTCAACGAAACGACCTGCCACAAAGCATGGCGATGTCCTCGTTCTTTGACTACATTACCCTCCTTATTTTCTCTTTCTCGTTTCTCTTTGTCAGAATCTCTCTTAAAAAGTAGTTTTTTTTTTGTAAAATATTTTTTATCCAAGTCCTCTAAATACTCCATAACATACACCAGTCCACCACCCCAAGAAAATGTGCTTCCAACGCACTAGCGCCACACTACAAAAAGCTCTAGAGCGACAACAACTTGACGTCTACCCCAAAAATAAAAAACACAAAAAAATTAAAATAAAAATATTTCAGAAAAACCTTTTGGAAAATTTTTCTCTCAACTCAGTCTGAAAGCTGCTCTCGTCGGATCCGGTGAACACGTCTCTAAATAGAGCAGCTCCATACCGGTTCATTACTAGGTCTTTGCATAACCACTTAACACCACTGTAAACAGGGTTAATCTTGGTAAAAAAAAAAAAAATACAAAAAATTTGAAAAAAAAAAATAATATAAACAAAACTGTGTCACTGTGGTTTACCGCTGCGGTAATAAGTCAGATCGTCTGGCGATTTTTTTTATTCCAAAGCTAAACCGAAATAAGAAGGAAAAACCAAATTCAAAACTTGTTATTCGCATCCAAATCGATTTTGTAATCGGTGCTCTCCTTGTTGTTGTTTTGATTCATTATCTCACAATCAGCACGACGCGTCCGACGTTAACGTTAATGTTGACGTCTACAACCTACCTACTCGCGGAGTCTCGTTTATCAACTTTATTTTATTTTTTTCTGTTCATTTCGTGAGATTTTTCTCAAATTTTTTTTATTTTTATTTTTTTCAATTTATTTTTCCCCCAGTCTCCGTTCTGGTGTGTGCCCCTTATTTGGATGCGGAGTACCAACTAACTAGTGTGTGCCCCCGCCGAAAGAAAACGTGTTTTCGTTGCATTTTCTTAAATGCAACAAAATAAAACCGAAAATCGACAAACCAACGTATGCACAGTGAGTTAATGTATAAGAAAAACAAAACCAAAAAAAAGGAAGAAAATAGAAGAAAAATTAACAAAAACCCTTGTGTTATACAATACAATTTTGATGTGTGGAGGGGGGTGAATTGATAGCGCGCCCAACAGTCATCATCACAATAGACGCAATTTAAAGTTAAATAGTAAAAGTTCTCATTGCCAAAGAGCTCTTTTGATGGGAAAACATCGAGAGAGAGAGACGAAATAAAGGAAGAAATTTACATTCATCCGAGCCACGGAACCACCCTCAACCCTATACCATTCAACCCTCGTGGGATATAACGTTTATTAGCCAAGCCTGTAAAAGCTATACACTTGTGTTAGTCATATTCCGAGAGCGCTTCTCTCAGTTTCACCCACAATCAGAATCCAGATACTCCATACTCTCTCGTTTTCATATTTATTCTCTCATTTATTTTCTCTTTTTCGCTCTATTTCTCTCGTCCAGTTAGCCTTAGCAATTAAAGTCCTTGGCGGTGGGTATCCTGCTCGAAATGTTTTATTTATCTGCGTGCAGTCGATGATGTTATCGTACAAAACCGATTACTGTGTGAATTAAGTGATTCCAGGTGATAGTGTGTTTTAATTGAAAATGTGCTACTAGGGTGGTTTATTTTACTGCCGATCATCAAAGTGCTAAAGTGGTTTTATGTACTAAATTGGACACAATCCCAACTCCAATCGGCCACTAAAAGACAGACTGAAATGCCGAAAATTAAGGATCATCGTGTGTAATTAAAAGATAATTTACTCGTATCCGACACAAGGATTCGTTTTACAATTACTCAACAGTGGCGACTTTGACTCGCCTCAGTTGGTTTACATAATTTAACGGTAAGTATTTTTTGTTTATTTTTTTTTTTTCCACAAACAAATACAAGTCTTAACTTTTTCTTGAAGATATTTGGTGTTTGTTCGTTGGCTTTTTAAGGGGACTGTCTGTGATACCTCGATCTTCGATCCTTTTTTTTAATACGAGTACTTCCTCTTTCTTAGATGGCGCTACAGTCCAAGGCGGATTTGGGCCTCAACTACCAGACATCTCCACTGGCTAATTGCCTCCAGTTGCGAACTCCAAGTTGGTAGAGGTCCAGTTGTCCCTCCGTGTTGAAACCAATGACTCGTCGGGCTGGAGCGTTGGTGTTCATTCGCTCTACATGTCTCAGCCACGTTCGGTGACTAATGAGCACTTTTTTGACCGTATGAGTATAACCAAAACTTACTCGAGGATATTTGCGTTCGAAACGGCCGGGGATATATTCATCCATATTCGCTAAGGTCCATGCTCTTCGATGGGGAGCGTTTTAAATAGACTGTCCTTAGTGTTTCTTGATAAGGCCTTATTACTCATTTGCTTTTCTAGGCCGAATAAGCAGCGATTGGAAAGAGATGATTTCTGATGAGATGCCATCATTGACTACCTCATACTTATGGCCCAATTGTGACGTTCTGTCCGATTCGTCGATCTTGTGTGTCCTTTCTCGTTGACAGCATATAAAGTTTACTTTTTTTTTTTCAAAAATATAAAACAATCAAAATAAATAATTTTATCGAATAATCTTTATCATCATACAAAACAACCATTCTTCACATTTTATTGTCTGAAGATTATTTCTTTCAAATGAAGTTCCAATTTTTTATGACGCGTTCGAGCATTACGACTGGTTTTTGACCAATGACTAGAGTAATTCTGATTTCCAATTCCAATTCCTCTATCGTAGCCGGCTTATCAATGTAGATTTTGGAATTTACGTAGAACCTAAGAAAACTGTCTAGAGGTGTGATGCCATATGAGCTAGGCAGCCAAGTCACCGGTGAAAGCGTGAAATTATTAGGTACGCAACTAAGTCGCAAGCTTAGACATAATGGTAAACAAACCGTTTTGAAACATTAGTGAATTTGTTTTGTCGTCATATACTTTTGGTTGTGTGAAATGTCTGATTTTGTGCCAAGTTATCGTCATTTGCGGAAAGTGCTGATTTTCTTCTTTCATTCGAATAAAACGGCGGCAGAAGCGCATCGAGAGCTTCAAAAGGTTTACGGGGATGCTGCTCTAAGTGAAACAACGTGCCGTAATTGGTTCCGTCGCTTCAAAGACGGTGATTTCGATGTTGACGGCCGTCGGCGCGGAGGAAGGCCAAAATCCTTCGAATACGCTGAATTAGAGGCATTGCTCGATGAGGATCGGGGCCAAATGCAGGAAGAGTTTGATTTCGCATTGGGAGTTACCCCCCAAGCCATTTTCAAGCGATTGCATTCGAAAAACGACCACAATACGAGTAGAGGCCCGAAAAAGTGATTCTCCAACATGACAACGCTAGCCCTCACGTCTTCCTCAAATGGGAAGTTTTACCCCACCCGCAATATTCTCCAGATATTGCGCCAATCGGATTAATACTTGTTCCTTTCGATGGCACATAGTTCCGCTCAAATGAAGACATCAGCAAAAATGCCTTGATTTGTGGATAGCCTCAAAGGTGAACACTTTTACCGTAATGGTATTCGAGCTCTGCCAGAAAGATGGAAAAAAGTTGTAGCTAGCCATGGGCAATACTTTGAATGATTCATTTGTAACCATTTTTTCACAATAAAGTTGCATTTTCATCAAAATAACTAAGTTGTTCACCGAATCGTTCTTGTAATAAAGCCATGGTTTCACGGGCTGTGTGGAAAGTGGCGCCATCTTATTGGAGCCAAATGTCATCCAAATGTCATCCATCATTGGCTTCAATTTCAAGCAGCAAATAGTCCGTAATCATGGCGCGATAACGGACGCCATTCACAGTTACGTTCCGGCCGGCATCGGTTTTGAAGAAACATCTACCGATAATAGCCCATAAACCACACCAATGGCAGCTCTTTGAGCTCTTCGGGTTGTTCCGCACGCCAAATACGGCTATTTTGCTTATTGACGTAGTCATTGGGCGTCATAGCTGAACAAAATTTTGGACGAAAATAGTGCATATTCAAGAGGCCACCAACTGAAACGGTGACAATTCAGAAGGTCGGCCGGCTTCAGTTCTTGCACAAATTGAATTTTGCATACTTTTAAACCAAGACCCTCAAGTTGTTGCAGAAGACAAGCCAAGCTGTTCAGAATGGCGCCGAGTCGATTCATCAACGTCATCGCGTACACTCTTCGCTACCGCTGCTATATTTACTTCACTACGTCCTAGATGTGGTATCTTTCGTCGTGTATTATCCAAAAATGGATAATGGCTTTCACACTTTTCGATGGTATAGCGAATTGTGAATTCGGTAGGCCGATTATGTGGACCATAAGAACATTTCTCGTAGAACGCTGATTTTCTTAATACAGCTGAATAATTTGTAGACGCTGTGCCGGGCTAAGTCTAAGTCTAAGTTTTCATGATGAAATGTCAAACAATACTGAACAAAACTAGCATATCGGTATAAAAGAATCATCCTTTACTTGGCTTTGCCTTCATTCAGTGGCAGTTCGTTGAATTTTGTCAATGACGTTAATGTCATCAGCGTATGCAAGGACTTGTGAAGACTTTTGGAAGTTGTGCCCCTGGTGGTGACTTGCGGGTATCGCATAAATTTCTCAAATAAGGACTGTTCGAGAAAAAATCTGGAAAGAGAAACTAGATGTGGAAATGTTCAATGTTGAAAGAAACTGGCTATGTTTTACAGTTCTTTTGATAAGCCTTTGTGCACTTTATTTAAGGTCAAATAATTTATAATTAATTTTTTATTTATATAGACTTGTTTAACATTTTTCTAAAGACCTCTCATGAGGTTTCTCCACAGGCTTCCGTGCGGGTCTTCTTGCCATGACACGTTTTTTTTACCTGTTGGTTAGACCGTACGTTATTCCTGCAGTACAAACTCTCAATATCTTCGATCGCTCGTTTCTCGTGCCCTTTTCTCTTCTTCTAGCAAAGTCGATGTTCTTCCCGTCTCTTCTGTTGGTAGAACTCGCTTCGTTGGAGTGCCGCTTTGTAGGCTTCGTGTTTAGCTACATGTGCTTGGAGGCATTCATCACCAAAGCAGCGATTTCGTGGTGGTGGTGATTTGCTGATTTGGAGCAGACGTAGCCACTGGTCTTCGGTACTTGATATTGGCGAAATAGGAGTTGTTGAGGTAATTTCGGGATAACCGATTGGCGAAGATTCTGGCTGTTTTGATTGTATATCATAAGTTATTTGATATCTTCTCACAATAGTTCTTTTTTGTTGTGGCGCTTGGGAAATTCGCATTCGCGCCTTGGCTGCAACATGGTCGTAATCCGAGGCAATGATGGCTGCCCGGAGCGATCGGACTCCCAGAATACTGGTGGCGTGCCTTGCGTCTATCACAATGTGATTAGTTTAATCCAGCGTTTCATGACTCAGAGACCGCTATGCCACTCTGTGCATATTGAGATGAGCTTGCTGCTATAGTAATATTTCGCCCCGCCGGAGAGTCAATAAGTCTAAGTGTGTTGCCATATGTGGTATCGTGTAGGCTACACTAAAAATGCTGGCGTTAAAATCGCTTAGTATATCATTCTTCGGACATTGCTCATATGTCTTGTCGAGGAGTGTTTAGAAACATTCTTTTGTGGCATCGTCCTTGTCTTCCGTAAGGGTTTGAGCGCATATGAGGCTTGATGCGGATTGCCTTATGACAAGAAGATCCTCTTTCACGTGTCGGAGGCTCATGACTTCTTGTCTTAGTCTGCTGTATATGACAAAGTGCTGATTTTTTTTCCTATAGTAAACACGTTTACTCAGTTTTTCATCCTCTCTCTATCCGGACTGGTAATATCTGAGTGATAGCAGCCAAGGGTTGCTACATATCACTATTGTACATTTTACATTTCACTACATTGCACATTCAACGTGCAGATCCGATGGTCGTTGTCATTTAAACGTTTGAAAGGGCCGTCAGCAGTGAATCCTCGGAGGCCATTAATTGGTTCGTCACATCTTCTTAATCTCCTCCGTATTGGGTTGTGAGCCCTATGATGGCGTAGGCCAGTATTATGCTACTGGGCGGTCATGCTCTTGTCATTTCAGCCTGAGTGAATGCTACTACCATCTCTATTTCGACATCCTGGTGGAAAGGAAAGGTCTAAGGCAGAAGAAAGGAAGTTGGTACTCGTGAGCTTTTCTAGGGGCCGATCCTGCTATTGCGTATTAAAAGTAAATGCCAAGGTATTCAGGTGGCCCCAAAGAAAGTAGTCGGGAGGTGTTAAACCGAACGATTTTGTAGGAGTTTCAATAAATCGATGGCTTGAGTTATTGTATGACATGTAGCGGCATCCTCTTTCGGGTCAATACTATCAGCATTCTGAAGGAAATTTTAGTTATGCATGGTGCGGTGGTGGTAATGCAAGCTTAAGCCTCATTTGTTAAAACAATTAAAGACCACTGCGACTTTATTTAACGTGCAGACTATGAAAACTAAATATATCTCTAGTGGGTTGTACATCCACCCATGGTGGCTTTTATCATCAATTTTAGATTTAATTTTATTCTCTGAAATATAAATTGAATTGGCTTTTGGCATGAGAGCTGAAGCAGCAGAAGCAACGTCTTTTGGGGACTGTTCTACAAAATCTTTGTCTCTTGAGACATAGACTTTTGCTTACAAGACGCTTGCCACTATTCCGTCAACAACACCCTACCCATTCGATGTCTCGAAGCACTTCCACGTGAATGGGGATAAGAATTTTTTTGCTTAAATAGTGAAGGTGCTTAGCCATGTACTTATTTTAGAATTCACAAGATGGGCCATCACTCCAAAGTACAGTATATGATTAACAAACACAAATATTGCGCCTTTATTTTTTGGTGTATAGCATATGGTATAACGTAAGTCTGAAATTGATTTTGAAAAAAAAAAAAAAAACTGCAGTTGTGAACAAGGTTACGCTCGATCTTGACCATAGTGCACTTTGTACCTCACTTTGATACTAACAGCTAAAAGACATTGCGAAATCTGTTTGCAATATTTGAATTGATGAAATTTTTTCATCATTCAAAACTATAACAGCCTTCCTTGGTTTTATGTATCTAGTAACTCTCCAATATTGGTTTCTTTCAAAATTAATTTTAGCTTGTTATATTCAGACTTAGACCACTCTTTCCTATTTACACTCTTTAGATAAATTAGTTGGTTTTATAATTTTTTTTAAGTTCAAACATTCCTCACAAATATTCTACCAGCAGTTTGAATTGGGATTTATATACTTGTATTTCACCTAATATGTCCTGGAAGAAATGTTGTGAATAAGATAAATTCAGCACTTTTAGTTTTATTGTAAAAATTCCATGGATGAGATATTTGCAATGTTCAGCTACAAAATTCTGAAACACCAATATTAATATCCGTGAACTCTTATTTGAAAATAAGAAAAGCTTCCATGAGATACACCGTCATATAATGCGTTTGTGAAAATTTTTTTCACAATTTTTCCTAACAGCCATACTTTAAGAGCATAACGAATATAAGAATATCAAGTCTGTCAAAGAATTTAGTCACCAATTGCGCTTATTCGAAATGACTTGCATCAAATTGCAAATCAGCTTCCATTTCTGCAGCTAATTTTAGTCCCATACGATCTATCACACCATCAGTAACTACACATGTTTTCTTCTCCGGACAAATTGGAAGACTTCTCAAACCTTGCTGAATATCTGGCGACATTTATAGGGATACATTTTTGAAATATTATGATAGAAACGTGGGCATTTTGGGGAGCTGATTTTAACGGTCCTGTGTTTTTTTAATTTTTTTCTTTCCCTCTCCAAGGATTTTTGCTCTGGTTTGCGGTTCCTTAATTTCTCCTAACTTATTTGGGACGTGCTTTCCTTTATACTTTTCTATATTCCCTTCCTCTCCCGTATTCTTTTCTTCGAAATCTTGGATCAGTTTGTTTCGGTTTCATCTGATATTTCTTATCCCTATTGTCATCTGTACTCTTTTTATTATCCTCCATTATAAATTCTAAAAGACCAAATTAAAAACTTAGCTGGAAAGCCTGTCAACTCGTTACCAATTAACAACCCACCCTTGTCCCTGGCGCACGCGATAAACAATTCAAGTCTAATTCCTAGTAAAATTCTTGTACTCGTAAGAGCACAAAAGTTGCAAACACAGCAACTATACGAGTACCTAGATAAAACAGTAACGTGTTTAGTTGTGAAAGATAAAAATTCTGCCAGTACTTTTTTGTTTGCCAATGCTTACGTATTTAGTAAATTCATTGCAATTTACATATATGCTATACAAAAAAATGATTAAAAACAAGCTTAATTAACTTAGTAATTTTATTACAAGTGGGCACTCTAAGCTACATCTAACACTTAATCCAAGTCTTCCGACGAAACTTATAATCTTCAATACAATTTAATTTAGTAATTAGAAATAAGAAAATTTTTTTATTTTGAAATAAACTTAGAGAATGGACAATTTTGTTCTTATATAAATAAAATATACAAACCACCTAAAATAAATCTGAATCTACTTAAAGTATCTTAACCTATTTTACATAATTAGGTTTAGTTCTTATATTTTGTTTTTTATTCTTTAATTGGTTTTTTAGTTTAAGCTTTTCTTTTGTTTTATTTATTTATTATTTTTTTGTAAAATTTAAGTGCTAATCTAGCTAAGCTACTAGATGGAGTGAAAAGTGACCTCCTTGACCGCCAGAATGCGCTGCTACTGCAAAAAACGTTATTGTACCTTGAAATCCGTTCATATTTAGGCAGACATGCCAAACTGTCTTTAGTTTTGTTTTGACAGCTGATTGTTGTTGACGTGTTTGGCATCATATTGAGAATGGACAAAAACGATTTTCGTTCTCTCATAAAACATTATTTTTTGAGAGGCAAAACGGCGAAGGAAACAAAAGAAAAATTGGATAAATATTATGGGGCTAATGCTCCTTCAGATTACACCGTCAAATATTGATTTTGAGAGTTTCGTGGTGGCCGCAGCTCCACTACAGATCAAGTCCGCAGCGGCAGGCCATCCAATGTCAAAAAAAGTACATGAAATGGTGTTGGCTGACCGGAAAGTGAAATTGCGCGAGATAGTAGATACCACAAAGATTAGTACTGAGCGCACACGCCATATTTTGGGCAATATCCTGCCACTGGGTGCCGCGAATGCTCACTCCTGACCAAAAACACGAACGCGAGAGCACTTCGAAATAGTGTTTGGACTTGCTGATGCGGAATCGGGCGGACTTTTGGCGTCGATTGGTAACTGGATTTGGATCTCTCGGACTATTATCTCTTCCCAAACCTCAAAAGATGGCGCATCAATAAAAAATTCAGCTCACGCGGGGAAATCATCGACGCCACGGAGGAGTATTTTGCAGACCCTCCGGAAAATTACTTTTCGGACGCGATCAAGAAGTTTGAAAATCGCTGGAATAAGTGTATGAAACTAAAAGAGGACTATATTGAATAAAATAAAAAAAACATTTAAGAAAAAAAATGTTTTAATTTCCAAGGAGGTCACTTTTCACTCCATCTACTGTGTAAACCGGCAATGGCTTGTAAACAAAAAATTAAAAAAATTACCGATCCTGCCTCACAACGTACAGCCCCGAATTTCAAGAAAACAACGTAGAAGTTTCCTCACCTTCACTAAGCCACCAACATTCACCGTACCGCCCTACTGAACCGAAGACGCTGCTCACTGCCGTGTGCGACGTCTCTGTCGTAGTTGAGTCGGCTGTCCGTCGCTGTTCGAGCGACGTGGAAGATTAGCGGCACCGCTAATCCCTCTTGGATCAGTTCTTTTTCATCAAAATAGAGGAACTCCTCTACTTGATACCATTGTTACAGCGTATACTCTCATAATAAAAATAGTTAAGGTGACCAGACCAGATAAGAACGATGGGGAAAAAAATTTAAATAAAACAACGACGGTATGAGACAACATATAAAATTGATTCTGTCTTTATTGTGAAGCTAGGTTCATGCCATGTGGGGAATAGCACATCACTCAAATGGCCGCCTCGACTTCTCTGGCAGTGATTCAAGCGGTCAGTCGGTTATGACTTAATCCAATATGTGCGGCGTTGTTCTGGTAATAGCGTGTCGAATGTTGCCCTCGACCTCGTCCAAAGTAGTTGGCATTTTAGTGTAGACTAAGGACTTTACGTAACCCTAGAGAAAATAAACGAGTGGGTTCAAATCGCTGCGGCCAATTGATGAACTTTAACTCCATTATAATTTTGAGCATTGCGTAGCATATATAGCATCTAGCGCCATCTTGTTGGAACCAGCTCGGATATATCGATGTTGTCGAGCTCTGACCACAGAAAGTCCTTTAAGATCGCCCTATACTTGATACCATTGACCGTAACGGTGTCTACTTCCTCATTTCGAAAGAAATAAAGTCCGATGATGCCGCTACGCCATGAACCGCACCAAACAGTCAATTTTTGTGCATGTATTGATGCTTAGCGGAACACTTGTGGATTGTATTCGCTTCAGTAATGTCAATTTTTCCTGTTGACATAGCCGCTGATCCAAAAATAGGCCTCGTCCGAGAAGATGATTATTTGGCCAAAATTCGGATCTCCGGCCAAGGTTTCCAGCGTCCAATTAGTGAACTCACGGCATTGTCTATGGTCGTCTGGTTTCGATTCTTAGTCAGCACAATCTTATATGGATGTAGACGCAAATCTAACGGCAAAACAAGCCGGGTTGAATCTTTGGCGATGCTCAATTTAGTTGATCGGTGCCGAATCGACAATTCTGGCAACTACGGCGGCTATGTTTTCTTCTTTTCGCACCAATCTCTGTCTGGTTGGTGGCCCACGTGTGTACTCATGCTCAAACTTTTGCACGGTGAGACGAATTGCTTTCACAATTGAAGTCATAATAATAACCGGCCTCACTACGAAATTCAGGTTGGGTATTTACTATATAATATATATATGCATATCTTTTAATAATTTCCGCACGTTCGGCAAGCGTAAAACGATGCATGATGAAATGGCAAACCATGTTGAATATTTTGACAGCTGGATGTAATTCGTAACTTTGACAGCTGCTAAAACATAGCAATTGCAAAAACTATTATTCCTATCCTTTAGTAAGCCCCGGAGATCAGGTTATTCATTCTCATTGCTCTAGAAATGCGCCTTCGAATCACTTCACTTATTAGGTTCGCCCTATTGAATAAGACTTCATTAGAATAGAATTTTATGTACTCCGACTCTGGTGTTCTGTCCAAATGAACGTAAGGTCCTCTCAAACACCCAAATCATTTCTAATAAATTTGCTCTCACTTTGAACCACACGGGACCATCAAATACAAGCATAGGTCGGAAAAGCTTCTATAAAACAGTTTCTTTGTAAGGACAACAACATCTTTGGCTCTGTCCAGAGCAACATCTCGACAAGGGAGTGATTGCCTGTATCATTTATTATGATCGAAAACGTTCACTAATTCTTTCTGGTATCGGTAGAGGCCCCAGATGTCCTAAAAAGAATGGTTTCCGACCTATGAACATTAATCTTCAACTTCCAGTCATCGCAATATCATTTAATCTTATCAAAGTCACGTTGCAAGAGCGTATTTATGACCTCGATATTTGGACCTGGCATGTACACGATTAAGTCTTCTTATTAAGTGCGCTATGGCATGGTAAAGTGAGGATCAGCGAATTAAGGGCACCTAGCTGCAAACCGTTTTTAATGTTAAATACTTGAGCAGAAGTCATTTAGCAGTTCTTCACCATGGATTGCCTATTGGTGAGCATATTAAAAAGAATGTACTTATGCCCAGGCTGTTTAACTTGAACAATAGTCCCTCTAACCATACGGTGTCAAACGCCTTCAATCAGGCAAGCACCCGTGTATTGTTACTTGCCTTTATTCCACTGGATATTAGATACCAGTTTAGACGCGACATGTGATATATCATGTCCCGCTCTGAAGCCGAATTGGTTATCCGGAACTATACTTTTGTCCTCAACCGGTTTTGTCAGGACCCTATTGATCACATTGTCGAATACCTTGCTGATAATCGGAAGGAGACTTATCGACCGAAGATTAGGTGGATTGGACATGTGTTATCCCTTTTGGGAATCGAATACACCACCGTTCCAATGCGTTGGAAAATGGATATGATTCAAAGCCATACCACAAACTGTGTGGTATAAATGTCCACCGCTTCTAGTGGGAGATACCAAAGCACAATGTTCGTTATTCCATCGGTTCCCACTAAGTGATTAGAAGATCGCATAGAACTCTTCCTTCGAAATGAACACAAGTAGCTCCCTCTCGTCGGTGATAACATTATTTCTCTCAGTGAAAGCTGTGTTCTCGAATCGCCAGGTCCCCATATAATCTCGAAGGTAGGGATTATACCAAAGGATTCGATGCTCCAGGGCGCGGTTCAGGCAAATGACGTCATTCGCTTTGTATTCGTACACTTCCCGGAAAATCGCTCCTATGGCCTCGACCACATAAAAGTTGCCAGCTTCTCTTGGATTTGTACGGGCTGATAGCAGTATTTGTTCATTGTCCGTCGTTCGTTGATCTTTCCTCCGAAATATTTTATTTATTTGCGGGAACATATTCAGGTTGATGCTGTTTACAGCCCGAATTTTATGGTTCCAATACTAACTTACAGAAGCCCTATAATTTTCTTTTATTAATATTCGGACGTTTTTGAGACTCCAGTGTCATGGCCTCCGGGTTCTGTCTGTCAGTAAACTGCCAACGTACCCTACTACTCGTATAACTGAAAAAAAACTCTTCCAGTTCCGCAATTTCGTTCGGAACTGCTACTACGATTGCAAGAAACATTTTATTGTATGTTGGTTCCTGCTTGTCAGTTGTACCCGTATATATCCGGATGGGAGCTATGTCTGGGAAATGACGGATATTCTGCCTGTACTGCAAATATGTCTTACGATCGAAAACAATGTCTTTTGGACGTGACAAATATTTCATACTGTTTAACTTGCGTAGTAAAGTATTTGGAAAAAGTGCAGGGTACTATTAGCAACTTAAGTCATTCCAGACTTACTGAGCATCTCCAAAAGTTCAGGAGAATGTATTTTGGACATGGCCTAAATATTAACCGATTATAATTACTCATGCTACAAATGTTTCAAATTAATTTAATGCAAATTGAACGTGAGTACAATGCATAATAGGGTTTTCAATGAAAAACATTTTGTTGGCAAATTGCACAGACAGCAGGAAGATATTTTTACTTTTCCGCAGAATATGGCTTTTATTGCCAACATTGACGAACGAAATAATATTCAGAGACACCTTTAGGACTTCATTTCTGAAACCGAAATTCTGAAATTATTCCAAAAACTGAAAACATAAAATAAACAGATTTCGATTTCGATTTCGTATCTGGCGGAATATGAATAGAAACCTGGAATGTTCAAATATCTGAGTTAGTGGCAATTAATTTCATGCTACTGACGGAATGAATTGTTTACCATTTAGGGTTTTAAGGAGTGCTGCATTTTGTATGTGAAACGGAGGTTGAAGTGCACCTCAACCAGTCAAGTCGTAGTCTTTGGTCATATGCTTCTATTAGTTCCGCACTCCAGGATGTTTTGTGGCTCCCCTTTGCTAGTGCGCGCCATCTAAAGCAAGGTCTTTCTTTAGAGCGCTGTTCCTCCGGTCAGGAAACGAAGACTCTTCCGGCCGAAATACTCGTATTAATATCTATTCACGCTACGTGTCCAAGCCATTTCAAACTCCTGATGGGTACTTTACTGAGCAGCTTCATGTCACTGCAAATGTCTTAAAGTTCTCCACATCCTCCAACGCAAGGTGGGCTACTAAGCATTCGTAGACTATTGCACTATCGTTTTCGACCCATTCATTGTACATATGAGGCACGTCATAGTCGAGCGGCTTCGATTCTTGCAGGCTTTGTACCCTGAAAGCTCGAAATCAAGATATTTCCGCAAAATTTTCCATAAAGTTAATGTTGTACTCAATGGGGATCGTCTCATTTGGGTCCTACTCAATACTATGCTCCACACAAGTAGCAGATTTTTTGGTGTTCACTTTGTGACGTCTCTGGGGTTACGTATAATTCATTAGAGTATGCGAATGACTTACTTAGATACACGTGATACACATGACACTCGGTAAGTTTCGCAAACTGAACTACGATTAGACAGGAATGCCAAAAATGGGCATGGTTTTGTATAGCTTGTCTCTATAGATACTTTCATAAGTGGCCTGGAAATCGATGAAGATTTGATGGGCATTTGAAATCTCAATACGTAGTAGGAAAGTATACTACAATGTTCCAATCATTTTTCATCGTTCGTTAAAAATATTATAAATTCTGTCTCATCCTCCATCCCAACGCTCATTTATAATGACATTCCAGCTGTCAGCTCTTTGGACAGGGCCAATCTACCCGCTGCACACTTTGCGGACAGAATAACCCTTTCAAATTGTGCTTTGTCCCCGCCTGCACTTGAGTGTGTCGGATTTTCAATAAGACGAATATACATACTTTCGCACTCGTATAGTATTACCCTTGACTTAAGGAGTTATACGCAGTTGCAAGGACGAAAAATTACGTTCTTTTATGATTTTTTTCTGAAAAGGTATTTTATTTTACAAAAACAAGAAGTATAGGTACATTTAGTGGCAACGTCTGAGTTTCTAATGGCACTAAGGATTTGTAAAAAATATCGATCTGGTGTGCTCCCGCAGACGATCTCATTAAGGTCCTCCAAAAAGGTATTCGGCGGTGATCACGATATCTCTGGTTTTGTTCATCTGAAATAAAAAAACCCGAAAGATTCTTTCACTGGATAGATAAAACTAGCTATTGAACGAAGGGACAATCGAAATTTTGTTGTTGACAAAATGCCACCATTTTGTAAAAAAAAAATTGGAATTTTCGACCAAAATTGCCATGTAAAATTGATTAAAAAAAAAAATAGAAGTAATTATCCGAAATCTTATTCCTTTCATCAGTACCTGAGAAATAGATCTGAGAAGGTTGTGTTAGTGGTTCGGTTGAGCCGTTTTTTAGAGATTTTGATCACCGACTTCGAAAACATACTCGTAGTATGAAAAACGCGTTTAAAGTTTCGGGAGAAGTTTAGACTTAGATAATTTTTTTTTACTCACCTACATGGAGTCATTTATTCCAGGGCCATAAGATAGACCCTCCGTAGCATCAGCAGTTTCTAGTACCTCGAGTTGATGTTGTCTGCCAGTCACTCTTCTCTATCGCGTACTCCCAGAGATCATGACGCGGTCTGCATCCTCTTTCGCGATATACATAGGCATTGACATTGGGCCCAATTGATAGATATTCCCATTGCATTCCTGTAATATGAAATTGAAGTAGTACCTTCATTGAAGATCCTGGCAGCAAGGCAAGTTGCTATTTCAACAATTTTTGAGCCACATGGAACGATTTTTGGAATTATTTTCCATATCAACTGATTCTAACTCTCATTGTTGTTTTGCGTAAAACCACCAACGCATCTTTCCAATAATTTGTTATCACTGAGATCTGTATAGATTGGAAATATAGCTTCAGCAACATTAGGTGGTAAAAACAGATAATCATGTTTATAAGAAGATAATGTGTCTGAAGCTCGCGCTCGCTTCCAAAAACACCATGAATATTCTCCGATCCAGCACCTTTCGTGTTGAGGATTTTCATCAGTTGAACAATAATGACAATAAGTTGCCCATATTGCATTATACATATTTTCAACAGAATCACAGTGTCTCCTGGAATACAAAGAAAGAACAGAACAGCTTCTACTCTGATTTGTGATCCGCCTAATTTTTTAACAGTCCGAGTCGTTCTTTTAGATATGCGTATGTCTCGGAAAGTACTTACCGGATCGATTTGAAATTTTCGGGGAATGTAGCCAGATTTATTGAAAACTCTAACTGCGAATAAGTCCTTAAATATCATAAAATTCACAAATCCACTGGCCCAGATGGTATACTTCTTCCGAAGAGGTGTTCTTCTACGCTGGCAAAACCACTGCGTACGGTTTTCCATCGATCCTACGATCTTTCCGAGCAGATGGAAAGAAGCATTTGTCCAGCCCGTCTCTAACTCTCTCCTATTACAGACCCTTCGTCCCTTCTTTCCAGCTCATGAAATATCTCGAAACACGAAAACTTCGCAATGACCGGAGGTACGGTTTTCATAGCAACGGGGTCACTGGTGATTTGATGGCATGTCTCACTGACAAGTGGAACCAAAGCGTACATCAATCTGGTGAAAGCAAGATAGTTGCACTTGGTATTTCTAAGCATTTGACAGAGATTGGTATCAAGCTTTCTTGTCGAAAATGCGTGCATTTGCGATCGACGACTCAATGCATTGAAAATTACCTTTCGGAACGTTCAATTCAAGTTGCCGTGGATGGTGCCAAGTCTGATATTCAGAAAATATATGCGGGTGTGCCCCAGAGCTCCGTTCTGTTTCCGACACTGTTTCTAATTTTCATCAACGATCTCTAGTCTGCTACTTCTAATCCAGTATATTCCTTATTGACGACAGTAGTCTCTGTTTTTCATATTCGTTACCGGACTTACGTCCGTGCTCTTCGGTTGTAGAACTGGAACGGCAGCGTATGCTAAGCTCACTAAATTCCGATATAAACAGCATAACTGCTACACAATACTGTCTGCTGTTGTTAAAGCTAAACTTAAATACCCAGCCATTATCCAAGAATGACACTTGCATCGTCGACACCAAAATACTTTCCATTCTCGGTATGTGTGTCAATAATAACCTACGTTGGAGTGACCAAATATTAGATGTCGTGAAAAATTCTGCGAAATATCTAGGTTTCGTCTAGGGATGTAAGAAATATTTCACGCCTTCTAATCTGACCTCAATATACGAGTACATGAAAGGCATTTATCTGCTCAAAATTAAAGCAGAATGCCCACAGCTGGTCAGGTGTTCTTGACCTTGACCTGCTCTTAACCTCTCTGCACCTGCTAGATAGGATTCAAAACCGTTCGACAAGACTCATAGATGGTGCTAATATCCCACAGCTAATTGACAAACTTGAACACCGACTAAATGTTTCCTCTTGTTCTATCGCTATTTCCACCACCAGTGCTGCATATAAATGGCCGGTAGCACCCGTCTCGCTGTGGCTGCTCATCAGTTTACCCTCACGTACTCTGAACGTGATTCGTTCCTAAGTCGAGCAACTCACTTGTGGAATGCCCTGCCTAGCTCTTTATTTCCTAGTCGTTATAACCTACAAACATTCAAAACCAACGTGCATCGGTATCTCCATTCCTTTCCTCCCTAACTTTCTTTTACTAAAAGCCCCTTGAGCGCGCACTAATTATAAAAAATAAAAAAGAAAGCGCATTTTTTGTGCTCATATGAAGCCTAACTATCGATGGAAGCCCTAACCGAGGATGCAGGGAGATTTAACGTAGGTTCGGGTCCTGAAAAACTCTCCTTTGAGCCTTGCCTGGCAAGTTCATCAGCGGTATCATTTCCCGTGATTCCATTATGACCTGGGACCCAGACAAGACTCAATGAATTTAGCCTTCCGACTGCGTTCAGTGAAGTCTTACATTCTCGAACTAGCTTGGAAGTCGTAAGAGGGTTCAACTATAATAGGAGCGCAGCTTGACTGTCGACATAGATACAAATGCTTCGAACAATATAGTTCGTCGCCATCAGGATTACGTATATCTCCGCTTAGAAAATAGACATAATTTTTTCCAAAATATCTAAATCAAAGTTTTGTTCTTTCACAAAGACGCTAGCGCCATACCGTAAATTGATTTGTGAGCCATCCATGAAGAAACAACTACATTCCTTTCCTCGCTAAGATTTTGGGTGAAACCATTTCTGGACACAGGGATAGTCGATCTCATCCTTTCCCAGCAATAGGTATTCTGTTGCCACGGCATGTGTATAAGACCAGAGTCAGAAGATAATCGGGGTGCAAGACTTTCAAAACTTCAGTGCGTGTTGTATTTAAGAGCCACTCTTTTTAAAGGGAGAAAGGCTTTGAGAGGGCAGCCGATGGTATTAATATCATCAGTGCGTTTAGAGCAGAGCCATGCGTGCTAGAGAAAGACCTCATAAAATCGAGGCAGATAGGTTTTTGGGGTCTGGCAGAAGCAGCAATAACGTATTTTCATGAAAGCTTGTTCCACCAGATAATCGTAGCATATGGTGTAATTTGACTTGTCCTACCGAGAGGACTATTCGTAGTGTGGTGGATAAATTTGAGTCCACTGGTTCAGTAAATTATAAACCAACACCCGTCGACGAAACGCAAGAATATCGCCTCTGTTCGTGAGAGTCTGCAGGAAAATATGAGTCAGTCGATTTAGCGTCGCCCACAACAACTCGGCCTTTCGCAGGCCACAACTTGGTGAATTTTGCTTTGTGACTTGGGCCTGCACCCGTTTAAAATTCAACTGACCTGAAGGAGCTGAAGGTAAACGACCATAGACAACGACGTATGTTCGCTGAATGAGCTCTGAGGCAGTTGAAAACTGACCCTAATTTTCATCGAAAAATCATCTTCAGCGATGAGGCCCATTTCTGGATGAATGGGTACGTCAACAAACAAAATTGTCGAATTTGGGACAATACCATTCCACATAAGATCCAAGAGTGTCCAGTGCTTCCCGAAAAAATCACTGTTTGGTGCGGATTTTGGGCTGGCGGGGTCATCGGTCCATATTTCGTTGAGAATGACGTTGGCCAGGCCATCACCGTCAATAGCGTCGATGATTACCAACTTCTTCTGACCTGAATTGGATGATATGGACACCAACGACATGTGGTTTCAAGAGGACGGCGCTACGTGCCACACAGCTCACGCCACATTGGAAATTTTGCACGAGACTTCAGGTATATGCGAATAAGCAACAAACCACAGCGGCCCTCAAGGCCAACATAACCCATGCCATCGGTTAAGTTCAGCCTGAGTTATGCGCCAGTGTCATGGAAAATTGGACATTTCGGATGCGCTCAACGTAGAGAAGCCACATCGGACATTTGAACGATGTTATATTCCATACATAATGGCATCGATAGGTATTTCACACGAATAAAAAATTTCGATGATATCTCACACACACTTTGTTTTAATTAAATTTAAAGATAGAAAGCGCTTAATGAAAGACGTGCTTTGTAGGTTTTCGACGTGACATATCACAGTCAGTCCAAAGTCATCCAGGATGTATATTAAAAGCGAAATTTGTCACAGGCTAGCCACCAGATGTGTCGATTTTATAGTCTCTCAACGTATAAATTAGATATTTATATTTTTATTTTCATAGAAAAAAACTTAATTTTCGGACAACGATTCTGTCCATTCAAAATACAACTGAACTTTCCTAACAAACATTAATACCTTAAATAGTAACAATTAGCTGATTCTGCAAGTTGTTGGTTCCCACAGCAAAGGTGTTTCGTGCATTGGTTGCAGGTGCTTGGTGTGCAGGTATCTGGTGACATCAGCGGGAAATAAACTGCGCGTGTTGGGGTTATCGTCTGCACTGGCTGAAGGTGTTTGATGTGCAGGTATCTGGTGACATCATGGGAAATGCGCGTGATACGAAATTGTGTGCGCGTGTTGCTGACTTTTGTATAATATTTCGTTACCTTATATACATCACCAATATATTTTTTCCCAATTACCTAAAAGAGGGTGCTGAAGCAAATCGCACGGTAGAACAAATTTGGTATTTCCAAGGAAAATTCTCCAGAGAATGAAATGAGTGTCCATCATTGCGGAAACATCTCCGAGCAGCAATGCAACCATTAAAATATTAAAAATCGTAACCGTAAACTCGTGTACATCTCCAGATCTCCAGATCTATATTAGAGCTGCAAATGTTCTTAAATGTCAGTCCCATTGCTGAAAAGGATATCAGTATAACTGAATCCTCAGGGAATTAAGATTTTAAAATTCTTTCCTTATTGCCATGGGAGCAGAACACCAGTCACTTTAACACCCCAACCAGAGATCCCTACCCATCGTTTATGTTGCTATCTTAGTCATACATCTCACTTTCAAGATGTTGTTGCCCACTACAAACAGAATTTATATACGAGTATCTTTCTACGTTAAAACCTTTTTTATGTTGCACTCACATTAACCCTCTTCAACACAAATACATGAATATTTTCGTATACAAATATCATTTGGGCCGCAGGACAATAAATGATAGTGGCAGGGTATTTTCAAATTCCAACCCTTTTGTTGCCATTCATCCGTAGCGAGGAGTGGAACTAACTTTTATCTTGAAACCCGTAGCAAGTCTAACAAGAAAACTTCACAAATCTCCTTTCGAAAATTCTCCAAGTTCTCATTAGCAGGACAATTTAGGAGCATCTTCTCTCAAATTTGCCATTTAATTTTTTAAAGGACAATTGTCAAACTGTTTTACTGCTGCACTGTTGGGGGTGGCGTATGAATGGCAAAAAGTTGAAGGAGACATCGTCTCTGCTATGTATATTGTCTTGTTATTGTTTAGGGCTACACTGTCTAACAAAGAAATTACGTGAAATTCTTCTCCATTGAAGGGTGTCATATTTGTGGCTTCCGCCCACGCTCAGAGAGCCACTCACACTAAATGGGGGTCCGGGGCCGTATTACCATACTGAAGAGTAGACGACCGACTAAGGAATATCAAACTATAAGTGTGTCAAATGATTTTCCTCCTATTTCATGCCAATTGTTGTTGGTATTCCTGTTTTCGAAACTATGTATAAATACGAGTACGAGTATATAGGGACAGTAGAGCATCAGGAGAGCTGGAGAGCAGGCTATCAGTACACCATGTGCCCATGTCCTTGAAGTTTATCTGACGCTAAACGACGGGAGGTCCTTGTTCAGTATGCTCTTCGTTCGTTATTCGCTATTCGTTATTCGTTATTCGTTATTCGGTTTTGGGTTTTCGTTGTTAGTTTGAATTTTAGCTTTTTATCGTGCGTCGGTCGGTTGTTTGGCTTGGGTTTCTTTGCTTCATCTATCTATCCGTGCTCGTCCTTGTACCTATTTCTTTGTGGTCGCACTCGTACATACTCGTATACTCGTATCTTAGTACCAGGGTGAATTTTTTCCCTCAAGTTTTTGCTGCTTTTTCCGGCACCAGGACTCCAAACTAATTTGCTGTGTGTGTTGGTTTTATGGTGCGGACTCTATTTTTAGACTCTATGCTGATACAAGTTTATTTTTTCTTATTTTTCACGTTCTTCTTCGGTTTATTCGTTTTTTTTTTTTTTTTTATTCCGTTGTACTTGATCATAGTGTGGTACTCATATGTTGGTATGTACGGGTATCTAAGAGGATGGTTTAGAAGGACATTTTCTGGGCGGAAGAAGCTGTTTTTTAGGAATTTTGTCAAATTGTCAAGTGAGTCCGGGGCTGTTAGAATGAATTATATTACATAATCCAGGATGATGATTAATTCAGAAGGTGATATAATAAAAAGAAGCGCAGGATAAAAACCATGTAATATTGAAATTTTATTTCCATGCGTCCCTTTTTTTAGTTGGAATTTTGTTGGTAAAAGGAAACAGAAATTCCAGGCACATTTCTAGAAAATGGCATTAACGTGTTTATTATAAATGCATGACACCAATTTTATTTTTTTAGGAAAACCTTTATTTTTTGAAGTAGAGCTGTAAAAACGGGAACCGTGTGAACATATTTTGTGTCCTTTAAATGGGAGTACATGCATAATTGGATGGGATATGAATTCGTTCCGGATAAAGTGTGATTGTGTGGGTGGATGGTAGTGACTTAGACAAATTGGATAGGATGGAGGAACAGAGCTGTTTTGAAGTGATAAGCGTAGGTTTACGGTTTTTGTTCATTCTTATTAAACTTACACACAAAAACACAACTTTTGGAAAAATCCGAATTTATTCATCAACATGGTCTCCTTCTAGAATGATACAATCATTCCAGCGCTGCTCTAAAATTTCTCTGGCTTTCTTATAGTGCGATTTGTTCAACGCTTCAAAATACGCTTCCGTTGCGGCAGTCACCTCTTCATTGGAGGCATATCTATTTCCGGCGGGTATTTTTTTTTAGGTTTACGAATAGGTAATAGGAACCGTATTTCATCCATTGTTACATGTCGCATGAAAAAAATTATTTTTATTTCGCTCAAACTGCTCCAAAGAGCGCTCTGAATCGTCTCTACATGTTGTTGTTTTTGGCTCATATGCGGTATCCACTTCAAACAGGGTTTGTGCAAAATATAGGATGTCCCCGTATGACATCTTTACGATGTCAGCTATCTCACGCGGTGTGTTGATGCTTTCCGATGTAACGGACACATTTGGGCGCCTAGAGAGTTCAGCATCATTTTTATCTGTACGATCGCGATTAATTTCAGGAAACCAACGACAGATTGTTGCTTTCGACGAAGCAGATCCTTTCTAATGCTCTTCAAGTAACTTTTGACTTTTAACGGTATTTTTTCCCATCAAATAACAGTGTTTTATCAACGTACGCAGCTCGTTTATTCCATAGTTTTGAAAATGTCAAAAGGTGCACCATTCAAGATTCAATATCTCGATATCTAATAGTCGAAATGTTAACACGTATCGTTTGAAGGTTGGTACTAACTAAAAATCGTATGGATATGACTATATATTTTGTGTGTTCAAAATGTAAAGTGACTTTATATTTTTATAAAAAAATATCAATATTAATATTGTCGCCTTCAAAGTGATCCCCCTCAGATATAATACACTTATACCAACGCTTTTTCCAATCCTCGAAGTGTTTCTCATAAGCACTTTTTGGTATAGCCTTGAGCCCTTCCAGCTATGCCGTTTTTATTTCCTCAATCGTTGCAAGTCTCCGTCCTTTCATAGGTCTCTTCAGTTTTGGGAACAGGAAAAAGTCGCACGGAGACAAATCTGGTGAATATGACCCTTCTGAGCAATTCAGGATCATCATTGATGTCATTCAAGAGTTCCTGAGCGATGCTCATGCGACGGTTCTTTTGATAAAAATTCAGAAGTTTCGGAGCAAACTTGAATGACCAAAACATCGGAAAAAATTCCATGACTCGAGTCGACTGATATGCCAATATCATACGTTGAGGACGGTTGCACAAACAAAAACAAAAGCGTATTTTGAATTCTCACTCGCAATATGTCAATTATGCGGTCCAAGCGTCTGGTTGTTATTCCTGGTTGTCGGAACATCTTCACAGCCATCGCTTTTTGAAGCTTAAAGTCTACTTGTCCTCTGCCGAAGATTCTTCGAGGCGGATCCAAGGAGGAACCCCAATAACGTGGTTGCGGCTCGTTTATTGAATCTGGTGGCGTTGGGCTGCTGGCCGGAGTTGATTGCTGTTCGGTTGTCTGATGACCAGGAAGCGAATTATTATTTTTTTTTGTGTGAAAATCTGATCCGCCAATTTCGGGGGCATAGTGACCTAGAAGATATTTCGTATCACAAACTCAGTAGTACGAAGCCAAGAAAAGCTCAACTATTTTAATGAAATTGAGATTTTGAGAATTTCACCAAGCATTAGAATTTCTCTGAGGAAGTGTCGTCTCCTTAAGGCACTTACCCATACATTTGTATAAATAGAACGTGTTCTACAGTTCCGTTGTCTTCCATCCAAAGACGACATTCAGTTTCGTGAATAAGACCTATTTCATGTAGGTGATGTCAAAGATGGCAGTGTCCGGTTAGAAATCCAACCAGCCTTCTAATATCATCCCTTTTGATTTTTTTGTGAAAGGGTTTGATGGTGTTTTCCCAATTTGTTATACACATTTTATTCTCCTAACTTTTTATTGTTATATTACAGAACAGCTCATTGCCGATGAAAGAATCAGCCGAACCGCAGTGTCTTCCAATTAGAAGTTCTGGCTGTCCTCAGGATGACTGAGCAATTGCAGATGAGATCGGTATCCGGAAGAGATATCGCTATCTACATCGATAGCCAGGGCGCTCTTAAGACAATGGAATCAACCAACGTCAACTCTAATACAGTCAGAGGCTGTCGTACAGTGCTCAAGGCACTATGCAGTCAGAACCTGGTAAGACTCTGCTGGGTGCCAGGACACTGCTCAGTTAAAGGGAATAAATAAGCAGACTAGCTTGCAAGAAAAGGAGGGCTACTCGACAATAGTGAGGTTTCCAACATCAAACAACCTCTTTGCATAGTGAGGGGCACTATCGAGGAAAAAATCAAAGACTGCCAACCTAAGGTGGTCAAGTCTTGAAGGACACAGGGTATCCAAGGGTCTTTGGCCGCTCTTTGACGACAAAAGATGTAGGAAGTTAATAAAATTAAACAGGGATAAGCTTAGGACAGTAATAGGAATCCTGACGTGACGCTGTCTCCTGCGGCAACACGCAAAGAGACTCAAACTCTCAGATACGGATATCTGCAGATTCTGCGGCGATCTGCAAGCTGTAGAGGATATAATACACAAACTGTGTGCATGCAAGGCAATATCGCGTAGTCGAAGAAAAATTTTTGGGAAATACTATACTTTTTCGAAAACCTAGAGGACATAAACGGTACTAACTTCAAAAGCCTTTTTGGCTTTTACAAAGAAATTGCATGTTTCACCAGCGAGATTGTCTAGATTTTTGCCATTTGAAGACAAATTCAACTAGTTCCACAGGGTTTGCCAGGGGTCCGTTTTGGCGCCTGGTATCTCTATGATGTCATATCCATCATACCCCAGTTTAATCTAACCCTAACTCTAACCCTATAGGACAGATCATGTAGTGTATTGAAGCAATGCATGATTGATTTGGAGTCAATGGGATTAGAGCCTAATGCTTTAATAGCTGCTTAACTGTCCATTAGCACATGGATCGGAACGGTGGGACTTTTTGCCATTTGTTGCGAAATTTTGGTGTTTGAACCAAAAATACCAGCACTCACTCACTCGGTCCATCCGTATACCACTTGATACCTTTAAGGTTTGAGGTGGGGTTCTTGTAGTTCCATGCTTCTCGTCTTGGGATCACTATATTGAACCTTATGCCAAAAGCATAGAATCTTGGATCGTTTACCGCGCAGGTCATTTCAGACTCGGGGGTTTCGGAGAGAAGACTCATTTGACCCATGTGATTTGAGTGATTAATCTCTCCCAGTTATAGTAGCCCGACAGTGAAGCGAATTACCATCTTTTTTTTAAGGTGGCGTTAAACAAATGAAGGCTACTATAGCTCCTGTGGGGCATGTGTGCATTCCGACGGTAAAGAGGAGGCATATAAGTCTTTGTAGCCGCTGAAGCTTTCGCATGTTTTGTTCAAATACACTACTGATGAATAAAATGGGTGACTTGTGGCGTTAATCCTCAGGTCTTACCATACACACGACGGCAAGCCCACATGGCTTTAGTCGTTTTGGTAATTTTATTTTTAATATGTGAATTCCAATTTAGTTTTTTATCGTGAACCATTCTAGGATATTTTACTTCGTTGGAGTACACAATTTCTGTACCGTTAAGTGAGATCTGGTCAAGACTAAAATTTATTTTACGACTGAAGGGAACAAGTATAGCTTTACTGCGGTTGATTGAGAGATTTTCTCCAACAGTCATTCGCTATCTTTAGAGCAATCTTCATATTATAGAAATCGTCTTTAGAGTGTCTACCCTTACTACATATTATGACTAAGTCGTCGACATATCCTATTGTTTGATAGCCCAGATTACTTAACTTTACTAGTAGGTCATCAATGACTAATGACCACAAGAGCGGTGATAGAACACCTATTTGTGGCAGCTTTTGAGACCTGAGACAGAGATTTTAGTCTTCGAGCATCGCTCTAACCTAACTCAAAAAAGTCATAAAAAGATTGAAACTGAATGAAAAAGCACCCGCATCCTGCCCGTCCCATCCAACATTGCACTTGCGTTCTTTCTTGCTAAGCTCACAGAAACGCTGGTCAGCTGTTAGCTCATGAAGTATCTCGAAATACGAAAACTTCTCCATGACCGGTCACCGCGGCAGCACGGTTTTCATATCAACAAATTCAGAAGTGATTTGACGGCATGTCTTACCGGAAAATGAAACCATAGTCTACACTAATCTGACGAAAGCAAGATACTTGCACTTGATCTCTTATGTTGAAAATACGTAGTTTTGAGATCGATAAATCTCTTCTTCAATGAATTAGAATTTACGTTTCGGAACATTTAATTCAAGTTATATTGGACGGATTCAAGTTTGACATACATAAAATAAATGCTTGTGCGTCTTAGGGCTCCGTCACCCTTACTTAATTTTTCATTAATAAATTCTTGCCGGGATAAGCATACAGCAAAGATTCTGGCGGTCTCTTGAGATTGCATCTATTCTACTTTATATCGACTCACAATAGTTCTTCTTTGTTGTGGTACTTGGGAGATCCACATTCGTATCTTGGCTGCAACAAGGTAATAGTGATCTGAGCCAATGTTGGCTGCCCGGAAGATTTGGAAGTTCGGAAGCATGGTTTAGCCCCATGTCTTCTTGTACATGTATACTCGTATTAAGATGAGGAAAGGGTGTGCTTGCAAAGCCAATTAGCCTTAGTCCATTGGCAGACGTTAAACGAGGCGATGCTTACCAACTGTCCTACCAAAGATGTTTTCCTTCTATCGCATCCTGTCGCTTAGGACATTGCTCATATATCCTGCCGAGGAGCACGTAGAAACATACTATGCTAGCGTTGTCTTTGTCTTCCGAATTTAGCCTTGATGGGGATTGTCGTAGGACATTAGCTTGTATGTCGGAAGCTCTGAACTTCTCGACTAAGGCTGCCGTGTGTGACAAATGTGCTGTTTCTGTTCCCTATAGCAATCACTGTAGTAGTTTTTTATCCTCTCGCTGCTTGGGTCGCCTTTCGGACTTCCTGTATAACGGTGATATCTGCATAATTTTTTTTTGAGACCCCCCCCCCACGAACAACCCGCAACCAGAAGAGCCAGGCACTTGGTTTTAACTATTAGAACAAGGCGTTGGATTCTATGACGCTAGGTAATCATATCATGGATGCGAGCGAATCCATAGGCCCTTCAAGAGTTCCTCCACCACCATCTCTTTCTTCAAGACCCTCTCCCAGTCTTGAAAATTCCTTATTGACCTCAGGAGGAAATATGTTAAAGTGGTTCAAATAAAGCTTCTAATAGTTTGGCAGTGGATGTCACCGTTGAATTCATAGAGGGAAATTACTCCGCCGCACGTTCTCCCTCTGAGGACCTCTTGTCCTTTTGGGCACTTGTCTATCAGGTAAGCAAGCGGCTGAGCTTGCGCTGTTTCGAGTGTTCAACTCTACATAATCAGTCTGTTTCAGCATAAGCTCATCATTAGTTCACTATAAGATAGCTTTTCAGCAGGAACCATGAGTTACGTTCTCAACATCGGAACAACCTGTCAAAAACAAAAACATGTTGTTTTCGCCACACAGCATTACCACGCATCATTGATGCAGAAGTTGTTTGAACGAGTCGTAGCGAGTGTTGCCTGGAATATGCGCGCGTTGCTTTTTCATCCTTTTTTTGGTTGGTCATTTGTTTGCGCTCGAATTACAAGTATATCATAGGATGGCAACAACTTGCAACAACCTACGATTGATATGCATTGGGACTGATCCTGAAGTGGTAGGGCTGTTAATATCCTATTCTTATGCAGACCTTATCATTTCATCTATTCTTTAAGTCTTATTTGTTTACTAGAACTATTTGCCTTCTTTTTTTTTGGTTCGCTGTTATCATGACGCTAAGATAGAATGTAAGCTTGGTCAGTTGTACAGTCAGAGTCAAGTCATTTAAAAGAAATTCGTTTTATTTAACATATTACTCATGGGGTGTGATAATGCGGTTTTGCTCACTCACGAGTGATGCTAATATTGCGCAGTCAACTGACAGTTTTGAACACCGGTATAATGACTCCTTGTTTTTTCTCTATTTTTATCGTCGGTGGTACCACCTAGTAGCAGTAATATCCAGTTTCTTTCCTCCCTTATGTGACGTCTTGTAAAGGTCTTTGTTTCCCAGTCGTTATAACCTACAAACATTCAAAACCAGCTTATATGGGTACCTCTCCTTCTTTTCTCCCTAATTTTCTTTCGCCTGCGTTATATGCAATCATTCTTAGAGTAATCTTAATAACAGGTTAATTATGTAAAAAAAAAAAAACCAACAGTGTGCCTTGACTGACTGAGCTGCTGACGTCGAAAAAAGTCATCAAACATTTCGCGGGGGCAATATATAATTGCTTGTTCCTAAGTAGTATACACCTGTTCAAATTGAATGAATCCGGCGTGCCTCGGACGCTGATCCCTGTGTCGAAGTGAAGTTTTGCATTTCAAGATCCAATATTGGTCTTTAGTCCGATAGTCTAATCATGTGAAAAGTGTTTCACTTAATGCACATACTATTATTATAATTATTATTATTAGATAACATGTTATGTACATTCAGACATAGATCTCTTATAGTACTCTTGATATTTAAAATAAGAACATAATTCCATTATATTAGATGCTTAAATTAAAGATATGTAAGATTTCAAAATTAAAAATAATTCATAAGATTACTGAAATAGTCAAGGTTAGCATTTTTAAAAATATAATTTATATAAACGATTAGACAGAAAAAAGAACAAAAAGAATAGAAAAGTAAGGAAAGTAAGGAGTAAGAGAAAGAGGAGTTAAATATACATTAATCTTTATTGTTGCTGAGTAGAAAAATGCCTAAGTATTGAAGTTTTAAAGCCTGCGGCATTGCTAATACCCTTGCTATTCAAGGGCTGAGAGTTCTATAACCTCACGGCGTAAACGAAAAAGAACCTTGATGAGTTGAGATATTTAAATTTTGGTAAGTTTATATTAAGTGTTCTGCGAGAAGAAGAAAACTCAAGCTTGCAAAACAGATAATTTGGCGTTTTTGTCATTATAAGTTTGTGTAAGAATATACAATTTCTTGCATACATGTATTGTACTAAAGTGCAACCCAATAAACCTTTCACATAGACCGATATCCGATCGTATTTGCGTAGTCCATGAATGTATCTAACTGCATCATTGAAGGCTACCTGTAACTTATTACGTGAAAACGAATACATGCTACTAAAAACAACACCGGCATATGTTATTCTGGGAAGTATAAGGGCTTGGACGAGCTTCCGTCGAGTTTCAAAGGGTGTGAAGTTTGCAGCCAACCACAGTCTACGCAAACAACCATAAATGCGACCAATGACGTAGTTTATGTGGCTTTTGCAGGACAGATTGCAATTTATTACGAACCCAAGGATAGTAGCCGACTCCACTATCGCCAATATCGATTCCGATATGCATGTATTTGGCACCAGACTCAGTTCGAAATTGCTTTTTGAAATGGGTAGAACCTGACACTTAGAAGGATTTAGCAGCAGCCCGTGTTTGTCTGCCCAGTCATTAATCGCTGATAAATCCCTGTTTAAACAAAAAACTAATTCGTCAAGCCGATTCATAGGCATAGACATGTACAATTGAACGTCATCTGCGTACATATGCATATTAGTGTGCACACATACCCATGTCAAATCGTTGACAAACATGGAAAATAAAATCGGCCCAAGGGTGGAACCTTGAGGAACACCTTGTAATAAGGGCAAAACAGAGGAAATTCTTCCACCAATGACGACCCTTTGAAATCGGTTCGACAAGTAGGTTTGCAAAAGCTTAACAGCTCTTTCGCCAAACCCGAAAAAGTGTTTAAGCTTCCATAAAATAATTTTGTGATTCACTTTGTCAAAAGCTTTCGAAAAATCTAGAAAGCAATGTAATGTCACGAGCCCTTTGTCATAGTCTTGCCTTAAATCATCTTCATCAAAACTTCACCACTACCGACTGACAAATATGCCCTTCTCGAAAGCCTGACTGAGAAGAAGTCAATAGAGAGTTGAAGGATAAGTGGCATTTGATCTGGCGGGATAAGACTCTCTCAAATACTTTTGATAGACATGGAAGAATGCTTATTGGCCTAAAATCGATGACAGAACTTGCCTTCGATTTTTTGACTTGATTTGACTGGTATACCATCTTCACCGATTGCATTTGACTTAATGGAGGCAATGATTGAAATTACATCAGTCTCAATTGTTACCTCAAAATCGGCTTGCCTTTGCACTGATGTAAAGGTGTTCGGATGAAAATCAAACATATCACCAGCCATTGCATTGTCTACAAAATGTGCATTTAGTTCATTTGGATTTAACGAACAGTTATCATTTGCTAACACTAATTTTCCGAAGGTTCCTCCACAGTTCCTTTGGGGGCAAAGACATACTAAGTTTAGAGGAATAGTAATTTCGTTTCGAATCACGCACAATGCTAGTGGCTGTATTACGAGCGTTTTTAGAAGCGACCCAATTAAAAGAAGGACGATTTCGCTTCCATTTGCTGTAAAGCTTATTCCTGATTTTTAGCGCATTTAAAACTTCCGCAGTAAACCAAGGGAAGGTCTTATTGCGAACAAAAACAGTCTTAACAGGCACGAAATCTTCATAGAGTTGGGCAACACATAGCTGAAAACGATTAATTTGTTCATTTGGATCTGGGCTCTGTCTACAAAGAAACCAGGGAGTCGTTGTTTGTGCTGCAACTTGCAGAGCATTGATGTTAATAGATTTAAAATCTTTAAATTCAAAGGTCGTAGACTTATTGATATGAGAAAAATTAATATCATACGTGCAAAGCAACGTATCATGGTCAGAAACACCACCCAGGCAAATTTGGTCAAATAGAAGAATTGCTGATTGATCTGAAACAAGACCAACATCAAGTAGACTTGGTGGTGCATCTGTACAAAAACAAATTGGATAGGACGTGTTAACAACATAAAGACCACTTGAATGATCCACCAATTGGTGCGACCGAGAATCGTTGTTTAATGAGTTGGCATTAAAATCTCCTAATACAATAATATTTACATATCTGGGTGAAAACTCCGACAGAGCAGAAAAAAATGGTTCACATACCATATGGTATATCTCCTAAGAAAGTATCCTTAGAGTTTTACTTCAGTTTTGTGTTCTAAGGTACTTCCTAGGACACTTTGGGACTACAGTGGCAACCCTGATTTATACGGTTGGATGCATGTGTCGTGTATGTAGTTTCTAATTTGTTGGCGCCCCACCGTCAATGGTCTAAGCAAACAATGTCAAGTAGGGGGTGCCATATTCCTGTTTTTATATATTTTCTTTTTACATCCTGGGGCGATGGATAAACGATGGGAACTACTTTCCTTGCTCTAGGATGAACAATCCACTCTGAGTGCTATGTAATCATAAATATTTAATAAAACTTATCATGTTTGGCTTGGACCTTGGACGTCGTTCAATCTTGAGGAATTATGTAATTAAGTGGGTTGAGGTAGATCGATGAATGGGAGTAGAACTACAATTGGAGGTGGTTGCATACTCGCACTGATACTTGTATTTCTGCTTGTCATCGACATTGACCACAAAATCAATAGATTTCCTATCTCTTGAGAGCATCGGCATTGTATTCGTACTGTCGTACGTTATCTTATCATTAGTTAGTTTCTGCATTCATATTATCTTAATTAATCGTTCGTCGTTGGCTAAAATTGGATTACCGATACTATAATTGTATTCCTATTGAACTGCCACCGCCCACTCCAGATAAGTTTAAGTGTATTGACGTCCTCAAGCCATCCTATCTAGTACAAATAGACGCATACGAATGGACGAGGGTCGGTTTGTTTGATTATTCGTATCTCATGGATTACAATTAAAAGGGGGAATCTATGTCCTATTGGAAGGGATTAATGGATTTTCCATACATATATTGTAGAAGGAGCCTTATGCTGAAACAAGATAATAAATTTCTTCTATTGTATTACCGTCTCATCTCCTTCATTATTTAAAAGCTCAGATGGTTTTGTCCTGTAACAGGACACAACTACATTATAATTGTTTGAATGCTATTACATTACCGAGATGATAAAGTGGACTTTGATTGAGAACCAAAAATAAGGAATGAAATTAAATTCGACTATCATCCTTTTTCTCGTGCTGCCATTGTAAGATCCTAGAGTTGTGTGATACTTTCAGTTTCAATGGACGGATTTTCTCCTTTTTTTTTTGTGGACAGAATAATTAATGCCAACATCATTCTATTTCAAGGACATGGGTTTTTGCTGAGAAAGCAGTACATAGATGGAACTTCAGAGATATCTAAACCTAAGTGGAACAGATGGCGTAAGGGAATTTTCCCTCACTCTTTAGGATACCAAAGGCAAGGAAAGGGTACTTCTATATGCTTATGAGAGATTTTTATGGCTTTGTGCCTTCAAAATTAGAAAGATAGATAGGAATTGTTGACAGTATGACCTGCTTGGTATGAGGGCATAGTAAATAAACAAACTTTTCTGCTGATGGTTGAGGTTAAATTAATGTTTGCTGAATTTCAATGTCGCAGTATGTACTTTATCTTTACCCGAGGTGAGGTTTTTGTTCAGATTTCTGATGCTGGGACTGACCTGAGTTTTTTCGGAATTGTTAAATAAAAGTATCATGTGACTAAGACTGCCAATATGAAATGACCAAAGGGCTTAAGTGGTAACGTGTTTGAGTTCTATTTCAAAACAGCTTTGAAAGGCCTTGGAAAATAGGTCTGCTTTAGACAAGTGCATTGGCTACAGAAATCATCTGGTGGATCTGTCCGTCCCCTGCAAAGAAATGCTTAGCGTAGATGTCAGGATAGAGTGTATTACCTCGGACAAATCTTTTTATCCTCGTAAATATTCTACCGTAATACTCAACAACCAGTGCTTTCACGTAGATTGAAAATGCGTAGGTTCAACCCACGTGTATACAGAGTTGCTTATGTAGTGCATTCGTACCTGGCTTTTCCTGGGAACTGCGAACTTAGAAATCCAAATTTTTCTATCGCCCTTTTTCAAAAATTTTGCTTCAGGGAGCTTGAATCCATGAGTATAGATCGGTTGTGGAGTTTTTCAACTTAAGCTCTATTGTGGTCTCTATACCGTTCAACATAAACATGACTTTCGGCATAATTCATTTATGAAAGATTGGCTTGCAGAAAATGAGCTTATTATTCATTCGAATAATAAAGTATTCATACTTGCGCTTAATTAGGCCAGTATCATGGAGAAACACAGCAAGAAAATCTGCTTTACGGAGCAGAATACTCAGACAAGGAACTATGTAGTCCATTGTACTCCTTGTGTGTTCCTTTTAGTGGAATTCCTCAGCTTTTCGAAGAAAAATGAGCAAGTACTTCAGTGATAAAGTGACTGTAATTCCAGGACTTACCTTGTACCTGCAGCCTAATGCGAGCGTAAGTCTGAATCCACAGAGGAAGTATTCCATGGAGGTGATGTCACAAATACACTAGCACAGATGTCACTAGTATCTAACGTAGGTACCTCCCGTGAAGGCTCAAACCCACGGGGCGTCCTCACACAAGATATCAAAACAATGTGCTGATCAGCGCCTTTCGGTACCTGATTCGAAGTCGTGTGTATGGCACGAACTTCACTTTTGGTGAAGGGTCGAGGCCTATATAATACCTCCGGCATTCTGTGGTTCATGGCACCCGGTTGCAATGCAGCTCCACATCGACATGGCAATCAAATGGTTGAACACAGGTCGTAGTACGCTACACTATATGCTAAACCATGAGATGTTCAAGCTCCATTTGGTCTACTCTCCCCGCGATTTTGGGTATAAACCAACAACCACTACGATACTCCCATAAGGGGGGTTATGCCTAGGTCAGACTGGAACAGAAGTTAGAGGGGCCCCTGACCTCCCGTGGTAACAAAATATTTGTTTTTTCTTAAAAAAGAACTTAACACTCAAGAGGGTATTACTACTCTTAAAATGCCGGAGCACGTGTTAAGTTTTTCGGAAAGTTGAATAGGGGAAGAGAGAAAGATTTTTGGGCTCAGTGGTTATTTCGCTCCATGTCGCTTCCGGTCGAGCTTCGTAACCTTGCGGTCACTTCCAGTTAGGAACCTTACAGCCCTGAACTGGCAACCTTTAATCAAAATTCAACTATTCTATAACTTCACCCGCTAACTGCCTACTCCGTCTACTATTAAATATTTCTCTTGCAAAACTACGGGTTCTTTCGAACCGTACGGCGTCAGTGATAACTCCACTGAAATCGTAGGTCTCACCATCAAAGATGATGCCCATAGCCTGCAAGTCCTTAACAGCAGAATAATTGAAATTCTCACATAATACAAGACAGTCTTCGTAGATAGCTCCACATGAGCAGCTCGCAACCCCGCTAAGCCCTCTCTTATGCAAAAAGAAAACCATGCCCAATGAACAAAAAGCCCAGGCTGAGGGTAAAACTCTGTTCAGGAAATATTCGCATGGTCAGCACATCCCTCCCTTAGCCTGCAGTTTTCGCTAGCATTCCATCTAGATAAAATACACATTACACAACACACTTAGGTACTTAGCTTAAGCGTCGCTACAATGCTAGAAGGAAATCTACAGACTTTCCTGCCACACAGTACAAAGACCACTGGCTTCTTCTCGGAAGCCTTCGTTTGGTCTACCTTTCATCCTGGATAGTCATGACATCTTCGATTATGCTCATAGGAGATTCAACTATATTTAAAGAGGATGCAAGGAGTTCCAACGCGGGTTCATCTCCTTAAGGGCTTTGCCCAGCAGGTTTATCGGTGATCTCATTACTCACGATTCCATTATAACCAGAGACCATAACAAGACTCAGTGAATTTAGCTCTCAAAAAGCATTCAGATACACTTTGTATTCATAAACTAGCTTGCAAGCGGCGATAAGGAGTAAACAGGCCTTAAGCGCAGCTTGGGTATCGCTACAGACTCAAACACATCACCCCTCTACCTTTTCCTCACAATATACATAGTTTCTTGCAATCACAAAGGCGTACGTCACTCCTGGGAAGACATAAGTTTGCTTAACGATAGTGAAGACTCATATTTTCGCCATCTGCAACGACATCAGCGTCAGAACCTACATCCGCTCTTGTGAAACGCTGTTGGCATCAACCCTGTCCTGAGTACAGTGCAAATCGACATTGTAGTGCTGCAGCACCCGAAATTCGATATCAGCGCATCAGACAGGATGTCGATTAGATCGAAATGAAATACTGCCTGCGGGTAAGATCAACTAAACTCCAGTGTAAGTTGTACCAAAAAGCACTTTCTTGTAAAATAAGAAATGGCCTTGATGCAGCCCATGGTATAAATATTAGGAAGAGGAAATTCATCAGTGTGTCTAGAGTTTATATCCTCAAAAATTTTCTCTTGCCGAGTGGCTTTCATTCACCCAGGGACCGCGTTGTAAAGTAGAGCTGCTCTTCAGGTACTTAGAACCCTGAGACAGTAACGAAGAAGCTCGTGTCTCAGATAGTCTAAACCAAACCCACTCCAGGAACTCAAAATAGTACAATGGTCTCTTATCAGTGGGCTTTTATTCAGACCTCAGACTGTTTGTTCGGAGACCAATGATAACAAACTCCACTTTGGCTATTAATTTTTCGGGCGCCACTCTTATGTCTTGGGAATACCTCAAGTGAGTCAGCGCAGCTTGGCTTCGTACCAATCCATACCAAAGCGTGACGAGGCAAGTCACACACGCCCGCCCACAGCCTGACCCGCTCTTTACTTTTCCCTTATTGCCGACTTAGCGTAGGCACTTATGGTGTTCCGCGCGTCTTGGGAGATTAGCATCTCGGGGATGAAGTTTTCGGGCGAGAGTACTTGGCCCGGCTGATCCCCTAACACCTATTGGTATCATCCATCGAAGGGTAACAGTCGGCATCTGGGTGATAGTTCCAACGGTTTGTGAGGGAATACATATAGGTTGAATTGCCGGTGTCTGGAAAGAAACTGGATGAGCTAGTAATTCACCTCATTATGAGTAGGTGTGCCCCGTACTTACAATCGCCTCATCCCATTTCTGGCACCAGCACGCCAACGCTCTATCCCGCCTCCAGCTATCTTGTGCGGCTTCCATGAACGGAAATTTTTCTCTACGCGCCGGAGTCAGTAACACCATAACAGCTGATGCGGTAAAGGCAATGGATATATGGAGGCTTCGACAGCGTATCTGCCCACACCTCGGCGCCATATAGAAGTATACAGCTGGCAGCCGATGCGAGTACTCTCCGTTTGGCTTCCTGCGGGCCGCCATAATTCGGTACTATCCCCAAGACCTTGATGGCTTTATCAGCCGCACTCCCAATGTGCTTTCCTAAGTCGTGAGTCTACTAACAGTCCGAGGTAATAAATTATCGAGCTCGCGCATACCATCGCGAGGAACACCATTTCCATTTTTTGGGCCGCTGAAAACTGTGACCCCCCAAAAAATCCACTACTCTCCCAACCACTTTTGCCTCCTCACGAGACATTGATATCGTCAAATTCAACGCGACATCGTCCGCAAAGCCGATCAGATTGACTCCGGAGGCATTTTTAGGCGCATTAGCCCAGGCTTTAGAGATCGGGGCGTCACCTATTTCTCTCCCCGTCCTCCATTGCGTTGTACAGGAGTACCTGATCCTGATGATACGAGTAGATATCCAGTATTTTTTTTTTAAAAATGCCTGAGCACGTGTAAAGTTTTTTTTTGGAAAATGGGGCAGAGATCGAAGGAAAGATTTTTGAACTCAGTGGTTATTACGCTCCATGGGTGCCATCCAACATTTAATGGGGAGACTAAATTATTATATCATTGAACTTATTGTTGTATTCTAAGCAACAACTCATCTTGCGTGATTTTAGTTGCCTGAAAAAAAGAAAGTCTTTCGGGCGCGGCTGGTACTGGACCCCGAACCGTCCGATTTGGAAGCCAATTCACTACCGCTTGAGCCACGGCCATCCATTTGCCGCTCGAAGACTTCCCGAATGTCGGACCATCTTGTCAAGTTGAACGGGTTCTTAATCTCGAGCGTGACCAGGACATCGGAACTTCTCCTTTTGTTGAAGGTTTTTCAGGCCGGCTGCTCTCTCTTTAGAATCTCGATAACCACGAGATACACGTCGAACGGCCTTCGCAGAACCTATGTTGATTATTGGTTATCTCTTAATCGGAGTATTTTCTCCAAGATTTTGCCGGCGTTATTCAGGATACTTAAAGGTCGGAATGACGATAGAGTTAGAGGAGATGTTTTGCCCTTATTCAAATGAACGTGGCGTTTGCAGTTTCCATCATCAACTGAACAGTCCGACACGTAAACATGAGTTAAACGTATTCAGGAGCACATGTGGTTTCCCCGTAACCATAACTTTAATGACTTCACCCGGCACTTCTTGTGGGCCAAGGACCTTGCGGCCAGGCTGGTCCGATGTTATCCTCCCCAGTTCGTAGGGTATGAATGGTGGTTCCTTAGAGTTATCCGGGTAGCTAGTTGTGGTACGGTAAGCCCCCATGCAGCCGAAAACAGACCATCCTTTGGAGTCTTTGGAGCGCATCAAACAACTGACGCATGGACTAAAATTGGTCTTCTAATAGCCATTCTATATAACAACCTCCATGTCTTGTCAGCAGTTCGTTTACAGTGTCAGAAAGCCAGCACGGCATTTTAGGTTTTCAAAGCGATATGTATAGTCTAAAGAAGTTAATATCCAGTCTCAAAATGGCAAGTAGAAGCACAAACTGCGGTATTTTGCTATAAGCCGGTACTGGTACGTAGCTAGACATTGAGCACAAAACTGTCTGAACTATTCACATAAAGCTGGATACAGAAGGAAGCTGGATACTCAGGTACGCCTACAGTTTGAGGTGTGCTTGTACAGCCAATATGCCCCTAAAATTTATTCCAATAACGCGCACCAAGTTGGTTAAGGTTGCTCTCTATTTGCGCTAGCGACCTTACTTGGATCATTCTCTGCTGCATTTTCGCTCGGGAGACATATCGAAGACTTTCCTAGCTGAAACGCTGGTGTCTATTCCATATATTAATTCTGATCCTTTAATCCAAGTCCATGTGGCTGTACAGCCCGTAAATTTTTTGGTTAAATTTCCTCCTCCACTCTTCGTAGATTTAGAGAGTACCATATATCACTCGAAGCACTTTTCTCTCGAAACGACGAAACGCCTCCTAATCTTTTTTGGATAAGGTTCACGCCGAAGAGGATTGGTCAATTACAGCTCAACCTTGGTTGTCCAGGAGGGCCTTGATGCTCAATTGTTCCCTGAGCCGAAAAACGAAAATGAAAGCAGCTATTTTCAAGGTTTACTTCGTACGATGTCTAAGACGGCGTCGTTGTTTATATTAACTGGAGAGCCTAGGTTTGCCTGACAACCTCGAAATTTTACGCTGTGCTCTGCCGATAATGTCTGTGCCACCGCCATAGCAAGCAGTTGCACAGATTTTTAAAAGATTGCGCCTCTGGTGTTGGCTTACGGATTTTGCACAATATCCAAGTACCTACAATCGAACTTCACAGAGAGGCGAACCTTCATCCTGCAGAGTCGGATATCGATGCCAAAACCGGATATAATTTCGTAAGATTTTTCGTCTTAAAATCTCCAAATAAGTGGTGTATTTTTCAGGCTTAAAATCATACTAATTAGGAGCATTCAGTTGGTTGATAAAGGGATTTTAGGTGATTAGCGGATTACAAAAGCTCAGCTCAATACAAAAGGTCTTACAGGCGATGTTGGGAAGATTGATAACTCTATATTTGACGTACACTTTCTTTAAGTTCGGGCATATAATGCTGAGGTCCGTTTCGTGTGACATGCTTTCGTCCTCACAAATTTTAGATATGATTTGGTGCATGCTCTTTACAAATTAATCCTGCGCCGCCGTGGACTGGCAGCAATGTTGTACGTAAGTATGGAAATGGTATTCCTCACTTTGTCAAGATCGTGTGGACGGAATTTCTGCTCATCATCATCCAGGTTTCATCTAGGTTCGTTCTGCCCGATGGAGCGGGTTGTTGACAGTTATCACCGTTTAAAAGTTGGCAGAAATGGTGATTGCATATAGTACTGACTGCGAATGTTTTTCTTTGAATTTTGTTGATTTGACATGCTCTTTTATCTTTTTGTTGAATTTTCGTCTTTTCCTGCTATAGCACCACTTCATTTTCCCGATCTCTTGGATCCGCGCTAGCTTCGGTGGCAAGAAGACAGAGATTTCACAGTGGTGATCCGGAAAAATCTAGCACATTTTTTGTGACTTGTTAACAGCTTTGCCACTGGGTTTCGGGACAAGATACTGACGGCGCGGCGCTATGTAGCGAGTGAGTTTAAGGTAGAGATCCTGCCGGTTTCTTAGTATTGAAGCCTTCCAACGTCTGTAGGGATATTTTCACTCGCACCTTGGCGACATAAAACGTAGTGGCCCAAGCCGATATTAGTCTTTTGGAACGTTTGGACATTTGGATTACTGGAGGCACCGATTGCTATGTGATTAATCAAATTGAAAGTAGATTGATCAGGAGACCGCCAGGTCATTTTATGAATGTCGAAATGAAGGAATTGCGTGGTAGGCTTCCGTAATATTCCGACCCAAAATGAAGTCGATAAGCCCAAATTCGTTTTCGGAAGTTGTGTGGGGTATTCTATATTTACAGACTGTGTCACCAAAGATGCACTCTTTTCTAAGCTTTGCACTGTAATTGCCTTGGACAATTTTAACATCATTACAAGGACTTTGAGCATATGTCTCCCGAGCGCCTCACAAAATCATTCACTGGTTCCATCGCCATCGCTACATTCGTGCCCAAATATACCTTATATTGAATATTGGCTTATGTAGCCTTGGTGTGGATTGTTACAAGGCAAACATTCGCCTGCTTGAATCTCAGGAGTTCTTACCAAAATGTTCCTCTATTTACAAATCCGCATCCAAATAGCCTCTGTTTGTCTCCTCGGTAGCAATCAGCGTAGTTTATGCTGTAGGTTTTCAGTTCCTTCCTTCACATTTCTTGGACGGTAGTTAGATCTGCCTTAGACTACTGTCTATGGTCTTCGCGAGTTCCAATACTGCACGTTCTCTGTTAGGCGATCTAATACCCAACATGCAGTACCGAGAATCTTTTGTTTTTGATGTGAAACTTTTTATTGCTTGTTGGGCAATAGTTCTAAACTGTGGTGAAACGAAAAAGTGACATGACGTTATTCCGAGCTCCCATGAAAAGAAAAAGAGATATATAGTGATTATGAACTCCAAAGAAACGAATCCTTAGTCCCTTTTGCACTCATTAGATGACATTCAAAACCACGTGATAATACTTGTAAATTAAAGTAATATTATCCAACAAGGATGAAGTGTTCGTTGTTTCACGAGCACATATTTCTCCTATGTAGCCAATAAATTTCTTCCACTTCAATCTCCCTTAAGCCCATCTCGTAGTGAACGCTAAAAATCTGATGAAACGAAAAAAACGACAGGAAACGGGAAAGGGTAGTGTGCGTGGTGAGGCAGCTCGGACAGAATGAGATATGGGAGAGGAACGGACTCAGAGTAGGGAACAAAAAGAGAGGGAGTAACGCGGTAAAGGGGGCGCCATGAGTGGAACAATGCACGAGTTACGTGCATCATTATCATCATTACTATCATGGTCAATGTACCTACCTAGGCATTACTTGGTAACAACACCAAAAGCATCATCAACACTTAACGGAAAACTTCAGCTTAGCAATAAAATCTGGCTTGGCTTGGCTTGGCCGGCCAGTTTAAATCGCCAAAACGGAAGATCACGTTCCCTGAAAATTGGTGATTCAAAATCTAAATCGTTGCCCGAGATGTGTGAGTTGTTGCTCCGGAACGTCCTCAAAAAAATAAGGGCCAATCATTTTTTCACTGCCAACGTCGTACCAAAAAACCACTTTGATGAGATGCAACGGCTCTTCGTACATTTCATGTGGATGCTCCGTTCCCCAGAAATGAAAATTTTATCTATTCACATAACCACTTAAGTGGAAATGGGCTTCGTCGATCATTATGGTTTTGGACACCTAATAAGGACACGCAATAAGATGAACGGTTTGCTCTTTATAAGGGAACATCTTCAGATCTTTCACCGAAATTCCACTCAGCGAACATCTACTGATGCCAAATTGTGTGCATAGTTGTCTCGTCGATGCTTGTACACTCTCTCTGACGTCCTTGGCCGCAGCAGTGATATTCTTGCGACATCGCTAGTGGACCCAGTTACCACGAGGCGCTCAGTTAAATTCTTAATTGTTCGCCCACGCTACGTTAAAACAACAAACTGGAAATTAGTCAAATAAGCAATAACAATAATTCCGAGTTCTTCAGGTGTGTGTCGCTCCATTCTCTATCGGTAAAGGCGCAATGATACTCGACGCTATTTGCAACAATTATGTCACATTATGATATTACTTTTGCCCCATCTTCGAACTTCATGAAGTTTCACTTCTATCGCTTAGCTTTCTAGACTGACAATTTTTTCAAGTTGCGGTTGTCAACCGTTTTATCAGTCGTATCTGAGGCCTTCGGTTGTAACCATATTTTAGACTCCCGCGGAGCTGACTCTATGTACTCATACTCAGTCACTCCTTAGATCCATTTTAAAACTTTCTTGAAAATCTTTTTTAAAGTATCTGAACAATTAACCGTGAGGATTTTCTGTTAAATAAGAATTCCAACTGTCTTTGCCCCTTCCTCGGTAGTCTAAAACAAGAAAACTTTTTAAAATTTCCCTTTACAAGTATTTTACTTTTCAAAAGAACGTGACAGCGAAAGACTCGTTTCAAGTGAAAAGTTTTCGCATTGTTAACTTGCAAACTCAGAGAGATTCACAAGACCTGTAATCACAGTTCTCCATTCGTAGTTGCATAAATACTACCAGTCACAGTAACTCCTTCAGGAAAACTTTCGAAATTTTTGCAATCTCACTCCAACGAACTCGTGTACTCAAAGGCAACTCTTTTCAATGCAGCAAACTTAATTTGAGCAACTCACATAAATTTCAATTCAGGCAATTTTCAATAACTCTACTCTAATCCCTCGTTCAAAGCTTTCAATTATTAATGTCTGCCAGAATGCCAATTTTACCGAATTTGCATCTGCATCCGAACTCGATGTAGCAATTTACTACAGGACTCTACAGTCAAAATTAATCCTCCACTCATTCAGTTCAAGTTCGGTTGGCCATCAGGGGCAACGAGTGCAACTCATAATTCATGAGTTAATCTCGAGATGCAACAACTTTCCAGACACGACTAGCAATTTTCCCGAACACATATTTGCCACTAACCCCAGTGAACAATGGAGCAAGAACACCGAATCTCGAAAATGTGAATTTCCCAGGATATTTTGTGTCTTTGTGGGGTTTTTTTTTATGTTTTTTTTTTGGGCGACCAACTTGCAACAAAGTTAACCTCAGAGATGGAAAAAGTTTTCATTTGCTGCGGCATTTGCTATTCCGCACCTAAACGAAGGCAAACGAAGTGACAATAACTGAGAGTTGCCGTGTGCATGGAAAATACCGTCAGATTTGTGCGAACAACTTTTCTCGGAGAAGTTTGAATTTGCCAGACCGAAGAGGACGAACCAGAACGTGTCTTTCGCCAGACTCAACGTTGAATTTTTAAAAAAGTTTTTCTTTTTTAATTTATTTTATTTTTGTGATTTTGTCTTTTACGTTTTTGGGTTTTGTTAATGGTGTTATGGCAGCCGAACAAAGTGTTCCTAGGATGTAATCCTTTTTGGGGGATGCTTCTAGATAATTCCATTTTGGGATGAAGAGTCGGTGGTTTATGCTCGAAACTGAATCGGGCCACACCGTAATGGTACATTAAAGCGTTCTGGTTAATTTTTCAATCACAAGTTTCATGGATGAGGTGCTTTGTGAAAGGCCTAATTTGGATGTTACCTTCATAGTTGGTTTAATCTTTGAGAGCTTCAACTGTTTGCTATTTAAAGTTCTTGGGACGAAAAGGTTTTTAAGTGGAAAGACCACTTAAAGTCTGTAGTCTGTGGTTTGGATTTAATGTATGTATTTATGGGTTGGATGGTCGGGGAGGTGATTTCGGCAGACTGCAAGCGGGGGAATGACAAAGGAGATCAAACCGCCTGAGTAGTTAACTACGTTGTTAATTTTTAAATGTGAAAATTCTGTCTGCCGTTGAACAAGCATTTGGTTCATTGGTAATGTTTGGATGTGGCTGCCATGCTTTCGTGTGCAGTATTATGAAATATGAAAGTGATCAATGTCTAGTGCTGACAAGTGTGCTGGAAAATATAGGTGCCAACGAAAATATGGGATTTTTGGCGAATAAAGGCAGAAACAAGTATATCCTGTCAGCGAGGAGGGACGTACAATATGAAAGAATACAATAGAGTATGACAATAGACCGCTTTAACTTGAAAGCATCGTAGTTCAGAACTTTGTCTACCTCTGCTTCGCCATTCACTTCGGTAATTACTCCTCATTAAGAAATTAAACAAAGACATACACTATACACACGAGTCCACTAACATCCCAATACAGCTATACCGCCTGAAACATGGGTGCTGTCAAAGCCGGATGAATTTCTCCTTCGCCCTCTTGAACAAAGGTTACGGTTAGTTTAAACAGGGGTATGCTGGATATGCCATCACACAGACACCAGACACCAATCGCGATCCCTGAGGAACCAGTTGAATTTGCCTTCAAATGGCAGAAACCTATAGATTCTCCCTGATAAAACATCCAATTTCTTTGTAAAAGCCAGGAAGTCATTTGGAGTTCGTGCCGTCTATTTCTCCTAGGTTTTCGGGAAAGTATTTCCCTAGAAATTTTCTTCGACTACGTGAAATTGCCTCGCATTCACACAGTATGTGTGTTATGTCCTCAACAGCCTGCAGATCACGGCAGAATCTGCAAATCACAATTTGAGTGTCTTTGCGTTTTGTCGCAGGAGACAATGTCCTCTCAGAATTCCTATCATTGTCCAAGCTTAACACTGTTTAGATTTATTAACTCCCTAGATCTTTTGCCGTCAAAAAGTGGCCAGAGAGACCTGGATACCCTGTGTCCTTCAAGACTTGACCATCTTAGGTTGGCAGTCTTTATGATGTTTTCCTCGATAGTGCACCTTACCATGAAAAGGGGTGGTTTGGTGTTAACAACCTCACTATTATAGAGTAGCCCTCCTCTTCTTGCAAGCTCATCCGCTTGTTCATTTTCTCTTATACCGCAGTGTCTGCAGTCTCACCCGATTCTGACTGCATAATGCCTGGAGCACTGTGCGACAGCCCCGGACTATATCAGAATTGGTGCTGGTTGATTCCATTGCCTTAAGAGCGCCCTGGCTATCGATGTAGATAACGATATCTCTTCCGGATACCGATCTTATCTGCAATAGCTCAGTCGCCCTGAGTACAGCCAGAACCTCTAATTGCAAGACACTGCTAGAGTCCGATAGTCTTATGGACACTCTTAGTTCTAGGTCTTCTGAGAAGATACCAGAATCTATTAATGCCTCTGTTTTTGAGCCTTCTGTGAGAACTGCAATTTCATTTGACCAGGTTATTGAATTTTTTTGTCATTCCTCCCTCTCCGGGTATATTATATCATACGGAATGTCGAAGTCGACCAAGGAAGGAATTTCATCCGTTAGAGCTGGATTGCCTGGCAGTACCTCAGCTAGGACCGTGCTATGTCCGAAACTACTGTTCTTGAAGTAACCCAAATCAGTAAGTCGTATCGCACTCATACCAGCAAGGTTTTTGATCTGATTAAGCGATTTTGAGTGCAGAAATGCTACTGTTGGGAGCGTACCTCTAATGGCCATTCTTTGTACCGCCGCTAATTTTCAGTAAGCCGTTCTCTTCTTTGTTGCTTTCCACTATATTAACGCGCCATATGTACTTGTAAGTATATCTTTTACCGTCACCGTATATAGCCTGTACAGCATAGTAGGTTTTAAGGCCCAATTTTTTACTACCGGTAGTTTGGAGATAAAAAAAGCATTATTGTCGTATACCTTTTTGATTCTTTCCTCTACGTTTAGATTCCAATTTAGTTTTTCGTCCAGAATCACACCCAGATACTTCGCACTGTCCGAGAAGGACACTCCGTTGAGTTTTGGGAGTCTGATGTGCGGTATCTTGAACTGAATTTGGAAGGGTTGGCATTAAGACCACAGCTCTCTGCCTAAGTGCTGATCGTGTTCAGGGCAACCTCCATAATGGCGTTTAAAATATTTAAGAATTTTCCCTGCACTATTATCATCTACGTATGCCGTGACACTTATACCCATTGTACTAAGCTTTTTAAGGATGTCATTGATAACTAGCACCCGCAGGAGTTGTGATATAGCTTCCCCTTGAGGGATTCTCCTAGATATAGACATTCTAACCGAGCTCTCCCTAATGGCACAGTACATTTTCCTACTTTCTAGCTTGTTGAAAACACAAATTGTAATGCCCTTTTCAATATTAGCGTCTACTTGAGCGTCTTGACCTTGACTTCCCTCCAAGCTATTGGTGTATACTCTATTTTTAGACTGTGTCTAAGAATTTCTATAATTTTTTTGGATTGCTACCACCGGTGATTTGTGTAGCATAAGCGAGAGAATACCATCCGGAGCGGGAGATGCAAGGACTGAATTGCCCACCGTAATTTTTTTCTATTAATAAGAACAGCCATTTCCTCTTCGAAGAGAGAGAGATTAATATTCAAAGTGTGCCGTAACATGCCAGAGTCATGGGTTTCCACCAACGTTACCAGAACCTCTTCCTTTCAGCCCAGGTTCCATCATTTTTTCGGACATAGCTAGCAACGCTCGCTTCCTTTGAAAGCATTTTGCGTAACCTCGAAGCCTCATCGGTTACCGCGATAGATGCGCAGTACTTCTGCCATGAAGCCCTTTTTGACTTTCTAACTATTTACTTGAATTGTTTTTTACATTCGTAGTACTGATTCCATGTACAGTCACTTCTGAAAAGCTTCGCCCTATTATAGAGTTTCATAACCTCTTACCTTTTTAAATCTATTTCTATTCTGTTAGCCGGACAAACTTTCTCGAACGCCATTGGTATTGAATTACTAATATTTTCTACCGCCCTAGCCAAGTTAAGAATATTATCGCAGGTGATTGATTGTGTATCCAAGTGTATATTTACCACTTCTGTATACTTGACCCAATCAGTTTTCTTAGGATTTCTTTGGAAACTACATACTCTGTTCTGAAAGTTCGCCTTAAAGTGTATCTATCCATCGGTGGCCCGACATTGACGCTTCGTCGACTACTCTCCATTCCCTTATTGCTAACCCTTCTGTATCTATGACAATATTTTACAAATATTGAGGTTGGAAGATAAAGTAAGGTCATACAAACTCTCACCGCTTGGGTTGATATCACCGCTTCCCCATTGTGTATGATGCGTGTTTGCGTCACAGCCCAGTAGCAGTATCCAATTTTGCTGTCTTGCCAAGTCCTTTAACTTCTCCGAGATCACTACCTAGGTCGAGCTCAGACAGACTGGTTACTCCATTTCGCAGGTTACCGCTGTCAGATATTCTGAGCTGTAATTATTAAAAGAAATGCCTCTATGTGGTGATGTACCCCACCAGACAGGCCGTTGCTGCCGTAATGTAGCTGAGGTTTATCTGCAGCGCTTCCATTATCTTGGGGGGTTCCTCCTCGTTCTTGCCCTCGGCTTAACCATCGATCTTATCTTACCATACGGGACACGGAACCCATACCCATGCTGTCGGCATTTTAGCTTAGTTCTTTCCAAAGCATCGCATACTTCCAAAACGAAGCATCTGAGGAAGTCCACAGAAGACTTATTCCCAAAAGCTACAACCTTGCGTTCACCCTCCCAACCAGCTTCCCCGTTTCCTGTGGTGGATAGTTCCTTCCACAGGATGTCATGGAACTTCTCCTCGATGTTTTTCCACCGTTCGATTGTTAGACGACGGCAAGGCGCCAGCTCGTTAATCACGACAATGAGAAGTTCGTCTGTCGGGTCGCTTCGCTTACGACGCAATGCGGATGAACTACCAGCCTTCATCTTTTTAGCATCGTTCGGCTCCACGACGTCCTCGGATCTACTTCTCTTGCTGATAAAACTTGCCTTCTTTCCAGAGACGCTAGCCCCCTCTTTTAATTTTGCCGCATAGAAGGTAGTGGAAGTATCGGCTTCCCCGTCCGCCTTTGCAGCTGCATCTCCCTTGCTTTCCGTAAGCGATTTGTTGGCCAGGATGACTTTTTCCCATTCGCTTAAGTTGCTAGGATCACAGCCCTCATATTTTGCTACCTTACGCGTTACGTAGCAAAACCCTTGCTCTTTGGTATGTGTTCTTCGCACTTTTAGCAGCGGTGATTGAGGTGGGAGGCATATCGGCTGAGCCAGCTGTTTCCACTTTTTCCACCACCGCAGCCTTGCCCTTATTTCTTTGCCTCTTGGAGCTAGCTTCGGCAGGGGATTTTCCAACTGCCTTGGCTACCTCTTTGAACGAGGTCCTGCCCTGTGTATCACCGGTGAAGTCGCTCTAGTTAGCGAGTGTTCTTTCGAACACCTCACTATCGCTAGCCAGTAGCTCCACGTCTTCCATTTTTTCTACCAGGAGGGAGATGGATGAAGCTGAAATTTCGTCTTAACTCTTACTTGATGGGGATGTCTTGTATTTTGAATTTTGTTAAAATTTAATCTAGTTCCGACGAGTAGGGCCGGAAATAAATGATCAGTCCAGACAGCGCTGCTATACCTGGGTATGGCTAAGTATAATAGGCCCGCGCCAAGACGCCTGAAAGAGCTCGTTTGCGGTTGGTTTAGTGCCATTCTTCGCCTTCAAAATACTCCAGACAGAGAAATCCAACGGATTTGCATCCGGAGAATTTGCAATCCACTGTGTCGAAGAAATGAAGTGTGGAACATTGTTTTTTAACCAATCTTGGTTGACGCGCGCTTTGTGAGACGGTGCCGAGTCTTGTTGAAATGTCCACGGTCTTCGACCGAAATGATTGTTTGCCCAAGGCTTCAATACTGCCTCTAAGACAGTTTCACGGTATACGATCGCATTAATTTTGACGCCACGGTCCAAAAATACGAGCGGAGAGCGACCATCGGCGGTTATGGCGGCCCAAACCATCACCATCGGTGCTGCCTGCTTTCTGGTGGCCGTCCGAAGGTGTAAATTTTCGAAGGACCTCTCTGGCAAGTAAACTCGGTCATTCTGTTTGTTGACATATTGCTCAATAACAAATGGCGACTCATCGGAAAAAACCAAGTTTGGCAACTCACCACTTTCGTGCAAGCGTAGCAACTCTTTCGCTCTTTCGACTCTAACTTTTTTCTGTTGCGGTGTAAGATCGTGTGCTTTTTGGAACTTCAATGGCTTCAGCCCAAGCTCATTTTTCCGTATGTGTTGCATCTGTTCCAACGATATGATGAGCTCACGAGCCATTTTTCCTCCACTTCGATGCGGATTTCGCCCAATTCGAGCCTTCACTTTCCGAACCATTTTTGCCGATGTTGCTGTTTTTTTATGACCACCTCCTTGGCGTTTTGTAACGCTGCCAGTATCACGGTAATGAGCACATAAATGATTTATTCACGTTGAGGTGCTGGAGGGCTCTAACTATAGCTACTTGTGGTTTTCCAGCCAAATATAAAGCAATCATACTATCATGTCTGAATTCCATCGCGGATAAAAATTTTTCACCACAACTGAGACGCAAATGGTTTAAAAGGCTTGTAAATAATAAAATTATCTGTCATGTGTCAAAATTTGAGCTGACTGTCTTGAACGGTTTGGAAATTATAGCAGTCTGAAATTGGTTGCAGTTCGAGTCATTCAGGGTGTAGAATAAACTGTACCAATCGTCGTTCACGTTGAGGGCTGCCTGCGCTTATACCAGACAGTCACTAGACATGATGTAATCTACAGCATAGCTGTATATGGCAAAACGAAGGCGTTAGAACGATTGACAGCCTAAAGAAGTGGGTCAACCAACATGCTTCACATCAATGCAGACAGGATGCCGCATAGCGGACGACCTTTGTACCCGCGCCATCATATATTGGCCGCCAGTTTACTATTCACAAACGTTTTTCTTATCTGCAAAACTAGAGATTCGTCTACGCCGTGTTGTCTGACCTAGTGAAAATGACCACCAGACTTTCCATGCTGTCGAGGAAGATCTTCCGCGTTGGCAAGCATGATGCTATATGGACAGAGAATGCACTGCCAAATCAGTTGTACACACATGAAGCTCAACCGTGCTCTACCTGTTCTTCAACATTAATCTTGTTAGATAAATTGGTCTGAAAGGATAATCTTACTGTTCGCCAGGGACTCGGTATTTATGCCAGTGCCTGGCCAGCAGTCAAGATTCTCCTCAGAGTTGTAGCGCTAAATCGATTACTTGCGGTCTTTCATTCGTAATACAATAAATTTGGCTGTGAGTAAACATTGTTGACAACCAGGTCAGAAGATAGTATGAGGTTCAGCCGATAATTTTAGTGAGTTCCTGGAATTTGAGAAGCAGGCTTAATATTCTTCAGCACCATTGCCTTCATTGTCAGCGGAGGCCATGCCGACTTCTTCGTAATCGTTCTCTTCACGAGCTTCCATTCTTCCATTTCTTCGCCGACGTACCAATAAACGAAGTGGACTAGGCTTCAGCGATGGCTTTAGTGCTGGATAACCTGCAGACAGGGCCAAATCACTGCCAGCTACAGCAGTTGGATGCTGGTAGTTGATGCCGTTCTTGAAACTAGTTGACGATGGCACAAAATGCAGGAAGGTATATATTTGCCGTGCCGAGGATTAAGGCGCTGGTGATTTCGGCAAGAAGGATACGTGGGTATGAACGTACCTGGATTTTTAACGTAAACCACCTGTCATAAGACCTTATGTTTACGAGATGCCCATACACCCATTGGGAGCAAGGATACGCCTTGCCATCGCTAATAACTCGCTTAATATATGCTTATACCCGCTTATATATTATACCAAAGCAGAACTTGTGTTGGAGGCACAAGCTCCACCCTTGGTATGAGTCGAGGCCGACCTAAAACCTCTTGCTGCTCTTAGGGTCACAGCCCCCAATACTTTATTTGCAACTCTACAATGGGCTAAACCAAAAAGGAAACCCGTACCCGCGACAAGTCAAGCCCGGACCGAAATCCGGGGGGCTCCTGACTCCCATGGTACCGTGATTTAAGTCCTGGTATGGACTACCGGTGGTCAAGCCGCCAACAAGACCTATGACCGGCAACTTGTAACTGGTCAAATCGTAGCAACCATTCCGAGGCTGTAATCTGAAGATGTTTACGATAATACCAGTCTAGAATAATCTGCCCCCGCTTTTTATTAGACAACGTCATTAATGGGCGAAGTCTTGATAATTGGGCGGGGGCCAATACGTGGGTATGGTAAGAAGTTAGTTTGGAATTTTGTCAAGGCGGTATTCAAGCCACCATTGAAACGCACCGAAGCAGTGATGATTGATACCATTCGGCCAATTAAACGCTTCAAGTTGGTGTGGGTTGATCGTTTATTTTCCAAGTTCTTGCAGCAGATACACGGAATTCTCAAATGTTGTATCTGGATTGTTGGGATATAGTTTTAGGGCTCAAGAAAAGCGGTCGCCAATTTTGGGGCTGTTCGAATGGCCAGTTGTAATTTAGATTTCTTTCCATTATCCAGATAGAGGAAGGTGGATCGAGAGCCGGTACCATCTCCGAAGGAGTGGAAGATCAGGGAATATTTGAGACTTGTTTATTAGTCAGCCAATTTATGGATTCTGTGCAAGAATAGGTTGGCGATCTCCTTGCCAATGATGCTTGACCACGGGCGTAGTCTTTCGCAACGTGTTCCTTACCGGTGATTAATTGCTCTGGATGGGGCAATTGACAACATACATTGGAGCAATTCATCGACTACAGAAGGTCCTAAATTGAAAAAAAAAACGGTACGGGCATATACTTGGTAGTAGTGGTTTTGCTGAAAAAAGCGTTGAATGAATCATCATCTTGTCCAACAATGTTGCCTCATGGTATCTGACCATCGAGTTGAACTCCACCCCCCAATCAGTACAACTCTCAACAGTTGTTACCAATCTGGACACCACCTTGACCTATGTGACTAGAGATTTTTTATTAAAGAATTTTTGGGGGGCAAAAAGACCACAAATGTGCAATCTGGCAGTCCATCCGATACAACAAAGAAATAATAAATAGCTCTACCAAAGCCACTGTCGTCTTAAACATGAGAAGAACTCAAAGGCCCCTTGGCTGGACCATTTCCCATTCACGTTCATGAATTTCGCTTTTCCGAATATGTATATCCAAATCATAAAGATTTGCGCGCTTTGGCAAGGCGAACAAAGAAATTGATTCGTTTTCTACTTTCCTGCTCCTCGTCTGTGACTTGGCGCTACTCGTATGCTACAGGAGAATAAATTCAATTGACTGTGCGATCAAGTAGAAATTTTGTTGCCGGAGGTCTATTAAATAAGAGTAAAAGGACTCAATTACGATTTGTATCTTATGGACGACTTGGTATGTCACCCTACTCCTCCCTTTCGAAATTTCTATCCCCAGGTCTACACTTATGTAAGTAGTCCTTGACACTTCTTGTATTTCTCTACAGAATTATGATACCAAAATTGAAAGAAGAGCTTCCTCAACAATCTACTACTCCATTATCTTCATTTTTTTCAATTTTCAAGAAAAATGTCCTGCGAATAATGCTTGTCAGATTTTTCAACAATGCCGTACGCCGCATGGCATCCTCTTTCAAACGACATATCACTTTAGAACTTCCACTCATCGTGGTTCACTCTTACAATACACTACTCCACTCCGAAGACGGGTCCTAATGAAAGCAAATACGAATTCCATTGTCTTACTGTGACATGGCACAATCATCATGATCAGGCAAAACAGAATAGCTTAGCACTTACTGATGCCGAACCAATCCATTATGTGTCTGGTGTAGCACAAGCATCTGGAAAATGCCGGAAAAGCACATCCCAACCATACGTCGAATGTCAATTGTTTTAACTCACACCAACATATGTATACATAGCCTTAGAAATGGGACGAAAGTACCATCTCTCACATAACAAAGTTTTGTTTTGTTAACTTTTGTCATAGCAAACATCTACTTGTACTCGTTTTCGTACGACTACCCCAATGTTACGTAGTAACCATCGTAACCATCGTAACCGTCATTGTCACCGTCACTGTCACTTTCTTGGCCCACTTATCTAAACCAACACAAATGTGTTGATGACACCGACATCGACGAAGGCGAAGACAACGATCCAGCAGAGAAGCATCCTAACAATGTTCTAGACAATTGAGGTGCTATGTTACATGAAGCTGTTTTGTGTCCTACAAACGAACGCCAACGATAACACAGAGAAAGGCTGACTGGAAGGGACATCCGAGCGTGTCTATGAATTTCAATTATGATCATTGCTTTCGTGGTAGCGTAAAATTGCTGTAATGTAATAACGATTTTGCTGGGCTTATTCCTGGTTCCCACTGTCTGTGGTCCTTCGACTGTAACCGGCTATAACTGGATGGTGATGTACGAGTATGTGATTTTTCTAATTAAAATGTTGGTTGGATATTCAAGACTATTTCTAGCGACGGTGCATAGTTGAAATTCAATAAAACTATAAGATACATACTCTGAATTTCGCTGCTGTAAGTCCTCTTCATTGTACATCCTCGTATCTATAAGGAAATGCCGCTTTACTGGTTACGGCTCAAGGACTCGAATGAATACTACAGTGAGAGTATTAATTGAACTTAATTATTCAAAAGCAACAACTGTAGAGTTCTAGCTGAAACAGGGAATGCAATTCGTCCGAATACAGTCGAAAGTTGGATGATGATTAAATGATGACAGCACCGACGTGACATGACGTGACGATGGAAGAGTTATCCTTTTATTCATAGCCGTATCTCTTCATCCACTTTGTACTCGTATTATATTAAGCAGAATGTTCTCGTATGTATGTAAATGAGACGTGAGTGCATGCTATTGATGTCAATTGTTCCCCTTGAGAGTGATGTTCTCAATTTATTTGAAAATGCACATGCAGTTCGACACGAATGGATTTTTGCCCCATTAATGCACCGTGAGAATGCACTTTTCGACATAAATTCAGATAACATTTATTGGTTGCAAGTTAGTTTTTCATTCGAAAATCTAGAGCAAACCCATTAAAACTGAATGAGGGTTGCTTAGGGACATTCAAATGCTGCCCCAATCTTGAAATTTGCTTCGGGCTGTATGTATGGGTATATGGAAGCGAAGCCGACATCCGTACGGGTGTCAGGATGTTATTTGCTCTTAACTCGTCTTGAAGTCTTCAATAAGTAGATACTTAGATACGAACAGTGATATCGACAGTCTGACCAACATTTGTTCGACTTTACATCTCGGAACTAAATATTCTTGCGTGCCTATCGAGATCTTTGCCTCACTTCTATTTTGTCTCTTGGCACGATTGGTTTTTGGATTTATCTAAGACTAGTTTTGTTTAAAGGAAATGTATTGTAAATAAATTTAGGCATATCTTGTATTAAGATACGTGTTAATGTTCCTTCTACCTGTATGCGTAGTTTAAATGCGATGGAACCTGGACTGAACGAACTAGAGGTTCTGTATCTCTGTAGACTGAGCACCCTTCGTTGAAGTCACCTTTGTGGATGTGGTGTCGGAAAAAATAATGTGTCCCCTGGCCCAGATCATATTTTACACATTTCCTGGAAACATTAAGAATAGATTAAGGGAAACATACAAACTCTGTCCCACACCAGGTTTTGTTCTCATACAAATGAGGTGGGACGTACAACAGTTCAGGACTTTAGAACCTCAGCCTCTTAATCACGATCTTTGATAAACTACTGGCTCGCAACGCATCTAGTGGAAGGAGCCTTGCACAGCGTGGTAAAGATTTCCGAAACCAATCGAACGTAGAGTGGGCTTTAAGGGGTTAGGCCACTCTAGGCTTTTTTGTGATTTTCTTTTCAGGAAAAATGTAAAATAAATCGAGTTTACAAAGGTACAGGTTTATTCTACATATGATCGACTGTAAAACAAAATTTTTATAGAATAATTTATTAAAAAGGGGGGCTGTGCAGCGTTTCTAAAATGACGAAGGTATTTTTTGATATATTGATATTTGGCCGAGTGGCGCACTTCCAAAGGCAATCTTGCAAAAGTCGCAGAAAATTGTGACAGTAATAACAAACGAACTATGCAATTAGACAATATATTTCTAAAGATCTAGTTAAAAGTTGATGTGAATTGGTTGAAAATTGAAATTTATGGGTGCGGCCAACTTGAAAAATGCAGTTTTGAAACAAACGCGCTTAAAATTTGAAGTTATAGAAAGTCATGAAATATTTTGCAATACCTTTACTCCGCTACTAGATACCCACTTTCCAGGTAGCTCCCACTTTCCCAAAATTCATGGTCTGATTACAAGAGACAAACTGCTTTGAGCCCTGCATAGCTACATACCATACCAGTCTGCTGTTCTGTACGGTGTAATACCAACCAAGCTACATAGGTCCTCAGATATTATCCTGCCTATGCTAGAAAATATCATGAGGAGCTGTGGAAAACTGATCCACATCCCACTGTCATGAAGAGAAGTCAATGTAGTTTTCATTCCCAAAGCATGAGAACATTTTTCTCATGTTTTCCCAAAGGACCTCATACCTATAAGTCTATCATCTTTCCTTCTGAAAAGTCTAGAACGACTAATTGATATCCATATACGAGCAAATATTGATCCAAGACTTGTGTCAACGGCTCAACATGCCTACTGTAAAGGCATGTAATCACGACTGCGCTTTCAACCCCGCAGGTAGACGACTCACTTGGGGAGTTGATCACTCTTATGCTAAATAGCAGGATAATCAACCCCAAACTGGATGGGGCTTCTGCTAAAAAATATGTAAGGAGTCAGTTGGCCACGGAGGCATCCATGATGCAGGAGTAGATGGCAGTGGCACGCTCGCGGTTGTCGGATTGGGTTGGTTCTTGCCACTACCCCATGCATCTCAATTCAACTTACCTTTTAATTTCGTGCCGAAATCTCAAAAAAAAAGAAAAGAAAACAAGGATAGCCTGGAGAAAGCTACTTTGCTTTACGTTGACTAAACGGACGGACTTAAAAGACAGGAGGAGAGAAAGATGATAGAAAAAAAGATGAAAGGAAACATAAATATCACTTCTGTGTGCCATCACCACTGTGCAAGACCGGGACTTTCGCGACGTAGCTAACTAAACCTACAATAACCTAAACCCTAACTACCGAACTTAAATAACGCATACTTAATAACTAAACCTCAAGCTAACTTAACCCTATGCCTCAACACCGAATAATATGTCCCAGGGTCACACAGAGATGACAGCTCGTCACGACCTGAAATAAGCCGGGTGTTGTTGGCTGAGGATGGCCAACCCACCTTTATCGCATTTGATGCGACCATTGCTACTATTCTGGCCAAAACTGTGAATGGTAGCCCCTAAACGAAATCCTCCCAGTCGCCACCTGTAACAAAAACCTCAGGTAAAGTCTGTCACGTCATTTCCGCTATGTCGTCACCGTTTGTACGTCACGTCCGGTCGGCGTCGGCCCCATCGCAGGACGGTCGGTCCGTCCATCCACACGCCATCCGTGGCCAACTGACACTCCTTACAGATGTGTCAACAGACGTACGCCGCAAGGCGGTGTCCTCTCTCCCTTCTCTGGAGGAGCTTAGTGGTTAATAAACTGCTGATATACCTGGAAGCGGGTGGTGGCAGGCCGATTGCGTATACGGATGACGTTGATATAGCCGTCTCAGGTAAAAATCTTAATACCATTAAAGAACTCCATCAGCTAAATCTTAACAGATTAACCTGCTGCGCAGTTCGCTATGGATTGGGAGTAAACCCTCATAAAACTAGTCTTGTCCTCTTTTCTAGGAACTACAAAATTTCAATTATAGGCCCTCCCGCAATAAACGGCACCAGTTTAGTCTTTTCGACACAGCAAAATTATTGGGTCTCATTTTTCACAGGAAACTATACTGGAAACCTAATATTCAAGAAAGAGTCAATAAATCTAGAGTAGCTTTATTCTCTTGCAAAAAAGCCATTGGGAATAAATGGAGCCTTCAACCTCGCATACCCCACTGGCAATACATCTCGGTCATAAGATCGATACTCACCTATGGGGTTGTTGTCTGGTGGATAGCCTTAGACAGTGCAATCAATTGCAGCAATCTAACCGGAGTCCAAAGAACAGCGTATCTATACATAAGCGTAGCCTTACGGTCTACTCCCTCTGCGGCATTAGTCATTTTGTTTCATTTGACACCCCTCGATATTTTCAGCAGGCAAGTAGGTGCGCCTTCAGCTATTCATCTTAAAGCGACTACATAGTGGTCAAACAATATATTAGGAGTCCTCACAGAGAACATCGATTACACTATACCTGAACTTTGGTTTGACAAAGACTCCCAGGAGAAGCTTACATGGAGGACAAGTCAATCCACTTCTACACAGATGCATCTAAAACCGATAGCGGGGTTGGTGGCGGTGGTTTCTCAGATAAGCTAATTCTAAGCCTCTCGTTCTTTCTTCCAAATCACTGTAGCGTATTCCAGGCGGAAATTTTGGCGATTAAAGGAACTCTGTTCTGGCTGAAGAAAAACGTGATATCGGCAACGGATATCCGCATCTTTTCGGATAGTTAGGATCATTTAGTTCGAAAACCGCCCTTGAGTGCCCTTTAATGGAGATGGCAGACCAGTTCAACCTTCACATTATCTAGGTGCCGGAAGACAGAGACATTCCAAGGAACTGTAGGACTATTGGCGACGGTCTAGCAACTAAACAGATCTGGCCAAAACTAGATCCGAATTGCTCTTAGAGTCAGATCCTTCTAAATTGGAAACAACTCAGCGCCATCAAGGTGCCATCACTGTACACTGCCTCAAAGGCAAGCACGCAAGAAGACTTGGCGCTTTTACAAACGATTTCTGTAGAATCTGCATGGACGAGGAGGAAGAGGAGACAATCCTCCATCTACTTTGTGGGTGGCCGGGGGTCAAGTGGTAGTCATTTGTTCCGGTCGATGCAGAACGCCCTCACTGAAATACGGTTCACATCAGAGCAGAATATCAAAAATTGGCTTGATTCATTCTTGGCTGCCAAGCCGGCGCAGTTCTTTTGGGATGGGATCCACAAATTACCAGGAAGATGGGAAAAAGTCATAGCTTCAGATGGGCAATACTTTGAATAATACTATTGTACTCGTTTTTCTTAAATAAACGTTCAAATTTTGAAAAAAAGACGCACGAATTAAGTTATATACCAATACTAAATGATGAGGTCTGACATGGAAGCGTTCTAGACGCTTCTAGAGCTATCACGATAGGAACAAATTATGACCACTGTAAACGTGCTAGTCATGCATAGCAAACCTCTTTCTACCCACCTACCAACCATGCATTATTTGAGGGCATATTTTTTTGGGGGGTTAAACTTAGTCCTGCTGTGTTTGTCTCTGCCAAAGAGCCAATGGTCATTTGGGGCAGGTTTATGTGTTATAGCATGCAAAGGTTGTCGGGAGTGAAGAGGTGTTTAAGATATGATAACATATTTTGTGAGGCTCTATAGTATAGTATCTTCAACGATCGTTTACTCGGCGATTTTAATGCAAAACTAGGAAAAGAAGTCATTTTGGTAGTACTTTCGGATGGTATAGCTTGCATGACACCACCTCCGATAACGGATTCAGCCTAATCGACCATTCCGCCGGGCGAAATATTGACGTAGGCAGCACGCGGTTCCAACATCTCGATATTCACAAGGGGACTTTGAGAACTCGTGCTCAATCCACCGTCAACCAGATTGACCACATTGCGATCGACGCCAGCCAGCCAGCCACTCTTCCAAAATTATGGATGTGCGAACCTTCCTAGGAGCCAACATCGACTCGGACCATTACCTTTCTGCAGTCAAGGTACGGTTGCGGATATCCCGAACATCGCAAAGGCAAGCTAATACTGTTAAGAAGTTCAACGTCGGATGGCTACATTATCTCTAAGAGCTCCTATGCCGACAGCATCAAGTATCGAAGACCAGTGGCAACATTGCCAAAAAGCCATCAGAAATGCCGCCTCTGATATGTTAGGTTTCACCAGGCCACCACAATGAAATCCCTGGTTTAATGATGAGCGCCGATAAACATATGTGCCAAAGCAAGATGCATGCAAAGCGGCGCTGTATAGAAAGAGGAGAGTTGCTCTCGAGGTTTGCGAGCAGAAGAGGAGAGACGAAAACTGGGTTCCCAGGAGGAAAAAACGTAGCATGAGAAGCGCGCGGTCGACAAAATTGATAGATGCTACTCCAGGAATGAGATTCACAAGTTTTGCCAAATTCCGTTGTCAGACAAAATTAACCGTTCAAGATATAGACCAATAATTTCGTCTACCCGACCTGAAGGAAGTGAAGATAGCCTAAGATTTTGTAAGCTTAAGTCGTATAAAACTATTGGAGCAGACGGTCTGACGGTCGAGCTTGGTAAGGAGCATACGGCAACTCATCTGTAAAATATTGTCATACAAGAGTATGCCGTTGAGTGGAACATCAGCATTGTTTGTCCAATACTCAAGAAAGAAGATCCTCTGGACCGCGCCAACTACAAAGGCATCAGTCTTCTTACCATCGCCTACAAGATCATCTCTGCCATATTCTGTGAACGCCTGAAACCGTTCGTCAATACCAGTGAGTTTCAAGCCAGGAAAGTAACGCATCGATCAAATTACACTACGCTGGATCTTGTGAATGACCCGGAAATTTCAGCTCAAACTCATCATCTATTTGTCGATTTCAAAGCCTCGCATGACAGTGTGCGCTTGAACTAGCCATACAATGCCATGTTCAGTTTTGGGATTCCTACCAAATTCTTTGGATTGTGAAGGATAACTCCATGAAGGTCCATAATGAACTAACCGAGACCATCAATGCCAAGAAAGGTTTTAGACGCCATACTCACTGGCCCACGAATGAAGGTGGCTTTGATTTGGCTGGACGGACCTATAGAAGTTTTCCTGAGTATTGATACAAAAGCTGCTAAAATAGGTCTAACAGCAAGCGAGGGAAAAACAAAGTACATACTGTCATCAGAAAAGGACGCTTACCGCCGACGGCTTGGCCAGAACGTTATCATTGGCAGTTATAACTTCGAGGTAGTTAAGGATCTCGTCTACCTGGACTCTATTGTTAGTGCTCTGGCGCAGAATTACTCTTGCCTATCGCTGTTTCTTTGGGCTCTGGGGTTATTTAACTGCCAGAGCCCTCTCGCGTAAGACTAACTGACTGTATACAAGACGCCTACCATTCCGGTCCTGCTCGCAGAGTCATGGATAATGTAGAAAGTAGAAGAAGAAGCACATGGCTAGTTGGAGAGTGTTGTTGCTTGTAGTTAATCCCGGATTGTAGCGCCACTTAAGTAAGTTGGTATATAGAGTCATATTTTTACGTCGTTCATGCTACACTGGATTTGTTCTTCCAGAAGTTTGTAACAGCCTACCTTAATAGCGTCATTCTTCTTGTCTTTGAGTCACCCTCCCACATAAAACTGATGTTGGCGAATAAAGTTCTGATACTATGGTCACTTGTCGACCTCAATCAAGTCACTCCTTATTAAAAATGTACGTCCGGCTTGTTTATTGTCTCAACAAAGGTGAGGAGGTTTGAGGCAATACCAAATACAGCCTTTCACTTTGGCCCCCCCTTTAAAAAAAAAAATATTCAAAGGCGTCGAACCTGTATTTAGGAACTGTATCCTAGTTATCACCCAATCCGACTGAATAGTCTTATTGATTAAGGGTCAGGTCTACTTTGTATTATTGACGCCGTAAAAAGGTCAGTAGGCGTAAAGTACATAACTACTTTATTAGGCCCCTTCTCGGCGAATAACTCTCAGCATCACTGGTTACCCCGCTCAAGCTTCACCACGATCTTTTTCATGTCAGTTCATTTCACACTTCTTAAAACTCTCGCATTGAGAAAGCGATAAAATCCCAATCTTGTGCGCTTTGGCATGACTTCATTAGTATTCCTTTCACATTATCCTTCTAAATTAGGCCAGACATATCGAAATCACAAAATCTTTTGGTTTTCTGCTCTCCTTCGTTTCGGAAAATCACCCACCTTGGCGCTTATTGGATTCAATCGACTTTCCACTTCCGGTGGGTTCGACTTTCGAGAAAGGATATTCCTTCACCACATACATCAATACATACGAGTACGAGTATGTACGAATTGCGTGGTGTCACTACATACATACATTCGTCTCGATTTAATTTTTCATTTTGGACTTTTGTTTTGGAGACATCCACTCGAACGGCATGTGGGTTAGGATACTTTTTCAAGGAAATTCACAAAGACAACGTGGATGGTAGAAGACACCCAAAACTCAGAGGTGGTTCGTTGGTTGTTGGTTTATTGATGCTTAACACCCTAAGCCGAAAAATGGAGAAGAAACCTGCACAAAAAAAAAGGGAAAGATTGTGAGGTAACGTGATAGCAGTTTGTTGATAATGATTTCATCCCTGTTCTACGCACCACTCTTCAATTCTCGGTGCTGTGTGCCATTTATACGCTCTGTAAATATTAACGCGTGGATAAACAAATCGATTTGGGTAATTTTATTAAGAAAATACCGCGTTCATTTGAACATAGGCCCCGAACACATTTACCAACCATTGAAAAGGTGTCACTACGCTGGGAGGCATCATCGATTGATTGTTGGTACTCGTATGTGTATGCAAGGATATAGACATGACGAAGACGTGATATTGTACGGTTTCTTTACATGCCCTTTTATGGTTATACGAGAATGTCAACATGTCCTTGTCCTGAAATGGAATAGACTCATATTTATTTGCACTCCATCGTGGATGCGGTTTTGAGGGAAACCGTTCAATGTTGGATCAACCAAAGAAGGCTTAACAAGGACAACCTCAGCACATCCTATAAGAGGCTGTGAGTTGAATAAAAATGATCTGACAAATAGATAGGTAAGCATGATGCAAGATGAAATATCTTTTCGAGAATTTCTGTATTTTTTTGTTGGTTGTCTCTCGAAATTTTCTTGTATTAGCTGGGTGGAGGAAAGATGGTAGGAAAATTGTTGAATTAACGAACAATTTGAACATGAGCGATGTAAAATCATCTTGGATTGAAAACGTTCTAATTTGAGTCCGGAATGTAATGTCAGTCAGCTGCGACAGCCATTATGCGGAGTAATATCGAGAAGTTGGTATATCTAACAGATTGTTTTTTCTTCACTTTTTGTTCAAAGTAGGAAATCGGGATTTAGTGAATTAGCGTTTTCTTTTTAAAAGATGGAGTTGCCGAGGTACGTGTGCAAATTTGACTTGATTAACCTCCGTTCTAGCAGTCTAATGTCCTGAGTTTAACATTGTTTACTATCTAAATGGCACTATAACCCAGAGTAGACGTGGACCTCAACCAATAACCCTCTCTATTTAGTGAGGTATTTGAGCGACTTTATCTAATAGATGGTAAAGGTTCCCTACCACTAATGCATGTCGGGGTAGGTCTCATCTTTCTCTACATTGGTACCTACTCCCTTTGCAAGCCATAGATATCTTAGCGGCTGATGGTCACTTTTCTGACCAGGTTGATGGCGCTGTACAGAACGTAGTATGATCTATTCTATCTCAACTAATCCACTAAGGATATTTTCAGCGTTAGGTAAAAACATGCTTCGATGAGCTTCATTGACCAGATATGATATAGCGAGGGTTTTTCATAGTCACCTTCTTTCATAGAGTCTCCTTCTTTCATGGAGTCAGATTCTTTGCGAGCATATCATGGGAAATCTAGAAATGGTTCTGTTTAGTTCTTCTTTATAGATGCTGTCATATGCGTTCTTGAAATCGATAAATAGGTGATGAGTATCTATCTGGACTTCTTTAGTTTTGCTTAGGATCTGCCGAGGTATGAATATTTGTTCAATTATGGATTCACCAAATTGTTGTCATATGGCTTCAGGTGTTCACAGATTATGGAAGACAAGATTCTGTGGATCCCCATGAATCGAGCAAACTATATGAGGATCTAAATACCATGTATTGTTTAACTTGATGAAGTCTTTAATGTGAGTTGATGGATTCACTCTAAAAAGTCGCCTCTTGCTGCCTTAAATATTTAGAATGTAGGTCGTCTAGTCCAGCAGTCTTGTCATACTAAAGTTTAACTTGGCCTCAGTTTTTCTTGTTCAGATCTACTGCCCTCTGTTGAGTTCTTGTTGGCTTTTTTCTTTCTTTTTTTTCTGTCGGAACACAGCACTCAAATAAAGAACTAATCCAATGTACTTCTTTGTAATCTTTCAGTCTTTCGAAGAAAGATGATTAAGCATTGCAGTGATAAAGTGGAAACCTGATGCGAGCATAAGTTGGATATTCACGGAGGTAGTGCTCCACGGTGTCATCATCACTTTCACAGAGCAAGTATCGAAGGTTGTTGTTTCACTTATGCTCATCATTTTTAAGTTCTTAGCGAAAGTGTAGTGCCTCGTCATAAAACCAGTAAGCACCCTGCAGTCTTTCCTACTGAGAACAGGAGGAAGGACGCCGACCTCTTAGAGATGTCGAGAACCATTCGTTTGGTTTGCTGGTAACATGGAAAGTCCTGCCATCTGCAGTTGTGCTCATATGAAACCCAACTGTCAATGGAAGTCTTAACCAAGTAGGTACGCAAGAAAAACTCTCCTCTGAGCCTTTCCTGGCAAGTACATCGGCGATTTTATTTCCCGTGAACTGATTGTAACCTTGGACCCTGGCAAGCCAGACTCAGTGAGTTAAGCCTTCCGACTGCCTTCAGTGATGTCTTGCATTTTCAAACTAACTTGGGAGCCATAAGATGGTTCAGCAAGGCTGCAAGTGCAGGTTGGGTATCGCTGCAGATGTAAATGCTTCGCCCTGTCCACCGGTTCTTCACAATATGGTTAGTTGCCATCAGGATTGCCTACATCTCCGCTTGGAAGACAGGCGCATGTTTTCAAAACGAGGAGTGAAATCTAACGTTGTCGTCCTCCAGAAAAAAGCCAGCGCCTTATTCTAAATCGGTTTTGAAGCCATTCGTTAAGACTGACTGATTCTGACGAAAACTAAGATTCGTTGGAGAGACAGATGGTGATGGATTTGTGCATTAGTTACGCCAGTAATCTTCTATCTTCTCTTAAAGAGAACAGCCTCGGTAGATTGACTAGAAAACCATTTCCAGTAAACCAATCGTCCATCACGTCTAAAACCACCTGCACTTTAGAGCAGACATTTGTTAACCACGACTCAACATACCTTGTAAGTACATCAACTTTATACGCTTGAGCAAAGTTGTCAGATTTATTGACAGTCGACTAACATGCACCATAGCAGTGGAGACAGTTCGCCGGCTTGTGGCACATGTAGCACATATTGGCTGCAGTCACCATACAAAATCAGGGTCTTGTTCACCAGGAGTACCCTTATCTGACCGAGTTACACATGTCATCAAAATTTGCATTGTGGAAAGCACCCTCAATGTCGATGAAAATGCCCAGCTCGTATTGCTATTGTCGAGTGTCCCTTCAATTCTGTCCAACAGAATTTGAAACGCACTCTCGGACGATCTTCTATATTAGACAGAGGGTGCATTTGCAAAGCAATTTTGCAAAATTATATTCACTCGAAATGACTGCCTTTTGCTTTAATAAAAGCTTCCAAACCATTGGGTTATAGCGGCACGTACGGTTTCTTCCATTTTTTTTTTTTTTTTTAAAGAACTTAACACTCACGTGGGTATGAATACACTTATAATGCCTCAGCATGCGTTAAGTTTTTGGAAAATGGGATAAAGAGAGAAAGAAAGATGTTTGGGCTCTGTGGTTATTTCGCTCCATGATGGGTGGCATCCAACATTTAATGGGGAGACTAAATCCTTAGTGGAAGTTGGATTGATTTTGATTTCTAGTCAACTACTCGTCGTACTTTCGTTAACTGAAAAAATAGATGATATTCTTTCGGACGAACCTGGGATTCGAACACCGAACCTTCCGATTTGGAAGCTAGTCCACTACCACTTGAGCCACGGCCACCCATGGTGCTCGTGGACTCTGCTCTCGTTAATGCTGTTTTAAGGCTTTCCAAATTTCTATGGGGAATCTTGCAGGCCATTTTCTCCAATTCTGACTACAAACCATAATCCCTTGGATCTGGACTCCCCGACGGCCAATCTTCTGCTGCTATAAAGCCAGAAATATTGACTCTGAGCCACGCAGGAGCGTGGTTTTGGCGGAGCAGAGTCCTGTTGGAAGATCCATCTGTATCCATTGAAAAGGGTATTGGTGAAACACGTCACACCACCCCTCTAGAAAATCTTGTTGGTAAACCTTTGCACCAGTTTTTACGCCCTTGACACCGTGGTGAGAGACCCTCCACGAAACCATTACGGAAGCGGGACGATGTCCACGTTAAACCCTTGGAACAACTTTTTTCGCTTCCCTAGACGATGTGGAATACATTTTGTCATTTTGTTTGTTTGAAAACTTCTTCCACGGTAAAAATTTTCTCATCCGTAAACAGAATATTTTCATGGCGATTGTCCGCGTGCCACTGCAAAAGTCGCTTGCATCTTTCCAGCCTAATTTTTTTTAGTTGAGGAATTAGAAGAAGATGATGAAAGATACTTTCATATGCAGATCATCCCGAATCAACCTAGACATGGATCTGGTTGATATATCCTTGGACATGATCTTCTGCTTCTTAAGGAGATTTCTCCGAAATAGTACCCGCGCGTCGTCCGTACTTCTTGGCCTGTCCTCTACTCCAGACAATTCGCCGAACCGAGCAATAGCCCAATAAACGAATATTCTCGATATTCCGAGTGGTTTTAGCAACTCGGAAATTTGGCCAGCACTCTTTCCGCACTAATGACACGCTATTACCGCGACTCAATTCTCCTTAACGACCCACTCCATGTTAATAGTTTGCAAACTGAAACCAAACTGACTAGTATTCTTTACTGATCAGTGCATGTGTTCTGAAAAGAAAAGTTAATGGTTCTATTCCCGCAAGAAGTTTTGAACGATAAGCGCTGGAAATTGTGTAACAGAACTTATGCCAGGACTAGGTATATTGTTTCAATCTTATTTCCCACCAAACCCATCTTTTTCGCTTCTGATTTTTGGTGTTGCACATACTTTTGAAATACTGTGCCTTTGGTATTGGAATCTGAGTTTTGCACAATTTTTCTACATACGAGTATATCGTCCCCCTTGTGCAAAATGAAAATTTTGGGAAATCATGTTTGAATGTTAATTGCTCTCGTAAAATTAAAAGGTTTGGTTTCTGGAACAAACTTTGATTTGCAAATTACTACCTCATTTCGCCTTGTAAGCTGACATATGGTAGCTCTTATGGTGACACCTTTTCCCTTCCCCAACATTTGGCACATTCGTCTTTCTTACACAAAAAAAAAAAACAAAATAATCCCATTTATTTTTCAATAAGAATGACTTCCCTAAAGGTAAATAGGTAAAAAGGACATTAAATTCAATATACAGGGTGTCCCCTAATTCGTCAAGGATAATTTGGGAACTGATTTTTGGGTATATCCTAAGAAAAAAATCGTTCTACTGTAAGGTTCTATGTCCAATGTTGACATCATTTATCGAGGATTTAAGAAAAGGCTTATTTTGGTGTACCCTAACCCTGTTAACGGATATTGCTCCTTTAATACTAATGATAGAAACTTCGCTTAGGAGTTTTTTTGTAGAAAAAATACCAGCCTTTGTAACTACGTTTAAATAAAGTTAATATCTTATTTGAGGCCTCAGATATCCAATTTGTAAACCTTTTCCATTTTTCATGCCCATGCTAATATTTGACATTGAGGTCACTTTTCTTCAGACAATGCGAAATACCTAAACGTAACGTTTTACTACCTTTTTCTTATGAACGTAACAATAAAAAAAAAAGAAATAATCCACAAGTTTGCAGAAAAAAGCCATAGATTTTATGATACTCTGAAAAACCTGAAGCAGGTAAAAGTAAGAAAAGAAGGTTTTTTTGCTTTAAGCTCCAAATGCTATGAATACAAAATGATTTTATGTGTGTACCAAAAAAAAGTTATAATAGGTGCTCCTTTGTTTTTATATGCGTGCTAGAGCCTGTTTTTGGAATACACTGCGATTATTTATTGATGCTTACTGCTGCCTCACTTTTGATGGCTCTTCGAAAAGACGCTTTTATAATTCAAGTTGCTATTTTTGTTGAATAAACAAGTTCCTTCACTCTTCCTCATATAAAAAATCCAATACCAATCTTGCAGGTCAATCGCTTTTCCAACGATTACCGTACCCTTCATCTAGCCAATTCTTAACCTCCCTACCATAGTGGGCTGGAGCGCCATCGTGTTGTAAATATGATGAAGCTAGTTAAATCAATGGAATGTTCCCCAATAGTTCTGGCAAATCATTTCTCAAAAACTCCAGATAGTTTGTAGAATTCAGCCTAGGTGGTCGTTTGAAGGTGCCGATTAAACTGTTTTCAAGTACAGCTGCCCACATATTGACGCTGAATTTGTGTTAAAACGATGTGGATTGCCAGCAACCCATTTACGAAGATTATGAAAATTTGTGATCCGTCTAAAGAATTCTGCTAATAAACTCGCTGTTATCCAAGCTCCGCTCCAGCAACCAGTTAGAAAACTCAAGTCTCTGTTACAAATTATCGGGAAGAAGTTCTGGCACTCTAGTAGTATAGATAGAGATTTTCTCCATGCAATGCATTAGAGATTTTATGTCTAGAAACATTGAATTGCAAGTTGTAACAGCTTCCAGTATTCTTTCATCAGCCGAAATTCTTCTTACTTATGGAGCTCCCGCATTCGGTCGTGTATTTGGAACTGACCCCGTTCCTCGAAGCCTTCGATACCTATTTCCAAATACTCCTTCACTACGAAGCCGTCGGTTAGGATAAAGTTCATGGTATCTTTGTGTCGCTCTAGTTGAACTTCCATGGCACCGCCCATAAAATGAAATATTGTCTGCGTATTCTTGGTGTGTAAAGGCAGACACTTCAAATAACATATCTAAACAACTGTTACCTTGGCGTAAAAAATTAAACTGATGAATTAATATTTTTTTTTCTAATCTTTTATACCTTTTGTTTGATAAATTTTTCAAATAGGCCTTCATACCCCAAACCTGACTCTTTCTGGGAACTTTTAAGGAACCGAGTAACGAAATGAGGGTTGACAGGTAGTCAAATAAACCAGCACGCTTTACAACTTTTTAAAAATGATTAATAATTGGAAAACCACTCTTATTGTCAACTGTTGTTAGAAACGTAAGTAAAAAATCATAAATTCCTTTTTTTACCTTCTGCAAAGATTCTCAAGTAACGTAAAATCTATGGGTTTTTCTGAAAACTAGTTGATGATTTTTTTTTATTATTATTGCATTCATAAGAAAAAAATAGTAAAACGTTATACAATATTTATTACACATTTTGTGGAGAAAAGCGACCTCAAAGTCAAAAATGATGTCAACTTTTTTTAAACGCTGTCACAAGGGATACTATTTCTTCTAAAAATAAAGTTCGACAGAGGAAAACCGGAAAAAGTTCAAACGAGCCAGGAATGACTGCATCGTCTTTCTCTAGCGCGTGAAATTTTAATACGACCAAAAGTTGAGGCAAGAAATACTATAATGTTCCAAAACTAGTAGAAATTCTGCCTCATCCCCCATCCCAACGCTCATTTACAATGACATTCCAGCTGCCAGCTCTTTGGACAAGGCCGATCTGCTTGCTGCACACTTTGCGGCTAGCTCAACACTTCAATCGTACAAATCCACTTTCGCACTCGTGTCATAGCAAGAGTACTTACAGATCTTAACATTCACAAGTCGGCTGATGCAGATGGTATATCTCCTCTCCTTCTGAAGAGGTGATCTTCCTCACTGGCAAAACCATTGCGTAAGCTTTTTCATTAATCCTACTCTTTAGGACTCTTTCCGAGCAGATGGAAAACAGCATTTGTCCAGCCCGGCCTTAAAAACGGCGAATCTTCTTCCCTTTCCTCCTATTGCACTTACGTCCCTTCTTTCCAAGGTCATGGAAACGCTGATAAACCGTCAGCTCATGAAATATCTCAAAACTCCAAAACTTCTCAATCATCGGCAATATGGTTTTCGTAGCAACTGGTCCACTGGTGATCTGATGGCATGTCACACCGAAGAGTGGAACCAAAGCAGCAAGTGCAAGAAAGCAAGATAGTTGCGCTTGATATTTCTAATGCACTTGACAAAGTTTGGCATCAGGCTCTTTTGTGGAAAATGCGTACTTTTGGGATCGATGACTCTCTTCTTCAACGGATTAGAAATTACCTTTCGGAACGTTCAATTCAAGTTGTCTTGGATGGTTTCAAGTCTGATATTCACAAAATAAATGCTGGTGTGCCCCAGGGCTCCGTTATGTCTCCGACACTTTTTTTAATTTTTATCAACGATCTCTTGCCTGCTACTTTTAATCCAATATATTCCTTTGCTGACGACAGTATTCTCTGTTTTTCATATTCGTTTCCGGACGAGAACGGCAGCGTATATTAAGCTCATTAAATTGCGATATCGACAGCATAACCAATTGGGGAACTATCAACAAAGTGGAATTTAATGCTTCCAAAACACAATGCTGTCTGCTGTCGTTAAAGCAAAAATTTAATTACTTATGAATGTCACCTACATCGTCGAAACCGAAAATCTTTCCATTCTCGATATGTGTGTCCATGACAACTTACGTTGGAATGACCACATATGCGATGTCGCCAAAAATGCTGCTGCTCTCTCAAACTATGTAAGAAATACTCTTCTCTTTCTGATATGGCCTCAATATATAACGCATTCCTCCGCCCAAAATTGGAGTACAATGCTCTCATCTGGTCAGGTGCGCCTAAAACATCTCTGCATCTGCTAGACCAGATTCAAAACCGTGCGATAGAACTTATAGGTTATACTATGTCAGCCAGCCAATTGACACCCTCGAACACCGACGAAATATCTCGTGCCTCACTTTGTTTTATCGCTATTTCCACCACCAGTGCTCCATAGAAATCGTCAGTAGCATTCCGCCCCTTCAAACCTTTAACCGTAATACACTTCTCGCTATGAATGCCCATCAATATACCCTCAAGCCCACTTTCGGACATACTCTTAAATATCGTGATTCGTTCCTAAGCCGAACAACTCGCTTGTTGAATGCTCTGGCGAGCTCTCTATTTCCTATTTCGGTACCTATCCTTCTTTCTCACTAAATTTCCGTCGATCGGGCTGTGTGCAAACATTAACCTCTTGGGCGTGCGCTAATTTATAAAAAAAAAGTGCGGCAATTGTGGCCGATAAAACGATAAATTTAATTCTAATTCATTTAAATTAAAAAAACAAACATTACAAAATTTTAAAATCAAAAACTTAAATGAACTTCATAATTAAGTTTTGAAAAAAATGCGGCTAATGTAGCCCATATGGCCCAGAGTGGGTCGTATTTAACGCAATGTTTTTTCGAGGAATTTTAACTTTAACAATCGGAAAATTCACATATAAAATATTGTTGTTCATTGCCTGTGTAGTCTTCCTGTGTCCACATTATACCCAAGCTTCGCCTCCCTTGTCTTCAGAGAATAAGCTCGAGCAGTAGATGCATTTAACATCCGCCTGATTACTTCTATCGGCACTAGGGTCGGAACTATCGCCTGGAATGAAATTACTGTCATGACTTTCTGATGAAGAAGTCTGTTCTTTGCGAATGAGTTTCTTTGTGTTCGGTATGATCTGTTTGCTTCGCATTATCAGATTCTTAAGAACCTTCTGAAATTAAAGTTTAAGGTGCATTAAAATTATTACATTAAGGTCTGGGTGATGAAATTTCCACCTTCTACTTTAATACGTCTTTTGGTATCACATCCTTTCTAGGTCCTAGTTTCTCTTCCCTCTCATCCTCTAATTTAATGGATTTTGCCAGTGACATTTTTTAAGGCGATGACGAAATGATCTCCGATTTTCCTCGCTTTCGTCCACGATTCGAAGTTCTTTTTAATCCGGACAGGAATAGGAGAAATTTCATGATGGATTTGAGGAAATAGTTCCCGAGGACTGCGATATTTGAGTTTGTTTCAGCAAAAGTTGCAGGTTTGGATTTCATTATTTCCGAAATATGTACATCTTATTCCAGCTGAAGTCGATGGTACATCTGGCTCCATCTGCATCTCCCCCTTAATACCACATGGACTGCTAGATGCAAGATTTTCCACATTAGGTTGAGATTCTGTTGTATCAACTTTTCCTGCTGCTAAAAAATCGTGGTCCTCAAAGATATTTCTATCAAATGGGCATATTCCTGTCGACGAAAAACCATTAACTGCTATCTCTCCAGTTTGAGTCTTAAGGAAGGCTCGACTGAATAGTTCAATTATGTCATAGCATATTAAGGCTTTTGTGATATTGATGTCGAATTTCCTCAGTCAATACTTTTTTAAGGGTACCCATGAAGGTTTTGTCAAGCGGCTGTATTTTATGGCTCGAATGCGGAGGAATCGATAGAATGTGCACGTGATTTGTTCTTGCAAGGTCCACAAGCTCCATGTTCCTGGTGAGCCTTGCATGCTCATCCATTATAAGCAGCACCGGCGATGATAAGGATGGTTTGACTGATTCTGAAAAGTGTTTGAACCACTTTGTAAATAAGTTAGTTTGGACCCGTCCGGATGGATAATTTGCATATATGGAGCCTGATGGTGCACCTTTCATTTACTGGAGGTTGTCTCTCTTCCTCGGAAAGATGAACATAAGAGGAACAATGAATCTCCTGCACTCATGCACAATATTGAAGTTATCAAAGATCCTCTTTCAGCTGAAGTTAATGCTCCAACTTGTTTTCCTTTCAACGCAAGCACTTTAGGCATTTTCGATGGGACAACAGAAATGCCCGTTTCATCCACGTTATATATGTATATTGTTTGGAGCGAAATGGTACCTGTCCATAAGCAATTCCAGGTTGTCTACGTTTTCCTTCGAAAATCCGGAAGCGCGCGTTAAGGATGTTCCAGTCGGGTGACGAAACGACAACGATGGATGTCGTCGAAGGAACAAACGAAGCCAGTCCCTGCCTGCAACTCCCCCCTTGCAAATCTCTTCCGATTATCGCTCTCTCAAGGTGCATTCCCACAGATATGGAAGTCTTCAAGGAAGTCCCATAGCTAAACTCTCACATATACCCAAACTCTTCGAAAGCATTTTGTACAAAGCCTTAAGCTTCCAGTGTAAATCTCTTATTTCCCCTAACCAACACGGCTTTCTGAAAGGTAGATCAACTACCACTAAACTCGTCGAATTTGTATCCTCTGTTCTCTCAGCCTTAGAAAATGGTAAAGAAGTTGATTTTATAACAACTGATTTCAGTAAGGCTTTTGACAAGATATCTCATAAACTAATTCTGTTCAAATTGTCCGTCCTGGGCTTTGAACCCATTTTGCTCAAGTGGATATCTTCTTACCTGGATAATCGTTTTTATAGTGTTCGTTTCAGGTCTGTCATATCGGCCCCTTTCTTGGCCACTTCAGGTGTTCCTCAAGGTAGCCACCTAGGTCCACTTCTCTTCATCCTAACCATTAACGATCTTGAAAGGGTCATTCACCACTCAGCACTTTCTCTCTATGCTGACGATACCAAATTTTTTAAACCCATTTCCTCACAATACGACTCCAGCCTCCTTCAAATAGATCTAAATAGTTTTTCCACATGGTGCATCCAGAACTGTTTAGAACTCAACGTCACCAAATGTCAATCGATTACCTTTTCACGTAAGTGCAACAGATCTACTCTTACGAATTTACGTTCTCCACGGCCAACCTATATCCCTTGTTCAGACTATCCGAGACCTTGGCATTTTATGCGACAGGGAGCTTAATTTCCGCTCGCATATCGATGAGATAATTACTAAAGCAAACTCATCGCTTGGCTTCGTTAAAAGATGGTCCAAAGAATTCTGTAACCCGTACGTGACCAGATCACTTGCGTTCGCCCCCTTCTCGAGTACGTTAGCCAAGCGTGGTGTCCCTTTCAACGAATTCATACAACCCGAATTGAAAGGATCCAGCGTCGTTTTCTTCGATTTGCTCTTCGAGGTCTACCTTGGAACTATCCTCTAATCTTACCTCCCTATCGAGACCGTCTCAAACTCATTAACCTGAATACCCTTGAGGAACGTAGGGACGCAGCAGACATGCTTTTTATTACTCCTCTCAGGCTAGGTCGATTCCATGTCCCTTTGCAACTCCATCTTCTTTGATACTAACCCTCGAAATCCACGTTGCCCCCTCCTCTTTTATCTACCAACCCACCGCACCATATATGGCTCTAACGAATCAATATCCCGTATGCTGCGTAAGGTAAACTCCAACCTTTCCGTTTTCGATTTTAATCGCAGCACACTTTCCCTCAAATTCGATCTCCTTCACCATCCCTAGCCTTAAAACCCTAATTAAATATTTTGTATTTTAGTTTTTAAGTCCTAGTTTTTTAAGCTTGAATTAAGCCAAATAAATGGGGGCGTTAGCCCCCCCTCCAACACTTCTTTGACAATAGAAAATGGATTTGGAAACCCGTTTTTAATGGCAAGCTGGAAAGCTAACGACCTTATGTCCTTTCTTGTTAGGCCAAATAGTTTTTTCCGCATTTCTAAACAGTAATCCATTAGGGTCTCTTCTAATTTTGGTGGAAATATAGTCTTTCTTCCTAATTTGGCACTTACCACTTCTTCCAATGGTACTGCTTTTTTTGCCACCAATCGCCTCAGTGTAGTTCTCGAAACATTATTTACTTTGAATGCCTTCAAAGATCCCATTATTTTGTTGTTGATTGCCGATATCATGTCCTCCTTCCGCCAAGTCTTTCATGGTTTCTGACTTTGTTTAGACATTTTAGCCTTCAAAATAAAAAATAAAAAAATAAAAGTGCAGTCAAGAAAACGTGTCAAATATGGCATTAAACACATTGTGAATTTTTTACTCATTTTAATTTTCAACACACTCCATACATTTTTTTTTTAGATTATAATATCACACAAATTAAAAAAAATATTTAACACTATCTAATTTTAGAAAAAAGTTACCAATTTAACACGAAATTTAATGTAAAAACACAAAAGAAAACTTAACGAAAAATTACAACGAAAATAAAGAAAACAAAGTGCCCCGTATATCTTCCACACCTGTCGCGCCACACTCACCGCGAAAGACCGAGGGTAAACTGGTTTGAAAGTGTTCGTAATAAACATTTTTTTTATTTATTAGAATATCAATATAAAATTGAAAATTGTTACTAATATAAACAATAGAGCAAGATAGTAGCAACGGCTTTAGGTTCGCCACAATTTCAATGATAAAATGATGTCAACATTGGAGATAGACCCTTACTGTGGAATAATTTTTTTCTTAGAACATACTCAAAAATCATTTCGCAAATTATTCTTGATGAATTAGGGGACACCCTGTATAGTGAAATAATAAGAATAAACTAAATTAGAAACTGAAAAAACTCAAAGTACACAGGAACATTCTTTAATTTTTTTTTACGATTTTCGAATGTATGGAATCACATTCCATTTGCGGTTTCAAAATATTTGTGGTCAATTGTTTTGACCGTGGAATGATTTTGACAGTGAGCCATACACAATAGCGACGAAGGTTTTATTTTTTGTGCTGTCCTCCACATCCGCCTAACATCTTTCTAACTGTGGAAATGTTATTTTGAGACATAACATAATTGTAAACAAAAGATGAAAGCGTGGAGACACTGTCCCTTTTTCCTTGTGTTTCGTCCCATAGTCAGCATTGTCCTTCTGCGTTGCTTGTGTTACAAACAGTCAGCATACTTTAACCTAGTTTTTCTCTTTTTTTTTTTACTTTTAAATCCATTTTTATTCCAGCTTACTGGCTCTTACCGAACGCTCTAAACTTAACTATCTCATTCAAAGTTTGCCTTTCGGCCTTGAAAACTATCTTAAGATTAATCTTATCTATCAGTTCTATAATTTCTAAGAAAAAGTTTTAGAAAAACTAAGATACCAATTTTGTATAAAAGTTTAAACCATTGGCCCTGTTTTACTTTAAGTTAAGTTAAGCTACTTAACCTAACTTAACTATAATCGGGATGGTGAGCACTCGTAGCCTCTCACGGTGGGTGGTCACCACCCCTTTGCGATTTCGGGCGCCTGGCATTCGTCAACATCGTGCACAAGAATCCCCGAGATTTAACCAATGAGATAAAGCATCGGCCACTTCTCAGAGGCGCCGCATTATGTTAACGAACGTGGCCTTTCCACGAGATCCCCTCAAATATCCTTAATCTACCTTACAACTAGGAGGAGTGTGTTACCTTAGTAAAGTACCGACCCCCTCTAGAAGCCACCAGAATTCTGTGTACTATTTCTCGGCATCGATCCGATCCCTATCCGCAATAGCGCGACTAAAGGGGAAGAGCTCCTGAGCATTGGCGACATACCCATCGTAGATGAGCCACTTGTCCCTCTCACCACGGTGGCAGTGGTATATGGTATTACCGGGATATCATCCCAGCTTTGTACTAACCCTTTAGCATCAATATGGAAAAGAGCCTCTGGCGGGATAAAGCCCGATAGAAGCGAGCTCTCGTGGTACATTTCATTGAGGTAATAAACCCCAAAGAGCAGACTATTATCGTTAGTCTTTGCCTTTGCAACGTGTCTTCGAATCACCTTAATCAGGAAATTGTCAATCCCATTCAGATTAGCCCCTTCGTTAAGGATTTTGTTGGGATAATATTTTTTGTACTCTGATTGTGGTGTTCTGTACAATCCGAGACAGGTCCTAAGACCCTGCCTTTCAAACACCCGAATCTTTTCCATCTGATACGGCGCTACATTGAACCACACGGGACAACCATACGCGATGACTGACCTGATTTGGGCCACACAGCATATGACCTTCACCCTGGAGACAAGTTGACTGCTGTGAAATAGCCTTCTTGGCCCCATCAAGACAAGCATCTACTCGTATATGTTTGTCAAAGTACAAATACTTATCGAGCCAGATACAAAGGTATCTCACTACGCTTCTGACCGCCAATGGCAGTCCATGCTCTCCACTGATGGCCAAATTTCATCAGTTATATTTGGTATCCCTAGAAGCCCATCTCAATGGGGTTCTAAACAAGATTATTTCCGGATTTTGACAATTGGTTTTCAATTTCCAATCGTCGCAATACGCCTTAATATGATCGAAATCACGCTGCAGAAGAGTATTGATGACTTCGATTTTTGGACCTGATCTGTACGCCGCTAAATCGTCTGCGTACGATGTGCCATGATTGAGTGAAGCTACTAGATCACTTGTGTAAATATTAAGCAGTATCGGAGAAATCACAGCCCCCTGTTGTAAGCCGTTTTTAATGTCAAGGATCCTGCTCGAAATGGCGTTGTTACATTTACTCGTAACAACGAACTTCTTTCCCATAAGCATGTTGTAAATCATATACATATAGTAGAGGTTTCGGCATGCCAATCCTGGTTAACTTATAGAAGAGCCCCTCTAACCATACGGTGCGGAAGGCTTTCCCAAAGTCAACGAGGCAGGCACCCGTCCACTGGTTCTTGCATTTATTCCATCGTATGTCGGAGACCAGCTTTGACGCAGCATGAATAGTATCATGCCTCGCCCTAAAACCAAACTGATTTTCCGGAACTATATTATTTTCCTCAATCCACCTTTCTTAATGACCTTCTCAAATACCTTTCTAATATTCGGAAGCAAACTAAAGATTAGCAGGGTTAGTTCTAACTGTATCCCTTTTCGGGGGGATGTGTCTAAATACGACGTTTGGAATACCGTCTAATCCCGATGACTTTTTGTTTTTCAGAAACTCGCACGAACAAATGCGAGAAAGCTTTTTCATCGGCGATGATGCCGTTTGTCGCGTTTTCTTTACTAAATACGGTGAAACCGTGATTCTCAGATCGCCAATTTTGAAGTTCATTGCGCAGATAATACTGATTTACGTAGGCCCTATTGTCAATGTCATGTGGGTATTCGACCAATAACAGACCATCGCCTGAGTCGGAACTCTCTGGATTTATGCCAACGGTCAGTAGTGTCTGTTTGTTTTCTGTTGTTTGTGGAATTCGGACACACTGAATGTCATTGTCATCTTTCCTCCTGAACGATTTATTTATCTGCGGGAGCATATTCGGACTGCTGGATTTTATAGCCCGAATCTTATTGCCCCAGTACAGACTTACAGACTTACTGTTATTTTCTTAATTAATTGTTTTAGGCTGCTTAAGCCTCGAGAGTAGTATAGTTTTGTGTGCGTACAATGCGTTGATTGTTGGAGTTCTGTACTTTTCGATCTGGCTTCCGTCGGAGTGTTCTGCTCTATATGCGCGTATTCTGTTTTTACCCCTCTACTCCATATGATGAGCAATGTATTGTTCTTCATGTTCATACGGATTCATTGCCCTAAACGATTTGTAGATTAAAACGTGTTACGGTCATACAACAGTTGTGTTTAAGTTTTTCTCTGCAAGGAGCTGCCAAAATCGGCCAACTGACATGTAACTTACCATCACCTCCAACATACTCCTCACCCCTTATTTTCTTAGACATTCTTTGTTTTTTTTCCAGAGTCGTGGTTCTCTGCACAGTTGGTATAAGTTCGTCATTTATACTTGTAGTTGGTAGCTGCCGTGGATCAATACATTCTTCGTCACTAATTGATATTTCTGCCTTTTCTGGAGGAACCTTGTCATCAGCGGATGTCTCAATTTCATTAAATGGATCATCAACATTTTCTTCAGTAGCGTCTTCTTGACGCACAGAAACATTTTTGGATGCAGCCTGAATGAGCAGAGATGTCATCCACTTCGCCATATTGTATTGTTTTACCAGAAGTAGACCCTACACGTAACATATATACATAGATGAAGATTTACAATAGTAAAACATTTTGTCCACACAAAATAATTACTTTAATGCAGGTAATTTTAAAATCAATGTAAACATCTGCACTGCCATGTGCATGGTTCTCATCACATTTATCGTTGTCAATAGGAAGGATTTTGATTGTATTCATCTTACTGGAGTTATTGATATCGGCGAATAAGAACAGAATTGATTGCTTCTTTCACCTGAATCAATCATATTTTAAATATTTTTATGGCATACCGAATACCTTTTATAGAGATCAATGCTTAGCTCACCTTTCTACTCAGAAATGAAAAATGAATTGCAACTAGTTGGTCTGGCTGAAGCGTTCTTCTCATTTATTTAAGGTAACCCCCACTCTATATAAAATAAATCGAGTTTACAAAGGTACAAGTTTATTATACATACGAGTATGATTGACTGTAAAACATAATTCTTATAGAATAATTTATTTAAAAATGGCATCTCGTTTTTGGGAAGGGTCTACGGCCGTACCTACAGCTCCTGTAAATTTTGAATTATGATGAGTCACTGATTTTTTTTTTATTGCACTATACATAACAACGGCTAGAGATGTGCGTATGCTTTTTTTTTGACATATTGATTTTTGGCCGCAGATAAATTAGCCAGAAAATTCTTAATAATAAATGAACTAAGCCATATAAAAAAAATCCTATGTACTTACATGTTTAGAAAATATATTTCTAAAGATCTAGTTAAAATTTGAAGTGAATTGGTTGAAAATTGTTCAAGTTATGGTTGCGTCCAAATGCAGTTTTGGGATAAACCCGCTTAAAATTGTAAGTTATAGAAACTCATGAAATATTTTGCAATACCTTTACTCCGCTGCTAGACACCCACTTTCCAGGTAGCTCCCAATTCCCCAAAATTCATGGTCTGATTACAATACCAGCCAAGCTACATAGGTCCTCAGATATTATCCTGCCTACGCTAGAAAATATCATGAGAACCTGTGGAAAACTGATCCACATTAGACTGTCATGGAGAGAAGTCAATGTAGTTTTCATTCCCAAAGCATGAGAACATTTTTCTCATGTTTTCCCAAAGGATCTCATACCTATGAGTGTATCACCTTTCCTTCTGAAAAGTCTAGAACGACTAATTGATATCCATATACGAGCAAATATTGACCTAAGACTTGTGTCAACGGCTCAACATGCCTACTGTAAAGGCATGTAATCACGACTGCACTTTCAACTCCGCAGGTAGACGACTCACTTGGGGAGTTGATCAGTCTTATGCTAAATAGCAGGATAATCAACCCCAAACTGGGTGGGGCTTCTGCTAAAAGATGTGTCAACAGACGTACGCCGCAAGGCGGTGTCCTCTCTCCCTTCTCTGGAGGAGCTTAGTGGTTAATAAACTGCTGATATACCTGGAAGCGGGTGGTGGCAGGCCGATTGCGTATACGGATGATGTTGGTATAGCCGTCTCAGGTAAAAATCTTAATACCATTAAAGAACTCCTTCAGCTAAATCTTAACAGCGCAGTTCGCTATGGATTGGGAGTAAACCTCCATAAAACTAGTCTTGTAATCTTTTCCAGGAACTACAAAATTCCAATTATAGGCCCTTCCGCAATAAACGGCACCAGTTTAGTCTTTTCGATACAGCAAAATTATTGGGTCTCATTTTTCACAGGAAACTATACTGGAAACCTAACATTCAAGAAAGAGTCAAGAAAGCTACAGTAGCTTTATTCTCTTGCAAAAAAGCCATTGGGAATAAATGGAGCCTTCAACCTCGCATACCCCACTGGCTATACATTTCGGTCATAAGATCGATACTCACCTACGGGGTTGTTGTCTGGTGGATGGCCTTAGACAGTGCAATCAACTGCAGCAATCTAACCAGAGTCCAAAGAACAGCATGTCTATGCATAAGCGTAGCCTTACGGTCTACTCCCTCTACGGCATTAGCCATTTTGTTTCATTTGACACCCCTCGATATTTTCAGCAGGTAAGTAGGAGCGACTACATCTACAAGCGACTACACAGTGGTCAAACAATATATTAGGAATCCTTACAGAGAACATCGATTACACTATACCTGAACTTTGGTTTGACAAAGACTTCCACGTAAGCTTCTTCTGGGAGGAAGGTGCTTTCATGGAGGACAAGTCAATCCACTTCTACGCAGATGCATTCAAAACCGATGGCGGGGTTGGTGGCGGTGTTTTCTCAGATAAGCTAATTCTAAGCCTCTCGTCCCGTCTTCCAAATCACTGTAGAGTATTCCAGCCGGAAATTTTGACGATTAAAGGAGCTCTGTTCTGGCTGAAGAAAAACGTTCAACGGATATCCGCATCTTTTCGGATAGTTAAGTAGCTATCTAGTCCCTGGAGTCAGTCTCGTTAAGTTCGAAAACCGCCCGTGAATACCTTTTAATGGAGATGGCAGACCAGTTCAACCTTCAGCTTTGCTGGGTGCCGGGCCACAGAGACATTCCAAGGAACTGTAGGGCCGATGAATTCGCCAAAATCGGAACCACTCTACCTATTCTACCGGAAAAGTGTAGCATAGGTATACCAATCGCTACGTGCAAATTAATATTAAAGCTGGATGCTAATAAAAGAACTGACCTTAGGTGGACTGTTGGACCAACATGTCTAGCGACTAAACAGATCTGACCAATGCTAGACCCGAATAGCTCTAAGAGTCAGATCCTCCAAAATAGGAAATATGTCAGCACCATCATAGGTGTCATCACTAGACACTGCCTCAAACGCAAGCACGTAAGAAGGCTTGGTGCTTTTACAAACGATTTCTGCAGAAGCTGCATGGACCAGAAGGAAGAGGAGATAATCCTCTACCTACTTTGTGGGTGACCGTGGCTTCCAAATAGGAAGGTTCGGTGACCGAACCCCAGCCTCGCCCGAAAGACATATCATCCAATTTTTCAGTTAACGAAAATCAAGTAAGATGAGTAGTTGACTAGAAATCAACATCAAGCCAGCTTCGACTAAGAATTTAGTCACTCCATTAAATGTTGGATGCTACCCATGGAGCGAAATAACCACTGAGCCCAAAGACCTTACTTTCTCTCTCTATCCCATTTTCCAAAAAAATCTAACACATGCTAATCTGTGCCAGAGAAGAAAACTTCACTTAGGAGCTTTCTTCTACAATGACTTAAACGATCTAAAAAATATAGACGTAAACAGTCTCCTACGTTTCATCGAAAACTCAAACTGGTTCCATTAAGAAGAGGATCATAGATCCACTTGGAATCACGCTCTACCTACATACCTTAATAAGCAATGCCTGCCCCATATAATTGACCTTCTAGGTAGTGTCCTGCTCTTCCATTTCTTTTCTATTGGATTCTATTGCGATCCTCCATCGCCTTAGACAGCGATCTTTCTGCAAGCTTTATGCGTTCTTTGTCAATCTCCGAGCACATTTCGTAGCTGTTCAGGCCGATTTCAAAATCCATCGCTTTCATTATGTGCGAAATTGAAGCAAAGCCGTCAATGTACACGCCATATTCATAGCTATATCCAACACAGTTTTCCCATAGGAATGGATTTTAGGGCCAATGCCCACACAGCCAAACTAAAACGTTCGTTAGAGTTTTGAGTACAACCGCCGATGCATCGGGTGAGAAGATCCTCACTGGTCAATTGTTCGTAGGCTGGCTTGATAGCTTCATACACTTCAATTGGAAGAGCTGGCTTATGTTTGTACTCAGCTAAACCATTTGTAGGTTTAGCCTTATGCCATGAGCAGCATGAATCATCTCCGATCGAATATTTATCGTGTTGCGGTAGATAATTTATGTATAATCGCGTGTAGCCCATATACCTATACTTCTCGAGTTTTCAACTGAATCACAGTTTCTACGAATGGCTAATCCATAATAAATAGAGAGTTCGTCTATTAGTTTTGCCGTCAATTTGCCGCTTCCACCGAGACCTTTTCAGTTACGCGGGCAGGTACCTGCTACTGTGTACTGTGACATTCTCATAGGGCTTAGCATCAGTAATGCCTTTAAAAGTCTTAGAAATGCCGTCACCAGTATAATGGGTGTATTTTACGTTTTGCAAATCTTCGGATCGCTGAAACATCTCAAGAATTGCATCGACCTCCATTATTGTTGCTGACCCATCGTGATTCACATCGCACTTATCTTCAATATTTTGTGCCCACTCCGTATATTCTTAGGAATCTTCTTTGTTGTTCCAGTACTCACACGCCTTACAGTATTCTGATTTCACTGCGCAGTCTATAATTTTTGCACTGTAATTGCCAATAAGAGTCACTAAGCCAAAAAAGAACGTAAGCCCACGTTTTCTCCACGAACCATCGTCTGATACCATAATTCCATTTCCATTCCCCTTTCTCAATAGAAATACGAGTAGTTGCATCATCTTTTGCTGGTTTCATCTTACTGCTTTTGCAAACTAGTTTAGTTGCAGTTGAAATTCGTTTGACAACCTTATTATAGTGAAATATATTCCGAGGTAATTCCTGAATGCACAAAACTTTTTCATTCCGTGAATGGATGGAATCTCATGGAAATTACAATTCTGCGATTTATTTTATATCCTTTTTCAATAAATGGACTACTAGGTATCTCAATCTGTGCACACTTTTCACAGGACACCACTATTTTGATTCCCGAACCCCGCTTACCACTTTCCGCAAATTTCACTTGCGATTTGCACACTTTACAAACGACAACGTTTGAAATAGCTGGAAAAAACTGCAATAGAGTTTATCATACGATAACCAAAACCAGGATTCAGTTCAATATCGTACATATCTTCCGATTGCTTCAATTTTTTCGCGGATGTTCTAGCATTTGTTTCACTTGGTGCCTCTAACTTGTGTCGATTCAGCGGTAAAAAAATTAGCACAATTATCGATAAAAATCAAGCGTTCCTCAAATAGCGCCTTCTAGAATGTTTCATTGTATGAAACTGACTGAAACCGACGTTTCGAAAGATGGAACAAACAATAGTCTGAACACGTGGCAAATAGTCCCCTAAAATTCCGTCCCTCGTTTCGGTCATAAGAGGCTCGCTGCATACCTGCGGCCTTATACCATATTTTGAAAAACAAGTACTTCGAGATATTTTCTGGCCATAATCTTTTGGGATATAATTTTTGAGGTCCTAAGGAGCCATTGAAGGCAATAAAAAAACATCGAATTTTTGAAAATGGCCTAGCAAAACAGTCAAAAAGTATCAAAAAGTGTACCACCGACGAAACGTTCTAAATGATGATATTGGTAACACTGTGTATGAATGTGAGCTTTTTCCATCTATCGGATATTTTCTAGCAAACATTGTAGTATTATGCCAGATCCACTATTGTGGCATATTCATGTACCACATTCGTGTTTCTGGCTTAACTTGGTGCGACTGAACTCTACATTCATGTAATTGACGTTGTAAAATATTATGGTTTCCTTGCACACATGGTATTCTAGGTTTTGGTATCATGGAACACCCAAAGGATAATTAAACCAACCAATTAACTCAAAATCGGAAAATTAGCATATTCATGCTTCTGGCGTGAGGGGGACGATATGATGTTGAAGAAACTACATAACAGCGTGCCACAATGTCGAAGTCCATTTTTGACATCCAACTCTTCGGTAGTTTCATGAACCAGCGAGTAGTTTTTATTGTAATCCTACACGGGCGAACGTCACTGCCGAAACTTGGCATACCATAAAGGGTGGGCCAACAGATGGTATGGTGGTTGGCTCTCAAGTAATCTCTTTTACTGAATTCAATGTGGTTGATCTTTTAAATAGATGTCAGACAATCTTTGGCAATTTTAGTCATGGAGTCGTTATTACGAAAATGGGCGATGTGTAAATTAAGATTTCGTAATATTCGTGAATCTTTCGGTCAACATAATCCTCGGACCTCGTGCAATGGTGAAGCGTTTTGAAGAAACGGGTCAAACTCAAACTGTGAGCGAAAGTGTTCCAAACTAGCCAGGCACCTCAATTCGTCGTCGAAGTCAAAAATTGGGCCTCACTTATGGGACTTTGCGGCGAATTTTAATAGTTAATCGTCATTTGCACGAATTATGACCAGTTACAGTGTAGAGTCTAACTTGAACTTTTCCAATCGCTATTTATTTTTTCTATTTTTTGTATTTTTACATTTGAATCTTTTAGCGTTACAATTTAGACTCACTTTTTAAGAAGAACCACTTTTCCAATTCAACTCTGCTTATATAGTCCGACGACGCCCGAAAATCCAAACGTGCTACCAAAACATCATAAACTCTCATCTACAAGGGAGAGGGTTTGCAGAATTGCAATTGTACACTTGTATAGCAACATGTCGCATAATCCACACACATGATGGAATAGGACTCAACAATGTATTAATCTCCCATTGAGAGTGTTGTGTGAATATGCGAATTAACTATTGGCATAGCAACAGCAGCATGAGTCGAAATCACATTCTTGCCAAATACGATTGGCTGCAACTGTATCCAAATTACACAACAATTGAAGCCTTTCGACCATCTACGACGTCGCCAATTTGTTAAGTGAATGTTGGATCGCAGGACAATTTGCCATCGAATTTGACCTTTTCCGATGAAGCCCATTTTTGGATGGATTGGTACGTAAATAAACAAAATTGTCATTTCCGGGGATGGGATCGGATAAACCATACGAAGCTCACGAAAAACCAATGCATCCCATAAAAGTCACTGTATGTTGCGGATTATGGGTTGGCGGCATCATGGGCCCGTACTTTTTCGAGGATGAGGCTAGTAGTTACAGTAAATGGAGAATATTAGCGCATCATTTTGACAGCCTATTTTTTCCCAAAATAGAATGAATTGGGTCTGGAGGATCTCTGGTTTCAACAGGATGGTGCTACCGTCCACACAAGCCATCATTCCATCAATTTACTGCGTACGAAATTTGAAGATCGCATTATTTCGGTTAGAGGAGAAGCCGATTGGCCTCCAAAGTCAAGCGACTTGACACCTTCAGACTTCTACCTGTGGGGTTATTTGAAGAGTACGGTCTATGGCAATAACCCAGCGGCAATTCAGGATCTTAACCATAACATCCAAACTGAAATTGCGGCCATTCTTCCAAAAGTCATAGATAATTTTAACCTTCTGATGGTCCCTTGCAACAGAAGCCGTGGTTGTCATTTAAACTTCATTCATAGACTATGCCATAGACCTGACTTTATTAATCAATAAAATTATAAATTGATTTCACATTAAACGTATGTTTAATTGAATGAAGACTTCCACACTATCTGTTGGATCACCCTTTATATGATACATACGAGGGTTGTCTGAAAAGCTTCCGACGGAACAATGATACAAGACATTTTTTATCAAAATGTCTTTTTATTTTTCTACATAGTCTCCTTGTAACTCTACACACTTCTCCCAGCGATACTAACATCTCTCTAACCCGTCCAAATAATACTTGGCGTTTTTCTCTGCAAAATAATTGTTCACGAAAGTGATTGCCTCCTCATTTGACGAAAATCTCTGTCCTCCGAGCGCAGTTTTTAGATGAGGGAACAAAAGGAAGTCGCTTGGGGCTAGATCTGGTGAATAAAGCGGATGGTCAAGCAGTTCAAACCGTAATTCATGGATTTTCACCATGGCAACCGCTAAAGTATTGTCTTGGTGAAACAGGATTTTCCTTTTCTGCAAATGTGGCCATTTTTCAGCAATTTCTGCCTTCAGCTTGGCAAGTAATGATGCGTAGTATGCTCCTGTAATGGTTTTTCCTTTTTGAAGATAATCGATTAAGATAACTCCTTTACTATCCCAAAAAAACAGTCGCCGTCACTTTCCCAGCCGAAAAAACGGGTTTTGCTTTTGACTGTTTTGACTGTTTTGACTGAATTTTTGTTCCGGGCGTATAATGGTGTATCCAAGTTTCATCTACAGTAATTAATCGGCGCCAAAACTCGGATTTATTGCGCCTAAACTGCGCCAACAGAGCGTTGGAAATGTTCATTCGAACACGATTTGGGTATAACGTAAGCAAACGCGGTACCCAACGCGCGGACAGAATTCTCATGCCTAAGTCTTGATTTAATATGTAACAAACACGTTCTTTGGACATTTTCATAACCTCTACTATCCCTCTCACTTTAGTCGTAATTCGGCGGTTAGCACCATTTGGTGAACTTTAGCAATGTTATCGTCAGTGGTTGCAGTTTTTGGAGGTCCCGAACGTTCATCGTCTCCCAAGCTCTTACGGCCACGTTTAAATTCAGCTGTCCAAAATTTCACTGTGGTAAATGATGGTGCAGAGTCCCCATACACAGAGTCCAACTCATTTTTGATTTGTGTAGGCGTATTGCCTTTCAGAAACAAGAATTTAATAACAGCTTGATACTCAAGTTTTTTCGATTTTCACAAAAAACACTCACATCGACTCACTCAAACGACTGTCAACTAAAAACTGCGCATCCAAAATGACTAAAACTTCGGTAAGTAACTGTCAAAAGATGCACAACTATCATTCACTAGCGAGTGACGATTGCCTCTATCTTTACATTGCGGTCGGAAACTTTTCAGATATCCCTCGTATTTATATCCCCTCTGACATATCAACGCTTTTGAGATAATTTCAAAAATTATCTGGGACTGCATGATATAAGGTGACCAGATAACAAAAATTGGAAAAAAAATAGCGTGCCTAATATTGGCCTCGAGCTCATTCAAAAAGGTTGGCTTCTCAACGTAGACTAAGGACTTGACATAGTGCTAGAGAAAATAATCGACTGGAGTCAAATCGCACGAACACGGCGGGCAATTGATGAACGCTCGCCGTGAGATGACCCAGTTGCATAATTTATCTTTCATAACTTCGAATGTAGTGTCGCTTGTATGGCATGTAGCGCCGTCTTGTTGGAACCACAGCTTGGATATATCGATGTTGCCGAGCTCTGATCACATAAAGTGATCGCTCTATACCTTAGACCATTCATGGTGACGGGGTTTCCTTCCTCATTTCGAAAGAAATAAGGTCCGATGATGCTGCCATGCCATAAACCGCACCAAACAGTCAATCTTTGTGGATGGATTGATGCTTGGCCGAACTGAATTCTGTTCGCTCCAATGAAAGTAATTTTGCTTGTTGACATAGCCGCTGAGCCAAAAAAGGGCTTTGTCCGAGAAGATTACTTTTTGCCCAAAATCCGGATCTCCGGCCAACATTTTCAGCGCCCAATTAGCGAACTCACAACGTTGTTGGTCGTCCGGCTTCAATTCTAGCGTCAGCACAATCTTATACGCATGTAGGCCCAAATCCAACCGCAAAATAAGCCGAATTGACTCTCTGGCTATATCCAATTCAGCTGATCGATGCTGGTCGCTGTAGCGGCTATGTGTTCTTCATTTCGCACCAATTTCTGATTGGTTGATGACTTAAGACCCAAGAGAGTGTACCCACGCTTAAACTTTTCCGCGGTGTGAATTTCGATACACTTGTTTCCCTCAAAACAAGAAAACAACTTCTAAAGCTGTCTAAAGTTCAGATATACGCGGTAACCGGATTCCTGACGGGTCACTGCAGAGTCCAAAAGAAGATCCTAACCATGGGAATACCACAAGACAACTACTGTAGCATGTGCAACTAGGACGAAAAAACAGCTGAGCATATCCTTTACCACTGTATCCACTTAAGCAGAACACGTCTCCGTCTTCTACATAAATACACCAGATTTCACTGCCAGCTCGCTCAAGGATATAGTCGAATTTATTAAAATTGCAGGCATCATGGGTGAGCTCTTGAGGAAATCACAGTATTCGTAGGCCTAGCCACAGTGATAAAGCTGCATAACCCAACCTCCCTTCTTAATCTACCACGGCGAATACATACAACAACGATATGTACGAGTATGTATTATGTACGATGATGTTGAAACGAAGATGCACAGCGGGAGCAACCGGATAATTCGTATCTTAAGTTAGGGAACACCAAAGCAGTGTTCGAAGAGCACACCGATGCCGATTTCAGCATTACCATAAGCGGCGTGATAACCTTTATTTACAATCTAATGGAGGCACTGGAAGATGGTTGAGGTAAAAATGTTGCGAATCTCAGTGGCTGTGATAAAACGTAATCCAACGTATCTGCAGGGATCTCCCCATTAGGAAACCGACAGTGAGAAAATTGTAGGCTGAGCTATGTTCAAAAATCAATGGAAATCGAAATTCTTGTGAAAATTGAAAGAAAAGAAATTTAATAACTCTCATTCAAAAACGGTTGACCTCACATACAAAGTGAATGACCAGTTGAATGGTACCACTCTGACCATCAACAAGTTCCTTAATGATGCTTCATCCTTGCTCATTACTCATTACGTTTAACAAACAGTTTTGACTTTTCGGAAGCATCAATCTGTTGCTAAGTATCTCACGAAAGCTAAGTATTTTCTAACGACTGCAAAAGAATCTTTCCAACCTCGCAGTGATCTTAATATACTCGTATGTTCATCGAGTTCATACAAATGTATGTTTCAATGCTTCTTCATTCTACAGCAAGGAAGTCACTAAATTGTTAAGGAGCTGGCAGTTCAAAGCGGATGTGAATGGTTGCTGTTGCTGACTGCATTGGGAAGGCCAATAGTGAATAGCGTTCTGAGTCATTAAGTAGATTAATTGAGATTGCTGGCTTCCCTTGGCTTTAAACCAACGTCTCGTTGTTCCGACGCCCTTCTTCTTATAGCTTCATGTGCTTAAAATCTAAGAATAAGGGGGTCCTTTAACATTGAACTGACCGTTGCAATTACCCTTAAATGCTGTTTGTCCTTCATATACTGGAATATTGAAATTTAGTAATTGCTCTTCGGGCGGTGGAAGGCTTCCTAAGTTACAACCTGCTGATTACGTTAACATCTGTTTTATCCAGGATTGTGACTTCTTATTTCGTGAACATAGGGCGTAGGAGGAATCTGGCGACTTGCAGAACATTGTGAATGGGGTTATTGTCCTCACAGAGTCTTTCCATCACCTTTAGTCGATAGCCAAACCGGTGTGTGTTTGTGATTTTCCTAGGGGTGACATAGAACTTGTTAACCAAGCCGGAAGGAGTGCTGTGGTTCTTTGACCGTCAGATATGTGCTGGTTGCTACGAAAGCAGCGGGTATATTGATGCAGATTTGTCAAACGAGGCAGACTTAGTCACGAAATCTTGAGTTTCAGACCTGTTCAAGCTAAATTTCACAATATTATTTGTATATGAACCCACGCCTCAACAGAGAAGTAAGACGATAGTACCTGTCAATCTTACGAACCAAATTGATCAAATTGCAACCGACGCGAAGCACCCCTCCTGTATTCTGGGTGGCAAACATTGACTCGGATCACTAGCTTGTTGTGACCATGTACGAATGCTGGGAAGGGAAAGTGTCGTGGGAATATTGACATCAGAAAGCTGCAATCAGAAGAAATCGTCTGGGGCTTTGCCGATCAAGTGTAACCTCGCTCGAAAACAAAAGTATATAGAGCAAAGTTGTAAAGGAGAGCCGGACGAAGGTCCTTAAGCAAAGAAAGAAGAATGAGCACGAGAACAACGTCAAGGAAATTGCGAAGTTAGCCATATCCAAATTAAGTCTAACGAGGTTGCCGGTCATTGTATACTTAATGCGACGCGAGATAACTTTGTACAAATTATGCACCAAATCAGCGCTCAAATATGGTCGGAAGCTTTAGTATTGTATGCCCGATCCTGAAGAAAGGCGACCTTCTATAGAGGTATCAGTCTCTCCAAGATCTTCTCTGCCGTACTATGTAATAGCCATAAACCCTTCTGTCAATCAACAGATTGAATTGATTGATCTTTACATTACGGCAGATCCTCGAATTTCAAATCGGCACCCATCATCTGTTTCACCTATAACAGCGTATGTCAGGAAAAATTATAAGAAAAGCCATGTCAATTGGCATTTCAGCTTAACTATTCCAAATCGTCAGGATGACTACTTTCCTATGCATAAGCACATCGGCAGAACACAGCGATCTTTTTGCGAGCTATTTGCGAGTATTGGAGCAGAAGCAACGAAGATGGATCCGGCGGTAAACTAGAAGAAAATGAGGTAAATATCGGAGTCAAAACATCGCAATACACAGGCATAACTCTGAAATGCTCTTACGTCCTCACAGAGAAAAAGGACAAATTTTGATAAAAACTGCTTCTATAAACTCTTATATATGAGAAATCTCCTGATCACGTCATTACGATTATCCTTGGTTATTTTAACACCAAATTAATAAAGCAGTGCAGCTCTGGAAGCAGAGTGAAATCCCACGATACAAACTTTGAAAATTGATTCAAGTTTTCCATTTTCCGTTTACCATACACAACAACCACAGAGGAACATCTACTTACATACTTACGTAGGTGCTTCTACAGTCCGACGTGGACATGTGATTCAACCAATAGGCCTCTCAAGTTGCACACTCTGATAAATGAGTTGGTGTATGATCTCCACAAAATCATTCCCAGCAGCTTTGAATACGTCGTTCGGTAAGCTATCAGGTGCATCTGCTTTGTTGCATTTCAATTTAGATATTGCTATCCTTACTTCATTTTGGTCAGTATGACGGAAGTGTTGACTATTATTGTCTAAATTGAATGCTCGACGGAATACGGGATCTTGGGCTTCTTCGAAAGAGTTTACTCACGCAGTTACCACCACTGGGAGGTAAGGCTGTGCTACTGGCCCAAGGCAAGTTATAGGACATTCAGCAGTTTCCCCATCAATCGCGACGCAGGTGTCCTGGGACCTGGCAATCAATTGACCGAAAAACCGGAAACCAGATTGATCACCCTGCAATCGACGCAAGACGAAGCTCTAGTTTTCTAGATGTCCGAACGTGAAGAAATTTTATATCGAATGACTACAATCGCAAGAGACTGCTAGAGCTCTTAAAGTTCAAATCTTCGAAAGCTTTTTGACAAGTCGGTTGCTCCTAGCTCATGCTCAGAAGACCAGTGAGGCTCAAGTCCACTAGATACGCCACATAGGCGTATCCACTACAGTGGAACGTCTAGTTCAACAAAGAGCGCTGACAAGGGAATGAAGCGAAATAGAAGTTGTAAAAGGCCGCCCCGCAAAGAAGCGCAATACTCATAGCTGGCTAGGATCTGTATGCACAAAGGAGACTAGAAAGAAGCGGATATCCGTACGATCAAGGCCCTGGAGCGATACAGAAATTATCTTCGAAAATTCTTCCAAAATCTGAAAAGAACTTGCTAAGGACTCAAATGCCAAACAAGAGCATACAGAGATAAGGATGGGAACTTAATTTTTAACCACCGACGTACAGTCTCTGAGACCACTGAGGGTTTTATAACCGTTCGATTTTACTGGTCCCCGCCCTCTCGTGGCACGAACGTCTCAGTACCTTCGAGCTCAGTTGCGTTCGTGATGTTGCGAGCAGTGGTTGCATCGGCGGGAGCAATTTTGGTGAGTAACTTTGATGTTAAATTCATTCGTGCCCTGAGTCTATGTAACTTTTTTTTTTAAATGTGATTATAAATGGCTTTTTTTGTTTCAAGACTGATTTTACGTAAAAATGTCAAATCCCGGGCCATGACGACCTACGAAAAGAAAAGGAGAATCTTCTTCACAATCTATGGAAACTGCAATAGTAAGAGATTCACATCTAGCTGAAGTGTTGGACTCTTGGCTTCATGAGGATAATAGTGGGTCAAAGGTCGTGACGTTTGTGAAGACTGTGTGCCACAGCAAAGTGCCCATGACACTGATAGGGAAAAAAATTACTCTGATTTAGGTGAACAAGTTTATCAGAATATTCAATTAACATATAACCCTGGAAATGATGGCCGTGAAATGCCATTGTCTCGGATAGGGTATTTCTATGTAAAAAATAGATATAAATGGTCCAAAACAGCTCCAAATCGAGCGGTGTGAACTCAGGCACATAATATTTTCACCGTCTACTAATCTCACAAATAATGATGGAACCTTTATCTACTTGGAAAAAACTTATAGATAATGAGATTATAAGAGAAATGCTTACTTGGACTAATGTAAAGTTATTTGAGGTCAGATCTCAATATGCTAAAGAAATCATGGCAGAGTTGCAAGATACGAGTATATATTCGTCAGAGCTTCTAGCTTTCATTGGACTTTTAGCTTATACAGCCGTTTTCAAATCAAATCATGAAAATGCAGGTTATATCTTTACAACAGATGGAACAGGCCATGTGTAATGTCAAAGACTAGATTTCAAAACTTGTTCCATTGTATAAGATTTGATAATCCAGCTGATAGAGGCGCAAGAAGAAGTGCTGATAAATTGGCCGCTGTTTCAAATATCTTCGACAAGCTTGTGAAAACTGTCAAAGTTTGTACAACGTTTTTGAATACGTTCAGAGGACGATCGTTTCTTGTTACGTATATGCCAAACAAGCCTGCTAAATATGGATTGAAAATGATGTGCTTCTATGATATGAAAACTAGCTACTTCTGCAGTGGAAAGGGTTCTCAAGGAGAGGTCTTATCGGAAGATGAAAAGAAACACTTAGTTCCTTCTCAATGCGTGTTACGCTTGTCTCGACCATTCTACGGCTCAAATAGAAATGTGATGTTTGACAATTGGTTTACGTCTCCGGAACTCATTGATGCACTGAAAAGAAGGGGTGTATGTGATTTTCGATCGATTGAGATGAAAATCCGAATAAATTGAAGGACCAGCACTTGCAAAGAGAAGCAAAAAGAAAGCCGACGAACAAGACTACAGCCAAATTGAAATATTTAATTTATTTGTTTGTTGAATATACTTATCTCTTTGCTGGTCGAAATCCAAGTGGCCGAGATATCTTTATGACATAATTTGCTTAGTGCAAAGTGGTATACAATTATACAATTATTAAGAGAGCAAGTAACAAATCAATTAGCAATTAACACAACAAAATTGTGAATAGTCTATGATACAATGGTTCAAAGAGAAATGAAAATAATTAATTTAGCAAGTTGAAAATTCATTTTACGTTATGAGGTTGGATATCGAATTATAATTCAAATGATTATCAAACAACGGGGTTAACGTGTGTTGGGACTATAAAAAAAAAAAAAGAGAGTTACTAGAGAACTTCAAGCCGTCAAAATAAAGAGAAGTAGGCTCCACTGTATACGGATTTACCAACCAAGTGACAATCGTATCTCACGTGCTTAAAAAAGGTAAATCTGTCATTCTTGCACCATCAATGGATTATTCAGAAGCAACAGATGAACGTACAGGAAAACCGGAAATTATAGCATTTTACAACTCCACAAAAGGGGGAGTAGACGAATTGGATAAAAAGTGTTCAATCCACTCCTGTAGCCGCCGGTCGAGACGTTGGTTAATTTTTCCGTGTTTTGGACATCAATATGGTCAATGCATATATTCATCATGGTTCATCAAGCGTATAATATGAAAACGGTCAGAGGAATATTTCTAAAGTTTTTATCTCGTCAACTGATATTAGAACACATGCAAAGAAGAGTACTCTGTACCAATTTACCGCGTGAGCTAAAAATGACTTTGGCCCTGATATGCCAAATCAGCCAGAGACCGATCTTGCTGCACCAAATCAAAGAAAAACGTGTGCTTTTTGTCCTCCAAAACTGAAACGATAATCATCTTGCAGGTGCTATCCATGCCAAAAGTACATATGCTTGGAGTGCGGTAAAAAAGTCTGCGCTGATTGTGCGCAATGTTCACCGCATGTTAGTTTTTTTTTCTTGTCACAGAAGTGGCATTTTTGTTATTTTGTTCTTTTATTTATAATTATAAAAAAAACATGCTATTTTCGTTAATTAATAGTAAAATTTATAAGTAGCATACGTAAATTCGGCCTGAAGTGAATTTTATTGAATTTACAATTCCAAAAGGCTCTTTTGGAATACACTTCATAAATAGCTGTTGAGTCATGAGTATTTGTATTTGCTTTTGTAAAGGAATTCAACAAAATGTGATCCTTTATTCTTTTTGAGCTAAATAATATAGCGGTCTCCCTGACCTCACGTCGAAGATTGAGTAACAAAAAAAAACGCGACTGTATTTAAAGGTCAATAATAAAGTCATAATCGTGAATTCGGTAGGGATTGCAGTTGTAGTTGTAGTGTAATTCGTACTCTAATTCAAATATACGGGCCACGATTATTGCGACGTGGCCGACCATTTACAGTGCGAGACGACAAACCGTCGTATGGAATGTTAGTATCATTTCTCCGACCATAAAGAATGGAAACGTTTGAACTGCGCAAGCTATAGAGGAATCCGTCTCCTTAACATCGCCTTTAAGATTTTACCAAACATACTATGTGAAGTGGTTTTAGGCCCCAGATAATCACCTCACGGCTGATCTTGGCAAAAGCCCAGAAACCGCGAACCGGTGTCAATTACCACTTGGTTATTGATTTTAAGGTCGTATATGTCAGAATAAACGAGGGTTGCCTGAAAAGTTTCCGACCGCAATGTAAAGATAGAGGCACTCATCACTCGCTAGTGAATGCTCGTTGTGCATCTTTTGACAGTTACTTACCGAAGTTTCAATCATTTTGGATGCGCAGTTTTTAGTTGACAGTCGTTTGAGTGAGTCGATGTGAGTGCTTTTTGTGGAAATGGAAAAAATTGAGTATCGAGCTGTTATTAAATTCTTGTTTTTGAAAGGCAATACGCCTACGCAAATCAAAAATGAGTTGGACTCTGTGTATGGGGACTCTGTACCATAATTTACCATAGTGAAATTTTGGGCAGCTGAATTTAAACGTGGCCGTAAGAGCTTGGGAGATGATGAACGTTCGGGACGTCCAAAAACTGCAACCACTGACGATAACATTGCTAAAGTTCACCAAATGGTGCTAACCGCCGAATTACGACTAAAGTGAGAGGGATAGTAGAGGTTATGAAAATGTCCAAAGAATGTGTTTGTTACATATTAAATCAAGACTTAGGCATGAGAATGCTGTCCGCGCGTTGGGTACCGCGTTTGCTTACGTTATACCCAAAACGTGTTCGAATGAACATTTCCAATGCTCTGTTGGCGCAGTTTAGTCGCAATAAATTCGAGTTTTGGCGCCGAATAATTACTGTAGATGAAACTTAGACACACCATTATACGAAAAATACAGTCAAAACAGTGGACAGCAAAGGGCGAGCCGGCTCCAAAAAAAGCAAAAAACTGTTTTTTCGTCTGGGAAAGCGATGGTGACTATTTTTTGGGATAGTAATGGAGTTATCTTAATCGATTATCTTCAAAAAGGAAAAACCATTGCAGGAGCATCATTACTTGCCATGTTGAAGGCAGAAATTGCGGAAAAATGGCCACATTTGCAGAAAATGAAAATCCTGTTTCACCAAGACAACACCTCAGCGGTTGCCATGGCGAAAATCCATGAGGACAGTCGGAGGACAGAGATTTTCGTCAATCACCTTCGTGAACAATTATTTTGCAGAGAAAAACGCCAAGTATTATTTGGACGGGTTAGAGAGATGGGAGCATTGCTGGGAGAAGTGTGTAGAGTTACAAGGAGACTATGTACGAGTAGATAAATAAAAAAAATTTTGAGAAAAAATATTTTGTATCATTATTCCGTTTCTGTGCAAACGGCCTTCGTCTGTTTTGGATCCGTCGGTACACCACACCAGTGATTATTCTGTTGCCAGTTCTGTCGATCAGTGAATGTAATCTTGAAGATGAGTCTGATGTAATACTTCTTCAGACAGTTGTCTGTAAGAGTAATTGCTAATAGTTGCCCCTGAGTTCCAGTAAGAGCTCTGGGTGAACTATTTTGGAATTACTCTCATCCACTGAGTTAAGCATGTAGGCGTTTGCCAAAGCTTCTTTCCGTATGTGGTGGGAGTACTGTTCTCATTGTACCCGTAGCATAATTGTTTTGGTCCATCCTGTAAAGGTTTTTGTTTGATTTTGTCACAATATATGCATAAGTGACTAGCAATTGCTGTGTACATCTACAGTGTCATTTTGTGGTTAAGGCCCAGTTTTTACCCAGTAAACTTTTGCAGGCCCATAGTGAGATCCAGGCTTTTCCTTTGTTTTGTTTGATACGCGTGTTCCAAGTGAGTTTTCGATACAGGGACCAGGAACCCCTAGGAATTTCACTTCACTTGAAAACTCTATGGTTTCACCAAAAAGTGTTGGATCCTTAAGTATGTCCTATTTTCTTGGGCCAATCTTCTTGCACCAATTAGCCACAAAGTTGTGTGGCCACTAGAGGCGGTCCGAGATGGTTTTTTCCATTTCGCCTCTGATACGGATCAGTGTATCAGTGGACATAGAAATCGTCGTTGCTGAGTTTATTTAGCAGTTCGTTTACTACGATGGACCAGAGTAGAGCGGAGAAAACACCATCGTGGGTGCAACCTTTCATTAACGTGATACCAATTCTGTCACCGCCTAATGTAGCGTTGATATTTCCACCGTTAAGCATGGGCTTTATCCACTTACATGTACAATAGTATTATCTGCTCCTGTGTTTTGATTCTGGTTGTCTCTGAGGGATCTCTCAATCTTTGTGGTGGGTTCCTGTAGAGCATACGTTGTCGATTTTCCTGGTTATGTTGGTTATTGTTAAGCGGGTTCCTATTTAGTGGACCATCCCTGATTAGCTCTTCCCAAATTTTTGGTATATAACCCCACGCATAGCTGTTTCTGGATATGTTTGTCTGAAGTGGGGTTATTAGCTCAATACTTTTTTGGAAAAGTTCTGAGAATATTCAATCTTCTCCAGAGGCTTCGAATGGGTCAAATGAATTGATTGCCCATTTTATTTTGCTCTCATGAAAAACTTCTACCAGTCCTCGCTGGTTGGTCTCTTGATCTTTCTCTGTAGAAGATTATCGGGAGCAATGGATGTGGTGAGCAGGATTCGGCTAAGAGCTGTAGCATCTTTTCATTAAACCGATTTGATTTGTGTGCTGTTTTATTGGGTATATAACTTAATTCGGTTTTTTTTCAAAATTTTAACGTTTATTTAAGAAAAGCATGTACAATAGTATTATTCAAAGTATTGCCCATCTGAAGCTATGACTTTTTCCTATCTTTCTGGCAATTTGTGGATCCCATCCCAAAAGAACTGCGCCGGCTTGGCAGCCAAGAATGAATCAAGCCAATTTTTGATATTCTGCTCTGATGTGAACCGTATTTCAGTGAGGGCGTTCTGCATCGACCGGAACAAATGGTAGTCAGAAGGCGCAAAGTCTGGGCTATAAGGCGGGTGGGGTAAGACTTCCCATCCACTGTTTTCCAAATAGTTCTTAACTGGAATAGCAACGTGGGGCCGAGCGTTGTCATGATGGAAAATTATTGCCTAGTGTTTGGTCGCATATTCCGGGCGTTTTGCCGCAACTGCTCTCTTCAAACGGATTAATTGTGTTCGGTAGCGTTGTCCATTGATGGTTTCACCCGGTTTTAGCAGCTGATAATACAGCACACCCATCTGATCCCACCAAATACAGAGCATTATCTTCGCCCCATGGATATTCGGCTTTGCCGTTGATTTGGCTGCTTTGCCGGGTTTCACATATGATTTTTTGCGCTTAGGGTTGTCATAATGGATCCATTTTTCATCACCAGTAACAATCCGATGCAAAAATGACTTCCTTTTGTGGCGTTCCAGCAGCATTTCGGACATGCAAAACCGCTTTTCGACGTCTCTCGGCTTGAGTTCATGTGGAACCCAATTTTCTTGCTTTTGAATATATCCAGCTGCTTTTAAACGTTTTGAAATGGCTGCTTCAGTGACACCCAAAGATTTTGCGAGCTCTTCTTGTATTTGGCAACAATCTTCATAGAGTAATGCTTCCAGTTCTTCATCTTCAAAGCCAAAATCACCACTTTTAAATCATGCTAACCACTTTTGGCACGTTCGCTCAGCTAATGCATGTTCACCATAAACTTCCACCAAAACACGATGACCTTCGGCAGCAGCTTTCTTCATATTAAAGTAATGAAGAAGAACTCCCCGCAAAAACACTTTTTTAGGCACAAAGTTCGACATATTTGAGTGAAAAAAAATTATTGTTGTTTACTCTTCAAATGAATGACATATACTAAAATGACGTACAATAACAGTAGCTTTCCAACGCATGTTCAATGAAAGAATACAAGTTACGCCATCTCTTAGCAAACCGCACGAATAGAATTCTGTGGATGCGAGCGGTGCTTTGAATATCAGAGAGATCTTGGCTGAACTTCTTTACCCCGTCCATATATTGTAGTATAAGAATTCTTGGAATTTGGCCGCTTTTTTAAATCGATGAAAAGGATATGTCAATATGTCCATCGCTATGCGTAGACTGTATTTCACAAAACCATTTTAGCTGACATGAAATTTGACTATATTGCTCTATTCATTGCTAGAACACGCAATTATACTTTTCTTGCATGCAACATTAACGACCGAACGGTAGTTATTACACTTTTAAGTGTAGCCTTTGCCTGTATATGGTAGAACAAAGCATTTCTCACGCAACTGGCTTGACATCGTTTATCAATTTAACTGCTTCGTGTACCACGTATTATGCGTTCCTGTCTTCCTGTACGTTTCTATCTGTGGCAACTTGTAAGTGTTTCTTAGTAGGAATTCTTCGTGTTTTCCCTGCCCGCCCTTTATAACTCCCAATTATCTAAACTCTTATGAGATAACACCAATTCAAGAAGTGTGATGGCATGAACCGGACAAAAAGAGGGTGAAAAACTGTGATATCTGGCGTGGCAGCAGTAGCAGTATTAATTCGGGTGCAGATTTGCCAGAAGAAGATATGGGGAACAAGTCTTGGATTCAGGTATGTAAGCAAACGCCTGACGGTGATTAGCGAAAACGCTATATTCACCAACGTAGGCCTCATAAACGCCCATGCGCCGACAGAGAAGACGGACGTCCTTACCAAAGACTGCTTCTACTAGCAGCACGATAAAGCCCATGAGCAATGTCTTAAGGAAAATACTTGGCGATTTTGATGCGAAACTAGATAAGAAGGGCAGTTTTGGTAATACGGTAGGAAAGAACAGCCTGCACGACATCACCTCCGGAAACGGGCGCAGTGTTATTGATTTTAATTTTACGGAGGGATGTAATGTAACTATTCCCAGCACACAGTTCACACGAATTGATATCCATAAAGAGATCTGGTTGACTCCTGATCAACAAACCGTCAACAAAAATGATCATATTGCGATCTACGCATGAATCGGATCGCAGAGTTTTGGATGTCTTAAAATACCGAGCAGTTAAGATCGAATCGGGCCATTATCTTGTTGTAGCCAACCGATGCGGATATCCGTAACGACCCAAAGTCAGCGGGTCATTGTGAGTCAACTTACTCGTAATAGCGAAGTTGTCCACTCTTCTTTGAGTGACCCTGTTGTATAGGACTTCATTGGGATAGAATTTTATATACTCCGATTCTGGTGTTCTGTAAAGGTGAAGGCAAACCCTAAGGCAAGCCCTTCCAAACTCCCGAATGTTTTCCACAACCAGCTTACGCCGGATGAGGGCCATGTAGCAAATAACTTTCACCCCGCATCGAGTTGGCTGCAATAAAACAGTTTCTTTGTAAGGGAAATAGCACCTTTAGCAGCAACTACATTCATGTTGAAATATAGATATTGGTCTAACCAGATCCCAAGGTATCTGACTACAAGCAAGTGGCTGGCCGTGTCGCCCAACGATCGAGAATTCTTTCTGGTGTTCCTAGAGGAACAGGCAAACAGAATAGTTTCAGACTTCTGGACGTTGATTTTCAATTTGCAGTCCTCGCAAAATCACCTAATTTGTTCGAAGTCACGTTACAAAATCTAGTTAATGACCTCGATTTTTGGACCCGTTCTGTACGCTATCAAGTCGTCTACGTACGCTATGCGATGGGGAAGTGAACCTATCAGATCACTTGTGTTAATTCGCGAATTAACCGCACCTTGTTGCAGTCCGTCAAATGCCAAATGTTCCAACAGAAGCTGCATCGCCATTTTTCACGATGTCTGGTGCTGGGAATGGGCCCCTGCCCAATTATCACGGCTTCGTCCATCAATGACGTTGTGTAATAAAAAGCGGAGGCAGAGCATATTACTGGTCGTATCGTAAACATCTTCAGATGACGCTACGATTCGATCAGTTACAAGTTCCCGGCCATAGGTCTTGTTGGCGGGAGTGCCACCGGTAGTCCCTACCAGGACTTAAATCACGATGCCATGGGAGCTCAACGGATCTTGGTCCGGGCCTGACTTGTTGAGGTAGGCCTCCTTGTGGGAGCGTCATGGTGGCTGTGGCTTAAACCCAAAGTCGCGGGAAGGGTGCTGTGACCCTAAGAACAGTAAGAGGTTTTAAATCGACTTCGGCCTACACCAAGGGTGGAAATTGTTCCTCCAACACAAATTCTCCTTTGGTATCTCAAGAAGGCGGCAAAGCGATGGCAAGGCGTATACTTGCTCCCATGGATGTATGGGCATCCCGTAAACTTAAGTCTTCCCTACAGGTGTTTACGTTAGAAACCAGAGACTATGTTGGTGGTCATATTATGAACAATATACAAAAGCGGTCTACTGATGCCCAGCCTGGTCAGCCTGCAGAAAAGTTCGTCTAACCATACGGTGTCGAAAGCCTTTTCCAAATCAACCAAATATCTAGTGCACTGGTTCTTGATTTTATTCCATTGGATATCTGACACCATCCGGAACTATATTTTCGTCCTCATACCTTACTGACATTCGGGATGGGATAAACCACTGCAGTTTGTCGAAGCACAATGTTCGATATTTCATCGATTCCCACCGATTTGTTGCTTCTTATTGTGTCAAAGATCTCGTGGAGTTCTTCATTTGAAATGAACAGGGGTAGGTCCCCTTCATTGGCGATGTTGTTATTTGCCATATTCTCATTACTGAACTGGGTGTAACCCGACATCTCGAATCGCCGGTTCTGTATGTCATTTCGTTGATAGAAATTGTGCAGAAGAAAGAACTCGATTCTCCATTTCATCATTTGAACCAATGATATCATGGTTTGGGGAATTTTAAGACACTGTAGGTCGTTTTGATTTTTTATCCGAAATATTTTATTTATTTTCGGGAACCTACTCAGGTTGCTGGAATTTACAGCCCGCCGAATTCTGTTGTTCCAGTATAAGCTTACAGATGCTCTGTAATTCTCTCTTATAAATAGTTGGAGGTTTGCATTTAAAGTTCTGTCTACGGTATCATGTGAACGCCTTAGGCTCTTCGTCAATAGTATTAGCAGCCCTGATCTGTCCGATCTTAGGCCAGGAAAGTCCACCGTAGATGAACTATTCGGAAGATATTGAACAAAAAACCCAAGAGTTCCAAGTCGATACACACAGCTTCTTCATTGATTTCAAAGCCCTATATAACAGCATCATTACATAGAGGCGAACTATTCGAAGTCATGCCTAGTTGTGTCTTCCCTGCCAAGCTCATAGGATCCCTGCACACTCCTATGATGAAGAATGCTCGCTGCTCCTTCAAAGCCGATAATGATAAAACCGAAACCTTAACTGTCAGAAATGTCAGAAAAGACTGTCGAAGACAGGACGGGGGGCACACCAACACCATCCTGGCGATTTGAATTTAAAGTTCTGAATCCATTGAGGAAGTGTCTCCTCGATCCCAAATACAGACATTTTCGACAAAATGGCATGACGGAAACTCTGTCAAATATCTTTGAAATGTCATGTGCAAATATGGAGCTTTTTTCAGATTGGTGTAGACATAGGCGAGGAGGCTGAAAAAACGATTACCGAACTTAGTGCGCAAAAGATCGGTTGTTAGATGAGATATGTGGCATAACGCATCTTTCTGCTGAAACCAATGAACGTCCAAGTCCATGCCTTCAATATCAACTCACACAGATTCGGTAGTCATGGCTCTGTAGCGCTCACCGTTGATCGAACTGGCGTTTCCAGCTGCATTTTAATAGTAAAATTCGCCAATGCCACTCTCTGCGAATGCATTGGCTTCTCAACAATCACGTGTGGGTTTTCCGACCCTCAGATTCGGCAATTTTGTTTGTTAAGACAGCCCCGCGGGGACAGCCCTCGTCAGAAAAAATGATTTTTCGGCCAAATTCGACGTCCAATTCGAGCTGCTGTAAGACCCAAACTGAGAAGCGACTACGAGACCATCTACCTTCAATCGCTGAGCCAATTGGACTTTGTAAGGGAATAATCTGAGAGCTTTGTGCAAAATTCTCATCAGGCTGGTGCGTGAAATGTTGAGCTGTTGAGATCGATGGCGAGTTGATGTTCCTGGATTTAGTAGAACACTATCGGTCTCAGCAGCCACAGATGACGGGGACTGTGAGTGATGTCCGCAAGGTAGCCAGTCTTACATACTTTTTGTATAAACTTGCGTGCATCAGGCGCAGTGGGTGTTTCATTTCATCCAAAACTTATTTTCAACAAACGCATTATTTGGGCAACACAGTATCAAGCATAAAGCTATTCATTTCGTATGGTATGAGGTATGAAACTGGCTGATAGTCAAGATTTCGAGCGGGAAAGAGCTCTTAGTGTACCACTCATGGACCACTCAGTACAACATACTCCTATGCTCTGTCCTGTCCCCGTCTTTACTTCTTTCTTGCTACTTTCATATTCGAACTCAAGACGTACATTATCAATTTCGGTATTTCCACTACACTTTGCCTCCTAGGCTCTTACTGAGATCTTCGCTATCAAGAAAGGATTTAGGTAGGCGACGTACCATAATGTAATTTATTTAACATCGCTCTTCTGCAAAACTCACTAACACCAGACGCACAATCTTTTGAAAGCCCGTTCAAGTACTAGCGCACGCACGATAGGCATGTAATCAAAAACACACACGATGTCAGTAACACGTATCCCTTCGGAAGCGGCAAGGATGGACTCAACAGTCAACGAGGGCAAGAAAGAATATGTACTGCCTACAAAAAGGGACATCCAACTTAGATGCTTCAAACACAATGAAGTGAATATAGGGAATTTTTCAACTTAGGCAATGACACTAGTTCTGAGAAGCAATGAGGAATAGCTTTTACCGAATCACTGGCTGAGAACACAGTTGAGTAGCATGGCACTTTCTCGATCAAGTAAGATCCAAGATGTTAATTTATTTATTTTATTTTTCAAAGGATCGATACAATTAAATTTGTAGGATTTTACGCAGGGGTACTATGCCCATATGGCGTTTTCTATCAAAAGCACATGGTGTACGGAGTGGTTCCCCATCTAGGAATTTACCGCGCTCAATTTCGGTGATCTAGTGGGAACCGATGCAGTCATGTAATTTTAAAATTATTGGCACTCAAAAAAAAATCGAGAAATCTTTCAAGTACTGTGTCCGCAAATCTTTGCCTTTCTTCGATTTTTTTTTGCCACGTAACGCTGAGTAACTCTTCTGTAAATTACAGTCCAACACTGAAGCATAACTCTATCGGTTTTAACTAAAATATTGCTTTTTGTCCATCCATATATCTGAAAATCATTAACCACCCAACTTGAACTGACTGTACTGAGAAAAAATTGTACTATGTCATTTTGGCAAGTAACTTTAAAAGATGGCGTATTTAGTCTGAATTCCAAAATGGTATGACACTTACTAGACTAATGCTTAATTGAAAAAAAAAATATAGTTTTTTAAAGAAACCCGATTCATAGTTAGTTCTTTTTAATAAGGTAAAATGAGTATCAAGTGTGAGCGAGACAGACAGTGACGGAGTGATTGAGACGGATAAACACGCCATTTCGACTAGTGTGAAAGTGTGTGCGAAACAGATAGATATACCACCTTTGTCATTTCATTTCATTTTTTCCCCGTCACAGAGTACACAGAACACTTCATTCTCTTCGTGTATACTCTCAGAATCGCCATCCACCGATCTTTGTATCTTACAACAAATGTTCGAACTGTTTGCCTTCAGCGGCAATACAAGCTCTGCATCTTCTTACAAATGATCTGGTAATAAGACGGGCACATCTTCTGGAGTTGATGTCTTCAACAGCTTCTGGAATTTTTTGTCGCAGCTCGTTTAAATTTTCTATCGGCTTAGAATAAACTTTTTCTTTTACTGCTCACCAGTAAAAAAAATCGAATGGATTTAAATCAGGTGAACGGTCTGTTCACGGAATTGTACCAGATCGCCCTATCCACCTGTTGGAGTATTCCCGATCGAGGAATTCTCGTATCTTGTTGATACCACATGCACGCATAAATATTTAGTAGCACGTCTTCCAATAAATTTGGTAAGCGGTTCTCCAAAAAATCTAAATAAACCTCGGCATTGAAATTCTGCGGCAGCTCGAGTGGGCCAATAATTCTACCATTCAAAATTCCCGTCCATATGTTTATATTAAAACGGTAGTGTGATCTAATTTCCCGCATCAAATGTGAATTTTCCACGTGCCATTCGTGGAAGTTGATTCGTTCGACCATAGAATTTTTCCGAAGAATCTCGGATCTTCTCTGAACCTCTGCAACATCGTTTGAAAAAATTGCACGCTTTCTGGATAATCTCGGGGTAGCAGACTTTGGACTCGTAGAGGTACGAATGGAGCTGGTTTTTCCTTAGAATTCGGTGTGCTGTACTTCTGGGCACTCCTATGCTTTCTTCAATTGCACGTACTGAGGTACTAGGGTCTTGTACGACTGCTTGTAAAACTTCGTCCTCGTAGGGCATGACGAGACTTCCCTCACTAACCATTAGATTTGGAAATCGACCCTCTGAGAATGACCGGTGCACATTCACAAACACTCGATCTCTATCTCTTTCACTCACACTAGCCGAAATGGAGTGTTTATCGGTCTCAATCACACCGTCACTGTCTGTCTCGCTCACACTTGGTACCCATTTTGTGCCGCTGAGCAACATCCCTCCTGTCGCGACTCCCTACCGCTCTACTGAACCGGAGACGCTCCGCACTGCCATGTGCGACGTCTCTGTTGTAGTTGAGTCGCCTGTCCGCAGCTGTTCGAGCGACGTGGAAGATTAGCTGCACCGTCAATCTGTCCTGGATCAGACCTTTACTATCTAGATAGAGAAACGCTTCTGGAGGAATAAAGCCGCCAAAGTGAACTCTCCCATGCTACATATAATTGGGGTAGTAAGCCCCTAAGATCAGGTTGCCCGATGAGGTCTTGCAACGTGCCTTCGAGTCAACTTAATGACGAAATTGTCCACTCTTATTAGATTCGCCATATTATACAAAACCTCATTGGGATAGAGTTGTATGTACTCAGACTCTGGTGTTCTGTATAAGCGAAGACAAGTCCTAAGACAAGCCCTCTCAAACACCCGAATCTTTTCCAATAAACTCGCTCAAACGTTGAACCACACACAATCATAGGCCGGATAAGGGCCATGTAGCAGATCACCTTCATCCTCGCATCGAGTTGGCTGTTATAAAACAGTCTCTTTGTAAGGGCAAAAGCACCTTTGGCTTTGGCCAGAGGAACATCTATATGTTTGTTAAAATATTGATCCAGCCCGATCCCAAGGTATCTGACTACATTTCGACAAACAAGTGGCTGTCCATGTTGTCCGACGATAGAGAACTTTCGCCAATTCTTTCTGGTATCCCTAGAGGCCCCAGACAAAGGCGTCCTAAACAGAATGGTTTCCTACTTCTGAAAGTTGATTTTCAACTTCCAGTCGTCGCAATATCGCTTAATTTTGTCGAAGTCACGTTGCAAAAGTATGTTAATGACCTCAATCTTTGGACCTGATCTGTACGCGATTAAGTCGTCTGCGTACGCTATGGCATGGTGAAGTGAACCTATCAGATCACTTGTGTAAATGTTGAACAGGATCGGCGAATTTACCGCACCTTGTTGCAGACCGTTTTTAATGTTAAATGTTAAACGATGAACTGTCTACTGGAGAGCATATTAAAAAGAATATACAGCAGTGGTTTACTAATGCCCATCCTGTCCAGCTTGAAGAAGAGTCCCTCTAACCATACGGTATCGAAGGCCTTTTCCAAGTCAATCAGGCAGGCACCAGTGCACTGTTTCTTGCCTTTGCTCTTTTGGATATCAGAAACCAGTTTAGACGCAGCATGAATGATATCATGCCCCGCCTTGAAACCGAATTGATTATCCGGAACTATATGTTTGTCCTCAACCCACTTAGTCAGGACTCTATTGATCACCTTCTCGAAAACCTTACTGATGTTTGGGAGAAGACTGATCGAGCGGAGATTCGCCGGATTGGAAATATCTTTATTCCTTTTGGGAATGGGATGTACCACCGCAGTTTTCCAATGCGCTGCATAATGTGCATTATTCATTGCATTATTAAACAGGGTGGTATAAATGTCCACCGCTTCTATTGGGAGATGTCGAAGCACAATGTTCGGTATTTCATCGGTTCCCACTGATTTCTTACTTCTAAGCGATTCGAAGATCGTTTGGACCTCTTAGTTCGAACTGAAGGGGGTAGTACCCTATCGTTGGTGATGACGTTATTTAATATATTCTCGTCACTAAACTGGGAGACGCCCGAGCTCCCGAATCGCCAATCCTTTATTTCATTTCGAAGGTAGAAATTGTGCACAAGGACTCGGTTCTCCAGGTCGTGGTTCGGGCCAGTGATAACATTCGCCTTGTACACTTCCTGGAAAGTCGCTTCTATAGCCTCTACCTGCTCTTGCGGATCCTCGATCACAAAGAAGTTGTCATCATCAACGGCCTCATTTGGATCAATGCCTGCTGCTACAAGTATTTGTCCGTTGTTCGTCGTTCAGGCAATTTAGAGACATGGAAGGTCGTTCTGATTATTTCTCCGAAATAGTTTATTTATTTGCGGGAACATATTCGGGTTGCTGGTGTTGACAGACCGAATTTTGTTGTTCCAATACAAACTTACTGAATTTCTTCAATTTTCCTTTATTAATGTTTGGAGGTTTTTAATCGACGACTTCAATGTCATGATCTCCGGGTTATGTCTGTCAGTAAACTGTCTGTACAAGGTTTTTAGTCTTGACAGCAGCCTACTTTTTTGTCGGTGCAGTGCGTCAGTGCTTTCAGTGTATCGAGGCCGTAGACAAGATGTTAATTATCAGTTTTTTGGATAACCTGTGATCTCATCTTTTTAGACGGTGTATAATGCAAGAGATATTGTACAATGATGAGCTGTACTATATCGACCTAGCCTACAGCCCGAATACAACTGCTAAGGTGGCTCCATCTCGAAGAATCTTTGAATCTTTACTGGAGTAAGGGCGTAGTAGATGAATACATCAACTCAGGTGCCGCATAATTAAAAAAATCTCCAAAACCAGCTTGTCGTTCAATACTCAAGACAGCTAACTAACAATCGAAATATCATCGATTAAGGTACTTGTTGGTCACTGCTAAGGTCTGCCTAGGACCGTACTGCCATCTGAAGTAAACTAATGTAAGTTTTTGTGAAGAAAGTGACGGGCATTACAATGAGAGTAAGCATTAAAATGAACAGACCAATGACCCCTAGTTGGGTTTAATTGTTATATTAGAGAAGGACAAGCTATCAGTCCATCTGTAATTAAATATCTCCTTATGGAAAGAAGTTTGCCTTGTGTCCTATAATTCGGACGACCAGTGAGTCATCATGCATACGAGATAGTCATTAGTGTATAAATTGAAGACTAACAATAACCCCGATCGATTTTGTTGACTTACGGAGCCGACAGATCTTAAATGCGATTAATTCTGATTTATTTATAATTTTCGTTATTAGATATCCTCCTCTTCCTTCGTCATATGAGCGACTTATTTCGATGTCATCATGACGATGACTAGGACTCAGGTCGAGAAGTCATCATCAATCTAAATCCGAATCGAAAAGCGAACAATTCTTGACATATCAGTGTTTGCACTTAGAATCACGCACAAGCACGTTAATAAGTTTTATCATGACACCCCTTGAGAGGAAATTCCATTAAATACCCACACCCCTCTTGAACTGGGTTTCGGAGATTTCTGCCCACCCCACAATTTAGCTTAATGTCTTTGCTCGGCATACGGAATGGCTAATGCAGACGGCAACATGTGGTGCTACCTTTAAAACGTAGACCTAATTTGAATTTAACAAAATTCATGTTCCTTTGCAGGTGTGAGTCTGGCAAATATTTACTCACAGCGAGGTTAACGCGAAACTAGACACAAAAGACAGGAAGTATGACAGTAAAAAAAGAAAAATCAACCCCTTTGCCCGAAACGTAAAAATTGTGACGCGGAGAACCGTATCTATGTCGTTTTACGAGTACATTCCGTTTATCGAACTCCAGAAGTAGGGCACTCACCTCCACCCGCATTTTTATTTACATAGCTTTCAATTCAAGCAAGTGTGGAAGTGGGGGTATTAGGCCATAGAGTCATGTTTATGTAACACTTTCCTAGAAGCATGAACCATGTAAATATACACTGATCCGTGTACATTTCGTTAATATCCCTGTCTACACACAGACAGAATACAACATGCAAATATCATCCCTTCGTCTATCTCTACCCACAATACGAGTACCATCGTCCAGCACTTATCCACAGTCGGGAAGGAATATAAATTTGTACACACAAACGTATTTCCGAGTATATGAGAAGTATTCGGCTACTGTGCTCCTGTTTGGAAAGCTTTTTTTCTATTTTCTATGTCGTGCATGCCAAGTGCAAGCCTTGAAATAATGCATTATGCATTCCAATGCATTGACCCTGACAGTGTGGAATGCTTGTTTTGTGGTGATTTATTTTACTGCCATGCCTCTTGCGAATGAGGCACACGGACACGAATTTTGTGGCAATACATTTGCACACCGAATCACTGCACTTGATTTTGTATAGAAAGTGGGCGACTCAAATGTTCTCCTTCAGTGTAACGTAACATAATTGCTCGGAAATTTGTGGTAATTGGTTGGTTGCAGTTTATTATTTAGCTGTCAGTTGCTGCTTTGCTTCTGCTACCCCAAAATCTGTGCATTTTCGAGTGATTTAGATGGGCAAATACGTTTCCAAGGGGGTGATTAGGAAATGAATAATTGAATCCGATTAGAAAGATTTTGGTAATTATTTACAATTACAAGTTACAAGCGGTAAGCCGATATGTGTCATTATCCATCATATCATTATATCGAATCCTTCTGTAACAAATCTGAGCCTATGTTTCCGTTGGTTCATTAGTCAGCGATTTCTACTATGCCATTGTCTGGATCAGGGTGTAACATTTAAAGGAAGGCGTTTTACTACTTAAGCAACTGGCCATTGACTTCGATACACTTTTGCCAGCGAGATAATAATAGAGGGTAACCAGATAGTAATGATAGTTTTTGCAATTGTTGTGTTTCAGCAGCTGTCAAAGTTACCAATGAAATCCAACTGTTAAAATATTCAGTAAGGTCTGCCATTTCATTATGCCTCCTTTTATGCATGTGTAGTATGTACTTATACATCCATAGATATGAGATTGTGGTGGAGGTTCTTGCCTAATCTGTAGAGAGTCTGTTGACTCAGCAAGAGCGCTTCCACTTCTTTGAATTCCAAAGAGGTCTCCGCACAGCGCAAATTGCTGTGGAAGCTCTCATGAAGGTGACAGAACCTGGCGTTGACCTGAAGAATATCAAAGTTATCAATAGTTTGGGTCGGTTGTAATGTTTTGCTTGCCGAAAAGTTTATCTTAAGAGATGCTGTTTCTGGTTGGGCACAACACTTCTTTGACAAAATCAAGTGATTAGTCATTGGGGATTCCGAGCTGAAATATATCAAATTTGTTTGCAAAACTTTAAACTGTCATCCAGTCGCTTGTCGGTATCACTTTGTCGCTGAGAGTCTAGTACACGCTGACCTATGTGAAAAATCACCAGCTCCAACAAATAAGTCCTTGTAGAAGATCTAGTCCATAGCACGATGCGTTGTGTGTTCTCTGTTGCTTAGCTAAGCGACTTTTTCAAATTTGTGGTGGAGGCGCCTATTCTGAGCCAGTTGAAGGAGTCGAAGCTTTTTGCCTCCGTATATGGTAAATACTGATGCCATTCCACCCATTTTGGCTGGGAATGCATATCTTGATCCAATTGCCACTGTGACAGAATTGAGAAATCGTCATGCTCGGGGTGGGAAGAATGCCGTTATTAGCAAGCATAAAAGTATTGTACTATTACAAATATTTTCGCCAAGCGATATCTCTAGCCGCAGAGACAGTTAGATCGATTTTGAAAATTGATAAAATTATCAACAGCATGGGTCAGGTCATTCCCTCACCATGTGCTTGGTTTCGGCTTCCACGATCAACACCATTCGTATTAATACTTCACCTGATAACTCGCCAGCTCGATAACTCGATCTTTTTAAATTTTGATTCAATAAAAATGGGTTTCAATGATTGGACAACACATTTTCCTTACTTGCTGCCATCTATCGCGTGGATATGCAGGAAATAGCTTGTGAAATTGTTTTAGTCGATTTCTCGAAAGCATAACAAATAGGGGTAGCTAGTTCTTGCACTCGGGTGACGATTACATCTTTTATGTATCCTCAAGCGTCTAGTTTCCCTTTCATTCTACAATAGTTAGGATTGAATGGGGGTATGAGAATATGTGCAATATTATACAGCCTTTCTATCTTTTACATCCAACGTAATGACACCACAGCTCCTGTTGCTGCAAAAATACGAAGTTGACTTTCTTTTTACTCAGAAATAGCTTCGTCTGAAATCGGAGATTAGTAAGGATTATAGACTAATCTTCTATACTTGTCATGTGGTGCTGGTATCTTCGCGGGAAACGATGGCATTATGACTTTGGGTCCACTTGATTCGGTCACACCCGCAATCTTGATGATAACGGTTTAAACTGTGAAGAATAGATGAAGATGGCAAAGTATAAGGTGATCATTGCTATGATCGTTTTTCTAGTCGTTATGTTTCAGCAGCAGTTAAAGTTACCAATGACATCCATCTGTCAAAATATTCAGTAAGGTCTGCCATTTCATCATGCATCCAGCTCAACTGCAAATACGTAACGTGAATTTCGTCGTGAGGTCGGTCATCATCATGGTTTCAGTGTGCTGGCAATTCGTAGCACCGTGGAAAAGTTTGAGCGTGAGTACGCTCTTTTGGATCTTAAGCCACCAACCAGACACAGAGACTGCTGCGAAATGAAGAAGAAATCCCAGAAGTGCCGATTCGGCAGCGATCAGCCGAATTGGGCATCGCCAGAGACTTAACTCGGTTAATTTTGCGTTTGAATTTGGGCTTACATCCATATCAGATTGTGCTGACGCAAGAATTGAAGCCAGACGACTATAGACAACGCTGTAAGTTGGAAAATTGGGCTTTGGAAATGTTGGTTGGAGATCCGGACTTTGGCCAAAAAATCATCTTCTCTTAGAGACACAGTTACCGTCAATGGTCGCAGGTATACAGCGATATTAACCGACTTTCTGTAATCAGAGCTCGACAAAATCGATATAACCGAGCTGTAGTTCCACCAAGATGCCGCTGCATGTCATACAAGCAACACAACGCTCGAAGTTGTGAAGGAGAAATTTGGAGACTGGGACATCTCACGGCGAGCGTTCATCAATTGGCCACCGCGATCATGCGATTTGACACCACGCTATTACCGGAATAACGCCATACATATTGGGCGGAGTCACCAAAAATTGGACTGACCGCTTAAAGACCTCCCAAAGAAGTCGAGGTGGCAATTTGAATGATGTACTATTCCACACATATGAACGTAGCTTCAAAATAAAGCCAGAATCAAGTTAATATCTCACACCGTTGTTGTTTTATTTAATTTTCTTTTTTCCTATAGTTCTTATCTGGTCACCCTATACATTGAAGTCCTTCGTATAAATACGAGAATTCCTTGACCCATTGAAGTCTTAAAATGAAAATAAAAAGAAAGGCATTTTAGACAGCTGCTTTGTCCATATACAGTGGCTAAAGCAAATGCTAGTCCGTTGGTATGAGGTCTGGCGAGAAACTTGAGGGAGGTTTTTTTTTATAATAAGCACGCGAATAGATCAGCAGTTTTGAACCACGCTTTTGGTTTTTTTTCAGAAGACTCAGACAAAGAACTAGTGCATTGTACTCCTTGGATTGTTCCTTTTACTGAAAGTTCTCAGTCGTTCGAAGAAAGCAAACTTAGCTTTCCAATGATAAAGTGCCTACAGTATTAACATCCACCTCATCAGCCACGAGTACTATACCTGCGGGTTGATGCGAGGGTCAGCCGAACACTCACTTTCACAGAATCGTCGTATGACATTATGTCACTTATACCCAGCACACTAAGGTGCTTAGCAAAAGCGTAATGCCCCGTCAAGACACCAGTAAGCGCCCTGCGGACTTTCCTACTGACGGACAGCAGAAAGGCCACCGATCTCTTAGAGACATCGGACAGCGGGGCATTTTTAACAGTTTTTTTTCCTGCTTAACCCCTCAAGTCGAAATGACGAGTGTCGGCCGCAAACATTTTCCGTGTCAAATTCGATATTGACGGGCGATTGCCCGCCGCATATTTAAATGCTTCAAAAGTATATAGTGTTTTTTTAAGAGATTTAGTTTTTTTTTAATCTGGCAACACTGTTTCTACAAAAATATGAAAAAAAAAACTAATTCTTATCTCACATCTAATGTCCTAGATATATGTCGATGGTCCCATTATGAAGGTTTTTAGTACTCAATAAGTCACAGTCATTTAATGCTGATAATGGACTGCTTTCACTGTCATCCTGCATGAAGTGTCGCCACAGTTCTTGCAAATACTTCCTCTCCTCTAGAGTGGTAACTTGAACTGAAGGAGGTTCATCAATTTCCTTAATAATGGGGTCCTCAATGTCCATATTCGCGGTGGCATTGCTAGTTACTATCAAGGGATAGGTTAATAGGTGCTTTCAATATCTGTTGGACGTGGATGAAACGTAGGAGACTGTTTACGTCCATATTTTTTAGGTCGTTTAGGTCATTGTAGAAGAAAGCTCCTAGATGAAGTTATCTTCTCTGGAAGAGAGCTGGACATGTACAGAGTAGATGGAAGACTGTCTCCTCTTCCTCCTCGTCCATGAAGCTTCTAAAGAAATCGTTTGTAAAAGCACCAAGCCTTCTTGCGTGCTTGCCTATGAGGCAGTGTCTGATGATGTCACCCATGATGGCGCTGAGAAATTTCCTATTTAAATGGATCAGACCCTTCGAGCGATTCGGATCGAGCTTTGGCCAGATCTGTTTAGGGGCTAGACATGTTGGTTCAACAGTCCACCTAAGGTATGTTCTTTTATTGGCATCCAGCTTTAATATTAATTGGTGTACCTATGCTACACTTTTTCGATAGAATAGGTAGAGTGGTGGAATGCTTCTGTGGCCCGGCACCCAGCAAACATGAAGGTTGAATTGCTCTGCCATCTCCATAAGAGATGATCGGCATACAAGGGCGGTTTTAGAATTTAATCCGACAGGACACGGCTTCTTTAACTGTCAAAATTTCCGCCAGGAACACTCCACAGTGACTTGGAGGACGAAAAGAGAAGCTTAGATTGAGCTTATCTGTGAAAACACAGCCTCCAGTGCCGCTATCGGCTTTAGATCCATCTGTATAGAAATGGACTGGCTTTTCCTCCATGAAAGCATCTTCCTTCCAGAAGGACCTAGAGGGGAAGCTTACATGGAAGTCTTTGTCAAACCAAAGTTCAGGTACGGTGTAATCGATGATCTCTGTCAGGATTCCTAATATATTGTTTGACCACTGTGTGGACAAATAGCTATAGTCGCCGTTGCTTGCTTGCTAAAGATATCAAGGGGTGTCAGGTGAAACAGAATATCTAATGCCGCGGAGGGAGTAGAACGTAGACTCTGCTTAGTTTGCTGCAGTTGACTTCATTGTCTAAGGTTGTCCGCCAGGCAACAACCCCGTAGGTGAGTATCGACCCTATGACCGAGATGTATAGCCAGTGGGTTATGCGAGGTTGAAGGCCCCATTTGTTCCCAATAGCTTTTTTGCAAGAGAATAATGCTATAATATAGATATCAATCAGCCGTTCTAGAGCTTTTAGAAGGAAAGATGATAGACTTATAGGTCGGAAGTCCTTTGGGACAACATGAGAACATTTTCCGGCTTTGGGAATGAAAACAACATTGACTTCTCGCCATGACAGTGGAATACGGATTAGTTCTACACAGCTCCTCATGATATTCCCTAGCATAGGGAGGATAATATCTGAGGACCTTTGTAGCTCGGCAGGTATTATACCGTCCGGACAAGCAGACTGGAAGCTATGCAGCGCCTAGAGCAGTTTGTCTCTTGTAATCTGACCATGAATTTCTGTTGCAGTAGTCCTGTTTGGGTTGCTACGGGCCGCGAATTGGGAGCTACCTGGAAAGTGGAAAGTGGGTGTCCAGTAGCAGTTTGAGTGATTCACCACATGAGGTTGTCCAAGCGCCATCGGTTTTTTTTTTCAAACAGCTAAGCATCATAAGATTTGTAGAGAGGAATTTTTTAGCCGCGACGCCTCAGACGTTTCTGTTTTTTTGTCACAGAATGACCTCCAGGATTGTCGGTTTGCCTTCCTCAGTTGTTTTTTAGATATATTGAGGTTGAAAAGTTTTCTGCAAGTATTTCTAAGCAGTCCCAGTGCTGATGTCCACCAGTGCGGGTTTTTCTTGCCTCTAGGTTGAATAAGAGGACAGGAAGCGGCTATAGCCTGATTGAGAACCCGGGTGAATTCCTTGACTTTCATGTCATGCTCATTGGTGTCACGTGGAGGACTTAAGAGTTCAGAGGATATTGTTTCTGACAGTATTCCTCTGTGTTAGCCGAATTGTTAATAAATAGAAGTATTCTCCTTGAACTTTTTCATAATTCCGCATCCCAATTCGAAAGCCATTTGGTGAAATTATTCACGAGTTCTTATTGGTGTAAAACAGAACTGGTAAAGTGTTCATTTAGACCACCTAGGCTTAACAGCTTTTACAATAACTTAGAGCTTCCGTTTATCACTTCCCTACATATTACAGCACTAGAACATAGTAACACGATCCATTGCTTTTTTGAGCCTGATCGTTCATCGTATTTATAGCTCAAATAACAATTCATCCTTTTTTCGTTTCCGTTCTTCTTGATTTGTTCCAGTTAAGCGGCTGTCCTGAGAAAGCGATGTCCCTATAAAGCGGAGTACATGTTTCTTCCTGGTAGGCCTCGTGACGTTGTAGTCATATAGTCCATTTTTTGAACTGTTTGTTAACAATTGAACTTTTATTGAAATAAAAACACATCGTATTTTCTGTGGGTTACACATCTCAATACCTGTTTCTTGAAAAAGAAGGATTTTAACGAAGCTATGGTTGGAAGATGCTTCTGAATTAACTGCTGCATGTGATTTTCCTGAAGCTACTAAAGGATTTTGTTTTCTGCTACAAAGGCTTGGTTTCTTCAACAGTCCGTTTTCCCTTGTATATTGCCGCAATACTTCCCATCAATTTATTTTTGTATGGCGAAGTTGTCAGAACAGTTGAAGTTGTCGGTCCTCCTCTAGGGTTACTAAGTGTTTGTTTTATTGGTAGTGGCGGAGATGTCATAATTCCCAAGGAGTCACATAATCTGACACTGCCACGGAGGCAGTGTGTTGTGGAATTAGTTGTACCGAAGGTATGAAATGTCGCGGCTCAGTATCAGAAGGGTGGCAAGGAGAAAGATATTTACTCGTGATAGGAATTATATCAGCTGAGATAACGCTTTAGAAATAGGCGTCCTTTCGAGTTGAGCCAGGATTCGATGCAGCTGAAAATTAAATAGATTATCAATGAATTCCAGTGCACTTAAATCCATTTATGTCAATCTGGCCCTGGCTTTCAAGAAAAGTCCTACCAAATTATGCTGAGTTACTTTCCGTACACTTTTCTGGGAAAAAAGTCTTATTTCGTCGTTGTAATAAACTTTTAATGGACCCATAAATGTCTTATCTAACGGCGGCTTATAGTATTATAGCTTGAATTTGGTGGTAATGATATGATTACTACTCTGTTATCCCATTTTAATATTTCGGGTAAGACTGCAGTGTCCATCCAAAGCAGGGAGAACTCGGTTTTCTCTTGAAGGTTTTTGTAAGACCAAAAAGATACAAAAGTTCACTGTTGTGGACTTATAGTGTGCATAGCAAATGAAGAGTGTAAGCTACAGCAGAATGCAACGATCGCTGGTTAATAATACTGCACACGGGAAGGAAGGAATCGCAATGCCTGTAAACAAAAGGAACAATTGGAAACAGTTGGTCAATCACCGACCAAAGAAGAGCAAATAAGTGTAGGATGTATATCAGACCATGACTATCCAGTTCGATGATAGCCTCCAAAATTTGCCAACGAAGCCGGATATTGAGGGGTCATCGATGGAGCTCGTAACCTGAGAGAGGTTAATGAGTTACAAAACAAATAAAGCTCCTTAACAGGGAAACAAATAACCGCAATGTAGTTGTCCATATTCCAATAGAAAAGGCGACATGTTTGGATTTTCCTGAGTCAAATCCGCAAAAAATCTTACATCCAGCAATAATATAGCAAATGTGTTGGTGCACCTTAGCAAAAACGAGTATGGTGCCCCCATTTTGAAGGCTTCGGGAAAACTTCGAGGTACAGGCGTTATAATCCACAGAGATCGCTCGGTGGGAGAAGGGTGGAGACACATGGAAATCAATTGTTAGTGCTCGAACTGTTGGGAGGAAATTTAGCGAAGCGTTTTTAATTATAAAGGTGTCTCGCGAAGTAAATATTAGCATCAGGTGCGTTTTCTTGCCATCGGTAATATCGGCTCTTAGTTTTCGACAGCACTCTCAGATTTTCATATTCGTTCGCGGACTCACGTTCCTGTTCTTCGGCTGTAGAACGGGAACGACAGCGTATGCTAAGCCCATTAAATTCCGATATAAACAGCATCACCAGAATGGAATTTAACGCTCTCAAAAGCACAATGTTGTCTGCTGTGATTAAAGCGAAATCCGAACACCCAGCCACTATCCATGAATGGCACTTACACCGTTGAAACCGAAAAGTTTTCCATTCTCGGTATGTATGTCAAATGTCAATGACAACCTACGTCGGAATGACCACATATTTGATGTCACCAATAATGCTGTGAAATGTCTAGGTTTTCTCAAGAAGTGTTAGAAATATTTCACCCCTTCTGATCTGGCCTCAGTATATAAGGCATTCATCCGCCCAAAATTAGAGTACAATTCTCTGCTAGATAGGATTCAAAACCATGCGATAAAACTAATGTCTCCTGTCTCACTTGGTGCTATTGCTAAATTCATCACCAGCGCTCTATTGAAATTGTCAGTGGCATTCTGCCCCTTCAAACCTTTAACCGTAACAGTCGTTACGTTATAACTGCTCATCAATTTACCCTCCATTTTCGGGTGTACATTGAAATATCCTGATTTGTTGCTAAGCCAAAGAACTCGCTTGTGGAATGCCCTGTCGAGCCCTTTATTTCCTAGTCATTATAACCTTCAAACATTCAAAACCAACGTACATCGGTACCTCTCTTTCTTTCGTCCGTGATGTATGCAAACATTTTAAGAGTACTTTAACGCCTTGAGCGCGAGCTAATGTAAAAAGAAAACAAAAGGACCTCAAACTACGTGAAATTGCTACCAAACGGATACAACATGAATCAATGGTCTCAAACAGAGAGCTTCGTAAACGCCTATATCGCAAGATAGAAAACTCTTCTGAAATGGGTATTTCAAGGGTCTGCTGTTTGGAAGATAATTAAGACTTGTCATGGCGAGGTAGATCATTAATCTTTTGCAGCGTGATTACTGATTTCCCCGCATGAGAAACAAAGTCAGAAGTTACATATCAGCCTGCATCGAATGAGCACGCCATAAATGACCTTTTGACAAAAAGGTATTATTTATAAAAACACTCCCGTACCATTTCATGCTCTTTAACTAGACCACTTAGGACCTTTTCCTAACAATTGTAATTAAATTTTGGAAATTATTGATGGTTTTATGAAATACGTGATAAACGAATGAATGACCTCGAAGTCCAGTCAGAATCATTACTGACAGAGGAACGAACGATTTGTAATGAATTCATGCAGGAACGAATCAACTAAAACAGCACAGCTTACTATTTGGCTTTTAACCTCGGGACCCGCTTGAAAATAAGGTTTTACAGGCGTTACAAGGCGAAAATCAAGAAGAGCAACCTTTAAACTTGGATGTGGTACGCCAGGAAACGAAAGCGACCATTGCCAAATCTCAAACAAAATAGAAGCATCCTACATCTCCGTATGTGGACAAGGAGGGCGATCTGGTCTTCATTGAGCGACCATCTGTATCTGCCGGAAAATCGCGTAAATTAGACCCAAAATATTAAGGCCCCTATATGATAACTGCAGTGTTGGATCATAAAAGATACGGAGTTCAGACGACATGGCGAAAATTTGAGTCTGTCTACTCATTTGACGTTATGAGAGCTTGGTGTCAAAACTTGGATGACGATAATTGTGCTGATGTTATCGATGATACAGAAGTCGAGGACGACTCTTAAGTTCATGAAGGCTGAGCTGTCGCCTTAACAATTGGCATTGTACCATTAATCAACAGCTTTGACATATTTTGTAGATAAACTGAAGGGTCTAATATTTTGAGCAATTAAAAATCTTTTACATAAAAAAATAAACGGCTTCCATGCATACATAAAAAGTCAACAAGTTATCCTTATGAAGTCTCAGGATTCATAAGGATACTGAACTAGTGAGCTTGCAGTGCAGGATTCTCAGAATTGGGTTGTTATAAGGAAATCTGTCAACTGTGGCGAAAAGCCACTGCTCTCATCGCTTTGTTAACGAATTCCGGAGTGAGAACTGATGAGTTATGAAAGGCTCCATTGATAACCTAAACAAAAGCAAATCTAAAATTAGATATGTCCAATTCCCGCTACGTAAGTCATACTATTATGTGAGCACACTAACAATATCATCTAGGACTTCAGTTATTCAGAAAAATATAGTTTCGATAACTGGTTTATTGTGAATACGAGTACAACTTCATAAAGATACGCTCGGAAACGTGCTCGCTTCCATTGCTTAAACTCGTGCCCGACTAGTGCTCCCCATGTACTACCTATTGTGTGAAATAATCCTTCAGTTTGCCATGTAGGGATATTATATCCTCACCTTACAGCAACTATGAGTTCAGACTATTGTTCACGTTTCGCTCTACTAAGCTAAAAAGGAATATCTTTAGTTTTTGAGCTAAGGATACTTTTATAAATATTTAAAAGCTCGTCCTTTCACGTACTTGGCAGATGTTACAGATATTTGCTGGAGCATTATCTACGCAATGTATCTGCATGATGCGAGTACAAAAGAACAACTCATATGAAATGGCATTTTTTTCGTAGAGCACGTCCTGGGAAAATGGTTTTTATGTGCTTACGTCAGTTGGGACTGTCGGCGGATGCAAATAAATTCCATTAAAAACATTTTTGCTATTTTGCAAGCTAAACTTAAAAACTCTGGTAATGGACGGCACACACTGAGGAAACAATCAAATAATTCATGTTGCGCATGCAGAAGTGATACGTGTGCCATAATAGGCGGCTTGCAAATTTTGCATATAGGTGAATTATGAATTGATATCCTGGAAAAAATGGAATATTACTCGTATATAGAAATATTGTAAATTTAAGCCACTCCAATTGGAATTATATTCCTAATAATTGTGAGAGAGAGTAACTAGCTAAGACTGGTGTAGAAATCCTATGGGATCTGATCTGATCTTTCTAGAGCCTTAGAACATAATTAAGGAAATCCTTTTGAGCCAAGTGACGAACAAAGTCCGAACCTGATTTAAAAGAAAATCTTTTGACAGCAAGTCTGATTTTTTCTCTTGATACGGGTACTCTCCTTTTGTTCGCCTTAAGTTTGCTTCTATTCTTAAGCGCACCAACGTGGATAAGGTACAAACCAGCAACATTTGCGCTTCTATGTATGCCTACGGTATTTGTAATTAAAGAGCTTTCTTTAGCCAAATCGTCAGCCTGGTAATTCCCTGGAGGTCACAATAACCTATTCTGTTACTTTTCTAGGAAGGGTGGACCCAGATCTCAACCAAAGAACCTCTTCAGTTAGTGCTATCTCTGCCAAATGTCTTCAGCTGCCTACTGCGAAATGGTTGAACTCCTATTCCTATTCCTCTACTACGTTGTCTCATCGGATTGGAATTGAAAACTCTTCGAGCCAGCGCACTAGTATTCAATCGTCGGGAAACAACCATCGTTGCAGTAATTCTGAGGACTCCTTGTCATTAATGTCACTAATCTTTAGCACTCAATAAGGTTATACGGACAAGGTGTTGAATTGGCGATTGGTAAAGGTTGCTGTGTTATTTGAGATTCCAAGGACGTACCTTGGCTACAACTGGGTAGTGGTAGTTTGAGTCTTCATTGACTTGGAATGTTCGAACATCTACAATATAATGCTAGAAGAGTGCCTTGCGTTGATCGTATAATGGTCAATTTGCTTCTTCACTGCTAGCTTGTGAGAGGTTAATGCATAAGATCACTTGCAGACCTGACTTCGTTCAGGGTATGCTTTCCGATTACGCTACTTCTGTCCTCATTTAGTATTAAAACCACATTTAGGGATCCAAATGTCTTACATTGTCTATTTCTTCTGGAGGGGCGTGGGGTCATATCAGCCCGATTTTGTAGAACATAGCCTTGCTCGCTAACGAACAGAAAGTTCAAAACTTCTTGTCTTAGTTTGACGCTTTTAAAAATTCGAACCTAAATAGGTGCTGCTTTTATTCACCACTGTCACCGTATATTTTTATCCACCTTCTGTCCAGCCCATCCCACCGCAGTTTTTGGAAGGCGGTGATACCTGCTTTTTAACAGCCTGTGGCCTTGGGTAGTTCGGCTGAATGCCCGAATATTTAAAGGACCGATCCTTAAGTTTCTGCACTTTTTTTATTTTGCGAGGTCGTCAACAGTGATTCGGTCCTTACTCACAGTCCTTGGGTGCTTCGAAGCAGTAGAGTTGTAATGTAGTTAGATAGTTTACACCAGGCATAACTCACAACCTGTAGTGCCAGGTTTTTTCTAAGATTCTTTGGGTGAAATAACCTGGAGCTAACCAGCCTATTTATTGTGCCCTTTTAATTACCTCCTTGCATGTCGTAGGTCTTGCTTCTGAGGTTCAGTTATTTCTAACTAAGCATTAGAGTCTTCTGTTTTTTTTTTTCGACAAATCAGATACCCTTAAACGCCCATACTGATGCAGGCTAAAATGGCAAAGGTATGCATAATACTGGGCTAGGCCGTCGTAATGGCCTCGGATAAAAACGGATTCACTGTTGACGACTCTTGCAAACGTATAAAGGACAACGACTATCAGATCTGGACGTGGAATGTTAGGCTCATTAACAGGCCACGTGCAACAGAACAATTAGCATAGGCCCTTGGCTACCACCATGCAGATATCATCGATATCCAGGTAGTGCGATGGGGTGGTCCGGAGAAAAAGAAAATGAAGAAAGTGCGCTGTATACGACGCTGTTTAAGAAAAGAATCAGCGCTTACTTAGATGCGGATTTGTCATATACAGCAGACTGAGGCAAGAAGTCTTGACATGACAATTCGCATCAAGGCTAGATTTGCTAGCATAAGCCTAATATGTGCCCATGCCACCGAAGAATGTTTTTACGGGCTCCTTAATAAGAATTGTGAACAATGTCCTAAGAACGACAATGTCAAATCTTTAATGTCAGGATAGGAGAGGACATCTTTATTAGGACAGTCGGTTAGCATAGCCTACGCGAGTTTTGAAGGTCTGGCAACAGACTTGGACTTTTAGATTTTGCGGGAGGACAAAATATCATTATAGGGAGCACACGGTTTCCTCCTCTCAATATACACAAGGTGATATGACATTCTCCGGATCATGAGACGCTAAATCAGATTAATCACATGGCGATATTCTGGACCTCCGAACCTTTCAACATTTGCTCGGAACACTACTTTGTTGCAGCCAAGGTTCGAATGCTTATTCCCAAGTGCCGACAAGAAGAACTACTTTGAGAAGATATAACGTAGAAAAGCTGCAATCGCAAGAGACCACCAGAATTTTCGCCGAACGCGTATCCCGAAATCTCTCAACAACTATGCTGCCAGCATCAAATACCGAAGACCAGTGGCAACGTTGCCAACGTGCCATCAGAGTTGCGACACAACTGATGTCCTATGTTTCAACCGACTGCTATTTGCTAAGAGATGGCGTAACTTGTATTATTCCATTAGAACATGCGTTGGAAAGCTACTGTACGTACGTCAATGACAATACGAGGGCATCCCCCCATCATATTCTTCGGATTAAGTATTTTCTGTTTCCTCACCTGAAGAAATGGCTCGGCGGAAGGAAGTTGAGATCCAGCGATAAAATCAACTCTCAAATAAACGATTATTTCGAGGACCTCGACAAATCTCGCTATTTGGAAACAATCAGCGAACTGGAGAAACATTGGACGAAACGTTTTTTGCTCAAAGTCATGTGCTTATTCGTAAGGCAATTGAAACTTAAATTCCAATCAACATTCTTAGGAATTATCGGAAGAAAAGTGATCAGATAATCATTAAAGCCAGCTTATCGCTCGGTTTTATAAAACAATGGTCTAAAGAATTGCAACCCCTATGTGACAAGATCACTTTACATTACCCTTGTTCGACCACTTCTCGAATATGTCAGCCAAGTATGGTTCCACTTTCAGTGAGTTCATACGAGGGTTTTAGGTCAGCTGGCAGCTATGCTGACGTGTGTTCTGCTGTTTCTACGTCCTCGTTGCACAGTCTGCATTTATTATCATGGTCATCAGGTGTTTTTTCACACGGCAGTGCCCTGTGAGGGAACCTGTGATCAGTCGAATGTGACTTCTACTTACTCGTAATTGTAGTAGTTCTTTTGTTTTTTTATGGCAACCGCTTGTTGCTTTTTTTCCTATAGCCAGGTTTTAATACATCATTTTATCGTATTGATAGTCCACAGAATGGTCTTGGCACCATGAATTGAGATGCGGATCCTTTTCTGGCTAGCTCGTCTGTTTTTTCATTCCCTTCGTATTCGCTACGTCTTGTCACCCAAAGAAAAAGATACATACATCTATAAAATTTAATTTTTAGATAGATAGTTCGAGAGGACATTCTTGAGTCGTCGAAATTCTGCAAATTCGAAGTTCGTGCATATGCAGATCATTATTGCTGTGGGGGTTGTCTGAAAAGACCGAACAATGATACAGGACATTTTTTCTCGAAATGTTTTTTTATTTCTTTACATAGTCTTCTTGTATCTCTACATCTCCCAGCGATGCTCCCATCTCTCTAACACGTCCAAATAGTACTTGGCGTTTTTCTCTGCAAAATAATTGTTCACGAAGGTGATTGCCTCCTCATTTGAAGAAAATCTCTGTCCTCCGAGCGCAGTTTTTAGATGAGGGAACAAAAGAAAGTCGCTGGGTGCTAGATCTGGTGAATAAGGTGGATGGTCAAGCAGTTTAAACCGTAATTCATGGATTTTCGCCATGGCAACCGCTGAGGTGTGAGACGGCGCGTTGTCTTGGTGAAACAGGATTTTCTTTTTCTGCAAATGTGGCCGTTCTTCCGCAATTTCTGCCTTCAACTTGGCAAGTAATGATGCGTAGTATGCTCCTGTAATGGTTTTTCCTTTTTGAAGATAATCGATTAAGATAACTCCTTTACTGTCCCAAAAAACAGTCGCCGTCACTTTCTCAGCCGAAAAAACAGTTTTTGCTTTTTTTGGAGCCGAGCCGCCCTTTGCAGTCCACTGTTTTGACTGAATTTTTGTTTCGGGCGTATAATGGTGTATCCAAGTTTCATCTACAGTAATTGATCGGCGCCAAAACTCGAATTTATTGCGCCTAAACTGCGCCAACAGAGTGTTGGAAATGTTCATTCGAACACCTTTTTGGTCTAACGTAAGCAAACGCGCGGACAGCTTTCTCATGCCTAAATCTTGATTTAATATGTAACAAACACGTTCTTTGGACATTTTCATATCCTCTACTATCCCTCTCACTGTAGTCGTAATTCGGCGGTTAGCACCATTTGGTGAACTTTAGCAATGTTATCGTCAGTGGTTGCAGTTTTTGGACGTCCCGAACGTTCATCATCTCCCAAGTTCTTACGGCCACGTTTAAATTCAGCTGCCCAACATTTCACTGTGGTAAATGTTGGTGCAGAGTCCCCATACACAGAGTCCAACTCATTTTTGATTTGCGTAGGCGTATTGCCTACCTAACAGCTCAATACTCAATTTTTTCCATTTTCACAAAAAACACTCACATCGACTCACTCAAACGGCTGTCAACTAAAAACTACGCGTCCAAAATGACTGAAACTTCGGTAAGTAACTGTCAAAAGATGCACAACTAGCATTCACTAGCACTTATTGACGAGTGCCGCTACTTTACGTTGAGGTCGGAAACTTTTCAGCCAACCCTCGTATATCCCGAATCGAGAACATTCATCGTCGTTTTGCTCGATTTACCCTTCGTGGACTACCCTGTTATGATCCCTCTATCTTACCTCCCTTCCGTGACCGCCTCAAGCTCCTTAACCTCAAACTAATACCCTCGAAAAACGCAGAGACGTAGGGTCATCCTCTTCATTTATCGACTGCTCTCTGGTTCTGTGGACTGCGCTACCCTTTACAATTCTACTTCCTTCAATACTAACCCTCGTAATTTACGCTGTCCTCGTCTTTTCTATATTGCACCCAACGCACCTCTTATGGTTCTAACGAACCAATCTCCCTCTCCCCTTTTGATTTTAACCTGAGCACCTCTCGTCTTAAACTTGATCTCCTCCACCATTCTCTTACTTTCTAACAACAACATATCCTGTAGTTCGTCTGGCAGCTTCATGATTTCCAATGTGGTCAAATACTGAAGAATCCTTTTGATTATTACTTCCAAAATATCTATTATTTATTTATTATCTGTTATTTGTTGATTATAATTTATTATTTACTGTCCATTATTTATTATCATTTAGTATTTATTATTCACTACTTGTTTTTCATTTATTTGTTAATTATTTATTTTCATTGTTTTTGCCTCTATTTATTTATTTATATCATTTTATTTATTATATTTCGTTGTGAAGTTTTCTATATTTTTTTATTTTATAAATTGTTAATGGGCGTCAAGTAAGGATGTAGAAATTTGGTTATCGCCTCACCTTCTCTCAAATCTAGAATTATAGGCTTATTTTATACGGAATGAAGGTTTTCCCTAGTAGCTTCGCCAGTGACTCTTTAAGAATTCCAAAAATAAACTTGAATTGTTTAATTGTAAAAGGAAAAAAAAGAAGGAGTCATCAAATGAATGGAAGGATTAAGCATACGAGATTTTAACGCAGTATAATCAAAGCTAAAGAGTCACATTTTTACGTATTTTAAAGACGGTTCCACGTAAAGTTATTGCCCAGATTAACTGGGGAAGTACACATTAAATAATCGGTAAGTCGAAACAAGAAAAATCGAGCAGAGATAAAAAGTTTGAAAGGTTTCCACGAAGATTACAGCAAGAAATTAAACGAAAATTAAGATTGCCAGACTTCATAAAGATTATTTTTAACACCTTAAAATAATGCAATTGAACGAACAGGGAGCATTTTCAGGGCACAGAACAAAGGAACGTTAGAATGTCTATCAGATTTACGGAAAATTTTTCTTCTGACATTTTTCCGCAAAATCAACAGTGCTTGATACACACCCCCAAATAGACAATTCCATAATCTTTAAAAGCTTTGTAGAGCATACGTTACGCAAATAATAAAAATGCGTCGGAAATACTTTTTCAAAGTATCAGCGTGACTTGCAAAACTCATCCTAAAGATGAGTAAGTCCTTAATATTTAAAATCGCTTACTCTCTCTACTAGGACACATTTATCACTAGAGGTTAGATTATAGGTAGCAAAAAGAGAGAGATGAGGAACCAGATGAACAATAGCAAGTGAACAGTTGATATCTACGACACTCAGGTGCGTGGAAGTAAACATTTGCTTCCAATTTGTTTGAAGAAGATAAGCTGAAGAATATTATCTTAGCTTTGAAGCTTAATGCTAAATTATGTTCAGTAAACTATGTCTAAACAAATGTAGGTCCCAATTAACATCGGAAATTAGGTCCAAAGGACTGTTTAAGCCATAAGACAAATCAATGCCATCATCAAAAGCAGTCTTACAACTAAGAGCAAAGACTGAATTGATATAAACCAAAAACAGGATTGAACCTAAAACAGAGTCTTGTGGAATACCAAGGCTAACGAACCTTAATCCGCTAGTTGTATGGATGTATGTATGTTATTTACTTCTTTTAATTACATGTAACTTAAACATAATATAAAATTCAATATTTTAATAAGTAGTATGTAATATAAGAAAAAAAATTTGGTGACATTCGATATTTTTTTACAAATGTAATTCAATAGAGTCGAATATCACTTCATTGAATCAATCCAAAAAAAATATGGGGTGGGGTACAAGTAAAAAAGGAAAGCATATTTTTAGCAAATAATATTTCATTTAAATTCATTTTAATTTGTTGGAACTTCTTTAGTTACGAATGCAGAACTCATTCAATCAAAATATTAGAAGTGAGAGAGGCTAGTCTATTATAGTCATAGAGAAACAACCAATTTTTTATCCGCTTTATAAATATTTTAGACGTGTGAACTTTTCTGATTTCTCCTGAGAGTAAATTAAATAAACGATTACATATAATGGAATAAAAATTACTATGAGCAGTGGTACGAAAACTAGGTATATGTAACATATTTAGGGAGTTTTTATGTATGTTATAGTTTGAAATGATTTGAAAATTTCGGTTGCCGGACTTCATACAGAACGCTTTTAGAACCTTGAAACAGTATAAGTTACGAACATGAAGAATTCTTAATTCACAAAACAGAGGATAACTAGGATGTCTATCAGGTTTACAACATATTTTCCTGACCGCATTCTTTTGCAAGACTAGCAATGGTTGAACTTTATTATGATAGCCATTTCCCCAGCAGTTTATACCGTATTGTAGCTTAGAGTGGAAGAGTTCATAATAAATTGTGGTTAAAAGCTTAGTAGAACAAATATTACGTAGCTCATAGAAATGCCTAAGTGTAGAGATAAAATACTTCTTCAATTCACTGACGTGAGATGAGATTTCATATTTGAATCCAGTAAGAGTCCTAGGTACATAAATTCGTCCACATTCTCTATCAAAAAAAAAAATCATTACTACAACTTTCATTACCACAAAATAAATGACCAAGTACACTTGTTGTACATTTACAGCGATATAATTTAAATTTTTTGGAATTCGATTTCGTGAAAATATACATTTGGTTTTGGGTTAATAGGACGAGATAAATTAAAAAAACATTAGTTTGTTCTTAGAACTTATTACTAGCTTGTGTTCAGCGAACCATTGTCTTAGTGTATATAAATCGCAATTTATGTCAGAAGTAAGATCTAAGGGATCATGTAGGCCATACGTTAACCCAACATCGTCAGCAAAAGCTGTAGATAAGCCTTTGAGATTAAGGTGGAAAAGTGAGTTGATGTAAACTAAAAAAAGAATGGGACCCAAGACCGTACCTTGGGGTACCCCAAGCCTGATCAATTGCACATCACTTCTTGTCTCATCCAACTTTACTCTCTGTGATCTATTTTTCAGATACGATTCAAACCATCTAAGCATGAAACCACGTACACCTGCATTTCCTAGTTTTTTTAAACAAAATGCTATGGTCACCCATGTCGAAGGCTTTGGTAATATCAATGAATAACGCAGCTGTACATTTTTTTTGTCAAGGTTGCACATTATCTGAGAGCAAAACTCTAAAAGTGCATCCTCGGTTGATTTGCCCTTTTGAAATCCAAATTGCGAGAGATAAAAGAACATTACCTTGTCTAAAAATTTCACTAACCTCATTTTAATAAGTTTTTCAAAAACTTTACTAATATCTGGCCGAAGAGATATCGGCCTATAATTTCCAATTTGAGTTGCAGAGCCCTTTTGTATCATCAACTTCATTCTTTCCGAACTGTTTCCTAGATACGACCTAAGCTAATGAATCATGGAACCACGAAATCTCGCTTTTTCGAGTTTTCTTTGGTAATGTCAGTAAACAAGCTAGCCGTACATTTTCACTCATCGAGGTGTGACATTATGTGGGAACAAAACTACAAGAACTATAAGAACTCACTATTCTACAATATTTTTCGTAAGTTTTTCAAAAATGTTACTAAAAACTGAAAGAAGTGAGATAAACCTATAATTGCAGCTGATTTAAGACCTTCTGGAAAGACAACATCAAACACATCTTCTACTATGAAACATGCAATTTGAAATATTTTCAGCTCCGCACGAATTCGAATTAGGTGAATTACCAATAACTTTCAAGATTTTAAAAGAATTTATGAGCTGAAAAACAAAACTACTACTTTGCAAAGGTTCAAGCCATCTACAAATGGATGGACAAGTACAACAAATCGATTGGGCAAGACTCGGTTGCAGCCAACATTAGCGAAATAACAATTAAAAGCATCAGCAAATAGCGAGTTTATCATCTACGTTTACCTCGTTTGTTTTTGTTGGATTATTATTATTCATGGGTCCCCACTCCAAATCGTTTTCGATGCCCGGATGTGAAGTCTACTCGGGATCCCATAGTTGTCTATGCAAGTAGTGAGACCATGTGAGGGTTGATACGCGCCCCTGTGGGTTGCTGTACCAGAGCCGGATCAGTCCTAACCGTGAATGTTACATCTTGACTTACACCACCAACTTAATGGCGATGAGTCATCGAACGCTCTTTGAGGCCTACAATCCTTTTAATGGGACGGGGGCGCTTGCAGCATTAGCCTGCAAGTCGTTTCAGCCAGATTTCATTCTGGCTTACTAGGAGTACAGAATACTGAAAGTATCAGCCCACAGCTATCAAAAATTTAATCGTTATTTCCAGTATACCTTACTTAAGACCTTGCCGGACTTGGTTTAAATGCCCAAACTCGGAGGCATCCTCCAGTAGATGAGGTGGGAAGTTTGTTAGGCCCACCCACTTCCATATGCTTATATGACTCTACTTTCACAGTGTGGTGGGTACATATGGATCTCGCTATTTTTCTTACTGTACTTACCCTGAAAGTGTGGGCAGTACTTCTAAAAAAGACGGTGCCTACTCCTCTTGTCACACATTTGACGAAAATTTGAGAAAGATTGGCCGGAATTATCTGAGTTATTCAAGGAATAGGAAGAATTTTAGAACCGTCAATGCACTAAAATATGTCAATTGTTCAGTAACTACGATTTCGTTAATACAGGGAATCCTACATCTGACTGGTCAAAGTTTTCTGGGTGCTATGGTAGGTTTCCTAAATCCTAATAGACCCATTTCGGCTAGTTTCTAATCGTTTTACCTTTGATTTTTTTTTCGTCAACAATTTTTTTTTCTTCATTAAATCGCGTTAAGTGCCCATCCTCTTTTGCACGTATTCTACGCATTATTTTTTATTTATTTAAACATTTTTAGCATAAGGTTTGGAACCAAGTACTCCGGAATATATTTCGGAGTCATCGTACCTACCTTAAGTCGTATTTTTGAAACGAGCGTTAAAATACATATTGCAACGATTGATGAAACTTCCATATTACCAGCTGGTCCTTGGTGATTGGAACTGCATTCGTTTTTTTTTCTAATGCCACTTCCGAGTCTCACATAATTAAAAATATCAGCTGTTTATAAATACATTCAAAAATTTGCCAGAATAATAGGCATGCAACGTGGCCACAGCGTAAAATGATGAGTACCCGCGCTTTTTCCAAGTGCCATCGCCTGATACATATAGCCTCTGGTTTTAACGTAAACCACATGTCGTGTAGACTTATGTTTACGGGATGCCCATACATCCATGGGAGCAAGGATACGCCTTGCCATCGCTTACCTACATTAATAGTATAATACCAAAGCAGAACTTGTGTTGGAGGCACAAGTTCCACCCTTGGTATGAGTCGAGGCCGATCTAAAACCTCCTACTGCTCTTAGGGTCACAGCACCCAGTACTTATTTGCAACTCTACAATGGGTCAAACCAACAGGAAGATCCTACCCGCGATTTGGGTTTAAACCACAGCCACCATGACACTCCCAACAGCGGGCCTACCTCAACAAGTCAGGCCTGGACCGAAATCCGGGGGGCGCCTGACTCCCATGGTACCGTAATTTAAGTCCTGGTAGGGACTACCGGTGGTCTTGCCACAAACAAGACCTATGACCAGCAACTTGTAACTGGTCAAATCGTAGCAACCTTCGGTGGCGTCATCTAAAAATGTTTACGATAAGACCAGTAATATGCTCTGCCCCCACTTTTTATTAGACAACGTCATTGATGGGCGAAGCCTTCGTAATTGGACGGGGGCCCCCTCGCCTGATACTGTAAGATCTGTCGTATCTTCAACACAGTTTTTATCTCACGTTGAGTATTTTTCTATTTTGCAGCTGAGGAAAAAAGTATCTCGAGCCGTAGAGCATGAGACTCTTAATCTCAGGGGGCCCCACATTGGGCGCCATTGTAAGGAGTCTGTCAGCCACGGAGGCATCCATGTTGCAGGAGTAGACTGCAACACTCGCGGTTGCCCGACCAACTCAGTCTGTATAGCATGGGACTCTCAACCTCAGGGGCGTCGTTTCGGGCCCCACATTGGGCGCCATTGTAAGGAGTCTGGTAAGCCACGAAGGCATCCATGTTGCAAGGATAGACTGCGGTGAAACACTCGTAGTTGCCTGGCTCGCTTAGTCCGTGGAGTTTGGGACTTTTAATCTCATGGTCATCGTGTCGAGGTCCACATTGGGAGCCATTGTAGGGAATCTGGCCACCACGGAGATATCCATGATGCAAGAGTAGACGGCAGTGGGACGCTTGTGATTGCTCGTCTCTAGCTCGCCGGATTGCGTTGGTTTTTGTCACTACCTCGGAATTGCGAACGACTGGAAAACCTGTTTTACCCTCTCCAACTGCTCGATTTGTGGTTGAGTGGGAGCTTGGATTGGCGAATCGTTTCCGGTTGGCAATGGGAGGCCTAAGCCCAATATAATGCTAGGAGTGACATCAAAACTTTTCCAAAAGTCCACCCTTAAATATAAAAGCTGCTGTGGATTCGGGACCATGAATATCCCTAGTTTTGCCATGATATGAGAGAGAAGAAGTGCAACTTCCAAGTATTTTCTAGTGGTTACCATCAGCTGTTAGTATACCGGTCGTCAGGTTCGTTTGGATAATCTTATGTCTCATGCCGCATGTTATGGATACGCCACTGTTAAGCAGACACAGGACATCCTTTCTCGCGATATTAACTTGGGCGAACGGTCTATTGTCGTGTCAGAGTTGGAATAGGGGTCTTCTGTTGAGGATGATCACGATGCATCCAACCTATAAATGCCGTTGGATCACGCTTCAGAATATTTACTGTCGGGATTTGTCGAGGCTGTGATTGGCCTCTGCAGGTTTCCCTGATACTTAGCGCAGTGAAAATTGATGTTTCCTTGCCCACAACTGAAGCAAATAAGCGTATGAAATCCGGAAGGACAAGTCGGTGCATTCGTCAAATTTATCCTCATCGGCTTAGTTTGGTAGAAGTCCATTCTCTCTATCCTAATTAGTCGGCCATGTTTAGTGTAATTGTTAGGTCTACTTATTCGCTGGGTTTGTAGAGCCGCTATATCTAAGTCGTCATTGTCTGAGGAGTCGGCATGGTGTTCGTGTCTGGCTGGTCTTCCGCATAAAGGTGGTTCAGTTGGTCTCTAGTTGTTAAGTATCTCTCCGCTCTGCAGCACTCATCGCGGAGGTTTTATATACTCCGTATTGAGCAAACGAAGATGTGTGTAGCGACTTGGCCCTTAATGTTGTTTCGCAGTATATCAACCAGGTACAGTTCATGAGGTCAATTGGCCATGTGTATAGCCGACCATATGTCGGCGTAAAAATCTTCAAAATTTCGTGGGGCAACAATTTCCTATCCATTATGGACCTTAGAACTTCGCCGTCCGTTTTTAAACAGTCTGACCAGTTTAGCTTTAAGGTCATGGTAGCTGCGCTGTTGATCCTCGTTGATTTCCTCTAAATATTCTCATATGAAATACGAAACTCTCTACTGGCATTGTTTTGGACGAGCCTTTGAATTTTATCCCCCACTTATGGATCGCCGTATGTACTCGGCAGTAGAATTCAGGGATGCCCTGGTATCTCTCCGGCCCTGTGGCTTGGGTATTTCGTCGTTCTCTTAACTCTTTCTAATTTCTTCTTTTTTCCATTATCTTTCTCTCTTCCTGCCTTTTAGGTCAATCCGTGTAGTCTATGTATGTATATAAAGTAACGCAGCTTTCTGTAATTACTTTTTTTTTCTTTTTTTGATATTTTGGCGTAGGTTGAGTTGAGGTATAGTAGCAGGAACCGACCCATCCTGCACCATGGATGCCCCCATGCCTGACTATACTTCTTAGAAGCACTTCACAAAAGCAGAAAGTTTTGAGAATACCAATATACAGTCTAAAATTACAGGTTGAGGAGCACCGTCCTCCTTCACATATTTCTCATCTTGATTTTTAAGTTTTGTTGCCGATGTGCTGGCAAAAGACGCATCGTCGATCACTGCAGTTTTAGGATTAAATGTTTGTTTCCGTTTTTATTGGGCTATCTTTTCTACTAACACCCTTTGCTTGATCATCTCTACTAACTTTATGCGGACGTATTTTGTAAAAAAATTTGTAAAAATTCACAATGAACACGTTTAACTTCTAAGCAACCTCTTGCATCAACAACAGTAAGATAAATTATTTAATAAAGGTAACTCGTCCCTTAGAAAGCGAGAAAAACCGACAAACAATAGCTAAGCAGCTGTCTCGATATACCTGCAAAGTCGGGTTTCCACGCCTACTCAAAGGAATTTCCAAAGGATCTCTCTCCTAGAGTTTTACTCCAATTGGCTTCACATTTTGGGAAAATATTCTTGATATGTTGTACTACGAGTATTAGATAAAACAGAAATAAATATTTTGAAATTTGAAAAATCATGTAACCCCGTCATTCACTCTTCTTTGAGCGGAATTAAAACAATCACAACCGTCTAGTTTTTGAAATATTGTAGTTACTAAGATACTAAGAGTCCCGTCATACAGCGATCATTAATTTTCAAATCAAAGAGTCATCATTCGCACTGAGACACTCAAAATACTCGTATGATCCAGACACCTTCCCGAAGCAGCCTAGCGGGTTCATTATTAAAGCACGTTAGACCATGCGAAGCAAGCAATGCCAGGAAACTAGAGACAACTTCATTGCCATCCAAACAGTTGATGTTGAAATCATCTTCAACTTCGCAAGCCCTCTATAAAACCTTTATTATCCCAGTTCTATTTTAAGGCACTGAAACATTGGAGCAGATAAGATATCCTCGGTTGTTCAGAAAGAAAATTTCTTCTTAAAATATTCGGAACCATTTGCGTTGACGTAACATACATTGGATGAGCAGATTTAACGACGAGCAATACGGCGACATCGATTTAGTCCGCGCATCAGTCGCTGGAGATGGCTAGGATATGCAGAGCGAATGGACCCCAATACTGCAGACCAGTGTCTCCGAATGCTGTATTTGGAGTGCATGAGTAGAAGCGATCCTTAACCGACTCGGAGTGAGCCGATCACCCCGAGCTGTAGCGTCGCCTAAATACGTATGCAAGCCAAAATGCAAGTCGTTGAAACTATTGTAGAGTAGCTTGTTTGCCATGGAGTCATTGCCGTTTTAACGGGGCTCCTGAATGATACTAACCTTGATATTCTCCTTGTTGATGAGATCATTGAGGCAACATCTTTTATTGTTCACTCGTGTACGGTAGTTTCGAAATCATTCCCCTTGAAACGTAAGCTCGTCTCTAGTAATAATCAGTTTTATTTGACTGTTTTTGGATTTTCCTCGGATATTTTCCGTTTCACCACAAATATCTGGCAGACCTTCACATTACTTTTGTTCGACACACAATTACAAATTGTCAGGCATTTTTGTGTAACAGTTCTATTTATAGGAGACATCCTGCAGACAGTTTGCCACAATGAACCCAAGTCTATACACCCATGTTTGGTACAGCTTAAAAGATTTAAACGAAAATAAAATCCTTTTGTCTTTGTTTGTTTTTTTTTCCCCCGCTCCTAAAATTGTGGAAAGTGTGCGGCTTCCTCGCATGTCAATCACATGTAAGAATGTGTTGAATATTCAATACCAAAGGCAATTTGAAGACAGTTTTTCGTTTCGAAATCGTGTACAGAACTTCTTAACTTCTTTCTTAACATGAAAAACAAATAAATTGCTTCCCGAACAGATGGTTATGTTCCCTTACATAACAATTTCCAAAGGCACATGTCTTTTCATTGAATTGGCTGCGTGTTACCCTAACATAAAACTGAAGGCATCCCCATAACCGAACCGAAATTTCCTATTCAAGGTTCAAACAATACCTCTCGACTTGAGGTTTGCAACAATTCTTCGCCTTTTTCTTTTTTTTTTGTCTTGCCCTAAATTTTCAATTTCCCTAATCGAAAGCCCTTTTGCTGGTCTATAAATAAATAAACACATTTCGTCGCCCTATATTCGAGTGGCGTCTATAACGTCCTCGAGGCAGAATGAACCTTTGTTTCAAGAAACAAAAAATAAGGGAAAAATTGGCAACACAATCCGGCTTCTTAATCATACTATTCAATGTAAGGCTTTCAGTCTCAACTCGACCCATCGATTCAATCTGACACTGAGTCCTTGCTTTCTCAACGGTATTCGGATCCTGATCTGACGCCGACGGTTGTAAAACAAATATTTAATAAAAAAAAATTTCAAAAAAGAATGTAACTACATACGAGTAGATATCAATCGAAGGATGCGCTCAAAAATTGATACATCACAGCAAATGCGTAAATCCTGGGTGATTGATTCAAAAGGGGAAAAAAATGAAAATAATGGCACCCCGACCTAAAATTAATTTATCACGACATAAGACCAACGAAAGACGTGAACTCGGCTAACTGGGAAGTAGAGAGATAGAGTCCTTGCGCTGTCAAGAAGCAGATACATGAGCAAGAACTGAGGGTTGAAGAATTTCGTCGTTCTTCCTTGTCTACTCGTACACATCTACACGGGGGCACATACTGAATTTACCGTGCCTAATACCCCCCGACTCCTTAACGCTTATTTCTATGATATATATTTGTCCCCATTTCCCAATTTATTATCGAAAATTACAGGCTTCGAGTATAGCAGCCCTACTACCGCCTTCACATGGATGTAGCTGGGATGACAACGAGGAAAATCCTATGGCAGCTCCTGGAAGACGGTGAGTATTAAGGAGATCAGCCCAACACCGTATATACACACTATCGACCGGGTGACGGACGTATTGATTTATGTTTATAACTTGTAGTGTTGACTCGTCGATCAAAAAACCAGAAGGTCCTTAATCGGAGGGAGATGGTAACGGCAGTTGAACTATATATTGTAGACCATGGACTTCCACCTTTCTATTTATATCCAGACTCTTTCAAGGCAGCAATCAATTTATTGTATACCTAAGGTCAGTAAATCATCAAGGTGAAACATGAGAAGTCCCGAAAGTCCTTGGTAGCGGTAGTTCTAATTTATTCGTTTTTCTTGTTTCGTACTTTTCGATAGACAATTCACAACGCGTAGCGAATTGGTTTGGGAATAAGCACTCGCATCGGGACTTTGAAATTCCTGAATGGATTCGATGTATAGATGCTGCTATATCCTGGCTGGGTTTTCGTGTTTCCAAACGCCAGAGGAACATAGGTCTACGAAATTATATGGGAAAATGTATGTTCAAGGAGGGAAGTTTTCATTTTAATTATTTGTTTTCCATCCAACGCCGTCCGTTTCCATTTCATTTGTCTATGTATATCCTGTGGTGTGTATAGGCTGTACACTGATCGAAAGTCATGCTTCAGCTGGATGACGTATGTTAATTTTCGTTTGAAAATTGTCCGTCCAAATTATGTCTCAAATTGTCCGTCCAAATATTCATTAATGTATAATGAACTTGGGAATTATTTTATGTTTGCATTACTGGTGGGCGATGGGAGAGACAGGCAAGGAGGTTCTGTAAATAAATCGGTTCCTGGTTTGGTTAGGTGGAAGACGCAGAACGGTATTTTTGTTTAACTAGCGGAGGATATAATTTTTTCTCTAGAACTTGTACAGCATGAATGCCGAGCTATATACCAAATTGGAAAACGATGGCAGCTGGATTCGCTCCCACGGGAAGTCAATTAAAGACGAACTTAACAAATAACAGTGTTTTAAAAAGACCTGAAGACTACAATATTTACTCAGCACTAAATCGTTGCTCTATTCGAGGAGAGGTAGGGCAGCCACAAAATCATATGTAAATCATCAGGGATGTGCTCAACAGGTGTTTATGTTATCAGATATAAGAAGCACTTCAAAATATCTTGGTCAAATTTTGTGTTTTTTATGAAGCTTTCAATTTTTTAAAAAGGTTTGATGGTTGGATACTGTAGAACTGTGCTTATTTTGCCTCCATGTGGTAACCATCGCGACTTGCCAAACTTGTAACCGCGAGTGCTATCCAGCAGACACAAATAATAGCACTATAAACGGGACAACGGATGAATTCTCCAGATAGAATCAACGGTGAAGCAAAATCCCGGAATGAAACAAATAGAATAAATAAATAAATAAGTCAGGGTTTTGGAAAAGGGATGGTGAGGGATGAGCACGTCTCGAATACGCACGGATCTACTATTGATAACCCCAACAAACGAAACAAGGACAACGAATTTTGGATCCGCACATGTAATTTTAGGTCCCTTAATAGGCCACGTGCAACCGGACAACTAGCGGGGGCCCAGGACTGCTGCAAAGCAGATATTACCGCCATCCAGATATGCGATGGGATGGGGCGGACAAAAAGAGGAGCGAAGGCTGCGACATCTACTACGGTGATCGTTATCGTCGGCAAAAGCAGCGGCTATTAGGGTGCGGATGTGAACGAGCGCCTCGTAACAATCCGTGTAAAGGCTAAATTTGTTAGCATTCGCCTTAAATGCTCGCACGTCCCCATAGAGGAGAAAGATGAGGACACGAAAGATAGGTTCTACGAGCTCTTGGACAACACCATTGCTTTAGCTAAGAAAATAAAATTGTCCTCGACGATTTCAATGCAAAGCTAGAAGAGAGGTTATCTTTGTGTCGGAAGGTATAGTCTGAACGACACCACCTCCGATAACGGATTCAGACTAGTCTACTATCAAAATCTCGATATTCACAAGGGGACTTGGAGAATTCCTAATCAATCAACCGCAAACCAGATTCACTCCGCCAGTATTATAGATGTTCGAATATTCCGACGGGCCAATATTAAGCCGGACCACTACCTTGCTGTAGCCAAGGTATGGTTGCGGATGTCCCGAATATCGCAAACGCAAGCTAATACTGTGAGGAAGTTCGACGCCGGACGACTACAACCGCAAGAGATCGCTAAATTCTTTTCCGATCCAGCCCCCCTTCATCCCTTAAAAGGTCGTATGCCGCCAGCATCAAGTATCGAATGCCAATAGCAATATTGGCAAAAAGCCATCGGAGATGCCGCATCTGGTGTGCTCCGCCATCACAACGAAAACTCTGGTTTTACGACGAGTACCGGAGATCACATGCAGGTAAGCAAGATGCATACAAAGCGGCATAGAAGAATGAGACCATCTCACGAGCTCTACGAGCAGAAAAGGGGAGATAAACACCGGCTTATCAAGAGGGAAAAGTGGGAAGAGAAGAATAAGGGAACATCATATGTAGTATACTCGATACTGAGGATTTGGAAAATGCATTTCTGTAGACTGTATAACGGCGAGCCTAATACCAGGAACGTCTTAATCTGGACGATGTAGAACAAAAATTCCGTCCACCGAACCTGGATGAAGTGAAGATGGTCATATCTAGCAAAGTTGTTGGAGCAGACAGCCTGACTGATGATATCTCTAAGGCGGAAAGCTATGACTTGGTAAGGAGCATACACCAGCTCATGTGTAAAATATGGTTGAACGAAAGTATACCCGAAGAATGTAACCTCTGCATTGTAAAGAGACCGTCTGAACTGCACCTCTTGTTGCCATCAGTCTTCTTAACATTGCCTTCCAGATTGTATCTGCCGTATTGTGTGAACGCCTGAAGACGTTCGTCAGCAACTTGATTGGTCCCTATCAGTGTGGCTTCAAACCAGCAAAGTCCACCATCGATCAAATATTTACACTACGGTCGATCTTGGAAAATCCATGAGCTCTGAATCGATACACACCACCTATTTATCGATCTTAAGGCCGCGTATGACAGCAGCTATCGAGGCGCACTAGCAATGTCGAGTTTTGACATCCCTGCCAAGCCAGTTCATTTGTGCAGGATGACGATGGAGAAGGCACGCCTGCCAGATCAAAGTCGGTAAAGAACTCATCGAGACCTTTGATGTCAAAACAGGATTTGGACAAGACTATGCATCATCATTCGATTCTATAGTGCAAAACTCACGCACCAACACAAGAGGCATAATCGGTCAGTCCAATTACTCGCATATGATGATATTGACATAATCCGTAGAAAGCAGCGTGATCTCACCGGCGCATTCGAGAGTATTGAGACGGAAGCGGCGAAGATGGTTTAATCGTCCTTGAAGGCAAGACTAAGTATATGCTGTCAACCACAAAGGACACCCAACGAAGACATCTCGGACAGAACCCTCAACAGGTATAACTTTGGGGTAGTTATGGGTATGCTCCGCTATCAATTCAGACCCCGTCACCAGCGCTGAGATCAGACAAAGAATAACCCTTGCTAATCGAACTTCTTTGGGCTAAGAAGGCAGACTAGCAAAGACCTCTTTCGATCAACAAAAGTTGCCCTCTTAACCCAAACAAGTGTGTACGATTGGCCAAAATTATTCTTTGTCTAGCAAGGACCTCCTTCGATCCCAGTCCTGTTCTATGGCGCCGAGTCATGGACTTTATCAAAAATGGATAAGGGTGCTGGCTTGAGAGCAAAATTCTTCAAGTGATTTTCGGTCCAGCCTGCGTTGACTGAGGCGGTTGGGTTAAGTAGAGCGGATGTACACCAATGCTTCGTTGTGAAAAATCTTCTCGACTCAGGCGGCGCGCGCAAGTAGATGGTGACCTCGACCAACTTAGCGAAAATTCAGCTTCGGCTGTGTTGAGTACTTGTCAAAATTGAGCTACCGTAGCAGATGAACTAAATTTGTTTTCTAGGCATCCACAATCAAGGGAAGTTAGTCGCTTTCCGTTCTGTTTTATTTATTTTTCCTTAGTTCGTTCTTGACTTTCATACTTCATTGTAAATTTAAAAAGGATCTGAGAACGTAGTAAGTTGAACTACCGTCATATTATTGTTAGCAAGTGAGTAAATGTTTGCTTCATTTCTTATCCTGAGTCCTAGTACTATTACCAAACACACTCGCATAGTTTCGGGAACTGTGTCTCAGCACTCTGTAGCTTCCTTTTATTTGACGCTTCTTGTTCGGCTGTTCTGCGCTATGTAAACGTTCTTTTGTTTTTAGAGATACAGAACTTGAAATTAAAATAAAACCTGCTATCTGATGCGAGCATGTTGGATGCGTAGTGAAAGCATAGTGCCCAGACACGATAACAGTAAGCAGCCTGCAGTCTTTCCTACTGAAAGACAGTATTAGGCAACGTGAAGGGCCACACCATCTGCAGTTACACTCATATGAAAATTAAATGTCCACAAAAGCATTGACCAATGTCACCTATTGAAAAATTCATGGAAGAAGTAATTGTTAGTCGATTTCATTGTTTTATGAGTAAATACAAAGTGTTACACCCAAACCAACACGGTTTTCAAAAAAGGGGAAGAGTACCGGATCGTTATTGGGGGAGTTTACCAATACAGTTAATGCTGAACTGAATATTATGTCCTTGTGTTATTTATCGATTTTAGCAAAGCGTTCGGTACTCTAACAAATGAAAAGCTAGTGGAAGGTGTCAGCAGTACCGGTTTGAGAGGAGTACTGGAAAACTGGCTAAAAAGCTATCTGACTGATAGAACGATAAAGGTCAAGGTGGCTAATACTTTGAGCAAAGAAATACCAAACGAATATTGTGTACCATAGGGCTCAAAAATCCACTGCATATTTTTATTTTTAGCGCGCAAGTGCCTAAATTGTGCCCTGAAAATATTTCATGACGAATTCAACGTTGTGCCTAGCTGATGCCACGATAACGGGCTTATCAAAAATGCACCCAAAACTAAGGTGATTCACACATACAAGCGAGAAGAAACTGTTGAAATGTATCACCGAAATGACTCGAGGTAGTCAAAAGCATCAAATATCGACGAGTATTTTCTGTGGCATGAACATATGTATAAATGCCCTGCGTCTTCAGCAAAAGAGCACCATTTTTGGCATGGGAGGTACATCTAAAGTGCTTCTCAAATTTAGAAGTACAAAAGCAGGTATACTACTCGCTTGCTGAGTCGCACATAAGGTACGAGATTCTGTCCTGGGGAAACGCAGCGAAAACTCATCGGGAAATTTCTAACCTGCAACATCGACTTGTTAAAATATTTAGACCATGCAATTCAACTTTTAAATTCGTAGATGTCAATGCAATCCTTCAGATGACAACATTGCTATACTACATGCATAACCAGAGTTTTCTGCAGCCTATACGCCTCACGCTAAACACAAGAAGAGGAGCCCAAGGATGCTAGATATTTTTAGAATCTTACAAAACTTACGGAAGTCGGGAAATATGATTTACAAGGTGGCGCAAAAGTCATCACCCTATCGGAAGATGCTATAATTTTGGCAAATGGCGGCAAATGTCAATTCTGAAGTAAACGGATACAAAATACATGAATCGCTATACTTCTACAGAAAGCGGAATTCTGAATCTCGACCTCGTGGGAGACAACTTTTCATCAAAAATCATCATTAGCGATGAGGCCCATTTCCATCTCTGTGGATATGTGAATAAGCAAAATTATCGCTTCTGGGGGACCAAAAAATCCGCGTATAGTCCACGAACAGCCATTACACTAGCTCAAAGTTACTGCATGGTGTGCTGTTAACGCTAGAGGCGTCAGCGAATCTTATTTTTTCGAAAACGCCCCCGCTCAAAGAAGTACTGTGGGCGGTGAGCGCTACAGATCCATGCTCAACGACTTTCTCCTTCCTCAATTGGATAAATTGGGACAGGAGAACTTGTAGTTCCAACAGGATGGAGCAACGGCGCGTATTGTATGAGCCACAACCGAAATTCTGAGGGCCGCATTTCTGGGTCGCCTAATGTCTCATTTTGGTGATTTGCACTGGCCGGCAAGATCTCCTGATTTAACCGTTCCAGACTTCTTTTTATGGGGTTTTTTGAAGTCAACAAACCTCAGACTCTTGAAGCCCTCAAAGGGAATATCCATCAAGAACGCGGGAAGTTTAATGAACCTCCTTTAGGACTCCAAATAATCATAATCCAAAAGCAGAACCAAAGTTTTTCATTCATAAATAAATTACATCCAAAGTATATTTGGTGATAACTTTTGCCCCAAAATTAATTAATACACTTCCTCAATTTCGTCATTCCGAATTTAAAGAAGCAAAAAAAAGAGCTTGTGTGTTAATTAATTGTATAGTAAATTAATTTTTAAATTTAAGATCACTTCAAAATTAAAAAATTCTTTATAACCACCTGCAGGTAAGCATTCTGCTTTGCGGGTAGGCAAATGTAAAACCGAAACGAATGTCACTTTTATACCGCAGTGTCCTCTCACCCGGTTCTGACTGCATAATATCTTGAGCGCTGTGCGATAGCCACTGACCGTATCAGAATTGATCTTGGTCGATTACATTGACTTAAGAGAGGCCTGGCTATCGATGTAGATGACGATACCTTTTCCGATACCGATCTCATTTGCATTAGCTCAGCCGCCCTGAGGACAGTCAGAACCTTTAATTGCAAGACACTGCTTGCGTCCAGTAGTCTTATGGACACTCTTTGTTCACCGCGCCAGACTCCAAAATATGGAATTGCTCTGTGCCGAACTAAAAAAGCAACTAGATGCCATTAAGCCGCAATCTAAATCTGAGTCTGAGACTGTTTCGCTACTTGACCGCCCCGAAAACTCAAGTTTTCACACGGAAGAAGAAGAGCTAGTCCGCGAAACGGACTGGATACTTTAAAGAAGCCAGTTAAGAAGTGCAAAGCTACTTCCCCGCCTGATATCGAACAAACAAAGAAGCAAGCCAGCTTTAACACTACTGAGGTCGATAAGGCAACAAAGCAATCCAAGCAAAGACCGCCGCCGCCAATAAACGTTTTTTGGAATCTCGTACTACAATAAGTTGCACATAATCCTGAAATCACTGTGCTCAACCGATTATAAAGTAAGATCTCGTAATAATGATACATGGACTATTAATGTCCTTAATCCAGACAACTACCGTTCGCTTTCGCAAAAATTAAATGCCAAGAAGATTCAATGGCATACGTACGAAAATAAAATGGAAAGACCCATACGCGTCTTAGGTAGATGATTGCATCCCCCTTGCCATAACGAAACCATCGTAAAGACTTTAAGATAATCGACGCGGTTAATATACTTGCGCAAAAACAGCACAATGTTGAAAGCGAGAGGACGACCCCAAGACGCGGTCTTCCCCTCTTTAGGCCAACTTTCGACAAAACCGAAAGCCTAGAAAGAATTTATGCCATAAATTAAATTTTGGGACTTGTTGTCAAAATTGAGCCTCCGCGGAAAAACTCTAGCCTGATTCCCCAATATACACGTTACCAGGGATTCAGCCATACTCAGGCCTACTGCCTGAAGGAACCTCGCTGTGTAAAATGCGCTGGCAAACATCTGACTCGAGAGTGCAATGCCGCGAGTCCCCAGCGATATACATTAACTGCAAGGGAAAACATCCAGCTAATTATCGAGGCTGCGAAGTCGCGAAGGAGTTGCAAAAGCTACGAGATCAATCAAAAACGAAGCCTTTGAAAAACGAAGGGACAGATAAAATGAGAAATAACAACAGCGGTCCTACTCCAAAGCCTTTAAAGAAGGTAATGGTGACAAACGCTAAAATCACCAATAACAAGAACGTCAAAAATAACAATGCGCAAGTGGATAGTGGAAAAACTTACGCGCAAATAGCGGTGCGAGTAAATATGACTAACTGTACATCACCGGATCCTGCCTCAAATGTGTTCTCAGTAATTCTCGAGAGACTACAAGAACAGACTAAAGTAAATAAGATAATAGTCGAACGGCTTCTTAAGTTCGAAGCCAATTTGTGCAACTAATTATGGCAAAGAAGGTCAATATACTAGCGTGGAATGCCAACGGGCTACAGAAAAGGCTTGATGAACTAAATATTTTCATGCAGGAAAAAGTAATTGACATATGTTTAATTTCTGAAATTCACTTGGCGACAGAATCGCTCATGGAACTAAAAGGTTAGCGCGACTACCACGCTCATCATCCATCGGGAAACGCAAGAGGCGGGTCATCCCTATTCATAAAAGACTGCATTGAACATACTCTGGAAGCAATAATTGAACTTGACAAATTTTAAATGACCATGGTGCGCGCTAAAAATAAAAATTACTCTTTTAATATATCCTCAATCTATTGCCAATCGCGCTGCAAAATAGAAAAACACGAATTTATTGACCTATTCAACTCTCTTGGACCAATCTTCATTATTGGTGGCGACTTTAACGCGAAGCACACCTTTTGGGGCTCAAGATGTATCTCTCAAAAAGGCAAAACTCTTTACAAGGCTGGTATGGAATGTGGTTGCTATTTTTACTCAACAGGCAAGCCGACGTACTGGCCCTCGGATGGCGCCAAAACACCCGATCTAATAGACTTCTTTATCGGAAAAGGAGTAAACGCTAGTTACGTCAAATTTGAAGAGGGCTTGGATCTTTCCTCCGATCATTCTCCAGTGATCCTCTCACTGTGCGAATCCTTGGTTAAGAAACAAAGACCACCCAGATTAACTAACAGCAAAATTCACTGGGAAGATTTCCGAATAGACGTTGTAGACAATACTGAGTTGAAAGTAGCACTTAGAACGCCGTATGAACTTGAAAAAGAAGTTGAACGTTTTGTTGAAGTCATACAGCAAGCGGCCTGGAAGAACACTCCCCGCGAATCGAACAAAGTTCACAAAGTCGACATAAGATACCCACCGGAAATCAGAGAAATGATAAGGAAGAAACGAAGAGCGCGGAAAAGTGGCATGAAACCCGGGCACCACAAACGTCCTTCAATAGGCTCTGCAACTTGTTGGAAAAATCGATCAAGGACTTCAATAATCAAGGTATTAATAACTACCTTGAAAGACTCACAGCGACAAAGGATACCAACTACTCCCTATGGAGAGCCGTTAAAAGTGTTCGAAAGCCCTAAATACACGTGGCGCCAATGAGAAGAAGCCAGGATGACTGGGCGAAAGAAGATAAGGAAAAAGCTAATGTTTTCGCTGACCATCTTGCAGAAACGTTTAAACCATTCGACGGGGAATTGCTTCCAGAGAATGCCAATACGCTAGACGTGATGGCAAACTTTATAACTTTCCAGTAGAAAAGGCTACACTTAGGGAACTTAGACAAGTTATAGACACGCTTAAGCCCAATAAAGCCCCGGGATATGACTTAATAATGGGAGAGATACTTAAAGCGTTGCCGAAAAAAGGTTTGCTAAAGCTGCTCTATCTTATAAATGCCAGCATTAGATTAGAGCATGTACCGCACCAGTGGAAAGTAGCCGAAGTTATTACGGTTCCGAAACCCGGTATACCGATATCGCTTCTCCCGATTACATCGAAGGTGTTCGAGCGAATCCTTCTTAATCGTCTTAAACCAATTACCGATACAAATTCCCTCTTGCCGGATCATCAATTTGGCTTTAGAAGCCAACACTCTACAGTTGACCAAGTGCATCGAATAACCGATGTAATTGAACGAGCAATCGAGTGTAAGTTAGTCTGTTCAAGCGCATTCCTTGAGGTTTCGCAAGCCTTTGATAAGGTATGGCACGAAAGCCTAACATATAAATTTCGACAAGGTCTACCCCAGCAATTGTCTTGTATTTTAGGTTCATACCTGGAAGACTGACTCTTCCGTATGAGACACGGAAACGAATATTCCACTTTTAGGACAATAAAGGCGGGGGTGCCGCAAGGAAGTGTACTTGGCTCTCTGCTATATTTACTTTTTACCCGCGATATACCGCAAACGGACGACACTGTCCTAGCCACATTTGCTGATGACACTGCCATTTTGGCAACGGCTAAAACAGTCGAAGAAGCAACTGCCAACTTGCAACGTGCCCTTACACGGATTAACAATTGTGAAGTCTGTCCACGTGAACTTCACTCTCAAGAAAATTGAGAATGCACCTGTGTTTATCAACGCAGTACGAGTTCCTTACGCGAACGAGTCCAAATGTCACGGTATGACACTCGACGCTAAACTAAAATGGAGAGCACACGTCAAGAAAAAACGTGAAGAGCTTGAAATCAAATATAGAGATATTTACTGGCTTATTGGAAAGTATTCCAAGCTTAGCTTAGAGAACAAACTGCTGTTATACAAGCAAGTGCTAAAACCTATCTGGACATATGGTGTACAGCTTTTTGGTTGTACTAAAAATAGTAACATTATGTATTACAGACATTCCAAAACAAAGTTCTTCGAGGTATTGTTAATGCGCTGTGGTACATTAGAAACGATGATATCCACAGAGACTTAGGAGTCGAAAACTTTCAGAACGTAATTAAAATGTTTGCGCGAAAACATAATAATCGAATTACAAGGTCATACGAATATTTTTGTTTAACAGATCCTCGACGAGACAAATCTATTGCGCCGTCTGAAAAGGACTAAGCCTCTCGATCTAGCGCGGTGATTAGCAGCGCGTAATTTTTCTAAAGTACACAGGAATTTTCAATGGAAAATCGCCTGATTATTGAATTTTTTTGCCAGTCCTCCCTGTCCGGATATATTATATCATACGGAATGTCGAAGTCGACCAAGGAAGGAATTTCATCCGTTAGAGCTGGATTGCCTGGCAGTAGCTCAACTAGGACCGTGCCATGTCCGAAACTACTGCTCATGAAGTAACCCATATCAGTAAGTCGTATCGCACTCTTGCCAGCAAGGTTTTTGATCTGATCAAGCGGTTTTGAGTGCAGAAAGGTGTCCAATGCTGCTGTAGAGAGCGCACCCGTAATGGCTATGGAAGCCGTTCATTGAACCGCCGCTAATTTTCAGTAAGGGCCATATGTAGTTGTAAGTATGACTTTTACCATCGCCGTCTATAGCCAGTACAGCATAGCAAGTTTTAAGGCCCATTTTTTTCTACCATTCTTTTGCAGATAAAAAGAGCATTATATACCTTCAGATTCTTTCCGCTACGTTAATTTTCCAATTCAGTTTTTTATTCAGAATCACGCCCAGATACTTCGTACTGTCCGAGAAGGACAATCCGGGAGTCTGAATTGCGATATTTTGTAGTTTCTGCTAAAAAGAACCAGCTCCGTCTTGGAAGGATTGGCATTGAGACCACAGCTTTTTGCCTGCATATTCTCGCTTAAAATATTTAAGTACCATGCCTGCACTATTATGACCAGATCATCTGCGTATGCCGTGATACTTATACCCATTGTACTAAGCTTTTTGGGGATGTCATTGACAAGCAGCACCCACAGGAGTGGCGATATGACTCCACCTTGAAGGGTTCCCCTGGGTATGGTGTGCACTCTATTTTTAGACTGATGCTTTCTGTGGCATAATCAGTAGAAAACCATCCGGAGCGGGAGATCCAAGGTCTGAATTGCCCACCGTAATTTTTTCCTATTAATAAGAATACCTATTTCCTCTTCAGAGACAGAGAAACTAAAATTCTCAGTGTGCTGTAACATGCCAGAGTCGTGGGTTTCCACCAACATTACCAGAACCTCTTTTCTATTCTCAGCTCAGGTTTCATCTTTTTTCTGAGGTGGCTAGCAACGCTCGCTTCCTTTGAAAGCATTTTGCGTAACGACGAAGCCTCGTCTGTTACCGCGATAGATTCGTAGTACTTCTGCCATAAGGCAATTTTTGGCTTTCTAAATAGGTCATTGAATGGTTTTTTTATATTCGTCGTAATCATTCCATGTACTGTCACTTCTGAAAAGCTTCGCCCTTTTATACATAGATTTTCGTAACCCCTTTCCTTTTTAAACCGATTTTCCTATTTTACCATTTTGGTTGAACCCCTTTTGGGTGTTCTGTTAGCCGAACAAACTTCCTCGAACGCCATTGTTAGTGCCTTACTAATATGTTTTACCGCCCTATCTTAGTTAAGAATACTATCGCAGCTGATTGATTGGGTATCCATGTGTATATTTACCATTTCCGTATACGTGAACCAATCAGTCTTCCTAGGATTTCATTGAAAACTACATACCCTGTTCTGAAAGTTCAACCAGAAACGTGTCCATCGGTGATCCGACATCGATGTTTCGTCGACTACTCTCCATTCCCTTATTTCTAGTCCTTCTGTATTTCTGGCAATGGTAATATCCAGCACCTCCTGCCTATTTTTCATCACAAATATGGGTGGATTCCTTGTATTGCATCTTCCAAATGTGCTTGGGTTAATATCACCGCTTCCCCATTATGTATGATGGGCGTTTGTGTCACAGCCCAGCAATAGCCTCCAACGAATGTGTTAATAAAATAACCTTTGAACTTGAATTTGAAAGCGATTCATAAGTGCATCCAGAGCAGAGCCAGGTGACAGAACATTTTTCCAGGCCGGTAAAAGCAGCAGATACGTATTTTAGTGAAAGCTTGTTCCACCAGAAAACTGAGGCATAAAATATAATTGGCCTTACCATAGCCTCATTGTTCAGTCGGCCCTCCTCTGTGACAAGCCCCATGTCTTACCGAAAGCTCCTTTATACTGACAGAAGGCCGAAAGCGCCGTAGAGACTTTCAACGCAGCACGTTTGGTCCAAAGAAGGATGGCACCCAAATACTGAGCTTCGATGGAGAATTGGACGGTGATGCCTTGAAGCACTTGATGGGTCAGACTAGTTAGCTTCCTCCTTCGTGTAGATAGAACATCAGTCTTGAGAGGACTGACTGAAAACCCATTTGTAGTGCAGCAATGGTCGACCACATCGTTAGGGTTTATCCAACAGACAGAATATTTACTTCGTCTGCATTTGTCTGTGAGTAGGCTTTAGAACTGTTGACAGCTTTAAGCTGTGAATCAACAATGTGCACCCTGACAGAAGAACGTCTCGTGATTTTTAACGTGAACCACCTGTTATGTAGACCTTATGCTTACGGGATGCCCATACATCCATAGGGAGCAAGGATACGCCTTGCCATCGCTCTCCGTCAATTCTTTGATACCAATTCGGAACTGTGTTGGAGGCACAAGTTCCACCTTTGGTATGAGTCGAGGCCGACCTAAAACCTCTTACTGTTCTTAGGGTCACAGCACCCAGTACTTATTTGCAACTCTACAATGGGTTAGACCCGTTTCCGCGATTTGGGTTTAAACCACAGCCACCATGACGTTCCCACAAGGGGGCCTACATCAAACAAGTCAGGCTCGGACCGAAATCCGGGGGGCTCCTGACTCCCATGGTACCGTGATTAAGTCCTGGTATGGACTACCGGTTGTCCAGCAGAGGCGTTATCTGAAGATGTTTACGATAAGACCAGTAATATGCTGTGCCCCCGCGTTTCTGGCAACCGCTGTTTACCCTTACACCACATATTGGCTGCAGTTGGTATCCATAATCTGTGTCCTATTCGCCAGCATTGCTTTTATCCACAAAAGTGATTCGTCTACGCCATGTTACAAATTACCCTCAAGCGTATTCCCTCTTGTCGAATGCACCTTCAATCCTGCATACTAGATTTTCAAGCGCACTCTCACAAGATCTTCCGCGTTGGGAGGCGTCTTGCATAGTAGATAGTTAATACAATTGCAAGGCAGATTATTCTCTCGATGAATTTGAACTTGAAGGAAGTCAGACTTACAGGTCTGAAGCTCGGTAAAAACGCTACTCTCACGGTTTCCGTATGTATGCTAGTGCCAGCCTAGCAGTGATGATTCACTTCAGAGTTACCAGCTGCTAATATATACTAATCTATAGATTTGTACCAGGTGACTTGAAGCCATCAAAGGAAGCAACAGCATTTTTAATAGCCGCATCCGTCACCACGACCGACAAGCGGATCGTGTTATTTAGCTCACTAGTAGCTTCGTTAATAGGAGCTGGTTATGATCTGGTTTTGATTAGGTTACCTGGGAAGTGAGCCACTAGCATGAGATGGAGAGCCTCTGCTATCGACTGATCAGATTTCCTGAGTGAATCCAGCCTACTGGTTTCACCCTTTTCCCTTTTGAAGACGTTGTCTAGCCTACTGGTTTCATCAACAGTTAAGGCTCTGTAAGGATTCAAATCTTTCTCCAAATTAGTCTTAAGTGACCGGTTTAGGAGTTTTCTGGTTTCTTTACGAACACGCTGCAGATCTGCATTCCACCAAGGAATGGTCATTTTGTTGGATTGCTTACTAGCTGGGCATGCCATTTTAAAATACTTGGTGTGGGCACCGTTCACTTTCTGAACAGCTTCCTGTAGTTTTTGTTAGTCCTGCGCTTAAGAGGAGCACTGGCCTTACATGGAGGTGTCCGATAGTGCTTTCCAGTCAGTAATCTTCTTAGCATACCTAGTAACAAAAGTTGGGTAAGAGCCAAAATTATTGACGACCATGTCGGGAGATAGTATGAAATCAGGGAGACGATTGCATCTCACGTTGCATTTCCTGTTGCCCCAAAAAGTATTCTGCGCGTTACCATCGCAGCATATGATTAGTCCCATCTTTCTGGAACTGCAGTATTCAATGAGTTCGGGTACCGCCTTTGGTGGTGGTGGTAATAACGAACCATGGGGAAAATAAGCAGACGCAATGACTAGTTTGTTCCATTCTCCGTTCGTCACGTAGCTTATGTCTGCAGCAAATAAATCTAGATTGTGTGAGTGAGTTCTGCATATAAAGGCAGGTTCCCGGTCTTTCCCTCTTATCAGAATAGACCAGTATTGTTTTTCAGAGTAAATTAAGACAGTGACTGTAGTTTATATTTCGAAATGGAATTTCTCTCCCCTTTTACTGGTATCCGGCCGCTTTTTGTTACCTTGAGCTATAGTCAGGTTTTGAAGCAAACTGAGGTAATACTCGTGTAGTGTCGTCGGATGAGCTGTTGGTTCGTCGACTTTGTTGGATTCCAAGTTATTGGAATGCTCTATTTCGATCAATCTCGAACCTTCCGGCTCTTTTGTGATCTTTTCAAAGGCTCCACTTTCGCTTTGTGGAGATATGGCTGAAACTGGTATACCATATAATCCATGCAATGCTAGTCTTTGACAGAGTGCCGGTAGCATACACCTCAGGGAATGTATTGTAAATTTGAAAACCAAATTGATTCCCACCTCTTACAAAAAAAAAAAACCCCAATTTGGCAATACGAGTATTCCCTTTTTTCCCTAAAAAATCGCTACACTATGCCAGAGACCAAGTCCAACATACCATATTGTACATACATACTCCTGAATGCACAGGTTTTCAGAAATTCGTGGTTCGTAAAAGAATCCAATTAGTGGGGATGAGTCGTTCTTGCGATACAATTCACATGGACAGTAAATAGAAACTGCAGAACCATCACGTGTATTTTTCCAATTAAATTTTCGAATACCTCTTGACTGTCTGACAAGTTATTTATGTCTGGCATGGCAATAACGAGAACCGGAAATATGCAAAGGAAATACCCAGGGGTTTCTCCCTTTATTTGATTTTTCCTTTCTCTGTGGTTTTTTTTTGTTTGACAGGGCTAACACAGAGGGATATAGATAGTTGTATGTCTGTGCCTAATTTTCCAGACGGGTTAACAAGGGACCAAGAGGGATGCTGGTAGTAAATTGTTTTCGACAATTGTTTGGCTCTTGTTGGATGTAGTGACAAATTGTTGGCTTTGTCTCTATGTAGTATGTATGTTATTTGTGGTGGAGGTTCTTGCCTAATCTGTACCGAGTCTGTTAACTCGTCAAAACCGCTTACACTTCTTTGAATTCTAAAAAGGTATCCCCACTGCGCCCATTGCTGTGAAAGCTCCCATTAAGGTGACATAATCTGGCAAAGAAGGCGGCGTTGACCCGAAGAACATCAAAGTTATCAGGAGTTTGGGTGGAACTAGTGAGGATGTACAGTTCTTTGATGGTTTTGTATACATACCACACGCAACCCAAAACAAATATGGATCACAATGGCATGGTTTGGAACTATGCTGCAATTGATCTTGTGCCCAAGGAGAAGTGCACATACATCTTGAACATATTCAAGCAGATCAAGAAGCTCGGCTGTAATGTCTTACTAGTCGAAAGGTTTATCTTAATGGATGCTGATTTTGATTTGGCACAACATCTCTTCGACAAAATCAAGTGCTTAGTCACTAAAGATACTGAGTTTGGAAAACTTTAAATTAACATCCAGTCGCTTGTCTGGATCACTCTGTCGGTGAGAATCTAGTAAACGCTGACCTATGTGAAGAATTCGCCAGTGCAACTAATATTTTTATCAAAATAACCGAAATCCAAAACCCTGGTCACATAGTGTCTATCATTTGCTGTGGCTCCAACAAATATTTCTTGAAGAAGACGGTCGTTCATTTCACGATGCTTTTTGTTTTTAAATTTGTGGTGGACGTGCAGTTGAGCTCGAAATGGCTTTACAATTGGCGCCTATGCTCAGTGTAGGATGCCATTCCATTCACCTTGGCTGGGAATGCATATCTTGATTCAATTTCCACTGTAACAGAGTTGAAAAATCGTCACGCTCAGGTCGAAGAGAATGCCGGTATTGGCAAGCCTAAGGGTGCAGCCATGGTTTATTATTTAGATTTTGAAAATTAAAGATATTGTAAATGCTGGCGTTAGGTAATTCACTCACCTTGCGCTTAGCTGATTTCGGTTTCTACGACCAAAACAACAGTCAGGGCCGATTGTGGGTCTGTAAAGTGTGATTCTTTTAGAGGTACTTTTTTCAAAAATAAAAAACAATCAAAAAATTCCATTTGAACCATTCTTCACATTTATTTTCTGAAGATTACATCTTTCAATTGTTGGCCGTAACTGCGGCTAACATGGTCCATTCTGAAATTCCAATCTTCGATTATGCGTTCGAGCAAGTGCTGTTTAACCAATGACTTGAGTGATGTCGGGCTCTAATTCTTCAGCTATCCATGTAGACCTCGGGCTTTACGTTGCCCCAAAGGAAAAGTCTAGAGGTCCGATGTCACATGATCTAGGCGGCCAATTCATCGGTCCAATACGTGAAGTTAACTGTTCACCGAATCGTTCTCCCAATAAAGCAATGTTGGCAAGTGACGGCGTCTTATTGGCACCAAATGCCGGGTTTCAATTTTAAGCAGCAAATAGTCTGTTTTCATGGCGCGATAACGGACGCCAATCACAGTCACGTTCCGGCAGGCCTCAGTTCGAATAAATACGGATCGATGATTCCATCACCCCATAAACCACGCCAAATCGTTGTCTTGTCTGGTTGTATTGCCAGCTCTTGAACTTATTCGGTTTTCTCCGCACCCTAAATATGATTATTTTCCTTAGTAACATAGCCAATAAGCCAGAAATGGGCTTCATCGCAAAACAAAATTTTGGTCGAAAACAGTGGATCTTCCCGAAATTTTTCAAGAAGTTTTAGTTCTTACACGAATTGAATTTTGTATGCATTCAAACCAAAATCCAACACCTAAAATTCGCCAAGTTGTTGCAAACGACAAGCCAAGCTGTTGGGAACGGCGCGGAATCGATTCATTAACGTCATCGCGTACACCCTCCGCTATCGCCGCAGGTGTGATTTCTCATGAAATCCCCACTGGAAAAAGTACCTCTGAAAGAATTTCTTATAGTCTTTCAATTGCTGACAAAATACAAAGTCGACAATATTTTTACTCAGGAATACTTCGGCTAAAAACGGAGATTAGTAAGGATTATAGACAAATCTTCTAGGGTCACTCCGAAACCAATTAAGTATGTGGTGCTGGTGTCTCCGCGGAAGACGATAACATCATATTATCGTGGTGGCAATGATTTGAACTGGCAAAACATAAGGGTTTGCACCGGCTGGTAAGCCCCGCCTCTGGACTTGCTGTACGGTCTCACCATTGCCAAGTTTGTTCCATAATGAAAATGTTGTTTCAAGAGGTGTAAGATTTGAAAGACGCGAGTATTTTACAGCTGATGTCCGATGATTTGCATAAAGTGCCAGATGTCATCTATAAATTTGGCAAATTTACCATGGTATGCTGCACAGTGAAAGACAAAATCTAAAACGTTGGACTTTATTATGAAGATTCACGTTTAGTCGCGGCAACCAACGATGCGAAAAATTCGTGCTAGTTTTACACGTTATACATTATTTAAAAATTGCGAGACACCGGCTCAGGAAAATATCGCCGCAGTAGAGAAAAGTGACGAAAATGACAAAACACCTCCATTCGTCATCGTTCTCAGGAGCTTGACTTTTCCACAGCCGCGCTACACCGAATTTTGGCGAACGATGGATCTGCATGCGTACAAGGTCAAATTAACTCAAGAGCTCAAGCCGGACGACCGCAAACAGCGCTGTACGTTCTTGGATGGGCTCCGGGTTAACATGCATGTTTACATTGATTTTTGCAACTAAATAGTGTTTTCGGATGAAGCCCATTTCCATAGTGGCGATCGCGTTAATAATTAAAATCGTCGCATCTGTGGCACAGAAAATCTGCTAGTGATTCAGGCGATGCCAGTGCACCCAGAACGAGTAATTGGACCGGAGCTGTCAGAGGGCCGTACTTTTTCAAAAATGAGGCTAGAAAAGCGATTACAGTCAATGGAGCGCGCTACCGAGACATGATAAACAATTTTTTGTATCTGGAGCTCGGGGGTATGGTTACAAATGATCTTTAGTTTCGACAATCGAATTATTGCGCCCAAGTATCCTGGCCGTGTAATATCGCGTTCCGGAGACACCGAGACACCGAGACACCGAGACACCGAGACACCGAGACACCGAGACACCGAGACACCGAGACACCGAGACACCGAGACACCGAGACACTGAACACTGTTAGACTTCTTTCTTTAGTGTTATGATAAAACCATGATATACGCCAAACATTGAAGCCGCCATCGCCGAGATAAAGCTCAAATTATGTGAGAGAGTGATTAAGAATTTCGAGAAAAGTCTGAGGGTGTGCAAGCAGAGCTGATTCAGTCATTCGAAAGATATTGTGTTCCATAAATAATTTCCGTGTGTCATTTTTGTAAGGCAATGAAGTTTTCAGAAATATCTCAACAATTATTCGTTTTATTCAAAAAACAAATCCTCCTGCTCTTGTTTAAACACACTGAAAGTCCGATAGCAAAGGTATCTGGTATTGGCAAAAGTAGTGGGAAGATTTTTCAAGCCCTGGACCTTCCGATCTACGTAACCCCAAAAATACGAGTAACATGGTCTAATAGAAGAAATGGAAGAGAAGAAAGATTGACGTCTCAAAGCGAACGTCAGGCTTTGAAAAGATCTTCGGAGACTCACCAAGAACGCGAGTCACGTTTGGCATCTGATCGGGCCCGTCACGCGGTTTCAAGGGCTGAGGAGAGTTCGCTAACGCACATGACAAGGCTTAGCTCGCAGACCGTCAAACCGCGATCAGATCCGCAGAGGTAGACCCACTAGCCGAAGAGAGGGACCGCCATGCACGTGATCATACACTAGAATCTGACGAGCAGTATGAATTGCGACTCCAGCAGAGCACGATATACGACAATGCGAGATCAAACTCAGGCTCATGCGAAGGTTGATATTCAAAGAATAGGCAAGAGTGGCGAACAGCGTGCTCACAGAATGGCCGAGAACCGATTAAGACAAGGACTGGTAAGAATATCAGATGAAGAAGGACCGCCAGTCTATGAAGGATTTATTGTACTTACAGCGCCAATACGTTTCTTTGGGCCAAATAACACACACCTGTACATATTGTAGAGGATGAAAGTGGCGAGGAGAACCAAAGGTTTAGGTTATCCTACCGGTAAAGTGAAACTGGTACCTGGCAGGTGGGTCCTGCTCCTAAAATATATCTTGACGTGAAAACATTGTGAGTCTAGACACTTTTCATCTGCAATTCGTGTATACAGGAAATCAGGAAGGGCCATTTTACGCCATGTTTTAAAATACAAGGGCAGGTTTATCATCGTGTCGGCTCACTATTTCCAGTTGATAATGCTGCACTTAAATTTTTGCAAGTTTATTTTATTGCCGATTATAATGAACAGGTAGACGCACGAATTCAAAATATGATGAATTTGCATTGGGAAATAGTCATAGAACTGAAACACTTACTGCATCAGTATAACCCATATGTCCAAGGCTTCATATGGACTCTGCCTTTGATTTCAGTCAGCGAACGGAAAAATTATAAAGTTGTGATTTCCGTGCTAATGAGCACCGGGGTCGCTAACATTGGCCCATAACGAACGAGGTGGCAGTGGTGATGATGAATTAGGAATGCGACACACGCGACATTATGTAACGAACTCACAGCGATCAATTGCAGTGCACTCGAGCTTATGACTCTTTACTGTTTTGTTTTGGCGAGGATGATTACCATTTCGAACTGCGTAACATAAATCTACGAACAGGTTAAGCGACAAATAAAAAAACTTCTTCTATCCAATTTTACGCGTACCGAATTATGGTTCGAGAAGGGCAGCAAAATTATTTGCTTTACTTTCGCCACCTTCTCAACCATATGTACCAAAATCGAAACGTTTGCTTATTCAAACTAACCAGAGTCAACTCCGCTCTGAAAATTATATCCATCTGCAAGACGCTCTTAGAAAAGACGGTGTTCTCAACAATCTAGAGCGTTTCGTGATATTGCCATCGTCCTTCACGGGCAGGCTGCGCAATGCGCACCAAGCACTTAAGGGGCTTTTGTATTTGTGTAAAAATATGGTCGTCCCGATCTGTTTATAACCCTAACAACGGATACAAAGTGGGAAGATATATCAAATAATCTTTTCGAAGAGCTGGTATCTCACGATTGCCATGATATTGTCACGTGGGCGTTCCATTTCAAGTTTAAAAAAGTTATGGATCTTCTCACTAAGGAAAGGTGTTTAGTGCAGTTCGGTGCCATATATTTACAGTGCAGTGACAAAAGCGGGACTTGCCATATGCTCAGATATTACTGTGCTTAGAAAATAAGGTTATGTCGAATCAAATCGTAAAATTATTTGTGCCGAGTTCCCAAATGTTCAAATAGATCCTGATATTTTCAAAATAAAGGGTGATCTTTTTGCTGTTTGGTTTTTCAGTGTTCTATTTTTGACAGCTCACGCGTTATTTGTGACATGTGTCAAAGTCAAACACACGCTCAGTTGCATTGCCATTTCGTTATGGAATGACTTACAACCGAACAACGCTGACATATTATTGAATTTTATAGGCAAACTTCTTGCTTAGTGAAAAATGTTTTCGCCCATTTCGGCCATTTTACGGTCATCCCAATCGACCTGCTGACCAAGCAATTCAAGTCGTAGTGACCAAACTTCGCACCAATTTCACGTTACTGGACATCAAGCCACCTACCCGTATGTGTAGAGGACGTACAGAGGAAAATATAGATGCTGTGTCCGCCAGTGATTTGTCCATTCGTCGTCGTTCGCAGCAATTGGGATTGCGTTACTCGACTACGTAGAAGATTTTACGCAAGGATTTTAATCTTAAACCTTACAAAATACAGCTCGTGCAAGAACTGAAGCTGAATAACCTACCACTGCGTCGAATTTACATTGACTGAGCCTTAGAGAGATAAACAGATATACGAGAATATATGTACGTCTATATCTCGCCTATCTGCACCATAACTTCGACTCGGTGTGCTACGAGGGTAAAACAAAAACAAGCGTCATGGTTTCTATCCAGCAGGAAAGCCTCCTTACTGACGTTACCAGTCTCAGCAAACTTTATATAAAGGATCACGAGATTTTCAACACGCCCCCCAAAAAAGTTGCAGACGATCTTGCCGTTCTTCGCCACTATGCACACTCTAGAAGAATCTCACTCCTCCAATGCAGTCGACTTGACCACGATACATTTTTTCAACCCTAAAAAGTCATGCAACCTCCCTATCACCTTCTATTACCAAAACGTAAGAGAACTGCGTTCTAAAACCTCACACTATTTTATCTCATGCTCTCCCATTTGATATCTACGCTCTGAGCGAAACTAATCTTATCCCCAACATAAAAAACCAAGAGTTATTACCTCTTTCTTTTAATGTTTTTAGGGATGATGATCGCACATCCCCCTTGATTGAATCCCCTTGTCAAGGTGTCCTATTGGCTATTCACAACAACTTGGACTCCTCTCTCGTTGCAACATCAACTTCTCCTAAGCACGACTTTGTGTCAGTTAAAATAACACTTACTCGTAGATGCTTGTATGTTATGTGTGTGTTGTTACATTCTTCTGGCGCAACCTATCGAATCCTAATAACTTGCTATTGCAGTAATTGAAAATTTAATTGACTTATTAGGCTAGCTTGATGATATCATTATCTTCTGCGATTTTAATCTTCCTCAGCTGAAGTGGACTCCATCTGAAGACCTATCTATTTTCATCGCTTCCAATCCCATTTCTACTAAGGAATGCCTCTTCTTAGATCGGCTAACAGACTCTAGTCTATGCCAAGTCAGTGGCGTTTCCATCTATATGGAAAGGCAATTAGACCTTATCTTCACAACTGATCCCATCAATTCCTCAGTATCGTGTTGTCGTGTTATCGATAACTTTCATCCTCCGCTTCTTCTCTCATTTATCCACAACTCTCCCCGCCAGTCGCCTCTCCGTGGTATACCTATCTAAGCAGGGCTTCTCTCGACTTTATCCATTTATCTCTGGTTGCTGCCCTTTCCATTTTTTACAGAGAAATATTCAAATCCATCTCCTTTTATGTGCCTTATTCCCGACATAAAACTTCTTCTGCATCCCCTTCTTGGTATAATCGTAAACTTCGCTCTCTACGAAACAAAAGAAACAAGTTATGGGCGGTATTCCTTCGCACCCACTCTTCTTCCGACTATTCAAATTATATAGGTACATATCTTTATTTTATTGAACTCTATAACCCTCTCTATCAGCGCTATCTGAATAGTGCGCAAACCAATCTCATAAATGACCCTAAGTCCTCTTTTCAATTTGTCAATTGCAAAAGTAAGACTGATGGTTATCCTTCCTCTCTCGCTTTTGAAACCAAAACTTCAAGTGATCCTCCTACCATCGCCAACTTTTTTGCTACATTTTTCAAACAACAACAACTCCTTCGTACCAGATCCCTCTTACTTTAATGATCTACCAAATTTTTCCATAGTTCCCTTTCTCACTCAAAATTTCGATCCTGCAGTTATTTAAGAAAAGTTACTAAGTCTTAAAGATGAATTTGTACCTGGCCCAGGATGAATTTCCTTACACAGAATGAATTTCCCCAGATTTGGAAGACCTCTTTTATAATCCCGATACACAAAAAGGGATCTAAGCATGAAATTACCAATTATCGTCCCATGGCTAAACTCTTTCATATACCCAAACTCTATGAAAGCATTTTATACAAAGCCTTAAGCTTGAAATGCAAGCCTTTTATTTCGCCCCGACAACATGGTTTTCTAAAAGGTAGATCAACTACCACAAACCTTAGAAAATGGCAAAGAAATCGATGTTATCGCAACTGATTTCACTAAACCGTTTGATAAGATATCGCATCAATTGATCCTCTTAAATTGTTTGCTCTCGGCTTTGAACCGCTCTTATTAAAATTGATTTCTTCTTACCTGGTAAACCCTTATTATAGTGTTCAGTTTAGATCCGCCCTTTTTGTTCCATTCCTGGCTTCATCTGGAGTTCCACAAAGCAGTCATCTTGGCCCTCTTCTCTTCATTCTTCATTCTTACTATTAACGATGTTGAGAGAATCATTAACACTCCTCCCTCTCTCTTTACGCTGACGACACAAAATTTTTTAAAACTACTTCTTCTTCCTATGACTCTGCTCTTCTTCTTCGGTTTTCAATCTGGTGCCCCAAAACTGCCTAGAACTTAATACATATAGTCAAATGTAAGTCTATAACCTTTTCAAGTAAGTGCAACCGGTCTCCTCTCCGACTTTATTTTCTCTATGGTCAACCAATTCCCCTGGTTGTCTTTACAAGATCTGGGCATATTATTCGACTGTGAGCTGAACTTCTATTCTGATATCGATAAGATGATCTTCAAAGCCAACTCATCACTTGGTAGTCCAAGAAATTTTCCAACCCGTATGTAACCAGATCTCTCTATATTACCTTTGTTAGCCCCCTGCTTGAGTATGCCAATCAAGCTTGGTCCCCCTTCCACCTTGCTCTTCGTGGTCCGCCGTGGAACGACCCTTTAATTTTACCTCCCTATCAGGACCGCCTCAAACTTCTAAATATGAATTCGTTAGAATAACGTAGCTGACATTCTTTTCATTCATCGACTTATCTCAGGTTCTATTGACTGTGCATATATTCTGAACTTCATTTCCTTCAATACCAACCCCCGCAATGTACGTTGTCCTCGTCTTTTCTATCCGTGCGGTCCACCGCACTTCTTATGGCTCCAACGAACCAATCTCCCGAATGCTCCGAAAATTCAACTCAAACCTCTCCCGTTTTGATTTCCACCTGAGCACTCATCCCTCATCTCAAAGAAAATTTCCTCCATCACTTCCTTGCTTCCTAGCTCAAGTCTTTCTGTTAGTTTTTAGTCCTAGTTTTTTAAGTTAGATTAAGCTTGTATTAAGCCAATAAAAGGGGGCCTCAGCCCCCACCAAAACTAAAAATTAAAAAATTAAAATTAGAAAAGCTGGCGAAAGATCCGCTTTTTTATCGAAAAACTATCTCCAGCGAAGAAGCTCATTTCTGGCTGAATGGGTATGTTAATAATTACGAGTAAAACTACCATATTTGGTACGATGAACAACCTCAAACAGTACAAGAACTGCTAGTGCACCCGGAAAAGTGCACTATTTGGTGCGGTTCATTCAGGCGGAAGCATTTGCCCATATTTTTTAAAAGATGACCGTGAGAACAACGTTACTGGCAATGGCGCCCGCTATCGTTCAATGATTTCGAACTATTTTTCCCCAGAATTCACGAGGTGGACCTGGTCGACATGTGGTTCTAACAAGACATAGCCCGCGAATCGATGGACCAATAGAGAAATGAGTTCGGTGAGCAATTTATCTCTCGTTTTGGACCCGTGACATCTTTAGACCATTTTTTATGCTGATACGTCAAATGACTCGTCCTTATCGATAAACCAGCGTAGATTGCAGCCTTGGAAGACAACATTACAGGTGCTAGTAGCGAGATACCAGCCAATATGCTCGAAAAACTGATTCAAAATTTGACTCTAGGTATGGACCACTTAAAACGTAGTCGTGGTCAACATGTACATTAAAGAATATTTGAAAAGTAAATGGCAAGTATTGATTTATCAATTTTTTTTGACAATTAAAAAGGAAACTCTTAAAAAATCACCCATAAAATATTATAATCCGAGAGGCGGTTTTCCGGTGTCCTCCTCTCTTTCTTTTCAATTCGCTATATCCTTTATTCATATAGCTAGTTACGATTTTTCTATTCTGACATAAAGAAAAAAAAATTATATTGCTTTATATGACTCAATTAATCTCCAAAAAACATTTTTCCATCTCTGGGAAAGTTCCATCATCTGATCACAGTTTCATAAAAAATGTCATTGAAACACTCTGGTTAGAAAACGTCCCACATCCCTGCCATAAAATCGTTGGACATTCACAATTTATTAGTAAAATTAACCAACAGACTATTGTTAAATAAAATTCGAACATTTCAAGCAATTTTATTTTAGCGCTGAATGAATTTCTACTCAAAATCGAAAACATCCTCAGAGTGACCTCAATTTCTAAGTTAATTGGATGGAACTTTTCCAAAAAAAAGGGAAAGAAAAAATAGGAAACGGAAAATTCCCCATCAAGAGCAAACTATTAAATTGATAGCTCATTCTCTGATGAATTTTATGAAAACGTGCAACTCGCAAAAATATACGAAACAGCAAAAACAGAAAGAGGACTTTGTTCACCATCCGGATGAGTTTTTGAACCTCAATGCCAACGCTAAAAATTTGTCCCTCAATGTTTTTTTTTTTTGGTAGGAGTCTATGGCACTGTGCAATTGGTCACGTCCCTTCTGCCTAAAGCGGTTGTTAGTTTTTATTTTGCATTTAAATTAGCGAAGCATTCTAAATATGAAAGCATGGTTTTGGGGCAAATTGCACACAGATTTGTTGCACGAGCTGTGTTTTCTACTCGAAAATTGACTTATTTATCGAACTGTGAATATTTTATTAACTAAAAATTTAAAAAAAGGAAATTTAGAAATGGTTTCGCAAAATCTATAACGATTTTATCACTATTCTCGGGCAGCCCCAAGGTGGTTTGTGGTGTTAGTTTGGAACTAGCATTTCAACACATTTGACATTCTGGTAGCCCATGCAACGCTGATTGATCAGACAAGAGCCTTGACCATTTCTTCTGCCAATTTGCTTCATAAGGTCAGTATTCTGTATTCATTTTATTTTCAGAACATGTAATTCTATTACAATTTTAACAGCCAGAAAAGAGAAAGAAATTTACCATAAATTAGTTTGCTAGCTCAAGCTTAAGATTTTAAGTGGACTTCATTTAAAAGAATTTAAAAATCCTCATTAATGATTTGCGTACGATACTCATATGCAGTTTTAATACATACACCCTGAATAACTCGAACTGCAACCAAGTTCAGACTGCTATAATTTCGAAACCGTTCATGACAGTGAGCTCAAATTTTGACACATGACAGATAATTTTATTATTTACAAGCCTTTTAAACGATTTGCGTTGCAAAACACCATCGAGGTGGTCATAAAAAACAGCAACATCGGCAGAAATGGTTCGTAAAGTGAAGGCTGGAATTGAGCGAAATCCGCGTCGACGTGGAAGAAAAATGGCTCGTGAGCTCAACATATCGTTGGAACGGATGCAGCATATACTGAAAAATGAGCTTGGGCTCAAGCCATTGAAGTTCCAAAAAGCACACGATCTTACACCGCAACAGAAACAAGTTAGAGTCGAAAGAGCGAAGGAGTTGCTACGCTTGCACGAAGTGGTGAGTTGCCGAATTTGGTTTTCTCCGATGAGTCGCCATTTGTTATTGAGCAATATATCAACAAACAAAATGACCGAGTTTACTTGCAAGAGAGGTCCTTCGACACCTTCGTACGGCCACCAGAAAGCAGGCAGCACCGATGGTGATGGTTTGGGCCGCCATAACCGCCGATGGTCGCTCTCCGCTCGTATTTTTGGACCGTGGCGTCAAAATTAATGTGATCTTATACTGTGAAACTATCTTAGAGGCAGTATTGAAGCCTTGGGCAAACAATCATTTCGGTCGGGGACCGTGGACATTTCAACAAGACTCGGCACCGTCTCACAAATCGCGCGTCAACCAAGATTGGTTAAAAAACAATGTTCCACACTTCATTTCTTCGACACAATGGATTGCAAATTATCCGGATGCAAATCCGTTGGATTTCTCTGTTTGGGGTATTTTGAAGGCGAAGGTTGGCACTAAAACATACCAAAGTTTGGACCACCTCAAACAAGCACAAGGTGGACATATTGAAAACTATGTATTTTCCAACATTTTTTGCTTTGGCAGAATAAAATTTATCAATAAATAAAAAAAAAATTGCATTTTAAAAAGTTGGAGTTCGAGTCATTCACCTTGTATATTGTAGCTGACCAGTATGAACCAATTCTGAGCATTCATTATTCAGTATACCTGTATTTGATTAAGCGAGCACGTCTAATAGCTTCAAGAGTTGGGCATAATCCGGAAGTATCCTCCGTCGCTCTTTGGTTCCAAAGCGTACCTTACTCATTGTGACGGGTTCGATATGGCATAAAATTCAAGAGAAGATGGTCACCTCTCAGCTTGAAAATAGTATAAATGGTATCTATGGACTAGGTTTCTGTTTTCTTTTCAGTTGTGTTGAAGGGTACGATACATGCTTCTCTTTGACTTTGTTGTGCCCATTTTGCAAACGTACTGATCCAGCTTTCCATTAGATCATTCCAAAGTAACTGGAAGTTATTTCTCCAAGATGACGTATCTTCTTTCGAGAAGTCAACATTGTGCACTTCACATAGTCTTGATAGCATAGTCATAGCACTTTGCCTTACGCCGTAAAAGATGTGTTGCTACAATCTTGGAGAGCCTGTAATTGGGAAGTACCATAACCTCTGACATGTTGCTGAAATGGATCTTAAGTGTAAACATCTGCAGCGGCAATACTCCCATTTCTAGGCGCAGCATATATAATTTGGTGTGTTCTCCATAAGTCTGGATATTTTGTTTAAGAAATATCTTAGACGTTTTTCAACCCCTTCATACTGGTAAATGCCCCACACCTAAGATGCATAGCACATGATAGATTTTGCCACCGGTTGGAAAAATGTGTACTTTTTACTTGAGGTGATGTCCCTCTTCCCCAGAATACCTTACCAGTTGCAGTTGATGACTGTTTTGTCTTCTTTTAATTTCCACTGTAGATACTTTTTCGAAGTTAGTTGGGGAGTAACAATGACACCCAGATACTTATACTCTCGTACTATCTCCGATTCAGTGTTTCCGAAAAAACATTTTTTTTTCTTGCATAAGGCCCTGTTTCGTTCCGAAAGACCATCATTTTGGATTTACTTTTAAATCCATTGTGATACACTAGAAGTAGGTATATTTTGTTGACCATTATTTGCATCACGTCTCGAGTTTCAGGCAGCAAGACTATGTCGTCCGCATACATCAGTACTTTTATGTTCAAGCCATTAAATGCGATCCCCCCAGGGAGGTATGATGACAGGTTATCCAAGAAGATTGAGAAAGGAAGTGGGCTTTACTCCCATTTCAGATCTGAACAGGTTTGATACATTTTTACCATTCCACACTGCTGTCCAGTTGTCCTCGTACATACTGTGATAACCGTTTGAATTTGAACAGCGCCATCTATACCAGAAGACTCATCCAATTAACTTTGACAACTGATAGGTGATATTCTGGCAAAATGGAAAATATTATGTACAACTGGCTAGTACAGAATGTTCTCGAAAGATGGCAGTCCCACGCAGGTGAAATTCAGTTCAGTTGAATTTGAAGAGTGAATTAAGTGAAGCGATAAAGTGATTTAAGTAAAAGTTCAGCCTACTTTCGGAAGTACATTGAAATATCGTGATTATTGTGCAAACAGTTGATGGGTACTAAAGATTCCTTGAGCTCGTGTTAATTATAAAAAAGGCAACAAGACTTTAGCTTGCGATAAGAATTCCCGGATTGGTGTATTGGGCAGCTTGAAATTGACTCTGGTGAGTGATTTCCCACACTGATGAAACTCCATTACACCCTTAGAAGTGCACTGCTTAGCCCTCAACCTAATTACATTATCGGTCCTTGTAATTCTGTATAAAAATTGCCCCGAACTATCAGTGATTATTTCCGTGAAAATGTTGATATTGATCCGGACGGATATTTTTGGCCTCATCAGGAGGCGTTATGTGCCACACTGGACATAAAATCATGACATTGACTTACTGAGCACTAGACCGAAATAGGCCACCGAGATCGTCCGGTGTTGCGTAAAGTCGTTGGTATATGCTAATATCCTGCAAACTATTCAGGTCTTGGAAGCTCTTCATTGGTGAAATAGACCCCTGAGCGCTTGAAAGAGTGGTTCAGGATTGGGTCAAAAGTAAGCGTCAAAACAGTCGAAGAAACTATATGCCTGTAATTGTGCTCAAAACATATGGTCATGTACTATTCTTCATATAAATGGCATTTGACGTCTTGATATAACCTGAAGATTTAATTGATAAATCATTTCAATCTCTTTGTTAATGGGATCCAGGTAATCACCCTGCTACGGGTATATAAGCAGTTCATTAACCACAAATTTCAAGGGAAAGGGTGAAAAGGCACCGCCTTGCAGCATACCTCTGCTGACGCATCTTCTAGCAGAAGCCCCATCCAGTTTGGAGTTTATTATCCTGCTATTTAGCATAGGACTGATCAAATCCCGAAGTGAGTCGTCTACCTGCAGAGTTGGCAGCGCAGTCGTGATTGCAGATATACTGACGTTATTAGAGGTACCCTCTATGTCCAAGAAAGCGACCATTGTGTTAGGATCGTTCAATGTGAGCAGAGCGACCCAGCAGACTTACTATAATGGTTTGAAATTGAATTGAAATTGAAAATTAAACTATACAGCGCTCAGAGCAGCTTGCTTCTTGTAATCAGGTCATGGATTTTAGTCGTTGCAATAGTAGTTCTACAAGGATGAGAGCGTCGACTTCCATGCCAAGCTCGTCGGTGTTACAAGGGGGACTTAAGTGCTCAGAGGGGATCATTTTTAAAAGTGTTCCTCTGTATTTTAGCCAATCAGTTTTAATTCGGAATGCCCGTTGGCGGGGAGGAGGAGCATCATTCAAACTGAATTGAATGTATGTATATGTATGAAAAAGAGGGTTCAAACGGTACCATCCCGTTTGTTATCGTCTGTGTGATGTTGTTGGATGCAAGAGTGATGTCTAGCACTTCTTGTCGGTTTTTAGTTATGAGGATAGTACTTCTAATATTACCAAAAAGTGACTCACCTCCGTTGTTAGTGTTGGTACTGCCCCATACCGTGTGATATGCGTCTCCATCGTACTCGATGATTAGGTCAGTTTTTTTTCCTTCTAGCTTCCAAGACGGCTCTTTCTGGGTTGTTAGCAGGGAGTTGGCCCACATGCCTTTGTCAGTCTCTAGTCTATCAACGGTTATTTCGGGGTCGCTGCGGTTAGGAAGTTTAAGAATATACAAGTTCTAATCTTACCTTTGTCTTTTGCGTAGAACGCCTCCTAAAATCTATGCTTCCTGGATTAGGACAACATCTTCTGCGTCTTTGGATAGGCGCAGAATGAGTGCAGTCGAGATCTTTTTGAAGTAGTGAAGGTTAATCTGAAGGAACCGTAGCATTACTACAATCAACCAATCATTTGAGTCCTCAGATTCTAAAAATATGTCCAAAAACTTACCTTCATCCTCTGATCGTAAAGGAACACTTTTTGACTCGTCGTCGTTTTCAATTTCTGACAGAGTGCAAGAGGTGGAGACCGTCGGCTCGGTTGCGTTCTTGGAATGATTGGAGTCGTCGACTCTCCAAGACCTGCAACTTTATTAATTGTTTCGTTTAGAGGAGGAGGTGGTGCTTACCAGCATCCAGCCCATCTTTTTTCCAAACCCTTAGAGTTATGGAATCAAATACGAACCGAATCATGCTTCTAGTGTGCACCAGAGGATTAAGGGATTCCTTACTAATGACAATTAACGCGCATCTTTAAGAGCCCCTTAATTTCTTCAGTGTCGCGACTTACCAGTCATGAGCCGGAAGGACCGACTTTGGCGGTTTAAAGTTTGGGCCTCTTGGGAACAGGCACGGTTTCCTCCAACGATCTTTGGCGCTTTTATGATGTTGTTGGCTCATTATATTTTGTTCCTCATGTCCGCAGGTCTCTGAACCTCTGAGGGTTTTGATAATGCGTGCAGCATTTCGGCGTCTGATGTAGATCACCTTGGATGGGTGGATTTCTGATTCCTCTTTTCAAGGAGGAGTTTTAGTAGCAGCAGGAAGTCCATACCCTGCCACAGTCTTGCCGCTGCTAGGGGTCAGGGAACTGATAGCACTATGGCTTGCCAAAATTTTGTCACTCCTTGAAAGCTTTGTAGGTTTTGGCTCATTATACTTGCCTTTTGAAGGTATACCATGGTCTGCCACAGTTTTGCTTTCGCTCGGCATTGTAGGAACTTTGCCGGTAGTGGGTGCAGTCATCGCATTGAATTAGTACCAGTCCCGAGATGATTCCCTATGGGATCTCACGAGGAGAAAAGGAGGTCCATATGTACAGACATATGCTACCTAGTCGTGAGGTCGCCAGGTATCCGGATACTCTGTTCATGACTAAACTATTTTTAACATACTGGGCCTTCAGTCCGGCTGATCGACCGCACAAGACGAATGACACCCTGATCGAGACCAGGCGAAAACGGATATGGTAGGAAGGAAGTGAGGAAGGGAGAGAGGGAATAGGGGGTGAGCAAACTTTAGTACCAGGACTCATCTGGAGAGTCATTGAACTTACTCAGCCTCAAGAAGTCATGAACCTTTCATAATATGAAACCTTACTAAGCGACTACATACAAAGCCAAGGTGAGGTAGAAAAAATGCGCAACAACACTCTAGCCAAGAAGGTACTCTGTGCAAAATGTATTGTAGGAACTCGCAGGAAGAGAGGTTCATTTCTCTATTTCAAGGGTTGACGAACGATGACAGGAAAGCATTTGGTGTTTCTAACTATGCCGAATGGAACAGCATTTAGAGGTGGCCTAGACCCATCATCACTAGCAGAGTGATCGGAGAAGAAGAAGTCGAAGCAGTGATCGACTATGGCACATACACAAATAAATAATCATTGGGAACAAGGGATAATATGATATCATCTGCGCAGTCTCGTGCATCGAAAAGACTAGACAACATTTCGAACACTGTCAGTCTCGGTACGAGATTGAAGAGATTGTAAGGCAGTGCGTCTTCTTATCTTAATCTGGTGCAAGATTCAAATAGCTTGAATATAACCTGCGCAAAACACCGCAGTTACTCCGTAGGGGATATTGGTGTAATGAAAAGATTACCTTCCATCTGTTCTACGGCGATACTGGCTTCTTTAGGCTTACTCTACTTACTTAGAGGATTTAACAGAATCCCTAACTACCTCAATTTAATAGATTTACCTGTCTACTGAGACAATTGTCGATGTTGCACTCCTCATGTTGGCCGTATATACGTGGTCTTGCCTTCATCATTGACATCGAACTGTGTTTTGCCAATTATGTAAATGTCATAAGAGTATGCATGCAGTTGCACAGGCCTTTGGAAAATCAAGCTCCTTAGGTTGACTTACGAGTTTCGAAAAATGTTGTCAAGTATGATGTTAAAGGAAATACATGACAATGCATCACCACCCCTTAGCCCTTTTTTAACAATCAAAGATTCCATTGAGATGCTTCCATTACGATCAGATTCTGCACAACTTCTTAGGTACTCGTATGTCAGGGATGCCAAAACAAGACATGGATCGGCATAGTTCACTTCGCCTCTGTAGATGCTATCACATGAGGCATTCTGTTTTTGGGGATCCTCTAGAATGTAGGATTGTGGACTTACTCGTCTCAAATTCGCACTGATAGATGTCGAACAGATCGTTGACAATTGGTTTCAGGGATTCATGTAACATGTCAAACTGTACATTAAACAAATGATGGGAATCATTACGTAAAAGCAGTCACTGGAACTCCAAAGGCCAATAGACAAGGTGAACGTTACTTAGAATGCTAAAATGCGAAGAATAATGGATGAAGCCTGAAGATGTATTCGAAGAATGTTTCGCATAAACTATCGGGCACGAGTACATTTAACAGTTTCACGAAAGATAGATTGTTCAACGAAGAAGAAGCCAGATACGTAGCAAACATTGGAGATATATACGAGTACCACAACGTAAAGCACATTTGAAGAGGTTTCAAAAAAATCTAGAGCGGGAAAGGAACTGCGCAAATCGTAATATTCCAAGCACGTAGAAGTCACTTTGAAAAAATGGAAAACTCCAGAAAATACGAGGTGAAATAAAAAGTCCCATTTACTGGGGAATTTGCCTCACACCTAGAGGAGGCATGAAGAAATGACGAAAAGCGATAACCTGGTGAAAAAAGTCTTGAAATATGTTACGTTAAGAGAAGAAGTAGCTTATGGTAGTTTTCTTTAGCTATGCTTGACCACATCTTCAAATACCTCTGTATACCAACTCATACAACAAATAGCTCATACCTTACTGCTGAATAAAGATTTGTTCTTATGTTGGACAGTAATGCTTCCAGTCAGTTAAGTAATTCCACTCAACAATCCAATCAAAGACAAAACAAATGCTTCCAATCACTGCATCGTTGCAAGGCAAGGAATCTCACAAATTCCCTTTTCAGCATCCATCATGCGGCATAGCAAGTTTGCCACAGCGGAACCACTTCAATTTATCCATTGAAGCGATCACGTAACTTCATTTCGATAAATCCAAGAAAATTCTGCTCGTATCCGTTCGTCACGAAGCCACATTGGCCGTTGTGGGTTGCAATTTTATACTTTTCCACCCAGCACAGCCATTGGGAATTCAATACAAAAAACGTCTTGGCTGGCACTTTTCTCCAATAATGGCCTTGATGCTGAACAACTGGATGCAGCTGTTGAGTAAACTACTCCATCGAGCCTTAATATGAATGCCATTAACCGATGCACCATCGTGGTTCGCGCGTGCTATTCCATGCTATTCCACCGCTAAACACATTTCGCAATAATGTGGCGGTATTTTGCATCTGAAATAGACTTTAATTGAATGCTAATTAGATTCACCAAGCGTTCATCAGTATTCCCTCCTTGTTCATGTAATTATTGAAAGGGGAGAAAAATGCAATTCCTTCTTTAGAGTTCAATTCAAGGGTTTTCTTTGCCATCCTCTCCGGGTGAAGTGTCCAATAAGGCAACCAAACAAATGGCTGTGTGAGCGGTAACAGCTTCGTTAAGGTAAATATTTGACACTTGTGTCAATAAAGTGTTTTAAGTGTCATTAACTCATGGTAAGAGCTGTAATTTTCATTCACATACTCGTGCTCGTACACTCGTATGTGTTTGATCGACAGGCAATTGATTTATGAAAAGCGTTTGTCCAAGCCAAATGGGCGGACATTGATAGGCGCTAAAAGTTAAACTGCCTGCTGTGGTAAAAATTGATTGACACCATTGACGTAGGAAATAGAATTATCATTGAAATGAAACTTTACCGGAGTAGTTTATGTTGCTAAGGAGTGTTGTAACTCTGAATGTCGATGTCAAAATTGGCCTTGGTTGTGACGTCTTTGCTTTCAGGTCAGCTATTTAAAGACAAGTCAGAGCCATAAGGTGTACTCATAAAATGACAGTTTTTGATTGAAGTCTTCACCACAGGACAGCAGCTAGATAAGTTATTTACTACAGGTGGCAGACTTAAGCTAACAGAAGGTTGAAACTTCCGCCAAATCGGCATGTGAACAATGGGTATGCGCAACGAGGAACCCTTCAATCAAAAGGTAGTACCACCGCAATTTGTGCGAATTAATGAACAATGTGAAATCCCCATTCCATGACAAAGTTGTATGAGGATTCTAAGCCCCGTGGAATTATTACTACTTCACCTAGGAGTTATCTAGGAAATTGTTCCGAGTTTGCAAAGTAAAAAGGGCGAATGGCTTGACCCTCAAGCAAAAATCAGAGTAAGTATCAGTTGACTGTGTCTACAATCCCTTCTAAACGAAAATCAACGACTTTGATACGGATTGCTACTTTGCTAACTATCTTTAACTATCTTCGACTATCATTGATTATCGCATACGGACAACAATCGGATTCTGGAATATGAATATTTTTCTCGATTCATGCGTTTCCTTCGCGATTTAAGAGCGATGTCTGAAGACTAAGTGACACAAGATGATGGGATCCTGGTTAAAACAAGAGACATCGTCTTCCATTAGCTAAGCTAAGACAACATTATCAAGATTGGGGATTTCTGCTGTAGCAACTGTCTTTAGCAACTGCGTTAGCATTAGCATCTTTTCTGTTGGAACAGAGCATTCAGACAAATAAGTAGTCCAATGTACTCTTTGTAAGTTCCCTTTAATTAGATTTCTCAGTCTTTCAAAGACAGATGAGTAAGTGCGTCAGTGATTAAGTGACTATGGTGCCAGAATTCACGACGCTAGCGCTTAGCGCAGTCGCATGGGGGCGTAAGCCTATGTCATCATCATTTTCCCCGTAAGCGTCCCAGGATGTTGTATAACTTATGTGGACCACACTTAAGTGCATAGCAAAAGTGTAGTCTTCCGTCAGTCTTTACTACTGAGAGATAGCTAGAAACTAGCTGCTCGAAAAGGGATGCCGAGGAGGATTCGTTTAGCCTCCCGGCAACCTGAAGATCCATGCCATCTGCAGTTATGCTCATATGAAGCCCAACTTTTAATGGAAGCCTTCACCAAAAACAGGCAGTCCCGTCGTAGGTGCGGGTCCCTAAAAAACGTTCCTCCGAGCTTAGTCTAATAGGTTCTTCAGCGATTTCATTTCTCGTGATCCCATTGTGTCCCAGACAAAACTTTGTGAATTTGGCCTTCTGACTGCGTTCAGTAAAGTTTTGCGTCTCGAACTAGTTTGGAAGTCGTATGGGGTTTCATCAAGGCTCCAAGCGCAACTTGGCTGTTGCTACAGATGCAAATTCTTCGCTCCCTCCACCGATTCCGCATAATGTAGTGCGTTACAAGGATACTAGCGTTAACAAGGATACTAGCGCCGAATCCTGGATCGGTTTTGAATTCATCCGTGAAGACCCGACTACATTCTTCAGATTGTAGTTGAAACCATTTCTGACCACAGGGCCAGTCGATTTCGTATTCGTTCCACAGCAAAAGTTCTAGTGCCATTGCATCAGACGGCATGTTCATAAGACCAGAGTCAAAACTCCAGTGTGTGTTGTACCAAAGATCACAAGATGGTTTTGAGACTGCAACTCATGATGTGAATATTAAGGCGAAGGAGATTCATCAATGCATCTCGACAGAGCCAGGCGTGCTAGGTGAAGTCCTCATACAGCCGAAACAGACCATTATTTGGAGTCTGGTAAATGGAGACAACCGATGCATAGGATATAGGATATAAGATATAGGCCTTATCATAGCCGTGTAGATCAAGAGGACCCTTCTCGGTGATAAGTCCCATGTCTTGCTGCCGATAGCTGACTTGCCGACAGTATCTTAGCAGGTGTCGACGTAATATGTTTAGCCCAGAGAAGTTTGTAATTCATAACTCCCAAATGCATAGCTTATTTGAGGAACTACAAGGTAACACATTTAAGCACTTGACGAGTCAGACCAGTCAGCTGCCGCCTTCTCATAAAGGGAACAACCTCAGCTTTGAGAGGATTGACTGAAAGCTCATTTTTATCGCACCAATCGTCGATTACGTCTATGTCTGCCTGTACTTTAGAGCAGACAATACACGATACAACACACAGTACAGTTATACCATCTGCATATGTAAGTTTGTGCATAGAAGCCAGAACTATTGACAGCGTTAAACAGTGAGTTCGCCGACATGCACCATAGAAGTGGAAATAGGACGCCGCCTTGCTGGGAACATCTGCCCACCCCTGACATAGCATATTGGCCACAGTCAGCATTTGCAATCAGTGTCATCTGCACCAGCATTGCTTTCATCCACAGAACTAGTGATTCATCTAAGTCGTGTGGTCTGTCCGAGTTACACACGCCGTCAAACCCTGCGTTGCCTACAGTACCCCCAACGTCGATGTAAATATCCAGCGCGTATTCCTTCTTGTCGATCGTTTCTTCTGTTCTGCCTGCAAAATTTTAAAGTGTACTCTTGCAGGATCTTCCCCGTTAGTAAGCATGTTGCATCTTAGTCAGAAGATGCGTTTGCAAAGCAGTTTTAGGCACATGAATCTCGAACAGTCACTCCTTGCTCTTCAACATGAAAAGTTAGACTTATAGGTCTAAAATTCTGGGCGAGCGTGTTTCCTACTTTCGGTATAAAGGCTACTCCCACTGTTCGCCAGGATTTCGGTATGCATGCCAGTACCAGAATAGAAGTGGCTTTAAGGTTAATTGCAGCTGGTTTACACCTATTTGTAACGTAACTGGGTGCCATCGGTGCAGGCAACTTGAAGCCATCAAAGGAAGCGTATTTGACGGCTTCATCAGTCATCACGACCGATGACATAAACAATCTATGTCGTGTTGCGCTATTCCGCTCACTAGCAGCTTCGTTAATAGGAGCTGGTTGTGAATTAGCTCTGATTAGGTTACGGGTACCTATGAAGCGAGCCTCATGCAAGAGCCGGAGAGTATCAGTTTTCGACTCAGTGTAGGTGTCATCAGATTTTCTGAAAAGACACAAGTAATGGGAATTGAGAATTCCTTTTCTTAGTAAAGTTATATTGGCAACGGTTTGTAGTATCTTATACTCCACTATCTGCTGTGAAACAAACCTTCAAGGTCTGCTCTACCACTGCACTATCTTCGGGGTTTGCAAAGTCAAGAAGACCTGTCCTTTAATAAAAAAAAAAAAAAAAACAGAACAAGTGTCAGGTAGCTATGTTAAGGAGTGCTCTTGAATGCAAATTAACAAAACTGATACGAATCGCCTTTTGCTGACAATATTTGACTATCACAAAAGGGCAACGAAAAGATTCGTGACCGTAAACATTTTTCCCTATTCAAGCAAAAAGGGCTCTCATAGCGGCAAATTCTTTCTACTTACATAAGCAAGAGTTCGATATATGAAAGTGATATCATGGAGCTGAGTGAAACAAGATGATGGGAACCTGATTAGAACTGAAAGCGCTGCTTTCCTCTACTCCATTAAGTCAGGTTCAGTGGAGGAGTCCGGCGTAGGGCTACAATTCAAACAGCAATTGTAAGATTGGCGATTTATACGGTGTCAACAGCCTAGCCAGCCGCTTTAGGCCTCGAACCTATGTCATAGTCGGTGGTGTCTACAGCAAGCGGATATTTGACGTCGGAATGGCATGGATTCCCACGAAGCGAACAGACTTGCGGATTCCAAAGGCAGAATATGTGCCAAGAGGAACAAAAACTAAACCACATAACCATAAGACACGTGGATACTCGTATTTAACTCAAAGTTCAAGTCGCAACAGCTTTACGAGTATCAGTAGGGAGATTTTAACTTGAAGTGTGCCTTTAAGAAGTGTGAAGCGTGGTGTAAGGCGGGACAACTACGTCAATGGTTTAGCTGCAGAGCGGTTCCAACATCCAACATTCCGTGTTTGTTGAAATTTAAGCCCCAGCACACGTCTCGCTTTGAATGTCAGTTTAAGCTTAAACCCTTGCGCTTATAAAGTCCTAACTTTATTTGATTTTTATCAGCTAGAAGAAGGCATACCACACAAAACAACCAGACATCAGAACGGAGAGAGCCTGGACCTTAACCAAAAAACATCACTATGGAGCTCAATTGAGTAAGCACTTAGCGGTAACAACCTGTCGATGTTCAGTACATTCAATACAAAAAAAAAATAGGCTTCTTCTACGCTTATTTAATCTCCTCGTGGTAATCCACATGTAATTGTATCATCTAGGCTGCAGATTGTCAGCTTTCTTGAGGACCGGACAAATAATGCTAAGACTTGTTCATCGATACGCTTTTATTCGACCATATTTTGTAGGTAAAGCGACGCATGCTTTTAGCAAATCTGCGCCTGCTATATAATTTGAAAAACTCATAGGGTAGGTCCGAGGCCGTTGGCCTAAGCAGCTTTGCTTGTCCTATTATAGATATAACTGACTTCGTTTTAGGCAGGTTGATAACATGTTTTACTTACTGACGGTAGGGATTGGATCACCCTCGCTATTATACGGTTTCCAAAAATTGTCCATTCATAGCCTCATTATCGACTGCGTCGTTTCGTCTATCATATTGAGTTCCTTGTTCTTCTTTGTAGCCTTCATTTCCGAATTTCTGACATGTTCTTTTTAGCTTTTTGCAATACCTGTGTTTCCTTGACTCACTTTTCTGGTCCTCCTTCATTTACCTTTTAAGAAGCGAATGCCCAGCTCACTCAAGGGTAACTCTGGTGGTATGTACCTTTCGTTCTTGGATGTTGTGCATTCTTTCCGAATCAGAGGTTTCGTCATAGTAGCCGAGACAATCGCAGCTCATCGGATGCAGAGTCTCAGATATTTAGGCAGTGCTACCACTGATTTTCTGAAGAAAGCATAGAAACTTTTGAAAGATTAAGGGACAATCGATTGGCATAGGCTCTGGCGATCTTTTCTGATTAAGCATTTGTTGCCTATGGTATATTCGGGATATCCGTAACCATACTCTGACTACAACCAGGGAGTTATGAACATAACTTAAATTGTAGGAGCGCATCCCGTCGAGTCTAATGTGATCAATTTGGATATTGGTTTGGACTTGGGTCTGGATTGTTCCAACTTCCATTGTGAATATTGAAATGAGAGAATCGCCTATTTGTCATAACAATTCTAAAATTATTTTAGCCAATATTGTCGCCTCAAAGTAATTCACGTTTTCTGCAATGCACCTGTGTCAGCTTTCGATCCAGCTCTCGAAACACCTCTGGAACTCGATGTTTAGTATAGCCCTCAGAACGCTCAGCGATTTATCCATTATCTGGTCTGTCTGTCAAAACACGTCCTCCAAAGCGCGGCCGAACAGAAAAAAGTCATATGGTGCCAGAATAAGTGAATTTGATGGCTGTTGGATGACAGTGAGGCACAAACGTCTCACATCGCCCAAATACTAATTCTTCATTGACAGTCCTTCCTTCACCAAGAAATTCATAATAAACACCACCTTTTCAATCAAAGAAAACAGTGAGCATCGTCTTCTTTTTTGACCAAAAACGACATCGGAAACCATGTCTTTTGTAGTGTTCTTTGCATGACACGTTTCAAGGGCAAATTATTGTCCAAAATTCCGTGAACGGATCTAATCGGGAGGCTGCCCATCTCTGTTAACTCCCTGATAGTCAACTTGAGGTTTTCGATCACTAAATCCTTGATTTTATCGGCGTGTTTCTCAGATGGTCTCCCAGAAAGTTGCTCAGTTTTTGTATTTATTTCAAAATTGTCGAGAAAAAAAGAGTAACCCACACAAGAAGACCTCCAGGGGGGACCGCCGAAGTGGTTATATCACGGCTAATGAATTCCCTTTGATTTTGCAGACTGTGTATGCTCCATGCACTCCCAAGCTTGTAATATTGAAACATTTCTCCCCGTGTACGTGCCCTAACCCCGAAAAAAATGAGGGACGAAGAAAAGCTAACCTCTCTTAAAAAAAATCTAACTCCAAGGTGGAACAACAAGCGCCGGGGGATGCATGGCAAAGAAGGTTGCGAACGTCGGATACCGGGTTACTTCCGATTTAAATCCCCAGCCTTCCTCTTATCAAAACAGACTCAGATGTTAGGTGACCTCCATCTGCTGATTACTTGTGCGAATTATAATTGTCCCAACAAAAGTTGTAACATTAGAGACTGATGCCTCTTCAAAAGTATTCACTTCTAGGGACGCACCTGTGCTCACTGAAGCAGAAACTGTTAATCGGACTCCTGCTGCCATCTCTGACGCTGAGGAAGCGAGGAGGGGAATGTGCCTCTTTTGAGGGACATAGACTCAGACACTTTGTGAGAAGACACAATCTGCGTGTTATCGGATGAATTATGTAGCCGTGAACATGTCGCAAAAATCTACCTGCTATATTAAACTATGATCTTCGGAGAGAGGACAAGGTTTAAACAAGCCTGCAAAAGGTAACCCTAGAGAACGTGCTGTAGAGACTGACGCTGCCAAAACCGAAAACAACGGCACAGAGGCTAATTGAACCAATCCCCTAACTGTTGAGCAAATAGCTCAAATACAGGAGGGAGTTATCGATGTTTCCATTGAGCTTTGAGACGAAAAAGTGAAGTCGTCTTCTGACAGCTCTACAATCAGAGCTGGCTGGGTCATATTTCCAATGAAACCACTGTAAATTGGCTAAGAAGCAATTTCTCAAAAGCAAGGAGAAATGCGGTCTGAACGAGATATTAGTGGAACCATTTCCGAGACCACACATCATAAGGCGGTTCTTAGCGCAAAGTATCGGCCTAGGCAGTGGGATAATTCTCGAGTCCTTGGATGCACAAAACTCAGGTCTTAACACCAGAATCTGGAGAGCTCTGCAAAAAGTGGAAGAGAAGGATTTCATCCACATGGTCTTTGCTGTAAATAACAGTGCGTTGAAACGAGTAAAAAACCTAAAAGGTCATTTCGCGTACCGTTTCGGTAAGCTGAGTCTCATTATAATGATTTCAATTAAATCTCCAGCTACCTCCATCACAACCAGCTCTAGTAGTCTGTCAAAGAGACTACAAAACAACACCGATAATACGGGTGCAGCTGAAGGCGGAAGAGCACGTGAGCTCCCCTCAACTAGCTGAACTAGCTGTTCGTCCTGCGAGAGTAAGGCCGAAAGCCCCTCCTTTGGCGGGGTTCGCGTACTTCGGAGAGGCGATTTCAAACCGAGCTGCATACGTAACCCCGGGTGAAGTTGCAAACGTTGATGACCACACTCAAAGTTTCGCAGGGAAACTTTCAAAGGTTCCTCGTACACCTTTAACCAACGATGCGCAAGAGACAACGTCACTCTAGGACTAATTTAAGAACCTTGGGCTATTGAAGGTAGAATATATGACCTCAACAATAATGAGCGAAAAATAGAATTTGCCTGAGGAGATTTTAAATTGTGGGCTTAGTGGCAGCGGTCATCGAACCATGGGGATTGCAAAAGTGTGTCTCAGCCTATTTCTCTAGAGACATAGATGCGATTCCTCCTATTCTTGTATAGAACCTAATCGAACTGTGCTAGTGCCGCAATTGGCACTTCGTTCTAGACCATCGTGTTCCTTTCTTTTGACAAGGATTGGCATGTGTCAGATATCGAACAGGGTCAAACTAGATTCATGAAGAAACTTACGAACTGGAGTACTTTTCAAGTTAATCTCGCTAACAAAGCTCGGGCCTATCTGGAAATATATGCAACATAGCCAAAGTTAAATTGGCCATAAACTCATTTAAACCATATGAGGCACATGGATCGGACGGAATTTTCCCAGCACTGATTCAAAAAGGTGTGGTCCATATTCTTCCCACTCAAACCGCCGTATTTAGGTTTAGCTTCAACTGGGGATACATCCACAACTCTATGATATAGGGAAGCAAACGTAGTTTGTCTAACTAAATCTAACTCAAATGATAAATGCTTTTGTTGTCGGCAGCGATCGTCATTTATCATTCCTTCAGGCATACATATACGAGCTCGTCGCAGTCATCTGTACTAGAGACTTTTGGCAATACCTAAAAAAATGGATGATCGAAACATGTCAAGCTCAATACCGACTTCAGCCAAATGATTTGATTACTTCATTGCCCCAGATGGCAGCTTGCTCGTCGGAATCTCTTCCAGTTGACATGTAGTCCATGTAAAAATGAGTGCTGTGATACTGTGTATTGCTTTGCTCATACGATGTTGCTCTTTTTAAAATGTGTGCTCGTTTACGAACATGTCGTTTGCGAGAAATTTAAAAAATCCCAAAAACTTTTTACCTTTCTGACGTGAAAGACATCTATTTTTTGTCCTTAACGAAGTACAGTAAACTTGTTAAAGAACTTCTCAGAACACATAAAAATATTCATGTAGATGCAGAGATTCGTAGAAATGCACTCTGCATGTGGGTGCACTCGTATGCTTCCAGAAATGCATTAATTAAGTACTCACATAAAGTGTTTTGCTCAAAGCCGGCTCGAATGACAAATATTGTACTTTATAAGCTGGAAAATAATATAAGTGTTTAGTTCACAAAATCGCTCTACTGACTAACTAACTAATTACCGAAGGGGCTGAAAGTTTTTGATTCCTGTTAATTTTGTCACAGTTTCTCAAAAAAAAAATCGGATGACTTAAAGGTGATGATTCTTTAAATATTGGAAGGATATATTTGAAATAATGCTTCGCAAACTAAAGTCAGCAGGTAACCTCCGAATAAAACTCTTACAAAATTCGTAAGCTTATGATCCTGCAAAATTAACTGGGTCTCTGGCAGTGTTGGTTCAAAGTTAATCTGATTAACGATTAAAAATTAAAGATCAAAAATTTAATAAAAAAAAAATGATTAAGATAAATCAATCATAATCAAATTTTAAATGATTAGGATTAATAATCATAATCATTAATCATTAATAGTTAATTTGATTATTTGATTAACGTTTACCAGTGTCCAAATTAATCTCTCTCTAATTAAGCTCATTATCAGTTTGAATATGTAAGCGCACATTGCAACGATTCTGAGTCGGCCGATAATACAGTTTGATTTGCTGCAAGATCGCTTTCAAAGTAAACTATCGGCCGGCTACATAATCAGTGGCGGATAACGGGGGGGCTTGTGACAGGCGCGAGCGTATGGAGCTACAAAAAATTGAAAAAAGGATAGGCAGACGGATTAATTATGTTGGTATTTAGTACGTGAAGAGAGTGGATCCCTCCCCCCCCCAGACTCATTTCTGAGTCCGCGCCTTTGCTTAATCATATGAAACTTATACCCGCTCGCACATAACGCCGATTTTTTTAGCCACTATAGCACTAAACTTATTATTTCTTTTACGTTGAATTGACAACCAGGGGCGGAGCGAGGGTGCAGCGTGGGGTGTGCTGCACGCCCCCAAATTTTTTATACTCTGCAAATCCATAGTCGGAAAAAAATTATTTACTACGAAGAAGACACCGATTTAGTTCAATAAGCTGGCCCCTCACTTCTGACGACGTTAAAGTTGTTCCGATTTAGTCTAAGTCGACTGATATACTTGGTTCTCGGTCGACCTATCTGCCGACTTAATAACATACTTCTTTTTTGTGAAGAACATCCGAAATCAGCCCTGGGCTTGTTTGAGTCAAGTCGGCACGGCGATCTAAAGTAGGTGTCGGACTTTGATGATCTCTGATCAGTAATTCCGACACGTTTTTGGTTTAAGATACAAGCTGCATGCATGCTTCTTCTTCTTCATTTTATTCTTTTACTAGCCCTTTCCTCAATACACGACCTTATGCATAACAAGTTTCCCATTTTTACTGTGATCGCTGCTGCCTCCGCTTATGGGGTTGGCTAATGTTAAAGATCGCAGAACGTGTCTGCATACTACACAGGTCCTGGTTTGCTTAAGTGGTTAGCCCCAGCCACATTTGCAACCTGAGCAATCCGGGAATTCTGTTTCCTACCTCGTTTTCTTACCGTGTGTGGGACCGTAGTTGATATTGCCTTTTTTACGGGACTTTCTGGGGAACTTCTTTTAATGTGGCAATACCAACTAATTCTATTTGACTCAAGTTGTTCGGTTACCAAATTCTTTATTTGTAAACTTCCTCTTATACGTGTATATCTAATGCATCGCGTTTCCTGAATCCAGTAGACACTGTGAACCAAAACATAAGAACTGGTCGAACATCCGTGGTGTAGAGTTTTCTCATCAAATTAAGTGGAAATTTTCGGTCGCAAAACCTCACTCTGTGGATTACGCCGTCGTTACATTTCGCTTTCATTTTAGATCAGAAAATGGGCTACTCAAATGCTCCATCTTTAAACGATTTATTTTAAACCCGTTTCTCTCTAGCGAATTTTTCCACGATCTAAGGCATTTTGCAATCGGGAAATTCCTAAGGTGAGTTGGCATTTCTACAAAAATCACCCCACGGTTGATACTTTCGGTACACTCCTGTTGACAACATTGATGAAAGAATTAGTTTATAATTAAGTTAATCGATTAATGATTATTGATTAATGATTAATGTCAGTAATCATGATTATGATTACTTTTTTAATCATGATTAATTTAATCTGATTAAAATTAATCAGATTAATTAATTGATTAAAAAATTAATTGATTAGTGCCAACACTGTTCTCTGGAAATAGGTCCGAAATTCCTGCAGTTGCGCATCCTTCTCCGGCTTTAATCATATGAAGAACTTTATTATTTACGTGTGCGTTGCAATTATTTCGTGTGTACCAGGTCGCACTTTTACGAAACTTAGGTTTACTACATCTTACATTCAGACCATACCACAAGACTACAAAGCAAACACTTTTATTTCCACTGGGTCTGGTAGAACCACGTAGCTCTTTCGTGTTCGTCAAAGAACGATGGTGGCTCCTTTTAGTTTGCATTTTTGCAGCTTCGGCAGTAGATTTTATGTAAAACGCCGATTTTGGTTGCTTTCATGCCTGTTGACCAGGTCCTTGCAAAGTCAGAATGTATTCTGTATGTGAGAATCTGTGTTTTGAATTATTTGTATGCCCTGTTGTTTGTCCTGGGAATGACTCGTTTTTCAGATTCGTACAACCAGAATCTGCCTTTAAGGTAAAGTACAAAGCGATTTTACTTTTCACGAGTCCTAGTGAGGGATGGAGTAAGGCCACGTCTTGCCACTTCATCGGTATTTTCATTTTCCTCTATCCCCCAGGGGAGTATGACATTAAAAAACGGCTCGCTCTTCTTGTAGTCCTCAATAAGCTTGGAGGTAATCGTGGTTGGTTTTAAACATGACTTAATTTTGGCCTGATTATCAACTAAGAGAGGTTAAGTGTCGATTTAAGTGTTGATTATTTATGAGTAGCTTAAGCGATTCAGTGAAAACCAGGAAATTCGCCTGGAAGACAGAGTATGAATGAGCGGAGTGGAAGGACTTGGGTATGTTTAAATTTATTGCAAAAACGCCCACTACTTCTATGAGTACATACTCCACTTCGGAACCATTTGTGCAAATGGATACATCACACGCTTCCTAGGACATCATTCATAAGAGCATTGCTGAATTGTAAATAAAGGAATTTGCCTTGTTCACAGGGTATTGCAGGTCCACTGCCAGATTTAATAAGCGGTAGATTCAATAGAATCGTTTTAATATACAGATATTGGGGTATGAAACTGAATATCCCATTTTCGGTCGGACATAGCCCTGTGGTTTCTAAGAACTTAGCTCAGCTAAAGAAAGGTGACAATACTAGGGGCTCACACTTTAGGATAGAATGCTCCACAAACATGTACATCTAGAGGAGTGAACAGAGGAAAGCATTAATATATTTTGTGTTTTATTGTCTCGATATGGTGTATTGTATTTATTGACCCAAGGCTTTTATATTATTCTCATGTCAATATCCTCCCTTAGGAAGATCAAAGTATTCTCCGCACTTTTCGAGTTCTATAGATTTGCTTGTATAACCTTCAGCATGTACTCTCAAGGCTGGTTGGGAATGTCGCTCTCCATCGGCAGAGGTCCGATTTTATTTGGCATACTATATTTGCCACCAACACCCCTTGTTTTGCGGTCCTTCTTTCTTAATGACAGCGAACTAAACACGTGTTCAATGTTTTATCGGGGTATTTTTGGCAGGTATGCTTAATCTTGTGAGCCAGAGGAACCTTTCGAGTGTTGATCCGGCAATTTGATCATCCGTAGTCCTCGAATAATCTCAATGGAGTTTAAGCGTGGAACAGGGCCTAATTGAATGGCAAAGAGTTTGGCTTAATACTCATCTAAAAGTTCAACACTGACTTCCTGTTTTTTATACAATCCGTCTACGATGAAAATTTGCAAATGGTGCCATTCATAAGTGGTATATACTCGTACCTGAACATCGGATTCTTAAGTGTTTTGTTGCAGTGGCTGCGGCAACTTTAGTTTTCTACCTTGTCTTCATTAGAATCCCGGATATATTTTTGTCCTTAGCTTGCTACTGAATGGCTATTGGATACAACATATTAATGGTATTTTCGGTCGTTGATATTTTCGTGCCAAATATAGTTTTGGATGATTGATTGCCAGTGGACTTACTCCATAAGTTTAACGAACCGATAAAAGTGTCTTGACTGGAGGCGAACTGTTCGTTTTCTTAGGGCATGACGTTTTCTTTAGTAAGAGTGCCGGATCAACTTCGTACTGAAGGTGGTGGCGTTCATATTAGACGGCTTATCCGTGATTATTTTTTGCAACTCAATTGGCGACTTCGACAAAAATGTAGCACCACCCCAATCTTCTCGTTTGGAAGATGATAACAATATCATTAGTGCGGTTGGCTGGTGGTCCGTACTAGGATGCATTGAGACTATTTCCGCAATTCTCCATAGGTATCGACCTGGGACTTGACCCTATCAACATTTGACCACGAACCTAATACTTATAATACTAGAGCTCCCTTATTATACCGAAACTACAATAAGGTCCTCAAATAGATAGATTGAAAGACTCCCTGGACCGGAACGGTGGTGCTTCAAGCCGACAGATTCCATCTCTTCTGAAAGAAAGACATATTGGCTAGAGTGATCTTCTATAGCAGCTCCCTGTTGTGGCCTGATGTCGGAGTCCTCGGAGTTGGATGCGCTTTCTTATTTATCTAACGATTTGATTTGCTACTTAGTCCATTTTCGCCGTTCTCGTTTGAATGGCTGCAGACACACTTGTGACAACTCGCTTATTTCATCTCAAATTCCAAATGTCATCAGGGTATTTTTAAAATTATACAGAGTTTTGGAATATTGTACCGCCATCCGTACTCCAGGCTTCCGAAACCACCACGAAACTCTCTATTCTTCGGATACATCAAAGTAACTTCAAAGGATGTGTACACAGAGTAGCTTAACGAGGCCTCTCATAACCTCAGTGGGGTTACTGGAACCGGACTGTTTAGCCACACACTCTGCACAGGGATTTCATTTAGGAATTAGCTCGCCAAGTTAGAGATTCCGCGCAAAACAAATAAAAACAATTCAAAACAGCCAACAGCAACGGAGGCGGACAGATACATAGGTAATATTGACGACTGTCAATGCTAGGAGCTTTAATAGCCCACGTGCTGCCGAATAACTCACGGGCGCGCTAGACTAAAATACTCGTAAAGCAGATATTACGTAATCCAAAAAGTGCGATGGGATGCGCTGGGCAAAAACGTAATGAAAAACTACGACATATACTATGGCAACTGCTTTAAAGAAGGAAAGTTGGGTCTTTTATTCAAGGAAGACTCAGGAAAAAAGCTTTCGGAATTTACAGGTGAATTTCTTTTAACCGCATCAACATCAAATTCAGATTTGCGTTCATGCTCCTACGTAAGATAAGGACAACAGCATTACAGACGAATTATACGACCTCCTTGACCGAACATATGTTCAGTGCGCCGTATAGCTGGCTAAGGAAGCCGTCTTTGACCCGATCGTCGTAGAACCGGACATAATGGATTTAGATTTAACCTATAACCTTTTTGTAGCTAGCATGCGGTTCCCCCGTCGCAATATCAATAAAGTTACTATATCCTGATCAATCACTCGCTAACCAGATGGATCACATTGCGATCGAGGCCAGCATTCTGGATGTCCGATCTGCCCTAAGTGGATATCTGATTGACTTACAAGGCATGCATCTACCCCGATAAAGGCCAATCTCGATATACCCGTAGGATTTTAAGCATTTTAGATTTTTAGATTTTTGTTTTATGGTCCTACACCTTGAGGACCGGGGAAACGATACTGGGATTCTGGGCATACTTTTTTATCTGACCGACCGACTGCTCGTTGCTTTAAATAATTCGGCAGTTATGCTCCTGGAGTCTTAATTGATATAAAATTTTGTTAATCAGTCGGGTAAATGAATTTGCTGTAGAGCATTGTCCAAGTTGAATGGACATCGTCTTTCATGCTCATCTGCAGAAGCAGTTTTTATATTTTCAGAACCAGGTACGACTATCTTTTAAGTTCCCATCCATATCTCTGCATGCTCTGTTCTGTATTTGTATCACAGGTAAGTTCCTTAAGCTTTTTGTTAAAACTATATCAGTTGGATAGTAGCACCTCTTCATGGTTTTAATTAAGTTCTTCTCTGCTTCTTTCTTTTCTTTTTTAGAAGGCAATATTTCTCCTGTTTCCTTCGCTTAGAAAGTACGTGAGTAGATTTTTACAACACTTTTTACAATACTAAAGCTGTGCCTTATGTTAACTGCAATCCTAGAAGGATACCGAACGCTTCCGGCGGTGGCTCAAATGAGGTTAATGGTGGATTTACATCTGACGTCGACTTCAGCTTGGGAACTCATCTGCCAAAACGTATGATAAATTTCCCACAAAAAGAAGTCAGCATTTGCCTAATAAAACCATTAATTACAATTGTCGGGGCATCATATCGATACGATATGTCTTGTCGACACTACCAGGTTAGTTTAGGTTAGGTTGACGAGTTAATGAGGTATCTGGAACCGAGACCATTCTATATCTCATCACACTACTTAGGTCTGTGTAAACCTATTATGATGCCCGGGTGGGAGAATTGCAAGGGGATGGACTTTCCGTCTCGTGTTGACTGTCGTTTTGTCCCTGAGCGGGTCTAAGCCATCTTGTTGCATCCGCGAATCTGAAAAGAGATGTAAGTGAAGCAGCAGACAATTCTGAAAGGTCGTGGAAGTGATATCTTCCACAATAATTCAATAATCTTTAAATAAATTTTAAGTAATAAGAAGTTAAAAGAAATTTAGAGCAAGTACTATAAGGAATGCGACTTATCTGTTCGGAGGTTAGAAAAAAAGAGAGCTAGATATATCGAAGATGTCCCAATTGACATATGTTCTGACAGCTTATATAATTGGAGTTATTTGAGCTCAAACACAATGATCTTTCATGTACATAACAGAGCGTATCCTTCCGTGAGCCTATGTCCCTACAGCCTCTGCAAAGGCCTTCGTTGGTAAGGCGCAGCTTTACTGCGTGCGCCCCCAGTAGATTATGACTTATGATAGTTCAGCTCTGATTTTCGAGAGAATCCTACTTGTTCTGGATTTGCTGAGTTTCGGCCACAATTGAGGTGTCGCAGATTGGAAGGTTTTTCCACCTTCCATGGGCTTTTTTTTGTACCGTTTGCTCCACTTGTATTTTTAGAGTGCAGAGTGATCGGCCAGTTATCTTTCTAGGGACCGTCATCTTCGAGCTAGCTTATCAGCATGCTCATTGCCTGTCATTTCTTTGTGGCCAGGTATCCGGCATAGTGTAACGCTATACCGAACGAAAAGAGCCTTAAGAGCGCTGCAGAGCTTCACAAGCCTCGATTTAATTTCGACTGCCACGACAGCCTGGCTGTCAATATATGAACTCGTATTTAGTAATATCCTCGTGGGATATTGCTTTTATTTCCGAAAGTTTGGCTGCTTCTGCTACAGCTAATAGCTCAGCCTGGACGACACTGCTGTAGTCTGGCAGGCGTCGTGATCATCGATAATTCAATTCAATTCTGACGCCGGTTCCTATCTCCAACTTTGATCCTTCCATGAAAATAGATATCGAGTCTTGTACCATTTGATTCCTGTCCCACTCCTTCTCTCTGCCTGGGAAAATGCAGACGAATGGTGTTTCAAAGTCCTGTTGGAGTATCATATAGTCCGTACTGGAGTAGATACAGTGTTCATTTGAAAGGATTGAAGCGTGGTCCTTTGGGTTTGGCTTCCACTGATTAAACTTACGCAATCTTAAAGAACTTTTCGCTGCTAATTCTTGCATGTAGAGATCGACTAGATCATATTTTCTAGTCCCGCCATTGGTGTCGCTCTCATGGCAAGAGCCGTGCCCATATCTGCAACCCTCTGTACTTCTGTTATTAGCCTAAGGTTGCTGGTTTTATTTGTGGATTGCCACCATATTAAGCTGCGGTAAGTTAAGATGAGTCTGGCGATAGCCTTATACATCAATATGATTGTTTTGGGGTTAGATTCCATTGGAAGGAAGGTCAAATTGTGGCGTTATCCACTGAGCTTGGCCCAGTCTCCAAGAATTCTTAGGGCATAGTTTAGGATTTCACTGATCGTATAGAGGAACTTGCCGGTGGCCTCTTGCCCCTTTTTAGATTTACTTCTTTTTACTTCTCTTTTATTAGCCACTAGGGTCCACAGAAGAGGTGGTATCACTCCTCCTTGAAGTGGTGACCCCCAGTACCGTGTTACCGAGTGTTGCACTGATGTTCCTGTTTCGAAACATACAGGTTATCAGATACGTTAATACAGGATGAAGTCCAGCATTTCCTAAGTTTCCACTTATAGCGGGAATGTTGACAAACGAAGTCAAGGAAGACTGCTAATATGTACTCTTTGTTGTGAAATTTTTTTTCAATCGTTCTGACAACTTCATGTAGGGTCGTTTTCGTGGCTTTACGTTTTGTGTAGGCATGCTGGGTTGAGGCTAAGGCTTCTGGATGCAGATTACTTCGAATGTGAATGTCAAGCAGTTTTTCTAATGTTTTTAAAATGTTTGATGTTAGGCTTATGGGACTGAGTTCTTTTGGACCTGCCTTGGGAATGGAAACTACCTTTACTTCCCTCCCGCATTCTGGCACATATCCGCACTGGATCTTACTTCAGAATAGCCTTTTTCGGAACGGTATCACAGCCTGCTTTGCTTTTCGAAGCATGATGGGTATTATGGTACGATCCGTCCAGTCCAGTGGATTTGTAAGCGGAGAATTAGTCGGTAACCCAGCTTTTTTTCTTTTCTTCTAGTGTCCTCTTTAGGGTTTCATATTGGCTGGGGAAAAATGTGTCTGTATTTACTACAGATGTTGGAGGTAGGAGTAGGGATATGACTTTCCTCAGTCTTGCACACTTTGTTGCGCTTTCAATGTTGGGGCAAAATTATCTCAATGATTTTCCTTTAGCGCTGCAGAATGCACTCTTGTACAAGTATTTCCCGAAGAATTTTTTCAATATACACCCTGACTGACTCGAACTGCAACCAACTTCAGACTGCTATAATTTCCAAACCGTTAATAACAGTGAGCTCAAATTTTGACACATGACAGATAATTTTATTATTTACAAGTCTTTTAAACGAGTTGCGTCTCAGTTGTGTTGAAAAATTTTTATCCGCGATGGCATTCAAACGTGTGATTGCTTTATATTTGGGTGGAACATGACAAGTAGCTATCGTTAGAGTCCTCCAGCACCTCAACGTGAATAAATCATTTATGTCTCGAACCATAGCTCATTACCGTGATACTGGCAGCGTTGCAAAACATCATGGAAGTGGTCATAAAAAAACAACATCGGCAGAAATGATTCGGAAAGTGAAGGCTCGAATTGGGCGAAATCCACATCGAAGTGGAGGAAAAATGGCTCGTGAGCTCATCATATCGTTGGAACAGATGCAACACATACTGAAAAATGAGCTTGGGCTGAAGCCATTGAAGTTCCAAAAAGTACACGATCTTACACCGCAACAGAAAAAAGTTAGAGTCGAAAGAGCGAAGGAGTTGCTACGCTTGCACGAAAGTGGTGAGTTGTCGAATTCGGTTTTTCCCGATGAGTCGCCATTTGATATCGAGCAATATGTCAACAAACAAAATGACCGAGCTTACTTGCCAGAGAGGTCCTTCGAAAATTTACACCTTCGGATAGCCACCAGAAAGCAGGCAGCACCGATGGTGATGGTTTGGGCCGCCATAACCGCCGATGGTCACTCTCCGCTCGTATTTTTGGACCGTGGCGTCAAAATTAATGCGATCGTATACCGTGAAACTGTCTCAGAGACAGTATTGAAGCCTTGGGGAAACAATCATTTCGGTCGGAGACCATGGACATTTCAACAAGACTCGGCACCTCACAAAGCGCGCATCAACCGAGATTGGTTAAAAAACAATGTTCCACACTTCATTTCTTCGACACAAAGGATTGCAATTTCTCCGGATGCAAATCCGTTGGATTTCTCTGTCTGGGGTATTTTGAAGGCGAAGGTTGGCACTAAAAAATACCAAAGTTTGGACCACCTCAAACAAGCACTTCGCCGGGAATGGGCCAAAATACCGCAGAGCCACTTGCGTGCAGCTTGCGATGCTTTCTTCGGCCGTCTGAAGGCTATTATTCGTGCCAAAGATGGACATATTGAAAACTACTGATACAATTTGAAAATTGATGTATTTTCCAACATTTTTTGGTTTGGCACAATAAAATTTATCAAAAAAAAAAAATTGTAGCATTTTAAAAACTTGGAGTTCGAATCATTCACCCTGTACATACGAGTATCTTTGAAAACCCTATAGTTTGAATTTATATCCGTGTCGATAAATAACCCTCTCATGCAGAATAAATTTTACCATTCGTATTGTAAAGAATGAGAACTAACATACCTATGAGCCGAAAGCTGACTACATGCGTTGGTGACGTAAGTACTGTATTTCAGTGCCAATATCTCCCATATAAATAGGACTCTGTCATGAATTACTGAGCCCTACTCGTGTGACCTGAAATTATCTGCAATATACCAGAGATCCAAGAGAAGGGGATCGGATTAAGCAAATGAAAAACAGAAAATTGATTACTATGGCAAAGACTAAACCCTATTCTCTATCGAATTTAATTACTTTTCTCTGTTATTAAATTTTGTGTAGCTACATCCCAGAAAACTCGCACTTCAATCTACCAAACTCGATTAGGTGTATCTGGTACCTCTGTCTGGCTTATCCTCACACCCATCCGTAACTTACCAGCAATTTACTTTCTCTTAAAAGCAATTAATCCCCTAAATAAATTCGTGTTGTGTTTTCTCCAAAATTAATAGAATTACACAGCGCAAATTCAATTTATCACTTAATCAAGTCGATATGTTGTACGAGTATGTGTGTGCAAAAAAAAGAAGGAAAAATCGATTGTTGATACAAAAAATCGTTTGTCGGACGTCCGTTCTTTCGTCGTGAGCTGCTGCTGATGATCCCCAACAGCATTCTATGAGCATATGTAAGTTTCGCACATAGTAATTCTAGATTCGAATTTCTGTTATCTTGTTATCCTTTCAAGATTTTGCTGTTTTTTTTTCTATTTATTTTTGTAAATCCAACATCAAATCGCTTTTGACTTAGAGATACAAAATATCCTGAAGCCAAAAAGTACTCAGTGACTTTATCCTTGCTATCGAGTCTCTAGCTCACTACACCCAAAGACATCCATTAGGAGAGCAATGAGTACAAAATCAATAAACGTTCCTTCGATGGTTCTACTCGTAGCTCGGGTTTGAGTACATATTTGTCTCAATTGGGTAATTTGGGGGATGAATCTAATGGGATATCTGCTCCAGAAGATGAGAAAAAACCAACATTTTTGGCTGGCCATCAGAGACGTAGATATGACGAGACGATTATCTGAGGATTTGTAATGCTTGCTGGTACTAAGAACAAATACATGCTCAAGCAGATACTCCTATGACCATTGATATTTTTTCACATTTTCCATTCCCATACGAGTGTGGATACTGATATGGTGATGGAATGCGCATCTTCCAATACGCAACACCAACAGAATGGAGAAAAAAGGAAGATGCTTGTGGTAAATACTGCGACTCAGTCGAATGTATATACTTGCTTCCCTCAATCTGTGGAGGTTATTGTGACAAATTTTGTCTCCAAAGGCTTCAACCTTTTAAGAGTTAAAGATGTTAATCCTCACCACCACTCCTTGTAGCATTTTATTTAAATATAGAAGATAAGACCCTTGTCCAGATTGTTCGTTGGCAAAAAACCCTGTTCAATGTCGCCATTGATTTACCAGTTTGCGTAGGAGATGATGATGCTGTCAAGCCTTCCGTAAAAATGAACTTGAAAGGGTAGCCCAATCATTCTCAAGGTTTTTAAAATATTCTCCAAATTCTTACTAGATTCTTTTAGGCGGGTTTGACACAATGAAAGTTGTAAACATGCCCGACCCCGTGGAACTATGCCTTGAAAGCGCATTCAAAATTAAACGAGGTGAAGGAAGAAGTGCAAGAGATTTGTCATTTCGTCAGTTTATTCCTTCAACAATTCGGTATCAACGTCATTTCGAGATGCAGAACTTGAATATGATTTCGCGAAGAAGGCGCAAATCATATACAGGGTGCGCCATCTTTTATGTCAGTATGTAAACATTGAATAGCTTTGTCATTTATCAACCAATTGACTTGAGTATACATGTTTTTGAAACAATTTTAACGACGAATCGCTTTACACCGAAACAACGCGCCGAAATGTTACGCTGTACATTGAAAATAGTCGTTCAGTTGTGTTAACTCAACGTGCCTATCGTCGAAAATATCGTGGCCAACAAGCACCGTCTGACAACACTATTCGTCGTTTGGTGTCGAATTTTGTTGATCACGGAACAGTGGAACATCGTCGACATGCCGTTCATTAACGCCTAAGACGTTCCAATGAACTGGTTGAAGCGGTAAGAGAGAGTGTTGTCGAGAACCCACATGTGTCGTATCGTCACCGCGCTCAGCATTTTGGCATCAGTGGAACCACCTTGCGGCGCAGTTTGAAAGAAGATTTGCATTTGTTTCTAAATTAAGTGCAATTGACTCAAAGAATATTTCCGTCACTTGAAATTCAGCCAAACAGTCGCTCAAATGGTTGACACTGAACCTGATTTTTAAAAGCAAATTCTGATGACCGACGAGGCCAATTTCACACTCCCTGACGCCGTTAACAAGCATATTTGCCGCATTTACTGAATGGAGAATCCACACGAGATTCATGAAACACCACTGCATGACCAAAAAGTGACTGTTTGGGCCAGCATTTGCGCTAAAACCATCATTGGGCCATTTTTCTTCAAAGAAGGCGAAATAGTCGATGGGAATTGATATCGGTGGAGGTTGGCTCATTATGTCTGCCCACAAATGTGGACGGTTACAGGTTTTAACACGTGCCATGCCACACTACAATTCAAATAATGCAGTTTCTGCAACGAAAATTCGTACCGAAAGCATTGCTATACCGCCCGAGATGCTCGGAAAAGTGATGGAAAACGCAGAAAAATGGGCACATTTTGCTTTGGTTCGTATCCACGAACTAGTCCAAACAAATTGTAAAGGACCAAGTAAAACAAAAATGTGTGGAAATCGGTTGCTTTTTTTTTTAAAAGTTATCCAGTATTCACATACCTAAATACAACATGGCGCACCTTTATATATGTATGTACAGCGATGGTAAAAAAAAAATTCAAAATTTTATGGTCAGAGTAGACCGACTCCTGGTCTCAGCAAGCGTAGGTTACGAATGCACCATTACGAGTTATCGATTAAAGGCTATCCAAAATTACCGACTGAAACGTACATTCAGCGGGTTCCACGTCGGCAGCTCCATCAATTCTCCACCCTAACTCAGAAGAATGTTGCATCTTGTAAACACCTTTGCGAAAAGGTCGAAAAACTCGGTGAAACTAGCAGCTTGGTGAAAGTACACAATTGAGTCAGTCAGCAAAACTGTAAATGTCGACCGACACTGGGTCGAAAGCAGAGATTCCCTGTATCATGCTTCAGACTCACTTCCCAGGTAACCTGATCAGAATAAGCTCACAACCAGCTCCGATCACCGAAACTACAAGAGAACTGAGTAACACAGCAAGCCGTAGCTGCCATCTGTCATCGGTTGTGGTGACGGATGAGGCCGTATCAAACACGGTGTTGCTTCCGTTGGTAGCTTTGAGCCACTTGGCACTGATGGTTTACATTAGAAAAAGATATCGACCAGGCATCACCACACACTTTCCCAACTTACTTAACTGGCCCTACAGTTCAGGATGAACCTGAACCTTAAACTGAACCATTGTGCATGCTTCCTAAGGTGAGGTCGTCTCCTCTGCATTGTCGCTCCTGTCTAGATTCGAAGATTCTGCGGGCCAAAGCATTGGTGTCCATTCATACTATACTCGTATGTCCTATACTATCTCAAGCGTGGTTTCAGATTATGTCGATGTAGCCGTATACCTCGCATAGTTCGCCGTTGATTCTTCTCCTCCAAAGCCGAAACTACGGTGATATCCTCATCCTCTTCCTTAGCATCCCTTCTTCAGCGCTATAAAGTAGGACTTAGATGATCAAGGTCTTATTATACTAGATGGAGTGAAAAGTGACCTCCTTGACTACTAGAATGCGCTCCTACAGCAAAAAAGGTTATGGTGCCTTGAAGTCCGTTCATACTTAGGCAGACATTCCAAATTTCAGTGCGATACTGTCTTTTGTTTTGTTTTGACAGCTGATTGTTGTTGACGTGTTTGGCGTCATGTTGAGTATGCACAAAAACGATTTTCATTCTCTCATAAAACATTATTTTTTGAGAGGCAAAACGGAGAAGGAAACAAAAGAAAAGCGGGCTAATGCTCCGCCAGATGACACCGTCAAATATTGTTTTCGAGAGTTTCGTGGTGGCCGCAACTCCACTACCGATCAAGTCCGCAGCGGCTGGCCCTCCGATGCGGTTACAGAGGACAATGTCAAAAAAATACGTGAAATGGTGTTGGCTGACCGGAAGGTGAAGGTGCGCGAGCTAGCAGATACCACAAAGATTAGTACTGAGCGCACACGCCATATTTTGGGCAATATTCTGCATGTGAAAAAGTTATCCTGCAGCTAAGTGCCGCGCATGCTCACTCCTGACCAAAAACACGAACGTGAGAGCACTTCGAAAGAGTGTTTGGACTTGCTGATGCGGAATCGAGCGAACTTTTGGCGTCGATTGGTAACTGGATTTGGATCCCTCGGACTATTATCTCTTCCCAAACCTCAAAAGATGGCTCATCAATAAAAAATTCAGCTCACGCGAGGAAATCATCGACGCCACGGAGGAGTATTTTGCAGACCTTCAAAAATTACTTTTCGGACTGGATCAAGAAGTTGGAAAATCGCTGAAATAAGTATATCAAACTAAAAGAGGATTACATTGAATAATATTGTATAAAAAACATTTAAAAAAAAATTTTTTTAATTCCCAAGGAAGCCACTTTTCACTTCATCTAGTAGAGTCTGCTTAGTTGTTCGGGAAAAAGGCCTTCCTGCTCAATTGCCTTCTTAGCCCAAAGAATCACCAATTGAATTCGATTTCTTTCTGCAGAGGTATTGTTGACAGAATTTATAGCAGAGTCAAGACTCTCTTGCTACCTCGAAGTTATAGCTGTCGACTGTGACGTTCTCTCCAATTCGTTGATGTTGTGTGTCCCTTATGGTTCATAGCATATGCTTGGGTTTGCCCTCATTTAATGTTAGAATCTCTTGGGCAGCATCCGTTTCAATACCAGCGAACCCATCCATGATCAATTATACCAATATCTTCGGTGTACGTTAGCAGTTGGACAGACTTTTGAAATTCTATGTCTCCGGTGTTCACTTATGAGTTCCGTACAATTCTCGTAAGTATCTAGTACTAGCAAATGTTTTGGTGTACGGTTTTTGACTAACAAAACGAAAACGAATGAATATTTTTTAAAACTTGATTTTTCTATTTATTCGCTCACTCAATGGCTACAAATTGTGGAACAGCTTATTCGAAATGGCCCACAATTGTCAAGGCTTCTTTCGCCAATGACGTTGTCTAATAAAAAACGGGGCCAGGGCAAATACTGGTCTTATCATAACTGTTTTCTGAAGCTAACGTCTCTGAAAGTTTCTACGATTCGACCTGTTACAAGCTGCCGGTCATATTTCCTGCTGGTGGCTGGACCACCGGTAGTCCATACCAGGACTTAAATCACGGTACCGTGAGAGTCAGGAGCCCAGCGGACTTCGCTCCGGGAATGCCTTGATTGGGAAAGCCTCCTAATCGGAGCGTTGCGGTGGCTGTGGTTTAAACCTAAAATCTCAGGCAGGTCTACAAGGTGATTTTGATTCAATGTAGAGTTGCAATAAGTACTGAGTGCTGTGATGCTAAAATCAGCAAGAGGTTTTAAATCGGCCACGACTCATAACAAGTGTAGAACTTCTGCCTTCAACACAGTTCCTAATTGGTATTCATAATCCATGCAAGCGATGGCAAGTCGTATCCCTGCCCTAATGGATATGTGGACATCACGAACAGACACGAGTTCAAGTAAAACTCTAGCAACATCTGCTCGGACAAGTGCGCTTTAAAAACTTACTATTTGGATGTCAAGTAATGCGAGCTATACATACACATAACATATAGTCTCCGAAACGGACCATAGTCTTATAGTTTAATGGATTAAGGTCTGGGCTATCAGATAGTCATTCATCGTTGGAAATGAAGTTGGGAACGTGGTTTTTGAGTTTGAGTCGTTTTTGTCTTACGAGCTGGAGCGGAGTTTTGTTGAAAGGTGCACGATTTATTTGCGAATAGTGGTTTGTGAAGCGGCTCCATAATGCTCTCTAAAACGCTGAGGTTTTGACACGGTTTTCGTAGAAATCGAACTCAGTCAATACCTTCTAGGCGACTACCCACCAAACTATCACAGAAGATGGGTGGTGGCAACGTTGAACTTTCGGAACGAGTTCAGACGTATGTCGCGAACGATTCTTCATTGGTGAAAATTTTCTCATGACCGTTTTTCGCTTACTGGCGAAGCAAGGCTTTCGATTTTAGCTCATATTTCTGTTTCAATCTATCTGCGAGTGAGTGGCCGATGTGTCTCTTGTATGGGCTGAGTCTTAAGTCACGTTTTAAGATATGCGATATAGTGTCCTTGCTGATATCCGACTCCCCAAACATGATTTTCTTGTACAGCGGATTTCGATGAATTCGATTCCGCACTGTGCAGACGGCCGGATTTTGCACGGTCGACTGGTCCACCAGTATCCTCAAATAACTCGTTTTTGCAGGCCAATTACAACAACACGATTTCCGAACTAGCCCCATTTCATGAAGCTGACAGAAGCTTTTTACGAGGAAACTTTACATGAATGTCACTTGTCAAATAGCCGTGAAGATGGAGTAGATGTGTTCGTTGGTTCTTGAGAACGAATGTGATAATGTGTTCATTTCGTGTACCAAAACCTTTCCTAGTACTAGGTATGATGTGAAAGAAGTGTCATGGCTGCGGGTCGCCTTGCCTAAAACGTTTTTTGACAACACAGGTCTCGATTAAGTAATTAAGACCTTGGCAGAGCAGCGAGCATTCTCGATCGTCATTCTGCGCAGACGAACGAGTTTTGCAATTATACTAAACCAAAAAATGGCTTTACCTGTATAGCTGGTTGCTCGTCAAGTTGTTGATGACGGGTTTCAGACGTTCGCACAATAGGACCGGTATGATCTTATACGTAATGTCAAGGAGACCTAAACCACTATAGCTAGGAGGGCCTTGGCGACTTTGGATGTTAGTCTTGAACTAGACCAGTTATATCTTGCGCCAGTTGTTTGGAGGAACAGGCTCTCACGAAAATAGATCGATTCTACTAGATTCTAAAGTCTGTATTTTGGCCGTATGGTGGCTTGATCTACTACGAATGGCCCTGCTCTAAGGAATCTCTCTTCCTTAATATTCAAATCATGACGTGCACACTCAGTTCTATTTAAACAGAAGTGGCCTTTGAATTGACATGCATTGGAGTTCTGATGACATTGCAAGCCGACTATCTTCTGACTCTGGTTTAATGCAATGACACCAGAACACGAAATTGACTCTCTCTGTGCCCAGAAATAGTTTCGGACAGAATCCGTGCAATGCTTCCAAAACCGATCTAGGAAGTATCGTTTGAGTCTTCTTGGAGGACCAGAACACAGGGTTTCACTTCTTGTTAGGAAAACGTACGTCGGTCCTACGCTGTCTTGATGGAAGTGAGCTATATCGTGATGAATTGGTGGAAGGGTAGAAGTATCGGTGCCTATTGTGACAAGCCACAATTAAGCCCCTGTTGCTTACCACTGTTCACAAGCTTTGTAGATCGAGTATTTGCAGCTTCTCTGACCTAAATTCAAAATTCACTGAACCTTCTTTGGGTTACAAGTCATCATGGGATCACGATCAATGAAATCGCTGATAAACTTGGTAGTCTAGGTTAGAGGAGAGTTTCTAATGACTGTAGATGCATGCCTCTTCAGGAAGTTGGCAGACCAAACGAATGCTTCTCGCCAACTTTTTCGCATCCCACAGTAAAAAAGCCTATAGACAGCTCTTGCTGGTGTCGTAACTGGCCACTAGGACCCTAGTGCAATAGCCAACACTGTCTCGCCAAGGATTTAGACCCAACAGCCTAAATTTCTTTCTGCTGAAGTGCTAAGTTGCAACATACCTGAAATCACGTCAGAGATGATTTTGTTTCAGACGTTAATAGTGGTCTCTATACATATGATGGTGAGCCAAATAAAGGCAACCTCAAGACCCAGTTCTACCTCTACAACAATGATGTTTAATGGTTACGATAATGCTTTCAACATTTCTTACATTCACATTTATACAGATAATGTAGTGTCTGGAATGCTTAGAGTTCGCTGCGTTTTGCAGCAGGCACTGGTTAACGAAGGGATGACTGAACATGTGCATTCAGTGCATTAAAGGGATTAAAAACTGAAACTATTTTCTTTACAAGAGGAAGAAACTGACTTATCTAATTCATCTACTGCGAAAAGCGTCGCTTCTTTCGAATGAGGGAAATAATCTTGAAAAGCAAGCTTTTCTAGATTAAACATTTTACGTCGAAAACTGTCAAAATGCAGTCGGCTTTTTGACAGTGTGAGAGACCTTTCGGCAAAACGTTGGGCTTGTCACCGGAGATGATCTTTTAGATCTACGCGGATACAATAAAATCAACCCTACCGTCTGCATCCGAACGGGTAGTCTCTTCCGTACAGGGACTTCCCTTAGCATTTATACGAGGTAATATTTCTGGCTGACAATATTTTTTGAAAATTAAAATTTTCGACAGACCATCTGTATATACCTTAGAGATCATCATTTATTCGATAGAAAAGATTCTCTATTAGTAAAATACGTTTTGACAAGTAAATTTGGATATCATCGGCATGAAGGCGAAAATAGTACACTATTGTGTGCACGGGCAATATCATTTATAAGAATACAAAAAAAAAGGGTTCCTAATATAGAACCTTGAGGTACACCTTCACAGATACGAGTATCTGACATTTGAAAATTTCTCACCAAGCAAAACTCACTTGGAACAGCTGCCTATCAATTCGGCTGCCCTATGACTAAAACCAAAATAATGGGCGAGCTTTTTACATAAGATGCTGTGGTTAACGCCTTCGACTGCATTGGAGAACTGTAACAAGTATGAGGCCATTAGGTAGCTTTGATAATACAGCCTTATTTCATCAATAATTTTAACCATGGCAGTAGCACAGCTATGTTGGGGCCTAAAACCCGGCTGAAAAGGACAACTATTTGCTTTTCCAGTATCTCCTCAAAGACATTTGACAGGGTAAGATGAATACTTATAGGTCGAAAATAAGTAGGAAGCGAGTGTCGTAGTTTCTTAGCAAAAAGGATTATCCTAAGAGTCTTCCAATTGTCAGGGAAAGTAGAAGAAGCTAAGCACTAATTGATAACATGCGTTAGAGTGCTTAATAAGCAAAGGAGAATCACTTTTACAAAGCGGAAGGGGTTGCAGTCCTCATCCTTTGCATTCAATTTAAGAGCAACTAAACTATCAACAACATAATTCCCATTTACTGCTTCAAAATCATAATTAATCTCCTTCTTTCAGGGAGAACTGATGGTTGTTTTCTGTACTTAATAGGAATGAGCGGTTTAGGAACTAATCGGCAATCAGAATCAGCTTTTTAACCAAACCTATTTTCCGTAAATTTGTCCAGAGCTGTTTGGAAAAAAGCTAATCGTTTGCTGTACGTAGATGCTAAATAAGCACTGCGCGTGTCGAAAGTGGATTTATTACGAATTCGACAGTAAGTTTAACCATGGGCATTTCAAGTTTCTTACTTGCGCTATCCTTAGCGGTACATGATATCCCTTCAAGAGCAAAACGAGAAAATTAGAAGCATCAGAGACTATTTACAAATATTAAGGCTTTCACTAAGTTATAAGATTCATCTTAGTGTGAACAGCGATTTAAATATAAATATAAATAAATAAAAAATAAATAACCAGGATTTGAGTTTGGAGCATATCGAGTAGGATAAGATTTTTTAACAAACAGACCATTGAATAGCACCAAGTCGATGAGTTTGTGTGATTGAATATCACGTCCACCAGGACCAGTGTTAAAATTACTCGTAACTGAGCAAAATTGGCTACCAGCGTGAAAAAACTGACCTGGCGAGAACGCCTGTTTGCATAAAGCATTTTATTGGAAGCCTTAAGCTTCAAATGCAAGCGTTTTATTTAAAAGGTAGATCAACTACTACAAACCTATATAGTTGAATTCGTGTCTTTTGCTCTCTCAGGCTTAGAAAATGGCAAAGAAATCGATCTTATCGCAAATGATTTCATTTAACCGTTTGATAAGATATCTCATCAATTGATCCTCTTCAAATTGTTTGCACTTGGCTTTGGGCCTCTTTTATTAAAATGGATTTTTTCTTACCTGATAAACCCTTATTATAGTGTTCGGTTTAGATTCACCCTTTCTGTTCCATTCTTGGCCATATCTGGAGTTCCACAAGGCAGTCGTCTTGGTCCTCTTCTCATTATTCTTACTATTAACGATGTTGAGAGCGTTATTAAACACTCCTCCTCCCTCTTCTTTTAGACTGACGACACAACATTTTTTAAAACTATTTCTTCTCGTCATTACTCTGCCCTTCTTCAAGAAGACCTTGATCGGTTTTCAATCTGGTGCCTCAAAAACTGCATAGAACTTAATACATATAGCCAATAGTCAATCCTCACTTAAATGCAACCCATCTCCTTCCCGACTTTAATTTCTCTATAGTCAACCAATTCCCCTGGTTTAGACTCTTTAAGACCTCGGCATATTATTCGACTATGAGCTTAATTTCCGTTCACATATCCACAGGATGATCATCGAAGCCAATTCATCCCTTGGCTTTATTAAACGGTGGCTCGAGGAATTTTCTAACCCGTATGTAACCAGATCTCTCTATCTTATCTTTGTCCGCCCCCTGCTTGAGTATTCCAGTCAAGCTTGGTCCCCCTTTCACCGAGTTCATGTTTCCCGAATCGAGGGATTCGATTCCTCCGTTGTCTGCCGTAGAACGACCGTTTAACCTTACCTCCCTATCAGGACCGCCTCAAACTTCTCAATATGGATTCATTAGAGAACGTAGGAATATTGCTGACATTCTTTTCATCCATCGACTGCTCTAAGGCTCCATCGACTACTCATCCATTTTCTACTATATTTCCTACAACACCAACCCAGGCAATCTACGTTGTCCTCGTCTCTTCTATCTACCAGTTCACCAATCTCCCATATGCTCCGAAAGGTCAACTCAAACCTCTCCCTTTTGGATCTCAACGTGAGCACTCCTCGTCTTAAACAAGATCTCCTCCATCTTTCCCTTGATTCTTAGCTCTTAAATCTTTCTGTTAGTTTCTAGTCGTCGTTTTTAAGTTAGACAAAGCTTGTGATTTTGGGTTATCTGTGATTATGACATAAATTCAAGCCGGTCGTAGCCAATACATGCGGGCTGAAGGGTAATCACTTTTCTGCGTACGTCAGCGTCTGTAAGTATAAGTCAACTATTTTGGCACTTAGTGAAATACAAGTAATATCACTCAGATCATTCAGATCGTTCAGATCTGAAGCTACTTAGCTACGAACTAGTGACATTATTCTTTTCTCACCGCGTTCTCGCCATTTACGTGCGAAGTGATGTAGCTTACCAAAAACTACAACAATATGATCCATGTTCCAATCCGGAATTCAACTTCATGTGGGAGTTCCATCTTCGAAAGCAAATTATCCACTAGTGCTTTATTTACAGAAGCCCCAAACTGGACAGCAATTCGATCCTTAACGAATTTGATGCGCTGCCTGATTCCATACCAAGAATTGTAACTCTGTATCCTCATACTCTAATCGTTATTACGGGCGATTTCAATAAATATAATTCCGGGTGGTTTCGACATTCTGGACAGGCAACACCCGATGGAGAGTGTGTTGGGATCTTCGCTGGGGAAAACAACGTGACCCAACTAGTAAATGAGCCCACACGAATACCAAACGCTGATAGTCATACCGCCAACACCCTGGACTTGTTTTTAACTTCTCACCCTGATAAGTACTGTGTTAATGTCCTCTTCCCTCTAGGCTCGGCGGACCATTGTGTCATATAAGCTAATTTCCCATACACCGACCACACAGTTAGAGAAAAGAATCCGTAAAGGACCGTGTATATCTCCCCTTCTTTTGAAGACATGGTCTTCCACGCTGGCAAAACCACTGCGTAAGCTTTTCCATCGATGCTACTATTTAGGACTCTTTCTGAGAAGATGGAAAAAGCTTTGACCAGCCCGTCCGTAAAAAAAGCGAATCTTGTCCTGACCCATTGCACTTCCGTCCCTTTTTACCAAGGTCATGCAAACGCTGATAAATCGTCAGCTCATGAAATATCTCGGAACACACAAACTTCTCCATGACCGGCAATACGGTTTCCATAGCAACAGGTCCACTGGTGGCTGGTTATACGGTGCAAAGCACTAATCCTTCTATTTAGATTGGCTTTACCTGAAATTACTCTGAGTTGGGTGCTGCCTAATGAAGGTCTTATTTACTGTTTGCTGTCACGCAATGTGTCCACTTACTCTTCCATGTAGAAGTATCTACTCCTATGATTTAGAGGCTTTTAGCCATGATCGTTGTTGTTGAAAGCACTTTTTTTTGTCAAGAAAACAACCCTCCGCTTTCTTTTTATCTCTTAGGTGATTTCTGAGTTATATAGTCTTAGCTGTGACTGTTGAGCGTGGCTATTGTTTCTGGTTCGAAAACATACCGGTTATCCCTCATAAGTCGTTCTTAAGATGTTGATTAGAGAAGAAATCATGAATAGATTCCTATTCTGGAGTAGGAGCACAAAGACTGCATTTTCACTTGTGTCTTTGACGGGTTACAATGAGTGAAAAGTCTATTTAATTTTGCGTTTTTTGAAATAGTTTCCTTGCCCCCATCCAATCTTTCCTAAAAGGTTTAATGATTTTCCCAGAACTGAAGACAATTTTCAAAGAAAGTCAGAATAACCTAGGGAAGTTTCGGCAATAACGTAAGTTTTCGAGGGCCGTTTTCTGATAATGTTGCATCAGTCTTCTATGAATAATCCATTTTGATTCGTGTCCTATCTGGGAGAATTTTTTGGGCACTGTTTATACAGATTTTGGCAGATTGTCTCAAATCTCAAGACTTTATCCACCTATAGTAAGGTATTCTTTAAATCCCCCGCATTTTCCATTCAGATACGCTCTGCTGAAGAATTTCCTAGTTTTAGTTATCAACTTACCGAGATTTTTGAACCAGAGAGTGACTAATTGCTAAACGCGCAAGGATAACATGAAAGCTCCTCTTGCTACAGCAGTTCAGAGTCTTTTTAATGGGATAATCCTAGATCCGTGGACTTAAATAGCAGATACGTTGAGGAAATGACTAAATCTGTCATTAAATCTGAGCTAAGTTATTGTTTCTACAAAATTTTTGTTTGGGGCACTCTGGAATGTGTCCTACTATCAAGACATATGTTCTTAAATTAACCCGTATTGGTTAAGGTGGTGCAAATATATTCCGGAGTCGAGGACGGATGGTTGAACACTTCGGCCATTGTTCCTGTACATGCACCATAGCATGAGCAATTCGTTCTCTATGTACACGTCTGCGGTACTTAAGAAATATGTCTTTGGCTGTTTTTTACAATAGATATAATGCAGGTATACATCCGAGTGCCTGAAGACAAACCCGGTACAAGGAACAATCGAAAAAGCCATTTGTTCTCTATACACAAACTGTAGAGCTGTATTTAGCTGAATGGTACTAGCCCCATGAGGCGCGTTTGACTCGATAAGGATAGCGTATTTTCACCGGCACCTATCCTTTCGTAAGAAAAACGAAATAAGTGGCTCCGGTGCATTTGTGTAAAGAATCTTTCGGATTGAGAGCTTAGGCCGCACTGCTTTATAACTGTAAAAATCGCTGAAATGATTTACGGCAGTGCTATTTTTCGGACTGTTATATAAATGATTAAATTCACGAGAGTTGAAAGGAGCTATACATATCGTATATTGCTGGCATGCTTTGTTGTAGTTGAGTGTCAGCATATACGGCCATAGAATCCGAGCAATGAGCGAAAGAGTAAGATTATGAATATAAGCTCCGGAGATGAGATTCCTTCCTATTCCTCTGTTGTATTGCTGAGTTAAATCACCGTGATAAGCAAGCGCCTACTTTTCTACATACGTATATAGAGGGATATATCCTTTAGAAAAACCAAGTTCTGATGAGAGTTTCCGTTGTCGCATAGAAGAGGTGCCTTTAAAATGGCATATTTACTTTCCTACTGTCTTTGACTTGAAACTGGCATCACAGTGACTTTTTCTGATTGCTGGCATGGTATTTACCTGATTCCTTAAACGGATATCTCAATCCACGTTTTCCTTTCTGCGCCTCATGTCTCCCAAGGCAGCAAACTTTCGCGAATACAATACATGCCCTATAAGCACATTAGGGCAAGTAAAAATGATAAGGGAAGCTCTCTAAAAGAATTTAAATAAACTAAGTTAACACAAACGGGGGTGGAAGACCAACCGACAACAACAACAAAAAGGAAGAAAGAAAAATAAACAAAAAAAAAAAAGGAAAAACTGAAGAGCCAACTTTTATATGGGTTTCGATTCTTTTGGCGAAGAAAAGTTGTTCGGATTCAGTGGCGCGTCCGGAGGCAACCAGAGTGCTATGGTAATTTTGAGTTGCTAGCTGTATTCTTTTTTGAATTTTCTTTTTGACACGACTTGCGTGCCATGAATAGGGGAGTAAATCACAAGGATTTAGGATTCCAATAATGCTTCGTAAATTGGATTGTTTGAGTTTGTTGGGAATGAATTGATCATTGATTGAAGACAATTTCAATACGAGCATGAGATGAAGTGACATAAGTCTTTACAATGGTTGTAAGCAGTTTTAAGGAAATCCTCCTCATCATTGCCCTCTAGAGATTTTTCATTAACGAAATGGAATAGAACTTTCCCTAGCATGGTAACTAGGTTATTGAACTTTTTTTTTTCTTGTACAACTTATTCGCCTCCCTCATTATCTTTACCAACTCCTGATAAGATGGCAGATGTATTTAACTGAGTTATATTGGCGGAAGCGGAGCTGTTGGTCGGAGGTACGTGAACGAGTATATTTTGAAATTTAAGTGGCATCTATTTTGAGAAAAAACAGAAAAACAAATAACTAATTGGACTTGGAAAAGATCTTGCCATCCATAAGCAGACTTTCCTTCGATCGTAAATCCATCCAAGGAATACAATTCAAAAGTATTCTTTGAAAGTGCTATTCGACGAAGAATAGGGTCTTTAAGATTCAGAAATATCTACCTATGTATATAAAGTAAACGGCAGACTCATATCTTACACAAGATTACTCGCTTACTTACCTAGATGGTAGGTAGATCTGATTCTAAACTAACAAGCCTCTCCAGCTAGTATGATCTCTGGTCATCTGATTTCGGTGCCACATCCCAGGTCGGTTGAGGTTTCCTTCCACTTTCATGCGCATCTTAGATGCTGTTGTCCTGTGTTGCACAGTCCATCGGGATTGGAATCGAAGACATTTTGGGTCTGAGCTGTGATCAAATCGTCCAATATGGCCTAGATATCTCAGATCGTAGACCCCTGACTAGACGGATGTCGCAGTACAGCTCATAGAGTTGGTGCTTTACTATCGTCTCCCATTCACCGTCTAAACGAAGGGAACCCAAAATCATGTGCGGTATACTTATCTTGAATCGGCCAAGCACCTCTTCATTCACTTTCGACAATCTTCAGGCCACTGTGCCATAGCACAAGACCCGGATGCTAAGGCAGATTGGTCTTATTTTCGTAAGGGCGCTATAGCTCCCTTTCAAACGAGTTCAAACGAGCCAGAAATGACTGCAACGTCTTTCTCAAGCGTGTGAAATTTCTATACGAGCAAAAACTGAGGCACAAAATACTGCAATGTCCCAAAGGCAGTAAAAATTGTTGGTCATTCGTCAAAAATATTAGAAATTCTGCCTCATCCTCCATCCCAATGCTCATTTACAATGACATTCCAGCTGTCAGCTCTTTGGACAAGGCCAATCTGCTTGCTGCACACTTTGCGGCTAGCTCAACACTCCCAGATTGTGCTTTGTCCCCGCCTACACTTGAGTGCGTCAAATCTACAATGGGACGAATCTACTTTCGCACTCGTGTAGTAGCAAGAGTACTTAAAGATTTCAACATGCATAAATCCGCTGGTCCAGATGGAATATCTCCCCTTCTTCTGAAGAGGTGTTCTTCCACGCTGGCAAAACCACTGTGTAAGCTTTTTCATCAGTCCTACTCTTTAGGACTCTTTCCGAGCAGATGGAAAACAGCATTTGTCCAGCCCGTCCCTACAAAAGGCGAATCTTCTTCTCTATCCTCCTACAGACCCATTGCAATTACGTCCTTTTTTTCCAAGGTCATGGAAACGCTGATCAACCGTCAGCTCATGAAATATCTCGAAACACTAAAGCGTCTCCATGACCGGCAATATGGTTTTCGTAGCAACAGGTCCACTGGTGATCTGATGGCATGTCTCACCGAAAAGTGGAACCAAAGCGTACATCAATCTGGCGAAAGCAAGATAATTGCACTTGATATTTCTAAGGCATTTGACAGAGTTTGGCATCAGGCTCTTTTGTCGAAAATGCGTGCTTTTGGGATCGATGACTCTCTTCTTCAATGGATTAGAAATTACCTTTTGGAACGTTCAATTCAAGTTGTCATGGATGATTTCAAGCCTGATATGCACAAAATAAATGCTGGTGTGCCCCAGGGCTGAGTTCTGTCTCCGACACTCTTTTTAATTTTCATTAATGATCTCTAGTCTACTACTATTAATCCAATATATTCCTTTGCTGACGACAGTACTCTCAGCTTTTCATATTCGTTCCAGGACTCACGCCCCTGCTCTTCGGCTGTAGAACTGGAACGGCAGCGTATGTTAAGCTTCGTTAAATTCCGATATTAACAAGATAACCAATTGGGGAACTATCAACCGAATGCTTCCAAAACTCAATGCTGTCTGCTGTCATTAAAGCGAAATTCATATACCCAGCCATTATCCATGAATGGCACTTGCATCGTCGAAACCGATAAACTTTCCATTCTCGGTATGTGTATCAGTAACAACTTACGTTGGAATGACCACATATTCGATGTCGCCAAAAATGCTGCGAAATGTCTAGGTTTCCTCAAGCGATGTAAGAAATATTTTACCCCCTCTGATCTGACCGCAATACATAAGGCATTTATCCGCCAAAACTGGAGTACAATGCCCACATCTGGTCAGGTGCTCCTAAAACATCTCTGCACCTGCTAGATAGGATTCAAAACCGTGCGATAAAACTCATTGGTGATACTAGTATCAGTCAATCAATTGACACCCTCGAACACCGACGAAATGTCTCCTGTCTCACCTTGTTTTATCGCTATTTCCAATACAAGTGCTCCATTGAAATCGCCAGTAGCATTCCGCCCATTCAAACTTTCAACCGTAACACCCGTCTAGCGATGAATGCTCATCAGTATACCCTCAAGCCCATTTTCGGTCGTACTCTAAAATATCGTGATTCTTTCCTAAGCCGTACAACTCGCTTATGGAATGCCCTGCCGACCTCTGTGTTTCCTGGTCGTTATAACTTGCAAACATTTAAAAACAATGTATATCGGTACCTGTCTTTTCTTCCTCCCTAAATTTCCTTCGCCCGCGCTGTGTACGAACATTTTAAGGGTACAAAACCCCTTGAGCTCGCGCTAATTATATAAAAAAAAAAAAAAAGCTCAGTTGCCTTCTGAGCCGAAAAAAATGCAATTGACAAGAGTAATTCTGCGTCTAATTTCTGCGCTGATGTCGTTTGCAACCTCGTGCCCAAAGTAAATGAAGTCAGTTATAGCTGCCAATGGTAATGTTTTGCCCAAACCGGCGGTGGTGTGCGTCCTTATGACATCATGTACTTTGCTTTGGCTCGTTTATGTCAGATCGCTCTGTTAGTCAGTGAGTTTTGCAAGATCCTTTCGATAACGCGCCGAATTGTTTATTGTCTGCTATTTTGTTACCGACCTTGATGTAGCATAGTCATCCTGCACAAACTGACGAGTTTGGCATGGATGTTAAAACTGTACATGCTATGCAGTCTGACATATCTGCCTTGAAGTTGACAAATATATGGTGAGTGCCTATCTGAAATTCCTTGGTCTTCTTCAAGATCAGCGCTAATCTGAATATTTGATAAGTGGTGAACTTTCGTGGTCTAAAACCGTAATGATATAGATCAACCAAATTGTTCATGAATGGTTTCAGACGTTCACACAATACGGAAGAAAAGATTTTCTAGGCGATGTTTATAAGAGGATCCCCTTTTTTGTAAATCAGACAAACGATGCTGATATTCTATTTATCGGGCAGCTCTGCACCGAGCGCCGTTCATCCACGTATATAGTATAACACGCCATCACGAATAGATAAATACTGTGACGAGGCTACCAACTTCTAGAATATTATTTACGAAATCAGTGTTCAATAGCATAACCAGATCGAACACCTCTTCCAGTTTATCTACCCAATATCCGACTTATTCATCGTTTTGTGGGTAGATTTTGCATTAACTGTAGGCTACATGATACTAGGTTGACCATTGGAATGAGACCAATGCGTTCTGACGAAAATATCGCCGCAGTTGAGGTCAATGTAAGGTAGACCCGAATTTACCAGTTCCCGGGCGTGGACAGGAGCTTGGTCTTTGCTCGGCTATACTCGTAACTTGAAACATTTTTCGTAATAACTTTTACCTAAACCTTTATAACATTCAATAGGTGTATGAATTAAAGCCGTACTTTCGCTGATTGGGAGCTGGAAACGAGTGAAAAAGATCATGATTTTTTACATAAAATTATTCTGAATGATGAGGCTCATTCACATTTGTCTGTGTACGTAAACAAATAAAACTGTCACATCTGAGGCTCCGAAAACCCAAGAGAAATAGTGGCACAGCCTGACTATCTACAACGAGTGACAGTTTGGTGCGATCTAGTGGGATAGTGGCGTCATTGGGCCATATTTTTTTCGAAAATCATGGTGGTGCGACCGTTTCAGTGAATGGATTACGTTACCGAACGATGTTGACTGACCGTTTTTTTTACATGAAATTGATTGGACGCGTAAGACGTCCAGACAGCTGGTTAAACAATGGCTCTATAGCGTAACAAACATCCAAGACCTATGTTTTCTCGAAATAAAGACTTCAATTGGCCGACGAGTTTTTACGGTTTAACACCATTAGACTTCCCTTCAGGCTATGTTAAAGTCTACCCAATGGTCAGCAACTATTCACGCGCTAAAAGAAAACATCAGAGCTGTTAATCGTAAAATGCTTACTTACGCACTTAAGATTGCGCTACAGCCCGGGATGGATCTCGGCGTTAATCTACAAACGTCTCCAGCGAGCTCGATCTTTAGTTAGATACTTTCAGCTTCACATGGCAAGTTAGCTAAGTGCCCCTTCCACTTGCTTGCGCGACCTGACTCGCGGTCTTTCTCTATTGCGCTGACCCACGAGGGCGAATTCAAAGACTTTTCGAACCGAAGCATTGGTGTCCATTCGTTCTATATGATCCAGCTACCTCAGTCGTTGGACCCTCACTCTTCTGGCTCAATCGATGTCGCTGTACAGTCCGTACAGTTCATCGTTGTATCTTCTCCTCCACTCACCATATGTATGCAGATGGAACCGAAAATCACCCGAAGGATTTTCCTCTCAAAGCAGCCAAGAGCACCCTCATCCATTTTTGATAGAGTCCACACCTCTGCGCCATAGAACCGGATTGGGATTATTAAGGTCTTATAAAGGGTCAATTTTATTGTTCGAGATAGGCCTTTGCTAGTCAAATGCCTTCTTAGCCCAAAGAAGCAGCGATAGCCAACTTGATCTCAGCATTGGTGTTATTATCTGAATTTATAGCGGAGCATATGTAAACAAAATCCTTAACTGCTGCAAAATTATTTGTGTCGAGGGTGACGTTCTGTCCGAGGCCTCGGTGTTTGGTGTCCTTTCTAATATACTTGGTCTTGACCTCGTTGACCGTTAAATCCATCTTCGTCGCTCCCGCCTGAATACTAGCGAAAGAAACCACTGACATCACGCTGATTTCTTCTGCCTATGTCAATATCATCGACGTATGCGAGTAATTGGACGAACTTCTGAAAGATTGTACCTCTTGTGTTAGCACGAGAGTTTTGCGCTATTCTTCCAAGAATGATGGTAAAGAAATCAGACAATAGAGCCCTGTCTAAATCCTTTTTTGGCATGAAATATCTCGGTGATTTTTTTACAGACCTTGATGGGGCAGCGTGTATTTTCCATTGTCATCTTTCAAAAACGTACGAGTTTAGTAGTGATGCTAAAATTAGGTATTGCTCTGTATAGTTCATTTCTATGGATGCTGTCACACGCGGCCTTAAAATCAATGAATAGATAGTGTGTATCGATCTGCTGCTCCTGGGCTTTTTTCAAGATCTGCCGTAGTATGAATATTTAGTCGATGGCGAACTTTCCTGGCTTAAAGCCACGCTGATGTGGACCAATCAGTTTGTTGCCGAACAGCTTCAGCCATTCACACATCACGGCATATATGATCTTGTAGGCTATGTTAAGAAGATGGAAGGCTTCCATTCATCGCGCATACTTTCGTCCGAACATATTTTAGAGATGAGTTGGTGTATGCCCCTTACCAAGTCATCGCTTGCCGTTTTGAAGAGCTCGGCAGTCAGGACGTCTGCTCCAGCAGTTTGGGACTTAAGCTTAGATATGGCTATTTCACTTCATCCAGGACGGGTGGACGGAATTATTGGTCTACATCGCCCAGGCTGAAAGATTCATTTTACCTGACAGCTGTATTTGGTTTGTCATCGCTGTTATACAGTCTACAGAAATGCTGTTTCCAGATCCTCAGTATCGACTGCGACTCCACTATGATGTTCCCTTGTTCCTCTCTACAGGGTTCGGTTCGGGGTTTGTATCCGCCGCAAATTTTTCTTACCTTTTGGTAAAACTTCCGAATCTCATTCCTGGAGTAGCATTTCTCAATTTCTTCGACCGCCCGCTTCTTACGCTCCTTCCTTTTCCTACTGAGAAGCTGGTTTTCGTCTCTGCTTTTCTACTCGTAGAGCTCGTGAGTAGTAGATTAAAGGAGGATTCGATCGGAAAAAGATTTGGCGATCTCTTGCGATTGTTGCCTCCGACGTCAAACTTCCTTACAGTATTAGCTTGCCCTTGCGATATTCGGGATATTCCCAACCGTTCCTTTTCTACGAGAAGTAGTAGAGTAGCAGAGAATGGTCCGTATCGATGTTGGCTCCCCAGGGGATTCGGATGTCCATAATACTGGAGGAGTGTCCTGCGTCGATCTCAATGCGTTTAATCTGGTGGACGATTGATCGATTAAGAGTTCTCCAAATCCCATTCAGAATATCAGATTCGGGAACCGCGTGCTAGTTACGACGATGTTTCGTCCCGCCGCAAAGTCGACCAGTTTGAATCAGATATCGTAGGTGGTGTCGTGTAGGCTATTCTTACCGACAGTACTACTCGTGCCTAAGATGCCCTCTGCTCCTAGCTTTGCATTAAGGTCGCCTAAAGACAATTTTAATGTCATAGAAAGGACAGTGCTCTTAAGTCTTGTCCAAGAGCTCGTAAAAGCTATCTTTGGTGTCCTCATCCATCTCCTCTGTGGGAGCGTGCGCGCATATAGAGCTAATGTTGGCAAAATTACCTTAATACGGATTGGTACGTGGCGCTCATTCATATGCCGGAAAGACTCCTTGCCTAAGTCTATCAAATAAGCGCCGCTTTCGCCATAGAAGAGGTCACCGTTTTTCATCCTCCTTTTGTCCGTCCTATCTTTTCGCATTTCGTGGATAGCGGTTCGTTTAGCTTTTCAACAGTCCTGCTGGTTATTCGGCTGCATGTGGCCTATCAACAGTCCTAACATTCTTCGTACAGATCCGTTCGTTCACGGTTGTCAACAGTAGATCCGTCCGTATCCGAGCCTTGTTACTGCTAAGTGATTTATATTTTTTCCATGGCCGGGCAATTACCCCGTCGCGGCGGCACAACTCCCAACCTGAAGAACCAGTCCCATGGTAGATAACCGATAGCGCGAGTGGTCGGTTAGACCTAACCCTGTAACCCGTTCAAGGATGTAAGCGCAGGCGTTGATCCTTTAAGGGCTCACCCGCCACCATCTCTCTTCCAAGACCTTGACCTAGGCTCGGAAATCCTTACCTTCCTGAGCTCTAAATACATCGGAGTAGCCCGGATAAGGTCTCATTTTTTCTATTGATTAAGAACGGCATCTCTTGTTGGATGACCCTATACAAGAGACGAGGACATTCTAAATTGTAGCATCAATATTCGGGTGGAAATTTAACTCTCTATCGTACAATATACTAAGGTCACGAAGGGACTGAGCTTGTGGTCTAGGTGGCCCCTGCAGAGAAAAAAGTCGAGGAGGATATACATTGGACTATTTTAAGACACCCAGTGGATAACCTATCGAGGTCTTCTTGAAGGAGGGTTTGGAGTGCTGTCGTCGGCGTTTGTAGATAGCGGGCAGCGTTTAATAATTTTCTCAAGATCGTTTATAATTACGATGAAAAGAAAATGACCTAGATGGCTGCCTTGTGGGACACAAGAAGTGGTTAAAAAGGGGGATGATAGAGATAAAAAGATATCCATTTGAATAATATGTTAAGACAATTTGAAAAGGATCAGTCGACGAGATAATTTTTCAAAGGCCTTGGAAAAATCTGTAGCAATAACATTGATGCCGTTGCCATTTTCTGGGGCTAAAGGCGGGCAAAGGATACGAATTCAACTGAGTTTGTGTAGTTGATCTACCTTTCCGAAATCCATGCTGACAGGGGGATATAAGAGACTTGCATTGAAAGCTTAGCACTTCATATAAAATACTTTCGAACATTTTAGGTATCCGAGAAAGTTTAGCAATGGGACGGTGATTTGTTACTTCATTCTTTGATCCCTTTTTGTGAATCGGGGTTATGAAAAAGGCCTTCTAAACTTTTGTGAGGGATGGGTGAAATGGGGTGGAAAGTGGGTGCGAAAGGTTAAAGGCCCACTTTTTGGGAAATATTGCCGGGAGCCCGTCTGCGCCCGGTAGAAATTCATCATTAAGTTTTTGTAACTTTTCTTCGATAAGAGTGGGATCAAAAGATTAAGAGAGAAAGAGGTGCCAATGGAGTAACTGGGAAGGTAATTAAAATATAAGGCGTCCGGTGCGAAGAAGTTTTCTGCAAATCATTGTTTAAAAAAGGTTTCAAAGTATTGTAGTTGGCAATGATATATTATCAAACGTGAGAGAGGGGGGTAAACATCAGATTTTCGTTTGTAAACAGATTTAGGATAATTGATAAGCTTGGCCTATGCAGTGTCAAGATAGCACTGATAGAAGCAGTTGTAGAGCTATGTGAAATGGAGATGTATTCCAAGGTAGTTAGAGTAATCAGAGGAGGAAATGGTGCGAAGAAAAACTGTCCATAATATATTTCTTTTGTTTCGTAATGAGCACAGTCTTCGGTTATATAAAGGAAGGGAAGTAGATAGAGAAACAGGATATAATGTTTCACTGGAAAAAAATGGGGAGAGCATAAATTAAGGATAAGTTGGTAAAATCAAAGTAAAATTTTTCTGAGATATTGTAGATATTAATTTTGTAGGAAGAGACTGAGTAAGGCAAAAAATGGACTGGAGTGGGAAGCTATGGAAAAATGAGTGAGTGAAGAAAGGGGGTGGTGAAATAATAGTTTGTTGAAAATTGATGGAGTTAAAGGACAAAACGTTACTGTGGTGTTAATGGTGAAGATAAGGTCTGGTAACCTTCCGATGGAGTTAGAGACCCCACTTACTTTGCATAGGCTTGAGTCTGGTATCCGATTAATGAATAGACGTTCCTTGGCTGAACTAGTTAATTGGTTAAACTGGCATTTGATTTTGCAACTCAAATGGCAAAGTTACGCCGTGTTGAAGCAACAATCAGGCTAAAGCTCTTGCGTCTATTGAACTTTTTATTCTTAATAGCTCAAGTCCTTATACAAAATTCTGAGGAATCTAGTCTGAGACATGCCCAATTCCTGTACTCGATTTGGGCAGCACTTCAAACAATTGTGCAGAATCATTATTTCCAGTTGTTATGCTCGATGGGCTTGATTTCGGTTCATCACATCACCTTCTTGATCCATATAATATTTAGTACATGCTTATGCTCGTTGCTATGAACCAGGCTCAGTCTGGCCAAAGAGACAATTGAAAGAAATTCGTTAGATCGGTCTTCTAGTTTGAGGTTTGAGTCCCTCCGATTTGAAGCTAACACCATAGCTAAGATGATCGTTAGTAACTGTGTTAGCTGATTTGTATTCCATACACACCCACACTCCCACAAGAGCGAAACTTCTGAAGACTTTCAGAATGTATTCCGGTTTCCAGAACAATGCCACAATGTCGTATAATCGATGATTATTTGATTCAGCTTCTTTCGAAAGTCGTAGGCAACTACTGAAAGCGCTGGGATCGTTATTATTTCCTGTTATTAATACTAGATGGAGTGAAAAGTGACCTCCTTGACCGCCAGAATGCGCTGCTACCGCCAAAAAGTTATGGTGCCTTGAAGTCCGTTCATATTTAGGCAAACATGCAAAATTTCAGTGCGATACTGTCTTTAGTTTTGTTTTGACAGCTGATTGTTGTTGACGTGTTTGGCGTCATGTCGAGTATGGACAAAAACGATTTTCGTTTTCTCATAAAACATTATTTTTTGAGAGGCAAAACGGAGAAGGAAACAAAAGAAAAGTTGGATAAATATTATGGGGCTAATGCTCCATCAGATTACACCGTCAAATATTGGTTTGAAGAGTTTCGTGGTGGCCGCAACTCCACTACCGATCAAGTCCGCAGCGGCAGACCCTCCGATGCGGTTACAGAGGACAATGTCAAAAAAATACATGAAATGGTGTTGGCTGACCGGAAGGTGAAGGTGCGCGATCTAGCAGATACCACAAAGATTAGTACTGAGCGCACACGCCATATTTTGGGCAATATTCTGCATGTGAAAAAGTTATCCTGCAGCTGGGTGCCGCGCATGCTCACTCCTGACCAAAAACACGAACGCGAGAGCACTTCGAAAGAGTGTTTGGACTTGCTGCGGCGGAATCGGGCGGACTTTTGGAGTCGATTGGTAACTGGATTTGGATCCCTCGGACTATAATCTCTTCCTAAACCTCAAAAGATGGCTCATCAATAAAAAATTCAGCTCAGGCGAGGAAATCATCGACGCCACGGAGGAGTATTTTGCAGACCTTCCGAAAAATTACTTTTCGGACGGGATCAAGAAGTTGAAAAATCGCTGGAATAAGTGCATCAAACTAAAAGAGGACTATATTGAATAATATAAAAAAACATTTAAAAAAAAAAAAATTAATTCTCAAGGAGGCCACTTTTCGCTCCATCTAGTAATTTGTCGTAGTGCAGTTCAACGAGGTCCTAATAGGCAAAATAGGTTAAGCCTAAATAAGATTGGGGTCTCCAACCACACTCCATTCTGATTAGAAATAGCCGACAACGCACATGGCCCCTTTTAAAATATTCCAGATATTCACGAGCGTACTCGTGAATTGCGAGTGACGGCGTAAAAACCAGTTTCAACAAAGGCGACTATGGTGGTTACCTACCTACTTCAGCCCAAACGAAAATCTCTGGAACTGAAACAAGACTAGTAGCGGGTCCTCAGTTCACTCTAGAGACAGAAGTGGATCTGTCTCTAGTTATGCACGCCGAGTTGGTTGATTGCACTTTGGTTTGGGTTAGATTCGAGAATCCACGAAGCTGAACGCTGGTGTTCGTCCACTCTACATCCAGCATAATCGGACGAGTCTTGCATGTATACTAAAACCAGAGCGGGCTCGATATTCTTGTATCTCATCTCTTTATACTCGTATCGTGTCATGCGCAGCACTAAAATCAATAAAGAGATAGGGAGGACTGATTTCTCCAATATCTGCCACAGTATGAAAATTTAGTCTGCAGTGGAGTTTTTCCTGCTAAAAACTTGATAGAGTCCAGTCAGATTGTTGAGAAATGGTTTCAGTCGTGAACACAAAAAGGCAGATAAGTTCGTATAGGCTTACGGTTGCACTATTGTTAAACACGCATGAACCTTGACTATAGCTGGTGCATCCTAGGAGTTCGCAGATTACCCATAATTGGGTTGAATAATTTTGTTCTTATTCTGCCACATCTTATCCACTGCTGTATTATTAACCATGCTAGAGTTTTGCTTTTAATACCGTCAGTGGCTTTGTAAACGGATGTGTATATGAGAGTAATAATGAATATTTCGTATCATATGGTATCACTGAGGCTTCTAGACGACATTCCACACAATTGGTGCCCCCCTGGTTAACAAACGATGCTTATCTTCAGGTTGAACCTGACTTTTGCAATTTCTGGGACTTGTCCTAGGCTTTCCAGGTCCTCTTAATTTCTTGCACGTACGTTTAGCGATGTATGAAGGAGGCCATGTTGATTCCGTGCCATGGAAAAATGGTCCATAAAATCATTTTCTGGCAGAATTCCACTTAATACTGGATCGGTAGATTTAGCTGCAAATATTGAGGCACAAAATTCTAGTTGTGGGATCGACTTCTTTATATTGTAGTTGCTACCTAGGCATATTTGGCACACAGTAATCGGAGGCTGATAATGGTTTAGCTCCTTGGGAAGAAAAGCATCCTACTCTACTCCCACTTTCCAGGGTTTTTCTAAGAATATTTTGGGTATAATAATTACTGCACCTAACAACCATAGGGGATCAAATAAGTGGACCAAATCAGACAACGTGTCCGTCTGTAGATCTTTTCATTGATGCTCGGTAGAATTGGTTATCTTACTTGCCCAAGTGTGAATTGAATTAGCAGTGATCAAATTGCAATGTCGCTTGCTGGAATAGATGGCACACTATTTTCGAACCCAGTATGAACTTGCCTATTCGTATTTACAATATCAATATTGTGCAAGATTCCGTCACGTTGCCACCGAATCATTTCGGGATCACAAAGCCATCTTCCGCCGCTTTATGCACTTCGGCGAGAAAGTGGTTAGTTTAAGCAACTTTGCTGGATATACATAGAATACGTCTACTTTTACATGGACATCTCGTCCATGGATGGACGAAATTATTGTTAACCATCGTCCAAATCGGATGATTATTCTGACTAATAGTGGAATTTGGTTATCGTTATACTGTTTCTGGAACTTGCATTCTTCAGTATCAATCACGCTTGCACTAAAATACAGCCTTGTTGGACCTTTAGACTTCAGCTTTCTCTTTATTGCTTTGACGTGTTTTTACTGGAAATATTTTTGAACACCACTGTTGCAAAAACATCTCCTTAGTTCACTCATAGCTGACGGTAATGACGCTAAAGACCCCGCAAAGGTCTAAACATACACAAATCTGCTGGTCCAGATCGTATATCTCCCCTTCTTCAGAGAAGTTGTTCTTCCACACTGGCAAAACTATTGCGTCAGCTTTTTCTTCAATCCTACCCTTTAGGACTATTTCTGAGCAGAGGGAAAACAGCATTTGTCTAGCCATTCCCTAAAAAAATGCAAATCTTCTTCTTTTTCCTTCTACAGACCCATTACACTCACCTCCCTTCTTTCCAAGGTCATAGCAATGCTGATAAGCTCTCAGCTCATGAAATATCCCAAATTACAAGAACTTTTCAATCACCTGTAATACGGTGTTCGTAGCAAAAAGTCCACTGGTGATTTGATGACACGTCTCACCGAAAAGTGGAACAAAAACGGACCAATCTGGCAAAAGCAAGATAGTTTGTAAGATTTGACAGAGTTTGGTATCAGAATCTTTTATCAAAAATGCGTGTATTTGGGATCGGCGAATCTCTTCTTCAATCGATTAGAAACTACCTTTCAAGTTGTCTTAAATGGTTTCAAGTCTGATATTCACAAAATAAATGCTGGTGTGCCCAAGGGCTCCGTTCTGTCTCCGACACTCTTTTTAATTTTGATCAAAGATCTCTTGTCTGCCACCTCTAATCCAATATATTCCTTTGCTGACGATAATACTCTCTGCTATACTTATTCGTTCCCTGCTCTTCAGTTGTAGAATGGGAACGGTATCGTAAGCTAAGCTCATTAAACTTAACAACACAACCAATTGTACAACTACCAACACAGTGCAATTTGATGCTTCCAAAACACAATATTGTCTGCTGTCATTAAAGTAAAATTTACACAATTACCCATTATCTATGAATGGCACTTGCATCGTTGAAATCGAAAAGCTTTCCATTCTCGGCATGACCATTCTTGGAATGACCACATATATGATCTCGCCAAAAATTCTGCAAAATGTCTAGGTTGAAGCGATGTACGAGATACTTCACAACCTCTGATACGGCCTCAATATACACACATATAAGGCATTCATCCTCCCAAAATTGGAGTAGAATGCCCACATCTTGTCTGGTGCTCCTAAAGCATCTCTGCACCTGCTAGAATTTCAAAACCATGCGAAATAATTCATAGGTGGTACTAATATCACTCAGTCAATTGACACCCTCTAACACCGGGGTAATATCTCCTACCTAACCTTGTTCTATCGCTATTTCCACCACCAGGGCTCCATAGCCTCTTCAAACCTCTAAGGTTAACAAACATCTCGCTATGTACGAGTATGCTCATCAGTTTACTCTCAAACACACTTTCGGACATACATTGCAATACAATGATTCTGTCCTTAGTCGTGGACCCCCGCCCAATTATCAAGGCTTCGCCCATTAATGACGTTGTCTAATAAAAAGCGGGGGCAGAGCATATTACTGGTCTTATCGTAAACATCTTCAGATTACAGCCTCTGAATGGTTACTACGATTTGGCCGGTTACAAGTTGCCCGTCATAGGTCTTGTTGGCGGCTGGACCACCGATAGTCCATACCAGGACTTAAATCACGGTACCATGGGAGTCAGGATCTCGGTCCGGGCCTGACTTGTTAGAGGTAGGCCCCCTTGTGGGAGCTGTGGTGGCTGTGGTTTAAACCCAAATCGCGGGTATGGGTTTCCTTTTTGGTTTGATCCATTGTAGAGTTGCAAAAAAGTACTGGGTGCTGTGACCCTAAGAACAGCAAGAGGTTTTAGGTCGGCCTCGACTCATACCAAGAGTGGAACTTGTGCCTCCAACACAGTTCCGAATTGGTATCAAAATAATTGTGGCGAGCGATGGCAAGGCGTATCCTTGCTCCCTATGGATGTATGGGCATCTCGTAAACATAAGGTCTTATGACAGGTGGTGTACATTAAAAAATCCAGGTACGTTCTGTCCTTAGTCGTAAAGTTGTACAACTAGCTTGCCCTGCTGAGCCATTTATGTCCCAGTTCTTATAACTTTCAAACCTTCAAAACCAACGTATAACGCTATCTCTCTTTCTAACTTCGCAGGCAATATGTGCAAACATTTTGAGTATATGCAAATTCCTGGAGCGCGCGCTACTTAAAAAAAAAATAAAAAAAAAATGGCGGTCTGTTGAGAGAACCATAGGCCCAGACGATATCTTGCAAATAACAAAGTATTTTCTTACCTTTGGTAAAATCGGTATATTAATGCCATCATACCCTGGCATCAAAGATTCTTCCCTTCCTAGCTTTATTGCACAGTCGTGCGGGACAATCCTGAGGGACAACGCATTAGTGAATTTCCCTTCCCTTGTTATTCTGCCGTTTAAAAAGAAGTGCTCTATGGTACAACACTCACAAGAGCTTTGATGTTCTTGAGCGGCGACTGTCTTTTGAATCTGATATTATGGGCATGCCGTCTGAACAGAATTCTTGTTGTTATGAATGGAATGGCTTCGGCGTGGATTTCAGCCAGTAAAAGAACGTAACATGGTCTTCACAGACATACAGCGTTGTTGCGTTTTGGGGGAAAAAAACGGTAATAGCACTTGTCTTCAGGAAGACTTGCGTCTGACTTCTAAATGAAGATATACGCAATCCTTTATCCTATACTCATTCTGTAAGGAATCGGTGCAGGGAGTCTGTATCCACAGCCAAGCTTAAGGCCTTATCTTCCGAGACACCGAGAATCCAAAAGCCTTTTTTGAGAAATGAGATCGCTGACGAATTTGATAGACAAACCTCACAGGTAAGTTCCTGAAGACCTGAACCTGCGTCAGCATGAATTTCGTTAGTCGAGTTGTTGGTATACCAGGTGTAGATGGCAATTTATACGCTAAATACCTTAACAAGCGTTTACTTAACAATGTTTTATATGCATCAGCAGACCAGGTTGTGTTGAGGACTCATATGGTTTACTCCTAAACCAAAATGCAAATCCACATCTAAAGTCCAAACTTTTTTAATGTTAATTCAAAAATACCTCTAAACATCTCCCGGTACTGGCAAATTAAAAGCAACCCACAATAGAGAGGGGATAGTATCTCCACTCCAAACAATACGAAATCCCAAAGGCATAATTCCCTTCTGCGCTGTGTTTCGAGGAACTGAGTACTGCACTTTGCCGAACAAGTTATGCAAAAATTAATTAACTGGGAAATGGCTTGACACAAGCTCACTTAAACACCAGCACTTAGTAAGATTGCAAGCTGCATGAATTCCTTTACATTCACCTGCTACATCAGAACTTCTACTTTCTTTGCTCTACTTCCCACTTTAAATATCAAAACTTTGCCCAAGTTTTCTGGTAAGTTTTCTGACTTTCGTAGAAGAAAAAAAACAAAATCGCTTCTTTCAAGAAACCAATTAAAACCTGTACAGGCCGGTTTTACATAAAAGTCATTGTTTCCACATGGCTGCGCTCGGATTTAAAGGCACATCAAAGCCAGGTGACCAACTTTTTGAGTGCATAAGAAATTATAAGGTAGTTATGAATGTTAACCTCTCCAATCAGAGTAGAATATGTGTTTGTACCGCCAGCCGGCTCCTTACCTCTTTAGCTAATTGATTAAGTGTTCACAATTTCAGGAACTTTAATTAAGCACGCTGTTAGTAAAGATGGACAATACAACAGAATTTCACTCTTAAATGCATGTCGTAACTAAAGGACCAAGGATCAAGTACTGACTAAAAAAGTCCACAGTCTCCTTCCATTATGTATTGACGTCATACTGTCACCGATACCAGGACATGGTTTATCGTAGAACTGCACAAAGTGGGTGGATATTTAAGCGCTTGAGTTTGGCAGTAGGAAGTAGTTAACTTCTATGTTATTTGCACATATAGTATACTCGTAATCGTACTCGTATAGCTAGTCGATAAATTTTTACTAGTTGAATCCCATCCAATAAGAACGAACAGGCACACCAGTGTTACTGAGTTTTTTATGATAAAAAAAATTTCTTTATTTCGTCATAAACTCAACGACGTGTTGACGGTGCATCATTTTCAGATATAGCCTCCTTAAAAACAAGGTTATCTACGTGTGTTCGTATCTACGTACTCGTATATATCCAACAGCTGTCCTTTCTACGAGAGACTTACACTTTAAGTTGTGTTCATCGATACATATTTTCCGCGCTTCATTAAATCAACAGGTATATGGATAATTCTGGACTTGGAGGACGGTTAAACGGTGTTTTAATTGCTGTCAGAAAAGCGTACAGCTGCGATTAATGGCCAGAAATTCCTTAGAACAAGATATAAATGCATCGAATTAGGTTAATTGATTTGTTAAGAATGAGAACGTGAGGACATAGAAATAGAACTTTGGTTGTGACAGGCCGGAAATTAATTGGCACAATTTGTTTTGAGTAGGAGAGTTGCTTAATAAACTTCCAGACTTTAAAGGATCTTCGCATCAACTAAGTTATGTTTTTTGCCATTAGCGGCAAATATATGACCTGGCTCTTCCCGACTCTAGGACTTTATTCACTGTTCACAGCTAGGAAAACAGACTAGTTTGGTCTTTGTAGGCCAAATCATGGAATAAGTTAAGTCGATTGCATTGACTTTTATAACCATACTTGGAACAATTACGATCAAAAACCAACAAGTCCCTCAAACCTTCATCATCTTACTGAAAACCTAGCATCTAACTAGTGATGACCAAATGCAACCACAGTGTTCTTATCTTTCAGTACTACGAGTAGTTTTCATTTTGCAATAACAACCAGCTCTTGGTCTTGGTCTTGAAAAAAGTGAAGATGCAGAACTGAGACCGCAATATCAGGATAATTTGTGCTCATCACTGTCGGACTTACGAGTAACCGATTTCCTTGCTGGAAGACCGGCTTACAGAACAGTTCTTCAAGAGATTCAACGCGTATCAGAAAAAATCCGCGGAGGACGTTTCTTAAAACATCGAAATCGACGAGTGTTACAAAGCCATGAACCAAGCTCTATACCCTGCTTGGCATTTATTTTTACTACGCCATCTCGGTTGAAGATGAAAACGAATTTTAAAAAGAACCCACAACGGGGACATATTCAGCTAGGTAAACACCTTGGTATAGATTAGATTAAAGCGAAAGGGTGGGACCATGCTGCCTTATCACTGCGGCCAAGTTTTTTTTTAATTTAGTCTAGGGCATGGTCTAGGGCTAATAACGACGAGAAGCAGTCTCGCACCGCTTCAAGTACTGTGCGAATCACTCCCACTAAAAACCACCTTAACTCCGTTCATCTTGACACCATCCACAACGGAACCCCTTTCGCATTAGTTCAGATTGGTGTCGTTTCCTTTGTCCTTTGGGGTTGACTTTTTCATATATATCTTCTTGTGCGGGTTTATTCTATGTTGCCGGTGAGGCTTTCATCAGCCTGTGAGTGTGACTTCTGAGAAGGAACAAATTTGTTCTAATTGCTCGCCAGCATCTTTTCGACCACGTTTACTGATTACCCCGATATGTGATTGAGCTTCCCACCATCTACTAGAGACTCCTGATACAGGTAGGCTGGTTTCCACGATTGCTTCCGCTCCAATTTCCGATCTTGTAGTAGACGTATTTCCTTTCTACCACTAGGAGATTGATAGGGGTCACTCCCATCAGCTTCCTGTACTTTTCCTGTCAAAGTGCATCCACTCAGATAGAAGAATGGAACCTTCGTTTGCTGGCCACAGGGATCCCTACGTTTGCCATCAGTCCTTAAAATCAATGAAAAGGTCGTGTGTATCCAATTGGACTAGAGTTTTTTCCAAGCTGTGATGTTTTGGTAGATTCTGGGTTTTCCTAGTCCGAAGCCATCCTAATAGGGGCCAATCAGGTTATCGACAAAGGGTTTCAGATGTTAGATAATCTTTTATGCGATGTTTAGGGGGCTTATGCCTCTATACTTGGTGCAATTCAACGGGTCACATTTTTTGTGGATCCGGCAAAAGATGATGGGATTCCACCAATCAAACGAACACTGTTCTTACCAAATTTGAGAAATGAATCGGTGTAGCCCCTTCACAAAGCCTGTTGCAGTAACTGTGAGTACCTCGGCCGTTAAGCCGTCAACTTCACATGCTTTGCTGGTTTTCCTTATATACACCCTGAATGACTCGAACTGCAACCAACTTCAGACTGCTATAATTTCCAAACCGTTCATAACAGTGAGCTCAAATTTTGACACATGACAGATAATTTTATTATTTACAAGTATTTTAAACGATTTGCGTCTCAGTTGTGTTGAAAAATTTTTATCCGCCATGGAATTCAAACGTGATAGTGTGATTGCTTTTTATTTGGCTGGAAAACCACAAGCAGCTATCGTTAGAGCCCTCCAGCACCTCAACGTGAATAAATCATTTGTGTCTCGAACCATAGCTCGTTACCGTGATACTGGCAACGTTGCAAAACGGCACTAAAAAATACCAAAGTTTGGACCACCTCAAACAAGCACTTCGCCGGGAATGGGCCAAAATACCTCAGAGCCACTTGCGTGCAGCGTGCGATGCTTTCTTCGGCCGTCTCGAGGCCATTGTTCCCGCCAAAGGTGGACATATTGAAAACTACTGATACAATTTGAAAATTGATGTATTTTCCAACATTTTTTGCTTTGGCACAATAAAATTTATCAAAAAATAAAAAAATTATAGCATTTTAAAAAGTTGGAGCTCGAGTCATTCACCTTGTATTGCTATCATTACTTTATTAGGGTCAGGTGAACGGAAAATATCTGACTTTGTCATTATATAGGAAAATTTTTTTACATATTCTCGCCATCGACTACGACTCTACTACAAGGTTTCATTCTTCATCTTTGCAGGTTTCTGTACGGGTCTTCTTACCTTGACACGTTCTTTTTACCTGTTGGTAAAACTTCCGTCTGTTATTGCTGGAGTACATCTTCTTTATATTTTCGATCGCAGGATTCTCGCGCCCTTTTTCCTTCGTCTGGAGAGAAGCCTATGTTCCTCCCATTTCTTCTACTCGTATAGCGTAGGAGCGGCTCATTGCCTTTATACGCTTCTGGTTTAGCTGCATGCACTTGCCGGCCTTCTTCATCAATGTATGGTCTGGTGAAAGCCGAGCACATCAGTTGCTGCATCTCTGATACCACGTTGACAGCGTTTCCACTGGTCGTCTGTACTTGATGCTGGCGGCATAAGAGTTGTTGAGAGATTTCGTGATGCAATTGCAGCTTTTCTACGTTATATTATCTTCGCACAGTAGTTCTTCTTTGTTGTGACGCTTGGAAAATACACATTCGCGCCTTGGCTGCAACAAGGTGGCGATCCGAGCAAAGTTGGCAGCCCAGAAAGTTCGGACGTCGGAATACTGGTGGCATGTCTCACGTCGATCGCAATGCGATTAATTTGATTTAACGATTCATAATCCGGAGACCGCCATAACCATTACCATCTGTTCTACCAAAGATGTCCTGATTTCTGGCGTTAAAGTCGCCTAGTACGATTTTTAAATTCATAGGTCTGACACTGCTCATATGTCCTGTACAGGAGCTCATTGAAACATTCTTGGGTGTCGTCGTCTCTGTCTTCCGTAGGTGCATTGGCGCATACAAGGCTTTTGCGAGCGAATTTGGCGTAGATTCGGATTGTCATAAGATGCTCTCTCACATTTCGGGAGCTTCTTGCCTAGGTTTCCGCATGCGCATCCGAATAAGGGTTAACTTACCCTGTACCACCACTGGGAGGTAAGGTAAACACTACGCTACGAACTTGATTGTTGCGCTTTGGGGTCAACCCAAGCTAGAGGTCAGTTAGTTCTCCTGCTCGTATATACCATATACGAGTAACAATCGCCTAAGCTATAGAAAAAAAACAAAGTGGCACAAATTTTAATTTTTGTCGGAAGGCTCAGGTTTGCCAGTCTGGTATGCGTCTATTTCAATTTCCTCCATCTTCAAAGAGGTGATTTACTTCTTGCACCTCTGTGTTATGGTTGTGTGAATCTGTATGTACGGGTATAGCAATGATAGGCCAAAGTTATTCATACTAAGTTCGTCAAATCATTTCACTCAGGTTTATTACGAAACATGCATATGGGTTTACGTAGTAGTTCCGTATGCTTGGTTTAATGTTCATTTATGTGTTTTGAGGAAAGAATAGCAAAGAATACCACACAAAAGTCTACTTGTATGCTAAAATCAATTGTAAAGGGTGTCCCATTAAAATCGCCTATTTTGAATTTTATTCAATTTTTTACGCCATTCGTACAGCGTAGTTGTTTGACAGATGTAATGTGTGAACATTAAGGTTTAGTCGTGGAAAAATACGCGGACGTACAACATATAGGAATCCATTACCGAAATGGTTACATTTTTGCGGAGATTTTTCGGTTAACATAATTCACCTTCAAGCCGTACAGTGCTCCGATTAATCGAGAAATTTCAGATTAGTTCAACCCCGGAAGAGATCTGCTCCAGTTCATGCAGTAGCTAGTGAGAGTGTTGACCAGAATCCTTCCACCTCGATTCACCATCGTTCTCAGCAATTGTGACATTCAAGAAGTAGTTTACAGCGAATTTTGACTAAAGATTTGAACTTTCACGCTTACAAATTCAGTTGACACAACATTTGAAGCCAGTAGACCATATCCAGAGCCGAACCTTTAAAGAATGGATCTTACAGTGAACTACAAGTGAACAAGACGCATTTCGAACCAACAGAATTGTCGCATTTGGGGAGCTGAAAATCCAAAAGTTGACCATCAACGTCTCATGTATCCACCACGAGCCTCTGTTTGCTACGTATTCTAGGCTGGCGGTGTGATTGGACCGTTTTTCTTTGAGAATACGGCTGGCAATGCGGCCACTGTCAACGGCATTCGTTAGGGTGAGGTAGTAGACAACTTCTTTTGGCATCATATTGTTGAAATGGATCTTGAAGACATATGCCTTCAATAGAATAGCGTGCCGCGATACAACCTCCTGCATAGCGATTGAAACGATAGTATCGTTGAAGACGAAATTTGATGGGGGAGTTATCTCGCGCCGCGGCAATTTGAATTGGCAACTAAGTTCATGCGATTTGTCGCAATTGGATGTCTTTCTTTGGGGGTTTTTGAAAGGAAAGTTATATGCCGACAACCCAAGAACAATTCCTGAACTGAGAGATGAGTTTCGACGCGCCATTGATGAAATTGAATCGACACTGTCCCAAAATGTCATCAGAAATTTCGTCAAAAGGACCAACGTGAGCCAGAAGTCACGAGGCGGCCATTTATCGGATATTGAGTTCCATATATAACCTGCAGATCTACGCTACCTATTGAAATGTAAACATCAGAATTTTTCACATAAACTCTGTGTTTTTTTTTTTTCAAATTTCAAAAAAGGCGGTATAATTGGGACACCCTTTATAAAGTCTTCGCGTCGCTTTTATCCATTGCCATTTTCTCCTTCGTATTTTACGTTTACTGGTTCTTGGGCCGTTGTGGCATATAGCGGTAAGTACTTGGAACCTTTCTTTTAGCCGTAATTATTTTGAGTCCGATTTGTTGGGTTCTGCCTGAAAGCTGTCAAATATCCTCGGTGGGAGCAGGCAAAATTCATCTGCCTAGTCAGGATGTATAAGTCTATCAGACCCATATTTCTCCCAGACACAGCTGTCCGGATTACATCACTGATTGCTACAAATAATAGGAAGAATTCAGATTTGACGTACTTTGAATTCATTCGACACCTTACCGTTGTGTGTTAGACATGACATTTTCCTCCATCACAGGTAACCTTTGCAATAGCGACAAGTTTTCTTTCTGTACCTCCCCTGTACAAGGCTCGATTCAAGCTGGCGAAGGCTTTCTTGACATCAAAGAACAACAAATGTTACGCAGATTTATACTCAACGTATTGTTCAATGATGATCTGAAAGTTTTTGTTGTAGTAGATGCAGGAGGACCCAGCTTGAAAGTCTGGCCGTTTGATGTCAAGATGTTCTTCGCTCGATCTAGAATTAGTCTAAAAATTAACATATACCTCTCTAGTTGCCACATTCCATAAGGTTTCGCTTCTTTGGAAGCTCGACAATCATTCACGTCTTCCAATACATAGGATGGCTTTGGTGTCACCTGCTTTCCTTGTCAGTGGCCTAAGGGATTCTGCCGAAGTGTTGGTTGCGGCCTGCAAGGGTTCGCCTGTATGCCATCTACGCCGACGGTCTTGTTTTTTCTTCTTCTTCGGCATTATTTTAGTGTTGCAGAGGATGAGAATACGGGCATTCGAGCTGCTGATATGAGCTTGACTCGAAATCGTTGTTGCCTAAGTGATTGGACACTGCTATAAAACGTTCCATCCGAGCTGTTCTTCCTCCGATGGCTGGTGTGTTTATGTAATCAAACTTGACTCGTCTTCCACTATGCTGCACTACTTTTCTTTTCATAGAGCACAGGATATCTAGTTCACTCTACTGCTATGGTCACTGCAATCCGTACTTTGAGTTCAACAGGTTCATCTCCATTGCCTTCCATCGAAAATGGCGTCTTCTCCAGACGTACATTCATCCTTCACTCTCAGGAGCGAAGTTGGATCTATTGCTGTTAACAGATGTCTTTCAAGGAGGTATAGTAGCCACCATTAGATAGTAGTCTCTCTACTATATATTTCGATATCAGCTCAACGTTTGTTACGGACATTTTCGATGCTGCTTTCAAAGCGTGCACTAATGGTTAAGGGACGGATTCAATTTACGCTTTCATTGTGTCGAAGCCCAGCCGATATCTCCGTTAGCTACTGAGCTAGAGCCTGTGTTTACTATGCAATGACATCGTCATTGTCATCCTCATGCACTTAGTTTAGATAAGCGTAGCACTAGATAATTGTTATATTGGTCACCTTACCCTTGAAGCCCACCGTCAATATCCACTCACCATTAGGTGAATATAGAACACAGGCTGGCTCTATTTTTTGAAGTTAGTAAGAATCTTACTCCATATTCGCAATTGGTGTTCATTGATTTCCTAGAGTACCTATACCAGGAAGCTTTTTCCGGGGTCTTCGCTTACTCCAAGGATTTGCTGCATTACAAATTCTGAGGACCCCCTTTTCACTTCGAGTTTTCCATTTAAAAAAAACATGGAACCAATTTGATTTCTGTCTCTACTGCCACAGTTCCTAATTCTGTTTAATTCTAAATTTGTGAAAAGAATCTAATTTCTATTCTATGAATGTATTCGTATTTACTGAATTTTTAATATTTAATCAAAATTCCTAATGATCCTTGAATCAAATTAAATCCATTTTTGTTTGTCTTCTCTTTTCAGATTCCTAGTTAATTAACCTCTGTGTGACTCTTTATCCATTGAATCGAAACGCATTAATCAATATTTGATTCTTAAACAAAGAAGAAAGGAAAAACCGACGAAAAAAACACTTTCAATCACTGAAAAGGTACCAATTCACCAACCTCTCACCCTTTCATGTTGTCACCGAGTCCCCGATTGAAGTAAAGGGACAAATTACCCCACAACAACACCGTCCCCTGTGGAAGAAAAAAAAAGGAAAAAGCCGACAACATTCAAACCCCCCGAGGCAGGCGAATGAATACTTCAGCATCGAATGTTGTTAGATGATGTGGGCAAATCAAAATGACAGAGAACCCGTCGGTGTCAACATCAGTAGTAGCAACAACCCTACCATCAGCAGCAATAACAACAACAACAACAGCAACAACAACAAGCATTCCCACCATAGCCAATCCACCCAACGACGACGATGATGGTGGTAGCGTGCAAGGAATAAATCATGAAATCGATTTAAATCACAGTAAATTGGATAACACACTACTTGCAGACGATGATAGCGGCAGCCGTAGGCAGTCCAATGGAATTCATAATGGCACTACCAAGTGTCACAGTTCATTAGATCCGGATACAGTGAGTACGGTTCCAACAATTAAAGATCCATCATCGTCATTATCATCAACATCGTCACAGAGCAATAGCATAAGGAGCCGAAACGATGACGAAGAGTATGAGGATTGTCCAGAAGTGGACGATTCCGTAACGAGTCAACGACATCAAGGACAGCCTCATAGAATGGGCAGTGTGTCCGGAATGACAAATTCACCGTCACGAGTGCACTTGGGGCCGCTGTTTGTAGGACCTTCAACAGATACCATTGGGAGTGGTGTTAATAGTCCGGCGAATGGTAGTAGGATGGCATCGTCCCAGGATGTCGATGAAGTGGCTAAATTATTTGACGAGAAACCGGAAGCCTTTGAAAAGTGGCTTACGGAGCGAGCTCCTCCAGAGGCTTTGTTAAGACTGCAAGATTTTATAGAAAGTCGTCGGCCACCGAAAAGGGCGTCTGTTACGTCGGATCTTTTTCAGCAATGGATGCAGGCATCTCCAGTTCAGGTGAGTGATACTTAAATTGTGGATCTTTTATTTGAATGGCTTAGGGAGTAGGCGTCCCGCTGTCTAGGTGGTGTTTTCTGTCATCTGTATTCGGTGGAATTATGATTCCAAGGCTTTCACTTTGTATCTGAATAATGGACTCAAAATTTTTATGTAAATGAGGAAAAATTTCTTAGGAGTGCCACTCCCCCAGGAAGACTGACTGACTCTAAGTAAAAAGCAAACAGACAAGTAGGAAGACTGAGAGTAAATTATTCCTACGTACCGTACAAAACTTGTACTTCCTGTCAAATATTTACTATTCAAATACAAGGAGGTAACGTAATTTGTGTAAATTAAAACCGCTACACAAACTGATGGCAATATTAAATTTACGATGGAATATTTTAGACGTATTTTTCTTATGAACTTTGTTGTGTTACTTGCGGTTTGCGAACGATACGAAGACAGTAATATCCTTCGATCGATATAAAGCAATTTCTTCGAGTGATTATGCCTATAAAAATCCACAGCCAGAGAGGAATGGAAAGATCGAAAAGTGAAAATAGACTAAAACCAAGCCCGCCTCTACGGAGAGTTCGCGAATGTACGTCGGTGCAGGCGGATTGACTGCAGATGCCAAGGTCGGAAATTCCAATGTCAACCCAGAATCCCACATTCGAAATAAAACAGAGACAATCTAATCCCATGGAAAGAACAAAATTTTAGAAATCAAGGACGACTCTTCTCTCATTGTGGCCTTAGACCAAGTTGGGTCGAGGCATGGATCACTTCCATTAAAAACGGTTAATTTTTTCTATCTAAATGAATGTCAGTAAAATACCTCGCTGTGTCTATCCTTGATATTTACATTTAGTAGGCGCCAAAGTCCGGTATGAGCCTGGGCCTCAACCAACAAACCACCCCAGCTAACACAATTTCTAACTAGGTTGATGTCCCCTATCATTTGCGTGTGTCACCTTAGATGTGATCATCCTCTACTGCGGGTTCCTCGGAGTTAGACTCAAAGGCTCTTTGGGCCGGAGTAATTGTGTCCATTCATGGCCAAGCCATCGCAGATATTGGATCGGTAGACGCCTGACTCAGTTTAAAAGTTCAGTTTAAATGCATTTTTATTTTCTTAATTAATTTACTCTTACATGCTAGACAAAAAAATGCTTAAAAATTAGCTTAAATAACTTACAAATAATCTTAGACTAACTTAATGGCCCCATGCGGGCACTCTAAGTTAAACCTAACACTTAACTAAGTCTTTCGACGTATATTACTGTTTATATTTAATTTTATACTTACATGTTAAAACTAAAACTAAGAAAATAGATTTTAAGCAAAAACTTAGTATATGGACATTTTTATAGTATTATAAAAACCTAAAACTAAAAACTTATAGACTACTTAAAAATATATCTTAATCTACTTAACCTACTTACATCTAATACGTACACATATATATATATATACACACATAATGCGTATATACTTAATATATACACATATGTACATATATATATATATGTTGTTTAATTTTTTTTTTTGTTATTTTTTATTTTTATTTATGTTTTTTTTTGTTTTTATATATATATTTATTTTTATTTTTTTTTCTTAAAAACTAACTTATACCTACTTAAAACTACGTAAGCCGGCCATGGCTAAAAAAAAAAATTAGGCTGGCCCACTTTGCTTCACATGAAGCTACCTATTACTTGAGGAATTCGACGACGAACCCTCCCCTCCTTCAAATAGCCACCAAAATTGTTGGTGCTGTCGAGCAACATCCCTCATGTCGCGACTCCCTACCGCCCTACTGAACGGGAGACGCTCCGCACTGCGATGTGCGACGTCTCTGTCGTAGTTGAGTCTCCTGTCCGCAGCTGTTCGAGCAACGTGGAAGATTAGCGGCACAGCCAATCTGTCCTGGATCAGACCTTTACTATCGAGGTAGAGGAACGCTTCTGGAGGAACATTCCCGTCAAAGCGAACTCGCTCATGATACATATAATTAGGGTAGTAAGCCCCAGAGATCAGGTTGTTCGACGATGTCATTGCTCTTGCAATGTGCCTTCGAGTCAACTTAATAACAAAATTGTCCACTCTTATTAGGTTCGCCCTATTGTACAAGACCTCATTGCGATAGAATTTTATGTACTCAGACTCTGGTGTTCTGTATAAGCGAAGACAAGCCCTAAGGCAAGCCCTCTCAAACACCCGAATCTTTTCCAATAAACTTGCTCTCACGTTGAACCACACGGGACATCCAAACACAAGCATAGGCCGGATAAGGGCCATGTAGCAGATCACCAAGGTATCTGACTACATTTCGACAAGCAAGTGGCTGTCCATGTTGTCCGACGATAGAGAACTTTCGCCAATTCTTTCTGGTATCCCTAGAGGCCCCAGACAAAGGCGTCCTAAACAGAATGGTTTCCGACTTCTGAAAGTTGATTTTCAACTTCCAGTCGTCGCAATATTGTTTAATTTTGTCGAAGTCACGTTGCAAAAGTGTATTAATGACCTCAATCTTTGGACCAGATCTGTACGCAATTAAGTCGTCTGCGTACGCTATTGCATGGTGAAGTGAACCTATCAGATCACTTGTGTAAATGTTGAATAGGATCGGCGAATTTACCGCACCTTGTTGCAGACCGTTTTTAATGTTAAATGTTCCAGCTGAAGTCACATCGCCATTCTTCACAATGAACTGTCTACTGGAGAGCATATCAAAAAGAATATACAGCAGTGGTTTACTAATGCCCAACCTGTCCAGCTTGAAAAAGAGTCCTTCTAACCATACGGTATCGAAGGCTTTTTCCAAGTCAATCAGGCAGGCACCAGTGCACTGGTTCTTGCCTTTGTTCCATTGGATATCAGAAACCAGTTTAGACGCAGCATGAATGATATCATGCCCCGCCTTGAAACCGAATTGATTATCCGGAACTATATGTTTGTCCTCAACCCACTTAGTCAGGACTCTATTGATCACCTTCTCGAAAACCTTACTGATGTTTGGAAGAAAACTGATCGAGCGGAGATTCGCCGGATTGGAAGTATCTTTATTCCTTTTGGGAATGGGATGTACCACCGCAGTTTTCCAATGTGCTGGATAATGTGCATTATTCATTGCATTATTAAACAGGGTGGTATAAATGTCCACCGCTTCTAGTGGGAGATGTCGAAGCACAATGTTCGGTATTTCATCAATTCCCACTGATTTCTTACTTCTAAGTGATTCGAAGATCGTTTGGAGCTCTTCCTTCGAAATGAACGGTGGTAATACCCTTTCGTTGGTGATGACATTATTTGCCATATTCTCGTCACTGAACTGGGTGAAACCCGAGCTCTCGAATCGCCAATTCGCAATTTCATTCCGAAGGCAGGAATTGTGCACAAGCACTCGACTCTCCAGGTCGTGGTTCGGGCCAATGATGTCATTCGCCTTGTACACTTCCTGGAAAGTCGCTCCTATAGCCTCTACCTTCTCCTGCGGATCCTCGACCACAAAGAAGTTGTCATCATCAACGGCCTCATCTGGATCAATACCTGCTGCTACAAGTATTTGTTCGTTGTTCGTCGTTCGGGCGATTTTGAGACATGGAAGGTCGTTTTGATTATTTCTCCGAAATATTTTATTTATTTGCGGGAACATATTCGGGTTGCTGGTGTTTACAGCCCGAATTTTATTGTTCCAATACAAACTTACAGAGTTTCTGTAATTTTCCTTTATTAATGTTTGGAGGTTTTTAATCGCCGACTTCAATGTCATGATCTCCGGGTTATGTCTGTCAGTAAACTGTCTGTACAAGGTTTTTAGTCTTGACAGCAGTGGTAGACGCCTGACTAGACTGATGTTGCTGTACAGGCCATACAGTTCGTGTTCGAATCTTCTCCTCCTTTCATCGTTAATAATGATGGGACCGAAAATAATGCTCACATCTTTCTCTCGTTCTTCTTATTGGCTTTCGGAACCTCTGCGCCATAGAGCAGGTACGGGTGTGTGAACCTAGTCTGGTCTTTCGGAAGGAGGCTCTGGTATTCAATTGCCTCGTGCGCCCCAAAGAAATATCGATTGGCAAGAGTAATTCTGCGTGTGATTTCTGCGCCGATGTCGCAGATGCTTGAAACTGTGGAGCCAAGAAAAACAAAGTACTTAACTACCTTGGTGGTGTGCATCCAGGTGGACCATCTGTTGGTTAATTTTTAAAAAGGCAAAAAAAATACCGTATTTTTCAACAATTGTTACTTTTTTAAAAAAAGTAGGCCTTCCTATTAAGTATTTAATATTACTTCACTCAAATTCAAATGACTGCCTCGGCTGGATTGACAGTAGGCCATCCTGTCAACCCAATTTTTCAATACATCTTCGACTTTTTCGGCCCCTGTTTCAGAAATAGATTAACCAATATTATTTTTGAGTGCCAGAATCGTCTTTGGATTATTTGCATAGCAACCAAGCAACATAACCAAAATTGAACTTTCTGTGCAATAAATCGACTGTTGGACGGCTTGTGTGGCACGTGGATTCCATCGGACGATCAATCGTTCTTCATCGCTTCAAATGCCAACTCAGCTAAGGAATGTCTCTTCTTAGATCGCTTAACAGACTCAAGTCTATGCCAAGTCAGTGGTGTATCCAACTATATGGGCAGGCAATTGTACCTTATTTTCACAACAGATTCAATTAACTCTTCAGTCTCACTTTGTCCCCTTTCTATCTCTACAATCGGCAACTACCCCCCCATTTTTTCATAACTCTTCTTTCCAGTCCACTCCTCCCACAACTCTCTCATCCTACGATTTTCACAAAATCACTGACTATCTTAGCAGATCCCCCTTTAACTTTCACAACCTAAGTGTAAATGATGCCTTATCCATTTTTTATACAGAAATATTTAATTGTTTTAGCCTTTACGTTCCGTTTTCCCGCCTAGTCACTAGTCCTCCCTGGTATAATCGCAAGCTTCGTTCCTTACGAAATCAGAGAAACAAGTTTTGGGCTGTTTTCCTGCGTACCAGATCCTTTCCCGACTTCCAATTATCTTGGTGCTTATCTTCATTTCACCGAACTTGCGTTACCTTAATAATGCGCAAGTCAATCTTATAAATGACCTTAAGTCCTTTTACCAATTTGTTAACTACAAAAGAAAGTCCGATAGTTACCCTCCTTCCCTCTCTTTCAACAACAAGTCATCAACCGTTCCACTCACCATTGCCAACCTATTTTCCAGCTTTTTTAAACAATCCTTCACCAACCATCAATCATCCTATTTTCGTTACCTACTGAACTTCTCCAATGACCCACTTCTCTCTCACATCTTGGACCCCGCTTATATCGAATATAAATTACACCAACTCAATGACGAATTTACACCCGGTCCAGATGGCCTCCCTGCCATATTTCTTAAAACATGTTCTTCGTCTCTTTCCCTTGCCCTTTCTGATCTCTTTCGTCTATCCCTTTCACAAGGAGAATTTCCTCAGGTTTGGAAAACCTCCTTTATAACCCCGATCCACAAAAAGGGATCAAAGAACGAAATAAAAAACTATCGTCCAATCGCTAAACTTTCCCATATACTCAAACTCCTCGAAAGTATTTTGTATGAAGCTCTAAGCTTCCAATGCAAATCACATATTTCCCCTAGACATCATGGCTTCCTAAAGGGTAGGTCAACCACCACAAATCTCGTTGAATTCGTATCTTTTGCCATCTCTGCCCTAGAGAACGGCAACGAAGTCGATGTAGTTGCAACCGATTTTAGCAAAGCTTTCGATAAAATCTCTCATCAACTAATACTCTTCAAATTGTCTGCACTCGGCTTTGAACCCATACTGTTAAAATGGATATCCTCTTACCTCGAAAACCGTTTTTACAGTGTTCGTTTTAGGTCAGCCCACTCCGCTCCATTTTTGGCCACCTCTGGAGTTCCTCAAGGTAGCCATCTCGGTCCCCTTCTCTTTATATTAACCATAAATGATCTCGATAGGATCATCAAACACTCGTCCGACTCCCTTTACGCCGACTATACCAAATTTTTCAAAACCATTTCCTCTCCCCATGACTCCTTCCTTCTTCAACAAGACCTTGATAGTTTTTCGATCTGGTGCCTCAAAAATTGTTTGGAACTTAATATCGCCAAATGCCAATCCGTCACCTTTTCACATAAGCGGCACAAATCTCCTCCCCGACTCTACCTTCTCCACAACCAACCTATCTCCTCCCTTGAATCTCTTCGCGACCTCGGCATTTTGTGTAATAGGGAGCTCAACTTCCGTTTGCATATGGATGGGATAATCCTTAAAGCCAACTCTGCACTAGGTTTTGTAAAACGATGGTCCAAAGAATTCACCAACCCATACGTGACCAGGTCCCACTATATAACCTTTGTTCGTCCCCTCCTAGAGTACGCCAGTCAAGTATGGTCCCCATATCATCGCGTTCATATCTCGAGAATCGAAAGCAAAAAACGGCGCTTTTTTCGATTTGCTCTTCGAGGTTTGCCCTGGGATGATCCTTTTACTCTGCTCCCCTATCAAAACTGTCTCAACCTTATTAACCTGAACACCTTTGAGGAACGCAGAAATGCAGCCGACTTTCTCTTCATTCATCGACTTCTTTCAGGTCAGGTTGAATGCGCGTCCCTTCACAACTCTATTTTCATCTACATACTCCTCGTCTCTTCTATGTCCCAACCCACCACACCTCCTATGGCACGAACGAACTAATCTACGAAAAATTAATTCAAACCCTAGCGCCTTTAACTTCCACCGCACCACTTCCTACCTCAAATCCGTTCTCCTTCACCAATCTAACCAACCTTAGTTTTAAGTTTTAGTTTAAGTTTAATTTTAAGTTATAGCTTGTATTAAGCCGAATAAATGGGGGCTTTCGCCCCCACCAAAATTAGACCCATCTTGCTAAAACCATAGCTGGTCCAAGTCAAAATTCTCATTTTCTGGCCACAAAAAATCGGTTATCGTACATGAGCAGTGCTCTCCATTGACTGCAACGTTTCTTCCATTGTCGTCTTGGAAAAAAAATGGGCCAATAATGTCACCACTAGAAAAACAGTCGCACGTTCAAAATGCATTGGCTTCTCTATAGCTATGTGTGGATGTTCCGGCGCCAAATACGGCAAATTTTGCTTGTTGACGTAGCCGCCAATATGGAATTGTGCCTCATCTGGAAAGATGATTTCTTGAGCAAAATTGTCGTCATGCAATATTCACTTCAGACTAGTACAACTGAGTTGCTGGTATCTTTGGCGCTTTGAGGTTCTCGGGTTTAGGCACACTTTTTCAGCAGCAGCTGCAATATTCTCCATTCAGGCATAGAAAGAATACAAGCAAACCAGTCTCATGAGCTTTGTTCACAAACTTGCGTACACCAGTTGCAATTGCAACAGCTGCAACACTGCATCCACTTTGGAAATAACTTTGCAATATTTCCCAACGTTGAACAAGCGTAAATCGGTCCATTTCGTACGCCGAAATTGAAAATGATAATCAGTTTCTGTAAATTTTTTGAGTTATGCGAAACCAACAGATGGCCAACCCCTTAATTTGTTTTGCCCCTTTTTACCGTCAAACCCGATTCTACCTCAATACTCACGGCAGCTTCATTGACTGCTCCTGTGTTCGTCCAGTCAAACCGATGTCATCCGCGTGCACAAGTAATTCTTCTTCTTTTTTAATCCCCATTGGCTGTTAGGCATTGGTGTAGCCTCGGGACATCCATCTTATCCAACCGCCTCGGTCCCGGCTCTCTCCCCTTATCACTGCCAGGGCCTTGTGCCTAATCCTTCCCACATCCTGGATGCGATTTTCCAAAGTTCTTCGAAATATACCCCTCGGTGCAGTACCTTCTGTTCTCATTTCTAGTTCCTGTTTGGCTTTTCTTGACTCGTCCATTCGATGCCAGTGTCCAAACCATTTCAACTGTTCCTCCTCGATTTCTAGTAGGATCGACTTCTTCTGCCCTACTTCTGAGCGGATTCTTTTATTTTTGACCCTGTCTCTCCTGGTTTTTCCTGCAATCCTTCGTAAGTACTTCTTTTCTGTTGCCTGGAATTTGCTGAGATGAGTATCTGGGAGCGGTAAGCAATCGGTACCGTATAGTGCTATTGGTACTATGACAGTTTAGTAGGGCCTGAGTTTTGTTTTTGTGTTTATCTCTCGCTTGCCCAATATTGTATCTGATAGTTCGCTGACATCCTTTCTCGGTCCGGCTCATTACTTCTTGGTCTATTTTTCCATTACAGCTAGCAATAATTCCGAGGATAGGACTCAACCCTCTCTAATTCTCTGACGTTACATATTATATGAAGACTATCTGTGTTGACCTATCGTCTTTAGAGACCCACATTACTTTGCTCTTACTTAAATTTACCACCATCCCCTTTCTTTTCAGATTATTGTAGCCTTGTCGTAGTCTGCCCGGATTGTTTGCTATGATAACAATATCGTCTACATATATTAGGAATTGCTGGTAGATGAGGTGATGTCTCCGGTTCCCAATTTTGGGTTTTTTTTTTCTTCTGCCCTCTTACATGATTTTGCGAGTTCATCCATGAGTAAAATGAACAGTAGCGGGCTAAGCTGTCTCCCTGTTTTGGTCCTTTGCATATTTCGAATACTGTCACCAGTCCTGGGGTCGTTCCTATACCTACGCCTTCTTTGGCCCTGTACTCTCTTCCTATTCCCGAGTATCTAAGTGTGTATTCGTTCGGCAGACTTAGGGCAGCATTACATTTTTTTTACTTCATTTAGTCCCATCAGATCCAAGTGGTAATGTTCCATCTCCTGCACCAGCTTTTCGTAGAATCGTTTTTATGTTCCTGGTTCCAATTTTCGTTTTCCTTTTCAAATCCAGCCGTCGTCTTGTTGACTCCTCTACTCCGAGGGTCGTCAGTTGGCATTGAATCGATTATATCGTAGCACTGGAGTAGGTGATTACCACAAGCGGCACAAGTAATTCTGCGGGCATAAAACAGATCGACGAAACCCGTTCTGTCGGAGCTGTAAGGACATGAACGACAATGAATTCGTAGTCCACCGTAGTCTTACCTTAGCAAGGACTAGACAACTTTTATTAGGAAAGCTTCCCTGCGATAGGAGAACTTGTTCTTTTTCTTACCTCCACGCGATGGCTCTAGATTTCGCACTTAAGTCAATCGCATATAACTTGCGACATTTTCTGATAACCAGATACACGACTTGTGACATCAACCGGTACACCACTGTGGTAATTGAGTTTTCGAGAGTCTTTAAAAATTTTCAAAAAACACATGTTTGGCTACTTGAAGGATACTTATGTTCCGATATACGCAATCACATGACATGATCAGACCTTGGAAGCCCGATCAACCTGTACTTTGACTAACAAATCCACTGGTCTAGATGGTATATCTCCCTTTCTTTAAAGAAGTGTTCTTCCACGCTGTCAAAACCATTGCGTAAGCTTTTTCATTGATGCTACTCTTTAGGACCCTTCCCGAGCAGATGGAAAGAGCATTTCTCCAGAACGTCCCTAAAAAGGCGAATCTTCATATATGTATCTCCTCCTATACATCCATTGCACTTACGTTCCTTCTTTCCAAGATCATGGAAACGCTGATATCTAGAAACACGAAAACTTCGCAATGAATAGGTCCACTGCTGATTTGCTGACATGTCCCACCGAACTGAAGCGTACATCAATCTGGTGAAAGAAAGTTTGTTGCTCTTGGCATCGGGCGTGCATTTGCGATTGACGAGTTTCTTCTTCAATAAATTACCTTTCGGAATGTTCAGTTCAAGTTGTGTTGGATGGTTTCAAGCCTGACATTCACAAAATGAAAGCTGGTAAGCCAATTCTGTCTCAGACACTGTTTTTAATTTTCATTTGCTGATTACCGCTTTTCGTATTCGTTCGCGGATTCACGTCCCTGCTCTTCGGTAGCGTATGCTAAGCTCATTAAATTCCGGTGTAAATAGCATTCCTGAATGGGGAACCTCTAACAGAGTGGATTTTAATGCTACCAAAACACAATGCTGTCTGCTGTCGTTAAAGCCATTATCCATGAATGGCGATTGCATCCTCAAAACCAAAAAACTTTCCATTCTCGGACCAGATACATATTCGATGTATCAAGCTATGTAAGAAATATTTCACGGCCTCTTATCTAGCGGCAATATATAAGGCTTTCATTCGCCTAAAATTGGAGTACAATGCCCACATCTGGCAGGTGATCCTAAAACATCTCTGCACATGCCAGATAGGATTCAAAGCCATGCGACAAAACTCATAGGTAATATTAATATCAGTCAGTCAATTGACACCCCTCGAACATCGACGCGACGTAATTTCTCCTGCCTCCATTGAAATCGCCAGTAGCATTCCGCCCATTCAAACCTTCAACCGTAACACCTGTCTCGATATGAACACTCAAACCCACTCTAAAATATCGTGATTACTTCCTTAGCCGTACAACGCACTAATGGAATGTCCTGCCAAGATCTCTATTTCCTGGTCGTTATAACCTGCAAATATTTAAGAACAATGTACATCAGTACCTCTCTCTTCTTTCTCCCTAAATTTCCTTCGCCGGGCTGTATACACACATTTTAAGGGCAGTTAAATCCCTAGGCCGTGCGCTGATTATAAAAAAAAATATATATACGAGTATATCAGACCTTGATCATCCCTGTCCAACTTTATGGCGCTGAAGCATGGACTCCATCGAAAGCGGATGAAGATATCCTCAGTCGTTTCGAGAGAAAAATACTTCGAAAAATATACGGTCCCGTTTGCGTTGGCAGACTTTGGAAGGGAAGATTCAACGACGAGCTATATGAGCTGTAGACCGATATCGATTTAGTCAGTATACAGCGTATCAGTAACCTGAGATGGCTGGGACATATAGGGCGAATAGACAACAATACTCCAGGCCGCACAATCTTCGAATCTAACCCGGAGGGATGTAATAAAGGAAGGCCTCTCCCTAGTTGGCACGTACAAGTAGAAGGGGACCTCAACCGACAAGGAGTGTGCATCTGGAGGCAGTTAGCTAAAGACCGGACTAAGGGCAGAGGCTTGTAAGTTGAGGGCGAGGTTTCCTTGACCTGTTGCGCCACCTAAGTAAGTAAATAGTTAGCTTCATGTACAACCTGTATTTTGGTCCCTGTAAGGCCAACGTTGGTAACAACGTTGATTCAGTCGCGCAAATTCAACAATCGTATGTCCTTCTTCTGAGGGTAAAACTGATATGTATGTATTCTGCTAGGATCTCGACGAGCGTATTGTCTGTGGTTAGCTAGTACCGGACATCCGCAGAGTTCATTCTTGTTGCCTTTTATCATTAACGATATAAAGGATACTTTGTATGAGTACGTGCCAGCCAGATCCTCTATATACATATTCATTTCGTAGATGAAAGTGACAATTTCTGTTGTACATGTGCGATTATGAATGCCCTCCTCGGAAGGCTTTGACAGGACACAAATGTCCGTAGGATTTTAGGAACCAAGAAATCCCGAATTGAAACCTACGCTGTCCTACAATTTCTCTTCAATTTGTTACTCTACCTGCCTATTTGTTTCTTCGTTTGGTCCTTTGGGTTATATACTCGTAAAATCCTGCATGCTCTGTCAAATTTCTTAATAGGCAATTTGGAAAGTTCGTAATACTCGTATCCTAGTACTGCAGTTAAGCGTACAGGGTTGTCTGAGATATTTTTCGTCTAACGATGAGGTGAAGTTTACAGTTGGATTGATTGAATGTTGGTTAGTATTTATTTTGGATTAAATAGTAGGAATAGAAATGGGAGAGCGTAATTGTGTGGATTCAAGGCCTTGAAAAACTTCTATTCATCCATGAGAAGCGAGCCAAAAATTGTAATTGCAAGCCAAATGGCATTTCGAATACCAGATGAAAGTAAGGACTAAGAGCCTGTTTGGCATTGGAGAATGTTGTGCCATATTAACATATGTCAGTGGCAACCTTTCTCAGATGCGGTGCATTGTCATTTCAAAGTCACCTGCAAAAGACTGCTCAGGAAAAATAATATTAAAATGTTGCATTTGTTTAGCCTCACCTTAGCTCTTTTATTGCCGACGACGTCCTAACATTTTCAAATGCACTCCTGTGGGATATAAAAGGTGGAAAGTGTTATATCCTACTTCACTCTGTGCTTAGCTTAGTAGCACTCTTAACCTTTTATTGACACGTAAATCCAAATGCATTAAATTCGCTTTCATTTCCATTTAAGTTGAACTTACTCCGTCTTGAAAATGCCATTGCAAATACTCCTCGTATTAAGATATGGAGATGCACTTTGTCTTAAGTACCAAACGATATACTTCAAAATGGATGAAACTAGTTTTGCACTATTTCCGATTGAAAGGACCTCCGGAAATGTCATTTTTATGAACACACTCCAAGTGTTATTTCAATTCAATAAACAGAAGGTTATTGGACTAAAAAAGAACGCATGACACTCAGCGTCCTTTGTCGCTTTGGGGAGTAGAGGAAATTTTAAAATACGAATAGAGTTGGCTTTTGAAAGGAAATGTTTTATCGCTCTACAAAACGTGACTGTCAATTCTTTGACGAACAGTAGGCGACTTTTTGTGATTTTGACAGGATTGAAGAATTGGGTTGTATTATAGGGCCATACTCGATACACGTGTTGTGGGGCAAACTGGTTTTCACAACGTTTGTAAAAAAAAAAGACTTATCTCCTACTTTGTGAAACCTTTTGTGATTTTTCCCGAGTAAAAGTTAATTCCGTCCACATTCGGTGGAATTCTTGGAATTTTATCGGCTCTTTGAAGAATTCTCCGTATGGGGTCGGATCAAATCCTTTCGATTTATTTTTCTTGTTTTCTGCAAACACAAGGCCACTGAAGGGAAACAGGGAAACTTGGTTACGGGGACAACTCTGATTATGAAACCAATAATTGCGTATTAACGTAACTTTTCTGTAGTCCTTGTGCAGTTCAGTGTACTCCAGGAACAGGGTAGTGGTTCCGACTTTGATAGAAGGTAATAATGCTGGATATTAGATTGCACTTCTGGAGGTGGAAAAATGTTAAAGATTTTCTACAATAAATGTACATGGGTTGCTAGGACGAACACTCAAATTCAAGGGTGTTCGTGCTTGTTATCTGACCTACGAATTTATGATTTAAGAGGATGCTTCGCAAATCCGTTAAGAATCAGCTCGAGATCAGAATAAGGTGATGGGTATACGATTAGAGTCTGAACTGAGCGGCATCAACTTGGCGATACACAGGTCTGCGACTACAATATAATTACCCATCAATTCTGCTTTACCTCCACGTAGTAGGTACCGGTTAATGCCCGATTGATATTGTCTTGCCAACATATATGGCGGATTATTTCGCGTGACTGAATTAATCATGGAGTCATCCATCAACGTGGCAGATTCCTTAAATGAGTATAAGTTACTTTAACTGAAATGAAGCTGATTGGGAACCAACACCAAATAGAGCAAAGGCTCTGGGATATTCGGTCCTTTTCCTACAAGCGGTTCCGGGAGTTAGAGGCTAACTAACCGGCCACAATGATATCCTATTACCGCCATAGGCCGGCGATAGGTAGAATAGGCGAATAACATATTCCATGGTGAATGAATACAGATACTCGTAACAAAATGAGAGTTTATTTCGGTAAGAGCAGACTATGGCAGAAGTGTTACGTAAAATCATGTTATCCTACAATGCTCGAACAGAAACCAAAATGTTGATGGCATGTCGGTCAGACAACACGGTGTAAACGAATCACTAGTTTTGTAAAAAGTGGGCCATCTGTTGGTTTCTTTTTGAATCATATGTTGTTTTATCACTGACAGCTCTTATGCACTCAGGAAATTGACAGAAACTCAGTATTATATTGGGTCTACAAGTAGGTTTCCAGCGTTCTTTTCCAAAATTTGAAGTTTTATTATGAAAACATAGTTGCAATGCTTTATTCAAAGTATCGACCATCGGAAGCTACAACTTTCCCCCACCTTTCTGGCAATTTATGAATTCCGGACCAAAAAAATTTCTCGTCTTTCGAGCCCAAGAACGTATCGAGCCAATTTTTGATTTCCAATACTGAGCTGAAGCGTATTCCCGTAAGAGCGTTCTGCATCGAACGAAACAAGTGGTAGTCAGATGGTGCCAAGTCTGGACTGTAAGGCGGGTGAGGCAGAATTTCCCATCCATTATTTTCCAAATAGTTTTTCACCGAAACCGCAACATGTGGCCGAGCGTTGTCGTGATGAAAAATGACGGACTCATGCCTGGTCTCATATTCTGGCCATTTTTCTTTTAATGTCCGCTTCAAACGAATTAGTTGGTCCTTTGATGGTTTCACCACTCGGAAGCAGTTCGTAGTATACGACACCCTTTTGATCCCACCATATGCAGAGCATGACCTTATTCACGTGAATATTTCGTTTCGGCGTCGATTGGGCGAGCTCGCCGGGCTTTGTATACGATCTTCTGCGTTTAGGATTATCATAATAAATCCATTTCTCATCACCAGTGACAATACGATGCAAAAATGATTTATTTTTATACCGCTGCAGTAACATTTCGGACATGCAAAATCGCCGTTCGACGTCTCTTGGCTTCAATTCGTACGGCACCCAGTTTCCAACCTTTTGAATGAATCCCAGTGCTTTTGGGCGCAGGGAAACGGCTTGTTGCGTGACGCCCAATGATGCAGCAAGTTCTTCTTGAATCTGACACGGATCCTCATCCAGTAAAGCGTCCAATTCCTCGTCTTCAAAACTTTTCGGCTTTCCGAGGCGATCTTTGTCTTCAACTCCAAAATCACCACTTTTGAACCGTTTGAACCACTCGCGGCACATCGATTCACCAATACATTCCGCCCCATAAGTTTCCGAAAGCAAACGATAGGCCTCAGCCGCACTTTTCTTCATATTAAAGAATAAAAGCAGCGCTTCCCGCAAATGACGTTTATTTGGCTGGAAACTTGCCATGATTTTGCTCGATAAAATGTACGACACCGATAGAACTGCTCAAATATAACGCTGCAAAGTTGTTGACAAATACAAAACCTACAAATAAAACACATGGGGTCTGACATTTCTGTCCGGGATCCACTGGTGGAGCCATCTCTGACAAACGCTGGAAACTTACTTGTAGACCCAATATTTAGCTTGTACAACCTTACTTCCAAAGTGGATGCAGTGTTGCAGAAACAATGCAAATTTTGAAAAAAAAAATTCGGTTGAAATGATGCACCAACTGCAGCTGGTGTACGCAAGAAAGCTCGTGAGACTCGTTTGTGCGCTCAACGGAGGATATTACAGCTGTTGGCGAAAGTGTGCGTCTAAACGCGAGAACATCAATGCGGCTAAGATCTTAGCCACTGACCATCATTCGCACTAGCGTGGTTAGAATATTCCGTAAGAATCTCGGATTATTTACTTACAAGGACCAATTGACTCAGGAATTGAAGAAAAATGACCACATGCTTCGTTATCACTTTTCTATTTGGGCTTTAGAGCAGCTCGAAATTGACAACAGTTTTGCTCGGAAAATCATCTTTTCAGATGAGGCGCATTTTCATCTCGGCGGCTACGTCAACAAGCAAAATTGCCGTATTTGGGACCGAAACACTCACACGTAGTCTCACAGAGAAGTCAATGCATCCTGAACGTGTAACTTTGGTGTGGTTTTTCAAGTAGCGGCATTATCGGACCATTTTTCTTCAAAGACGACAATGGAAGGAACGTTACAGTCAATGGAGAGCGCTACCGAGGCATGATAACCGATATTTTATAGCCAGAATTCGTGCAACAATCAACTTATTGCACACCATGTTCAATAATTGTGCTTGGCTGCCACAGAGCTGCGATTTGACGCCATACAGTGGCTTATTATGACTTTTCTGCTTGCAAAAATCATAACTATTAAACGAATAAAGATATCGTGAGAGTTTTGGAGTTAGTCTTATGGTGAATAAAACAAACACAATCCTTTGAAAAAAAAATAATTTACGCTCTTTATTTGGTTGCTTATAGGCGTCTGTATTCAACAGTGTTTGACTTACGACTGACTCCTACCTACCGGCAGATCCTTTTCCTAGTGTGGCCACTTTACAATCACTAGTTATATTTTTTACATTCTTATCAGTTTCTCTCCTATGGCTTGCTACACAGGACTATGAAGTTACTGAATTTTCAGGACCTTCTAAACACAGGCGATAAACATAATAACAGGTCACCAGATAGTAATGATAGTTTTCCCAATTGTTATGTTTCAGCTGCAGTTAAAGTTGCCATGATATTCAACTATCAAAATATTCAGCCAGGTTTGCCATTTCTTCCTGCATCATTTTACGCTTGTCAAACGTCGTGAGGTCGGTCGTCATCATGGGTTCAGTGTGCAGGCAATTCGTCGCACCGTGGAAAAGATTGAGCGTGGGAACATTCTTTTGAATATTAAGCCACCTTCCACACAGAGATTGGTACGAAATAAAGAAAACATAGCTACCGTAGCGGCAAGTATCGAGGACGACCGAGGAGATATCGATTGGGCGCTGAACTGGGCATCGTCAGAGAGTTAACCTGATTTATTTTGTGGTAGATTTGGGCCTACATCCGTATAAGATTGTGCTGACGCAAGAACTAAAGCCGGACAACAATAGACAACGCCGTGAGTTCGCTAATTGGGCGCTGGAAATGTTGGCCGGAGATCCGGATTTTGAGCGAAAAATCATCTTCTCGGACGGAGCTCATATTTGGCCCAGCGGCTATGTCAACAAGCTAAATTGTTATCATTGGTGCGAACATAATCCACAAGTGTTTGACCAAGCATCAATACATCCAGAAAGATTGACTCTTTGGTGCGGTTTATGACATGACGGCATCGTCGGAATTTATTACTTTTGAAATGAGGAAGGTGACACCGACACCGTCAATGGGCTGAGTTATAGAGCGATGTTAACCGACTTTCTGTGGTCAGAGCTCGATAACATCGATATATCCGAGCCGTTGTTCCAACAAGATGACGCTCGAAGAAATTTGGCGACTGGGTCATCTCACGGCGAGAGTTCATCAATAGGCCGCCGCTATCATGTGATTTGACATCACTCGATTATTTTCTCCAGGTCTTCGTGAAGGTCTTAGTCTACGTTATCAAGCCAACCAATTTGCACCAGCTCGAGGCCAACATATTAAACGCTATTGCCGGAATAACGACGCACATATTTAACTGAGTCATCAAAAAATTGGACCGACCGCTTGAAACACTGCCAGCGAAGCCGAGGCGAGCATTTAAATAATGCGCTTTTCCACAAATAATGCCATGAATGTAGCTTCAAAATAAAGCCAGAATAAATTTTGTATCTCACACCAAAACAGTGGTGAATTAAAATAAACGAACCATTCCATTTATTAAATGTTTCTTTCAGGTTTATCAAAAGTGCATACTTTTTATTTTATATTTCCGTTATTTCATTTCATTTATTAAATATTTGGGGTGTACAATAAGATTAATATCTTTTTTAGTACTTAGATACAAATTGAGTAGAAAGTAGAACTGATTTAACATTTATAACTTAAAACCTTAAACTACGATACAAGAATAGATTGCTTAAATTACTTAAGAGGTAGAGATTATAGTGAACAAAAAAGGGATTAAGGATGGGTAGTTAAAGAAGAGAAATGCGAGAGGACTGCACTTTTAAAGATTCCATAGTTTGACAGAACGAATGAAAAATAAACGGCTTGAGTTCAAATATTTGTGGCGGAAACGAACGATACTTAAATTTCTTACAGAACGATTAAAGACGAGTTTGTTAAGTAAGTGGGACGGACATTTATTGTTAATGATTTTATGCAGGAATATACAATATGGTCATATCTACGGAGGCAGTATACGTAGCGCACAGCATCGTTGAATGCTACTTGTAACTTATGCTGGGACAGTGATTCGAGGGCACTGTAGACAACATCAGCGTATATATTGATTGGGCTTATTAATGCTAGTACTAACTTGCGTCTAGTTTCCACCGGAGTAAAATAAGCCGATAGCCATAATTTGCGTAAACATCCGTAAATCCGACCAATGACTATTTGAGTATGACTGTGGCCTGAGAGTACGATCAATAACAATGCTCAACAGCAGTAATTTTATTATTGCTTAAACATACATATATCTGGTAGGATATTCAAGTTAAATTTTCTTTTAGATATTGGTATAACTTGAGATTTTAGTGGGTTCAAAAGCAGCCCATTAACGACGGACCAAACATATATTCGGGATAGATCTGCGTTAACAAGAAGAGCCAACTCAGAGAGCTGGTTAAAGGGTTTCCCTAGATGAAGTTGAACGTCGTCAACATAAAGATGCACAGATGTTTGCGCGCAGACTGATGGGAGATCAATGATTCACCCTTGAGAAACTCCTTGAACTAAAGCTTTTAGAGAAGAGGCTTTGCCGCCTGAGGTAACTCTCTGAAATCTTCTTGATAAATAGCTGCCAATAAGTTTGACAGCTCTATCACTGAAACTAAACAAATTTTTTAGCACCCACTTTAGAATATTGTGATCTACTCAATCGAAAGCTTTCGAAAAGTCAAGCAAAAAAAGAAGACTAGCATAGCCCTTGTCATAATCCTGCCTTATTTCGTCGAGTAGGTTTACCATAGCTGTAGAGCAACTATGATTTACTCTAAACCCTGATTGTTTCAGAGTTTAACAAGTTGTTAGTAGCTAGATGGTTCAGGATTTGCTTCTCTAAGACTTTTTCAAAAATTTTTCATAAACAAGGTAGTATGCTAGTTGGTCGGTAGTCAGAAGGGGAATTTGCTTTTGTTTTTTTGGCAATAGGAAGTACCCTTTCAATTTTCCAAGACATAGGAAAAGTTGATGTGGTAATGCAAAAGTTAATAACATGAGTGAGATGGCCAACAATATGAGGTAAAATAAGTTTAATAAACCGTATTGATAGACCATCCTCTCCGATAGCGTCAGACTTAACGGCCACGGTGCATTTAAAAACTTCATCTTCACTCACTACTTCAAAGTCTTCTAGTCTTTACACAGAACTTTCCAACTACGCCGATATGCGGTTAGAATCGAGATCATTATCATGGAGTTGATCGCCTACGAAAAAGTTATTAAGAAGATCTGGGTCGAGATCACTTTGAGGGTCAAGGAATTTAGAGACACCACTTTCTTTTATGTTTATCCAAAGTGTTTGGCGGGTAAAGAGGCATTAAGCTTTGATGCAAAGTAGTTCTTTTTAGATGCACGTATAACCAGAGTTGCATGATTTCGGGCTTGATTAAATGCTTCCCAATTGACATTCGTTGATCTGGTTGATCTGCGCTTCCATCGACTTTTATTTATTCCGAACCTTTATTGTGTTAATCACATCAGAAGTGAACCATGGACAGTTTTATTTTCTATTCTTACTGTTTTTGTCGGTACATGTTGATTAAACAGTTGGGTTAGGATCAATTGAAAGGAATCAACTTTGTCATTGGGATCTGCCTTCAGTCTGCACTGCATCCAAGAGGCGGATGTTGTAGCTAGTTGAAGGGCATTGATATCAACAGAATTGAAGTCTGTGAAAGTGAAAGAGTCAATAGTAGAACATTTAGATAAATTCATATTGTATGTCAGGATGATAAGGTCATGATCAGAGATATCAAAAGATATCTAGTCAGAAAGAAGGACGAGCTTAGGATCAGAGACTATAAAAAGATGAAGAAGACTGGGTGAACAATCTGGGACAAAGCGTGTTGGGTAAGTTGTATTAACTATACTCAGACCAACAGAGGATACTGAGTCTTTCAACTGAAATGCATGAAATCAAGAACACCTTCGGTTTTTATTATACACAAAAGAGACGAGACACTTAGTATAACAGCCACTCATTTTAACAGCAATAAACTTAACACCAGGTCCACTGGAATTAAAAATGCTTTCCGACTTAATAGTTGACTTACAGTAAATTGCCACACCTCCACCTGTGGTATCAGTGATTCTATTGGGTATATAACTTAATTCATGCGTTTTTTTTCGAAATTTACACGTCTCTTTAAGAAAAACATGTACAATAGTTTTATTCAAAGTATTGCCCATCTGAAGCTATGACTTTTTCCCAACTTTCTGGCAATTTGTGGATCCCATCCCAAAAGAACTGCGCCGGCTTGGCAGCCAAGAATGAATCAAGCCAATTTTTGAAATTCTGCTCTGATGTGAACCGTATTTCAGTGAGGGCGTTCTGCATCGACCGGAACAAATGGTAGTCAGAAGGGGCAACGTCTGGGCTATAAGGTGGGTGGGGTAAGACTTTCCATCCACTGTTTTCCAAATAGTTCTTAACCGGAATAGCAACGTGGGGCCGAGCGTTGTCATGGTGGAAAATTATTGCCTCGTGTAATTGTGTTCGGTAGCGTTGTCCATTGATGGTTTCACCCAGTTTTAGCAGCTCGTAATACAGCACACCTGATCTGATCCCACCAAATACAGAGCAATACCTTCGCGCCATGGATATTCGGCTTTGCCGTTGATTTGGCTGGTTGGCCGGGTTTCACATATGATTTTTTGCACTTGGGGTTGTCGTAATGGATCCATTTTTCATCACCAGTAACAATCCGATGCAAAAATGACTTCCTTTTGTGGCGTTCCAGCAGCATTTCGGACATGCAAAACCGCCTTTCGACGTCTCTCGGCTTGAGTTCTGTGTGGAACCCAATTTCCTTGCTTTTGAATATATCCAGCTGCTTTTAAACGTTTTGAAATGGCTGCTTGAGTGACACCCAAAGATTCTGCGAGCTCTTCTTGTGTTAAGCAACAATCTTCATAGAGTAATGCTTCCAGTTCTTCATCTTCAAAGCCAAAATCACCACTTTTAAATCGTGCAAACCACTTTTGGCACGTTCGCTCAGCTAACGCATGTTCACCATAAACTTCCACCAAAATACGATGACTTTCGGCAGCAGTTTTCTTCATATTAAAGTAATGAAGAAGTAATGAAGAATGTTTACGCTTCAAATGAATGACGTATACTGAAATGACGTATAATGACAGTAGCTTTCCAACGCATGTTCCAATGGAATAATAACAATGGAATAATACAAGTTACGCCATCTCTTAGCAAACCGCATATTAAGTTATAGACCCAATATCATTCCTATGCAGTTTGAAATTTGGTATGTCATAGAGTTCATCAGATATGTTGGGTTTGAACTATGTTTCATTCACACAAATAACATCAATACAAGAAGTTGAGAACAAGTATTTTAAATAGTCTAATTTAGTGTCATTTAAGCTACGTGCATTTAGACAACAAACTCTGAGTCCACAAAATCGCTGAGAAATAATATTTGCCATAGTGTATGTTGATTCTTCATTCATACTATACACCTCACTGGAGGAAGAGCTTGAAACATCCATAGTATACAATTGAGAGCAGGCGAAGAAAAAGCGCATTCTTCGCGAGGGTGATGGTAAGGGGAGGAAATTTAACAAGCGTGGGAGAAGAAACAGTGAATATGGAGTTTACAATAACAAAAATTTTGAATAAAGAATTTCATATATTTATAGCAGAGGCAGCAGCAAGAAGATCATCTGGGCTTTCAATTTCAAGTCAAATAGTAGAGAAAAAAGTAAACGAACAAAAAATTTAAATAAACAAAATCAGATTTCTTGGAAACTCTCGTGAACGGGGGTATTATCTAATAAACTTATAGTTTCTGTAGAGTATTCTGCTTTGACATATTTTTCGGTTCTGACATGGCTTCACGAAGAAATGAGTGGGTTCGATGAGCCTGCAAGAATGTGGAAAATGTCTTCCTTCTGCCGCATCCTTGAAACCTTGCACGTATTTTGATATCGATATTTTTTTAAGTTTTTATTTGCTGGTTCTTGAGCTTCCTTGACAATTGTGCAAGTAGTAACGACAGACACTGGATTAATTTGACTATAAGCCAAAATTTTATGGGGAGTGGGCAGGAATTTTTTTTCATGATATTTCTGCTTTAATAACTCTGCTCTTTTCTCATTAACCTTTACCCTACAAGACTAAAGTATCAGTGCAGGCATCGTTATTACCCCTCTATTGGCCCCACTTACACGAGCTGTTGCTTGTGATGCTTGGAAAAATTTCCTCGAAGTATTTCTACCATTGGTACAGTATTTCCAAATCCTTGTTTCGGTTTATTCACATCGAGCCCAATCCCATAGGTTCATCAATATCCTCTCCCTCTTCTCAAGTGTATATGCAAGTTTCAAAATACGAGTAAATGCCATGCACCTAATTCTTGCATGTAATTCACAATAGAAATTCCATATTCGTAATTGGGTTCATCATCATTTCATTCATCTTGATTGTTGAAATCCCCATTAAATGTTGGATGCTACCCATGGAGCCCAAAAATATTTCTTTCTCTCTGTATCGCATTTTTCAAAAAAAAACTTAACACATGCTTCGGCATTATAAAAAAAAAATCTTTTGATATCGTTGACTCTCCTTTTCATGAGTTTTCCAGTTTCCTTTGCATATTGGGACATTATGGGTCGCAAATATATGAACTGATGATGGACGAGTGTTCCCCCCATTGTTCACCATTTGAATTATTAAGCCTCTGTGAAACAACTGAGGACATAAACATGTTTACATCTGTTTCACCATCTGGTATATTATTTTTTTTTTTGCCTGCAGGCACCTTGCCCAGATTATCCATCACAGCCCCACTTACATTGTAATGTAAGAATTGTTGGAAGTGCAATCGATTCTCCCTCACTTTTGCTTTGTAAAAGCCGCCTTGCAGTACAATCCATCATGTCGTGTAGTTTCACTCTGGCAGATATTTCCGTGATTTTGTAATTTCCTGGAACTGCCTCTTTATTGGCAACTGTTATAATTGTGTCGGATGGAAGATCATGTGCCTTGTGTTTAATTATTTTTTATTTTTTTTAGTAAACATACAATCGTCTTTTAGAATACGTAAATTACAATTAAATTAAGAAAGGGTAAGTAGGTAGACATGTTATAATACAAAGTAAATTATTCACATTTTGAATTAGATAATAAAAATTAATTAAACACAAATAAAGCCAAAAATTTAAATATAATACAATTCAGAATAATGAGAAGAGAAACAAAAGGGGAGGTAGGCGTAAAAGATATTAACAGGAGATAGAGTAAAGATAAATGAAAACAAGATGGTAGAAAAAAAAAAGCGTACAAAAGAAGGAAAGTACTCGTAGTTATTGAAATTGCTTAAGTTGTTTCAGTGCTGCATTTTTGGATAATGAAGCTTTCATTGCTTGCTTAGCCGTTAAAGGAAGTCTGTTCCAAAGCTAGGTAACGTAGATAAAGAAGAATCACGAGGAATTCAAATAATTTGATGCAGGGATTATGAGATTATGTGTTCTGATAGATTGTGAAAATCCTTCCTTATCAAATAGATAAGCAGCGGTTTTATTTTTTAAAAATTTTGTGCATGAACAAACGACATGTCGTTTGAGGGACAGGTAGCGTGAAACGTGGTTGTATCGGGGAAACCCGTAGACATATCTTATCATATCAGTGCAGGCTACAAGTAGCTTATGTTGCGAGACCGAATCAAGCTTGCAATAGACAACAGCATCATTCGTTCCTGTATCCCCTTGTGGGTCCTAGGGCCTCTACTATCCTACGCACCATCGAGTGCGGTTTCTGGAAATGTGCCTCAGCTCTCCCCAACTTTTTCCCCGTTGCCGTGCTTCCTTCTCAACTGTTCTGCGCCACGTACTCAAAGGACCGCCGCGCATCCTGCCGTCCTGAGTAAGCGGGTTCCAAGCGATGCACGCTTGGTTAGCTATGGACCTGTCACCCTTTCGGAGAGTGTGAGCAATCCACTGACACTTTCGTCGTCGTATGGTTGTGCCTACAGGTTCATGGTCCGTTCTCTGGTCCGGGTTGGCCAGAATATCCTTAAGATGTACCATAGGCACCTATTGACAAACGCTTGCAGCTTCCTCGTGATAATGGTGGTCACCCTCTAGGTACCACATCCATATAGTAACACGGATTCAATGTGGGAACGGAACAGTCGTAGCTTGGTGTTTAAGCTAATTGCATTACTTTGCACTACTTTGTCTATGCGGTAGGCTATGTCCAGTTCGGTTCCACCATCGGTTGTGACAATACTCCCAAGGTATTGGAAACTCTCTACTCTCTCAGCCGTTTGTCCAGCAATACATATATGAGTTGATGAGATTGGTCTTAGGCTGATCATTTTTGTTTTTACCGAGTTAATTTTCAGCCCAACGACATCTGCTTCTCTCTCCACATGTGTTGTCATTTGGTGAAGGTCTATTATTCTGTGAGACAGAAGGCATACATTATCGCCGTAGTCAAGGTGTTTGAGTTCAGATGTAAGAGTCCATCGAATTCCTCCATTTCCTGTTAACAAGGCCGCATTCAGCACATCGTTAATCACCAATAGAAAAAGTATTGGTGAAAGTATGCAGCCTTGCCTAACCCCGCTTTGATAATTGCAATTAATATATCAGGAATGCCTCTCCTGCGCAAGGCACGTCAGATAAATTCCCGATTGCCACTATCAAACGCCTTTTCAAAATCGATGAAGAGCAGGTGAAGTGGTCGGTACTCAACACGCTGCTCGATGATGATCCGCAAGGTGTTGATGTGGTCGACACAGGAGGATCCAGAGCGGAAACCTGCTTCTTCGGCGTCGAGTGTGTCTTCGAGGTATTCTTTGATTCGCTCCAGGATGATTTTAGCTATTATCTTGGCCACAGCAGGCAGCACGCAGATACCTCTCCAGTTTTCGCACTGCATTAGATTGCCTGTTTTACGAAGCTTGACGATCATTCCCTTCTTCCACTTGTCTGGAAAACTCTCGGCTTCCCACGTTCTCCCGACAAGTGGGAGCAGTAGCTCAGCTGATACCATTGGTGCAGCTAGAAACAGCTCCGCAGGTATGCCGTCAAGTCCTATTGCCTTATTGGTTTTCAGTGCTTCGATCACGGAAATAAACTCTTCCTTACTGAGGGTTGTAGACAACATCAGCGTAAACAACTATAGGCAGAGAAAGCGTGAGGTTAGAAGAGAGTCATAGTTTACGCAGTCCAACATAACTTCGTCTAATAACCAGATTAATAACCAGATGACTGGTGGTATTTTGTCCGTGTCGAAGTGTTGTTTGGATATTAAAATCAGGTGTGACTTCTTTGGGTTGAAATGAAGTCGATTACAAATGTATGACTAGTCATAAAATTGGAAATGGTCTTCATTTAATCTGACAACTAGGTTCTCAACCTGGTTACGAAATATAGATCTGTGTATCGTCAGAATATAAGTGCATATCAGCATTTGAATAGACATTTGGTAGATCATTAACAAAAAGACTGAATAGAATCGAACCAAGTATATACCCTTCAGGGATTCCTGCAGCTAAGATGCTTAATTATGGGGATTCGCTGCTGTGAACGACTCTTTTTTTTTTTAAGAACTTAACACTCAAGTGGGTTTGAATATACTTATAATGCCGCAGCATGTATTAAGTTTTTTGGAAAATGGGATAGAGAGAGAAAAAAAGATGCTTGATTTAAGTAGTTGTTATTTCGCTCCATGGGTGGCATCCGACATTTAATGCGGAGACTAAATTCTTAGTGGAAGTTGGCTTGTTGTTGATTTCTAGTCAACTACTCATCTTACTTGATTTTCGTTAACTGATAAAAATTAATATCTTTCGGGTGAGATTGGGATTCGAACCCCGAACCTTCCGATTTGGAAACCAGTCCACTACGACTTGAGCCACGGCCACTTTTGATAACGGTTGTCAAGATAATTATAAGTCATTCTCTCCGAACTTTCACTAAAGCCGTAATGTAATCTAAGTTTTTGACATATGTAGTACCTTATGGTAAACACTATCAAAAGCCCTCGAGAAGTCAAACAAACATGCCACCGTAAAGTAAATCCAATCAAAGTTAACCCTGGGTGCATAACAGCATTGACTAGCTCGAAAGCCAGACTATTTCAAATATAAGTCGCATCGAAAACCTAAAAAAATTCTAAAATTAGCTTTAGTCGTTTATTTTGCAATACTGGCGTTCAGGTTCATCATTCTTATCGTTCCAAATGTCTTTTGCTTGGAATGCAGTCACTTGAGACGAGAAGAAAAATGTACAACGTCATGTTAGTAAGAGATATTTTAAGTGCAACAATCGATAGTAAGAATTTGTTTAGTTGTTTGAATTTATATGCTACTTCAAAAGTTCTAAGGATCGAACCACAACTTTTAGAAAGTACTTACATATAGTACGTTATGGTAAACGTGAATCTATTTCTTGGTGTTGTAGAATTTTTAACTTATAAAGCTCAGAATTAGCTTTGCCTACGCCAAATAATATTTGTAAAAATTTCTTAATGTTATTAATTAAGCAATGAATTGTATTATTTTATTTTATTTTATTTACTTGAGTTAATTTATATAAGGTTACTAATTTATATACAGGGTGTCCCCTGTAATAATTCTTCAAAAAAAGTTGTTCTACAGTAAGGGTATATCTCCAATGCTGACATCATTTATGCGGATTTAAGAAAAGGCTTACTTTGGTGCACCCTAACCCATGTTAACGGAAATTGCTCTCTTAATACTAATGGTACAAACTTTTTTTAGGACTTTGGTTTTAGAATAGATACAATTTTTGGTAACTGCGTTTAAATAAAGTTAATATCTTGTTAGGGTCTTCAGATATTAAATCTTTAAGCCTGTTCCATTTTTCTTGCCCATGCTAATTTCTGATTTTCAGGTCACTTTTCTCCAGAAAATGCATAATAAACATAACGTTTTTATTTTTTTTTATAAACGTAGAAATAATAAAAAAAAAATTATCAACAATTTCGCAGAAAAACCCATAGATTTTATGATACTTGGGAAACCTGCAGCAGGTAAAATTAAAAAAAGGGTTATTTTGCCTTAAGCCCCAAAGGCTATGAATAAAAAATAATTTTATGTGGTTTTAGATAATTTTTTTCATATTATGTGTGTACTAAAACAGTTATAACAGGTGCTTAAAGTGTCCTCCTTGGCCTTGTGTGCATGCTAGAGCCCATTTTTGGATATCACTGCAATATTTATTGATGCTAATTCCCGCCTCACTTTTGATGACGCCTCGAGAATACACTCTTCCAATTCACTTAAAGTTGCTTTCATTCTTCCCCATGCAGAAAAATCCAATACTGTAAGGCCGTAGAACTGGTCCATTTCTTCCTATCCAACGATTACCGTACCCTTCATCTAGCCAATTCTTAAGCCACGACCATGATGGGCAGGAGCACCATCCTGTTGGAAATGTGAAGAAGCTAGTTGAATCAGTGGAATATCCTCCAATAGTTCTGCCAAATGATTTCGCATAAACTCCAGATAGTTTTAGAATTCAGCCTAGGTGGTAGTTTGCAGTGGCCGTTTAACTTGTTTCCAATTGCACCTGCTCACACATTGACGCTGAATTTGTGTTAAAATGACTTATGTCCCCTTGTATGTGGATTATCCGCAGCCCATGTGTGAAGATGATGAAAATTTGTGATTCCATCTCTTATAAATTGAGATTCGTCCTTCCTAAAAATCCTGGTAATAAACTCGTTGTCACCCAGGCTCCGCTCCAGCAACCAGTTAGAAGACTCAAGTTTCTTTTCTAAATCATCGAACTGCTTCCCACACAGGTGTATGATGGAATAGATAGAGTTTTTCTCTATGCAGTACATTTGAAATTTTATTTAAGTTAGTTGTACTTGCACAGGCCATAAACGTAAATAACGTCTACGTATTCGGTCTGGGTGACCAGATAGCAATGATAGTTTTTCGAATTACTATGTTTCAGTAGCAGTCAAAGTTACCTATGACATCCAGCTGTTAAAACATTCAGTAAGGTTTGCTTACGCTTGCCGCACGTGCAGAAATTATTAAAAAATATTATTGAAATTCCGGCTCAATTGTAAACACGCAAATATCTTTTGGATATTAAGCCACCAACTGGACTGAGATTGGTGCGAAATGAAGAAAACATAGCCGCGGTAGCGGCCAGTATCGTAGAAGACCCATAAATGTCGTTTCAGCGCCGATCTGCTGAATTGGGCGCCGCCGGAGAGTCAATCCGACATATTTTGCAGTTGGACTTGGGCCTACATCCGTTTGAGACTGTGCTGACGCAAGAACTGAAGCCAGACGACCATATGCAACGCCATGAGTTCACTAATTGAACGCTAGCAATATTGCCCGGAGATCCGAATTTTGGCCAAAAAATCATCTTCCAAGACAAGGCAAATTTTTGGCTCAGCTGCTATGTCAACAATCAAAATTACCATTATCGGAGCGAACACAATCCACATGTGTTCGGCCTAGCATCAATGCATCCACAGATTTTGACTATTTGGTGCGGTTTATGGCATAGCGGCGTCATCTGACTTTACTTCTTTCGAAATGAGGAAGGAGACACCGTTACGTCTCACGTATAGAGCGATGTTAACCTACTTGGTTCCAACAAGATGGCGCTACATGCCATACAAGCGATACAATGCTCGAAGTTGTGAAGGAGAAATTTGGTGACCGGGTCATCTCACAACGAGCGTTCATCAATTGGCCGCCGCGATCATGCGATTTGACACCACTCGATTATTTTCTCTGGTGCTACCTCAAGTCTTTAGTCTACACCAACAAGCCAACTACTTGCTCGAGGCCAACATTCGACACGCTATTGCCTGAATAACCGAAAAATATTTCAAATCCACTCTCCAAAAAGGCCAACAAAAAGGATACCATCTGCAATCTGTAGTATAGTTGAAGCAGCTACAGAAACCAACTTGCCATTGAAACATTTTGAAAACTACACGCGCTCCTTCCCACCCTGGTTTATAAACAACAATTCCTTCATTCTAGATTTGACTAAATATGGGAAATCAAACACCACCAACGACGTATTTCGCTCTCTATATAAGGAACTAGCAAATAACCTGAAATCTAATGGATGGAAACTTATTTTCACGGACGGCTCAAAAACAAACAACAGCATCTCGTTTGCAGTCACTAATGAAAGTGGGTCACTGCTACGTACCGGCTTACTACAAAATGAAGCTTCAATTTTCACTGCCGAGGCAGTGACACACTAACAAAAAAAGACTTTCTCAATGCCATCAAACAAACCCACTCAAAAAAAAATTTAGAAAATTGGATATCCTACTAACACCACTACTCGAAAATAAACACAGACCGACTCCACCCTACCTACCCAACTTCGACCTCAAAGACTGCAAATGTCAGCTTTGTACGACTCCGCCTAGGACACACTGCAACAACTCATCAACACCTATTGAGAAAAGAAAATCCTGCAACCTGTTCTTCTTGCAATTCGCCAGTCGACATCAATCACATTATGGGACTTGGTCAATGTTCTCTGCCGCCCTCCATCACTTGCGATATCTTTAAAGATATCCCTATACTAGATATTTTAAAGAACCCTTGTATCGAAAATATTGGAAAAATTATGACGTTTATAAATACTACTAACATCAGTCTGTAACAACATACTATAGTCAACATAATAATTTCAACATTAGAGCCGTAAGCTCCTGCAACTAGTGCTCTTTTTATTATATTAGCATTATAACTATTGTATTATTTTGTTAATAAATAATAATAATAATAATAACGCCGCATATATTTGGCCGTGTGATCAAAAATTGGACTGACCGCTTGAAGCACTGTCAGCGAAATTGAGGCGGCCATTTGAATGATGTGCTATTCCACACATAATGGCATGAACTTAGCTTCAACGTAAAGAAAATATCAATTTTATATCTCACACCCGTTGTTTTATTAAAAAATTTTTTCCTGTCGTTCTTATCTGGTCACCCCATAAATGCAGACATTTCAACTAGCGTGTTTAAGCAACTGTAACCTAGACGTAAAAAATTAAACGGGTGATTTATTTTTTTTCTTATCTTTTATGCCATTTTTGTTTGGTAAATTTTCCAAATAGGCCTTCATAGCCCAAACATAACTCTTTCTGCGAACTTTTAAAAACAGGGTAAAGAAATGAGGATTTTCACAGGTAGTCAAATAAACGAGAACACACTTTAAAACTTTTTAATAGCTATGCAATAAAAAAAAAATTAATTCTAGGGAAACTACTCTTATTGTCAACTGTTGTTTGAAACGTAATTAAAAAATCATAAATTCCGTTTTTTACCTGCTGCTGGTTTTCCCAAATAACGTAAAATCTGTAGGTTTTCCTACAAACTTGTTGAGGATTTTTTTATTATTATTGTTACGTTCATAAGGAAAAAATAGTAAAACATTATATTTATTACGCATTTTGTGTAGATAAGTGACCTCAAAATCAAAAATTAGCATGGGCAAGAAAAATGGAACGGGCTTAGAAATTGGATATCTGAAGACTCAAACGCGATACCAACGTTATTTAAACGCTATTATAAAAGCTAGTATTTCTCAAAAAGTTAAGTCCTAAAAGATTAGTATTAAGAGAGCAATTTCCGTTAACATGGGTCAGGGTACACCAAAGTAAGCCTTAATTCGCGATTGGAGATAGACCGTTACTGTAGAACGATTTTTTTTCTAAGAATATACCCAAAAATCATTTCCCAAATTATCCTTGATGAAATAAGGGTCATGCTGTATATTTCGGAATCTGTTGTATTTAAATTCGTAGGCCGAATAAATAAAAATAATAATAATAACATTTTGTATTACTTGATGTTTACAATTTGGTGAGCCAGAGCCTTCTCGAAGACTTTAGAGAAACATGCTAAGATGCCTGAAACGAACAAAATTTGGAAACTTCAAAGTAAAAAAAATTATTTTCATAATTCATGTAAATTTGTTTTAATACTCTGTTTTTATTAAATTCATTCCCAATTACAAAAAATACAAAAAATAATTTGGGTTCCCATTCTTTAGTCAACTTCTTTCGAATGTCCTTCATAAGGTTGGTGACAGTTACATCCGTGATCTTTTTGGACGCTCTTTTCCATTTAGCACTAAAATCTTTTACGTCCTTTGCAAACTGCTCACTTTTCCTCAACTTAGCTTTGACCAAAGCCCAATACCTTTCAATGGGACGGCACTCTGGAACATTGGGGGGATTCATGTCTTTTGGGACAAAGTCGACATTTTTAGCAACAAGAAAGCTCAACGTCGCATGAGCATAGTGAGCTGAAGCTAAATTTGGCCAAAATAAGGTTGAACCCTCGTATTTGTTTAAGAAAGGAATCAACCGTTTTTTTAGGCACTCGTTAATGTACACTTCTCCATTAATTGTTCCCGTTGTAATAAACGATGAGCTTCTGTGTCCACATTGGCAAATGGACTGCCAAACGTGATATTTTGATCCGAATTTTTCTATCCCAATCGATGTTGTTGATTGCGGAAGAATCTCAGCTTCAAACGAGTTGTAAAACTGCGCACCTGGAAGAGTAGTAAAGTCGGCTTTGACATAAGTTTCGTCATCCAAAACCAAGCACGCTTTCTTATTGCCGATCAACTCGTATAGCTTTCGGGCTCGTGTTTTTATGACTTTTTTTTTGCTTTTTAGTAACTTTTGGTATTTTTTGTTTTTTTCGTGTTTTTAGACCGTGTTACGTTTTTTAGATCTTTGTACCATTCTTTGGTTGGTATTACATTTCCGAGCAACATCTCTGGATGACAGAGTCCGGTTTTTTACGATGGTACCCACTATTTTATTGTCCAAATTTGTATCATGTGCTCCTCTTTTAGCTCCACTTTTCTGTTTTCGCTTAACTGTCAACGTCTCCAAATATCGTTTAATAGCAGAGTCCACTGTATTGCGTGCTATGTTTATGGTTTGGACGCGAAGTATTTTCGAGCCATTTGTCGATGGTCTTTTTACGGCATTCCTCTTGACTCATATTTTATAAATATTTGAAACCGCACCGAACTAAAATCAATAACAAACTGAAACTAGAGAATATACAGGCTAATTTGGGGACAAAATGGGATTTCAATTTTTACACATTGGAAGTATAGCCCGTATTAAAATTTACAGATTTTATTCGTTTCAGTCCTTATAGGTCGAAAGTCAGTTATCGAAAAGGGCTATGGCTTTTTCGGAGTTGCTATGACGGTGGCCAACTTCTAACCATCACTAGAAGTGGAAGCAGTTACACAAAAGTTAATTAACCTTTACGAAACGGATAGTTATTCCATCTTTTCCTATAGCATTCGATTTAAGTTTGCGGTCCCAGGGAACTTCTCAAAATTTTATATTATTCCCTTGACAGACCCAAATCAATAAACAAAGCAAATACATTTCCACTTTTATACTTGATGGGATCCTTTTGTAGAGTAGAAATGCTTTCTTTTGTTCTTTTGACTCGCAGTGGACTTGGAACCAAGACTCCATTGGTAACATCAGCGTTCATCTTTTCTTGGTTCTTAGCAAGGCCTTCTAATGCCTTCGTTCGCATTTATTAGTTTTTGTCGTCGAGCTTTCAGTTATTGATTTCCTTGGACTTCGTCTTGATGGCTTTGATGTCCTGAGTAAATTACATGTTCCTTCTGTTCTCTCAGTATCGATATGGAGAAAATTTTCCAACCATTTCTTGTTTTTATTGAAATTCTTTCTCGGTCTATAGGCTGCCGCACATTTTAATTGAAGATGCGCTTAAATTGATAATCATTTTTTTTTTCAATTTCGGACAATTTTTTTACAGTATGGCGTGACAATATTTTCGAACAAAACTAATAATACATGTTTACTCGTAATACTCATTACAAGAAAAATTAAAATTTGGGTTTGAGTTTATAATTTTGCACAGCGCCGTGTTTCTCTAATGAGAAAGAGAGAAAGAGGGGAAAAAATTAAATTTGGCTGACCTAATCAAATCAAATCCCTCTAGCATAAAGGACCGCAAGTTCTCGCACTTTGTATAAAACCCATTAGGTCTCAGCGATCTCGTTTGAGATCTATGCAAAATATTTTTTTTTCATTTTTTTCGGGAGCGGTTGGAACGAAACCGTTAGGACGTTATATTTGTTCAGCATATACTCCAATAAATTAGAGTCATTGTAGTAGGCTATGGCTTTCACTTCGTTGGTAAAGCGGATTTGAATTCGGACTAATCAGTGCGTCATAAAACGAGTTTCGTATTTTTTGGCGTAAATATCTATATGTAAACATTACTGATCTCGATCGATACCGCTGGGGCTTTTCGTTATCTCACTTGTTTACATCTTCTTCGTCACTATTTCAAGGTCAACATACAATATGTCTCATCGTGCATTCAAAAACATGGATAAAGCTGTAGAATACTTGCAGTCAGGGAGAATAGGGGCTGATTTATTGGCATTGCCGCCCGATGTAGACGACCTTACGGATGAAGAAAATACTGAAGAGGGTAACTTGGAAGTGCCAATTGTAGTCGATATTCCAGGTACTGTGGAGGTTTATGCACCAAATGATGAAGTTGGTGAAACATTTCAATCAGGCCCAAGCAGTGCGAAGAAATTGAAGTCTACTCCAGTAAATTGGTCTTCGAGAGACCCTACTTATTGCTTTCCAAATATAATCGATACAATTAATTGTGAAAGTGTAAAAATAGTTTTACGTGACAAAAGTTTTTGAAGAGTTTTTTGATGTTTCTGTTTTGGAAATTCTGGTATCGTAAATGAAACTCTTCGTTATGGTCATCAGACAAAAAACAACATATCATTCACTATCACTAACGATAATATAAAAGTGTTTATTGGATTTCTGTTATTTTCGGGATACCATACTTTGCCAAGTCAAAAAGACTATTGGCCCGAAGAAGACGATCTAGGAGTGCAAATTGTACAAGACGCTATGAGCAGAAACCAGTATTTATCGTCATTTTCAAAACAATACCTTAGCAGCTTCCAATAAACATGACAGGAGTTTCAAAATAAGACCCTTGGTGGATTTGATGTGTAAGAACTTTCAAAAGTAGAGCGTTTTTCATCAGGACTTTTCAGTTGATGAAATGATAGTTAGGTATTATGGCCACTACCCAATCAAACAATTTATTCGTGCAAAACCAATAGGGTTTGGATACAAACTTTGGGTCAAGATTGTTATTGCTACAATTTTTCACTTTACTGCGGAAAGCCATCTAGTGGGCAACTAGACACACCTCTTGGATCAAGGCCAGTTTTGGAAATGCGGCAGAGTGTTGAAGAGTTTTTTTTGACAACTTTTTTACAGGGCACGAACTATTTACCGTAAAGTAAAAATTTCCGAACAACAGGGACCATAAGAGAGGTGCGAACTAAAAAGTGCCCATTGATAAATGACAAAGATATGCAAAAAAAGCAGGGGGGGTACTACGACAGCAAGTTTGACAACGAAAACAAAATGTTGATAGTAAAATGGAAAGATAACAAGTGTTTGTCTGTACCTACGAACTTTGACACTTTTCTTCCCTTATCACAAGTGAAGCGATGGTGTCCAAATAGTAAAGAGAAAACCAATGTGAGTCAACCGAATGTAATAAACAATTACAAAACATATATGGGGGGCGTAGATCATCATGATTGGCTTTTGGAAAAACACTATTAGTGGACAAAAATGGTACTGGTGCCTTTTTACAAGAGTGGTTGGAATGGCTGTGGTGAACACGTTTACTTTATATAAAAGGACGAATGAAGACAACACGATTTCTATAAAATCTGTAAGGAGAGAAATATCCAGGACTTATCTAAAGTTAGGAAATGATATAAGAATCGCTCGTGGTCGCCCAGCATCAACACCATCATCTTCGCGTTCTAAGGTCTTACCAGGAATAAGATATGATGGCAAGAACCATATTTTAGAGAAAAGATCTAACCAGCGGCATTGCCAATTAGGCGGATGCACAAGAAGGCCTAGAACATTTTGTACAAAATGTGATGTAACATTATGTATTTCTTGTTTTAAAACTTTTCATAATATGTAAAATAACAAATTAATGATATAATATTTTTTTTATATTAAAGTTTCAGCGATCTCAAAAGAGATCGGTTCATAAAACTAAGACCCCTTACAAAAAAAAATCTAATTTTAACAAAAAACAGTAATTTACTTATTTCTAGGCCAGGGTATGAATATGGATGGTTTGTATTAAGAAAAATTTATTCGGGACCTAATGGGGTGGTTCATGATATCGGTGTTTTGTCATTAGACACCAACCACAACGCTCTATGGCTGTTCTTTTTTTGCGCTCCCTGAGCGTTTTCTATGCTTGCACGTAACATTTGCGAATCTTTAGAAATTAAATTTTTGATGAGCTTAGGTCGGATCCTTTCAGTCTTTTTTTTAAACTCAATCTAAAGTCTAGAAAGTATGCCGGAAATAGTGTTTCAAAAAACATGAAATTCAATAGTTCTAAAAAAAGTTTAAGAAAAAATAGCATTCGTTTTTGATTTTATAAATAAACACATTTATCAGACAAAATGAAAATGAAATGATTTTTTGAAACCCTTTGCCTAGTTTTTACTCTCAAACATGAAAAACAAAAATAAATAAATTTGTATGTGACCTTAAAATGTACTCAACTCTGACTGGCCCTACAAGCAAAACTATTGATCCCAAGGAAATATTTTTTTTCGATTACCAGAACTAAGGACTGAAACGAATAAAATCTGTAAATTTTAATACGGGCTATATTCCAATGTGTAAAAATTGCAATCCCATTTTGTACCCAAATTAGCCTGTATATTCTCTAGTTTCAGTTTGTTATTGATTTTAGTTCGGTGCGGTTTGAAATATTTATAAAATATGAGTCAAGAGGAACGCCGTAAAAATACCATCGACAAATGGCTCGAAAATACTTCGCGTCCAAACCATTTCATCGCAAAAAATTTAAACATAGCACGCAATACAGTGGACTCTGCTATTAAACGATATTTGGAGACGTTGACAGTTTTTCGAAAACAGAAAAGTGGAGCTAAAAGTGGAGCACATGATACAAATTTGGACAATAAAATAGTGGATACCATCGTAAAAAACCGGACTATGTCATCCAGAGATGTTGCTCGGAAATGTAATACCAACCAAACAATGGTACAAAGATCTAAAAAACGTAACACGGTCTAAAAACACGAAAAAAGCAAAAAATACCAAAAGTTACTAAAAAGCAAAAAAAAAAGTCATAAAAACACGAGCCCGAAAGCTATACGAGTTGATCGGCAACAAGAAAGCGTGCTTGGTTTTGGATGACGTAACTTATGTTAAAGCCGACTTTGACTCTTCCATGTGCGCAGTTTTACAACTCGTTTGAAGCTGAGATTCTTCCGCAATCAACAACATCGATTGGGATAGAAAAATTCGGATCAAAATATCTCGTTTGGCAGGCCATTTGCCAATGTGGACACAGAAGCTCATCGTTTATTACAACGGGAACAATTAACGGAGAAGTGTACATTAACGCGTGCCTAAAAAAACCTTCCTTCCTTAAACAAACACGAGGGTTCAACATTATTTTGGCCAGATTTAGCTTCAGCCCACTATGCTCATGCGACTTTGAGCTTTCTTGTTGCTAAAAATGTCGACTTTGTCCCAAATGACATGAGTCAACTCAATGTTCCACAGTGCCGGCTTTGGTCAAAGCTAAATTCAGGAAAAGTGAGCAGTGTGCAAAGGACGTAAAAGATTTTAGTGCTAAATGGAAAATGGAAAAGAGCGTCCAAAAAGATCACGGATGTAACTGTTACCAACCTCATGAAGGACATTCGAAAGAAGTTGAGGAAAGAATGGGAACCCAACAATTTTTTTTATTTTTTATAATTGTGAATGAATTTAATAAAAACAGAGTTTTAAAGCAAATAAAAAAAATTTGCATGAATTATGAAAATATTTTTTTTTTTCTTTGAAGTTTCCAAATTTTATTCGTTTCAGTCCTTACAAACGTGTCTTAATCCAGTGAATTTAAAAATTTTACATTACACTTTTGCTTAAATGAGCCACTGTGCGCCGCACCGTTGAATTTTTTTTGGATTGCCATTAAAGATCGATTTTATGCGAACAATACAGAGACGATATTGGTCAAGCTATTCATGAAATAGGAACCGAAACCATCGGAAATGTGTTGAAAAATTTGGTTGACAGGATGGCGTAGTACCAAGCCAGCCGAGGAAGTTATTTGAATGAAATAATATTCCTTAATTAACCGGAAGATAGATACACTCTTTTCAAAAAAGTAACAACCGTTGAAAAATATGGAACAGTTTTTTTTATGGTCTTTTTAAAAATAACCCAACAGATGGCCGATCCTTTACATATGAAAAATATTTGCGAATAAAACTTTGATAAAGGATACTGACTGCGGCTAAGGTTTGATGGCATTTTATCCCCATTGTTATGGTGCATACCAGTATTAGTCGATTCGCTGCATAACGCGTTTAATAGTTCTAAACTCCATACTCAGGCATATGCAGGTGATGTAGTTGTACCATCTGTTGAATTATGCCAGCAAGTATTTTCAGAGGCGAGAGTGCTGAAATGACGTCCGCTGAACTGTAACTGGAGTAAGGCCGGGACTACAACAAGGTCGTAGTTCCGTTCAAGTCGGTTGATACGTTGAAATCCACGCTGAGAAACAACTCTGGTGGCGGCTCTCCGAACAAGATCCGGCTGAAATCGGTGCTGTATTCAGTAAAAGTAACAGTTCGGGTGGACGAAACCTGGATGTGACCGGACAAGCCACTTCTAAGAAAACGGAGAAATGATGAGACCGGATTGGAAAAGCTAGTAATGGCAACAGTCTGAACGCCGCTGAGTGCAAGCACTGTGTCAATTAACTGTGGGAGCTATTTAAAGTGGAGAATGTTTGAATTCAACGGAGCCTTTAGAGTGAAGGTGTATATGCAACAAATTCTTGAATAGCTGAAAAAGTGTGTCGAAAATCCGCCCCTAACTAAGACTTTTGAGATTTTTAGGCTACCAAAACTGATGCGCGCCATCTTCTAGGCTCCGACACTGAAAATTGGGAAACCAATTCTCAGAAGAAAAGATAGAGCTAGGACAACAAGGACGGGTTTTCTCCTGTTGTGGGCTTAGATAAAGGTTCTGTCTAGGTCATTAAATCTAGGCATAACTCATGACTCATGTCCCTATCTACACCGCGGAAGGGTTAATAATTTCCATTTTATACTTATCTCTTATACGTATTTACTCAGATCAATCTTCAACATTTCAAGTCTGCTCCTGCATCCCTATAATGTGTAGGAGGCTTGCCGTGTTGAATATAAAACCTCACATAACATCCATAGAGGAACCATGGGTGTGGAATAAATGCATTTGTTGTATAACGTGCGATCGGAAAGGCTGAGAAATTGTTTTTTTGTGCCGAATTAATTCCCACCATCTAAACTTTTGCTACCAAGATTTAGTTTCTGTAGACCTAGGTTACGAAACAAAGGGAGAAAGATAAATCGATACTATCGCCACCACCGAAGGCATTAGTCAAATTAATTTAACACTGTGAGGACAAAATGTAATCGACTTAAAGCTATCCAACAGGTCCGGTAAGGAGATTATCCGCTGAAAAGTCTATAGTAATATATTTTTGTATATATGTATAAAAAAAACTAGGATTTGGCTTGTTTATTATCCGCTTTTATTTATATTTACATCCATAGACCCGACCAATAACTGCGTTAGTACAATATGATGTAGCCTGAAAGGTTACGATCGATAATAAAACCAAGGTTAGTGCAATGTTCAACAGCAGTAATTTTAGTGTTAGTTAAGTTTATGGTATGTAGGGCAAGATATGGAGATTGAAATTTCTCTTGGATATTGGTATTACTTGGGATTTTGTGTGGTTAAAGCAAGTTGTTGACGATCATAGTTGTTGATGGCTTAGTATTTGTTTTTCTATGACTTTTTCAAAGACTTTCGATAGACAAAGTAGGATGCTTATTGGTCTGAAGTCAGAGGGAGAATTGGTGCTTGTTCTTTTTGCGATTGCGGGAAGAGCTCGCCAAATTCGCCAATATTCGATTAATATCGTAATCACTCTCAGAGAGTTGGGAGTTACGAAACACACAATCAGATTATCAGTGTCTAGAATACCCTGTGGATTAAGGCCTTTGGAAACACCGATCTTTTAAATTGCTCCAAGGTCTTTTGGCGGGTAAGGAGGTGCTAAGCCTTGATGCAAAGTATTTTTTTCGATGCACGTATTATCAGAGTTGCGTGATTCCGCACCTTTTTAAAAACTTTTTTTTTTATAATGAGCGTTCGCTAAAGTGGTTTTGTACCCTTAAAATGTTTGCACACAGCGCGGGTGAAGGAAATTTAGGGAGGTAGAAAGGACAGGTACCGATGTACTTTGTTTTTAAATGTTTGTAAGTTGTAACGACCAGGAAACACAGAGATCGGCAGGGCATTCCATAAGCGAGTTGTACGGCTTAGGAAAGAATCACGATATTTTAGAGTACGTCCGAAAATGGGCTTGAGGGTATGCTGATGAGCATTCATAGCGAGACGGGTGTTACGGTCGAAAGTTTGAATGGGTGGAATGCAACTGGCGATTTCAATGGAGAACCGGTGGTGGAAATAGCGATAAAACAAAGTCAGACAGGAGACATTACGTAGTTATTCGAGGGTGTCAATTGATTAACTGATATTAGTATCACCAATGAGTTTTATAGCATGGTTTTGAATCCTATCTAGCTGGTGCAGAGATGTTTTAAGGGCACCTTAAGCACCAGACGTGAGCATTGTACTCCAATTTTGGGTGGCCAGATCAGAGGGGTTAAAATATTTCTTACATCGCTTGAGGAAACCTAGACATTTCGCAGCATTTTTGACGACATCGAATATGTGGTCACTCCAACGTAAGTTGTCACTGATACACATACCGACAATGGAAAGTTTTTCAGGTTCGACGATGTGAGTGCCATTCATGGATAATGGTTGGTATTTAGATTTCGGTTTAATGGCAGCAAACAGCATTGAGTTTTGGAAGCATTAAATTCCACTCGCTTGATAGTTCCGCAATTGGTTATGCTCTTAATATTGGAATTTAATGAGCTTAACATACGCTGCCGTTCCCGTTCTACAGCCGAAGAGCAGGGGCGCGAGTCCAGGAACGAATATGAAAAGCAGAGAGTGCAATCATCAGCAAAGGAGTATAATGGATTAGAAGTAGCAGACAAGAGATCATTAATGAAAACTAAAAAGAGTGTCAGAGACAGAACGTAACCCAGGGTCACACCAGCATTTATTTCGTGAATATCTGACTTGAAACCGTCCAAGACAACTTGAATTGAACGATCCGAAAGGTAATTTCTAATCCATTGAAGAAGAGAGTCATCGATCTCAAAAGCACGCATTTTCGACAAAAGAGCCCGATGCAAAACTCTGTCAAATGCCTTAGAAATATCAAGTGCAACTATCTTGCTTTCGCCAGATTGATGTACGCTTTGGTTCCACTTTCCGGTGAGACAAGCCATCAAATCACCAGTGGACAGTGTTGTTACGAAAACCATAGTCCCGGTCATTAAGAAGTTTTCGTGTTTCGAGTATTTCATGAGCTGACGATTTATCAGCGTTTCCATGACCTTGGAAAAAAGGGACGTAAGTGCAATGGGTCTGTAGGAGGAGAGGGAAGAAGATTCGCCATTTTTAAGGACGGGCTGGACAAATGCTGTTTTGCATCTGCTCGGAAAGAGTCCTAACGAGAAGGATTGATAAAAAAGCTTACACAGTGGTTTTGCCAGCGGGGAAGAACACCTCTTCAGAAGGAGGGGAGATGTGGTATACCATCTGGACCAGCGAATTTATGTATATTAAGATCTTTAAGTACTCTTGCTACTACACGCACTCAAGTGTTGGCGGGGACAAAGCACAATCTGGAAGCAAGCAGATTGGCCTTGTCCAAAGAGCTGACCGCTGGAATGTCATTGTAAACGACCGTTGGGATGGAGGATGGGGCAGAATTTGTAATGGTTTTGACGAACAACCAAAAATTGTTACTACCTTTGGGACATTGCAGTATTTTTGCCTCAGTTTTTGTTCGTATTTGAATTTCACATGCATAAGGAAGACGTGGTAGTCCTTCCAGGCTCGTTTATACTTTTTTCGGTTTTCCTCTGTCAGGTTGGTTTTGTAGGATCGAAAAAACATTTCTCTAACCCTGACAGGCTCTGTACAGCTAGGGTCGTTCCAAGCCTAAGGGATAAAGGAGCTTATTCCAAAGAGAATAGTGTCTGTGATCATATCAGCAGCGGCATCCACGTAGTTATCGAGGAAACATAACAGTTTAAATTCCTAAAGAAGCTGTTAAGAGCGCTCGAGTTGGCTTTCTCGTATTGCCATACGGTTCCTATAGGAATCATTTCTCTAACTGTGTGGTGTGTGTACGAGAAATTAGCTGATATGACACAATGGTCCGACGATCCTAGAGGGGAGAGCACATCAACGCAGTACTTATCAGGGTGAGAAGTTAAAACCAAGTCCAGGGTGCTTGCGGTATGACTATCAACGTCTGGTACTCGTGTTGGCTCATTTACAAGCTGGGTTAAATTATTTTCCGCAACGAAGATCTCAACACACCGTCCTTCGGGTGTTGTCTGTTCAGGATTGTGTATATTGAAATCGCCTGTAATCACGATTTCAGTATGAGGATACAGGGATACAGTTCTTTGAATGGAGTTAGACAGCGCATCAAACTCGTGACAGGTCGAATTGCTTTCTAGTTTCGGGCCTCTGTAAATAAAGCAGTAGTGGATAATTTGCTTATGGAGATGGAATTTTAACCACATGAAATTGTATTCCGGATTGGAACAGGGACTATATTGTGGTAAAATTTGGTAAGCTACATCACTACGCACATAAATGGCGAGAACGTTATGGGAAAAGAATAGTGGCACTAGTTCGTAGCCAGGTAGCTTCAGATAAGAGTGATCTGAGAGGTGTCGGCGGGGATCTACCTGTGTTCCATAAAGTGCCAAAACAGCTGGCCTGTACTTACAGACGTGGACGTACGCAAAAAAGTGATTACTTTTTAGCCCGCGTATTTTGGCTTCCCAATTAATGGTAGTTGATCTGCGCTTCCATCAACTTGTAATTTATTCCGAAACTTAATTGAGCTAATCACATCAGAAGTGAACCATGGACAGGTTTGGTTTAAGACTTACTGTTTTTGTTGGTATGTACATTTAAATCAAGCTGTTGGGTTAAAATTGATTGGAAGGAATCAACTTTGTTATTAGGATCGGCTCTTAGTCTACGCTGAAACCAGGGGGCGGATATTGAGGCTAGTTGAAGGGTATTAACGTCAACAGATTTAAAGTCTTTACGTGTAAAAGAATCAGCTGTAGCACTTTTTATATAAATTTATATTGTAAGTCAGGAAAAGTAAGTCATGATCAGATATATCAAGGGATATCTGATCAAAAGGATGGACAGGCTTGGGGTCAGAAACTGTAACAAGATCAAGGAGACTGGGTAAACGATCTGGGACAAAACGTGTTGGGTAAGTGGTATTTACTATACTGAGACCGTTATAAGACACTGAATCTTTCATTTGAAATGCCCGTGAGTCGGCATTGAAATCACCGCAAGCTATGTTCATAAAGTGCGCAATAATCCTAAAGAGCTAAAAAAATGGCACAGGTGAACATCTTTTTATATCACACATGAGACAAGACATTTAGTATTACCGTCACTTATTTCAACAGCAATGAACTCAGTGCCTCCACTAGATTTGAAAATACTATTCGATTTAATAGTTGACCAAATAGTCTGTAATTTGGTATGTCATAGATTACATCAGATATGTTGGCTTTAAACCATGATCCATTCACACAAATAACATCAATACAAGAAGTTGAGAACAAGTATTTTAAATAGTGTGATTTAAGCTCGTTTAAACTACGTGCATTTAGGTAACAAACTTTGAGTCCATTATATCGCTGGGAAATAATATTCGTCATAGTGTATGTTGATTTTTCATTCATACTGTTCACCTTACTAGATTCTACCTCTTAAAACATCCATAGTACAAAAGAAAAACGAAGCAAACCAAAGAAAATGCATTCCTTACAAGAGAGAAGGGGTAGTTGGGAAATTGGATATTAATGGCAATGAGAAAAAACACATATTGAGACAATAAATGACAATTGTTACTTTAAAGTTTCTCTACCGATTTCTATATCTTCCTCAGCGCTTAAAATATTTTCATCATTTTCCTCTTCTACTTGTTTGTTCATCTCAATTCTATTATCATTTGTCTGAATAAAGGTAGTGGTAGAGCTAAATCTGACAGAATAATTCTGTTATTTTAATTGATTTATGTGAGCTATTCTCCTGCTACCATTAATAGAAATGAGATAAAGCACTTTTGATAATACATCCTGGAATCCAATTTACATGAGATTTAAAGTGGTTTTTACAATACATCGTTTCTTTTGGCTTAAATTCCTGTTTGTGTGTTTAAATTGTTGATTTTACTAATACCAGACATTTTTTGTAACGCATTTTCATCGGTTGTTAAGCTGTAATTGGATTTCGAGTTTTGTATTAAAATTTCTAAACAAGTTATTTGTTTGAACTTAAAAATCATACTGGAAAGAGATTGATTTGTAGAAACCGTGGGTGTATAGTATTATGATATTCCAGTAAAAAATTGGCCACTTTATAGCTCAAATTCTTTATTGGTTTTGTTTCAGCTAAGAATTTCTTAAAAGCTGTTCTTACAGTTCGTACGGCCCTTTCCGCGATATGGATGATTGTGGATGATATGGTGGCCTCTTCAACACATTTATTCCATTGCCTTGACAAAATTCAAGAAACTCATATGACTGAAATGGAGGTCTATTGTCAGAAACTAACTTAGAAGGTTAACCGAAAACCAAGTACGCAATTTTTCAACTACCATTTCTGCACGAGTACTATATATTGCAGATATTTTAATCCATTTAAAATAACTATCCATGAGCAATAAAAATTTTAATATGTAAATACTCTTTCGAAAGGATACGATAGTGTTACCCAATTTGATTCCTTGACAGACTTGGTGATATTTTGGGTTTGACAGCAAACCCGACAAGATTTTGCAAACTCTTCTATGTCTCCATCTCTACCTTTCCACCAAATATAGCTTCACGTCAACATTTTCATCCTGGTAATCCCAATATGCGTGTCGTGTAAAATTGCAAGTACATCGTGTTTAAGACTTTCAGGTACTGCAACCCTATTCTCATAATAAATACAACATTTGTTACATGAAAACTTTGGACACCTTTCAAAATAATACTTTGTTTGCGTGTCAACTAATTAATTGTCGTCATTGTTTAACCTTCCTATACCCGCGTCAAAAAAAAAATAACGCGTATACCCGCGCGCGGTCTCTGGGACTGAAACTCAAGAGCCCGTAGTTTCTCTTGGTCCGGCTCGAAGGACCAAATGTTGGGGTGTGTAGGGTTATTTTTCCTTGATTAATCTCTATAGGGTAAAATACGGGGGTAGAAAAATGCGGTTTAATAAAAATTCTACTTCAAATGTTTTTATGAAATTTATTTTAGTATATATTAGTAGAGTAATATATTGTTAACGAAATAAAAAAAGTTTACATTAGTTATTGTATTTAACAAAGAAATGGCAGTCTTTTTATTAAGCCTCTTAAAAAAGATACTTTTTCATAGAGGGTACAAAAACTTGAAACAAAAACTTCATAAATGTAAAGGACCAATAAAAAAATTATTTATTTATTTTTATTTACTTATCAAGGGAACGATACAAATTAATTTGTAGGGTCCGAGTTTTAACGCCGGGGTACTATGCCCATGTAGCGTTTTTGTCAACATCACGCGGAGTACCGAGTTCCCATGTGATAATTCATCTACGTACTTACCGCGCCCAACACTGCTTGATTTCGGTGATCTAGTGGGAACCGATGCTTTCAGTGTGGCGAAGCCGTTGACGAAAAAATTAACATTCACCACCAGAGGTTTTTTCGTGGCAATCGGGACAACCCATGTTCCAAACAAAAATAAATCTTGAAAGAAACACAATTGTATCATGTCTTTCTGTTTTTATTTTGGACGAATAGTAACTACAGCGACCAATTTTAATACTATTAACCGTTACTGAAGATTCCAATCCATCTAATTTACATAGATGAACGTAGAAGACTATGGAAGACACCTTTGTCTAAGCGATTGCGGCAAACACGTGTTATTAGCCTGTTTCCTCAAATGTGCGTTTATGAGATCATATGATAGAGCTTCCAAAAATACTCTGCTGGAGACTATTTTATTCTGATTGTTGAGTACATATAGTATCTGACGTACGAATTTATACCCGCTACCTTCATCAGGCTATAAAAACTCACCATCGGCCATCTGTTGATACCCCTTGCAACATTGTAAGTTGCACAAATTTTGGCAACCGTACCAACGTCTCCTTTTATCGCATTATAATCCATTATCATCTCAGGCTTGTCAGTCTCTTCATTGATTTCTTGATCATCATGCAGACTTGATACAAGTAAAACATTCTTGTTCTTTTTTGGCACATTGGAAACAAGGGTACAAATGCCTCTATGTCCGATTTTTCTTCTCGGTGTCTTACGTCGGTGAAGTTTTTAGGCAGTTCTTTCTTCTTTTTTCGAATTGTGCCTAGCACTTTCAGCCTGTAATCCTTTTCTAACTTATCAATAAGGGGAAGACTTATAAAAAAATTGTCAATTGTTTTGTTGCAGCCACTATTATGAATAACATTACTTAGACGCAAAACAAATGCCATCGCTGAGTTGTCCATAAAATAGGGACCTTCAGGTTGTTTTTTGCTTCGCCCTTTACACTAGGTAGCTGGATGGCAATGTTTTTATTTTCTCGTCTTACTTTCATTGATGGAGGATTTTTCTTCCGGTTTGTATGGTTATCTTTACCTACCACTACCACTTTATGTAGTAGTCTGCAGAGTTTTCTGCAACTTCTTCATCGCTATCAGAATCATCATCTTGCTCAGTGTCAATTTCTGTTTCCTGTCGTTTAACCAGGTCCTCCACATCGCTGTCATTTTCGTCTTCGTAATTGGAATCCGAACTTTCTTCCTCAAGCATCAACCTTATCCTTTCTAAATCCATTTCCAATGTTCAATATAATATACAGCTATATAACACAATAATTATAAGACATACAAACGCATAAATATATGCATAAAAAAAAATACCTACTCAAATTTGTTACGTATATACTCGCGCTGGTCTCACAGATGGGCTGATACCTGAAGCCACACTAAAATAAGGGATGAAACAAATCACGAAGCAACCATAAAGTATTCTGCACTAAATTGCACCGTCACGAAAATATTTGCGAAAAAGTAATTTGAAGGTTTCACAGTCCAATGCGCGGGTATAGGAAGGTTAACCCATAATATGGTATACTCTCAGTAGTAGTTTATCTTTTCTGGTTTCACGCTAATTGTGCTCTAATTTTAGAAGTTTAATATTCTCAGGACCAAAAGACAAAAAAGTAAGGAACTCTTCGCCAATGTCCGTTGATCTTTCAGTTCGTAATCTGGATAAGCCATCAGCATTACCTACATACTTGCGATCCCCTTTTGTACTTGACGTCAAAACCGTACATTGACAACTGAACATGCCACCTTTGGGGCCTTGCTGCTGCTATTGCTAAATGTCCTTTCTTTTCATTAAAAATTTCGCTTAAAGCCTGATGATCAGTAACTATGGTAAACCTGTGCCCACAGAGGTACTCGTATTTGTGAAATTTTTTTACTCAAATATACAATTGCTAGTGCCGCCCTATGTGTCTGTGAGTAGTTTTTCTCTGCTGCGCTAAGTGAAGACGAAGCAAAAATTATGTTTTATTAGTAGACCAGCTGACCCCGCAGGTATTGCCCTGCGTCATTTCAAATTGCAGGAAATCTGTGGGCAATTGTCCACTGCAATTGATGCTTTGTGTTGAAATATTTGCTGGATGGATTGCGGTCGGGTCGATTTTGAATTGTAGCACTCTGTGATAATCGATATTTTTCGTTTTGTTGTCGGGTGCGAAAACGATCAAAGCGGGAACATGCGACATACAGTTGACCGTGTGAAAAACATTCATTTTCCAGATTCAGGCTACAAACACTCAATGATTGGCCTAGTGATTTATTGATTGTCATGGCGAGCGCGAGACGAATTGGAAATTGGATTCGCTAAAACATCGATTGGGATCATTGGAATTCTTGGAAAGAGAACTTCCTCACCTTTGAACTTTCCTTTTAGTACTCTCGCGTGAATCACATTGCTCATGAGTTCTGTGACCGCTAAACGCGTTCCGTTGCATAATTTTGGTTGATTGAGATTGCGAAGCATGATGACGACTAAACCAACCTTCAATTGTAAATTGTGCGGTGGCAAGCCAGGCACATCCAATGAATTCAACAACTCAGTTGGATAGTTGGTTGCTTCGTCTTCGTTTGTTACATAGTCGACAGATTTGAATCAATTCAGGGAACCAACGATTTGATTTTGAATTGTGCAGTTTAAGTGATCCACATCCTTGTTCTTTCCCGCTAAAATTGCTCTTTCACTCAACCAATGGTAGTTTTTGTGGTTAACAATGATGTTCGGAAACACTTTGTTGATGAGCTCCTCTTTCGTTGAGACGAAATTGCAAAAATTCGGCAGGAACGGAAATCAATCCATTCGATCGTTTAACAATGCAACTCGCATGTCAGCTGAAGTTTCTTCACATAACGCCACAATCAATGCTTGGATCTCATCGGCAGCGGTCGATTGTGGTATTATTGGTAGTGTTTGCCGGAAATCGCCTGAGAGTAAAATCAATGCACCCCCAAATCGTCTTGCGTCATTACGCAGATCTTTCATAGTGCGATTCAGAGCCTCTAACGCACGTTTATGCGATATTGTGTAATCGACCCAGATAGTGATTTTGCTTGCTACCAAAACGTTGGCCATTGCTGAATGTTTTGCTATATTGGTTGGTTCTTCAACCGCTTGAATGTTTAATGGCAATTTCAACGCCGAATGAGCGGTTCGGCAACCTTCCAGCAGCGTAGCCACTATTCCAGAAGAAGTAACTGCTACAGCAATTTCTGATCTTGCACGAACTGTAGCCATATGAGGAATGTCTTACCAGTGCCACCAGGCGCATCAAGGAAAAACAAGCCAACATTTCCATCATCAATTGCCTCCATTACCGTATCGTACACTTCTTTTTGTTGGATATTCAACAAGGTTCCATTCGTTCGAACCAATTGGCTTAATGCATTTGTATCGTATTCATGTTCACGCTGCAATTTTCAAACAAATTGAGGTCCTGACATGCATCACGAAATGTTGGCAACTACACCCTCGACAGTTCGATTCAAATGATGTCGGCCCACGAACATTCACCAGCAATAGTCGCAAGTAAAAGCATTCATCATCCTTCGGATGAACTGTATAAATACGGCCAAGAGCTTCAGTAGAACACACATCCGGATGACTAGGAACTACATCGCCTTGCTTTCGACGTTGAAATTTCTTCGATGAAGCATTCCAAGTGTTACAGCGTGGCATCTCTGAATAAAGTTACGTACGTGCAAACGGATCACTTTGGCAAATCGAGAAGCGGCATTTGCTGCAGTGTAATAAACTCGTTGACCGTTCTCCAGATGCACTGCCAAATGTGTAACAGTCGGACAGCATTCGTGAATCGCCTCATTGCAGCTTACGTATCGACCAACTTGATAGCGCGTGATTTCATCATTGGGATCAGGAGCTTGAAGACCAAAAGCCGCCATGTCACTGCCTTTCGTGACATATTTGCAAATATACTGGATGGACTTCACTGAATTGCAATACTCCACGTTACAATGCGCCTTAAATGTTTTGGTAAGAAGTGGCGAATACGGAACAACCCAAGAGTTGTTGACCACGAAATCATTTCTTTTCACTTTGACTGTCGATACAGTGGATAACCATCGTTGCCAGTGATGGTCTCATCAGTAAAATTTCGTGGATAATGCTTGGAACACTTGCCATCGACCATGCACGGTGATTGTAGATTAATGGCGCCACACGGTCAATGGATCATGTTTGTAATTACGACATCATGCAGGTCTGGATCTGTTTGGGGATCATGAATCTCGGCACATATGATGTCATCAATTTGGTCTAGTTGCATTCTTTCGACTAACCAAATGAGAATGTGCGCATGGGGCAAGCCTCTTTTTTGCCATTTAATCCAATACATCCATCCTCGAGTATCCCCAAAGACACGATGCTTAACAATATAGTCCATCAACGATCGGATTTTTTGCCTGAATACACGTGTGGTGATATCGTGCCGATCACTTGATGTTTTGCCAGGAAGCAGCAGTTGAACAATTTCTATCCACTTAGGATTGCACGTGAAGGTGATCAACAGGTCTGGATGGATGTAATGACGTACATATTCATGTATATGACGTGGGCTGCCGACGAACGTCGCCGGTAAAATGGTCAACCGACCAATATCAGCTGCATTTCCTTCGGTGCAAATTGCATCGCGTAAATGGATGTACTCCTCCGTACGTAGTTTGGTTTGATCTAAGCTGATAAAAAGGAAACCATTTTGGCGAATCATCAAACGATACGCGTAAAAATTCATTGCGCTGACCTTCTTGGTGGTTTCCTCACCTAAAATGATATCAGTGACATTAGTGTCATATGGAAATGAAAATTATTATGACATCAATACTTACGGGTCAATGGATTTATCATCTTGATGTTGATATAGTATCCATCGTCTCATTGCCAAAACATTACAATACCTACTGGTTGCAATGCATCGTATGAACGATGTGCTTCGGATGTTGCAATTGCCCAGAGTCCCGACGTGTGAGCACAATATCGCGTGATTCTAGATTTTCGCCAACAATCACAACTGCGTTCCAGCAGCTGGTTTATCCACTCTGATCACGACTTTGGCATGTGATCCAACGCATGTTCGAATAACCGAACAAAGGCAAGATGTTCATGAATTAGCTGCTGCAGATCCTATAGAAGAATTCCTCTTCTCATTGCTGTATTGATTGTTTGGCGCTGATCAAGTTGGTTTTCCATATTGCCCATGAAGTAGATTTGGAGGAATTTACGAGTATGTTGTGCGTCTTCAAACGGTAGCAATGATCCAATTCGATGGTGAATTTGGCCTTGGATCTGTAGAGTCGATGACGAAATTAGAATCAATGATTTTGTTTAATTTATTTAATCTTAATTTATTTTGCCTTAATCTTTTATTACCTTGAATGTCGGATTGACTCTACGTTCATCAATAATATCTGCTCCAAATGAAGTCATTTGAAAGCATCCGTTATATTTCTGAGTTTTCTATAGAAAATGACGTGATTCTGGTGTTTCACTACGAAGCAAAGAATGCAATGTCTCTGCTGGTAAGGGCAATGGTGGTAATTTAACCTTGCCACTGAGACAGCACAATTCAGGCGTTTCTCCAGCGAACTTCAATGCACCGCAATGGTTGCACACAACCTACATTGGGCCAATTTGAATGGAATGATGCGAGCTGTAGTCAATTGTGCAATCATAATGAAACGTTACTCGATTCAAATCAACCCTTGAAGCACTTCTTCTTACGCGTTGGTTTCGATTTTCACGTTCTTTAGTTGTTTTATTTGTTCGAAGGTTTCTCATTGTTAACTGAGCCGTTTCATTTGCTGCTTGTCTTTCTTCTTGCGTTTGTGATACACGAAGTCGAGCCATACTAACACGGCGCTGTTCTCGTGCGATTTCTTCATCCGTATTCAATTGATTGGCGGTATTCCGAACTCTACTTGCATTACGGTTTCGATGCGAAAGATTAGATTTTCTGGATCGCGGCATTGTGAATAACACTGAGAAATGAATGTCACAAAAGCAATGATGGAATTATCGATACATTCATGTGCACAAATGTCATAACCACACAAAATAAACATCTTCGTTGGCAACTTACCGTTTGAAAATAGAATTCCATCATTTTGGTGATCAATCAGAATGAAATGAACAGCGAATTCGAATTGATTTTAAAAGTAATCCACCTAAAAATGAATTGCACAATCCGAAATTAACGTTTGGATTGATTGTCGATGCGCACGCAATCACAAAGAACATAACCATTCGCAATGTGCACTTCATCAAACTGAACTCACCTCTATGAAATCACTTTTCGCTGGTAATTTTCACAAAAAATCATTTCAAAACAATGTATTAAATCAAATTGAATTACAGTAACTCTCGACAGCTGATAAAAATTTGATAAAACTTGAAAAAATGCTGATAAATCGCAACACACGTCCGCACAGCACAATGGTATGCGATGGAAAGACTGTGCAAATGAATCAGCTGTCAAAAGTTGATGCACACAACGCTATCTACTGGCAATACCGGAACCAGCATTTGAAATCATCTTCGTTTTTAACGTATGACAAAAAAAATTGCTACAAAAACAATTGTCACACAAATTTGGTGCAAAAACAATTGTCGCAAAAAATTGACAAAAAAAATTGTCACAACGTAACGTTAACATAAACGTCATTTATCATGAAGATGGCGTCGTAAAATCGCATCATACAAAATGAATTTTCTTCGTATTTTTTTCGGGGGTTTTTCGGGAATTTTCTTGGGTATTCTTCTTGTTTGGCCGGAGACCAGTCCGAATCGGTCCAGGCGTTCTTGAGTTATAAGCGTAGGGACTAACGTCACTCTCTTTTATGTATTAAAGATAAAGATATTGTTGTTTCAGCTTGCTGATCTTGTCCCGACTGGTACCTTCTGCACTGCTGCTGATACTGATGCGGATGTTGGTGATTTTGTCTTGATATGTTGTTGAAACTTTCTGCCCTCATTTGGAGTAACTGTATATTTGTCATCTCTATGCCCTTTGCAAACTCGCACGCTTTATCAAATGTCAATCTCATTTCATTTAAAAGCTTTTATTGAACGTTTATTTGGTGAACACCGCGCAACAATTTATCTCTCAGAGCATTATTTAAAAATGATTTGAAATCGCAAGATCGGGCTAACGTTTTAAGTTCGAGCACATAATCACTAACCATTTCATGAGTTTTTTGGCTTCCTTTATAAAATTTAAACCGTTCTGCGATAGCATTCACTTTTGGCTTAAGATGTTTTTCAAAAACTCCGATCGAACAATTTTTTGAGATTCAGGGCATATTAACGTAATTAAATAAGGCACTTTTTTCTGTATCCTCCCTCGCTCCAAATGTTAGAGGCGGTCTTTGTAATCCTCAAAGTCCTCTCCCGGGGTAAAGAATTCAATTGTCCCAATGAATGTCATTGTTCTAAACTTTCCACTTTCGCGTGGTTCTAAATATGTTTCGCTTTTAAATTCTGTTGCTTCACTGTGCTCACTTTGATCCATAAACGCTTAACTTATCGATTCTTATTATTCTTACTTTGATGCATCACCCAATATTACTGATCGTCCACGCACCTTTACATTTTCCTCGTCCCCATTAATATATTTTTGTATTGTAAACAAGTCACTTAAAACTAATTTGGAAGAAGACTGTAGTATGTGCAGATCGAAGCAAATAGAGTAAAAGAAGGTAATTCCAATTTTGAAGAGTGCCTCTTATGAAAAGAATTGCGAACACATTGAAACCGTGCGTCGGTGAAACCAGCGGGGGTGCAACCAAAGGGGAAGATCTGGACTCACTCAGAAAATATGATCTCGTGTTTGAGTCTCACTTCCCAGGCAATAAAAGACACCATAGCTGGTATATCTCATCGGTTGTGGTGACGGATGGGGCCATTAAATATGCTGTTGCTTCGTTTGATGGGGTCAAGTCACCTGGCGCTAATGGTATTCACGCAGCTATGTTACAAAAAGGTATAGACCAGCCGCTGGCAACTCTAAAGAGAATTTTCACTGCTAGTCTCCCTGGCAAACAATGAGAGTGGCCTTTATACCGAAAATCGGAAAGGTGGACTACTCGCTCGCTAAGAGTTTCAGACCTATAAGTCTGAGTTCCTTCATGCTGAAAAGCATCGAGAGAATGGTCGAGATACGTGTGTGCAAAACCGCCTTGCAAATGCATCCTCTGTCGGCGATGCAACACGCCTACCAACGCGGAAGATCCTGCGAGAGTGCGCCTCAGAATCTGGTAGGCAGAATTGAAGGCGTACTCGACAAACGCCTTAGACATTTTCATCAACGTTGAGGGTGCTTTCGATAACGAAAATTTTGACGGCATGTGTAACTCGGTGAATAGGACATTGATTGCAGATACTGATTGCGGCCAATACGAGTATGTGTTGGCGGGGGTAAACAGGGGTTCCCCACAAGGCGGCATTCTGTTTTCACTACTATGGTGCACGTTGGCTAACTTACTGCTTAAGACTCTCAATAGTTTTGACGTCTATGTACAATAAAAACTTATGCGGATAATATAGCTGTACTGTCTGTTGAATCGGATCATGTCTAAGGACTATCCATGCACCAATAGACGTGGACTAAGATTGGTGCACTAGAAATGGGCTTTCTGTCAACGTCTCTCAAAACTGAGGTTTTTGTCTTCACGAGAAGGAGGAAACTGGTTTGGAAAAAGTACGAAATCGACTTTCCCTGTGGCCTGGAATGGTTTCAGCCAGAATCTGATCAGGAAAGTAATGTAATCTGGTCTTCGTGAATGGCTCCTCCAAAACGAATTTTTTTGTCTTTCTACAGGATGACAATGTATCTTCCAAGCGGATATATTGTATGTATACACAATCCTGATGGCAACGAACTATATCTTAAAGAAGGTAAAGCACTTCTGTCTGTTGCGATAGTCAAACTGCGCTTTAAATCATACAGAGCCCTCTCACGACTTCCAAGCTAGTTTGAGAATGCAAAACTTCACTGAACATAGTCGGAAACCTGACTTTATTGTATGGGTCCCAAGTGGTAATGGGATTATCGGAAATAAAATCACCGTTGTACTTAACTGGTAAGATTTTCCGATAAGAGGTCAGCGACTTTTCTGCTATCACTCAGTAGTTGAGACTATAAACTGTTTACTATCATCGCGAAGGGGCTCTACGCTTTTGCTTTGCACCAAGTTGTGCTAAGCATAGATCGCACAGCACCCTACGACGCCTACTGCGAGCGTGATGATGACACCACGGAGAACTATCTCTGCTAGTCTCCGGTCTACGCTTGCATCAGGATGCAAGTATTTGGCGCTGATGTAATTGGTGCTGGTACTGTAAGTACTTTATCACTGAAGCACATACACAATTTTATACGAAAGACTGAGAGATTTGAGTTAAGGAAACACTGTACTAGTTCCTTTTTTTTTTTTAAAGAAAGAAGAATATGTGCTTATTTGCCACCTATCTTTCTAGGAAAATCCTTGTCGGATATCTGGTGAGAACAATTCGTAGACAAATGGCCTGCGAAACCACTAATTCACATTACTAAATATGTCGTGTCATACATAATTCTTCGGTAAATCGTCGTTCTATAGGCTTTATCTGTTGAATGTCACCGCTGGTGTCTGAAATGAAAGGGATTGTCTACAATAGTGGAATGTTACTCTACATAAATTAAGTTGTAACTTTAGCTGAGGTTCACAACAATGGAAACAATATATTTTAAGTTAAGGCAAATCACGAATCTGATTGCCAATCCCACCTTGTGGAATAATCACAAAGGACTATTGTTTTCTTTGTAAGCTCATCAGCATATAGGTAGCTTCCTGAAGGGTAACTGGTAGACTGAAGCAATTCTTGCCAATTACCTTATGTCAAGAGCTGTTTCTTTCTCATCTTCATCTTCCTTCTAAGACATGAAGTTACCAGAGCGTGCAATGATGTCATAAAAGTTAGTCTGTATGCAGCTAAACTCCTTTTTGCTATACAGAATTCAATTAGATACGCTCGGGGAAAAAAAATCTCATTAACTATCCTTTTTTCCTTTAGTCTGCTGAAGACAAAAGTAAGCAAATAAATATTATCTCTTGCAGTCGGCACTTAACTTAATAGATGCAAAACACTTTGAGGCAAAACAAAAAAATACAAAAAAAAAAGTATACAAGCAGAAGGACACTCGAAACAGGATTCTAAAGCATCTGACAGAGTGGAGTAACTAAAAAACAAAGCAACCAAAAAAAAGGGCTTGTGAAATTTTTTTCCATTGTAAAATCCTTTTCAAGTAATTTTTACTGCTTAGCAAATATCCTTAATGGCACTCAGTTGCACAATTCAGTTTCATGTCCTTTTCGTTATTCTACATTCTTTTTAGATTTATTTTTTTATTTTGTTCTGTTCATAGTTGGATTTTGTTTTAGTCTGTTGGTCTGTTGATGTATTCATCTGAAGCAGATACAAGGATGTGGACTGCATTTGATGTGCAAACAAGTCGATGATTTCCAATTCGTTTGGAGTATACCATTTTAGACGAGAGTCAAAGGACTAACAAGTCCTTGTTTTTTTGTTGAATTTAAAGTTATGCCCAGTGACTGGGGATTTTATATTTTCACTTTTTTGTTTACCAAAAGGATAGCACAAAATCGATACTCGTATACGAGTACATCCTCATATACAAGTACGCACGTATAAATTACAAAAAGTTATCTGCTTCGCTTGGAAACTTTGCAGGGCCTGACATCCAAAATAGTCTAGGCTAGTGTTGTCGTGATTATTTATTTCATAGTAGTACACATATTTCGCCGAAAGTAGTAAATCCTACGAAATGGGGTGAATCCTGATCAGGTTGGAAGCAAAGTTAAATTTCATTGGATTTATGGCAACTATAGCCTAGTAGTATTCTAGACATATATGGGTATGTACATCACTATTACTACTTTCAGACGGCCAAAGACTTTCTGACTTCATGTAAGACACGAACTTAAGGATAATCCACGAGTAGTCTTTTCGACTTCAACCACGCCATTGATTCTTGAGGTCCCCAACCAACATACTAAGACGCCCTCCCACCTCACTGACTACTACTACAGCATCTTGTAGAATTCACTTGTAGAGGGCTGGAAATCTATGTCAGCAATCAGAGCTTTAGACACTCGTACACTTCGGAATGCTTGTCTCTCTGAAATTTCCGCTCTCCATTTCCGGATCCGTCTACGTAAATCCCGGTAAAACATGCTCTTTTAGTGAACAATCATTAATTTTAGTTTATGACGACCTCTGTCTGCATGCTCTGCACAAAGGCGATTCGATTTCACGCACTTCATAAAGGACACTTAAGAGCCAGTTTGCATATATGTACTTCTTGTTGGCCTTTTTACCATAAATTTTTTTTTTATTCCACATTTGGTCAGCTAAAGAAAGGAAGACACATTTGGTACAACCATGGGCATACACAGTCTATACAACACCAAATCCGAAAGCGACTGACTTCCAAGGTGGACAGAACATCGTTGCAGCAAGTCCACTTGTAATTCTTCTGATTGGGGAACCAGATTGATCATACCGCAACAGGCGGAAAACACACATCTGGAATTCTAGACGTACGCCTGTTTCGAGAGCCCATCATTTAGACGAACTACTATCTAGCAGAGACCAATGTAAGAGTGCGAACATCTTTTATAGCTGCAAAAGACCGTCAGAGCCTTCCTCAACCAACTGCCAGGCGGTAAAGTTTCACAAGGCTACCAAAAACAAGTGACCTTGTAGGGAATCGCCACCAAACAGGAGCAATATCGTGTGACCCTGCATATAAAGACGAGGCCTGCTGTGGATTTATACCACAGAGAAGATCAGTCGAAGGAATGACGAGAGTTTGAAAAACTCACTCGAAGAGTACACTTCGCTGTTTGCAATGTCAATGTCGCTTGCATATATGAGTAACTGAACTGCTGCCTCTGGAATTGACTGTTCTGACATTTAAGGTTTTGGTTTTATCTTGGCAGAGCTGCCTTCATTCTGTGTCGTCCTGCTGCACAATGGAATGAGTTTGGTAAGGATGCCAAAGTTGTCATATGTGACTCGGTGGACTTTCCTAGCCTAAAACTACACAGATTGGGCTCGGTCAGACTGTGTTAACGAAGGCTATTAACCCCTCACATAATACGGCAGGCTTGACCTGACCAAGATGAAGGCAGGCCAGCAATTCCCAAGCCTATGGCTAGGTAGACGGAAATGTAGTATGTCTTCGTCTTGGTTACATTTTTGTCAGTCTGCATTATGCATTCGTCATCGAACTAGGAGTTTCCTAAAACCGGCTAAAACCAGCACATCAACTTTTGATTGCTCTTTGGCTGAGGTGCCATTGGTCTTCTATCTTTAACGCTGGCGGCATTGGACCTCTCGAGAGGTTAAGAGAGGCTCGATTGCTGAATATGCTGTCAGTCTCTGGCAGGGCCGATCGACGTTAAATTTGCTCACAATGGTTCTCTTTGGGTAGTTTATATATCCGCATCCGAGTCCTGGCTACAACGCGATGATGGTCCGAGCTGATGTCAGCTCCTCGTAATGTTCGGACATCCAAAACGCAGGAGGAGTGTCTTTCGTCGACTGAAAATATGTTCAGTTTGGGTGAGAGTTTGTTAATCAGGAATCAGCTAGGTTGCTTTTTTGATATCAAGGTGTTGTAACCATATGCCGGCTATAGTTGCATTGCCTCCCGGCGGAAAATCAGTAAGCCTGTGTCCGTTTCCGGAGATGATGTTGTGGAGGCCGTACTTCCGACCGTATTACCAAAGATGCTCTCATTGCCTTGCTTGGCATTAAAATTGTCAAGGGCGGTTATATTTTGGACATTATTCGTAGGGGCAACCTTGAGCAACCGTAGGCGTTTATGGGGCTTATGTTGGCGAATTTACTCTTCATGCGAATAGTCGTCAGATGTTCGCTTATATACCTGAAGCTCAGGAATCGTTCCCTAAGCCTTTCTGGTCATCCAACGAACTTCTTGGATGGCTCTACTGTCTGTTTTGTTGCAGTCGAGGATGTGCAGTTGTTGTTCATCAGCACGCGGTCTGTTAAGGATGCGAACATTCCACGTGCAGACCCGAAAATCGTTGCCCTTTAATCCTTTGCCAGTGTTGTCAGCAGTGAACTGATTGGGCTCGGTCAAAGCAGCACTATCCCAGGCTATTAACTGGGTTGGCAGAATTTTATCCACTCACTTGTAATCTTAGCCTTCGCCTACTGGGATGTAAGGCAAGCACTGCGCTACGAGCTCGATTGTTGCGCCGCTGGCAAATTCAAAGTTATAGGACAGTCAGCAAGTACTCGTCCAATCGTCTCACGAATATTTAGTCTGCGGTATATCTTGGACATACCTCAATATCATAGTAAATGGTAACCATCTTCACTTCATTGATGTAATTGCTGCTTTGGAAGCGTGCACTGAGACGACCTATAGAAAGTCATGTCATATCAAGTAAACGAACTAGGTAAACAACACGTTTTTTAAGGACCTCCTTTTATATGGAAACATTTTCAAACATCCGCAACTGCGAGACACACCAACTTGATCAAAGTGCCTTTCTGTGGATGTTTCTGGACTCTCCACTCCATTCTATTCGTCCAACATTCGCTTCATTTCGGAGAGTGCGGGGCCGTCCAGTTCAGCGAATTTCAGTTACAACCCTCTGTTGACGAAGTGCCCGAATCATGTTCACAGAGCTAGGTTCTCGAGTATTGTAATTGTTTGCAAAATAAGGTTCTATAAGTTTGGCCTTCTGTAAAGTGCCCTATTTTATTACAAGAAGTCTCTGGAAGACGGAGTGTGGAGAAAAAAGTACAAAAGGGAAGTAAATCGGGTGTATAGCGACGTGGATATGGTCAAAAATCTGCGCTCACAACTACTGGGATGACTATGTTGGGTAAGGTGCATGATCAAGCCCCAAGGATCTTCAAATTTATTAGAGTGGTTTGTATGCGGAATCAAGTACGTAAATACAATAGTTTCTTCGTAAGGCTAAGGTGTTTCACTTTCTCTGAGGATCTAAGGATCTATTGCGCGTCGCTTCGAAGCAATCCTTCGCAATCGACAATCACATTTGAGAGTGTCGTTCCTTCGCAGGTTCATATTTTTGGAGGACCTGAAACTAAGTTTAAAGGCTTCATTACCAACTTACTTAAGATTCTCTTGAGTCATTTGATGTAAAACAATCCATAGGCTCAAAATAGGAAAGCCCTTCAAATCTGCTTCTGCTTCAAAGTGGATAGTGTACTCGTATACTGCTGCCAAGCGATTTTTAGCCCATAAGAAATGATACTCCTTGACCAGGGTACACATTTATATAATTGTTATAAATAAAGCACAATCGACAACACCGTTCTAGGCATGTGGAAATCCTTAACCACACAGAGACCATAAATTGTAAAGTTTTCTTCCGCTGCCCTCATTGCAATTCACCGGTTGGCCAAATGGGGTGGGCACCAGGCACTAACAGGATTTCTGCTCTTTTTTCCATTGAGGGCTTTCTTTTATTAAAAAAATTTTGTATTCTCCATGCTGGATGGTCATAAATATGTATGTCCTGGCACCAAGACAAAACACCGAGTGATAGTCTCGTCCTCGCACAGTGGGTGCGGGTTAAATATCTTTTTTTTTTCGTTGAAGGCAAGCTCAATGGTCTTTTGTGGGTATAACTTGATTTTTCATACACCGGTTGTGGTGGCTGTGAAAATATTTAAGGACACGAGCAATTTCACATTCGCGTTTGTTTTTTTTTTTTTCGTAAATTTCAACAACAATGACTACTCGTACACATGGCTCGGTTTGTGTTAGTACCTTCCGTATGCTTATTTTGGTTTTTAATTGTCTGTTGTCGAGTGTCGACGGTGAATTTGAGCCATGTGAATAATGAATACTCTGTTTGTATGGATAATATCCGTCCTGTCGGCCTTATCCTTGGGATACCATTAAATTAATAACTATGGCGAGACAATACTGCCTTCGACCACTGTTGGGCAAGGCATTAATACTAAAGACACCTGCACATTACGCAATACTCGTACCTCATAGGCCACGTATACTCGCAGCAATCCGTTAATTTTAAAAGGATTTATTTGTTTAATTTTTCTTATAAATAATTCAGTCCATAAGCTCGTGACATTATTGATTTAAAATAAAATTAAAATAATAAATCAGAAAAACGTTTTGTGCTTTCGTTGAAATATTTTTTTGTAACTTTTATCATGTCCTGCGGTCATAAGGGATATTCGTATGTGTTTGCTGTGACATGTCTGTAAACAGCAAGGAAATATGTACGTTTACGTGTAAAATTGGTGGTACCGTACTCACTCCAAAACATATGAGGACATGTGGTGGAACTGTTGTTTGTTGAGTTATTTATAGGACACTGTTGCTGTTGCTACATATTTTGTGGTTATGGCTTAAACAAAAAGGCCAAGTCCTTTTCAAATCGGTACGAGATTTATGGTTTGATAATTGAATTGTTAATGTGGGCAGGAGTAAGGGAGAGGTGTTTGTTTGGCTTGGCAGTGGTGGTTTCTCATCAATGCGGTCAGCAATTGTAATCGTATATGCGAGTGTGTTGTGATATGTCACATGGAAACATGTGTTGTAAATTATAATTAAATTTTTGGGGTCAAAGGATTTTCTTAGGATCCACATAATTCTGTTTTACGGTAAAGAAACATGTATTTCTTTTATATGAACAAAACCTCTTTTGATGACAATTGCTGTATTAGTGCTCTGGGGTTAGTGAGAGCTTAGGGCTAGATTATTATGCTGGATTTTCTGTCGGAACAGATCAGACAGAACCGGCCGAGGAGCAATCAATTTTATTCTTTTTATGAACCTTTTAATGGAACTAATAAAATGCCTACAGTTCTAGATTCTGGCCCATCACCATCTAGTACCTGCAGTCTAATACGAGCGTAAGCCGCACATTCATAGCAAAAGTATAGTACTCCGCTGTGTCTTTTTCACTCTTACAACAAGGAGAGCAGTATGTGAAGTCACTTATTCCCAGACAATTGGGCGCCTATTAAACGCTTGATGGCCCAGTAAAAAATCTAGATTCTTACCTGAGGATCGACTCCTGCTGTCCCCTGTCTTTTTAGAGACGTCCGGAAGTATTTGTTTGGTCTGATTGTATTTATAAGAGACTTAATTGTCAGCCAAAGCTCAATACATGCTATCCCATTTTGATCTAGGATCCAGGCTAGGTTGAGTATTTTCAACTTTCCAACTTCGTTTAAAGAAGCGTTGCATTATCGAACTAAGGTGCTGACGGAATTCAGTTAGACCGCACAGTTCAGATATCATATACTTTGCTATGTCTTCATTTTCTACACAATTTCGTTCATTGCTAATAGGATTGCATGTATTACCGCTCGGAAGACCGACACTAGTTTGCCTAACGGGTTGTCGCTGAACACAAAGACTAATCCTAGACTTCGTATACATGCAACAAATAGAATCTCAATGCCATTGCGTCAGACCAGTCTATAAGATTTATCGCAAATGACAGTCGCATCACAGGATCAACAAAGCCTCACTGTGAGTTCTATCAAAGAGTTGTGCCATCTTCCATTTATCAGGTGCAATATAAATATCAAGTGCAGAAAGTTTTTTATATGGATCTATGCTTGATGAAGTGGATCTAGAGAAGAATTTGAGTGCTAGAAATAGCATCCAGGCAGCCGAGACAAACCGTGCTTTACAATCTGATGTACTCAGCAATGAAGCATAAAATAGAATTGCTCTAGTCATAACCTTGTAGGTCCTGATAACTCTCTTCGATAACAAGCCCTTATGCCTAGAAAAAAGCTCCCTTACACCGCCAGGGTTCCTTGAAGATGTTATTCATGACATGTTTAGTTCAAAGAAGTTTGCTATCTGGTGTAGAACTGATGTACTTAGATTCGCTTAAGAAACAGACTTTTGGCATTGAATGAGTCACGTTAGTCAGCATCATCTTACGCATGAAGAGAACAGCGGACTGAAAGCCCTTTTCGGATGCACAAATTGCTTAAAATTTAGAGTAGAAAGTAGCTGGTCATGAACCGACAGACAGTACGCTTATATAGCTTGCACATTGCTTTAAGTAGACGAAAGAACACAAGAACTTCCTTCTTGGTAGACCTGAAGCTCCTAGTGGGTAACTAATCATCCGGGATCAACAATCTGGGATCCGGTTTGGAGTAATGCCTTTACGATGGACGTTTTAATACCGTTTGGCGATTGAGGCACAGCTACTATAACAATGAATCTCATAATCTTTGTTTTTGCATGTACCTTGCAGTTTTTGCCCCTAATCGCTCTATCAACACCCTCGCTCCATCATGTAACTACGAGATTGCAGTATGTAAGCAATGCCTTGTCAACAGAAACTTCTTGACCATCATTATGTATCAGTAAATTTGCATCAGCAGTCACTGTGTTAGACTGTACATAAAATTGGTTTTGGATCTAAGAAAAGCTTCGGCTACATAGATAAATGCGAACCACAGATTCGACTTAAATCTGCAACTCATAAGGACTGATTGAGTATGCTCTCACAGTTGGTCTTTAAAGTGAAACATCCTGAGAGTCTGCGTGTCAGAACCCTAGAGAAGGGTTGCGGTGTGCAATCGGCAGAAAAAGAATTATCCGCTGGGAAATTTTGTTCAATGGCTGAAATCAATTTCATCATCACATGAATAGGCTTAGCTCGTTTTTGGGTAGTGTACTGCATTTCCATACGATAGTTATACTGTCTTTCTGCGGAGACTTAGTGTCGTGTATATCAAGGCACAACAAGCTCGAGAAAGCATGAGATCCACTCAACCGGTTCTAGCTTAGATTATAATTCAATTCTGGGGGCATCGAGGAAACTTTCCGTCTATCTTCATTGATATACAACGATCTGAAAAGCAAGGCTGTCGGCCTTCAGCGCAAACATTCTATTTAAATTTATAAATTGTATTTCATATAAAAGATTTACCGAGGTAAATCACCGTCTTATACCAGGCTATTTATTTTTAGCTCCATGTGGGCCCACAAAAGAAAGTTCAGTGGTGGTAAACCGGGTAATCACGGCAACCCAAATATGTCACTAAAATGTGAAAGCGTGCGCCCATCAAACCTTTAACGTAAAGCTACCATTGTGTCAATTACTGGGGTCAAAAACCACTGCCTTCGTCCTAAAAATAAATACCCTTTAACGCGGGTTAGTAACCCTAACTGCTTGATCTCATTCGTTTTCCAAAAAAAAATTTATTGATGAGCACAGTGCACATCAAACAGTAACCTTTTGTGTATGTCATGGCCTTTCCTAAATCGCTTCACGATTCTCATTTTCTTATACAAGGCAATTATCCTTATTGACACACCCAAAGGGATGAAAATATACCTCATCGTCGAAGAGAATTTTCTTAAAAAAGTCGGCAACAAATACCTCTTGCTCCAGCCTTCAGTCTGAGTATAACTTACGCTGTCTACGATCAATAGGCTTGAATTCTTGTTGTAACTACATCTTTTAAGGATACGATACGAATCGACTTTAAAGCAACGTGCTTCATTTGAGTTCCTTTTCTAACATCTAAGACGTTAGTATTGTTCCTTTAGAGATGAATGAAGAAGGGAGATTTTAATCCTGCACAAAAGAGCAAGTTTGGGATGCCAAGGAGGTGTATGGATCCGAAGATTTTGGGTTTTCTTCTTTAAAAACTGCGGGAACGTGAACTACATTGACATGTGATACCTTTTCTCAAGGACCTCACCTCGGCTTTGGCACTTATTTATACTTTATACTTTCCTGTGAATATAGTTGGCCTAATTCAGGATATCTCCCTCTTCCTCAAGCGAGAATCGGATAGAGGGCTAATTGTATTTTCGGTTTTCCATCTCAGGTTGATTGACATTTGGTTCTTGAATGGGTCTTAGCCATCCTGTTGCAACTGTATTGAACTTGAAAAGAGATGTAAATCGAGAAACAGATAGCTCTGAGGGGTCATGGAAGAAGTTAATTCCTAAAGAAAGTGGGGGATATCCTACCGTGAATCCACGTCCTTAACCCAATAGTTAATTTTCAGCCTTTCACGAGAATCTTAATTGATTTGCTGAGTTCCGGGCATTATTATCACGGAGGTTAAAAAGTATTCCACCCTTTAATGGCTTTGATTTATATCGTTTGTTCCACTTGCATTCTTAGAGTGCAGAGTAGAGGTTTGATCGGCCAGTTCTTTATTCAAGGAAGGTCCTTTTTGAGCTAACTTATCTCCGTATTCGTTGTTTGCCACTCCTTTGTGACAAGGGACCTAACAGAGCTGAATGCAAAGGCCCTTAACTCTTCACGGCAGTTCCTCACAAGTTTTGGTTTAATCTTGACTGCGACAATGGGCTTAATGGCAATATGGTATGGCTGCCAATGAATATGTTGATATTCCCGTGGGATATTGCCCTTATTGCTGCAAGTCAGCTTAGAAGACATTACATCAGTCTGGTAGGTGACGTTGACATCTTAAGTTGAATTGATCCAAGATTCCAGCGACAGTTTCTATCTACATATTTGATACATCTTGGTATTAAATCTTCTATCATTTGGTTTCTGTCTCATGCTCCTCTGCTTGGTAAAATGGAGTCAAATGTAATTTCAAAGTCATAAATGGGGTGTCATATGATCCATATTGAAGTATAAACCGAGTTCATTTGGGAGGATTAAAAAGATTGGTCCTTGCGTTTGGTTTCCATCCATTAAGATGACTCAATCTTAAACCACTTTTTTGCTGCCGATTCTTGCATGTAAAAATCTAAGTGCAGTAGACCGAATATAGTATCCAATCCCGCTTTTGGCGTCGCTCTCATGGCATGAGTTATGCCAATACGAGTACATGCAATTCCCCGTGCTTTTGTCTAACTTAAAATTAAGGGTTCCACCACTGGAAAGAGGAGAAGATTTTAAGGGCATAATTCAGTATTTCAATTCAAAGAAGGAACTTGCCGGCGGGAATAAGAATCACATTATCCGCCCACACTCTCCAAGTTTCCACCCACAGTGAGAAGGTTAACACAGTTAAAGGCCCCTTAAATGTCAGCGAAGACAGAGAAAATGTACTATTCATCGTAGACTTTTTTCAATCGTGCTGACAGATTCATGTAGGGCCGTTTCAACGATAAGTTAGGAAATGCCAACACAGCGCTCGAACACGTGACGGGAGTTCACGGCCTCGGAGACCGCAATGATAATGGGAACGGTTTGTGGTTTTCTGCAATACTAACCAGCTGATGATTGGAGGCATTCTGTACCAGGACAAGACCTGCTACAAGACCAGTGGGGTCTCATCTGACAGGCAGTGAATGTCAAACCAAATTGACTGTTTTGCGATAAGTTGTTGACATTTCAGAAATTGCGTCCTAGACGTCCAAAGCAAACGTGAAGTTGATATTGGAATGTCGCGTGACTATAATCGTATGTTAGCTACTATACGCCTTCATAGTGCATTCGTCAACAGTAAGCCTTCAAACTTGCTTCGACTTACCAGCTACAATAAAGACAGATATCGCGATCCTCTAGTGCGCCAACAATTTAGGGACCGTCTTGCCACAGAAACAGAAAAAATCAACCGCTCAGCATATGAAGACATGGATGATCATTGGAATGCTGGGCAAAATGTTTTTGTATATGGGGCAGTTGCCTACATCGGTATAAGGAAGACAAGTGGCAGCACATGGCTATCAGCAGATACCTAGAGACGGATCGATGAGTGTATTTCACTTAAGGCTACTTACGAGGATGATAGGTATCACAATAGTAAGGTGTCAGATGACTTTGAAGTCCATAGTATTCATAGTAGTCATCAGCGATGTACTTCAGGCAGCACTAACTGAAAGAAACCAAGGATTGAGGTGGACAATGACTTCAAATACCTGGACTACGCTGACAATATTTGCCTCCTTGCACATAAAATAATGGATCTCCACCAAATATTGCAAAGTCATGGCACCCGGTTGCAGTTTAGCTCTACTTATGTGGAGTTTTTAACATACGACCAAGTGTCCTTAATGGACTTACCTTTTCTGAACCCAAATTGGAAAGGCTATATCGGTTCAGTCATATTCTCCAAAAGTCTTTCCACCATAACCATTTCCATCACTTTTCCAAGTACCGGAAGCAGCCTTGTCAGAGACTTTAGGAGAACGACCACCTTGGCCCTCTTCCAATCCAACGGAAAGTAGTTCGCCTCGAATGCATATGCTGTATATATAGCCTAGACATTCGGGAAGCACTTTCCAAATGACTTTCACTAGTCATTCTGGTGGGTGCGGATTCTGCAGCCAGAGGGGCCTCAGCTCGGTCTTCTCTAGGTAATTGTGCGTAGTATGGTTCTAACATCGGGTGATTTCTTATTTGATCTACAGATTTTGTAGAGCTGTCCCCAAGGGTCATCGCTTTTCACCTCCCCGAATCTTCTTCAATCATCTTCCTTAATCTGTACAATTATTCTTTTGTACTCAGTGAGGCACCGCCGGAATGCTGAGTCCAACTGAGTCGGCTTTTAAACTTTGATAGCCCGAGCCCGTTGGAATATCTTCCTTAGTTTTCGGACTTCCCGCCGCTTCACACTCAGCCTGCGTGTCCACCACTTCCCTCTTTTAAGATTAACATTACAGCTTCTCTAAAAAAATCGTCGTTGACACGCCACAAACACTTATTGATGTACTTGATCTGCTGGTCGAAGCTAAAGCTTCCATATAACATACTTAAAGAGGTATCGAGACTACCACTGTCCGCACATGGAAACCATAAACATTCCAATTAGCATACCGAGTGCACCATTTCTTTTCATAATTATGCGCCCTAACATTAGTGGCCTCAACTTGTATTCAGTTGTGGTCACTTATGTTTTCGGAGATTTTCCAATTAAAAGAAAACGCCCTAACTGCGAACTCGTTAGCAAATGTGACATCAATGTCGCTACATCGACCAGACACATCGAAAGTAAACAACTGACTCGGCCATATAGTCCATTCGCTAAGCAACTCACTCAGTGGCTGGCGAGTGTCTGGACATCTTGCTTTGCCATAAAGGGGAAATCGCATTAGCGTCAACGCCGAGGCATGTACTATAATGGGACAATCAGATCAATGAGAACTTCTACAACTGCTGGACTGCAAGAAATTCCCAATCTATATTTGCACGAATTGGCTGTCAAATGCGACTTGAGAATAAGACAGGAAAACAGCAGGATCCCAAGTATCTAAAGACATAGGAAGCGATGCCAACTCAGACTACATGTCTCCCTACTTGGACTTTGATTCATCATTCTTATGCTCCTTCCCGGGCTAAAAGGAATGGAAAACGAAAATCAGATGAAAATCTTCATAGATGATCCAAAATGGATTATGAAATTCATGCTGGTTTATTATCAAAGAAATTCAACACACACTGATCATTCAGACTTCCGGTTCACACGAGAATCTTCTAAGCTCAGATTCTGGAAATTACAGAAGCGGCATGGTTTCAATGACTGCAATACAATGTAATGATATTACCATTTCCGTTGACAGTGAAGCGGCAATAAAAGCAATATCTGCTACTAAAATCAAGCGTCTTGGGTCATAGTATAATAGGACTATGCTAAGTCCCTGGAAAAAATGACATGACCAGCATGGAATTGTCTGACGGCTGGCAAGTAAAGAGTCTACAATTGTCCATAATCACCCTGTAAGACAGGCGGACATAATTACTCGAACAAGAGCTTTTTGGATGTCTTCGAGAGCATTCATGAAGCATGCCGTCTTTCTTCGTGATCAATTGACGCCTCCTTATATAAATATTCAACTCATTTTCGTCGCTGGGTCAGATTCTTCATCAACAGCCACCAACTTGTCCAGATGCAACTGTCTCGTGTCCTCGTGCAGAGGCAGATAAGAAAAACAGATCCTCATATATGAAGGGCGTCCATCCTCTTTTGAACGAAAATATGTCTTCTAAATAGCAACAGGGTCGTGTATCTACTTTTGAACTAAAAGCTCCTGGGAAGTCAGTCGACATTCAAGAAATTTTTTTATATTTTTCGTCAGCCAGCGGTATGGTGACTTTAGAAAAGCCTTCCGATCCATAGAGATTATGGCTTTTATACACTTACTCTTGACCAAGACCTTAAAGATCGACCTAATTTTACACATTTAAGTCCTTTAGTACTCCTTGGTGACAGAGATCAACAACACAGGCGCACCATTGCGTTCGGGGTTTTTGCAACGCATTTGAGTTTCCTCCAAGTCATCATCAAAAATCTATATTCCACCTCGACTGTCCTTCTCAATGTCTACCTGGGATTAAGTAAATGGATTCCATTGCATGGCCGTTAGGTGTGCCGAATTCACTGTCACTTTCTCGTGTTTTGTGCCAGTTGGATTTTGTGCTGAAAACATTGTTTATACAAATTTAAGATAGCATGCTGAGTGCATCTCTTGCTTTACAACCTCTGCTGTCAACATCCAGTTCTGTGCCCCCATTGCTGAGTCCATAGTTCTTAGATAGCGACAATTGCCTACTTTCTCGGCTTGCTGTCTGGCAATGTTGAGTTGGGGCGAAACTGAAGTGCTTAGGGCCTTTGTTCTAGCTCTGCTTTACTTTTTTCGCCTCTGACTTAAAGTTTTGGCCCATCTTTTCCAGGTCCAATGTCCTGAGCGATGGCATACAAATGTTTTCAGCGTAGTCAAGATGTTGAAAGGTATGATATCATAGTATATCTCAGTGTCTGGTTACTGATTACTGCAAAGAATAGCATTGGTGAAAGAATGCAGCCCTATCATACCGTTTCTATAATAGCGGCTAGTTTGGCTGGTATACCTCTCCTGCGCAAGACTCGCCAAAAAGCATCATGTTGTCATAGGCCTTTTCGAAATCAATGAACAAAAAATGCAACCGAGATCTACATATACTCTAATCGTTGTTTAATGATGATCGGCAAGCTGTTGATGTGTGAAGCCTGTCTGTTCGATGTCGAGCGCTGAATCAAGATATTCTTTCACTCGATCCAGAATTATTCCAGCTTTTAGATTAGCCACCACCGGAAAAACGCATAAGCCTCTCCGCCAGGGCTTCCTTCTTGAGGACCTTAGCAATCCAATCATTCCCCTCTTTCAATCTTCGAGTAAGGATTCGGCTCACATATCTTAATTTTAATTATAAAACCAGTGGTTCTGACTTTCTCAACGAACTTTAAAATGGAAGAAAGCAACTTGGCTGCTGGGTCATCTTCCGTTCCATATAAACCATCCTCTGTACGTTAAGCTATTTCCAGAGCAAAAAACATTTACATATACTAGATGGAGTGAAAAGTTACCTCCTTGACCGCCAGAATGCGCTGCTACTGAAAAAAAGGTTATGGTGCCTTGAAGTCCGTTCATACTTAGGCAGACATGCCAAATTTCAGTGCGATACTGTATTTAGTTTTGTTTTGACAGCTGATTGTTGTTGACGTATTTGGCGTCATGTTGAGTATGCACAAAAACGATTTTCGTTCTCTCATAAAACATTATTTTTTAAGAGGCAAAACGGCGAAGGAAACAAAAGAAAAGTTGAATAAATATTATGGGGCTAATGCTCCGTCAGATGACACCGTCAAATATTGGTTTCGAGAGTTTCCTGGTGGCCGCAACTCCACTACTGATCAAGTATGAAATGGTGTTGGCTGACCGGAAAGTGAAGGTGCGCCAGCTAGCAGATACCACAGAGATTAGTACTGAGCGCACACGCCATATTTTGGGCAATATTCTGCACATAAAAATGTTATTCTGCCGCTGGGTGCCGCTTCTGACCAAAAACACGAACGCGAGAGCACTTCCAAAAAGTATTTGGACTTGCTGATGCGGAATCGGGCGGACATCTGACATCGATTGGTAACTGGATTTGGATCCCTTGGACTATTATCTCTTCCCAAACCTCAAAAGATGGCTCATCAATAAAAAATTCAGCTCACGCGAAGAAATCATCGACGCCACGGAGGAGTATTTTGCAGACCTTCCGGAAAATTACTTTTCGGACGGGATCAAGAAGTTGGAAAATCGATGGAATATGTGTATCAAACTAAAAGAGGACTATATTGAATAATATAAAAAGACATTTAAAAAAAAAACATGTTTTAATTCCCAAGGAGGTCACTTTTCACTCCATCTAGTATTGAAAATCTCTTAACTAGATGAGACCCGTCATATTGTAACTTACATATCTCAACAGCTCTACAATTTCCTTAATTGGTTCACTCAGACTCGTGCAGGATTACATTCACAAGAATTTACTTTGTCAATTCTGACATCCTTCAGGGCAATAACTTTGCCAAGACAACATATTGACCAAGTTATCTACAAAACACACAATCTCTAAACCACTAGAATACTGGTACTTGTAACTTTATTGCACTCGTAATTTAATTCCAAATAAAACATTACGTCCTATCCCAAATCCTCAGTTGAGTGATCCTTCCTCTCATACTTTCACCCGTATCCGTTCGCCAATAGCGACTACTATCGCAGCACAATATCTAACATACTGGTAAAGCGTCCTGGCAAGAAAATCAGTTCTCTGTTACATATCCTTTGACCACAAGGCGGGTTCCTTCGAACGTAGTAATTCATTGTTTTATTAAATGAAATTTTTTTTTTTCCTCTCCTCATGACCTACTTCAATTTATTGTATCTGTATGTCGCCTACAAAGATGCCGCGAGTTGTATAAGTATAAACGAGAGTACGTTGTGGAATAAATAAGGAAGATTTCGTTGGTTATCTATCCGCTTTCGGTTAGGACTGTTCAAGTAGGTCAATATGAGAGCCACTTACTCAGCCTTAAGCCGAGGAATAACTTGTGGTTGTACAGTGGTGTAGTAGGTGCCCTAGCCTCGTATTAGATAAAATAAATTATGTGTATGTGTCTTTGTCGGAAGGAACGATATGGGGATGTTTCATTTAATGAAACAAATTCCTTATGGGGTATGCTGTTGAAGACTCATGAGTCCAATGGAGAACAAAATAACAAGTCTTGTGTTGTCATCATCAATTATTGTAAGTGCTAGATATATTTAGAATGTTGTTTGCAATACATAGATAATTTACAAGAACTAGGAATGTACCAACCAATAGAAGACCTTTTCGAAAATAATCATTTTCAAGAAATCAAGTGGCTAGTTTACAATTTGTTTTGCCATCATGTAGCAAAGTGCACTTACTCGTAAATGTCCTTGGGCAATATTTATTTGCTCAAATTCATTTGATACTTTCTGATTGTACGAGTATGTTTATGTGAGGCTGGGCACAGTAGTGAACTTACTCTCAACCAGTAGACCTGGTCTGAAGCAACGTTCCTCAAAGCTGCCCATTTCGTTAGCCAGGCTCAGAGTCAGAACTGATGTCTCATCTCTCCAACTTAATACAGAGAGGGCCCAAAATATTGGATTAGATAAGTTGACTAGATTCTGACTAGGCAAATGGTCGACGAAGTCACTGCCCACTCATGCGATCAGAGGTAGGATTACTCCTCTAAAACTATGAAGAGGTACCGATGGATTGGAAGCACTTAAAAAATAATATGAATCCTCAGAACGATACTTCGTAATTCTTTCAGCTCCATGACGAAATAACTTCCAACAGTTCTTATTTGTTTCTCAGAGAAGGACGAATAGTTACACAATACGTTTGGTGTAGGCTCAATTTTTCCCATCTCCGCATCTTCTACAGAACCTGTTGTGTTACAAATCGCAGGCGTTTAGCAAAAATCCCGATATCGAAGGCTTTGTGATGAAACCAGATACAATCCGAACGAGTTAGCTTACTGATCACTGTTTGGATTATTTTGGCAAAAAGGACGTTGCTGTTACGCATTTTTCACATCAACCCAGAGTGCACTTGCTCGAGCGAATGATTTACTTGCTAAGTTACTTAGGTGGCGCTACGGCTCGGCGTGAACCTGGGCCTCAGCGCACTGCTAGTCGGTTGAGGGGACATCTTCTTCTGCTTGTCCGCGCCACCTAAGGTGAGGTCTTCATCTAATGCGTTGTCCTTCTGGGTTTTGATTCGAAGACTCTGGGGGCCGGAGTATTGGTGTTTATTCGCTTTACATGCTCTTGCCACCTCAGGCGACTGGTGCGCAGTTTTCTGACTAGATGCCTATCAATGCAAATGGTACCGAATATTTTTTGACAGTTTTTACTCGAAACGACTGAGGATATCTACATCCGCGTTCGATAGAGACCATGCTTCAGTTCCATAAATTGGGATCAAGGTCTTACATACAGTCTCCTAAGTTTTCGGAATAGGGCACTACTTCTTAGCCCCGAAGAAACAGCGATTGGCAAGGGTGATTCTTCATTTTATTTCTGTTGAAGTCTTGTTGGCAGAATTCTTAGAAGATCCAAGGTAGACAAAGTCCTTAACTACCTCGAAATTATAGCTGTGATGTTCTGCCCTATTCGACGATGGTGTGTGTTCCTTGTTGTTGACAGCTGTGGGGTTCTGCTCCCATTTATCGCTGAACCCGTTCTGGCAGCTTCCATTTCAAAACTAGCGAAAGCACCGGTGACAGCCCGCGGATTCTGTCAATTATGTCAATATCGATAGGTGCAGGGTCTTTTGAGAAATTGTGCCTACAGCGTTCACTTGGGAGTTCCGCACAACTCTTTCAAGCATGATTTTAAAGAAGTCAGTTGGTAATGCGTCACCTTGTCTAAACCAGTTGTTGACATCAAAGGTCTCTTTGGCGCTACAGCGAGGGTCAATCGTCATTCTGCACAGACGGACGAGTTTGGCGAGAATGTCAAACTAAACACGCCTCTATATACCCGTATATAGCTCCTCTCTATAAATGCTGTCATATGGTGAGTATCGATTTGGACTTCTTGAGTTTTTTCCGGGATCTGCCAGGAGTGTGAAGATATGGCCGATTGTAGACTTTCCTGGTCTGAAACTGCACTGAAACCAATCAGGTTGCTGGCAGAGGGTTTCAGACGTTCACACAATATAGCAGATAAGATCTTGTAGCGATGTTGGGGAGACTTATGCCTCTATAGTTGGCGTAGTTGAAGGGGTCTCCTTTTTTGTGGATTGGGCAAACGATGCTGAGATTTCCATCATCAGGCATGTACTCTTCTGACCAGATCTGAGCAATCAATTGGTGCACAATATCATTTCCAGCAGCTTTGAATACCTCGGCCGGTAAGTCGTCAGGTCCAGGTGATTTGTTGGGTGTTAGCTTAGATATTGCTATCCTTTCTTCGTCTTGGTCAGGTCATCATTCTGCTGACGGCGGGATGTTTGGCTTCTTTGCCGTTATAACGTCTGCAGAAAAGGTTTTCCCATATTCTCAGCACGGACTGTGATTCTACTATACGGTTTGCTTCTTCAGCTCCACAGGGTTCTGTACGGGTTTTCTTGCCTTGACACGTACGTTATTCCTAACTTCAACCTCTGAATATCTTCGATTGCTGGATTCTCGTGCTCTTTTTTCTTCTTCTGAAGAAGCCGATGTTTTTCCCGTCTCTTCTACTCATAGAGCTCACGAGCGGCTTTCGCACTTCCTTGCAGCGCCGCTTTGGAGGTTTCTTGTTCAGGGATTTCTTGCTGGTGGTCGGATAAACCCAGCACATCAATTGCGGCGACAATAATGGGACGTTGGCAGCATTGCCACTGGTCTTCTTTACCTGATAGTGGCAGCATTGGAGTAGTTGAGAGATTTGGAGGTACGTGTTATGCGACGATTCTCGCGGTCTCTTGCAATTGCAGTTATATCTTCTCACAGTAGTGCTTCTCTCTGACGTCAAAAACCATTTACGCAAGGCGATGAGCTTTTTTAGCATCGTTCTTGAGGAAATCGTCAAAGTCAACACCAGAGGAAGAAGTCATCCGCGAGTACGTCAATGGGTACTATTCCAGCTATGTTCTTACTATCTTAAGTAAGTAGCGTGGTGTCTATTTTAAAAAGTGCTCGTATTTTGGATAACCAACTTAGGGAGTTAAAGGCGTTCTAAACGTCAAGTGTTACCACTGCGCAATATTCCTTTGCGTCCTATCGCCATCTTTCCCCTTCTATTGCTTTAGTCGCAATGTCTACTACCACTTTTGTGGCATCTACGGTAGAGCGCCATTTTCTAAAACCGAATTGGTAAATGGTACATTCCAGAATCTTGTCCATGGTATGTAGAAGACATATTGGCCGATATGAAGATGGTTCACCCGGTGGCTTATTTCCCTTTGGCAGGAGTATCAAATGCTGTTTTTTCCATGAGTCAGGGAAAATTCCTTCCTTTAAACATCTCTGGTATGTTATTATGAACATGTCTGGTCTTTTCTGGACAGCTGTTTTTACGGCCTTATTTGGAGTCCATCGTCCAGACGCCTTACTATTGTCTATTTTCTGCATGTCTTGATCCGTTGATATCAGTGGGATTTCTGTTTCCCTCTTCGCTTCCTCGATATAATGCGTACGAGTTTCTCTTTGTAAAAGGGACAATAGATGCTAGCAGAGTGGGCCATGTTATTTATGGAGCTCTATAGCCCTTTATTTTGGCCATAACCATCCTATATACAGTACCCCAAGGATTTAGTTCAGCTTCGTTACACAGGCGCCTCTTTACTCTCTTAAAGATCGCAGTTCTTAAGTGGCGTCTTGCCCGTCTAAAAGAGGTAAGGTTTTCTTAAAAATCTGGTCTTCTTCTAGATCGCTGCATTCTCCGACGAGCACATAGACACGTTGCCCTGAGAGCCTTAATTTCATTATTCTACCAGAAGCACGGCGCTATTTTGTCGCTGGTGAGGGGGCATCGATGCATCGCATGCTGTTGTAACAATACGTGTAAGCTGACTCGCCAAATACTTTGCTGTTCTATTTTCAAGGCCCCCCCCCCCAATTATCAAGGCTTCGCCCATCAATGACGTTGTCTAATAAAAAGCGGGGGCAGAGCTGGTCTTATCGTAAACATCTTCAGATGTCGCCTTTGAAGGTTGCTACGATTTGACCAATTACAAGTTGCCGGTCATAGCTCATGTTGGCGGCAGGACCACCGGTAGTCCGTACCAGGACTTAAATCACGGTATCATGGGAGTCAGGAGCCCCCCGGATTTCGGTCCGGGCCTGACTTGTTGAGGTAGGCCCCCTTGTGGGAGCGTCATGGTGACTGTGGTTTAAACATAAATCGCGGGAAGGGTTTTCCTTTTGGTTTGACCCATTGTAGAGTAGCAAATAAGTACTGGGTGCTGTGACCCTAAGAGCAGTAAGAGGTTTTAGTTCGGCCTCGACCCATACCAAGGGTAGAACTTGTACCTCCAACACAAGTTCTGCTTTGGTATTATACTATTAATGTAGGCAAGCGATGGCAAGGCATATCCTTGCTCCCATGGATGTATGGACATCCCGTAAACATAAGTCTACATGACAGGTGGTTTACGTTAAAAACCAGAGACTAATGTTCTATTTTCGATTAGATTGCAACAATTAATTATTTCTTCAAACGTACCCTTATCAAAGAGTGTGTCCTTCCATTTAGGACGTGTAGATTTGGGTTGCTTCGTTTGCTTTCTCTGCTCTATGTCTATCAGTATCGTCTGGTGGTCACTATGTGTAAAGAATAGCCGCTGGCGTTAGTAAATCTGCTACCCCACTCGGTTGCCCATGCATTGAAATCCACTCCTAAAACTATTAGATATTTTCCACGTGTGTCTTCAGCTGGTCCACCCATTGTTTAGCTTGGTCGAACAACAAACGTTTGCTTATGCCGAATTGTATGTATCGTTGTCTCGTCGACGTTTGTAGACTCCCTCAGACGTCCTCGGCCACTGCTGTGGCCGATTGATCAAACTATCAATATGGGGCCAGACACTTTTTGCGACACCAAATATTTAATTGTTCCCGCACATGGTACGGGACGACGAAAATTGGTCAAATAAGCAGCAGCAATAATTTCGCGCTCTTCAGGTGTGTACCGCTCCATTGCTTATTGTCAACTAATTCTCCTACTGTCTATAAAATAAATGTCAAAGCACAATAACACTTGATGCCATATGCAAAAATTATGGCCTACTCACATTATGACATTACTTTTGCCCCAGCTTGTAGAAGGTTGAGGATATTCTTGGGCGTTTTGAAAGCAAAATTCTTCGAGTAATGTTAACGGGTTTGGAAGAGGGGTCTCTAGGACGATCTGTACAAGCTGTACAGTTACATTAAACCGGTCAGAAAAGTGCACATTTGTCGCCTTAGCTGTCTAAGGCATTCAGTTTTTTTTTAAATCTGAGCGCGCTCAAGGGTTTTGAGTATCTTTAAAATGCTTGCACATAGCGAATGAACATCAACACTCCGGCGCAAAGAGTCATCAATTCTGATAAGGAGGGACAACTAAAAGACGTTGCCTAGATGCACAAGTAGAAAGGGCTCTCAATGAAGTCGAAGTGTGCACCTGGAGGCAGTTTTCCAGAGACCACATGAACTGGGGAGGTCTAATGGTTGAGGCCCAGGTCTACTCCGAACTGTATTGCCATCTACATAAGCACACGTAAGCAAGTGAATCTTTGGTGGGATACTCCAGTGGATGATCACCGGCCGTTGACTGCAATGCCAGACTTCTATCGAAGAAAAGCTTTCCTCTGTCTTACTCAAGCGTCCATTACATATATACTCATATAGTGTGACATATAAAACCCGTCCTGGGTAATTGTTCTTTGTCGATATATAAAAGGCGAACAATTTTAACTTTGTCGCCAATTTGTCTGTTCCACTTTAACAATAGAGTCATCATAACAGTTTGATTGAAGAAAGCCCGACAGTTCGATGATTGCAAATTGGATAATCTTCGATATCCAAAATATTACAAATGCGTCAGCTGGGAAAGGAATAATCTAAAAACTCAAAAAGACTTGCTGGATTACTGCTGACAGAGCATCGCCTTCAGACCATACATAGCGTAAAGAATGTATCAGTCAATTGGTACATTTATCATGTTGATGGCTACGTACACATAAATGAGGAAAATTGCGGCGTTTTGCAGTTACAGCAACTGACATGTGTTTTATGAGAAGGAAATGCATCCCAAGCGTGTCACTGTTTGATACGGATATTGTGCTGAAGGCATCATTGGATCATTTTTCTTCAAAGTCGCTACCGGGAATGCAAAAACAGTCAATGTAAACGGTATCGGAAACCGATAACATAGTTTATAGCACTTTTAATAGGTGGTGTTTATCTCAAAGACATGGACGATGGCACTTGCCACTCACCATATGAAATAATGCCACGGACCATTCCCTGGTGGTATAATCTTCCGTTTGTAGGACCAGAATATCCAACCTATGTATGTATATCGTGCGATTTCTCTTGGAGAGACATCATTCTCTGGGATTTTTTGAAGATTAAAGCTTATGTCGACATACCACAAATACCCAAGCCTTGAAGGAGAGATTAGATGCTGTGTCTCTGAAATTCACTAAAATCGTGACAAACCGTGATTGTAAATTTCGTCAAAAGGACAACAATGTACCAGCATAACCTCATAGCCTCTTGTTGAGACACCCTTCATGTGGGAATGAACATGCAACAGAAAAGCTATGATGATCAGTATCTTCCATATGTCTGGTGTTTTATTTTTTTAATTACTAAATTCAATTTAAAGGACTCACTACCAGAGCTTCCGATCACTTATTAACAGTCCACTTTCACCTGCTTCTCAGAACTACATTACATGCCAGACACGCATTATAGCAGCCGAGCCAGCGAAATCCTGCTCAGTTAAACACGCAATTCCATTTAATTTATGCATCTAAATGAAGGTACCAGAATAGTATCCTTAAGTCTCATAGTCCTGGCCTGGGCCTGCCAGGTTATTATAAACCCCATCTCCATGTTTCTAAGCGTGTAATTCTACAGTTGCAGGGAAGCGAAACTCCCACTGACTGTATAAGATACTCTTACTCCATCGACCAACAATTCATATAAATGGTAGTGCTTAAGAACTACCAGTGCCAGGGCAAGGATTCACCTCGCACGCACTAGAACGAATACCCGCCTTAAATACAAAAGATAAAAAATGAAATGCCGCACACATTGGGAAAAGAAAAGAATGCCTCCAAGGCTGGGTAACGGTATAACGTATCCTTTTCAAATAATCGATACATAAATAAGGAATATCGATAAAGAGGTGGTAAAAGCTTACTATCGCACAAAATTACACCCATCTACGAGTATCTAGAGTGTGTGAAAGTATATCAAAAACTAGACACAAAACACCCCATGGTATTCAGATAAAATAGTCGAATATCCTACCGTTATTTAGCTATGACAGTTTTATAGCAAAAAAGAAACGGAACAGAGGGAACAATCTCGAAATTTATGCATCACTTAGCACAAAACAAATCGAAATGCAGATTGAAACGAGGAGATTGCTGTGTTATCCCACAGGATACCGTATCGGATTTAAAGGATTAAACTTTTTCTGTGCAAGATGTGAGCCAACGAGTGCTCGCAACAATGCGCCAGTAAAATTGCAAAGTGAATTGCGTTTAAATATACATATTGCCATGTGCACATATGTGTAAATGAGGATACGTACGTATCGGTACCACAATGGCCACCCAAGGACACTGAGAGAATAAATTTTTAGTTGACTTGGGGATTTGCCAATGAAAGGGACAACGTATGTAGGGGTCTGCCATCGGAGTCGGATGGGGAATATTTATTCATTGGTATTGACGCTTCAGCAAGGGGTGCGTATCCGTTTGTATGTAGAATTTATTCGAGAACAGAGGGACTCTGGCTCCGGATTCATATATTGTACAAAAGGGACTCGATACCGGGCCAACCGTTGCTTGGTGATTCTATTGAATTCAATCTTTTGAAAGTCTTAATTTCACTATATCCATTCAATCGTTAACTTCATTCGGTTTTTTTTTTTTTAAAGATTTTCAGCCACTTTTCTTATCCGTTGTTTTTTTTTTTTTTTGTAAAATGGAGGGGCTGGACTGGTCCTTTGTGCATTCACATAATAGAATGTATAATGTCATATAGTCATTAATTCCATTATACAGATTCGGGTAAGAGTACCTACATACAGGACATGAGATATCTTTTTTGGTAAACGTATAACGTATTGTCTTTCGGATCGGGTAAGGGCATTTGTAACCATATGATAGGAGAGGATTCTGGGTATGATTTGTTTAATGTGCTGTGTTATGTCATCGTCCCAAGATGCCACCTTTTACTTAAATGTTGACCGAAATTTGTATCTGTAATCAAAAAAATTTCTTAAATTTGATCTGTGACTAAGATTTTTTAGATATACAGACTTACTGTCTTACGGCCAGTGAAGAGTTTCTAGCTCTTATCCTTTTCGATTCTGGATGATTTCCAGATCTCTACGTCTAGCGTTCTGGGATCCTTACCGAATATCCTCCATTCGCATGATATGGAAGAGGTAGAGTAGTCAATATGTTTTAGCTTTTCGGAATCCATCCGCATCTTGTTGCTTGCTTGTCTATCCGTCAACGCCCAACTGACTTTGTGGCAGGTCTTGTGCGCAAACCTGGTCTTTCTATTACAAGGCGGTTAACATTGCAAAAATCGACAAAATGCTCGCCATTTTCGTTGCGGTCGCCAACACCGTGCTTTCCCATAATATGCTTGAGTCCATCATTGTCATTGTCAACCTTGCCATTTAAGTCCCCCATTACCATTATGATTTTTCCGCGTGGTATACTATCATAAGCAGCACTCAGCCGGTTACAAAAGGTCTCCTTCTCCTCGACAGAAGAGAGCTCCGTTGGGACGTAATACTGTGCTCTAGTCCGGAACCTGGCTTTCAGGATCCTATTGTCTAAAGGCTTTCAGAAAAATAAGCTTTTGAGAGCTGTTTTGGAAAGTAGCAATCCAACTCCGGATTCCCGATAGCTTCCAGGTGCCTTTCCGGGGTAGAATAGTACAGAGTTACGAGTTGGAGACTTAAACTTCCCGAGCTCAACCATCTAACTTCACTAATCCCTAAGATGCCCATCCTATACCGCATAAATTCCTTACCTAATTGGCGGAATCTGGAATTTTGAGGAACTTCACTTCCGTTGTTGAGAAGCGTCTTCACATTTCAGAAACTAATCTTTGTCCGGGTACAATAGCCAAAAGTCGCCAACATGTTACCATTCCTTATCCGAGGCGTTGTGTCGGTGTCGGTAGCGGTTTTGATTTTAGTTACAGAGAATGCTAACATTCGTAACGTATCCTAGAAAACTAGGCCTTTCACACTTATAATTTTGGCCTATTTACGTATATAGGGATACGCTAATATTTACTCGGGGACCACCACGAGGAGGTAAAACAAGCACTTCATCGTGGCTGATTGTTGCGTTACTGGCCCAGACCAAGTTCTGAACAACACTCGTGGATAGTTTTCCGGTTAGGTACGATGCAGGTCCAAGAAGACTTTTACCCTATACTAGTAACCAAAGGTTTTACCTCACATATATGGATTTTACTGTCTATTATACAATATACGAGTAATTCTGCCCGTCAAAGCAATCCGTAGGGTGACAAATTTGACACTGACAGCGTTAGATAATCGAAATCCATATCTGCTAATTCTGAAAGTAACTATCTTACCGAAGAGCTCAGACACGCATAGGACATTGCTAATTTGCAATAACTCTCTTGATCAACACTGATAACTTCATAACTAAACCTACTGCGGCATACTCACTATGCAATGCAGTTGTCCGCATATCGTATCTAGTGCAAACAAAGGAAGTACTCTTTGCTGTACTATAACCAGTACACATGTACAAGTAGCAGCAAAACCATTTTCGAATAAGTGCACGAAATCCTGCGGCCAACCCACAGGGGGCTTAACGATATTATTGTTCTGCATTACAGTATGCAGCGTAAATCCAATATTATCTTAACATGTCAACTCGCTTCCGGTTGGTAAGCTTGCATATGTAAGTATCTGAATGCTGCATATCCGGATGCCATGCACAGCCATATACGAGCCAAATCATATAGATTACCAGACAGATCCTTTGAAATTTCCATTGCAGTTGCGGATGTATTCGTGTGTAGTTATACAGCTACTCGTATTCTAAAAGGTAATTTTAACATTACAAGCCGATTGCAGAATGTTTAACATAAAAGTCCCACACTCTTACATATCCAGGTTATGCATATTTAACGTATAGATACATCAAGTCAGGATTTCTCTATCCATGCTTTCTACTCGTACTCGTATTTGTACTGATATTCATAAGTTGCTCGCAGAACCAAATACTCGTAATTGAGATGAAAAGTACTATGATACAGAGGATAATTACGCATTCGTTTGCAGGTTATTGGGCGGAAGAAATTGCACATCTCTCTCGTAAATCCTCTAGGGTAAGTCTGGTGTTGATTTACAAAATTCCATAATTAATCCTTCCTCCGAAAAGGAAGTCAGACACTGAGTTGCCTTGTAGATAACATAGATTTATTCCAAAACTTTACGCACATACACACGTATACGAGTAATCATATTCGTATGAATAGCTATTCTCAAAACCTCTACAGTAAATATGATGAATTTTCTGGCTCTTCTAACTATTTTGAATGGGATTTGCTGAGGATAGCCCCCTAAGCTGAAGGAAATCTCTCTAATTACATATCAGACGTGTGTGCAGTTTTAAAGGCGAATAAGAATCCTGCATATTGGATTTCCAGTTGAATGAATTAAAACTTTGAGCTTTGAGATGATGCTTTGCGTAGGATATGGTTGAATGCCTTTGTAGCAAGGAAATGCTCCAAGAGATTTGATTTATATAGATATATTTGCGTTCTACACTCACACGTGATTAAAAGTGTTTTCAAGGAAGGTGAATAGTGGAAATGCCTAGGAGCATTTGAAAGCACTACACAATAGACGGACTTGACAATAGATCAAGTGCAAAAGTGAATTCTAATTCAAAATCTCTTTCTGTTGTGAGAAAACGAAAACTAAGCAGCGTTTGCAGAGGTTAAATATATGCGTATGTACTTACCTACTTACTCAGCCTCAACGAATAAACCTCTAAAGGTAGCCTGATCCCTAGCTACTAGTAACTGCCTCCAGTTGCGCACTCTAAGTTGGTTAAGGTCGCCTTCTACTTCTGTGCGCCACTTACTGCGTTGTCCCTCCGGGTGAGATTCGAAGTATTGATGTTCGTTTGCACTATATGTCCTTGTCATTTCAAACAACAGTTTTCTGACTAAATCAGCGATATCGATCGTACAACTCGTAGAGTTTGTCGTTGAATCTCCTCCTCCAAATTCCGTCAACGCAAATGGGACCGAATTTTTCTCTCGAATGGATTGTGGATAGGGTTCATGCTTCAGGGCTTTAGAGTAGGACTTATATGATCAAAGTCTTGTATAGGGTCCCCTTAATTGTTCGGGATAGGGCCTTACTGCTCGATTGCCTTCCTGAGCGTGGCAAACTAGATATAGCTCGACTCTGTAAATGCTCTCATATCCGGCCGTTGAAAAGACGGTGGGTTTACACTTGAACTTCTTGAGATCTGACGGAATGCGAAAATTTGGTCTATTGTGGACTTCTCTGGCGGAATGTTGATATTTGTCGCCGTGCATAAGAAGTATTTCCATATTCACAGCACCAACTGTGACTCTTCTACAAGGTTTCCTTCTACATCTCTACAGGTTTAGGTATGGGTCCTGTTGAATTGACATGTTCCTTTTACATGTTGGTAAAACTTTCGTATGTTGTTTTCTTCTTCTTCTTCTTCTTTTGGTATTTGAGCTCAAGAACGACTCTCAATCTTCGCCGCATCGCCACTTTGTGCGCTTTTTTTATAGCTGCAGGTTCTTGCCGGCATTCTTCATCAAACCAGGGATTTCTTGGTGGTGGTCTTCGGCATAAGGGTTGATGAGAGATTTTTGTAGACGCGTTCGGCAAAGATTCTGGCGATCTCATGTGATTGCGGTTTTTTTATCTTCTCACAGTATGGAAGTTCTACTTTGTTGGTACATTGGTACCTTGCTTGTAACAAGGTAGTGATCCGAGTCAATATTAGCTGCCCGGAGGGTTCGTAGAATGATCAGAACGTACCTGGATTTTTAACGTAAACCACCTGTCATAAGACCTTATGTTTACGAGGTGCCCATACACCAATAGGGAGCAAGGATACGCCTTGCCATCGCTAATTACTCGCTTTATATTTATTAATACTTCGCTTATATACTCGTATTATACCAATTCGGAACTGTGTTGGAGGCACAAGTTCCACCCTTGGTATGAGTCGAGGCCGACCTAAAACCTCTACAGCCACCATGACGCTCCCACAAGGGGGCCTACCTCTAGCAAGTCAGGCCCGGACCGAAATCCGGGGGGCTCCTGACTCCCATGGTACCGTGATTTAAGTCCTGGTATGGACTACCGGTGGTCAAGCCGCCAACAAGACCTATGACCGGCAACTTGTAACTGGTCAAATCGTAGCAACCATTCATGCTATAATCTGAGGATGTTTTCGATAAGACCAGTTTAGAATAATCTACCCCCGCTTTTTATTAGACAACGTCATTGATGGGCGAAGCCTTGATAATTGGGCGGGGGCCCCGTAGAATGATCAGTTTGGTTTCACTTTTCATGATTCGGAAACATTGTGTCTATTGAAATCAAGTAACTGATTGCCTGTTATAGTGACATTTCGTCCCGCCGCAAGATCCATAAGCCTAAGTTTGTTGCCAGGCGTAGTGTCGTATAGACTTGCTTGCAAACTGTCCTACTGAAGATTGGCGCTTAGGACATTGCTCATATGTCCTGTCGACGAGCTTGTAGAAACATTCTATGCTACGGCAAGAAAGCATACGAGATGCGTTTAGAAAATAACCGGAATTTTTAAATTTCGGGGGTTTGGAGAATCCGATTGTCAACATTTTTTTTCATTATGTTGGTATACACTCACCTGAAATACGAAAAAAATTTCAACTTTATTCATTGTTTACTTTGTCTGTGGCAGCCGCTAAGGTTAGACGTGTTTTTAAGAGCTCGGCGTTTGTTTAAAAAAAATGGATCAAAGAATTTGTATCAAAGTTTGCGTAAAAAACGAACTAAAGTGTAACAAAGTGTGTGAAATGTTAATAAAGGCCTATGGTGAGTCTGCAATGAGTAAAACAGAAGTTCACTGGTGGTATAAGCGTTTCCAAGATGGCCGTGAAAACGTTGAAGATGACGAACGCCCGGGACGCCCCAGCACATCAACAATCGATGAAAACGTGGAAAAAGTAAGAGAAATGGTTATGAACGATCGGTGAATCACTATCAGAGAAGTCGCTGATCATGTTGGCATATCGATGGGCTCATACCATGAAAAAACGCATGGATTTGCGAAAAAGCAATTCATGGCTTATACACCTGCTCACACTTCATTGCTTGTTCGTGAATTTTTGTCCAAAAACAATACTGTAACGATGCCCCAGCCTCCATATTCGCCAGACATGGCTCCGTGTGACTTTTACCTATTTCCAAAAATAAAGAGAACCTTAAAGGGCCGTCGTTTTACAAAAATAGATGACATTAAAAGCGCATCGCCGAAAGAGCTAAAGGCTATCCCAAAGATCGAGTTTGAGAAGTGTTTCGAGGATTGGAAAAAGTGCTGGCACAAGCGCATAATATCTAATGGGGGCTATTTTCAAGGCGACAACATTAATGTAGACGAATAAATAAATTTTTTTTTTCAAAAAACTAAAATTCCTGTTATTTCCTGAACACATCTCGTATTAGTCTAATATTCCGAACGTTCGTCGTGTAGATTTTAACGTCGCTGTCCTTAATTTTTTTTTGCTGATACCGTCAAGAGTAAGTTCATCTATATTGTGGACTTGTTATGCTTTCGAGACTTTTTGATTTTTCGTGGTAGGGAAGTTACTTCGTCGCACAAAATCCAACTAGGAGGACCAAACCCGTGGGTTTTATTGACCTGATCTCCGAATAAGTCGGAGTAGCTCAAATAAAGCTTCTGTTAGTCTGGCTGTGGACGTTATTGTTAATTCCATCGAGGCGAAATCCTCCGCTGCTCCTCCTCCATCTGGGGACTCCTTGTTTGACATCTGAGGGCACTTGTCCATCAGATCAGCGCATGATGCTTTGTCTGATTTTGCCAGCCGTATACATTTACGTATGTGTCTCACCAAACATTTCTTTTTAAATTTAAAAATTACAATTCACTGGATCCAAATGAGGCTGACAAGCCTTTAGGTTTTCTAGGTCCTTTCCATGTCATAGAGTGACAAAAATGTATCGCTTTAGTTCCCACACTAGCAGTTTGAGGGCCCGCAACGCTTTGCTAGCTTTTGCGTCGTCGTCATGTCTTGACCAACGATTTGTTAATTTGCTATAACTTCCGAAAAAAAATACGATCTTCGTCATCGTCTATTGAGGATAGTGACAGCGGCGCGATTGTGAACTGCAAAGTCCATAAGCCAAGATATTTTTGCCTCACTTCTGAGCACCAATTCGTTGTTCAAGGTGTCCGGCTTTGGAACCTGAGAACTGACCTGAGAAGAATGGTAAAGACGAGTAAATTTAAGTCGTTCTTACTCGCACTAGTAACTAAAATCTATTCTGCACAAACTTATATGAACATATTGTTGAACAGTACTCCTTATGAATTTATCTTGAACTTACTACTTTCTATTTAATTCTTTGATTTCTCTCTCTGTAATAATATATGTATATTGAATAAATATTGGGTACCTATACAAATAAATTCGTGCGGTTTTTTTTTTTCAAAATGTGAACATTTAGAAAAACATGGACAATAGTATTATTCAAAGTATTGCCCATCTGAAGCTATGACTTTTTCCCATCTTTCTGGCAATTTGTGGATCCCATCCCAAGAGAACTGCGCCGGCTTGGCAGCTAAGAATGAATCAATTTTTGATAGTCTGCTCTGATGTGAACCGTATTTCAGTGAGGGCGTTCTGCATCGACCGGAACAAATGGTAGTCAGAAGGGGCAAGGTCTGGGCTATAAGGCGGGTGGGGTAAGACTTCCCATCCACTGTTTTCCAAATAGTTCTTAACCGGAATAGCAACGTCGGGCCAAGCGTTGTCATGATGGAAAATTATTGCCTCGTGTAATTGTGTTCGGTAGCGTTGTCCATTGATGGTTTCACCCGGTTTTAGAAGCTCATAATACAGCACACCTGATCTGATCCCACCAAATACAGAGCATTACCTTCGCGCCATGGATATTCGGCTTTGCCGTTGATTTGGCTGGTTGGCCGGGTTTCACATATGATTTTTTGCACTTGGGGTTGTCGTAATGGATCCATTTTTCATCACTAGTAACAATCCGATGCAAAAATGACTTCCTTTTGTGGCGTTCCAGCAGCATTTCGGACATGCAAAACCGCCTTTCGACGTCTCTCGGCTTGAGTTCATGTGGAACCCAATTTCCTTGCTTTTGAATATATCCAGCTGCTTTTAAACATTTTGAAATGGCTGCTTGAGTGACACCCAAAGATTCTGCGAGCTCTTCTTGTGTTTGGCAACAATCTTCATAGAGTAATGCTTCCAGTTCTTCATCTTCAAACTTTTTTGGCTGCCCAGGACGTTCATCGTCCAAGCCAAAATCACCACTTTTAAATCGTGTAAACCACTTTTGGCACGTTCACTCAGCTAGCGCATGTTCACCATAAACTTCCATCAAAATACGATGACTTTCGGCAGCAGTTTTCTTCATATTAAAGTAATGAAGAAGAACTCCCCGCAAAAACACTTTTTCAGGCACAAAGTTCGACATATTTGAGTGAAAAAAAATTACTGTTGTTTACGCTTCAAATGAAGCTTCAAAACGTACAATGACAGTAGCTTTCCAACGCATGTTCCAATGGAATAATAACAATGGAATAATACAAGTTACTCCATCTCTTAGCAAACCGCATGAGTTAAGTTATAGACCCAATAAATAAATAAATAAAATTAATCCTCCGAATCTACCAAACGAACTTGAATACGGAACGGAACGTTTTACCTATATTCGACTTAATCAGAAAAAACTTAGAGCAGAAAGCTATATACATCTACGCGATGCCTTGCGTGCCGATGATAATGTTTCGAACATGGGTAATCTGTATATTTTACCTTCCACTGTAAGCGGGAGTCCTCGATATATGCACGAAAGGACTCAAGATGCAGTGACATACGTTAGAGCTTATGGTTGCCCTGATCTTTTTATTACTATGACATGCAACAGCAAATGGCCGGAAATAACAATGAACTTGCTTCCGGGTCATAAAAGTCATGATCGGCATGATATCATTGCCATGGTCGTTCATGGAAAAATTAAGAAGCTTATGAGCCACATAGCCAAAGAGAATATTTTCGGAAAGTGTCTTTGTTATATGTATAGCACAGAGTGGCATAAGAGAGGTCTCCCCCACGTACATTTGCTACTCTGGCTTTCAGAAAAGATTCATGGCAGTGACATTGATTCCGTGATATATGCTGAAATACCCGGTCATGAAGTAGACAAAGAATTGCACGATATGGTAATAAAGAAAATGAGCCATGGTCCTTGCAGTACTCTTAACTCATCGTCACCCGGTGTCAGCTCTAATATGTGCACCAAAAGATATCCAACATTTTTTATGGAGCAAACTGTAACAGAAGATAATTCCTACCCTAAGTACAAGCAACGTAGTCCATCAAATTGTGGGAGAACTGCAGAAATAAAGGTGAGCAAACAAAACGTTACTATTGATAATCGTTGGGTTGTACCATATAATCCGGTTTTGCTTCACAAATACAATGAACATATTAACCTTGAACTATGCAGTTCAGTTAAATTAATAAAATATGTCTGCAAGTATGTTAATAAAGGAGATCGACAGGACGAGATGGAAATGTACGATATATCTATTAGTACAATACCTCGGAAGCAGTGTGGTGAATTGTTTCATTTAGTATTCACGAGCATTGGCCCACCGTCGTCCACCTTGCAATTCACCTAGAAAATGCCCAAAGGGTTTGATTTAATGAAGAAAATGTTCAGGATATTATCGATGCACTGCGTGAAACCACTTTAACAGCTTTTTTTAAACTTTGCAAAGAAGATGATTTTACCAGAGCAAATATACAATGAAATACAAATGTACTATACATGGAATAGAAATAGGTTCCAACGTCGAAAACAAGGTGAGAATGTGAGTGGTTATCCCGGTGTACGGAAAACCAATGCCATAGGACGTGTATATACGGTACATCCTAACTATTCAGAGTGTTTTTATCTCCGCATGCTGCTTCACCATATCCGTGGTCCAAAATCATTTTCCAGCTAAAAGATGGTAAACGGAGTATCTCAATGCATCTATTGTTGCATCGTAGACCTCCAAGATAAGTGAACTTTCCAGGAGTTGCCATCTTTAGTTTGAGAAGTCCTGCAGCTGCGATCTTTAGTTTCAGAAGTCCAGCAGTAGCCATATTTGTTGGAATGTCAAAATTGGGAATCTCATGCTTTTCCTCTTCCCGTGAACCTGATGATAACCGCACGTGCTACAGAGCGATTATTGTATCAATTTTTTTATAATTAATCTTTGTTAAATAAATGGAATTATTTTTATTGAAAATTTAACATTTGGTGACAAGGATGGGACGGTAAGTAATCAGGCCATCCCTTCTTTATATGATCAAAAAGTTTCAGCAATGTTCTATCTTTTTGTGATTCCGCCGCAATGACCGACGCGCTCAACGGAAAATCTTTCAAGACAGCATCGACTTCTTCAGCAACTTGCTGTAAGGTATTCTCCACCAACTCGTCGAACTCGACGTCTGGCTCCACTGGTAACCGAGATAGACAGTCTACTTTCTGTCCCATCTTTGCAGGCGATGAATTGTCATCACGGGTAATTTTTTTTTCTGTATTGAACAGTGTGACCAGAGGTTGATGATCGGTCAACAACTCGAAATGCCGGCCATATAAATATTGGGGAAACCTATTAACACCGAAAATTATTGCCAGCGCCTCCTTTTTCATTTGATTATATCCGTTTTGCGCATCATTCAACGTCTTGGAAGCAGATGCGATTGGGCTTTCCGTACCATCTGGATATTTATGGCAGATCACAGCCCCAACCCCATGCGACGAAGCGTCGGTGGCGAGCACAATCGGTAGGTCACTACGAAAATGAACAAGACGCGTGACTTCCATGATACGCGACTTAAATTCATCAAATGACTGCTTTTTTTTAGCCCTTAATTTGTTTAACGGCGCGGCTAATTGTGCAAACTTGCCAGTGAATTGGTTATAATAATTCATCTTACCTAAAAACGCTTCTAGTTCGTGCAAGCTCTTGGGCACTGGCAAATCTCGATAGTCTTCACACGAGACTCCGATGGTCTTATTCCCTTTGCATCTATAATGTGTCCAAGGTACTCTATTTACTCCTCCGCGAACTTACATTTCTCCAGCTTACATTTTAGTCCATGGCTTTCGAAACGCTGAAGTAAAATTTCCAAATTTTCCAAATGTTCCACATCAGTTCGACCAGACACCATGATATCATCCAAGTACTTGAGTTTTTCCGTATATCGCTGGAAAATGCCAGTTGAACTAGCGTTGCCAAAAGGAAGACGTTGATATTGTAACAACCCCTGCTCCGTGTTGATAACGCACAATTGCTCGACTCATCGTCTAGCGGGATCTGCAGATAAGCGTCGGAGAGGCCCACCTTCGTAAACAAGTTGCCTCCTTGAAGACGAGAGAAAAGCTCATTTATGCGAGGCACTGGGTAGCGATCGATGTCTAGTTGAGAATTGATGGTGACCTTAAAATCCCCACAGAGCCTGAGACCTGCATTCGGCTTTTTTACAACTTCGACCAGAGCTGCCCATTGATTAGTTTCCACCGCTTTTAATATTCTTAGGGTCACTAACCTGTTTAACTCCTTCCTCACACCTTCCATTTGAGAAAATGGGACAGGGCGATGCATAAAATATCGCGGTCGACCTTCCGACTTCAGAGTGAGATGAGCGACAAAACGTATGCTACAGCCGAGGCCAGGACTGAATACTGACCTATACTTTTCACAAACAGCCTTTGTTTTCGGTGCGAGTTGGAGTCGAGGGCCTTCCACAACTTGTAAAGCTTTTTCAAGTTTACTATGCCCAACCGAAAAACTCAATGCGTCGAACCAGTCCAGTCCTAATATATTCGAAGCCAACGGGCTGTCTACCACCAGCGCTTGCGGCTGACGCTCTTCATCTCGCCGACACACGTTGAGATCACTGGACCCTTTTCACGGAACAGGTGCTCCCCCATACGCTCTCAGCACCCGAGAAGTCGGTACAAGTCGGGGTTTTCCTTCTTTCCTTCCGACTTCCACCACCGCGAATTTCTCCGTCACTTGGCATGTGTTTCCACACTATTGTATTCCACACGACTTCTACCTCGAGACCTTGTCCGACGTCGCCTTCGGTTTGCTTGATGAGAAGCGACCCCACCCTCTGCCTGACGCGCCAAACAGCACACGGTTTTGATATGCGCCCTTTTTCCACACACGTCACATACAGACTCTAAGTGGCGGCACTGGCTACGATCGCGATGTATTCCACTGCCTTGACACGATTTTGCTCTTGAGCGATCCACAAATTTTCTTATACTCCTATGGTGATGTATTATGTTTACCTCAGCTCCCTTGGATGCTTTTCGATGTCTTTTAAAATACTAGTTGCCAGCTGGGTGGACTCATATCCCGTAGCGATGTCCTCGATTTTCTCAACAGATGGGTTTTTGCATTGCGTAGCTGCCCTGCGAACTGGATCATGGGGAGTGTCTAAAACCAGCATGTCCCTAATCATTATGTCTGCATAGGATTGGTTGCAGCCCTCTTTGTCGCATGTAAAAGTACAATTCCTTGCTAATCCTTTCAGCTCAGCTATCCATTCAATTTTGATTTTCGGGATCAAATTGGCGAAACGGTGATATTGAGTTGCGGATGCTAGTTGATTTTCCCAACATCCTATCCATGAATTCCTTGTTAGACGCCATAAACCCTTCAAAAAACTGCTGCTGCTGAAACAAAATTTCCTTTAACATTGCTGGTTCCAACGCCATTTTAGCGTGATTTTGTTGAATACCTCGTCGCCAAATGTTAAATTTTCAATAAAAATAATTCCATTTATTTAACATCTACAAATATACATACTTGCAAGGCTCTAGGTATGGGCGCTACTCTTTCTCGATCACCGACATCTTTTCGATACCTTTTCGCTATTATTTTGGTTTTTGTCATATCTTCAAATCACTAAGACTTTGGCAGGAGTTCAGAAATAATTTTGCTGAAGACACTAAATCGCACGCGGAATATACAGGGTGTCCCAGTTTAGCAGTATAATCTTTTAAGGGCATATTCCCGAAGTTCCGCCGAACAAGAAATTGTAAAGCAGGGAGGGGTCTATTCTCACTCCATTTCAAGTTCCAGCCCATCAAAGTGGGTGACTTATAATTTGGAGCTATAACCACTTTAAACGCTATAATTTATAAACTAGTATAGGTATAAAAATAGCTCTGGACATTTTGGAAAGATAATTTAGTAGCGCATACAAGTCTTAAATGCTTTGGGTACACCTGTGCAGCAACAAAAAAGGTATGGCTCGTTAAACTCAAAATTATGAAAATTTGCTGTTCCATTTTTTTATTGGGTATATAACGTTTTTTTTTTCAAAATTTGAACGTTTATTTAAGAAAAACATGTACAATAGTACACTATTATTCAAAGTATTGCCCATCTGAAGCTATGACTTTTTCCCATCTTTCTGGCAATTTGTGGATCCCATCCCAAAAGAACTGCGTCGGCTTGGCAGCCAAGAATGAATCAAGCTAATTTTTGATATTCTGCTCTGATGTGAACCGTATTTCAGTGAGGGCGTTCTGCATCGACCGGAATGTTGCTTACAACGACAGCATTTATGATGAAGCTCTTATGCTCTTGAGCGAATCGTACAATCAATTAGCAAAGTATTAGCAATTTTGGTCTGCCTCTGCCAACTGATTGTGCAAATGATGATACATTATTTGATACAGAATTTATTAAAGAAACCTGATACAACAGAGAGGAGCAACTGCAAGAAGTAGATAAATAGTATCGAACATAATATGAAGAAAATATATTTTTTGGTTGCTCCGGGAGGAACGGGAAAAACCTTTTCAATAAATTTAATTTTAGCAAAACTTAGACCTACTGGAAAGGTTGCAATAGAGGTAGCATCTTCTGGCATTACAGCGCCACATCTACGAAATGGGCGAATAGCACACGCAGCCTTTAAATTGCCATTCAGTAATGCGCACATTAGTAGTGCAGTTTGTAATATTTCTAAGCGAAGTGCAGTTGCAAAATCGTTACAAAAATGCTCTCTAATTGTTTGAGATGAATGTACTATGTCGCACAAAAAGTCGTTTGAAGCTATTGACAGAACTTTAAGGGATTTAAGATCAACTAATGTGCCATTTGGTGGTGTAACGACATTACTAGCAGGTAACTTCCGTCCAACATTGCCAGTAGTAAATCGAGGTACTCGAGCTGACGAAGTTAACGCCTGCTTGAAAAAATCTCCAATTTGTTGAAAAAATTAATCTTCGAGTTCATTTGCAAAACGACGCCGATGCTGAAACATTTTCAAATATGCTTCTACAAATCGCAAATGGAGCAATACCAGAAGAAAATGGTAAAATTACTCTTTCGCAAGATAGCGACATCTATGAATTAGTGGACTGCATATATCCTTCTGTCCAACATATAAATAGCAAGACTCCTTCTTGGTCCAGAGAAAAAGCCATTCTTGCACCAAAAAATGATTCTGCGTCTAAATGAAATGAATTAACTTTAAGCAAGATTGATGGTGACATACGAATTTATAGATCCATTGACACCGTTGTAAATACTGATGACTCTGTATACTTTCCAACAGAATTTTTAAATTCTACAAATAAATATTAAGATTTTTATATTATTTGCTGTGTATTCATTATCACAAACATAATAGCAAGCGCCTACTCACCAAAGCGGATACACCAGCTTGTAAATAAATACGATTTATCCATTTGTTCTACCTCTTCAACACATTTTTATTTACTTCTTTAAGGGATTCTAGACTTCATAGTCTGAAGGCATCTTCAGTGTCTAAGTGTCTTCTGTATTTCATAAACAGTCATTTCCTCCTTATTGAAGTATAAAAACTGAAGGCTTAAAATTTCGATCTTCCTCAAAAGGTCTTTTAATTAAAGTCCACACATTCAAACCCTTAACATAAATGTACGCCTTCAAAAAGTATTGATTTCTTCTCAACAATTTTTCCAAAGTTCCCATTTTGTTAGGAAGAAACTTCATGTGCAGATATAAAAACGTATTTAGATTTTTTTTCCTCCACCTGAAAGAAGAAGAGATACAAAGGAAAAGTGTTATAAAGAAATTTTCCTACAGAAAATTCATTTATCAGCGAATGCGTGTAGGTATGTCAGCAGGATGAGTTCTGGCATGCACAACGTTGAAATTATCCTGGCACATGTGCTTGTTCACAGGACGCAAAGAAGGATTCAAGCGAACTCTCATTAAATTGATTGCCACTTTGACTTTACTTCCATTCCCGATGGCATGTTCATTGTGAATCCAAAGGCGTTCAAAGATTGTCGGGAACAAATTATTAAAAGTCTCACAAGTACTCCTCGAAACTCGAAACATGAAATGAAAAACTTTCAGCTAACAAATGTGAAGAAATTTCGAAATTAATTGCACCCTTTGGAGTATTTATTGTTAGAGATTTTATGTAAAAGTAGTAAAAGGTAATAAATGAGGAAGTTAACAAAATGGGAGAAAAACATGGAATAAAGGCAGAATGCGACAAACAACATGGAACCATGAATTACAAATGAACCAAACAGATATTGCGGGGCTGGTTTTTGGAGACAGAGGTACAAAAACCCAAAAATAGTGTCATATGGCCATGGTTTCAAAAACTTTTGCTCCAACTTTTTTTTGGAGAATGTAACATTAAATAAAAGAAACAGGAATTTTACAACTTGTAGAGGTGGACATTTTTAAGTAGGAATTTAGCCATCAATTTGCACTAATTTGAAGGGAGTGTAAAGAAAATAATTTATATAACTGCCAAAACTCTATATGCAATGACACTAAGTAAAACTCTGAATAAGGTATACAGAACTACTTGGGGTACCTTTCTATAATCCTTGAGAAGTTTTTTTGAAAACACATGAAATTCAAAACAACACTGTACTCAAACCGACGGCTAATCTAGCGTGTCTATACCATTTTCCTCTTTCTAACGCATGCAGAGGCGACTCCGAAAATTTAGATCGTTATCCTATTGCAAAATCCAATCGTAGTACACAGATTCGGCAGACTTTAGCAAACCCTTTTCGTATAATCTTACCATAAATTGTGAATCGAGGCTTTGTGTGAATGCAATTCACTTCCCTTTGGCCGAGAAACATCAATAAACATGAAATTTTGCTGGATGTTTTACGGTGTGTTGCAGAAACTTTTCATCTTTTTTTTTTAACAAGGAATATTTTCAATAAATATAAACAAAAAAAAAGAGACTCATCTGTGAATATGATATTGCTCCAATCCCGGTCTAAATTCTGCGTAGCTCAGCAGAATATCTGTTTTTGGATCAGTAACAGTATAGGTTTCGTACTCCTGATTTTCATGCCAGAACCTGAAAAACGTCGTGGTATTGTGCTGATGGACGCTTTAATTCCTATACAATTTCAATATCAATTTTGCTTTTGCACTTTGAAATGAAATGAAATGAAAACAATGCGCGATCGGCAATTAAATACAGAAAATAATTTAGCTGCAAACATATGTGAGTGAGGAAAATAAAAGAAGTCATTTAACGCACGTTTTTCTGGAACACACTGTAGTGGTCTTTTCTTTCTTGTCGTCGTTGTTGTTGTTATTGTTTCGTCGGGTAGTTTGCTTAGTTATCCTTAAAATAATTAACAAGTTTATTATATTTCAAATTAAAATCACAAAAATTACCGTGTTGTACCTAATATATGTTAAAAAGTGTCATCGGATGCAATATCTGAACTTTGTTGAAGAGGAGGATAATGCGGAAAACCAACTGAACACCCTTTAAAGAGGAGATCAGCAAGTCTGTTAACTCAGAACAAAGCAAAAGATTAAGCATACGCTATCTGAACAGTGCCACCCAGTGGCATCTCCAGCCAGCAAACAATCGTTCCTTAGTAAAGCGCAGATTTGTAGGCACTTTGTAAAGAAATATTAGAAAACTTCTAAGCAAATAATCTAAGACCAATTTGGTGGAAGATTGGAGTCTCTTTAGATTGAACAAAACGAATGTAAGGTGCTAATTCAAATTTTGAAGAGTATCTCTTATAAAGATTTTTGCGAAAACTGTCGCTGAAATTTGCAGACTACTCAAAAGGAGAAAATCAACCAGGCTGGAATCACTCAGAAAAGCTGGTGGAACCTACTCTGTTTCGAAAACAGAGTCTATCCACCTCATGCTCGAGGGAAGTTATCCAGATAATTTACTCAGAACCAACTCACACTCAGCTCCTATCAACAATCTTGAGTAAAACAACACGCCGTACCTGGTATCTGTCCTCATAACTGTGGTGACAGATGAGGCTATCATACTATGCTATCGCTTCGTTTGATGGCTTCATCCAATTCTGCTACAAAAAGGTACAGGAATAGATCAGATGAGTACCTTCCTTGCTAGTCTGACATTGATATACATTCTCAAACCCTTCCAAACAGTTAGAGTAGCTTTTATACCGAAAATGGGAAAAGATTACTACACGCTCGACAAGAGCTTCAGATCTATTCGTCCAACTTCGTTCATATTACAGAGCATGGAGAAAACAATCGAGCTGTTTGTGCGCGAAATACATATATACTATCTATCTATCTATCCAAGATACAACATGTCTACCAAGGCGGACGATCCAAAAAGATTGCGCTTCTACTGGGTAGAACTGAAGGCGCACTCGAAAAGAAGGAATATGACATTCACGGTGCTATCGACAATGCGACTTTTGGTGTGTCGTGCAACTCGGCTAAACAACATGGTTTAGGCGAATCATTAGTCTTCTGAATAAAAGTAATGCTCGTGAATAAAACACTAATTGCGGATGCTGACTGTCGACAATACGTGACGCTATAAAGCGCATGAAGTCCTTGATATAATCAACGATTGGTCCTAGATGTAATAGTATGGGCTTTCAGACAATCTGAGGGCTAAGATTATACTCTTTAAGAGTAGGAGGGGATCGACTAAGTATTTGGCTGTTATACTGGATAACACACTTCTTGCGTCGAAAGCCTCTAAGATGCTGTCGGGCTTCTCGCAGTGCAATGGAGCAGTCGGCAAACCATGGGGCCTGCCACCGAGAAGTTCCTTTGGATCAATATTCTATCCTATGCGCCGGCTGTCTGGTGGAATAAATTCTTACGACAATACGTCATCTGCTTTTACCAGATTCCAAAGAACTTTTTGTCTGGGCTGTATGGGGGCTTTCAATAGCGCACCTACCTCTGTTCTAAACGCATTGACCAATCTCATTCCCCTTAATAGGTATTCATATCATGAACTGCACTCATAGCTACCCTTTAAAAAAATTGGTCTGTGATATAAGGCGCACTAGAGCTTGTATGATCTTGCGCATCTGGTCATGTGGACATGCAATGAAAATAGAGTCTCTGTTGCTGTGAAAATACAAAATCCACTTTCCCTGTGCCCAGGAGTAGTTTTATACGGAATTTGAACAAAGAAAGAAATGAAGTCAGACCTTCACAGATGGTTCAAACAAAAATCTAGGATACTGCGCTAGTATACTACCTCAAAGAGTTAACGGAATGAATTCAGAAAATTTAAAAAAGTTTATTCATCTAAATTTATATACATTGTCCCCTTCGGAGTAATCCCCATCGACTGCAATACACTTATGCCAGCGCTTGATCCAGTCCTCGAAACATTTTTTATATTCGGTTTTCGGTATGTCCATCAGTGATTCTTGCGATTTTTCCATTACTTCCTCTCGGCTGCTGAAACGCGTTCCCCGTAGTGGTTTTTTAACTCGATTGAACAGAAAGAAGTCACATGGAGCCAAATCATGTGAATTCGGTAGCTGTTGTATGGTATTTGTTGCATTTTTCGTCACAAAATTACGAATAATGATGGCACTGTGCGACAGTGCGTTATCATCCACGAGTTTTCTGCCCACAATTCTGATCTCTTTCGGCGAATTGCTTCACGCAAACGTCTCATTACGCCCAAATAATACTCTTTGCTTACTGTCTGGCCTTCTGGCAAAAATTCATGATGCACTACACCGTTGTAATCATTTTTTTGGTCTCGGCTCATTTGGTGAACGCCATTCACTTGTCTGATGTCTGGATTGCGTGTCGTACTCATAAACCCACGTCTCGTCTCCAGTAATGAATGTGGGATCGGATTCAGCCTCGCAAATCATCTCTTTTGCGACGTCAACACGGTCTCTTTTTTACATGAAATTGAGGTCTTTCTGTTACACGACGGAAACCCAAATCATTAACTAAAATGTCTTGGACGGATCCATAGGCAATGTTCAAGTCCTCTCTCTGATGGTTAATTTGCATTTTTTTTACTTCATCAATGTTTTCGTCGGTTTTCGATGTCGATGGTCTACCACTGCGTTCATCATCTTCGATTGACTCACGACCACTTTTGAACCGCTCGTGCCACTGGTAAACGACCGTTTTCTTTAGAGAATCGTTGCCGAAACACTTTTCCAACATTTCCAACGTTCGCGCACCATAAAATCCGTTTTTTACGCAAAATTTAATACAAGCTCGTTGTTGCAAATTTAAATCCATTTCAAAAATTGTAAAAAATCGCCAAAACGCACAGAGATAGATGTACTCTTGACTACGTAACTTTTGCAAATGTCAAGAGAGGATGCTAAGATTTAGAGAGAATGTCAACAACAGATTTATCAACTTAACAGAAAAAAAACAGAAATCAAATCGGAATAATGGGAGCGCCACACGGTGGTGTCCCCCGGGAACATTTTGATCAAGGTGGTAGTTCTGATTTTACTCCTAGTTACGGAGATATACATGTATGTAGAATCGCCATTTTGTAAAGAATCGGTGGAACTGGAGAAATATTGTATAAGCACCTGTAGCGACAATCAAGTTGGGCTGAAGCTCTTGCTTCATCCTTTCATCATTTCCAAGTTAATTTGAGAAGTCAAGGCTTGACCACCGTCGGAAGGCTGAATTCACTGAGTCGTGTTTCAATGCTAGGTCACAATGGGGTCGCTGGAAATGAGACCGCCAATGAAGTTGCCAGGCAAGACTCAAAGGAAAATTTTTCTGGACCCGAACCAGAATTTGGCGTGCGTGAACACTAAAAAAACCAGACCCGTCAATTTGACAGTTTTTGATTTTCACATGTCTATGGCTTTGTATCGGCTTGACATGTGATAAAATAATTTTCTGAATTTTATTATTTCATTATTTTGTATGTTCTTGCAAAATATCACGTTTCGAGGTTAAACTTCTATTAAGATAAACTAATGTCGTCAAGATGACGGTTATATACAATCTTATGTTATTTGAAGTGTTTACATGGGGCTGAATTACGAATGAACTCAGTTTTTTGTGAAATCTTATGGCGGATTGACGTGTTGTATAGGTAAAATTATTTTCGAATTTAAAATTTTTATACTGAATTTGTAGAGTGCATTTTTGATTTTGTTTATTTTATTTATATTTTCATAGTTTCATTGACTTGATGATGGCCCACTCCCAAAATTTTTTTACAGAATCAGAAATACTACAGCAAACTTCAGTCTATTGAAAAAGTTGCCAGTGAGACTGAGGACGAAGTTGATAACGTCCCAGTACAGGATCCTGATTTTGTACCTACAGTTGCAGCAAGTGGTTCGAGTGAAGAATCGGTGACTGAGGTGGAGACCCCCAGTGTTCTTGATATTTCGAAAGCATGATGCTCGAGATTTTGTACACTTCCTGTTATTGGGAACAAAGCAGTTGGTGTGGATTGAACTGAATGGATTTGCATATCAAACAGTTCTGAGCCAAATACATCTGCACAAAGAGGACGCCGAAGTCAGCAGAATGTATTGACAGTAATTCCTGGACCCACAGCTCATGCTAAAGGAAAGTGGAAAATAAGAAATTGCTAACTGGAAACTATTCATTGACGAATCAATTTAATTTAATATAAAGCTTTGCACAGAAATTGAAGCCAGGCAGAAAACCAATAATGAAAACTGGACCTTGTCTTTTGAAGAGAAGAGAATTTCTTGGTATTAGTCTATGCTAGAGGTGCTTATAATGGAAGTTCATTAGACGTAGATCTTATGTGGTCAACACAATGGGGCCCGCCAATCTTTCATAAGACAATGGCAAAAAACATATTCAAGAAAATTTTAAAATATTTACGCTTTGACTTGAGGAACACTAGAACATCTCGCCTACAGACGGATAAATTTGCTCTAGTATTCACCATTTGGAATAAATTTATTGATAATTGTCAACTAAATTATACACCAGGAGAAAACCTCAGTGCTGATGAGCAACTTTATCCTTGTAAAATACGGTATCCATTCATACAATACATGGCAAACAAACCAGATAAGTTTGGTATCAAATATTGGTTACTGGTGGATGCAAACTCAAAATACTTGTGTAGATGATGAGGTGGCACCCCTGTGCGCAGTGTGAGAGAATAGACAGAAAAACTTGCAGTCAGACAGCAGAGCGGTTGAAGAAGAGCTGTGCCGGAAAAAAAGCCGAAAGTCGTTTACCCGCCGAGATTTTATAATTGTTAATCAGTAATTTTCCTATTCACCCTTTTGCATATGGATTTTTTTAATTACTTTTCTGTTCAACATTACATAGGGGCTCAACCGTTGAACACTCCAAATTCAAAGTAAAAGTTGAAAAGCTCATCATCAATTAATTAACGAAGTAATGTAAGTATGGACAAAAGGAAAAACGCTCAAAGGAAACTTCGAGAACTGCCAGGCGCCCAGGCTGGTGGTCATGGAGAAAAAGAGGAAGAAAGTGAGGCGAATGCGGGCAGCGACAGCATTGAAAGCTAGACTACCGGCATGCACAACAGAGAAGTTCACACAAACGTCAGCAGCAGTGAGTTCGGTGAATTGATCAAGCTGTTAGACGAACAAATCAAACAAAACAAAGTAAAAGAAAACAGTGATTTGTCTACTGAAAGTTTCGCTAAAATTGTAAAGGGATGCGAAAGTGTTTCAATACCCATTCGACACTGATTACGCAACTTCAATGACAATACAGAATTGAGTAGTAAGCAGAAATATGTAAATGCGCGGAATAAAATGACCGGAACAGCCAAATTATTCTTAGAAACCATTACTGCCGCAAGCTATGAATCGTTGTGTGAAGCATTATTAAAAGAATTAGACATAAACATAATGTATAAACAGTTGAGAGAGCGCAAGAAATAAGTGACAGAAAGTTTTCACGATGTGCTGCAAATGCGAAAAATAGCTCCGCTTGAAGAAATTGAAGACGAGTCAGTTATAAAGTATGTATCCGACGGAGCGGTTCAACTACGGGAAGATCTAAAACATCCGTCGTACAGTGCACCAACGTTAAGTGAATTAAGATCGCGTTATGAGCTGACTGAAACAATAACCAAAGCAAGTGTAGCTAATAGACGTTGACCAGCAGCAAACATACAGTGTTGTGCAAAACATACCGAATTTTTCCTGAACCTTTTGCCCTTGAACATTTCTAGGGGACAGGAATACAGTAGGTACACTTGTTTGGCAATTTAAGAAAACCTATTGAATAAGTTTACAAATAGAAAAAAAAAAACAAGGCATTGATACGAGGGCGGGTCAATAAGTCAGTGACTTTGATTAAAACACAGATTTTTTGATAAAAAAAACAATTTTATTTTTCAACGTAGTCTCCCTTGAGCTCTATACACTTTGTCCAACGCTTCTCCAATTTTTTTATCCCTTCCAAAAAAAATGATTTGTCGAGGTCCTCAAAATGACGAGATGACTTCATCATTGGAGTCAAATCTTTTTCCACCAAGCCATTTCTTCAGGTTTGGGAACAAGAAGTAGTCGCTCGGAGCCAAATCTGGAGAATAGGGTGGATGAGGGAGCAATTCATAGCCCAATTCATGGATTTTTGCCATGGCAATTGCACATGTGTGCACCCTTGCATTGTCTTGGTGGAAAAGAACTTTTTTCTTGGCCAAATGAGGTCGTTTTTTTTTCAAATCGTCATTGAATCGGTCCAATAAGTTGGCATAATATTCCCCATTGATTGTTCTTCCCTTTTGAAGGTAGTCAATGTGGATTATCCCGCGTGCATCCCAAAAAACAGTCGCCATAACTTTATTAGCTGACAAACCCACCTTGGCCTTCTTTGGCGCCGATTCACCCTTAGAAACCCACTGTTTTGACTGTTGTTTGTTCTCTGGTGTGTTGTGATGGATCCATGTTTCGTCCACGGTTACAAAACGGCGCAAAAACTCCTCCATATTGCGATTAAACAACGCCAAACCTTCCTGTGAAGTTGTTACACGATTGCGTTTGTGGTCGACTGTGAGCAAACGCGGCACCCATCTTGCGGAAAGCTTTCTCATGCAAAGTGATCATTCAAAATTGAAACCACTGAGCCATGCGAGATCCCTACGGCTTCCACAATCTCTCGCACTTTCAATCTTCGGTCGGCCAACACCATATCGTGAATTTTTTCGATTGTTTCGGGTGTAGAGACCTCAACTGGGCGTCCAGGAGGTTCGGCATCTTCAGTGCTTGTACGGCCACAACGAAATTCAGTAAACCACTTTTTTACCATTGAAATCGATGGTGCAGAGTCCCCATAGTATTTATCAAGCTTAGCCTTGGTCTCGGTAATGGTTTTTTTTCGCAAGAAATAATGCTTAATAAGCACACGAAATTCACTTTTTTCCATTTTCTCCTCAAATTAGTGAGTAGTCTGATAAAAATAGCTGTCAAACACAAACTAACTGACGCAGCAAGTTTAAATTTTGACAGGAGTCAACTGAAAAATGCCTGTTGACAGGAACAGTGTTGCTGTTTCAGTAAAGAGGTCAGAAATTCAAAAATGCACGGACTTATTGACCCACCCTCGTATCATTATTTTTAGAGTATAGCTAAAAAATGTAGCTCAACTCAATGCTAAGCCTGTGGAAAACATACCGGATTTTCCAAAGTACCATATTTTATTGCTCCTTAACTGCTGATAACAGTTTTGGCTGTCATTTGAAGTGAGTTATAGACTTAACAAAACTTAAAAGGTCAGGTGTCTCCTAATTGTATATTAATAAAATGGCTAGAAATAAATACAGTGGTGTGGTTAAAAATCAGTTGGTAGCGGATGTTAGGGCAGGGCTAAAACAAAAATCTATAGACAAAAAGTATAAAATGCCATAATCGACAGTGTGTAACATTATAAAAAAGTTTCAGATGCAAAACCGGTCGAAACCATTCACTGTGGAGGACGTCCCAAAAAAACTATCTACACTCCGAACCGATCGCAAATTAAGAAAATGATTCTTAACGATCCTTTCTTGCCTTCAAGAAAGATTGTTAGTGAGCTCAATCTTTCAATTGAAGCAAGCACCGTATGCGGGCGTATAAGAGAAGCTGGTTTTCGTTCTTTTCGATCAGCGAAAAAGCCTCTACTTACTGCTAAGCATAGACAAGAAAAGTACCATTTTGTGCCTCTAGTAAGTCTTTGATTACTTTGATAACGCTAATCTTTTCCTAGACTGTAACTCGCAAGAAACTATTTGAATTGGTCAGCAACGAAGTGGAAAACCCTTTAGCGACGAGAGTAAGTTCAACTTGATTTCTTCCGATGGAAGTATTCGAAAGAAGGGGACACGTCTTCAGCCAATACATGTTATTAATGGTATTCTTGATCGCTTTCAGTATAGGGATGTACTGGAATTCTTAACTGCTACCATACGCTGTAGAAGAGATGCCACTGCGTTGGGTTTATCAATGTGATAATAACCCAAAACATTCATCAAAGCTGATTGAGGAGAGTTTTGCGCAGAAAAATGTTGATGTGTTGGAATGGCCCTCTCAATCGCCCGATCCAAACCCTATCGAGAACTTGTGGGCCATTTTAAAAAGACGGGAAGGGTCTAAGAAGCGCACATCCATAAACGCACTTATGACGTCACTAAAGAATGAATGGGCGAACATTTCAAAAGAAATTTTTGAGAATCTAGTGTCGTCCATTCCGCGTTCAGTTAAGTTTTTTTTTTGTATAATAAAACATATATATACAATAAGTTTTCTTAAATTGACAACAGATTTTACTTAGGTTCTTTCTATTCCCTAAAATTCACCAAAGAAAATGTTCGATAAAAATCCGGTATGTTTTGCAAAACACTGTACATAATCACTACAAAACTCATAGAAGCAGCAACAAAAGTGACGAGCTCAAGCAGCAGCATTGTATTAATTGTGGTTCGACCCAAGGAAGAAACCAAATGTTTTAAATTCAATGACATCGGGCATAGCTATGTCCAGAAATTACCCAGGGATGAGAAGAATGCTAATGTGGTTGTAAATCCAACCTGTGCTAAGCAGATGAAAATAAGCAATGAAAACGTTTTGTGCTTAATCGACACCGGAGCTGACGTCTCACTGATGCGCAAGTCCAAGTTTGAAGAAGCATTTGGTGCAGAGAAGTTTTATCAAGTTGTATGGGTTTGGCAATGTCGCCACTATTGTACTAGGTGAGTTTGTAGCGCAAGTCGAAGTCGATGGGCTGTGCACACAAGATATACTATTCCTCGTTGTCCCAGATGGCGATATTAATGTTGACAAAATCGTGGGCTACGATTTCTTAAAGAAGATCTTGCTTAACATTGATGGCTACAGTTTTACACTTGCAGGAGAAGATGCACGCATAGAAGACGCGGCATACAATTTTTAAAATGTGGTAAATCATAAAGTTGATATCGATGTAGCACCCCAAAACAAAACACCAGTTATGGAGTTGATTGATAACTATAACTACATGTTCAATCAAACTGTCCTATCAAGTTAAACATTGTGCCTATGAGTAACAACATCCCCCAACAGACTGTCAGTATCCGAACGGGAAGTGGTAAGGAAGCAGGTAGAAGAATGGTTACCGACTGACAGCAGGGTATTGTACGCGAGTCGTGTTCCGATTTTGCAAGCAAAGTTGTACTAGCGGTGAAGAAGGATGGCAGCTACAGATTATTGTGTAGATTTCCGTAAGTTGAATTCGTGATGGTAAAAGACAGATGTTGAGGAAGTACTCGAGAGAATGCAGAGCGCTAGATATTTTACTATGTTAGACCTCAAAAATGGGTTTTTCCATGTGGAAATTGAGGAGCAAAGTCGAGAATATACAGCGTTTGTGAAGAAGGAGGGACTGTTTGAATTTAGCGCCATGTGGTTTTTGTGACTCGCCGGCAGTCTTTCTCCTCTTCATCAGCTATGTCTTTCAACAAATGGTAAACGATGGAATAATGGAAATATACGTCGAGGACTTTGTCATTTTCGGATGTATAGCTCGTAATTATTTTCAGAACATGCATTAAAGAGGGCGCAGTAGTTTGGAAATAAAGTGGTCAAAATGCCAGTTTCTCAAGAAAAGAATAGCCTTTTTAGGATACGAAGTGGAAGACGGCCGTATCTGGCCTGGTCAAGAAAAAATCTGAGCAGTCAAAACCTTTCCGTTACCTCCTAGAAATATCCAGGGTGTGCAATTGTGCAGGCATATCTTGGATTGACTGGATATTTCAGACGGCTTATAGAAGATTATGCCACGCTAGCCAAACCGTTGACGCACTTGCAAGAACAAGCGAATAAGAAGTTAAAGACTACGCTTGCTCAAGAGCCGACTTTGAAGAACTTTAAGCAAAATACAAGAACACAGCTGCACGTTAACATATCTAAAGATGGCTTTGAGGCAATGCTTTTACAACAGCACGACAACGAGTGGCACCCGATTTGTTATTGGTTTAAGAAAACGTCGCGGCAAGAAGCGACGACCTGGTTTTTTTTGGAGGTAAAAGGAGCATACTTGGCTACGAAAAATTTGCGTCATTATTTGATGGGCGTCGAGTTTGACCTTGTTACCGATTGCGCAGCTTTCAAGCAAACAGCCGCAAAAAAAGATGTTCCCAGAGAAGTGGTACAATGATTGATGGACTTCGCATTCAAGGTAGAGCGTCGGGCTGGAAGCGCAATGAGACACGTAGACAGCTTATGTCGCTTTCCGGTCATGATAGTTACGTCAGAGGTGCATGCTCAAATCCTGTGAGCCCAGCAAGAGATGAGCAATTGGCAGCAGTTGCGCAAATCTTAAAGCAGAAATAGTATGAAGATTGCAAAAATGAAAGTTGATTTATAAACAAGTTAACGGGCAAGACTTATCGACAGTACCGAGGGGCATGGCGGAAGAAATTATAAAAATTTCTCACAACTTCGGTCATATGGGAGTGCAAACCCAATGGGCAGGACTACCATGTACCACATCTGGGGAAAAAGGTAAACCAGGTTATTGCAAACTGTATCCAATGCATCACGCACAGCAGGAAGCTGGGTAAGCAGGCAGGTTATCTTCAATGCATTGACAAGGGACACACACCACTTTCAACACTACACGTCGATCATCTGGGCACGTGTAATCCAACGTCCGAAAACTACTACTCACCATAGCCGATGGATTTTCCAAATATGCGTGATTGTACCCTACAAGGTCTACAGACGTTCAAGAAGTTATCAGACATATGAAATCCTAGGTCACAATCTTCGGCAATCCGCAGCGCATCAACGACAAAGGCGGAATATTTACAACGAAATCGTTTGAAGATTTCTGCGTAAGTCACAACATCGAACACATCAAACCAACAACAGGCGTACCTAGGGGTAATGGACAGATTGAGAGGGTTAACAGAGTCATTATTTCCGTTTTTGTCAAAGATTTCAGCAGCAGAGCCATGGAAGTGGTATAAATACACGTCACAGGTGCAACGAACGATCAATGCAAACGTTCACTCGTCTACGAAGTTCACGCCATTCGAAGTCATGCTTGGGGTAAAAATTCGAAACGAGCCAGACATCGAACTGTTGAAAATCCTACAAGGTGGGTCTTCAAGAGGAACGCAACAAAATCCGTGCAAAAGTCAGAAAGAATATTCAGTAGCCACAAGAGATTTCTAAAACCAACTATGACAAGAAGCGGAAGGGGCAACAAGGTTATCAGTTGTCTGATCTAATAGCAATCAAAGTCACGCAATTTGTAACCGACAAGAAGTTAGCCAACAAATACATGAAATAACTAAGGTAAAGCGTGAGTTGAGAAAAACTGCTTATTCACCTGATATGTCCAAGCTAGTGCCGTCAACCTGTTTTGGCTTTATGCACAGAGTCCATATCTTGATTTTCTCCAGACTTGGTACTAAATAATAAGATCAATTGGATTTATCTTTTCTAGAGGATGCATTTCGTTTTCCAAAATAGGAGCTTTGAACCTCTTTGGTTTATCAAGCCGGAGTAGCAGTGGTTTTCTAGAGTAAGTCTTCATCGAATGTCCACTGGGTTTATGTTGCTGTCAACAGTGGCGTTGTCCTTCTTCTTCTTCTGCGTCTTTGTATGCGGACAACATCTTTGGTTCCCATTTATTTAAACAGTAACTCGTTAGGCTTGTTTTTGATTCTGTGGAACCCCTCCGAGAGGGATCGACTATATCGATGTCGTCTGCGTATCCCAGCAGCTGGACAGATTTGTAAACAAAAAAACTTGGTACCCATTTGCAATAAGTCAGAGAAACTGTTTTTTCACTGTGGATGTCATGGTGTGTGTTTCAGTAACATTTTTAGTTGGGTTGGCTTTGGTGGGATTCCGAATTTGACAATTTGACTATCGACCTCAAGACAATTAACACCGATCCGATAAAATTATTGTATTACTCAAATATCTTCTATGCTGAGAAGGCACCAACATTTTTTTTAATCATCCATTCTGACTAATTTCGAAGGCCTAATGAACTATTCAAACAATTTCCGCAAACATCCCACTCACGCACCCATAAATACACTCAAAAATCATTATTTGCATTTGGTCCTTCCTCGTTCTCTACATCAGGAGATAATTTTCTTCTAAATATAAACCATGAGTTCATTTTCTACTGAAAAACATCTCCCCACTTAAGTGCTTTCGAAATACTTTTCCAAAGTTGATATCTCCCGAAATTGCCAGCCAATTAATAAAAAAACAAAACTAAATATCTAATCTTTGACATCATATCAATTAAATGTTGTTGTCGTGTTCACAATAAAAATTCCAAAAGCTATTTCCTAAAAACGTTGCCCTCTTTGATAGGCAGTCATTCAAAATGACCGTGTCGGCAATTCTAATTCGCGTCCACTCCGCCACCAGACCCAGCAGCAGCCCAGTCAAATTCACCCTGGACTTCCTCTTCAAAGAGTAAAGGTGGGGCGGCACTTAGCTAAGGGTGGTTGCTTTTGCTTTTTCCTTTTTATATCCATCACTAACCTTTCCACCCACACTTCAAATTGCCCTGACTAATGAACACACCCTACCTTCCTGGCACCGACGAAAATTGTGTGCCATTCTGCCTCTCCATGAAATCGTATCAATTTACGACAAAAAAGGAAACCACCCTTGCAACTGCCAGTCATTAGACTACCGGGACCATACCTCCATGCCATGCCATGCCATGCCACCCTTAAAGTTGATCTTTTTCTGCAGTTTCGTTGCCACCGAAAATTATACAAACGTGACAGGGATCATTGGTTTTTTGCACGCAACAAAGTACGAGTATTCGTACCAGCACCGTGTGTTAATGACGGTATCCAACCCTTCTGCCAACCCTTCTGCCAACCCTTCTGCCAACCCTTAACATGATTGATGTTTACTGTAGTTGAAAGGCCCATTAACGTTCAAACGCACTCCATTCATTCGTTCATTCGGGCTTAAATTATTCACCTCTGGAGTGCAGTTTACAAGGTCTCTCCAACTATTAGCAGGTCTGCGTTTTAGCTAATTACAAACAAGTACGTAGTGCCACCCTGTGTACTTACTTATTTACATACAAACATGCTCTTCGATGGTGCTCCATTCGACAGTGCATTTACGAGTAGGCTTATGATTTCATTTCACTATCCAATGTACAGATAGAGATACTCGTACACAACTCCTGCAGTGGGTCTGTCCCTTGGCTATTCAGTAAATTAATCGAAATACGTAAATTACTCGTAGCTATGTCCACGGTTCCGGGTTCGAGTTTGAGTTAATATTCACAACGGAGTGGGGTGCTACACAGTTCGGCTAATTAAATTGCAAGCAACCTCATTTCAAACTTTAGTCGATGACGTCTGGGAACTGCAAAAAAGACAGCCAGTAACCAGTCCCCCTGTCCAAGCCAGAGAAAGGATTGCCTTAACTTAATGTATCTGTATTTGTTTCTGTTTCACTATCGGTATCTGTATCCCCAGAATGGCAATGGTGTAGCCATATCGAGAAATTAATTTACTAAAAGAAGTTAATCGTTTGGGGAAAATTCAATTTGTGCTGCTGTTGCTACTCGTATAGCCGTGCTGGGCTATAACACTGGCTTCCAGTCTTATTATTTTTGACCAGGAAAAGGGTTTAGCGTGGTCGACCTCAGAAATGAATTATTCAGCTGAGTAGGCAGTAATGCTTTTAGATAATCATACACCCCAATATACATCTACGGATGCTAATTAAACGATAAAGGTAGTGTCAGTCAGTTGGTATTAAGGATGCCTGCCGGCTGACGGCCGACAGCCGACATTTAGGCTAAGGGTGTGTCGAGGGATGATATTCTCTTAAATAGCTTCGAGTACATTAAGCCATCTCTTTTTGATGAATAAACCAAAATGAGCAAAGTGTGTGCGTTTGCTGAATTTTTACCGTTACTACTCTCACACTTGATGACGTTTTAGGGAAGATAAGCGTCACTTGCAGCACTAAATCAGATCTCTATGTGTGTGACCGTGGTAATAATTTATGACCAGTAATTAGGTAGCGAATTAATAAGACTTCCTTCGCAGTGTACGCATCGTCACTTGGGAGATGTAACACTACGAACTCACAACAAACACACGTGTGCATATTTATGTTCATTGGCAAGAGTTTCGACAGTTATTTGTCTTTATTGCCCGTCAGATTACTGAGATATTTATGTAATGGAACCTAAGTGTTGAGGGATTTAAGCCAAGATGACACTATGATATATATTGGCGCATATTCTGAGTTTGGGTGTTGCGACAAAATTCTAATTCAGGGTTTAATGAATATTCAGAATGCGTGTACATCTTTGTCTGTTTTCGGTTGCCGTTTACCATCTATTTTATTCTTTTGGTAAATTGATGAGCCAACTTTTTGGTGGGTAAGCGTAGACTATGATTGTTGTCACAATTTCAGTACGCCGCTGAAATTACCCTAATGCCGATTGCGGAAAAGATAATGTAACGAATAACAGAAAAAATATGCATGCTGTGCGGACGAAAAGCTATGTAAGCCATAGGGCCTTCAGGGATTTCGTAGGTTTTTACAGTTGGAGTCTCGCAACCTCATCCATTCTTATAGGCGCTGCTAGTAATGTAGCTAATGGGGCGAGTTTCCTTCGGTGATCACCCAAGAATAGGTTGAATAGAGTTGACTTTGCTGAGCATTCCTGTTATGAATTCATGTATCATGCTAATAATTCGTTCGATGAGGGTCAATACAGAAAAGAGGAAAAGTTCAACGATTTTGTTTTTGTGAGTTAATATTCTGTTGCCTGAGTTTCCAGTGCTCTCCCAGCTGAAACAACAGCTCTCTCAATAGAATTAAATAACCCCGATTGCAAAGTAGTCAAACCATTCGGAATGCTCCGCCTTCATCCAATTAGCGTTCTTTCTGGCTTATCAGAGGTTTTAGAAATCATTATTAAGAGTCAGCTGCAAGTACATCTTGACACCCAAAATTTAATAATCTGCATATAGAGCAGGCCATAGCTGCGCCACTCCATTCATAAAAATAGTTGACGACATCCGTTTGAGCTTTGATAGGACCAAAACAACCCTACTTAGTCCTTTACACTTTTCAAAAGATTTTGATTCTGTGAATCAGCGCAAACTTTGACGGAAACTTTATTCTAGGTTCGGTTTAGATATGAGAGCCGTTGAACTAGTTTGGAACTATCTCAGGGAAAGATTTCAGCAAGTTTCCTTAACCCTTTCCTAAATCAATTTTTTTTAGATTTTTATTAGACTTCTAATTACATTTTCCAAAAGCTAGACTTTTTGCTATCGCCAAGATTTATCTACTAACCAATCAACGCCGCACACTGGGACCAAAGTAATGCTAAAATACCCAAAACTAATAAAATATTGTTTTATGTATTAAAATGAAAGAAAAATGTGTGAACATATACCACCTTGATCATACCTTATATACCTTCCTTGATTCCGGAATTTATTCAGAAAATTAAAAATACAAGTTTATTCATCTAAATCTATATTGTCCCCTTCAAAGTAATCCCCATCGACTGCAACACACTTATGTCAGCGCTTGATCCAATACCCGAAACATTTTTTATATCCGGTTTTCGGTATGTCCACCAGTGCTTCCTGCGATTTTTCCATTATTTCCTCTCGGCTGCTGAAACGCGTTCCCCGTAGTGGTTTTTTAACTCGATTGAACAGAAAGAAGTCACAGGGAGCCATATCAGGTGAATTCGGTGGATGTTGGATGGTATTTGTTGCATGATGGCACTGTGCGACGGTGCGTTATTATGGTGCAAAATCCACGAGTTTTCTGCCCACAATTCTGGTCTCTTTCGGCGAATTGCTTCACGCAAACGTCTCATAACGCCCAAATAATACTCTTTGTTTACTGTCTGGCCTTCTGGCAAAAATTCATGACGCACTACATCATTGTAATCGATGAAAACCGTGAGCATTGCCTTCTTTTTTGACTGAAAACGACGTGTTTTTTTTTGGTCTCGGCTCATTTGGTGAACGCCATTCACTTGTCTGATGTCTGGATTGCGTGTCGTACTCATAAACCCACGTCTTATCTCCAGTAATGATCCTTTTGATTAATGTGGGATCGGATTCAGCCTCGCAAATCATCTCTTTTGCGGCGTCAACACGGTCTCTTTTTTGCATGAAATTGAGGTCTTTTGGCACCAACATTGCTGCTACACGACGGAATCCCAAATTATTACCCAAAATGTCTTGGACGGATCCATAGGCAATGTTCAAGTCCTCCGCTATCTCTCTGATGGTTAATGTGCGGTTATTGACCAACATTTCTTTTACTTTATCAATGTTTTCGTCGGTTTTCGATGTCGATGGTCTGACACTACGTTCATCATCTTCGATTGACTCACGACCACTTTTGAACCGCTCGTGCCACTGGTAAACTACCGTTTTCTTTAGAGAATCGTTGCCGAAACACTTTTCCAACATTTCCAACGTTCGCGCACCATTAAATCCGTTTTTTACGTAAAATTTAATACGAGTACAAGTTCGTTGTTGCAAATTTAAATCCATTTCTAAAATCGTAAAAAATCGCAATCGCAATCGATATCACGTAACTTTTGCAAATGTCAGGAATATCAGCAACAGATTTACCAACTTAATAAAAAAAACACAACTCAAATTGGATTAATGTGAGCGCCACACGGTGGTGTCCCCCGGGAACGTTTTGATCAAGGTGGTATTATATGTATTTTATATTTCAGGTTCAAACATGTTAAAGACTTCACGATCAAACATTTTTTTGTCGTTTATTGGTTATTTTTGCAATAGGCTGATGAATGGGTCCGATTAAATCATAAATAAAAAAGAGGGTTCATAATATCAGTGATGTTGTCAGTTGGTGAAAAATTCTCTGTAGGATTTGAAGTCTTTATTGCGGGCTTCTTCACTTAACATGCCGATAGGTAATAAGACCTCTCGAACTATAAAAGATCCATGAATAAGTATCTTGTGAAGATTTAGTGTCATAGGCATCCAAGGATATAGCTTCCAATACAAGCAAGCCGTCTAAAAACAATACTGTTCAAGTTTTTCTGAATTTAGCTTGAAATGGCTTGAAGGATTATGTAAATTCTTCTAATGAGTTCTGGATCGATATTTGTTATATGAGAAGAAACAATGTGGTTTTGGAAACATTTTCAAGCTTCATTGCCGTTATTAGAGTTTCAAAAGCCCGGCTTTGGTTTGTCTATATTTAATGAAAATTGGTTCTTAAATTGTTCTTGAATATTCTTCTTTGTTTTCTCAACTAAGCCTTTATTTTCTTTTGATAAGCGCCAAGTGAGTGTTGGTAATTTATAGCTCAAGACTTAAACAGTCTTATCCAGGCATGTAATACAGAAATACCGAAACATAATTGGTTTTGATACGTCTCTGGCAAATGCTTTCGAGATCATTAAAATCTTTGGATGTGGCGTCGCATAAGTAACATTTCAAACTAGATTTTGTTTCAGAAAGTGCGTTACATATCTTTCCATCTACCATAGTAAACATAGTTTTATGTGTAACAAAAAAATGTTGACCATCTACAGTTATTTCTGTTGGTGTCAGCGCTCCTATTTGACGGTCTACACTTTCTTTTTTGGTCATTGTTAATTCAGCTGTTTCTTTTTGGTAATCAAAACTTATCGGCCGATAAAATCTTGTGGAAGACGGTTTGGGGTTTTGCTACAAAACTAAATTTTCTCCATTTGTTACATTACGTATAAAAAGACAAGCCGAAAACATATACTTATTATCTGCCACTTCAGACAAGAATTTCTATTTATATTGAATATGACTCGAACTGCCATCAAATCCCCATTTAGAAAATAAGACAATCTTATTAGACCTATCAGTGAGTTTTGACTAAATCACTGTTTTTTGGCTTTGCAACAAGCGCATAGCTGTGTGGTCTAAAAGTGGTATTTCGGCTTTAGATTCTGTGGCATGAAGGTCTTTAGGATACGAGTTACGTTTTTCTTATTGCTCTAAGGCCTACCGCCTTTCTTAACCGCCTAACCATGAATTTTCGTTTGATAAAAGTCTCTCATGATGCCTTCCATGCTTCCATTTCGATTTTCATTAGCTTTGAGGTTTCACAGCTCCTTTGATAAAATGTTCCTGTTTGCTGCTGAACAATTCATTTTTGGGCCAAAAACTCAATTGTATCATTGAACTTGCACTCGAAAGTTTTTGTATTGCTCTTGCAGAACACTTCGAATACCGTTTTTCTATTAATCTTCAATATTACGTCAGATTCGGGAATAAAATCCGAAAAACAAAATCCGAAAACTTACGTAAGACATGCACGAGAAAAAAATTGTTTACAAAAAAATTCGTGCAACAGCATTTCACTTTTGACTGCATATCAGTATATTTTTGCATCAAGTAGCATAAACACTTTTAAAAGCCTGCAAAAGGCTTTATTTTAAAATAAACTGTTTATTTCAATCTTCAATATATCCCGTTTTAGGTCCAACATATTTTCTAAAAACTGTATAAATCATTCCTCTTACCACACTCAAAAAAATTATACAACTTTGAACACGTTGATTACACACAGTAGTTGATACTAAGATGATGTAGTACTTACGAAATGAAGTAAGAGAACCTATAATAACGGAAGAATTAAATAAAATTGATAACAGTTTTGATTTTAAATTTTGAGTTTTGGGCATTCTTCCTATACAGGCGACCCCAGTGTGCGCCGTGGTACTCTGAAAGACAGTTGTTTTTGTCATTTAAACACAAAAAAACATCACAATGCGAGCAGTTTTGCATGAGGCTTTTACTGTGGGTGGCCGTGACTGAAGTGATAGTGTATTGGCTTCCTCATTAAACGGTTTGGGTTTTAATACCAGCCGCGCCCGAGAACCATTCTTTTTTTCAGGCAACTAAAATCACTTAAGATGAGTGGTTAACTCGAATACAACAAGTCCAATTACGCTAGTAATTTGGTCTTCCCATTACATGTTGGATGTTTAACACATGCTTTGGCATCAGAAGTGTAGTCATACCCACTTAAGTGATAAGTTCTTTAGAAAAAAAAAACATGTTTTTCATCCTGCAGACTTCACGTCTTCCCCTGCTTTTGTCGGAGCGAGGGCAATGAATCCCTCTGTTTCCCATCCTTATGTCTTTGAGGGTAGAGATCCCTAACTTACGTCGCTTTGGCACACTTGGGCTTGGAACATTCGCTTTTAATGATCTTTTTTTTTGAGAATCTGATAGGCCTTTCTTCGACATAACTCTTTTAGTGGCATTTTCTCCATTATTAAGTAGTTCATGCACAATATAGACATTTACAAATACCAGAATAATCTGTGTTACCACTTTGGATACTTTCTATCTAAGCAATACAAAGCTCTTAACCGATCTGCGGTATCCACCCCTCCCATGAATTGGTTGTAATCTTTCACAACCATGGGACAGGAAACTGAAGATCTCGTGCCATGTTTTTTTTCACGGAACCTTCCCATGGAAATTAGAGACAAAATGCATAACCTTGTTGTCTTTCCACTTCCAAAGCTAAATATGTAAATTCGCAAACCTTTAATCATAATTTCCTCTGTTCAAATTGTTATCAGCTTGCATGTTGTTAGGCAGTCCCATTCAGTTACTTCTGATTGCTTCACAGCCAAAGGGAGCTTTGTCAATTTCTCCAGTTAGGGAACAGGTGGGAAAACCTTGTCAAACTATATGACTTTGTATTCGCGACAATTATTTTCCATCAGTTCCAATACAACTCTTTCTCCAAGTGAATATCCAAGTGTTCATCTTTGACTAGATAAATTATAAACTTCTTTATCAAACCTCATAAACTTTTTATAGGTTTCGTCGGATGATATTGTTTCAGACCCGATCTGCCCTTGAATTTACCATCGACTCATCAGTACTCATTTCTTTGCTTTGCTTTGATAATTTTCCCGAAATGTTCGGTTCAGCTCTTCCTGCAGTGGCCTTATCTTGAACAACTTATCTTTACAGTTCCGGGGCATCATGGGATTATCATTGTCTTTTCCTGGTCATCGTTTTGCATATAAGAGCGTTGTTTAAATCTGGCGCCGAAGAGCAGTGGTCAGTCCTAGATGGTCTCGAATTGCAGCCCATATAAGGCAATCAACTCTGCTTTCTTCAAATTTAGTATTTTATTTTTTGTGGTATGTACAGGTTGCTTTGACTCACGATGCTCTCTAATATGGAATCAATAGTAAAAATATGGAAAAGTCAGTCTGGTAGCTACCAAAATGTCTGGCATTAAGCAGCAAAATTCACATCAAGGCTTAGTGAAGAAAAAGTGGCTGTGGCTGTGGCTGTGGCTGTGGCTGTGGCTGTGGCTGTGGCTGTGGCTGTGGCTGTGGCTGTGGCTGTGGCTGTGGCTGTGGCTGTGGCTGTGGCTGTGGCTGTGGCTGTGGCTGTGGCTATGGCTGTGGCTGTGGCCGTGCCTGTTACCTACTGAGGGTTCAATGATTGTTCTATTTCTTCTTCCAAAGTCGGCAGCTGGTTGAGCTCTCTTTCCAGTGCTTCTTCGAGAATTTCATTGAAGTCCCTAAAGGATTGTGGTTGAAGGTCTTCTTGATTCTCGTCATCGGACATGTTTCTACCATACTAGGACTTTGTAAAGGCATTCCAGAAGGTTCAATCCTTGGGCCTCTGCTCTTCGTTTTCCTACTGATGTACAAATATAAATGGTCTTTCATTAAGCGCTTCCTATCTTTAAACTTAAATAAAACAAAGGGTGTGCGAGATATCATCGAAATTTTTTATTCCCTTGAAAGGCCATTATGTATGGAATATAACATCGTTCAAATGTCTGCCGCGGCCTCTCTGGGTGACGCGCATTCGAAATGTCCAATTTCCCATGACTCTGGCGCATAAATCAGTCTGAATTTGACCGATGGCATGGGTTATGTTGGCTTTGAGGGCCGCTGTGGTTGGTGGCTTATTCGCATAGACCTGTGGCTCCAGAAGACCCCACAAGAAAAGTCTAACGGTGTCAAATCGCACGATCTCGATGGCCAGTTCACATTACCTCCACGTGAGATGACCATGCCCTCGAATCGCCCGTGCAGAATTCCCAATGTGGCGTGAGCCACACAGTAACGCCGTCCTGTTGAAACCACATGTCGATAGTGTTGTATCATCCAATTCTCAAAGAAATATGGTCCGATGACGCCGCCAGCCCAAAATCCACACCAAACAGTGATTTTTTCCGGATGAATTGAACGCTCTTGGATCTCATGTGGATTGGTATCGTCCCAAATTCAACAATTTTGTTTGTTGACGAATCCACTCATCCAGAAATAGGCCTCATCGCTGAACATGATTTTTCGATGAAATTAGGGTCAGTTTCCAAGTGCCCCAGAGCCCATTCAGCGAACACACGTCGTTGTCTATGGTCGTTTACGTTTAGCTCCTGGGTCAGTTGAATTTTATACATTCCCAAGTCACGACGCAAATTTCGCCAAGTTGCGGTTTGCGATAGGCCGAGTTCTTGTACGGTTTTTGGTTTATTGTTTACTGAATCAGTGGACGCAAATTTTGTACACCACACTGTGAATAGTCCTCTCGGTAGGACGATTATGGCGACCGTAAAATGGGCGAAGAGCGCGGAATTTTGCCCGAACAGAACATCCATTTTGATAAAACAATATTATGATTTGCACATTTTGTTGAACGCTATGTCCGTCCATGGTGATTTGGTAAAACAGACTGAATAAATGACTGCCAATTTGACAGATGTAGCTTCAACAATATGGCGGCTATCAAATGTGAAAGTTCAGAAGTCCCTATTGGAGGAACCGGTACTTATCGACTTCGCTATCACAAATCGGGAATTGTGTCAGCAAATTGAATGAGAACTTAAAGGCAATAAATCTCTGGGCAAACGCGAATGGTCTTCCATCTAATCCCAAAAAGTCCCTATGCTTACGGATAGGCAAGAACATTGGGATTGGTGACGAATACCATGATGTTTACTTATTTAGAGAGAAGATTCCTTTCTCTGAAGCGGTAAAAAATCGTGGATCTATTTTAAACAACCGTCTTACAGCCTGTGACCACAGGTGGTTTTAACTTGAAAGAAATATTTATATAGCGTTGTGGTGGACTTCTGCTTGCTATACTACAATAAGTATTCGGCAAAAACTGGTTAAAGCGCAAGTAAGTTACTGCTGTGTAGCATACAGTTTTGTTGATTCGCTGTCTTTTCGAAAATTAGAATTTGCATTCAAGGTTATGACTAGACATGTTTTCTATTTATAAAAGTTTGATCATATCTACACGTTCAGATGGCTAATTGCAAATGTAGTAACCTATCTGAAACCCATTTATAATACTTTCAGGAATATACTGCAATTTCCTAGGCCTTTCAGGACTAATACTTTAATTCTTCCTTATCATAAATACTTAGAAAGTAGCCGTTTGGTCTTTGTTCACGCTGTTAGGCTTTGGTACTTCCCTGTCGGTATTTTGGGTATTCCCTCTTAAACCATTTGAAAACTCTGTGATATAAATACTGATTAGAGAAGTTTATTCAAAGCTTGGTGTTTTCTAAATATTCCTGCTGTTTTTGTTTTTATATTTCATATTATTATATTTTTATTTTTATTTTCTTTTTTGTTTTTAGCTTTATAATTTTATGGGAGTATCTTGAAATATACAATTGCAAAAAAGCCTAGCTCTTAATTGCACGATCCGCTAATTTGAAATAAACTTAAAATTTTAAATTTACAATTAAAGTGGGAGCAGTCCCAAAAGCAGGAAAAACCGAAACTTTATCACTGAAACTGAAGCACCACAGCAAAAGAAACAGTCTCCGAAGAAGGGATTCCACCTATTAATACTTTTAAAATGGAATTAACAGCAGACAACAACAAACTGGATGGTCTAAGGAAAACTATAGTCCTAGACAAAGTTGTATAATGGGAAAAATTAAAGAGGGGTGAAAACATTTTGTAATGTGTTCGCTGCCAAAAATTCGGCACGTCCCGTCGATCTGCGAGATGCAGCCTTCATGCGTGAAGTGTGGAAGGACCGCAAACAGAGGAATGCGCTCTAGGTAGAGATGGAGCAAACACCGCAAACTATGGCGGTTATCTTAAGTTTCAATACATAAAGAGAGTAAATTTGGCTGGCAGCAAAAGGCAGGAATAAAACGTCTACTATTCCTTAGCCAAATACCAGTCTTCACTCCTCAATTTACCTTCACCCGAATGGTGAGCGGTTGAGGAAGCACTGTACAAAAGGCGAAGGTTGCGTCTCAGGCTAAAACACCGGAAGCTATCGTCCGCAATCGACCAAATCTTCACACTACGGCAAACCCTGGAAAAAAACCTAAGAAGTCCAAATCGATACCCACCATGTTTTCATCGATTTATAGAGACGAGCTATATAGAGCCATACCTAGTTTTGGCATCCCTGCTAACTCCTCCCTCTGTGAAAGACGATTGAGAACATTGAGACCTTTGATGTCAAAAAATATTTTAGAGAAGGTGAAGCTCTGTCATGTGACTTCTTTAACATCATAGTTGAAAGAAATGTGCAGACCTCACAAGAAAACACTGTGCACCGATGATATCGACATAATTAGGAGAGTTCAGCGTACTGTCATCGGTGCGCTCGTTGGTATTGAAACGGAAGCTGCCTAAATGGTCTTGCCGGTAGATACGGCGAAACAAAGTATATGCTATCAACAAAAAGGGACATACAACATCGACAAATTATGCAGAACGTCGCAATCGATAGCTATAATTTCCAGATAGTAAGGGCCGTTCTCTATCACGGCTTTGCTACGAATTCTATCAATAACGCCTTAGCAAAAATAAAACGAAGAATCACCCTTGCCAATCGCTATGTCTTTGGGCTAAGAAGGCAATTGCGCAGTAAGTAAATAGTAAAACTAAGAAGATACAGAGTAAGACGTTGATTATACCAATATTACTTTATGGCACCGAAGAAATCGAATGAAGATATCCTCAGCCGTTTCGAGAGAAAAATCCTTCGAAAAATATTCTGTCCTATTTGCGTCGACGGGCTTAGGAGGAGAAGATTTAACGACGAACTATACGAGCTGTACAGCGGCATCGACCTAGTCAGGAAATTACGCACCAGTCGCCTGAAATGGCTAGGATATGTTGAGCGAATGTACACGAAGGCTTAGGCCCGCAGAGTCTAACACGGAGCGGCAACGCATAGAGGAAGACGCGCACAAGTAGAAGGGTGCCTGAACCATACAACAGCCATACAACAGATCCTTTTTCTCTTTTAGAAACAAATTGGTCTTCAAATTATAAACGTGTTACAATCAGAATTTTTATTTGTTAATGTCTCCATCTCTCTTCCCTAAAAATGTTCGTTTTGTTTTGGCTTAAAAAAACAAAACGCAGTAAAAGTTAAGCAACATTACTTACGAGCTCGTCGTAGTCACCATTTGTCATAATTTTTAAACTGTTGTGGTTGTGATCTCATGATGCAAAGGTTATTTGCTTTTATTTGCGCTGTACATGCGTTTACACTGTGATTTGCAACGTTATACGAGGACATCGTATCGGGTGACCAGATAGCAATGATAGTTTTTCTAATTCTTATGTTTCCGCAACTGTCAAAGCTACCAATGACATCCAGCTGTCGCAATATTCAGTAGGTTTGCAATATCATCTGGCATCGTTTTACGCTTACCAAACGTGCGGAAATTATTAAAAAATATTCTCAAAATTGCGGCTCCGTAAATACGCAACGTGAATTTCGTTGTGAGGTCGGTCGGCATCATACTCGTAGCTTCAGCTTGCAAGTAATTCGTCGCACTATGGAAAAGTTTGAGCGTGAATACACTCTTTTGGATCTTAAATCACCAACCAGAGATTGGTGTGAAATGGAAAAAATGTTGATTCGGCGCTAATCAGCTGAATTGTGCACCGCCAGAAAGTCAACCCGGCTTATTTTGCAACCGGATTGGGCCGAAGTCCGTATAACATTGGACTGATGCAGGAATTGAAGCCAAACGACCATAGACAATGCCGATGAGGGCGCAGGAAATTTGGCCAAAGAATCATCTTCTCGGACGAAGCCTATTTTTGCCTCAGCGGCTATGTCAACATGCAAAATTGCCGTCATTGGAGCGAACACCAATGCATCCACAAAGATTGACTTTTTGGTGCGGTTTATGACATGGGAGCATCATCTGACCTTATTTCTTTTGAAGCAATTATCGTCGATCGTCTTAGGTATACGTAGAGCGGTGTTAACCGACTTTTTGTTGTCAGAGCTCGACAACATCGATATATCCGAGCTGTGGTTCCAACAACATGGTGCTACATGCCATACAAGCGACTCAAGGCTCTAAGCTGTGAAGAAGAGATTTGGCGACTGGGTCATCTCACTGCGATCGTTCATCAATAGGTAGCCGCCATCATGTGATTTAACACCACCCGATTATTTTCTCTGAGTCTTCGGCAAGTCCTTACTCTACGTTAACCAGCCAAACACTTTGAACGAGCTCGAGGTCAACGAGGTCAACATTCGATACGAGTCATCAAAAATTGTACCGTCAGCTTGAAGCATTGCCAGCGAAGCCGAGGGGCCCATTTGAATGATATGCTATTTAGCACATAATGGCATGAGCGTAGCTCCAAAATATAGCTGGGATCAATTTTACATCTCACACCGTTGTTATCATCACTACAGTAATGTTGCTTTACGAAACTCTTGACGTTGCAGTATTGCATCAAGGAATTTAGCTGACATCTTAATAGAAATTTGAAGGGGAATACTACTGTGGAATTTGTGGTATTTCAGGCTGTCCAAACAAACTGGGTAAAAACTTCTAACTCGAAGGACAAAGATTTTGCCTTGCAACATACAAATCTTACCACCTTTCTGTGTGAATCCCAACATTGTACGAGAATCAATAAAAAAACAAACACCTAAGCTCTGAACTATACGAGTATGAGCTATCGTCTGGATACAGACCAGGAGGCAAAAACCCCTCAACCACAATAGGCCGAGAATAGAATAGAGTATCCTAGGGAAGAGGGCATACGGTTCCAACTCACCCTCGATTCAGAATTTGTTGTTCCTCTTCTTCCAAAAAGCATGAAGCAATGCTGAGATAGCTGTTATCTAGGCTTTTAACCTCCTTAAAATAGATTGTAGCTAGTTTCCTAGCCAATAATTGATTTCCGAAAAAATTTCCCAAACTGTATAGCTTTTGTTGGTTATTCCGGTCGCCACATTCACATCCGTAAACAAGAGATTTGAATTTTCGTTAATGAATTTACATCTATCAATTTTTAATAGGTTTGGATTAAAACTATAAATTTGATTGTAAACCAAATATGGGATGAAATTGCATTCCAAAAATTTTATAGCGTTTTAATTAGCATTATTACTATTTAAGCAGTATAATCTTTGTTAAAAATTAAACTATGAATAAGAGTTAAGTGTCAATATTCGCATCTGATAGTTATCAAAGTTGCTGTGTAGAAATGTCGTGAGCAGAACTATTTGTTATTGAGCTATTAATCTAAATATAGAAATTGAAGAAAAAAATATTTAATATCGAGAAGTACGAGTACCTGTAATGTTGTTTACCATTAATTATGGTCGCAGAATTTATTTTTGTATTTATACGAATCAAAGGGTGCTTACAAAATTTGTGGAAGATAATTCGGAGTGCTTTTTGAAAAGTTACATGTCCATTTTACAACGTTAGTTAGTTAGTTTTATATGACTTTTATTTTCATTTTAAATTCATTACATGCAATTCAAATTATTCTAAGTCAGGGTGAATGATTCGAACTCCAACTTTTTAAAATGCTATAATTTTGTTATTTTTTGATACATTTTATTGTGCCAAAGCAAAAACTGTTGGAAAATACATCAGGTTTCAAATTGTATCAGTAGTTTTCAATATGTATACCTTTGGCGCGAATAATAGCCTTCAGGCGGCCGAAGAAAGCATCGCACGCTGCACGCAAGTGGCTCTGCGGTATTTTGGCCTATTCCCGGCGAAGTGCTTGTTTGAGGTGGTCCAAACTTTGGTATTTTTTAGTGCCAACCTTCGCCTTCAAAATACTCCAGACAGAGAAATCCAACGAATTTGCATCCGGAGAATTTGCAATCCATTGCAATTGTGTCGAAGAAATGAAGTGTGGAACATTGTTTTTTAACCAATCTTGGTTGACGCGCGCTTTGTGAGACCTTGTTGAAATGTTCACGGTCTCCGACCGAAATGATTGTTTGCCCAAGGCTTCAATACTGCCTCTAAGAAGGTTTCACGGTATACGATCGCATTAATTTTGACGCCACGGTCCAAAAATACGCGCGGAGAGCGACCATCGGCGTTTATGGCGGCCCAAACCATCACCATCGGTGCTGCCTGCTTTCTGGTGGCCGTCCGAAGGTGTAAATTTTCGAAGGACCTCTATGGCAAGTAAACTCGATCATTTTGTTTGTTGACATATTGCTCGATAACAAATTGCGACTCATCGGAAAAAACCAAATTCGGCAACTCACCATCTTCGTGCAAGCGTAGCAACTATTTCGCTCTTTCGACTCTAACTTTTTTTTGCTGCGGTATAAGATCGTGTGCTTTTTGGAACTTCAATAGCTTGAGCCCAAGCTCATTTTTCAGTATGTGTTGCATCCGTTCCAACGATATGTTGAGCTCACGAGCCATTTTTATTCCACTTCGACGCGGATTTCGCTCAATTCGAGCCTTCACTTTCCGAACCGTTTTTGCCGATGTTGCTGTTTTTTTATGACCACCTCCATGGCGTTTTGCAACGCTGCCAGTATCACGGTAACGAGCTATGGTTCGAGACACAAATGATTTATTGAGGTGCTGGAGGGCTCTAACGATAGCTACTTGTGGTTTTCCAGCCAAATATAAAGCAATCACGTTTGAATTCCATCGCGGATAAAAATTTGTCAACACAACTGAGACGCAAATTGTTTAAAAGGCTCGTAAATAGTAAAATTATCTGTCATGTGTCAAAATTTGAGCTCACTGTCATGAACGGTTTGGAAATTTCAATATAGCAGTCTGAAGTTGGTTGCAGTTCGAGACATTCAGCGTGTAGATGGTATTTCAGCTTACTGTAACATGCCCTATACTGGGAAGACTGTACATGCATTACAAAACGATCATACATACTTCGACCTACTTTTTCTTATAGGATATAGAGTTGATATAGAGACGTACTCTGCTTCTTATTACACTCTTGAGTACAACTTTTGGCAGTCTATTATCACTCATTGCCATAACTTTTACTATAGGTATAGTCAAAATGTAGTCTCAATGTATCCAGAAACATAGGTGGTGCACCAGTCTCTAGATGCAGCATATAATTAGGCATAGCACTTGGCGCACAAAATTTAAGAAATACCGAAGAAACTTCTCGACTTCAACAAAATATAGAAGAACTGATGCTGCAGTTGACCGAAGAAGTTTCTGCTTCGGGCTATGAGGTATATACTTGTTGTTGATTCAGCGACCCCATACTGCTGAAACTGCTGCTCGTTTGGCTTCTAAATTTTTCTTCATATTTAAGTTTGAAGACATCAAAATTCTTAGGTATTTGTACTCCGATCAACTTTCACCGTTTCTCCTTGATACGCTTTGAGAATATCTGCCACCGCCGCCTCTGAACACCATTACCTTAGATTTATTCAAGTTCACGCTCAGGTTCTAGTATTTACAGTAAACGGTAAGCATATTTGTCATACGCTGCAACCCATCCACGGTGTCGGAAAGGAAGACAGACTCAGCCGCGTACTTAAGAGCCGCAATTTTCATGCTGCCGAACTCGATTCAACCCTTTAAAGCATCTGATGTGTCGTTGATGAACAGGATAAAGAGTAACGCAGTCAAGATACATTCTTGTTTTCCACCCATCGTTGTTGTGAATTCTCCAGATATGGACTCCCCATCCCATACATACGCCACATTTTTGGATGCATTGCTCTTAGAATATTGATTACTTTCGTATGACAAACCAATATTATAAAATTTGTAAATCGGAGCCTCGCGCGAGTCACATATGCAACGCCAGCAACTCTGGTCATTCCCTCGAAACCACCGAGAGCAACAACACTGTTCGCCCCAATTACATCAACTCCAAATGATGACATAGCAAAGAACCCGGACAATGACAAACAGGCAAATATGGGTCAACCTAATTCACCGGTGTCATCAATATCAACATACTATATAAAAAGGGAAGCGGAACCTCCGATAGTAGACCAACACTTCCTTTATAGTTATCGATGATCGCAATGACGCTAAAGACGGCGAATCATCATAGACTTAGACATAAGTAATTTTTGAAACCTTAATCAAAATTTCATCTAAATGAACGAAAGGTCCCCGTTGACTAATAAAGGGAAAAATTTCATTTTTTTTTTCTCTCGCGGGTCAACGTAAAACGACGTAAAACGTTACTCGCGCTATGGTGTCGAAGGCCGTTCGAAAGTCAACGAAAAAGGCAAATAGTTTTTTTATGTTTCAGTTTATATATCTCCGCAATATTAAGTAATACAAATACTTGATCGACTGTCGAGTAATTCTTCCTAACCTGCCTGAAACTCCTACAGCACTTTTTTCTTTTCAACCCGACAGGTATGTCTGTTATATGTCATATAACGGCGGCAAACAACTTGGCAGAGGTGTTCAGGAAAGATATTCCTCTGTGGTTTGTAGGATCGTCATAGTCATTTTTTGTGCAATGGATAGATAATTGGCTTTTTAAAACTTTCTGGAATATTTGCTGATCCAAAGATTCTATTGCATTCCCCTCCAAGCGCAGGCATGAATTCATATGTGCAGTTACTATAGAGCTCGTACGGCACTCTGTCATCTCCGTGGGTCTTTCTCGTTTCTGCTCTATTAATAATTTCTTTGATTTCTTCTAATAAAAATGGGCTGTCTAGGAACTCATCGATAAGCAATGAAGCTGCATATTGGAGTGGTGGTGAGATCTGTGGGGTATTAAGCAGATTGATGAAGTGGCCCCTTAGCTCTGTCGCCTCACGAGGCGATGGTATTTGTTTGTCCATTTATATATTTTACAGCTTTCCAACATTCTGCTGACGATGTGGAACTGTTTACAATATCGATACGTTGTCGTTCAAATGTTATCTTTTTTTCATAACAAATCCGCTTGAAGTTCTTATTTGCTTCGCCATAGAGTGTTTTGAATATGCTGGTATTATATTCCCTAAAAAGTTGTAGTAATTGGAAAGAGTTATTTCTAGCTCTCAGACACTCATAATCAAACCACTTTTGTTTTGGAATGCTTTTTTTTCTTATATGCAAGACCGGAACTGAGGTTTCAATCATACTAATAAGGGCATCGACATTCCGTAAAATATGCGCTGTGTGTAATCGCTCAAGGTCAAAATTTAAATTACTGCGATATATATTTCGCGTTAGGTCATTCCATACTAGTTTTGGTAAAAGTCCTAATTCCCATACATTCCTCTCAAGATACCAAACAATTAATTTCGAATGGCATATGCTCCGAGAAAGTCTCTATTCCTATCCGAAAGTCGCTAAGGAGGAATTTCAATTTCCAGAGATGCAACAGTAGTCAATTCTGAGCATGCTTTTCGATGGATAAATGTGTACTCTCCGCAACAATCGCCTTTACAACTTCCAGTTAGAATATTGCAGTCATATGCATCCGCAAGATCAGGTATCTTTCTACCCTTATGATCACAAATTTCATCTTTGGAATTGCATGTCACCAATGAGCATAAAATTTGTTTTCCTTAAATTCTGTAGTACCTACTTCCTTAAAATTTTCATAATCGCGTTGCCAATAACTGGCGTTCAAATAAATGGGAATTATCTATAAACAGGGCGCTGTTAATCATTCCTACATACATCAAGAACATACGATTCTTCTATTCTTTTAAAACTAACCTCTGCCTAATTAAGACCTTGCCGATAGCCATACAATTCTCCACAACTTCCTCTTCCATTTTACAATGTTCGCTGAGTTGTTCCTATTTTTTAAGCAATTAAACTTTTTTGTTAAAAAGGTAGTGACGACCAATTCCATGATAGTGGTGATTACTATGAATAATTGGGTAATTGATGGCGTACACTCAAAATAATAGATGCTTTCACAAACATCTTTGTAGCGGATCGACTTCATCTTAATCTTCGCAATATCATACTCAGCCAACATTGAGCAAAATGAGTGTACCTGTTGCATTAACGAATTCATGTTACACTTTCGTTGAGACATTGTCCCATTTAATAATCTTTCCTCAAGTGCTGCTTATTGCTCATTTCGACTTACACAACTTCGCCTTTACGTGACTAGCGTACAATGATACTGTCATTGGAAGACTTTTCTTTAAATATTGATATTGTTTGACTACCGAGCAGAGGTATTTATGAGTATATTGACGTTATAAAGCCACAAAACTCCTACAGCTTGTTAATCCAAAGTGGCAATATATTTGACAATTCTACAAGAATGACGATATCGTCAACATAGAAGCGAGCTTTCATAATGTATTAGTTGTCAAGCGCAATTCCATCTGGTAAGTAGGATACCGAATCATGCACGCACAAACTGAACAATAGAGGACTTAGCAGGCAATACTGTTTGTGGTAAACCATTCTGATTATATGTATAAACGTTCTATGGACTTGTACAGCTTCACTGCATAGCGTTTAGAAACAGAATACTTCCCTTCGCGGAGAAATAATTTTGCTATATTAAATGTTGAATAGTTCGTTCTCAAACCAGCCGGTTAAATTTTCTGTTGATTATACAAAAGTAGACAATCGTTGCAGTGAAACACTCTTAAACAATTTTATTAAAGAATTATGAAAGGAAACCCTGTAATATCCTTGGTCGCTTGCATATTCTTTTTTTAAATTGTTTGAGCTAGTGGATGCGAAATATTCATAGATTCCTGTAAGCCGTGCTATTGTAGTTGCATGCTCGATTCATGACTTATGATTCTGCGTGGTTAACCATATCTTAACATTCGTCAACGCTCTCCCAATGGAGAGGAACTACTTCGTAAGGATAGCTAGTAATTATACTACATTCTTCGAGGACGTCTCTTGAGCTCTGCAGCTCGTTTTAAACATCCACTGTTAATGAGAAGATCTCCATCTAATTGTTCTCTGATACCGGACTTACTATTGCACATTTGTCCTGCCTTCTGTGCAGCATTTACAGAGAAAGACTACATGCTCTGCATCTTCCTCTTCGTTTGAACATTCAGGAAAGTGTAAGTCACAGCCCCCTGTTTCCCTTGTTGTTCATGATTCGATGGCGGGAGTCAACCTTTGGTTCCTTCTAGCTTTTGTGAAGCTGTCTGCAATATTGCTGCCCTTTCTTTCTCCTTCATCACTTTGGCCTCCTGCCATTGGAAGGTCGCCTACAGTACACCCATTGTTTCATGTTCGTGAGGATGTCAACGGAGATTATTGGAAGTATTGCCTTGCTAAAATTATTCCCTCCATTGTTTTCTAATTGTCGACCAGGTGGTGTCGTCGCCCATAGCCTGCTTATCGTTTATGCCACTGGTGACTTCTTAAAAAATTGTAGCCTGCTGTCGTTTAATTGTTTTTGATTTTTATCTGCGGCTCCATTTTACAGCGATTCCATGGTTATAATGGCATGTAGTGAAGCCACAGGTTATTTTGCGGTTAGAAATGTTACATCTACACCTACACCACCAACTTGATGGTGATGCAACATTGATCAGGCCTTCTAAGGTTTCAACATTACGGGGGGATTTCTGTTTGCTTAGAATAACGCAAACGTTAGTCCACATGCCAAAAAGTCTGGATTGTTGTTTCTAGTCGTAATGCATAAAATAGCGGTGAGTTCAAAGTATTTCATTGGCTTTACCCAGTCGAGACATGGTTTTCCATAGTGTCCGGGGCTAGGAGGTGGTGTAGGACATAAATCACACAGCACATCATTAAAGACAATGCTGACTCATCTTGTTGCAGAAAGTTCGCACGGGTTCCTATGAACTTTCAGCCACGTATTTTTTTCTTCTGCTCTTGGTCGGGGAGTGCTTATTGCTTATTCGCGGCTAAACTGCATATCTCCATGTCGCTCAGTATCTAACACTTGTGTCATCCATAGTAGCCTGAGCTGAGCTCATTGGAAAAATAACATATCATTGTTTTGAAAACTTTTCAGTACTGTACTTTGGTCTTGTTTAACCAACCAGTAAAGAGGTGAAAAAAACCTCTTGACATATAAAATAAACACACAATTAGTTTTGATTAGGTTGAATTAGGTTCGAAAAGTGACTATGAGGGTAAAAAGTACTTAGACGGCACAAGGTACCGACATCCCCTGAGAACCAATTGAAATCTAAGCTTCTTCGCAGTTCAACAAGTTCCGCCAGTAAATCTGACGAGATAAAATTTGATAAAATCACTCAGCATTCAACCCTTCAAGTTCGATAGCTTAAATTAGTAAGCCGCAACACACTATCAGTGGGTTGCTAGAAGTAAAAATAAAGCCTTTTCGTAGTTGAACACAACGTTAGAAGCCTCCTTAATTTTTGAAGTGAAACCTTTTATCGCTCATTGGGCAGTAATTCCGAACTCCGATGAAACGAAAAAGCGACAGGAAATGATTCGAAGCTCCGAAGAAACGAAAAGGTGAAACAAAGTGGTTCCGAACTCCGATAAAACGAAACCGTAATCCCTTTTCCATCCACTATACGGCATTCAAAACCGTGCGGTAAAATGATACTTGTAAATGACACTAATATTGTCCAACAAGGATAAAGTGCTCGTTGCTTCACGATATTGTATTACTATTTCCGCCAGTAGTGACAGTACAAATATTCCATTTTAAATTCACCGTAACGCCCTTCTCGTTGTGAATGCTAAATATTCGATAAAACGTAAAAGCGCCAGGAAACGGGAGAGAGTAGCAGTTCGGGCAGAATGAGGCATGGGTGAGAAACGAAAAGGCGACAGACTCCGAGTAGGGAACAAAAAGCGAATGGGTGACGGGCATTAACTCGAATGGAATGAGCCAAGAACGGTAAAGTGCCATCGCGGGTGAGTACACAATGTCATCTTCATTGTTACCATTGCCAAACTATCTGCCTACACATAACATGGTATGTTAATTGCACCAAAAGCATCAATATAACAGAACACTTCAGCTTAGCAACAAAATTTGGTTTAGACTGGCTTGGTTTGACTTGGCTTTTATTTGTCAAGACGGAGAAGATAAGTAGCATAGTACAGAATTGCTCCAGTGACTTGGGTTGACCTATGTAGCTTGGGGATAGCAGCGTTAGCAATGCAAGCAAAACAACATGATTGTTAACTGTTAACTATCAATTCTTCATTATATGACATAATGTTTTTTATTATTCTAAGTATTATGCTACGGTTAGGTTAGGTACCAGTGGCTGTTGGAATAAACGAACCCACTTAGGCATATTGGCCCATTGTGATGCTACGTGGATTTGTGATCCTCCTGCTCTAGTGACCAATTTGAGCGTAGAAGACTGTGTCTATATTGTTCAGGACGCTTAAATCATAATGAAAGAAATCTGCTAAATGAAGAGAGCTGGGCATGTACAGAGTAGGTGGGGAATTGTTTCCTCCTCCTCCTCGTCGTCCATACAGCTTCTCCGGAAGTCATTTGTAAAAACATTAAGCCTTCTTCTTGCATACTTGTCTATAAGATAATGTCCAGCGGTGACACTTATGATAGCACTAAGATGTTTCCTATTTAGAAAGATCAAACTCTTGGAGCTATTTATAGTAGATCAAATTTTCGACGGGTTTGTTTGGTCGCTACACATGTAGACCAGAATACAGTTCAGCTAAAGTCTGTGCTTTTGTTAGCATCCAGCTTTAGCATTAATTTGCACGTAGTGATTAGTAACATATACCGATGCTACCCTTCTACGGTAGGATAAGTATAGTAGTGTATAGTATTTTGGCTAGTTCGTCGGTCCTAATTCCCTGGAATGTCTCTCTGCCCCAGCAGCCAAAATATATTAAAGTTGAACTGCTCTGACATCTCCATTTAGATGATCGGCTGTCAAGGGTGGTTTTAGAATTTTGTGAGACTGAGTCCAAGGACTTGATAGCAACTTGACTATTTGAAAACTTGCGGATGACCCTTGCAGATATGACATCTGTCTTCAGCTAGGACAGGACTTCTTTATTCGCCAAAATTTTCGTCTGGAACGTGTTACAGTGATTTGGAAAACGGAAAGAGAGGCTTAGATTAAGCTTATCTGAGTAAACATCGCCACCGACCCCGCCATCAGTCTTGAATCCATCTGTATAGAAATGGATTGGCTTGCCATCCATGAAAGTCTTTGTCAAATAAATATTAGGGTATACTCGTAATGTAACCGACGTTCTCTGGGCGGATTCCTAACGTATTAAGAATATTAACGTGTCTACTCTGTAGTCGAATAGCTGGGTTAGCACCTACTTGTCTGCTGAAAATATCGAAGAATATCCACTTTGCTTAGTTTTCTGCAATTGACTACATTGTCTGAGACCGTGCCCCAGACAACCACCACGAGGTGCGTATCAGTCTTATAAACGAGGCGTAGTTCCCAATTGGGTCTTTGCAAAAGAATACAGATGCTGTAGCTTTCTTTAGTCTTTATTATGTTAAATCAATTTAAGATAACAAGTCAGTTTTGTGAAAGACCTTGAAGCAAAAAAACATTATTCAAGTAGGTTGTGTTTTATTTCTAAGGGCTGGACAAATACATAATACGAGTAAATAACTGGATACCGACAGTCCATCACCTGAGTATAGGCACATAGCATGGAGTTATGGCTAGCTTCGTACGAGTATAGCGAGTTCTTAAGAGAACCCTAGCTTGTGTCATCAGTCGTGTAGAATTTGTAATTTATCGAACTTATATATTGTGTCGAAGTTATTGAGGTTATACTCAGAAATACTTCCCAAAACATACCTCAAATACGAAAAATGGCTTTTTTTTCCAAAGAAACCTTTTTTTTTAAATATTTGTAATTTAGACTATTTATCGAGCTCCAGGAAGTTTTACTTCTAAACATCGGTTCTTCAGAAAGAAGTCACAAGATATTGTATCACATGTTCTTGTAGCCCAATTCATGGGTTCATTTCGCGAATGCGATATCCTAATTTAAACTTCAAAATATCGATTGTTTGGTGCGATGTGTGACATGTAGTGCCATTTTGTTGGAACCAAATATTCTTCAAGTCCATTCCGACCAATTCGGTCCATTAAAAATTTTTGCAACATGCTACACTAGACATCCGAATTGACGGCAATGGTTTTTCCATCAGGTTCTTGATGATCTAAAAGGTAGTTATTACGATGATCAAACATTCAACTCACATGAAAATATGACAATATACAGACATGCGATTTGTCAAAAACAAAGTTCAGCCTCACTCACATGTATATACGTGTACTGGAATATAGTACCTGTTCTTAGTCTCAGTCTCAGTCTAAAAATTCTCATCATTTCTTGTAATGTTTTCTCCCGTATTTTTTGCAGCATTATCTGGACAATGCTATCTGATGGAGTCTTACATTTCCTAGACCAATAGCTTTTTCCGTTTCAGTTAGGTCAAATTTGTCCATATGTTAATGATGATAGAGTCTATCCCGTGCAAGAATTGCAACGAGATTAGTCTTGATCTTCTCTCTTTATCAGAAAATTTTGTTCAGCAATGAAGCTCTGCTTTAGTCGACTGAATAGTTAAGTGGGTGCATAGCAGGCCGACTTTAGCGAATTTAGTCTTGATGTGCTAAATGTTATAGTTTTTCGTTCTCCTTTTGTCAGGTTCATCCCACCATATTAACTGAATGACGGTTATACCTGTCTAGGGATTTCGATGACTGCACAGCTTAAAGTGGCGTGTTCACTGTCTGAACATTCCACAGATCGCTGTCTTTTTTCCCTCTTACTGAATATTTAGCAGTAAGTCCGTCGTTATTCCATGTTATTGGTTTTCTCACGCAAGAGTAGGATTCTCACGCGATCGTGGAGTCAACCCTATCCACAACAAAAGGAACCAAATTTCTCAGACCCAGTAGCCCTAATCGTTGAAACGACATCTGTTGTCATTAATTCGGTTACGTGAATTCATTAAGGATGTGATCCTTCATTTCTGACATTATATTTTCTGCTATTGTCTTCTATTCAACACTCGCGCTTATAAGTTGGACAGTACCACATCTGACGTGTTGCTACATCACTGGGCATTTTCGTTTGCACTGTGCTTATGAAGGTTGCTTTTTTATTATGTTCCTTTTTTCAATGTGGCAACACTCAGACAGCTGATAGTTAATCTAATAACTGGCATCATCTTTTTATTTATTGTAGTATTACTTGGCAAAGGCTTATGCCCGAGAACTGCTTACAGATTTTGGAAATGTACATAGTTACAAAATCAATTTTAAGTAAAAAAATACAGTCAACGTAATCGAGCAAGTGAGTCGGCTATTCTCAACATAAGTCACTGACAACAAGGCGCAGAATGCACATAGTTTGAATAAGATGTCACTTGCTCTGTGATCATCCAATTTGTGCAAGATTTTGCGTAAGGATCTTAGTCTTATTGCGTGTTTAATTTATGAAAATTGGAAAGCAATAACTTTTCCAATATTTTAAAAAGTCATGTTGGAACATATTCTCGGATAATTTCAAGAAGTAATAATAAATTGAAAAGACTTAAACCCTGGATGCCTGCAACTTTATTAAAAAAAGCTGAACTATAAGAATAAATTTAGATAGAAAACCATAGTGCTCACCTTCTTAATCTATATGAAAGAAGCTGCAGAGAAATTATTGCTGATAATCACACTTACAAAGAAAATTATTATATCAATAAATTTCAATTAGCCAACGCTAATATTAAAAAACAGTGGACAATTGTGAACGAACTACTCAACAAAAGAGTATCTCTTAATACAACAACTTGCATAAATTACAATGTTAGGGTCATCTCTGAACCCTTTGAAATGGCTAATGTGTTCAATATGTTCCTTACGAGATTGGCCTCAAATACTACACTTTCTTATGCAGGTTTTGATTCAACTGTTGATAACTGTTCGCCATGTTGCTTTAGAGGGGAAAGCACTCAAGAGCATACCTTTGTTTTTGATCTAATATCATCTTTTGAATTATTTAGAACCGTTAACTAATTAAACAATTCTTGTTCGTCAATTAGTTGTACGAGTATTTTTCCGAATAATCTTATTTAGAAAATTTCACTGTATATTGTTGATGTGTAAGCCCACATTTATAATAAAAGTATTTACTGTGGTATTTTTCCAGACTGTTTAAAAATTGCTGTTGGAAAATTATTGGTTTTCTTAAAAATTTTTGAGAAAGTGATTGAAAGTATAGTTGTATTTTTTTTTAGTTCAAATTTATATGGGTTTAGAGCTGGTAGATCAACCGAAGATGCGTTTTTAAAATTTTGTAACTATAGTTATGATAGCCTTAATAGCAATAAAAATATTGCCGGTCTTTTTATAGATCCGTATACCCAAGGCATTTGATACTGTGGACCTCAAGCTATTACTATCAAAACCAAAAAACGCTGATTTTAGAGGTCTCATACTCCATTAATAATAAGAAACAAGTGGTTAAGTTAGAAGGTAGGTTGAGTGATAGCCTAAATATTGAAATAAGTGTTCCACAGGGATCGGTGTTGGGTCCAGTTCTGTTTCTAATTTATATCAGTTCAATCTTCAATCAACAATTAAAAGGGGACGAACCGGGCTCGCAAATGGCATAGCTAGCTTCCACTTTGGATTTATTTGTGGATATACGTAAGTCATGACTTAGAAATATTTAGACATAGGTTCAGTAGTTACAAGCTTGTCATAAGTGACAAAACCAAAATTATGATTTTCAGTCTATCGTCAAATATTACTCTATTCCCTAAAATAACTTATCGCAGTACTAACTGTAAACATGTGCTAGTCAGTTCCAATATTTGCGGTCGGCAATACTAGTATGAAAAAATATTTAATTCAGATTTAAGCTGCTCTTCTAAATGCTTTATAATTGAAAGGATACATACTTTGAAGTACCTGGGACTTGAGTTTGAAAGCAAGTTAAATTGGAGTGCACATACTGATTTACTTAGAAAGTATTTGCTAAGAACTACTAGTATAATCTTTCATCTAAGATTATGCTGCTCTTGTAAACTCTTAGAAACGGTTTACTACAGCCTAGTACAAATAAAATTGCAATTTGGTCTTGCTTGTTAGGGAGGTATGTATAGCAAGAAAATCCAACCCTTGCTAATCGCGCAAAAAACATATTCTAAGAATTGTCTGAAGAAAAAAACGACTGGAATACAGTCTTTTGCTTTTTCGTAACTCTTTAATTCTTAATCTAAAACATCTTTGCTTTCACAAAGTGCAAAAAATATTCACTTAAGGAGTGGATATTCGTTAAATCGTAATCCCACTGTTTACGGGCTTCGGAACAGCTAAAGATTCCTGGCGATTTTTCCACCTCCTAAAACCCATCACTTCTTAAAATTTTATATTTCAGTTGCAGCTAGAATTTTAAACTCACTATCGCTGAAAATACGTTGTAGTACCAAAGCTTTTTTATTTTATAGAGAAGTAAGAAAATGGTTTTTTAATTTTGATTCTATGAAGTAACAGATTTAATCAAGGTTATACTCTATAAATCGCAATATTCAATTTAATTGCATTAACGATAAAACACAATATTTATTCTCTGTGCTTCTGTTTTTTTTTTTATTTTTCGAAAACTCACGCTATTCAGCTCATCTGTCTTTTAATTAAATAATACATTCTAAGAATACTTTAATCCATACATTCGACACTAGTTCTATTAACTATAGGATGTATGTACATAATGGGAAATATTTTAGACATATAATTATAGTATATACAATACATTATATTAATGGCTATTAATTATTATAATAATAATTATTATAAAATAATTCTTTGAACTATTTTATAAAGAATTGCATTGAATAAATTATAAATTAAAACACAAAAACATGTTTGTTCAGTGATGAGGCTTACTTCTGTCTCAGTGACTTATTATTATTAAGGGGTTAGGCCACTCTAGACGCCGAAAACATAGGTTTTTTTAAAATCACGTTTTCAGAAATACTACAAAATAAATTGAGATTACCAAATAGAGTATTAATTATATATATCAGTGACTGTACATACAATAATTTTTTTGAAGCGATTAATTTCGAAATGGCGGCTGTGCCGCGTTTTTGTGATGACGTCTCCATTTTTTCAGGGTCCACGGCCAAACAGCTCCTGTAATTTTTGAATTATAATAAGCCAATGAATTTTTTTTGATTTTTTATAATAACTGCTGTAGAATTGTTTTTTTTTTTTGATATATTAATTTTTGGCCAAATGGTGCGCTTCCGAAGTGGAAAGTGAAAAATTTGCCTAAGAAGTCATCAGATAATTGTTAATAACAAATGAACTATTCAATATAAAAAAAAAATTCATTGTACTTCCATAGACAATGTAAAGCGTGTTTTTTTAGAGCTATACACATTCTGTGTATACATATTAGCAATAACATGACGAATGTTGAGTTCCAAAATCGACCAACGTATCTGGCTTATCGGCATAGACTATTGACTTCACATACCCCAAAGAAAGTAATCTAAAGGTGAGAGATCACAGGATCGCGGAGGCCAGTTCACAGGTCCATTACGTGAAATTATGCGCTCAGGAAATGTTTCTCGCAATAAATTGATGGTGTAGCGCGTCATGTGACATGCTGCGCCATCTTATTAAAACTAAAGCTCTGTCACGACAATTCCATTCAACTGAGAAACTAAAAAGTCAGAAATCATGTTTCTATAGCGCTCTCCATTGACGGTACCATTCTGGCCGGCATCGTTCTTAAAGAAATATGGGCCGATAATTCCACCAGGCCATAAATCACACCAAACAGTGAGTTTTAATGGTTGTAAAGGCGTCTTGATAAAGGCTTCCGGGCTTTCTCTACTCTAAATTCGGGAAATTTGCTTGTTTACATATCCATTCAACCAAAAATGGACCTCGTCGGAGAACAAAATTTTGAGTTGAAAATGAGGATCAAGCTGAATCATGCTTTCGGCCCATTCTCCGAACCTACGACGCGTATAATGGGTTTCAACTCTTACGCAAGCTGGATCTTATAAGTTTTTAAGCCAAGATCTTTCCGTAAAATCTTCCACAAAGTGGATAGGCATGGCTCCAATTGCTGTGCACGATGGCGAGTCGACTCATTCGGATTCTCCTCAACACTGCGCTCCACGACGGCAATGACTTCTTCTGTTCGCACTGTTTGTCGTATTTGAGGATGCGTATTACCTACTAGAGTCTACGTGGTGCGAAAACGATTCGTCGTGTTCCGAATAACTTGCTCAGATGGATGATTATATCTTGTCGACCGTAAAATGGACTCAGCGCACGATAAGTATGGTGAACCGAACCATGGTTTTCAAAATAAGTTTGCCAAATTTGCACCCACTGTTCTGGGGTTAATCTATTCATCGCAAAATGGCAAAACGTATTAACCACAAGTTAGTTTTCGACAGTCAAATTGACAGTCTGTAGAAACAGTGTTGCCAGTTTAGAAATCAAATCTTTAAAAAAAAACACCCTTTTTTTCAAGATGTATTCAATATTTCAAGTGAATCGGTTGAAAATTGTCTGAATTATGTTTCCGGCCAACTTAAAAAATACAGTTTTAAAATAAACGCGTTTAAAATTTTAAGCTTAGCTCGCTGCCTACCTGGCGGCCTTGTATTATACTTTAAAAAACAAGTGCTTCGAGATATTTCCCAGCCTTAATCTTTTGGTATATCATTTTTGAGGTTCTAATCGACTACTGAAAGCAATAAAAAAAAAGTCGATTTTTAGAAAATCCTAGAGTGGCCTAACCCCTTAAGCAACATTGTCGGATTGCTATATATGCACCCCGAAGAATGCATTATTTTGTGCGTTTTATGGGCTGGTGGCATCAGCGGACCATATTGCTTGTTAATGTTGGGCGAATTTTGAAACCATAGCTTCTTGTATATTAGATCCCGAACTTAACATCTGCGTCATCTGTTAATGCATGACAATAAAAAAAAGAAATCGGCCCCATAGGATTGAAAGCTTGTCATGTTCATGGAGATCCTATCAATTGAACTCAATATGCTCAGGTCGCCTGCCCAACTACAGTCTGGTATATTGGGAGTAACACAAATTTTCAAACTTGCGACAAAAAGGCAATAATCCATGAGGATATTACTATATATGGTATATTAACTGCTGGGCAGGTCATTAAGACCATTGCTTGAGTCGAAATTATATCAAAACTTATGAAGCGCTGTAGGGAAGAGTTTAAAGCTCCTTCCGTTCAGTGATAGGCAACAAACATGCAGACGAGTTAGCTTGAACAGAATACCCCCTGATAGCTTGATGGAGAACTGGTAGATTAAACTATCAAACTTCCACTCTGCACTCTAAGAATGCGAGGAGAACAAACCATTCAAATCAAAGCCCTTAAAAGGTGGAAAAACCTTCCAACCTGTAAAACTGTTGTTGCCGAAACTCTACAAATCCAGATTAAATAAGGTTTTCTTCTAAGCCTGAGTCGAACTATCTACACTTGTTGCGCCTTACCGACGATGACCTCTGCAGAGGTGGTAGGGACCTTCTATTTCTTGCCACTGTCCTGGCTTCAGTAATTTTTTTTTTTTTTTTTGATAATTATCGCGCGCTTAAGGGTTTTGAATATCCTTAAAATGTTCGTACACAGCGCGGAAGAGACAAAAAATTTTAGGAAGTCGAAGACCTCTCAGGCTTATCTGCTGTTTCATTTATATTTCGTCTTAGGTTCACGGATGCAACTGAAAAGCACGAGACGGAAAGCGGAAACGACAATTAACAATCCAATTACAATCCCCTCCCAGTTTCTCCGCTTGGGTATATCCATGGGTTCCATCGCCTCCAGATACCACTTCACCCCGGAATCCTAACCCAACCTAATAGCAAACCAAATTTTGAAATGAAACACAAACACAAACACAAACAAAAACCTAAAATGTGACTAAAAGACCGCTTGAAGGCTTATTGAACACCCTGTCAACGTAAATAGTTGATTTCTTCAATAATTGCTGGTTGAAACTAAAATAATTGAACAGTATCAATCGATACACCGTCGTAGTTAGAACATCGCGGTAAAAGTTAAAATTCGTCAATTGTCAGCTACGAGTACCTGCTAAGCTCATGGTGTGCGGTCGGTTGCTACATTTGGCTAAGTGACGAAGCCTTTTACAGCTAAAGTGCGCGCCTAATAAATAAAATGCTAACGTTTTTATTACTTTGTAGCATCCAGTGAAAAATCATAAAAAACATTTTTTTTTTTCTTTTTTTAATTGCGTTTGTTAGCATAAGCTTATCGGAACAACACGCGATCTTAAGAATTTTCAACTACGAAAAGTATCTACGACTAATTACTTCTGTACAAGCGATGTGAGTTGGTTCTGGTGTCCAAATATTTTGGCTTTATTAATTTCCGTTCACCACAAGTCTGCCAAATTTAAACTGTGCCATCTCTAATCAGTGTAACTATGATAAATCTTTTGAAATTGTTCGAAATATGAGTATGATGATAATCTACCTGTTATCGGCATACGAGGACGAGTGAAACACGGATACACCTATATATTTTATATAAATTGGCAAATTGTATCCAAAGGTTAACTAGCCGGCTAATTTTAATTGCTGGCTTTTGATTCTATCTGGGGTTGTTTTGTAATTACAATAACATTTTGAATAGAATTATACACATCTGTATCTGTGTATCAATGTATGCCTCCTGCTGTTATTTTGTTAAATTAATTAGTATTCTCGATGCCATATGCAAAATCTCCTTCTCCCGTAGTCGTATCATCAACAAATATGACACATACGAAAGTTTATACTGGTCGTTCCAATTAATTGGTAACCCATTACTGCCTTAATGGTCGGTGCTGATGTTTTTAAACGGCTCTTTTACACACAAATTCTCTGATTGAAATTAAGGTTATATAGCAGTTACATTATAATCGAAACGAAGTATTCAAAGATGTATTAATTAGTATGCTCAGTGTTTCTGTCGAATTTTGCCCCTCTTTTGTTTGTTTCTTATGAAAAGTGTGCGGGTACTTAATGAACGATTTAATGATCCAACAGATTCTGAATGATGTGACAGCATGTTTGACAACACAAAGCAGTTGCTTGTGATAGCTGGATTTTTTGGTCAACATAAATTCCATGTCAGCTAAGAATGACATGAATGTATTTTTTTAAGTACATGCTCGTACATCAATCATAAGAAGACGAAGCTGATTTTATTGGTGCAGAGAGGTAAGGGGCCACGAGCAAATAATGTTCTTGGATTTATGGGGCTGGATGAGGTGATGAAAAGTTTGTCTGTCTTTAACATTCCGTTTAATATTTTTACTTAAAAATCATTAGTACGAGTACAAACTTATGACGCTGTACTAGGATCTAACATTTTGTGCTGACATACGTCCATACGTTACTCGTACTCGTATGACCTGGGCAGACGACAGATACTATTCTTGGTTTGTGATTTTCTATAACAATATCATACTTTCCTTCTGAAGGATGATTCATTCATACCTACATAAATACGAGGATGAATGAAGGATAGAATGGTAAGGTATTACCATTTGAGTTCAGTTCGTCATACAACGTTTCCCCAATATTTCCGACCCTTCAAAATAATAAGTCGTAGTCCTCGAAGTGGGCGTGTATTGCCTTGATGGAAGAACACGACAATTACTGTTGTGTTTTCTAAAGTTTGGGGTGAACCTGGGCCTCAACTACCAAGCCTCTATCAAGCGGGACTGGTGTGATCAAGGTCTTAGCCCAAAGAGGCATCGATTAACAAGTGTAATTCGTCATTTTATTTCTACTGATGTGTTGTTGGCGGAATTCATACCAGATCCAAGGTAGACAAAGTCCCTTACTACCTCGAAATTTTAGTTATTGACTGTGACGTTCTGTCCAATTCGTCGATGTTGTGCGTACCTTCTTGTTGGCAGCATACACTTGGGTTTGCCCGCATTTACAATACGAATGCATTGATGACAGCCCGCTGATTGACCAGTTTTGTATGCGGATATCATCGGCGGCGTAGGCTAGCTAGTAGTTTCACAGACTTTTGAAAAACTATGCCTCCAGGGTTCGCTTGCGAGGTCCATACAAGTCTTTCAAGTATGATGTTAAAGAAGCCACATAACGCGCATTAGCTTCTCTAATATCTTTTTTGATATCAAAGCGCTCTCAATCGTCATTCTGCACAAACGGGCGAGTTAGCAAGGATACCAAAACTGGAGATGGCTCTACATATATATAGTTGGATGGTGAATATCGATTTAGACATCTTGAGATTTTTAAAGGATCTGCCAGAGTGGGAAATTTTGGCCGATTGTGGACTTTTCTGGTCTGAAACCGCACTGATAGGGGCAAATTAGGTTGTTGAGGAAGGGTTTCAGATGTGCACAAAATATGTCAGATAAAATCTTATGTGTGATATTGAGGAGATTTATGACTCTATAGTTGCCGCAGTTGAGGGGGTCTCCTTTCTTTTAGATCGGGGCAAACGATGCCGAGATACCATTCATCAGGTATACACTCTTCTGACTAGATCTGAGAAATGAGTCAGTGTATGTTCTCCACAAAGTCATTTTCAACAGCTTGAATACCTCGGTCAATAAGCCGACAGATCTAGCTGATTTGTTGGGTTTTAGCTTAGGTATTTCATTTTGGCCAGGTGGACGGAAGTTTTGGCTATCATCATCCAAATTTTAAATGCGGCGCTAGTGTAGGCGGACGAGAGTGTTAGATTTCACTTCCCGTTAGAAAGACTTGCGTCTGTATTCCAAGCGGAAGTATACGCAATCCCGAAGTCAACGAACTATTGTATATTGCGATGAACCAGTATTTGGAAATGTAGTGCCCCTAGCTGCATATAAGAACTTGCTGAACTCTCTTATAAAGTGCAAGGTTTCTCGGAACTTTGTCAGAAAGTTGGATTCATTGCTTGAATCCAAGGTCACAATGTAGTGCTAGGTTGAATCCTAAACTGGAGTTCTGGGTTTGGGCTTCCATCGGCATTGACATCCCTCAGCACGAAAGACAAAAGGCTGCTCATTATCATCGTAATGGAGAACTACGATTTTAACAAGCATATGTGACATGTTGCATATGCCGTGCTGGTTGTAAGAGTGAGAGCTTCTTCTGTGAGGGTCCGGTCTACGCTCGCATCAGACTCTAGTTATTCGGCGCTGATAAGGTGGATGCTGGACCTTAGGCACTTCATCACTAAAACGTTTACTCATCTTTCTACGAAATACTGGTAAAAGAGTGCAAAGAACTATTTTTACTCTTAGTGTTCTCAAATAAAAAAAAATTATGTACATAAAACCCACAATTTTAGTTATCAAGTGTTTTGGTTCGTAAACGCCTGAAAAGGCTTTATTGTATAAATACTCCTTTCAGAACAAATATTAACCGATGTCTGTTATCAACCATCTGGGAATTGATATTATAGCGCTCCATGCTATTTGGCGAGTGTTAAGAGAAACGTGTTTTACGAGCAGCGATTAGCTCCATTTCTCGATTGCAGTGAAGTTACTTTTTTAGAATATCATGAATTCGAGTTGTTTGAAATTGTGTAGTATTTAGCTTTCCTCGGTTTATGTCTTAATATGAAAATGATAATTGTACATCTAGTATGCACTGATTGAAATGGCTGCTTAGAGAGACGTAAGTGAAATGCCACCTTCGCTGACTATTCAGATTCAGACTATATATATGTATTGTAAACACAGTCAGACTGCGGTGGGAGCTCATTCCAGGTTCTTGGCATAGTTGGTTGATTAATGTTTTCAATCTATTGCGCGATTATTCCACATATTACTGAGCATAACCTCTTCATCTTTTTACAAGAATTTAATGAAAACTGTGTTATGTATGGTCAACAATGCTGATTAGCTTCCCATAGGAAAGTTGATCTACTTCGAAGTTCAAATAAAAGCCATCCTTTTCTAGTAGCTAATTTGATATCTCTCTCACCACATATGAATTAATGGTCAATTCATCACAAGTTGTGACTGAGTGACTATAAACTGCATATGCCATCAAGTCCTAACAGGTGCTGTTAGTTCCAATATCTATAGCAAATTTCAGAGCTCCTCGACAAAAATGCATTTTAAATGCAACGAGTATTTTACGGTTCTAAAAGTAAACATAAAACTTAAAAGATACACATTACCTCACACCAACTTCAGATTATGACTATCACCCACTCAACGCAATCGACAATTTTTCAATTCCTCCCTCCATAAAAATACAAAAGCACTCGCATTAGCATACAAAGAAACTCTCATATGGGAGCTTAATCGTCGAGTTCCATTTCCATTTCCATTTCCATTTACCCATAAATTCCAATCGAAATATTGACATTGATGAAAAAACGGACAAAAAAGGACTCTGAAGTATAATAATTCAATGCAGACGATGCCCATCCGTGGCAATAGGAACGAGGGCGAAACTTTCATAAACTATCTTCCTATCAATTTACAAGGAAACTTCCTTTTTATTATTCGTAAATTTTTCATCCTGAATGGTATCTGTCGTTCATCCATTTCTCAAATAAATATCCTTCTATTGAAATTCATATTCAAATTGCATTTTTATTATTATTTTTATCATATTTCTTATTGTTTATTTTCGTTTTTAGAAATGTCGCTCGTCCTCGTCAGCTGGATCTATCATCGATAGCCGACGGCATCTAATGGATCTCGATGAAGGTGAACTGTTTATGGAATTGATTCGTGATGTGGCCAACGAATTGGATATTGACATTCTATGCCATAAGATTCTGGTCAATGTTGGGCTACTCACCCACGCTGATAGAGGATCCTTGTTTCTGGCCAAAGGAGGACCGAACAATAGATACTTGATAGCTAAGCTCTTCGATGTGACGCAGACTACAGGTGAGTGTTTCTACCATAAAAAGAAAACCTATTAAAACGGACGTTATTACACGTTATTTCAAAATTAGGGGTTGTTGCCTAAGCTGATTTTCTTGTAATCTATATTCTTTGTATTTTCGTTTTACGAAGTGCGTGTGTGGTTGTTAAGCCTATGCTCGTACATTATAATAACCCCAATATTAATATTTACTCATATTCCACTTCTTATGATTTGTAGATCGTCTAAATGGAAATTTTACGACTTCTTAGGGCTGCGGCGGTTTCACCTGGTAGTTGGCGTGGCTAACGCCTAAGCTTATACAAGAAAATCTGTTTAATTGCCTTTGAATCACTGTGAATGGATGTTGGTTTTATTTTTTTAGGCCAGCACGGATATTATGGATGAAAAGGCATGAGAATACGAAAACATTTTGCTCTTTAATCTTTTGTTACCCGTTAACGATGTTGAAGGTCGGTGCGAGGGTGCTTGCAGATTGGGTTGCAGATAAAATGATTTTAATGGAAAAATAGAAGTACGAAAAACGATGGGCGACACGATACATAGTTGGGGGCAACGATCATGACCACAGAAATGAGGTTGTAAAAATAAATCACGAAGAAAGGGAGAAACCCAGATAGGAATTTCTTTTAATCACCTTTTAATTATGCTTAGCTGCCTTGGAGTTTGAAAGCAATTTAAAATTAATAGAACATAAAATATCTTTCATTCCAGGGAGGAGTAGTGGTTTTCGTTTTCTCTTTTACGGAAATGAGTTAGTGATGTTATCTGGAGGACGTAAAATATATAAAAATAACTTGGGAAGACATTTTCGTTCTTTTTTGTTGGTAGACGAGGATTAATGTTAAATTAGGGCACTCAGAGATGAGTTGCATTAATGAGTTGACAGTATGCGGAGATGGGAAAGGATATCTAACATATATACATCAGGTGTTGGGAATTATTTGATTTTTTTTCCTCACATGTGAGACTTTGTTCTTGTTTATGAGATATCATACATAAAATATTAATGGACTCATAATCTGTTTGAAGACGTGAGCAAACAACTGCGTTGATTGCGAACCATGGATATAACACAACAATTAAGGCAGATAGTGTTGCCAAAATAGGGATTATGCTTAATCTACACCATAATGATAAAACGTGGACAAATGTGTCATATTTACGGCTGGATTTCCTAGAAATAATAGATTGTTACCCGCGTGCAAGCAAAAGCCTCAGATGGCTAATGTTGAACACCCTGCAAAACGAAAAAAAGCAACGACGTTCAAATCTGCACATGGAATGTTCGAACCTGAACAAACAGCATGCAGCCGAATAACTAGCGGAGGCCCTCGACACTGAGGATATGGAAAAACTACTTCTGCGGACGCTTAAATGGCCTAAAATTCCGCTGTCCGGCAGAATGGACCATTCAGCTGATGAAAGTCAAGAGATCCATCCACTTGACCAAACTGAGGATATCAATATCCAAGGTTGCTAGACCTGACGTCCCACCTGTCAAGCTATTTAAGGCACCAGGAGATGACTTGGTGTAGAGCATGCTCCCACTCATTCCCAAGATTTCGTCGGCAGACAGCCTTCCTGAAGAATAGAACCCTAACACTGTTTGCCCGATCGACAAAAATGGAGACCCCCTTAACTGCGCCTATTATAGAGACATCAGCGCCCTTAACATCGTTCACGGCTTGTGTGAACGCCATTTATCGACAATCGGAATGACCCTTATCAGTGTACAATAGTTTTAGGACACAATCGGCCAAATATTTACACTACGACAGATCCTAGAAAAAACCCAAGAAGCCCAAATCGATACCCACCACCTTTTTATTGATATTTAGGTCGCATATGACAGCATATTGAGAGACGAGCTATATGAAACCATTTCCAGTATTGGTACTCGTGTACCTGCTAAACTCGTCAAATTATGCAGAATTACAGTGCGGAAAGGTCTACGCTCCATAAAGGTCGGATACAATCTCTGGGAGCCCTTTGATGTCAAAAGAAGATTTAGGCAAAGTGATGCGCTGTCATGCTACTTTTTCAACATCGTACTTGAGTAAATCATGCGAAACTCGACAGGTAATACCAGAGCATCAACTTTCCAAAAAGTCTGTATAACTACTTGTATACGGTGCTGATATTGACTTCAGGGCAGAACTCACTGAGCTGTCGCTGGTGTATTTGCAAGTAATAGAACAGAAGTGAGTTTAGTCGTAGCTGATGGTAAAACTAATACATGTTGTCATTAAAAGTGACACACAATCTCAATATACAATATCTCAATATACAGCTATAACTTGGAGGTTGTCAAGAACTTTGTATACCTGGGCTCCGTTAATAAATCTGATAATGAGATATAAGAAGAAAGTAAACGCAGAGTTGTACTTATCACCAGCTGTTCGTTTTTCCTATTAAGTCAGATAAATATCGAGCCCTTGCCGTGAAATATTAAGCTGACGACATATATGTATAAATCTCACCATAATATTCTGTAGCAGAGAAAGATAAAGATATCCTTCGCTGTTTTGAACATAAGATTTTTCGAATAAATGTTTCTCCCATGTCGAGAAGATACGACAGTGAACTCTACGAGGTAAACAGCTCATATCAGCCCTGTCAGGAAAGTGTATATAGGGTGCCTCAGATGGGTAAACCATGCTCAACGAATGGATATAGACTCTGGTGCCGAATAATCTTCGATTCCAACCGTTGAGGTGGACTTTCTATCACTACGGATACAAATCCGAAATTACAGTTTAATCGGTCAACACAAATACTTAGCAGCACACTCATTACTCTCATAGCCCAAATCAGTACGTGTCCTGCATCTTTGGAAAGCCAAGTCGACTGAGTTTGGAGAAAATAAAAATAGTAAAACATAAATCTGTATAAAATTCTATAAAATATAAAAAACAAAGAAATAAATAAATAAATGAATTAGTGCAGTGTAGTGTAGAAGGAGAAAAAAACATTATCATATAGCACGGACTTTGACTGAGTGTATTCCACAACTTATGGATAAGGGGTTGTGGGTGTGAATCTTGTGGGTGCATTGTTTCCTATTGTTGTGAAGGCATAACACCTAAAATAATTTAACTCGGTATTTCGTTTTTATTTTTTAATGGCTCGGGAATTTATAGTGGACATAGTAAACATTCGCAGGCCAAGAAGAAATCGCTTCTCTGCGTACATCTACGTCAGTAAATATGGGGCAGCTGTTTTTGCACTTAGAGAAAAACATGTAGGTCCCCGCCCACATCTCACAGATCACGCAGATCTGAAGCCATCTCGCTATTAACTAGTGTCATTATTCTTTTCTTATCGCATTGCATGCGTAGTGATATAACTTACCAAACCCTCATGACAATGTAATCCCTGTTCCAATCCGGTATTTTATGTTCATGTGCTTTGCTGAGCAAATTATTATCCACTACTGCTTTATTTACAGAAGGCCAACCTGATGCGCTGTCTGACTTCATACAATGGTTTGTATCCCTGTATCCCAATAGTGAAACTGTTGTTACAGGCGATTTCAATATAGACAACTCTGAGTGGCTTCGACATTCTGACGGTGACAACACCCGAAAGACAGTCTGTTGAGCACTTCCCCGCGGAAAACAATTCCAGCGAACTTGTAAACGAGCCTACACGAATACCTGTCGTTGATTGTCATAACGCCAACAACCTGGACCTACTTTTAACTTCTCACCCTGATAAGTAAAAGGTCAATGTGCTATCTCCTACAGGGTTATCCCCATCGACTGCAACACACTTATGCCAGCGCTTGCTCCAATTATCTAAACATTTTTTATATTCGGTTTTCGGTATGTCGGTATATCAGTGCTTCCTGCAATTTTTCCATTAATTCCTCTCGGTCGCTGAAATGCGTTCCCCGTAGTGGTTTTTTAACTCGATTGAACAGAAGGAAGTCACAGGGAGCCAAATCAGGTGAATTCGGTGGCTGTTGGATGGTATTTGATGCATTTTTCGTCAAAAAATTACGAATAATTATGGCACTATGACGGTGCGTTATCATGGTGAAAAATCCACGAGTTTTCTGCCCACAATTCTGGTCTCTTTCGGCGAATTGCTTCACGCAAACGTCTCATAACGCCCAAATAATACGAGTACTCTTTGTTTACTGTCTCTCCTTCTGGCAAAAATTCATGATGCACTACATGATGCATTAAACCGTGAGCATTGCCTTCTTTTTTGACTGAAAACGATGTGGTTTTTTTGGTCTCGGCTCATTTGGGGAACGCCATTCACTTGTCTGATGTCTGGATTGCGTCTCGTACTCATAAACCAACGTCTCGTCTCCAGTAATGATCCTTTTGATTAATGTGGGATCGGATTCAGCCTCGCAAACGCAAATCATCTCTTTTGCGGCGTCAACACGGTCTCTTTTTTGCATGAAATTGAGGTCTTTTGGCATCAGCTTTGCTGCTACACGACGGAAACCCAAATCACTAACCAAAATGTCTTGGGCGGATCCATAGGCAATGTTCAAGTCCTCTCTCTGATGGTTAATTTGCATTTTTTTTACTTCATCAATGTTTTCGTCGGTTTTCGATGTAGATGGTCTACCACTGCATTCATCATCTTCGATTGACTCACGTGCCACTGGTAAACGACCGTTTTCTTTAGAGAATCGTTGCCGAAACACTTTTTCAACATTTCCAACGTTCGTGCACCATTAAATCCGTTTTTTACGCAAAATTTAATACGAGTACAAGTTCGTTGTTGCAAATTGAAATCCATTTCTAAAATTGTAAAAAATCTGCAACACACACAGAGATACTCGTAGATGTACTCTTGGCTACGTAACTTTTGCAATTGTCAAGCTATGACGCTAAGATTTAGAGGGAATGTCAACAAAAGATTTACCAACTTAACAGAACTCACATCGGAGCAATGGGAGCGTCACACGGTGGTGTGATGCGGGAGCTTTTTGATCAAGGTGGTAAATAATAATATTAAGTACTTATAACGATCCTAAAATAATAACAGATGTTAATGATGATGTTTTCTGTACTTCTGGTAAGGATAATTCCTTCTTTGTTGTACACCAAAACATACGCAGCTTACGACAAAACTTTGATTTGTTAGTGTGCAACCTTGAAGCCTTTGTTTTTTTACCCGACCTAATTTTCATAAGTGAAATATTATATGGATTTTTAATTGCGAAAAAGATGATTTTAACATAACGGGCAGGTGGAGTTGGAATTTTTGTTCGTGATTCTTTTGATTGCGGTGATTGTAATGTAAAATGTCTTAATTATAATAGTGCAGACGTAATTGAAGTGTCCAGCAAACTTTGTGGTAAAGATTTTAAATTAATTTGTATGTACCGATTGCATTTTTTTGATGTTCAAATGTTTTTGGCAGAATTCTCAATGTTTTTAAAAAACGAACATTCGTCAAATGTACTATTCTTGGGTGACTTCAATATTGATATATTATCCTCTAGCCATAAAATAGACACATATCTCTCAATGTTAGCAGAAAATGGTCTCTTCTTTCTGGTGGATACAGTTACCAGGACTTGCTCATCTACTTGTTTTTTGCCGCTTCTCGAAATTTTCACTAAATCAGTGTTCTGGTATAACATTTGACCTTAGCAGTACTGATCATTGCATGACAGGCATCTTATTTAAAAATCTTTTAATTAGAAAAAATTCAAAAGCGTTTCGTTCTTCTAAAATTACAAAAAACTACGCTCTGAAACCTGGGAGCAAGTTCATCTGCAGGATAATATCTCAGAGGCCTACGATACTTTCTTAGCTTTTCTTTAAAACTATGTGTGTAGCTTCTCATATACGATAACGCAAAATTAAACCAAACAAAGTCTGAAGCCCTGGATTAATGGTCCATTATTAAAGAAAATAAAACTTAAGAATAAATTAAACGTAAAAATTAAAGGTAATATGCCACTAAAAAGTCGTTCTAAGGAGCTGAGCAAACAGATAGATCGTTGTATAAAGATGGCCCATTTTAATTTTTTTCAAAGTAAAGTTCAAATTGCACTTCTCGAAGAGAATGGCAAACTATAAATGGTATTACAAATAACAACAATTCAAGCATGACTAGGTCCATTCTACTGTGCAATGATGGCATCATCACTGATGATCCAAACACAGTTTGTGATATATTCAGTAGACATTTCTCTACAATTGGTATGGTGCCTTTTACTAATATTGACTCTTCGTACTGTAGTCATTGTACTACATCTAACCTAGTCAACGACAGTGTTCATAGAACAAGCTTTTTCTTTGAAGAATTTACTGACTTAGAAGTTTACAAAGCTATCAACCCCTTAAATAACTCTAATGCATGTGGCCATGACGGTATTTCAAACCTTGCACTCAAAAACACTCAAACAAAAACCTAATATTGCTGAGCTTATCATATATTTTCAACTAAAGTGTTTTCAGTGGAGTTTTTCCTGAAAAACTTAAGCGTGCCAATGTGCTACCTCTATTCAAAAAGGGTAGTAAAATTGACAAAAATAATTGTAGGCCCATTTCGCTACTACCTTCAATTTCAAAAGTTTTTGAAAAAGCTATGAAAAGCAGAGTGCTGGCGTATCTAAAAAAAACTTAACTTTTTTAGTAAAGCACAATATGGATTTAGGGAAGGTCTGTCAACACAAGATGTTCCCTTGGAATTTTGTTCCTTTATTTATAAAGCTTTGGATGGCAAAAAATGTTGTGCTAGACTCTTCGTGGATATAACCGAAGCTTTTGGCATGGTCAACCATCGTTCTTGCTTCATAAACTCCACTGCATTGGTTTATGACTGGTTTGAGTCTTATCTAAAGGATAGATCCCAACAGGTTAAGATAGATAATATATACAGCAGCCCATCAAGCATTAATCTTGGTGTGCCTCAAGGTTCAGTTTTGGGCCCGATATTATTCCTCACTTACATACTTATTTAGTCAACTTTTTTCAAGGAAATCTCACAACTTTTGCGGATCATCTTGGCATCACTTATAGCGCACCTAATGCCCTTAATCTCTCTGCTGACATTAATTACGATCTACATCTTTTAAAAATGTGGTTTGCTGTGCACGAGCTAGTAGTTAGTCTAAAAACTAAAGTTATGCACTTCAGTCTCTGTCGCGATACATTTCAAAATTGTAACTTTATCTTCCATTCAAAAGACTATGACAGACTCAAAGTATCTAACTGTAAATGCAGGTTGACGTCAACAAGTGCACTTTTCAATGCTGAAAATCCCTTCGACACTCATTGCTTCAAAGTTGAATCTGTTGAAGAGTATAAATATCTAGGTGTTATTATTGATCAAAATCTGAGCTGGACTAATCATATCCTAGCTTTAAAGCAATGCCTGCATTATACGGTTTTATGTTTATATCGTCTCAGAAACTTTCTTAATGATAAGACTATAAAAACAGTGTATTTCGCTCTGTTCCAATCGAAACTGATGTATGGAATCAGTTGCTGGGGTGGTGCGTATCAAACAAAGCTTCAGGAGCTACTTGTATTACAAAAATCTGCATTAGGAAGTATTTATAGATCAAATCGTTTTGTCCATTCACTGCCTATGTCTCGAACGCTGAGAATTCTACCTCTAAAACATTTGTATTTTTACAAAGTTTTAAAAATATCTTTTACAAGACGAGGCTACTTCCAAAGTCGTATTTCGGAAAACCACAATTTGCGAAGCAATTGCAGCAATTTAATGAGCTTTGTTAACATTCCCACTTTTCGGACTACACTTTATAAAAACTTCTACTCTATAGTTTTCTTTAAATTATTTAATAAACTCCTTTCACATATTCGCATAATAAGACACATCAGAAGATTTTTAAATAAAGTTAAAAATTGCCTTTTTGGTTTTAACCATGATGAGATCAATGTTTTGTTGGCCAGTGACTAATAAATATATTGTTCTTATTTTTCTCAATATTAGTACTCCTTTGCTCTAATGTATTTCTACATAATTTTGTATGTACTGCATTGCTTTTTATGATTTTTTTTTTTTAATACCTTATCCCCAAACAAAAAACTTAATTTTTTTTATTTTTTAAGTGACATTTCCACTATTTATCGTTTTTAAATATTAATGCCGCTACGTATTCATAGTTTAAGAATGTTTATAATCATAATTGTGAATTTCTGTAAAAAAGAAAAAATACTGAAATAAATAAATAACTTCTTAAAAAAGCCATTGGTACAATAATGAGCTATGCTCGTAACAAAATAAATAAGCTATGGCGCACTTATCTCAAATCTCGGTCTACCTCTGAATTCTTCGATTACCAGCAAGTTTATCGCGACTACTTAAGCCGAATGCAATCTGAACTTATTACCTTATACTGGAATTCATTAAGCGATGGTCCAGAAAATTCTCTAACCCTTATGTCACTAAATCCCTTTACCTTACATTCATTAGGCCTATACTGGAATACATGGGCAGATATCTATAACTTGCTCCGTACAGCAAAGTTAATTAATCTTCAGCCCCTCAAAAACATCGAGAAATTGCTGATGTACTCTTTGGTCATCAACTACTCATTGGTTGTATTAACTGCCTTACCCTACTCCAAATGATATCAATAAATACCAATTCACGCAACCTTAGGTCTGCAGCCCTCTTCCACATCAACCTTCACCGAATCAAGTACGGCTGTAACAAACCTTTGACCATAATGCTGCAAACAGCGAAAAACATGGTTATGGGTTCGATTTCAACATCAGCAAACTTCGTCTCCCAAGCTCCTTGATTCCTTGCCTTTATCGTAGTTTTTATGTCATATTGATATTAGTTTTAAGTTTAGTGTTTAGGTGTGTTTTTATATTTGTACTAAGCATTAAATAAACTAGCCGGGGTTGACCCGGGACTCAATCAATTCGAATCCACTTCCTCCTTAGCTGTCTTCGTATTCGAAGTTTGGTTTTCCAATGTGTCCATTTAAATCCCATGATGAGAAGCATTTTCTCCCTCTTAATATTCAATTTAAAAGTTCGTCAAAGTCATATGTCCACGCATCCACATGTACACTATTATCTGTAGTTAAGACTGATAGCCTTGAGATGAGTTTGAAGTAACCATTAAGCTGATTTACCTTGTCCGGACGAATGACAATTGAAATGCCTTTGTGAATGGGGTTAGAATAAAAGGTGATTCAAAGTTCTTAATATTTACGAATGACCAAAAATAATTGCCATGTTGCATGTTGGAAATGAACACGGAATTTATTGCTGGCTTGTATCTTTAAACATTTTCCGGTTCTTCTCTGGCAAAGTGCTTAAAAATTCCTAACCCATTTACCTTGTCCTCAGAGCTCCAAACGACTTATACATTTTTATTTAGCTCCACTGTATTTATCGGCCTCCATTTTACTAATTATTATTTTTGTCACCATTCTGGGAAAAATTAGAGATCCTTCAAAACTAAAGACTGCTTCACTGACACAGAAATCTCTGGCGACCTATTATCCTGACATAAAACAAATTTAATGGATTCATAAATAATAGATTAAAGATTGTGGCTCAACTTCACTGGTTCGAATGAATATAATTAAATTAAAATTGTTCTAATGTTCTCTTACGAGTACTCGTATGTACGCGAATAAACTGAAACTTTACCATTTAATAAATTCATAGTCTATGATGTGTACACTAATTTGGGTACAAGGAACCCCTTAACGAATCGTCATCATCATCAAGTGAGAATGGGTGTGTTATTAAAGTAATTTACATCAGCCCCAGAATATTCATATTAAGTTTACGAGAGCCTGTAACATGTCATTTGTGGGCGGTGGACCACAAACTCATTAATGATCTTAAAGCATGAGAGGACAACGGCAAAGGTAGGGGTAGTGGGTAATGTTAAGCTTATAGTCTTTGCGTCATGCTATATTCATTAAGGATTATGCAGTGTGCAGACTATACGTGTACTTGCGGTTGCCTTTGTTTGCTATTTATGTAAGACCTCGGTATGAGCAGGTCTTTAATTTAAGAGCTTCTTGGCGGCGCATTTGAGAAATTAACTAAAATTGAAACTAACTGGGATGTTCTCTGTTCGGTTTTTTTGAAAATTTAGTGGATTTTATAGTATTTCTTAAGCTGGCTCTCCAGCAACAGAGGTTATCAATTATTTACTTGAGTGGTGCTACAGTCCGGATAGCCTCAATCAATAAACCTCAGTAGTTGGCATGGTCTTTGATCAACTGCCTCCAAATAAACACACCAAAGCAGTTGAAGTCCCTTATACGTTCCATATGAGGTAATATCCTTCTTTGCTACATTGTTCCTCTGGATGATAATAGAATACTCTTCGATGTTGCTATACAGCTTATACAGTTTGATGTTATACCTCCTTCCCCAAGGCCCCTCACCTTTGCTAACGTACATTCTTCTACGCCGTAGAGCAGGACTTGTATCATCTCCGGTAACATTATTCAAGGCATCGTCTTTGCGGTGAAAAAGGCACATCAGCCTCATCATGGCTTGGGATCTTTGGCGTTCCACGTTCATCGGTCCTTATCAGTAAAGTTTTCCAATATGTACATAGGTACATCGACAAACACGCAGAATGGCGGTGTACATAGCCCCATTGGGAATATTTTCAGCGCATCGGAGACCTTAAAGTTGCTACGGCATACTACTTCATTTGACAAATATTGGGCGTTATGACTTATTAAGATTTTAGGACATAAAAAACTTCATAATCGCCGGCACTTGGTTCATACTAGGGGCTTCGTTTAGCTTTCGGAATCGTACACCAAACATAGGAGAGTCAGCTGTTCTATTTCCTAAAACGAATTTCCTATCTATTGACCTCAATTCTAAACTAAGTACCTAAGTACCTCATCCCGTAAGTTCGAGTTGCCGGTAAACTCAGCCCGATGATCATGGGCCGCCCGAAGTTTTAATAGATTTTCTTATTTTCTCGCCAATTTGAGTAGTCCAAATGCCTTGCTTCTACAATACTTTGCCTTCATTTTAGCGACCCATCCGAAGTTTACGGGCCGACTGTCTTTTAACTTTGGTCTTGTGGACATGCCGAGACACTTGAGCTCCTGTTGCTGTAAAAATTCATTCTTCACAGATGGCTTCAAAAGCGATTCAGGATTGCGCGGCAATTTCTATGAAGCGACGCTGCAAAGAAGGACTAGAGCTGCTAACGAGCTCTACGAAGAAAAGAGATACGAACACCGGCTTCTCAGTTGGAAAAAGAGGAGAATAAGAAGCGCGCGGTTATAAAAATTCAGAGATTCGGAAGATTTACCAAAAGGCAAAAAAAAAACATGCTACGGACACAAACCCCGAACCGTAGAGTCGCTGTTGTTGCTGAGGATTTGAAAAGACCATATCTGTAGACTGTATAACGGCGATGACAAACCAAATACCGCTGTCTGCCAGAATGAACCTTTCAACCTAGAAGATTAGACTAACAATTCCGTTCACTCCACCTTGATGAAATAGAGATAGCCATATCTAAGCTTAAGTCCGCTGCTGGAGCGGATGGCCTGACTGCCGAACTCTTCAATATGGCAGGCGATGACTTGTTAAGGAGCATACACCAACTCATCTGTAAAATATGATCGGACGAAAGCATGCCCGATGAATGGAACGTCAGCATTGTTTGTCCGATCCTCAGGAAAGTAGACCTCTGGACTGCGCCTCTTACAGAGGCATCAGTCTTTTTAAAATTGTGTACAATATCCTATCTGCAAAATTGTGTGAACTCCTGAAGCCATTCTTCAACAACCTGATTGGTCCTGGCTTTAGGCCATTAAAGTCCACTGTCGATCAAATATTCACACTACGGCAGATTTGGAAAACACCGAAGAACTCGATACTCAACACCTACATCGATTTTAAGACAGACAGCATATATAGAGATGAGCTATACAGAGCAATGTCCAGCTTAGGCATTCCTGCCAAACTCGTTCATTTGTGCAGAATGACGATGGAGAATATACGCTGTTCCATTAAGGTCGGTAAAGAACTCATCGAGACTTTTGGTGTCAAATGAGGATTTATACAAGGAGATGCGCATGTCATGCGATTTCTTTAACATTATTCTTGAAAGTATAGTACAAAACTCACGCACCATCACAAGAGGCATGATCTTTTAAATGATATTGATATAATAGGAAGGAAGAAACCTGCTGTCAGTGGTGCTTTATTGAGGCGAATATTGGCTCGGAGCGGCGAAGATGCGTTTAATAGTCAATGAAGGTAAGACCAAGTATGTGCTGTCAACAAGAAAGAACACCCAATACCGACGTCTGGGACAGAACATCACCCTCGACAGATATAACTTTAAGGTAGTTAAGGACTTTGTCAAGCGCTGAAATCATACAAAAAATATCTCTTGCCAATGGCTAAATCTTTGGGTAAGAAGGCAATTGACTATCAAAGCTCTCTCTTAATAATCCCGGTCCTGCTCTATGACGCAGGGACGTAGACTTTATCAAAAATGGATGAGGGTGCTCTTGGCTGCTTTGAAAGGAAAATTCTTCGGGTGATTTTCGGTCCCATTCAACGACAAACTATACTGCCGGTATAGCGACGTCGACTTAACCAGAAGAGTGAATGTTCAAGGACTGAGGTGACTGGGTCATGTAGAGCCAGTCCGAAAGGTCTTCGAATGCGCCCCTCTAGGTGACGCTCGCAAGTGGAAGGGCTATAGGTCGAGCTAGCTGGAAATGCTGGTTTATTAAGGCTCAGGTCCTCCCCGGACTGTAGTGCCACCTAAAATAAGTAAGTAAGTCTTTATGAAGGACAACAAGATTTGGTTTCACTTAATGTTAGAAGAACTTGTATCTACCCTTCAAGCGGAGAAATACGCAATTCTGATGGCAATGCACTAGCATATACAGGGTGACTTACTCGAACTATAACTTTTTACAATGCTCTAATTTTTTTATTTGTTGACAAGTTTTATTGTGCCAAAGCAAAAACTGTTGGAAAATATATCAATTTTCTAACTGTATCAGTAGTTTTCAATACGTCCACCTTTGGCGCGAATAATGGGCTTGAGACGGCCGAAGAAAGCATCGCACGCTCCACGCAAGTGGCTCTGCGGTATAGTTGGTCCAAACTTTGGTATTTTTTAGTGCCAGCCTTCGCCTTTAAAATATCCCGGACAGAGAAACCCAGCGGATTTGCATCCGGAGAATTTGCAATCCATTGTGTCGAAGAAATGAAGTGTGGAACAATGTTTTTTAACCAATCTTGGTTGACGCGCGCTTTGTGAGACGGTGACAAGTCTTTTTAAAATGTCCACGGTCTCCGACTGAAATGATTGTTTGCCCGAGGCTTCAATACTACCTCTAAGACAGTTTCACGGTATACGATCGCATTAATTTTGACGCCACGTGCTGCCTGCTTTCTGGTGGCCGTTCGAAGGACCTCTATGGCAAGTAAACTCTAGCATTTTGTTTGTTGACATATTGCTCGATAACAAATAGCGACTCATGGCAAAAAAACCAAATTCGGCAACTCACCACTTTCGTGCAAGCGTAGCAACTCCTTCGCTCTTTCGATTCTAACTTTTTTCTGTTGCGGTGTAAGATCGTGTGCTTTTTGGAACTTCAATGGCTTGAGCCCAAGCTCACTTTTCAGTATGTGTTGCATCCATTCCAACGATATTTTTCTTCCACTTCGACGCGGATTTCGCTCAATTCGAGCCTCCACTTTCCGAACCATTTCTGCCGATGTTGCTGTTTTTTTATGACCACCTCCATGACGTTTTGCAACGCTGCCAGTATCACGGTAACGAGATATGGTTCGAGACACAAATGATTTATTCACGTTGAGGTGCTGGAGGGCTCTAACGATAGCTACTTATGGTTTTCTAGCCAGATATAAAGCAATCACACTATCACGTTTGAATTCCATCGCGGATAAAAATTTCTCAACACAACTGAGACGCAAATCATTTAAGAGGCTTGTAAATAATAAAATTATCTGTTATGTGTCAAAATTTGAGCTCACTGTCATGAACGGTTTGAAAATTATAGCAGTCTGAAGTTGGTTGCAGTTCGAGTCATTCAGGGTGTATTATAAAGAGTCGGCTAATCTGAGTCCGCAGAGACGGTCTAGGTGCACTTAAAGCATTACTGAACCTTTTCGTCGCCGATTAAATTGCCAGACAAGGTTCAGCAGGGATTTTGTCATAAGCTCAATCTGCTTTAGGGCTGGTTGAGTTCTCGTTGGTAGTTGAGTTTCGTATAAGAATAACTGCAAACTTGTCTTACTCGTACAAAGAATCACAACATTTCGGAGTACGTTCGAAGGTGATTATGAGCGTACGCAGATACGCATGCACAATGATACGGGTGTTGCTGTTGAACCTTTGAAGGAGAGTAAAGCCACTGGGAGTGTTTCTAGATCAACGGGGATTAAAAAAATTGTGGAACAAGGTTAGGCAAGACAACCTTGTATTTTAAAGCATCAAACTCCAATTGATTAGTGGTTTCCCAGTTTCATGTGCAATCAGGAAGCGCTGAGCTGGCTGCGAAGTGCAAAGGAAGGAGATTGGACTCAGCCAGAAAGCAGGCACATGAAATTGAATTTGACATAAACGTTGGGATAAAAAATAAAGCTGAGTTCTTTATGACTAACTTCGTACCTGTAGTATTTTGTGTCTCAATTTTTGATGAAATTGGAACTCTACAGAGGTGTTTACTCTGGCAGACTTTTAACACATTGAGTTGTTCCACAGTAAAATACTCTTCATTCGATGAAGGATGAAAGATTTATATTCAAAAGCGAAAAGTTTTGGCGACCATATGGAGGAAACACAACGAAAAGTTAAAATTCCTATGGAAGCTGTTAAGTCCGCTTCCTTGTATAGTCATACAGTTCGTTTAGTAAGCATTATCTTAATTGTGTGGTTTTTGTACGAGAAATGGGCTGATATGGCACATTGGTCCGACGAGCCTAGAGAAGAGAGCACATCAACGATGTAGTTATCAGGATAAGAAGACAAAAATATGTCCATGGTATTATCGGTATGCCTAACATTGTTAGGTATTCGTGTGATTGAAATCATTCAATAGGGGGTCTTTGCCTATGCCGTACGATGATAATTTAAACCAGGAATGATTGAACATAGGTACGAGTAATAGGACCACGGATGGGAGGAGTGAGATGCCTAGTACTAATGAGTAATGTTTTATTCTTTATAGCGCAAGCAGCCTTATTTTAAGCCACAAACACGCGCCCCAAGCCCAGACGATTCAGAAGGCAGAAAGTCTAGTCGCCAATGATTGCTCTGCAACAATTCGGTGAATAGATTTAACAAAACTGCAAAGTTTTTCACAAATTCCCTTTATTACCAAACTGTGTCGACCAAGCTCACGTTCCTTGGTGCAGGTATCCTAACCTTGCATGTATGCGCAAGGGGTTTCAAAGAAAACATCTGGCATATTAAAGCATACGAATCGTGTAAACCTTCTAACATATTCAAGTCTAGCAGATACTTTTACTCACTTTAAAATCAGATTCCACCAAAACCTCGTTTCTCTATCTAAAAATGCAAATGCCTTCAAGCAAAGCAAATATACCCTCCAACTTTTATTTTCTTGTTTCCCTTACAGTGACGAAATATATTTTTAAACGGTTTGCTATGTGAGTAAACAGAACGTGCCTCAAAAATCATAGAGTATGATGTATGCTTTGTGCCCGAGATATAATTTGTCCTTATTTTTTTATAACCAGAGCCAAGCAGTACTTGTAGACTGATCGACCAGTTTCTGGTGCCGTAACTCCACGTGATTCCCAGGCACAACAACAGAATGCTATTTCAGTAAGTCGGTGTAACTCTGCACATCGCTGGGGTCTTGATGAATAAGCTGAAGGCAATTTTTCCGAATTAATTAACAGTAGCTATGGAGACTTTTTCTGGCTAACAATCGTCCAACAACTCGCACTCGCGAAGTTGGGGCCATTGGACATTTGTCTTGCTCTCATGTTTAGGAATATAGGGGCTTTCCTACTCATGGACAGCAAGAAAGACGCTGTTCTCGTAGAGAAATCGGGAAGCATTCGTTTAGTTTGCTGACAACCTGGAGTCATGTTTATATAGCCTAACGTAGGCCTGGTTCCTGAAAAGTTATCCTCTGAGCTTTGCCAATTCATTGGCGATTTGATTTCCCGTGATAGCATTATGACCTGGGACTGCTTCCAGTGGCGTCTTCATTCTCGAACTAACTTGTAAGTCGTAAATGGGTTCGATAAGGCTTTGAGTACGCCTATGCAGATGCTTTGTCCCTTCCACCGAGTCTTCGCAATATAGTTTGGTGGTATATTTGTATGTACAATATATCTCCTCTTAAAGAACAGCCGCAAGTATTCGTTACAAGGTGTGGAATCTAAAGTTGTCGTCTTCCAGAAAAAGACCAGCGCCGCATCGTAAATCGGACTGCATTCCTTTCTTGGCTCAAATTCTGGCTGAAAGAATTCCTGACCACAGGGAAAGCTACTTCGTATTTTCTCCACAACAGCGGTTATGATGTTATTGCATCTAGAGCGGACTCAGGCATGCTGGATAAATACACATAACAGAGATAGAGCGTTCTTTAGAGACTGGTAAAAGCAGCAGTTACGTATTTTCATGAAAGCTTCTTCCACCAGATAACCGAATTTTCAGTGGTAGGTCCCATATCTTGCCAATAGCTTCTTTGCATCGCGAGAAGGCCAACAGCGCCTTAGTGGCTTTCAACGTGATATGTTTATTCCAGAGAAGTTTGTTATCCAGGATGATACCCAAATAGTTAGCTTCTTTCGACAAGTGATAACTTTAAATGCTGGACATGCCATACCAGGCAGGGTCGTCCTTCTCGTACAGAGAACAACCTTAATGCATAAATTGTCGATCACGTATAGGGTTGCCTGCGCTTTAGAGTAGATGTTCGCTAGTTATGATCTTACAGACAGAACTGTTTCATTATCTGCATATGCTCAAGCATAGACGTCATAGGCTATCGAAAGCGTTAAGCGCCTAATAGGAGAACATGCACCATTGCCGCCTTGCGGGTAACTCCTGTTTACCCAAGCCATCACATATTGGCCGCAGTCTGCATCCACAATCAGTATCCTATCTACGAGCACTGCTTTAATCCGCAAAACTAACGATTCGGCAACGCCTCCGGGTTGTTTGGCAGAGTTACACATGGCGAGTGCGCCCTCAGTTCTGTTGGAATTTTCGATATAAAAGCTTCTCTCACTATTCACCAAGGTCTCGGCATGTATACCAGTGCCAATTACCAGCGGCTAAGCTATACTTTTTTGTAGTATAACTGGATATATGCCATCGGTGCCAGTCAACTTGAATCCATCGATGGGAGCAACGGCATGTGTGATGGCCTCATCCGTCACCACAGCTGATGAGAGATAGCGGCTACGGCATGTTTTGTTATTCAGCAACTTGCGGATTGTTACCCGGGAAGTCACAAGCATGAGAGGAAGAGACGGCATGCTTTCGACTCAGTTGATGTGCAATCAGATTTTCTGGGTGATGTTAACCTAGCTGATTTCACAGGCTCAATTTTTTTTGCAAATGGCTATATAAGAGGCGCTCTTCGAAATTCGGATATGTTTTCTATATTATTTTTCCTTCGATCTCTAAAGCCTAAAATATTTCTCCAAATTAGTCAGAAGCAATGTTCAGAAGTTTCCTATGGACTATGTTCCAGACAATAATAAGGAATCGAGAAGTCTATTGCCTGTCACGTATTTAACAATGTCCCAAAAAGTATTCTGAGCCTGAACATCGCATCATATGATAAGTCCTGTTTTCTTTGAATCGCAGTATCCAGTGTGTTTAGTTTCGGCCTTCGGTGGTGGCGGTAGTACCGAATCAAAGAGTAAACAAGCTGACACAACAACTCAATTTGCGTCATTCTCCATTTGTTCATAACTTTTGACTGCCGCAATTAAATCTTGGTTACAAAATTGCCCAGGGTTAGATGGTGAGAGTGAATCCTGCAGGTTCTCAGACTTTCCGATTGCTAGTAATACGGTGATATGTTTAAATACTCGAAACTACGCGTTCGTTTATTCCAAACCGATGGTTCCTGTATGGATATTTTTTAAGGGTATGTCTGCAACTGTACAATGTTAAGCTCTAATTAATTAAAACAAATACCGAGGCACAAATTATTTTAAACTTAGAGATTTCCTGCTAAAAACGCTTAATATCATCAAAGCGTCCGCATATTTGTATACATTCCTAAAATTATTATACAATTAATAACGATGATAATTAATCGAAGCAAACCCACCTTCAAAACCCCTTGATCAATAGAACCCTTTTAGCTCTAATTAACATCCCCAGCTTTTGTTTGATAAACTTAAATCCGTTTGTAATGAACTCGTTGAAAAGTTTACTCAAAATTAATTCTTCTGAATTATTCAGAAATTATCCACGTTACGTTTAAAAAATATGATTTCTGTGATTTCACAATTTAAGTACAAATTTACTAATTAAGTTCTATCATTAATAATGCTTATTGATTACAAAATATTTGAATCATTGAAAAATTATGTCATATTTTGAATTTTTAGAAATTTCCTTTAATTAAATGTTTTGCAGTCTGGAAGGGCGGTATTTCAATTCGAAGCTCGTGTGTTGATTTATTGCGAAATGTATTAACATAGAATATCGAAGAATTGGAAAACCATAAATTGGCGGTGAAATGATTTACGCAACTTTATAATTCTAATTCAGTTTTTTGGAATTACATCTACACCACCTCAAACAGATATTGAGCAATCATAAAGAACTAAAGTTAAATAAATAAAATTGTTGCTTGGAGGCAATTGTGTTTAAACACAAATTGCACAGAAATTTTCAAATTAAAATGGTAAATTGTCGGCATAAAGCTCCCGTTCCCACGACTCGTTACCAAGTAATGTCGTTTTAAAACTTTGGTTTAAGTGGATGCGTTGGAGTACGTTGGAACTGTCTGTTGGTCTGTTAAATATTGTACATTTTCCAGGAGGGAGTGAGTATTATGCACTAGTCATAAGTCAGCGTATTATGCTGTACAACTTCTTTTCTATTGAAAAAGAGCACAGAACCGTTCAGACTAGTAAACGGTACATTTATTATCTAAGCCCTTCGAAGTAAGATGAACAATAGCTCCAATGATAGAGTGCCTAAAGTACCTGCACTCACCACATCGTCATCACTCTATCTGCAAGCGTTGCAGGAGTTGATCACTTATGCACATTTAGACGACCAGTAGAAACGTAGTGCCCTGTTGATCCCAGATAAGACTTTATGAATTCAGCCTTCCAATTGCCTTCAAACAAGCCTTCCATTCTCGATCTAGCTTGCAGACGATGAAGGGGTCCAATAAGTTCATAATCGCTGATTGAGTATCGCTACTAGCGCAGGTACTTCTCTTTCTCTACCTATTCTTCAAAATATTGTGTATTGCTAGCAGGTTAACGTTCGTATATATCACAGTTTGGAAGGCAGACACGAGTACTACGCAGCCTAACGAGTACTATAGTCTGTCGTCTTCCACAAAGGTGGCAGCGCAATCTTGGTGCCATCGATGAAGTTCCGACTATATTCCATTCCTCGCTCAGATTTTGCCCGAAACCAATCCTAAAAAGAGGAAAGACCGAATTGCTATGCAATAGTGTCTGGCAATAGGATCGGAGTTAATGAAAATTCAATGCGAGTGGTACTGTGAGTCGGCTATTCACAACAAAATTAAAAATAGCACTAAATTTACTTTTTTTTGGACTCCAAGCCAGTGACAGGCGTGTTGAGGATGATCCTAATTCAACGATACGTCCTCGTGCGAAACAAACTGGCTTGTGTCCATTGACTTTGTTGAGGCTTTTACGAAAGCATCTTGATTTATATGTTTATAAGACTCAATTGTCGCAAGAATTGAAGTCATGTGCGTAGTAACTTCGCTGATTGGGCGCTTGAACAGTTGGAAGTCAATTGAAAAAATTGTGTTCACTGATGAGGCTCGCTTCCGGCTTAGTGGTCTTGTTAATAAGCAAACGTGGGCAATTTGGAGCGAGGAAAATCGAAATGCACTGTTTGGTACGGTTTATAGTTCGGCATCATCATCGGCCTGTACTTCAAAGTGAAGAAAATACACACGGTATAGACCATGATAATTATTTGTGTGTCAACGTGATTTGCAGCACATGTGCTCAATAGGATGTTGCCACATGCCATATTTCCGCCGAAGCAATAACGTTATTAAGAGAATTATTTGATAACAACATTATCTCCAGAAATGTACCTGTTGATCTGATAAACCGAAATATGTATCAGTGCTATGTTCCAATTCTGATGAAAACATCTTTCATAAGCCCAATATAATATATGTACATACATATAAGGGAAGAATAAAAAGGAACACTGAAAATTACAGTTCAATCGCAATCCTGTCAGCTGCTCAAAAATGCATGGAAGAAGTAATTGTTAGTCGACTTCATTGTTTTAAGTGTTGACCCGAAACCAGCACGGTTTTCAAAAAGGTAAGAGTACCGAATCGTTATTGCGGGGAGTTTACCAATACAGTTAATACTAGACTAAATAAAAACCATCATGTCCTTATGCTATTTATCGATTTTAGTATGAAAAACTAGTGGAAAGTGCCAGTAGAAACGGTTTGAGAGGAGTACTGGCAAACTGGCTAACGAGCTATATGACTGATAGAACGATAACAGGTATACCAAAGAGCTCAAAATTGGGTCCTCTTTTATTCATTCTTAATACCAACGAACTTTCGAGATTATTAAAATAATCCACTACCTATGCCCAAGCCGATGACATAACAATCGTCGTGAAACACAAATACTTAAATTAGGGCTTGAAAATATTGCAATACGAATTTAGCCCTGTGTCCAACTGGTGCCACGATAACAGGCAGGTCATAAATGCAGCCAAAACAAAGGTGATGCACATACGAACCCCATCCAAGCGAGAAGAAACTGTCCAAATATATCACCAAAATGACTGCTGTTGACTATGTAGTCAAAAGCACCAAATATATCGGAGTAACAAGCCGACAGTCGACAAGCATTTTTCCGCTAAAGGGCACTATTTTTGCCATGGTATATACATAGTATATTATAATGTCTACTTAACAATTGAAGTAAGTGGTTTTTTAGCTCTTTTTCCGCTTCTTAAAATTCGGAATGACTCTCAAAAAATGAGGAAGTGTATTAATCAATTTTGGGATTGTACATCGTAGTTCTCGATTTCCGTAAGTGTCGCAAACTTCCGAAACATCTAGTATGCCTAGGGCTGGTCTTCTTAAGTTTAGCTTGTGGTGTATAGGCTGCATTAAATGCTGTTTATCCACGTAATGTAACAGTGTTGTCATCTGACAGTTTGCATGGACACTTAGGAATTTAAAAAATTAATTACTTGGTCCAAACATTTTAACAAGTTTAACAACAAATGAGTTTTCGTTGCGTTTCCACAGGCCAGAATCCCGTATCTTATGCGCTACTCTACAAGCGAGTAGTACACCTATTTTTGTACTTCTAAATTTAGGAATCGCTTTAGATATGGTGTGTACATATATTGTATAGTAAACTAAAAAGTGACCAGATAAGAAAATGCAAGTAGGGTGACCAGATAAGAACGATAGGAAAAAAAATTTAAATAAAATAATAATTTGTGTGGAATAGCACAATATTCAAATGCCCGCCTTGGCTTCGCTTGTGGATTGTGTTCGCTCCAGTAATGGCACTTTTCCTAGTTGACATACCCGCTGGGCCAAAAATGGGCTTCCTCAGAGAAGATGATTTTTTGACCAAAACCCGTATCTCCGGCCAATATTTCCAGCGCCCAACTAGCGAACTCACGGCGTTGTCTATGGCCATCCAGCTTCAATTCTTGTGTCATGTTATATGGACGTAGGCCCAAATCAAACAGCAAAATAAGCCGGATTGACTGTCTAGCGACGCCCAATTCAGCTAACCCACGCCGTATCGACATTTTTGCGTATTCTTCGATACTGGCCGCTTAGGCTGCTATTTTCTCCTTATTTCGTTCCAATCTCCGTCTGGTTGGTGGCTGAAGCCATGATGACGACCGACCTCACGAAGAAATTCACATTCCGTACATACAACTGAGCCGGATGCACGTTGAAATGGCAAGACTTACTGAATATTTTGACAGCTGGACGTCATTGGTAACTTTCACAGGTTCTGAAGCATAACAATTGGAAGAACTATCATTGCTAACTGGTCACTCTATATTATTTATTTAATAATCATGTACCCTTAAAACGCAGCAGAAAAACAAATAGGGCCAACATTCCATGGTTGTCTTTCAGTCTTATAAAACAGCGCAATCTCCTTTACTCTATGTGGAGGAGATACAAATGCTCAGATATTTGTAAAGAATACGCCAGCGTACGAAATGCGGTAACTCTTCTTATACGATCAAACAAAAAGACCTTTTATCAAGATAAATTAAACCCAAGTGACTCCAGTTCTAAATTCTGGAGAAATGTTCTCGAAATCGGGCTAAAGTCCCGAATAGATCCAATCCTCCATAACACCAACTTCAAGAAGTTTGTTCAACGCAATCACAACACTTTTATTCCCCAAAAATTTGTGCTTCCTTCGGCGACCAACAAGAAGATACTTTTTCACTCTCTGAAATTGATGATATATAGTATGTGTAGGTCAAACAATTTTAAAAATCAAATCAAAAGCTCTTGGCTTGGATGATGCGTACCCGACTTTTATACAAAGTTTTCTTCCCACTTTGCTCCCTCATATATGTGAGTCATATATGTGGTATTAAAAGCCAAACACTAGACACGCATACTAGTGGAAAGTTGCCAAAATCAAATAGTAGTAATTATCGGCTTACAGCAATCCTGCCTTTTTTAAGCATGCACAATCTTAGAAGCAATAATAAGTCATCCCATTAAATCGTTATCCAAATAGAAAAAATCTTGTCACGAAATTCCAGCCGGGTTTTCCTGCAAAACGTAGCTGCACTAACGCGTTACTTAAAGTGTGCGAAGATATACATGCCGGTCTAGATTGTGATATGTTCAGTTTCATTGTCTTTTTAGACTTTCCAAAGGCATTTGACATTTGTTGATCATTCTACAATATAGTGATAAATAAATGAATAGACAATTGTCTTGCGTGCAAGTTAATAGATTCGTGCTTATCTGGCCGTTTACAGTATATGGTATGTCTTACGGCATTAGACGCACCTCAAATCTTCAAGTCCCCCTTGGTGTTCCTCAAGGTGCCGTACTAGGCCCTTTCCTTTTCCTGTATTATACAGCGTGTCCCAGTTTAGCAGAATAATCCTTTAACGGCATATTGCCGAAGTTCCGCCGAAAAAGAAATTGTATGGCAGGGGGGGTCTATTCTTACTCCATTTCAAGTTATAGCCCATCAGTGTGGGTAACCTCTAATTTGGAGCTGTATCCACTTTAAACGCTATAATTTCTAAACTAGTACAAGTACAAAAATAGTTTTGGACATTTTGAAACGACAATTTAGTAGTACATACAAGTTTTAAATGCTTTGGGTAAATCTGTGCAGCAACAAAAAAGTTATGGCTCGTTAAACTCAAAATTATGAAAACTTGCTGTTCCATGTTTTCACTTAAAATGCATTTTCCTTAAAATTTTTACTTAATCAATTTTCTGAAAGTTTTATCCTTGCAAAATTTCCTAAAAAATATGTTTACAAACTTTTTTATGTACGATCAGCAGATTTTGTAGTAAAAGCCATTTTTCGTCAAACGAAAATGGCCAAAAAGAAGTGTACCTATTGAATTACTCATAAAATCGCTTAGATATTTTTATGTGGTCCTGAGAAGGACCTTTTTGGAACAGCTTATGGAATTTTTATAGCGATTGTTCGAAATGCCTTCCTTCCATTTGAATACACTTTCGGGCGCCTTGAACCATTTCGGATGGCCGGTTAACGGTCATCAAAATTATTTTCATCTCTTCTGAAGCGACACTAATATTTTCTTGGAGCTCTACCAGATTCGACATTTCTCTAAAATAAACCTTTTCTTTCATAGCACCCCAGAAGAAAAAAATCCTTGGGTGTTAGGTCAGGAGATCTGGGTGGCCAAGGGTTGGGGCCGAGTCGACCAATCCATAGTTCGTTAAAAGTATGGTTAAGAAATGAAGTTACTCCGTTGCTACTGTTACCAGGTACTCTATCTTGTTGAAAAAATATTGCGCTTCTCTCAACAAGAGGAACATCTTCAAGGACGGCAATCGTTCTCTAAGAAATTCAGACAATTTCTTGTTCGGAGAACTTCGGGAATATGCCCTTAAAGGATTATTCTGCTAAATGAGGACACCCTGTATAAATGATATATCCGAATGTTTCACGACCTCCGCGCATCATAAATATGCCGATGATGAAGAAATATATTCCCTATTTCGCGAAATCACATAAAAATCACAATAAAGTCAAAAGCCATGCTCATTAATAGAGCTAGACAAACTGAACATTTCGTCTCAAAATTTCTGGATAACACTCCTATAGGGTAGGTCCATAACATAAAAAATCTCGGAATTTATTTCAGTATCACCTTCACTTGGAATTTACACGTAAACAAAATTATATCAAAAGTGTATGGCGTTCTCCGTGATCTAAGCCCCACGAAAAACTACCTTCCGATAGCCGTCAAGTTAAAATTTGTTAAATTTCTCCCGATACTGCTTTATGGATGCGAAATAAATATATGCGGACTTGGATGATGTGTTGAAAAGAAAACTATAATATCTGTGGCATATATTAGTTACGCAAGATATATTTTTGACATCAAACGGTCAGAACAAATTACGCGCCTAACTAAAAGAATTACCAGCTGCTACTTAATAGCCCTATTGAATTATAGAACCATACTATTACTACATAAAACCATGACAACCAAAGAGCCAGACTATTTATTTGAAATGATAAAATTTACGAATAACCAAAGAACTATGCAGTAAACATAAGTATCTTACTACTAGTCGACATTTCTTTGTCCATGCGATTCCTTTATGGATTTGTCTACCAGTGTATATAAAAAACTATCTAGGAACACAAACACATTTACAAATGAGATTTTTAAATGCTTTGCACAAACTTACTGATGGGATATACCTATACATCTATGTCCTTTTTCTCCATCTTCTTTTCCTAAGCTGCCATAGTTATTTTTTATATTCCCCTTTAACCTTTTCTTCTTCTGTTTTCTTTTTCGTTTTATTTTTCGATATATGGTAAGTTTCCTAACATAACAGAGGGGAACTCTTTGTTTTTCTTTGTAATGAATTTTTGCACAGCTTGCACAATCTAAAAAGATCCAATCGTAAATGTACAAGAATTTCGTAAATAAACAAATAAATAAATAAATAAAAAATCTAATCTTTATAACCCTATAGCTAGGAAGAAGACAAAACTAGGAGCCTGCAAGTTTTGTCGAAATAAGATGAATTTCTAGTGTACATCCAGATGATAGCATCTTCGGTGTTTGTATTTTCTTCATTTGATTATTGAAAAGGCTTAGGAATTAACTGTGGATATTGCAAATATACGCGCGGGCCTAGATGTAGTAACTTCTCCGGTTAAAATTCCACTTCTGTAAGCAAATTATCCACTACTGCTTTAATTACAAAATTGTATCCCTGCACTCTCATATTGGAATCATTTTTTCAAATGAAATGCAGACCCGAAGGACGTTGTGTTGAGGTCTTCGCTGTGGAAAAATCTAAATTAAGCTGTTATTGACCCGCGAGACGCTGTATTTATTTTTAACTTCTCACCCTAATAAATAAACCGTTGGAACAATGTGTTATATTAGCTAATTTTGTAACACCCTGACCACATAGTTAAAAAAAAAACTTCCTAAAAGAACCGTGTAACAGTACGAAAAAGGTAATTCGAGCTGACTTAACAGCTACGTTACAAATTTTAACTGGTCGTGACGTTTCCTTAAGAACGACTTGGATGCCGCTGCGAATATGATCACAAGTACTGTTCTGTTTGGAATGATATCCTTTATCTCTCATCGGATCAAACTAAAAGAAATGGGGTGAAAATTAGAAAGCCTACACCATCCTCAATCTTAATACTCTTATCTAACGACATTTCAACCTGTTCACTTTTCGTCCAGCTCAACGCCTCTAGATTGTGTCATGTCTATAACTACTTCAAAGCGTAACGAATATTTCTCTTTCAAGCTGGTGGAGTAGCAAAAGTACTTAGAGATGTCAATATATTAAAATGTTCGATTTTGTAGGAAATATTTAAAAGCTAATATTATTTTTCCGTACATTTTTATTCAATCAAAATAGGATCCGTTGGCATCTATGGCATTCTTCCTACGTGATACAAGGTCAAATATTTTTTTTTCGTAGAAAAATGATTTCAAATTGCGGAAAAGATGGTAATCCGTTGCGGAAATATCAGGAGAGTACGGTGGATGCTGAAGAATTTCAAATCGCAACTGCATGTATGGAGTCTAGCATTGTCATGCAAAAGGATCAGACCGTGCATGTTGACCAACGCGGGTTGCTTTTGAACCAACTTGGCATGCAACATGTCGGTTTCCTCACAACATTTGATAGCGTTTATCGTTTTTCCTGGTAAAAGAAATGGAAAGTGGATTGGTCCTTCGATCTCCACCAAATTATGACCATAACCTTTTTTGGGTGAAAATCGGGCTTGATGGTGTGTTTTGATTTTCATCTGAATCCAACCATTGCCCAGATCTTTTACGATTATCTTACAGTATCCACTTTTCATCACAGGTGACTATCCGACAACTGCCGACAGAATGGTAAATAATTCAAAAAAATTACAATGGTAATATAATGAACCCTAAAATTCTCACAGGTCAAGCACACGTACCACTTTAGTTCATAAAAAAAGAAAATTTAACGTTCTGGCACAGATGTTCACTCGAGAACTTCTTATTTCCGACTGAGCGAAAATCTGACATTTCATGTACTACAACCCAATACAGGCGTACATCTGAAGCGGTGCTGTTCCACGTTCTGCGTAAGCTTTTCATCAATCCTACACTTAATCTTTCCGAGTAGATAAAAAACAGTATTTGGCCAGGCCATCCATTGCAGAGTTCGGCATTGAGGTCATTTATCGAAAATGCCTCTACATTGGATCGACAAATCTTTTCTTCAATGGATTAAAAAATACATTTCGGAACGCTATATCCAAGTTGTCTTGGAAAGTTTCCTGTCTTGTATACTTATAATTCTTAGGTGGCGAACTGTAGTTCGGGATGAATCTCGGCCTCATCTAACAAGCCTTTAGCTAATTGCATGCAGTTGCACACTCCAATTCGATTGAGGTCACCGCCACCGAAGAAGATGTCTTTGTCTATGTTACTGCGTAGTCTTTCCGGGTTAGATCCGAAGACTCTCTAGGCCGTAGCTATGTGTTCATTCGCTATATATGTCCTAGCCATCTCAGGGGACTGATGCGCAGTTTGATGACTAGGTCAGTGTTGCTGTATAGCTCGTATAGTTCGTAGTTGAATCTTCTCCTCCAAAGCCCGTCAAGGTAAACGGAACCGAATATCTTTTGAATAATTTTTCTCTCAAAACAACTGTAGATATCTTCATCCGCTTTCGATAGGGTCCATGCTCCTGAGTCATAATAAATGACTGGGATGCTCAAAGTCTTATATATGTTAGAGTCTCCTTAGTTTCTCGGGATAGGGTTTTACTACTCAATTGTATTCTAAGCCCAAAGAAACAGCGATTAGCAACGGTGGTACCTAGCAGAACCAAGGTAAACAAAGTTCTTTACTACCTCGAAGTTATAGCTGTCGAAGTCAGTTGTTACATTCTTTTCAGTTCGTGGATATTCTGTGTCCCTTCTTGTTGACAGCATATACGAGTACTTGGCTTTCCCTTCATTTACCGCTAAACCCAGATTGAAAGCTTCCGTTTCAACACCAGCGAACGCACCGATGACAGTCCGCTGTGTCCTCCTAACTATATCGATATCATCGGTGTACGCTAGTAATTTCAGACATTGCGCCTCCAGTGCTCGCTTGTGGGTTCCACACAATTTTTTAAAGTACGATCATGTCAGTGCGTCTAAAACTGTTTTTGACATCAAAGGTTTCGGTTAAGTCGTTACCGACTTTGGCGGATCAAAGAGTGTTTCAATCGTCATTCTGGACAGTCGGACGAACTTGGCAGATATGCTAAACTAGACATGGCTCTATATAGCTGGTCTCTATAAATCCTGTCATATGCGGTCGATGAAAAGGTGGTGGATATCGATTTGGATTTCTTCCGTTTATTTTTCAGGATCTCCGGAGTGTGACGATTTGGTTTATTGTGGAATTTCCCGCTCTGAAGTTGGGCTTATATGTACCAACCAAGATGATGGCGAAGGGTTTCAGACGTTCATACAATATGGCAGACAAAATCTTGTATCCGATGTTGAGGAGAGATACTCGTATACCTCTATATGTAGTCGGCGCAGTTCTGGGTGCCACCTTTTTTGTGGATCGGGCATACGGTACTGAGATTCCATTCCTCAGGCATATACTCTTTGGACCAGATCTGAGAAATGAGTTGGTGCAAGCCCTCCACAAAGTCTTTTCCAGTAGCTTTGAATACCTTAGCTGGTAAGCCGTCAAGTCCAGCTGATTTGTTGAATTTAGCTTAGATGTTGCTATCCTTACTTCATTTTGGTCAGGTGCGCGGAAGTTTTGGCTATTAGCGTCTACGCTGAATGGTCTATTCTGCTTGACCGAGGGATGCTGGGTTTATACAGTCCGCAGAAAAAGTTTTTCCGTATTCTCGGCCCCGACTGTGGCTCTACTACAAGGTACCCTTCTTTATCTCTACAGGCCTCTGTACTTCTCTATGTTATTCCTGCAGTACAACCACTCAATATCATCAATCGCGCAATTCTCCTGCTCTTTTTTCTCTTTCTGCAGAAGCCGATATTCTTCTAGCCTCTTCTCCTCGTGGAGATCACTAGCTACACTCAAACTTCTTGTTTAGCTACATGTGCTTGCCGGCATTCTTAATGAAACCAGGGATATCTTAGTGATACTCAAGTGGAACCCAGCACATAAGTTGCGGCGTCTCTGATAGCACGTTTGCAGAGTTGTCACTGGTTTTTGGTACTTGATACTGGTAGTATAGGAGATGTTGAGAAATTTCAGGATTCGTTATACCTTTCCATTTTAGCTCTTCTTTGTTTTGGCGTTTGAGAAATCCGCATTCGCATTTGTTATCTGCCCGGGACGTTCGGGCGTCCAGAATACTGGGGGCATGCCTTACGTCTATCGCAAAATTATCAATTTCATTTAGCTTTTGATGGCATGTTGTTTGACGCGGTGTCCGCTTGTGCATATTGAAATGAGAAAACCTTGTGCTTGCTATAGTAATATTTCGTCCTGCCGCAAAGTCAATAAGCCTAAGTTCGTTGCCAGACGTGGTGTCGTGTGGACTATGCTTATCAACTGCCCAAAGATGTTTTCTTTTTATATCCTGACGGAAAAATCACCTAGTACGATGTTAACGTCAGATTTCGGACATTGCTTATATGTATCGTGGAAGAGCTTGTAGAAACATTTTTTGGTGGCTCCTTCCTTTTCTTCCGTAAGGTCATGGTCGGATATTAGGCTTATGTTAGCAAATTTAACCTTGGAGCTCAAGACCTCTGGCCTAAGTCTGCCGCATATGGCAAATCTACATCCGAGTAAGCGCCATCACATTTCCTGTATGGTGACGATATCTGCGAGATAGCAGTCAAGGGCCTCTGCTAATTTTTCGGCTATGGCCTGTTAAGATCTTCCACGTACGTTTCCGTCAGTTTTTAAACGTTTGCTTGGGTCGTCAACAGTGAGTCCATTTTTATCCGAGGCCATTAGTTGGTTCGTCACATATAGGGTTGTGAACCCTATACTGGCGGCTTAAGCCGCTTGCTTGCTATTTCAAATCTAGCATATGGTATTCTCTTATATGAAGAAGGTATTTTCTGTATTTCATATTTTCGATAAGGATTCACATCCCTGTTCTTCGGCTGTAGAACGGAAACGACAGCTTTTGCTAAGCTTTTTAAATACCGATATTAACAGCGTTACTAATTAGGATAGCTTCAACCGAGCGTACTTTGATTCTTCGAAACTCTGTTCTGCGTTTTGAACAAAGTCCTTCAATCATTATCAATGGATGGTATATTACCTGTATCAATAAAACTGAAAATCTTTGGCTTTCACGTATAGGTGTTAATGGCAACCTTTTAGGTACTTCTATAATCTCTCTGCACTTGCTAGATAGGATTCGAAACCTCATAAGTGACGTCAATATTCCCTAGATAAATTACTTACTCCAATACCGTAGTAGTATCCCCGCTCCTGCCTTATCATAGAATAAGTGCCTTACATCCAAGATACTAACAATTTACAATTTTAATCTATGTAACTTCAATCTTCATGACAAGAAATGAAAGCAAATCCGGCTAGAACCACCCACCAACCCAGATTCACAGGACATCTACTTAAAGATATTCACCAAAATTAGATTACTTATATTACATTTTATTTTTGTCCATTTAGATAGCTTAAATTATATTAAATAAACCCATTATCTAAAGTATGATAACAGAAAATATGATTCCGCTCACACCCTATTGCCGTTTTATCCGCGTATCTTGCCGCGTCTCTATCCTGTATCCTGGCGCGCTCTACAACCAACTTCACGTCCACGACGCATAAATTAAATTTCCTTCTCCTTGACTTAAGCAATTTTATCCAACATTTACTCTTCGTGTTTTCTCCATCACTTATCCTCCCGTGGTGGAGGAGAAGTCGAAGAAAAAGGGAAAAAAAATCTCAATTAGATGCGACAAGAACGGTCCAAAAAAATTTAGAAAGTGAGCAGGACAAATTCAACTTGAAATGGATTTTGCGCAATATTTTCCAAACAAATTTTTTTTTAATTTTTTTTATTTTCCAAAATTCCTTTCAATTTAAATTATAAATATATTTCACCCCCGGGTCCTTTTTAGCGCGTTTTTATTCACTTTTTTGTGTGGTTTTTGTGTATTCGGTAGGCCTGCGGGAGGCTGTCACCAAAGCGAAATCCGAAGAAATTGTAATCCCATTTGGCGTGGGCATTGCCGGTATGGTTGCACAAACAAAGGAGATGATTAATATCAAGGAAGCCTACAAGGATTCACGTTTCAATTGTGAAATCGACTTGAAAACCGGCTACAAGACCAATACAATACTTTCGATGCCAATTTGTAACTATGAAGGCGACATAATTGGTGTGGCACAGATCATCAACAAAACAAATGGTGAGTAGTCAGATTGTCGAAATGAAAACACAAATACTCTCGTACAATATGTAGTTATGGCAAGAACTTGCTATTGAGATACGAACAATTTTTGGAATGATGGATATTTTCAGGTTCATTGGAGTTCGACGAGCATGACATTGAGATATTTCGACGTTACTTGACTTTCTGTGGTATTGGCATTCAGAATGCACAGCTATTTGAGATGTCTGTACAGGAGTATCGAAGAAATCAAATCCTGCTAAATTTGGCGAGAAGTATTTTCGAAGAGCAAAACAATTTGGAATGTCTAGTCACGAAGATAATGACGGAGGCGAGGGAATTGCTCAAATGCGAGAGATGTTCAGTGTTTTTGGTTGATTTGGATTGCTGTGAAGCGGTAAGTCATTACCTCGAATATGTTGTTATTATTTTTTTTTTTTTCGAAAACAATACAATACACAAAAACAGTATAACGATTTAGAATTTGTTTACAAGTTAGGTAGTATACAACTAGAATTGAAAGAACGTGCAAAACACCTCTGTTCCCAGATGGAGGCCATACACATAGAAGGTCCTTTTTGTGCTTCTTTCTTTTCAGCTTTTTCCTTATTAGTTCACTTGGGAAATTACGATATGCAGCCCTCGAAGAGGCTCCTTTTCCATACGGGTAATCTGATTTTTTGCTTTGATTCTAGTCTTAAAGGATTACCTTCCTTCTGCATACCTTGGAAACAACAACAAACCCTAACTTGACTTTACAATTTCGGATGGCAATACATATCTTTCATAGTTCAGCTATTCCTCCAGTTTCGTTTATGAAGAGATGAAAAGAACGTCGCTTATAGTCGCTATGAAAGTACCTGTGAAAGGATGGCTTCTTGTCGAACACCACTTTGGATATGAAATTGCCTTTTCAAAATCAAAGAATAGCATGCAATCCCCAAGGTGTTTAAGCGACTTACGCAGCTGTTTAAGGGAAATGTTAAATGAAATCGATTTCTGCTTTTATTCTTCCACAACTGAACAAAATATGAGTCCTTGTTATTGAATATCCTTGTCACGTAAACTTATCGAATATCATATTCAGTTGCGAATACTGTTTTTCTGACTTGATGATTCAATTTTATTTGGTTATATGTCGTCCATTTTCTTACCAAAATGAGCAGAAATTCTACTCAGGCTTTCCCTGAATATTGTGCCAACTGCCAGCACTTTGGTGATTTTATAGTCACTGCTACTTCTGTACCATACGGAGTTTTGTTCCTACTTCTGATGTTGACAGCAAAATCTGTACTCTATTCTGCACTTGTTTTATTACCATTTGATATAGTGATACGAGCTGTAATTCGAACTCTTAAAAATGTCCTTTCCTTAATCAGTCATTTCTATTGTATACTTTTGCCTTTTGCACCTGCCACATCACGACTTAGCATCTGCAGCTTTGTGCAAGTTATTTAATATTGAAGCGTCACACTGGCAGCGAGCGTCGCAAAAGTTGATGACCCTAATCCAAGCGTATTTAAGTGTTAAGTAGAAGTATACATAATAAGTGGATTGTTGACGGACCACAATAACATTGCTGACTATTTTAGAAAAATCTGCCTAAATCTTCGATGAACATGGCAACCACAATGGCCTAAATGATCGAGGTTTTCTTCTCTGGGTGAGATCTGGACATGTATAGGGTAGGTGGAGGATTGTCTCCTCTTCCTTATCGTCAACGCAGCTTCTACAAAAATCGTTTGTAAAAGCGCCAAGCCTTGTTGCATGCTTGCCTATGAGGCAATGTCCAGTGATGACACCTATGATGGCGCTGAGATGTTTCCTATTTAGAAGGACCAGACTTTTAGAGCGATTCAGATCTGGCATTGGCCAGATATAACTTAATTTTTTCAAAATTTGAACGTTTGTTTAAAAAAAACATGTACAATAGTATTATTCAGAGTATTGCCCATCTGAAGCTATGACTTTTTCCCATCTTTCTGGCAATTTGTGGATCCCATTCCAAAAGAACTGCGCCGGCTTGGCAGCCAACAATGAATCAAGCCAATTTTTATATTCTTCTCTGATGTGAACCGTTCTGCATCGACCGGAACAAATGGTAGTCAGAAGGGGCAAGGTCTGGGCTATAAAGCGGGTGGGGTAAGACTTCCCATCCACTGTTTTCCAAATAGTTCTTAACCGGAATAGCAACGTGGGGCCAAGCGTTGTCATGGTGGAAAATTATTGCCTCGTGTTTGATCGCATATTCCGTGCGTTTTTCGGCCACTGCTCTCTTCAAACGGATTACTTGTGTTCGGTAGCGTTGTCCATTGATGGTTTCACCCGGTTTTAGCAGCTCATAATACAGCACACCCATCTGATCCCTTCGCGCCATGGATATTCGGCTTTGCCGTTGATTTGGCTGGTTGGCCGGGTTTCACATATGATTTTTTGCACTTGGGGTTGTCGTAATGGATCCATTTTTCATCACCAGTAACAATCCGATGCAAAAATGGCTTCCTTTTGTTTCGTTCCAGCAGCATTTCGGACATGCAAAACCGCCTTTCGACTCCTATCGGCTTGAGTTCATGTGGAACCCAATTTCCTTGCTTTTGAATATATCCAGCTGCTTTTAAACGTTTTGAAATGGTTGCTTGAGTGACACCCAAAGATTCTGCGAGCTCTTCTTGTGTTTGGCAAAAATCTTCATAGAGTAATGCTTCCAGTTCTTCTTCTTCAAACTTTTTTGGCTGCCCAGGACGTTCATCGTCTTCCAAGCCAAAATCACCACTTTTAAATCGTGCAAACCACTTTTGGCACATTCGCTCAGCTAGCGCATGTTCACCATAAACTTCCACCAAAATACGATGACTTTCGGCAGCAGTTTTCTTCATATTAAAGTAATGAAGAAGGACTCCCCGCAAAAACACTTTTCCAAGCACACAGTTCGACATATTTGAGTGAAAAAAAATTATTGTTGTTTACGCTTCAAATGAATGACATATACTGAAATGACGTACAATGACAGTAGCTTTCCAACGCATGTTCCAATGGAATAATAACAACGGAATAAAACAAGTTACGCCATCTCTTAGCAAACCGCACGAATTAATATATAGATCCATACTACCATTTTCCTGTAGAATAGATAGAGTGATTCCAATTTTGGCGAGTTCATCGGCTACCGTTCCCTGTACTGTCTCTGTGGCGCGGGATCCAGCAAAGGTGAAGACTGAACTGCTCGGTCATCACCGTAAGAGATGATCGGCATTCAAGGGCGGTTTTAGAATTTAGTGAAACTGAGTCTGAGCCTGACTATTCGAAAAGATGCGGATGTCCTTTTCAGATATCACGTTTTTCTTCAGCCTGAAATCGCCAAAATTTCCGCCTAGAACACGCTACAGTGATTTGAATAACGGAAAGAGGGGTTTAGATTTAGCTTATCTGAGAAAACACCGCCACCAACCCCACTATCAGTTTTAGATCCATCTGTGTAGAAGTGGATTGACTTGTCCTCCATGAAAGTATCATCCTCCTAAAAGGATCTAGAGGCGAAGCTTATATGGAAGTCTTTATCAAACCAAAGTTCAGGTATGGTGTAATCGATGTTCTCTGTGAGGATTCCTAATGTATTAAGAATGTTAGCGTGGCCAAATGAATTATTTGCCCATTTTGTAGTCGCTTTAAGGCGAATAGCTTAAGTCGCAGCTACTTGTCTGCTGATATCGAAGGGTGTCAAGTGAAACAGAATGTCTGATGTCGCAGAGGGAGTAGACCGTAAGGCTCCGCTTATGCAAAGACATGCTATTCTTTGGACTCAGATTATTTTGCTGCAGTTGACTGCATTGTCTAAGGCCGTCCACCAGACAGCAACCTCGTAGGTGAGTATCAGTCTTATGACTGAGATGTATAGCTACATGCGAGGTTGAATGCCCCATTTATTTTAATGGCTTTTTTGCAAGAGAATAAAGCTACTGTAGTTTTATTGATTGTTTCTGGAATGTTTTCCAGTTTAGTTTCATGTCAATAATGAGACCCAGATATTTTGCTGTATAGGAAAAAGCTAAACTGGTACCGTTTATTGAGGGAGGGTCTGTAATTTGAATTTTGTATTTCCTGGAAAAGAGGACAAGGTCAATTTTATGGTGGTTTGTTATTTGTTCTTCGCATTGGAATTCCTTTTGTCCTCCCTTGGAAGATAGATACGGTTTGAGTAGTAGTGAAATCGAAGATTGTTTTCTTCCACAGATGCCATCATCACGTCTTTAATCTATTTTAAGGCCTCCCGTGAAGATTGGACTACATTTCTTTACTACTTACTGAACGGGCTCCCGATCCATGAAGAGTCTCTGCCTGAGACACAGCTGCCTTCCAATTTTTTCGATCTCGGGCGGTCTGTTTCCAGTTGCTTAGCATTCGCGATGGCTTGGTCCTTGTCGCATTGAACCTGAGGGCTATGATCCGATGACACTCTTTGCTGTCCTTTCACTCGATGTGGCCGAGCTAGTGTAGTCGATGTGTTTTATCTTTTTTGATTACATCTACATTTTTATACAGCTCATAAAATTCGTGGTTGTATCTTCCCCCCATGCGCCCGGGGCCAAATATTCGACGAGAACTTTTTCTCTCGAAACTATTCAATATCTGCTTATTCTGCTTTCCTGTTTATCATCCAGCACTCGGTTCCATAGAGTGTAACTGGCAGGATCAACATTTTGTAGAGCATGCATTTCGTCTTCCGAGTTAGTATGTAGTTTTGAACCCATTTGTTTCGCCAAACCGAAGTAGCAGCGGTTTCCTAGGGTAAGCTTTCGTCGAGTCTCCTACTTACTTACCTATGTGGCCAGCGACCCTTGGAGGATCTGAAGCCGAGCTAATGCCGCTTTGCATCCTTCAACATTCCCAGGCACATTGCTTCCAGTTTGCTAGACCAAGGCTTCTTACGTCCGCGATTATGTGATCTTTAAACCGATGGTTCAGTCTTCCTTTTCTTCGTGAATCAGGTGGCTGGGATTCGAAGATTCTCTTAGCTGGAGCAAGCATTCTCGGCCATTCGCTCGATGTGGCCGAACCACTGCACTCTACAGATTTTTGCCTTCCGGACTACATCCACATCTTTATACAGCTCGTAGAGCTCGCGGTTATATCTTTCCGGAGCACCGGAAACTCTTGCTTATCGTCCAGCATTAAGCTCCATAAAGCAAGGCTGGCAATATCAGGGTTTTTGTAGAGCATGATTTTAGACCTTCGAGTTAGGTGTTTGGACCCTAGTTGTTTGAACAAACCGAAGTAGCAGCGGTTGCCTAAGATTATTCTTCGTCGAGGCTCCACCAGGGTGTCATTTGTGGAGTTTCTATTTACCCCTAGGTAGGTAAACTTCTTTACTACCTCAAAATTATAGCTGTCGATGTTAGCCTCTGTCCTAAACGGTGTTCGACGGATCAGTTTTTGGTCGACTTGTATGTCGGCATGAACTTTCTTTTATCCTCATTCATCAGGAGACCTACTCGTTTGGATTGTTCTTCTATAGCAGTGAAAGCCTTAATGATGGCACGTTAGGAACTGGCGATAATGCCTATATCATCTGCATAGCCCAGCAGCTGGATGGATTTATTAAATATAGTGTCTTCTGGCCTTTCGCACCGTCTGCTCCAGCACAAGATTAAAGAAATCACACGACAGCGCGTCTTCTTGCCAGAATCTGGTGCATGTTTAGAATAATTCGAAAGTTTTGTTTTCAAGCTGCATGGTACATTGCTAGTTCTCCAGTGTGGCGCGACACAACCGGATCAGTTTTCTCGGGATCCCGAATTGGGCCATCGCGTTATATAATTCAGTGCAATGAATGCTGTCGTATACGGCTTTGAAGTCGATAAAGAGATAGTGAGTATCGATTTGAAACTCGTTGCTCTTTCCCAGGATGTGCCGCAGTGTGAAGCCACACTGGTAGGTGTCGATGAGTGTGGTGCAAAACGGCTATGGTCATTCACAACGTACGCTGGATAGGATCTTGTAGGCTACGGTAAGCAGGGATATGCCTCGGCAGTTCTTAAAAGATATAGGATCGTCTTTCTTGAAAATGGGGCATACAGAGTTGATATTTCAATCAACAGGTATGGCTGCCTCTACCCTTACCCAAATATCAAAACCGCTGGTAGACTATCAGAGCCGGTGGCCTTGTTGTCCTTATATTTTTTGATAGCTGAGCCAAACTCTTCTATACTAGGGGGCAGGGGAGGGGTGTCTTTTTCATTGACTGGGCTTGGATTTTCTTCTAGTATTATCGCTTTCTCTACCTAATGGCCATTAAGCAGCTGATGGAAGTACTGCTTTTACACATCTACTATTCCCTCTGCACTTCGGCGACTAGGTTTCCTCTGCATTCCTTTCCTGGATCAAATTTTTGGCGAAACCAGTTCTGAGTACATTGAACGTTTGAGTTCTGATGTCATCGCATGCCCGTAAGACCGATGTCAAAAGACAGTTATCAAGCTCACAAGTTTGTCAACACCCTGGTGCGTGTTTTTGTTGACTTTGGTTTTGAGAGTGCAGCTCTTAGTATGCGTATCGAGGTTATGAAGAAGAAGATTCATCATCAATCATTACCTTATAGATCTTTTAAACCTTTATCAATTTCAAGACCTTTCCTTTCCCTACGGCTTTATATGTATACCTATGCTTAATCAAGAGAAGCTTACTAGTCAATAATGGACTACCCATATGTCTGATGTTTGACTGTTGAAAGTGTTATATAGCGGCACGGTACTCTATCACTATATGAGTGGAGATAGTTAGCCGCCTTGCGGTGCGGCTATTGACTGCAATCAGTCAACGCAACTACACAGGGCAGTTGCTCGATAGACTCTGTTATTTTCAATATCTACCACTTTGTTACTGTTAGGGGGCACTGGCGGTAAAACATCATATCTTCGAGTAAGTGGCAGTCGTGCAGACGGAATGTTCCTATCTGTAATTCTCATTTAATACAAAAGTAACAATCGTTTTCATGGTATTGTGGTTACCTCCAAACGATGGGCGTTACAAGTGGCATTTTTTTTTATATTTAGAGCACGCTCAAGGGATTTGTGTACCCTTAAAATGTTTGTTCACAGCGCGGGCGAATGAAACTTCGAGAGAAAGAAATGAGAGGCACCGATGTACATTGGTCTTAAATATCGGCCTAGGGAGCTCGGCAGGTCACTTTGTAAGCGAGTTGTACGGCTTAGGAACGAATCACGATATGTTAGAGTACGTCCGAAAGTGGGCTCGATTGTACATAGAGTGATGAGCATTCACAGCGAGACGAGTGTGACGGTTAAAGGTTTGAAGGGGTGGAATGCTGCTGGCGGTTTCAATTGAGCAGTGGTGGTGGAAATAGCGATAAAACAAAGTGAGACAGGAGACATTATGTCTACGTTGGTGTTTGAAGGTCTCTTGACTTCCCTCGAGCCAACCTCTTAGAGCTATTGTGCACCTGCTTTTCGGCAGCCAATATTTGTCTCTTTCACCGACAAGAAAGGTGAAGTCGATGAGTTATTGCATTCCGTAGAGATTTAATATTATACGTAGTTAACTCACCACAATTGTGGCAAAACAAGTCTGCCCAAACATCTTTTTTTTTCTCTCTCTCTATCCCATTTTCCAAAAAGATCTCGGAATTTTGTACCTAAAACAATATAAAATTTGCTATAAAACCATTTTGATGTCTTTCATCTGTTTTTTTTCTTTTTGCTCTTAGTTAAGGTGGCACTACAGTCCGGAATGGACCTGGCCCTCAACCAACATGCGTCTTCAACCAGCTCGATGTTTAGCTAGATGCCTCCAGTTTCGCACGCCAAATTGGCTGAGGTCCCTGCCACTTGGGTGTGCCACCTGAGTCGCGGTTTTCCTCTACTGCGCTTTACCAAGGGGGCGGATTCGAAGACTTTTCGGACCGGAGCATTAGTGTCCATCAGCCCTATATGACCCAGCCATCTCGGTCGTTGGATATGCACTCTTAGTGCTAAGTCGATGTTGCTGTATAGCCCGCACAGTTTGTCGGTATATCTCCACCTCCACACTGCTTTTACTTTCAAAGCAGCCAAGAGCAGCCTCATCTATTTTACATTAAGCCCATGCCACTAAGCCATAAAACAGTAAAACAGGACTGGGGTTATTAGGGTCTTATATAGGGTCACTTTTGTTGTTGAGAGAGGGTTTTGCTAGTCAATTGTCTAAGAAGCTGCGATTGTTAAGAGTTATTCTTCGTTTGATCTAAGCGCTGGTGGCATTGTCTGGATTAATAACAGAGCCTCGGTAGTCCTTAACTACCTGAAAGTTACATTTGTCGAGGGTGACATACACTGACATCACGTTGTCCTCTTCCGATTATATTGTATCAATTTCATTGTTGTATGCGTGCAATTGGACGGGCTTTTAAAAGATTGTTATTTTGTGACTCATATGTGACTCATGGACGTAGAAGAAACAATTTTTCTCACCAAGTTCAATGAGTCTTATGTGAACACGTCGACTACATATTGTAATCATTTTGCATGATAAACGAGTTTTTGAAGGACAAAAACGGTAAATTGAGAGATCAATTGTCAATAATATAAAAAAGTTGTCTTCTTTCCTATTTGTTTTTTAAGACTTGCGACTGAAGAATAATACGATATTTAGAAGATTCAGATGAAAAAGCATTTAGTGGTGCAAGTGATGAAGAGTATCAGCCGAATGGTGACAATGAAGAAAGCGCGGGATACCGAGGTAATAGCAAACTTAGCAAGTAGTGCAGACAGGAGTATCGAAATTCCTTCATAAACTCCGGAAAGTTTATCGTCATCTAATACGTCTGATTTCGATTGGAAAAGAGATATTCTGCTTTTAGGAAGGGAAACATTTATTGGTAATCACGGTGTCCATAACATTGCCGCAATTACTGAAGACGGACTAGTAAGTGTAGACAAAATCTGTGCTTATTTTGTACCAAATGAAATTATTGATGAAATGGTCAATTATACTAATAATTACGCTCAGTTGTTGAAGGAAGAACGTACTGCACAATTTAGTCGAATGACTCGATGGAAAAATGTTTGCAGAGAAGATTTGAAAATATTTTTTGGAGTAATTATGTCTATGGGTCTCAATCCTAAACCGTCAATTGAACACTACTGGAAATTGGACGTTCTTTATTATAATCCCCTTATGCATAGAATTAATATGTCATACAACAGGTTCACCTCAAGTCTAAGAAGCTGGCTCTTTACAGAAGTCCAAATAGGTGTTATTGGAGAACAAAGGACTCACAAAATATGTAGACCACTTATGTATACTCGTACATAAAGTGATAAATAATTTTCGAAGTCATTACATATCACCCGATATTAGGGTCAGTTCAGTTTATATGCATTTTTATTGTATTACTTAATTTACTCTTACTTGCTAGACAAAAAAATGCTTAAAAATTAGCTTAATTAACTTAAAATTATCTTATTCTAGCTTACTGACCCCATGCGGGCGCTCTAAGTTAAACCTAACACTTAAATTATGTCTTTCGACGTACCTTACTACTATACTATACTATTTCTATTCCTTATAATTAAAACTAAGAAAACATTTTTACAAAAAAAAAAAAAACTTAGTAACATGACCTTTTTTTCTATTTTATTATAAAACTTAAAACTAAAATCCTACAAACTACCTAAAAATAAATCTTAATCTACTTACATCTAATACATACATATATACATATATATACATACATAATATATATATACCTAATATATAAATATATGTATATATATATATGTTTTTTTTTTTTCATTTTTTATTTTTGTTAATTTTTTTATTTTTTTTTTTGTTTTTATATATATTTTTTTTCTTTTTTCTTAACTTACTCCTACTTAAAACTATATAAGCCGGCCATGGCTAAAAAAATTAGGTGACCCACTTTGCTTCACATGAAGCTACCTATTACTTGAGGAATTCGACGACGAACTCTCACTTCCTTCAACTAGCCACCAAAATTGTTGGTGCTGCCGAGCAACATCCCTCATGTCGCGACTCCCTACCGCCCTACTGAACCGGAGACGCTCCGCACTGCCGTGTGCGACGTCTCTGTCGTAGTTGAGTCGCCTGTCCGCAGCTGTTCGAGCAACGTGGAAGATTAGCGGCACCGCCAATCTGTCCTGGATCAGACCTTTACTATCTAGATAGGGGAACGCTTCTGGAGGGACATAGCCGTCAAAGCGAACTCTCTCATGATACATATAATTAGGGTAGTAAGCCCCAGAGATCAGGTTGTTCGACGATGTCATTGCTCTTGCAATGTGCCTTCGAGTCAACTTAATAACAAAATTGTCCACTCTTATTAGGTTCGCCCTATTGTACAAGACCTCATTGCGATAGAATTTTATGTACTCAGACTCTGGTGTTCTGTATAAGCGAAGACAAGCCCTAAGGCAAGCCCTCTCAAACACCCGAATCTTTTCCAATAAACTTGCTCTCACGTTGAACCACACAGGACATCCAAATACAAGCATGGGCCTGATAAGGGCCATGTAGCAGATAACCTTCACCCTCGCATCGAGTTGGCTGTTATAAAACAGTCTCCTTGTAAGGGCAAAAGCACCTCTGGCTCTGGCCAGAGCAACATCTATATGTTTGTTAAAATACAGGTATTGATCTAGCCAGATCCCAAGGTATCTGACTACATTTCGACAAGCAAGTGGCTGTCCATGTTGTCCGACGATAGAGAACTTTCGCCAATTCTTTCTGGTATCCCTAGAGGCCCCAGACAAAGGCGTCCTAAACAGAATGGTTTCCGACTTCTGAAAGTTGATTTTCAACCTCCAGTCATCGCAATATTGTTTAATTTTGTCGAAGTCACGTTGCAAAAGTGTATTAATGACCTCAATCTTTGGACCTGATCTGTACGCGATTAAGTCGTCTGCGTACGCTATGGCATAGTGAAGTGAACCTATCAGATCACTTGTGTAAATATTGAATAGGATTGGTGAATTTACCGCACCCTATTGCAGACCGTTTTTAATGTTAAATGTTCCAGCAGAAGTCACATCGCCATTCTTCACGATGAACTGTCTACTGGAGAGCATATCAAAGAAAATATACAGCAGTGGCTTACTAATGCCCAACCTGTCCAACTTGAAAAAGAGTCCTTCTAACCATACGGTATCGAATGCCTTTTCCAAGTCAATCAGGCAGGCACCAGTGCACTGTTTCTTGCCTTTGTTCCATTGGATATCAGAAACCAGTTTAGACGCAGCATGAATGATATCATGCCCCGCCTTGAAACCGAATTGATTATCCGGAACTATATGTTTGTCCTCAACCCACTTAGTCAGGACTCTATTGATTACCTTCTCGAAAACCTTACTGATGTTTGGAAGAAGACTGATCGAGCGGAGATTCGCCGGATTGGATGTGTCTTTATCCCTTTTGGGGATGGGATGTACCACCGCAGTTTTCCAATGCGCTGGATAATGTGCATTATTCATTGCATTATTAAACAGGGTGGTATAAATGTCCACCGCTTCTAGTGGGAGATGTCGAAGCACAATGTTCGGTATTTCATCGGTTCCCACTGATTTCTTACTTCTAAGTGATTCGAAGATCGTTTGGAGCTCTTCCTTCGAAATGAACGGTGGTAATACCCTTTCGTTGGTGATGACATTATTTGCCATATTCTCGTCACTGAACTGGGTGAAACCCGAGCTCTCGAATCGCCAATTCGCAATTTCATTTCGAAGGCAGGAATTGTGCACAAGGACTCGACTCTCCAGGTCGTGGTTCGGGCCAATGATGTCATTCGCCTTGTACACATCCTGGAAAGTCGCTCCTATAGCCTCTACCTTCTCCTGCGGATCCTCGATCACAAAGAAGTTGTCATCATCAACTGCCTCATTTGGATCAATGCCTGCTGCTACAAGTATTTGTTCGTTGTTCGTCGTTCGGGCGATTCTAAGAGATGGAAGGTCGTTCTGATTATTTCTCCGAAATATTTTATTTATTTGCGGGAACATATTCGGGTTGCTGGTGTTTACAGCCCGAATTTTGTTGTTCCAATACAAACTTACAGAGTTTCTGTAATTTTCCTTTATTAATGTTTGGAGGTTTTTAATCGACGACTTCAATGTCATGATCTCCGGGTTATGTCTGTCGGTGAACTGTCTGTACAAGGTTTTTAGTCTTGACAGCAGTCTACTTTTGTGTCGGTGCAGTGCGTCAATAGTTGCGTTGCGGAATAAGTCTTCGTTGTCAGTATGTTGATACCGAGGTATCGTTTTGTCCATTGTTCGTTTAATTGTCTCGTCCATTAGTTTTAGATACCTGTCAATCTCCTCGTTTGACAGATTTCTATTGGACGGTGGGTAGAGCGAATTCGAGGAGAGTGCTCTCGTCAGTGTTCTGGTGAAGAGTGTCCAACGCACCCTACTATAATTGTAGGAATACCTTTGAACAAACTCTTCCAATTCCGCAATCTCGTTGGGAACAGTTATTTCGGTGCTGAAACCGCAATGGTCACTGTCATACACGAAAGTGCGTAGACAGTTTGTAGTTTGTTGGTTAGTGCACGTCAGTTGTATTCGTGAGTCGAACAGCAGGAGATCCAAATAGGACCCGTGTCTGGGAAACGACGGACTATCCGTCGCTTTGAGGCCGAGTCGATACATCACACTGTGCTGACCCCACCAATTGAATAGTAGGTTCCCTCTAGTATTTGGTATATTATTTCCCCAATCACTATGTTTGGCGTTGAAATCTCCGCCGATAATAAAATAGTTGTCTTCCAATTCCAGCCTCAGAAATCGAAAAAGTGTCTCGAGCTCTGAGATGAATAAGGTGGATTGAGTAGCCTCAGGTGCATAGACAGACACCATGTATAACCGCTTTCCACTACGGAGAGGGATGTACATGACGCATGCTTCCAGCACCTGAAACCTACGTACCACACGACTGTATACTCTTTTGAAACGCAGTCCCTTTCTTAAAAAGATCGCAACGCCTCCTCCTTGGATGGAATTGGGTCGGTTTCTTCGTAATATTTCATATCTTCTGTGTCTCATTTTGTGTCTTTTGGTAAGCTTAGTTTCGCTAACCAAAAGCACATCAGGGGCTTGGTCTTTAAGCAACTTAAACAGTGTGGCTCGTCGTTCGAACCTAATCAATGAATTCACATTCACTGCAAGGACCTTCAGGGTTTGCTCCGCCATGTACGTACCCATTACGACTGAAGGTGCGTTAGGCCAGGCAGCACAAGTATATTTGATCCACCCGTGTAGCCTGTTCCTGTATTTGACGTTGAAGCTGAGCCATCTGCCCCTGAATAGAGAGCAAGATAGCCAGCATGTCAGGTACAGGTTCTGGTGCTCTAGGCGCTGGGGCCTGAGAAGCTACCTTTGCCTGTTGTACCGTATATCCCCTACCTGCCGCCATTTGGGCGTAGGTAACTTGGGGAGTAACGGCTGGTGTTTGTGTTTGCACGGGTGGACGTTTAACTTCCACCTTCTGCTGCCGAGCCAGATTTACTCTTTTTATGTATTGGAATTTAGGACAACCCCGATAATTTGCGGTATGCCCCGTGTTCCTACATAAGGCACAAGAGAGTTGGCTTTTTTCCGACGCTCCGTCCTTACCTAGAGCGCATTCCTCTGACTTGTGGTCCTTTCCACACTTCACGCATCGAGGCTGCATTTCGCAGTTCGACGCGGCGTGCCCGAACCTTTGGCAGCGAACACATTGTAAAATGTTTTCGCTCCTTTTTAATTTTTCCCAGTGTACAACCTGGTAGTCTAGGACTTTGATGCTCCTTAGACCATCCAGTTTGCTGTTGGGACTTAGCTGAACCAGGAAGAACGGTAGTTTCCGCTTCTCCCTTTTAGCTCTAGCCGTGACAAATGGCTTGACCCCCACGAATTTGAGCCCTTCGCACTCCTTCTCTTTCAGCAGTGCAAGGAGCTCCTCCGGATCAGTCGACGGCTCTAATCCCCTCAGCAGCATTGTTTGCAGCTTTTCACCCTTAGGGGTGTAGGAGAAGAACTCCGTCGTCGAATCCTTCAATAAACTTTTGATCTTGTGGTAGCGCTCCACTGTGTTACAGTGGATCGCATGCCTATCTACACTTAGTCTTTTAATAAAAAAATTACAGCCTATGGCCGACTTACATAGCTCGATAGTGTCCTTTAACTCCAATTTAAATGTGTTGATTGGTGGCACTTTTTGTTTGGTGGCTTTCTGCTCTTGCTGTTGTTGCTGTCTCTGCTGCTGTTGCTTTTGCTTATGATGTTGTTTATGCTGTTGTTGTTGTTGTTGCTGTTGATGTTGCTGCTGTTGTTGTTGCGGCTTATTCTTCTGTACATTTTGTTGTTTATGTTTTTGCTGTGTTTGTACATCTGTTTTTGTTAATTCCTGATCCGGTTTCTGTGTTTTTTGTTTTGCCAGAGGTTGTTTCTGTTGTTGTTGTTGTGGAAGCTCCACGTTTATATTTGGTTGTCCCTGAGGTCTCTGGAGTAGTTGCTGCTTCTCCATCTCCCTCCTTGCCGCTTGCTTTGCTTTTATGGCTAGCACTTTTTGTTGTAGCTGCTTAATGCTACTGTGCAATGCCTCGACCTCCTCCTCTTCGTCATCTGACTCAGATGCAGCGAGGGACGCAAAGCTGTTGTCTGCTCCCATGTAGTGGCCTTCACCTATGTCGGATACAAATGGGCAGTCGTTATTATCCGACTCTTGCCTCCTTTTATTTTCTGCTGCGCTTGATGCTAGCATCGCAGCCCTCCCCCGCACTCTACCATGCAGCATTTCTAACGAAGCTGATTGCGAGCGCGTGACGATACTCGGAGTCGGCTCCAACTTCCTCCTCCTCTTTGTGCCAGTGTCTGTTGCTGTTGTTGTTATTGATTTTGAGTGTACTGGCTTAACGGCTTGATCATCAGACGACATCATGCCATCTGTTGACCCCGCTATTGGAATAGCGGACCGCTTAGTTCCACTCATCGAACTTTCTTTTATCACTTTATTCTTGTCACTAATTGTCTTTTTGTGATATTGATAATAAAAAAAAAAAAAAAAAAAACTTTGTCAGTGGTTGGGAATCGAACCCACAACCCCGAGATTTGTTGACCGGGTCTTTACGACTTCGGCTACCGAACACTTGTTAAATTATTACTTAAAATAAGTATACTTATTTATTTTTCACGGTTGTAAAGCCGAACACGAAATACTTCTGATCTCTGCGGAGGCCAATGAACGACTGACCGATATTAGGGTCGTTGATCAGTCTATGTATATTCAAATTTCATGAAAAGTTGATTATACGAGGGGCGTTCAATATATTCTTGGTATTGAATTGAAGGAAAATGCGAATTCAATTTAAATTGTTTTTATTTTTCAATATGATCTCCCCTAACATCAGTGCATTTGTTACATCTTGAGATAAGCTTTTTTAAACCCTCAACAAAATAAATTTCCTCTTTCTCTGCAAAATACCGACTTGAGTTCCTCATCATCCGAAAATCTTTTTCCACGAAGACATTTTTTCAAATCCGGAAACAGGAAATAATCACTAGGGGCAAGGTCTGGACTATAGGGTGGGTGTTGGATTTCTTCGAAACCACAATCTCGCGCAGCAGCCTTGGAAACTCGCGCCGTGTGAACAGGAGCGTTGTCATGAAGAAGCAACACACCCGCTGCGAGTTTACCCCGTCTTTTCTTTTTAATTTCCTCCCGCAAATTATGCAAAGTGGAAGCGTAGGATGTGGCGTTGATGGTTTCACCTTTTTTTTTGTACTCAATGAGCAAGATTCCCTTTGAGTCCCAAAAAACTGTGGCCATGAGCTTTCGGGCAGACGGAGTGACTTTGAACTTCTTCGGGGGGTCTGTTCCTTTTTTATGGCACTGCATGGACTCTTGTTTGCTTTCAGGGTCATAGTGGTGGACCCATGTTTCATCCCCAGTAACAATTCGATCCATAACACCGTCCGCGTTCTCACTACACATCTCCAAAAGCTCTCTACAGCATGCGATTCTCACTTTTTATCTGAGGCGCTGTGAGCATTCGTGGCACCCACCTTGCACTGACCTTTGAAAGGTTAAGATGGTCATGAAGAATGGTGTGAATGGTACCAATTGAAAGCTTGGTGATCTATGCCATCATTTTCACCTTTATTCGGGCATCCTCAAGAACAAGTTTTTCGACTTCTTTGATGCTTTCTCCCGTACAAGCAGTAGCCGGGGCGCCGGAGCGGGGGTCGTCCTCAATGCTCTCTCTGCCTCTCTTGAACTCACTTGACCACTTTTGCACAGTTGATAATGAAGGTGCGGAACCCTGGTAAATAGCCACCATCTCTTCATGAATAGTTTTTTGACTTTTTCCTTGCTTAGTGAGAAATTTAATTACAGCGCGATGCTCAATTTTCACCATCATCGCCTCAGTTGCCATTATGATTCTGTTTAACTAGAGATAAAACGCGAATTAATAATCACATTTATATTAAATTTTACATGAATGCACTAAAATAATAGTATTACTTGATAAATGAGTCAATTTATATATGCAACCACAGCTTCACCCCGATACCGAGAATATCTTGAACGCCCCTCGTAAGAACGTATAACCCAGCGAAAACAGATCGCTATGAATGGAAATACATAAGGCTTGTACAATTAATAGTTACACATGGTTTTGGCAGGACCATGTATTCCGGAGTATCGCATTAGTTAGAGGGTCTCGATAAAACTGGTTCAACAGTGGTACAGCTTATAGAACCGCTCTTTTAGATGAAGATCGTATTATTGTTGCTGACAACTATTATACCAGTTTACCGATGGCTGAGTATCTGAAAGGTCGCAAAACTGATTTGTGCGGCACTTTACGTAAGAATAAAAAAAATTTGCCAGAAGAAGTTGTAAAAGCGAAGTTAAAAAGAGGAGAACAAATAGTTAGACAAAAGGACAATCTTTATACTGTATTGGAATGACGTGACAAACGTGATGTACTTATGAGGTGGTATGACTATCGTGGCTACAAAAAGAGGTGACGTCGTAAAACCAAACCATGAAGCCAAAGAAGGTATTGATATCTCGGACCAACTTGCTTCATTCCATTCTCCTTTACGTAAAAGTTTGACTTGGTATAAAAAGATAGCGATCGATTTACTATTTCAAGTCGCCGTTATTAATACTAACTGTATATACAACGAGTTGACATACGGCAGTAAGCTGACTGTTTTACAAGTCCAAGAACATTTAATCCAACATTTTTTGAACCAGCAGCATCAACTATAGAAAATAACTTTCCTCAAAGATTTTCAATCTCCTCTAGCACTCCAAGGACAATTGCTTCTTCAAGTAATTCTCCGCATAGTCTGCAAGAAATTCCACGAAATGTAGGCAATAAACTAGTAAAAAAAAGATGCAGCGGGTGCTATATCAAATTGAAAAATCAAAGGTTATTGGACAGAAAAGCGAAGCAAGTACACACTGAGTGCAAAATGTATAAAAGCCATTCTGTCTAGATTGTTATAATGAGAAACATGCTTGGTTTATTCACATTCTTTTACGAATAAAAGCGTTATCTTTTGTATTTGAGTTTTACTTATTGCATGCCTCTTCTACTGGCTAATGGACAACTTTCAGGAAAAAAATTGCGAAATTTTCTTTTGTTTCCTTAAAGATTAGGTTTTTTGCGTTGCGTTTTATACGTCCACGTTTAATTAAAAGAAATGTTTCGTCGCGTTCATAACAAAAAATCTGTCAAAAATTTATACAAGAAATGAGTCACATGTGACTCTCGTGAGTCATATGTTACATGACTCATTGGACAGGGAAGTTGTTAATATATCCTGCAGAACAATGGAGTGGCATTTGTCCATCGCTAAGAGTTGCTTATTGAGACAGTTTATACCACGTTACTTGGGCTTGGAACATATGAGCGTTCAAGGCGGTGTTAGAAGGAAGAAATTAATTCCGAATGGATTTATTGGCTACCCTGATATATCTGAAAATAATAAACCAGGTATAGTCGTGTGGAATTGCACTGTTTACATCCAAAAGAGATTTAATTACGCATTTCAAAAGCAAACGTACAGTTTGCGTAAGTATTAGAATTTGGTTAAACCATTTTTTATAAGGTGCTGTGATGGATATACTCCTGAAGTATTGTGTCCGTATGCTGCCACTGATTCGATTGCTTCAATAATGAACAAGCTCTTGAGTACCGAAATCGGGCGATGTTGAACGTTTTCAGAAGGAATGATGTCCTTTATTCTCCATAGAGGCTTCGGAGATTGAATTTGAAACCCAGAATCACAAGGGTACAGAGCGCATATTCCAGAATCTCTGCTGAAAGGACATCAGCAATGTGTAGGTGGGTTGTCGAAGTTAGAAATAGGTGTTTTAAAGGGAATTTTAAGCTGTTCAGGAGTTCTTCAATCTTGCTTCTCACTTAATGGATGATTTTAAAATAGCTTCAGCAATTTTGAACAAGTTTCACCCAGTGATCGAAGATAACGACGATGCTTATGACTTGCTGCAAATCGCTTTGAGCAGATTATATATTCACAATCACCTAAGTGATTTTGTTTTGTGATAGAAAATAACCTACCTCGAAGTTTCAAATTATTGAAAAGCATATTGCAGTTTTAATTAACTTTCCCTTCCCTGTGGTATTATCAAATAAAGCAACCCCTTTCATACTGTGGAGAACATTTGAAGCAAAAAGGGAATTACTAAATAGACGTGTGTCCAAATAGAGCAAGAATTACCACAGGACACCAGAGTTTACAAGGAAACAATTGCTTGTGAAACGACCGTATAAAATCTAGACATATAATTTCTGGAGTATATTATACACACATTCTTGTTACTTAATATGTAGAAGCAATTCTGTCCAGGATCATTATTCCAGTTGTCAGGTTGATCTGAGAAGTGTCAGATGTTGTGCTCACGTTGTGAGTGTTTTATGGTACCTTGGGTATGTTCGTCATCAAACCAATATAGAAATACCACCCGCACTTTTTATGCATAACATTTTAATAGATGACCAATCTGATGAAGAATACTTTAATGAGCCGTAACAATTACTAACTCTTACTCGTATCAACCATACCATTATAAATACATTTATTTTAAAAACGAGGTCTCTGAATTCTTTTTCTTTTCCTAAATCCTACATGGATATGTATAACCACTTTCGTAACAAACAAGAAACAAAATAGAAAAACAAACACTTTACTTTCTCTTTAACAGTATTCTTTATTCCTTAAAGATGTATCTCGGTGAACAATCTTAAATCGTTCTTTATGCCATCAGTCAAGATATTCGATCACACATCATACTTGTTTACAGTCGGCCAGCCTCTTTAGGAAACGCCCTCGCTTCCGCTGAGATAATGCCGTCAATTTCCTCATCAATTTGGCACCATGGTTTCTTTTTATCAGATGCAAAAACAAACTGGCAGAATTCACTATTCCTCTGCACAGCAGGTAAATCTTCAACAACATACCTATCTTTGGGAAGAAGACGGGCACGATATACTACCCTCGATATATTGGCGCAAGCTTTCGAGACTCTCCAGTAGAAGGTGGCCCCGTTTCGATGACAACTATGTGATCTCTGCTGTATTTGGTTGGCTTGTTACATTTTTGATCGTAGCGTTCCTTTCACATACGTTTTTGGTCATCAATCCTTTTCGCGGCCACTAAGCATTAGCATTGGTCAGACACATCTTAACCATTGTGAAAGATATCTCTTGGTCTGAAATCAAAAAATAGTTCATTTGGGCTTTTCCCCGAAGTGCTATTTGGCGAACTATTTATAGTCCTCTGTATATTACGCAATGTTTTGATCCAGTCTCGTCCATTCTCTTTTATTGTCATTGTGCTTATTGCACTAAGTAATGGGCCCCCGCCCAATTATCAAGGCTTCGCCCATTAATGACGTTGTCTAATAAAAAGCGGGGGCAGAGTATATTACTGGTCTTATCGTAAACATCTTCAGATAACAGCCTCTGCATGGTTGCTACGATTTGACCAGTTACAAGTTGCCGGTCATAGGTCTTGTTGGCGACTGGACCAGCGGTAGTCCATACCAGGACTTAAATCACGGTACCATGGGAGTCAGGAGCCTCATGGTGGCTGTGGTTTAAACCCAAATCGCGGGTACGGGTTTTCCTTTTGGTTTGACCCATTGTAGAGTAGCAAATAAGTACTGAGTGCTATGACCCTAAGAACAGTAAAAGGTTTTAGGTCGGCCTCGACTCATACCAAGGGTAGAACTTGTGCCTCCAACACAGTTCCGAATTGGTATCAAAAACATATGTAGCGAGCGATAGCAAGGCGTATCCTTGCTCCCTATGGATATATGGGCATCTCGTAAACATAAGGTCTCATGACAGGTGGTTTACGTTAAAAATCATGGAATGTTCTGCACTAAGTAATGTCCTATTGGTACACTCAACTTGCTCATTGGCCCTATGAGTTCTAACAGCGTTCTTAATGAGCTGAATGTCATTTCATTTTCAGTACTTTTCAAAAGCTTTCGATGTATACGAAGTCCCTCTATCTGATACTATTTTGGCAGGAATTGCAGAAATAAGCGTTAATTCATTCAAAAATCTTAATACTTGGGTGGTTTTGGTATCCTTCACGGGTTTAATTAAAACGTATTTCGTAAAAGTGTCTGTAAGGATGACTAGATTCTGATTTCCGGCAGAGGTCTTTACAAAAGGCCCTAAATGATCTAAGTGGACAGAACAGAATGGAACTGGTAAAGTTTCAGAAAAATGCAGTTTTCCTTCCTTCATTCCCCCCTGGCGTTTATTGTAACAACATGCTACACAAGAACGAGTATATTTGGTGACATAATGACGCATTCTAGGAAACCAAAATGAGCTCGCTAATTGTGATAATTTCTTACAATGTCCCAGCGTACTGCTGCAGGAGCAATCCGGACTTTATTTCCATTTCTATTTCTAAAAAGCTTGCCATTTTTGATGGTATAATCGATGCGCAATTGTTTTGCTTCGCTGTCTTTCGCATCCAATCTCAGTTTCTGCAGAATTTCAGCTAAGCCAGTATCCTGTGCCTGTAAAGATGCCACCCGATCGAGGTTGTTATTTTCTACCTTGAGGACTTGCCTCTGAAACGGGGTTCACCTTGTACGTTCTTCTTTGCACCTTGTCGGCCAAGCGCATTTACAATGTTCCATTTGTTTTCCCTGTCTGTGCTTAATGGTATACTGGAATTCGAATAACCACCTCCACCACCTGGCAATTCGTCTTTTTAATGTTGTGTTCTCCTTGTAAGAAATATATAAGTATTTCTTTTCTTTTTACCTAGTTAACTAGTGCAAAAGGTTTTACTCTACGTAATCTTCTAACTAAATTGTTCTTATTAAGTAGTTGGACTACTTCTAAATTAGCATGGTTGCGAAGCCTAACTTCATGTCTTCTTGCTACCTTCCGAACCTCGTCCTCTAGCATTTCAGTTTTTAGATTCCTATGTAGATCAGCGTTACTTTGTTTGACGCGTAATACTTTGTTTGAAAGCATTGTATGCTTTGAAGATTTGTCTTACCTGTGCACCGCGATAACCAGAGGCCATATGTCGAAATTGGTATTAATATTCGCTCGTAGAGAAGCAGTTTATTGTAAATTGAGAGGCATGAATACCTCCCTATGAGCCAATACATTTTATTACTCGTATGTCGTATATTTAGTTCATCACGTTTATTCTTGACATGAGTTTTCCAGCGCATCTTTGCGTCCAAAGTCAAGCGTAAGCATTTAGCTGAGTTCGAATGCCTAACTATTTTATTATTTATGTACACAGATATGTGTTGTACGTTTTTATTTATAAAGTTAACATTAACCGACTTCAGTTCATTTAATTTTATTTGTCATTTTTTGGCCCAATTAGATATAGCATTTACTGTCCTTTGCAGTTTTTCTGTAACTTCTTGTACGGTACTGCAATATCGTCTGCAAAAGTGGCAACAGTAGTTTCATCATTTTGTGGTAGGTCATTCGTATATAGGAAGAACAGTACAGGTCCCAACGCACTACATTGCGGTACTCCAGCTTTGATGTGTTTCAATGCAAAGTACTCATCTCATCTTCTTGCTTAATTCGTTTCATTATATACGACTCTAGTATTTCATAGCACATTGGAAGATATTTTTGTAGCTTACGGACTAATCCTTTGTGTCAGATTTTGTCAAAAGCCTGTGTTACATCAAGGAAGATGGTAGAGCTTATATGTTTTTCTTTTAAAGCTTTTTCTACTATATCAGTTATTCGGTGAACCTGATCTACATATAGTTGAGTATTTATTTCTGAATCCAAACTGATGGTTTGGGATCAGTGATTTTTTCGAATAACTTAGACAGGATTGGCAGCAATGATATCGGGCGATATGGCGTTACTTCACTGGGCAATTTGTCCGGCTTCGGTACCATAATAACTTCCGCGACCTTCAACATACGTGGAACATACCTTAGTCTGAACGTTGCTTTTGTTATCTGTGCTATTTTTTTCACACCTTTTTTAGGCTGTTTGTTCAGAATTTCACCCGTTATTGGATCAAATCCTGGGGCTTTTTTTAGGTTGATCTTTTCTTTATTTCTTTGGCTATTTCCGTAGAGGTTACTGCTGGATCGTCTTCGTCTTCGCACATTTCTTCCGTTTGTTGGGAATTATCATTACGTCGTAAAGACGTTTTCAAGATGTTCCTCAAATAGATCCGCCTTTTGTTTGTTTGTTTTAGTCCAGTTACCACAGCTATTTTTCACTGGCGGAATGTATGCCATTGGTCTTTTCATTTTTTTGTAGCGTTCCGCAGTGAGTATTCTGTGCTAGCATCGTTTGTCAGATTTGTAAAGTATCTTTCCACCGATGCATTTTTAAATTCTGCTATCCTTTTTCTGAGCTTATTGTTTAAGCTACGAGGGTTGTCTGAAAATTTTCCGAACAATTTTTTTTTATTTTTCTACATAGTCTGTTTGTAACTCTACATACTTCTCCCAGCGATGCTCCAATCTCTCTAACCCGTCCAAATAGTACTTGGCGTTTTTTCTGCAAAATAATTGTTCACGAAGGTGATTGCCTCATCATTTGAGGAAAATCTCTGTCCTCTGAGCGCAGTTTTTAGATGAGGGAGCAAAAAGAAGTGGCTTGGGGCTAGATCTGGTGAATAAGTCGGATGGTCAAGCAGTTCAAACCGTAATTCATGGATTTTCGCCATGGCTACCTGGTGAAAGAGGATTTTCTTTTTCTGCAAACTGCGCCAACAGAGCGTTGGAAATGTTCATTCGAACACGTTTTCGGTCTAACGTAAGCAAACGCGGCACCCAACGCGCGGACAGCTTTCTCATGCCTAAATCTTGATTTGATATGTAACAAACAGTTCACCATTTGGTGAACTTTAGCAATGTTATCGTCGGTGGTTGCAGTTTTTGGACGTCCCGAACGTTCATCATCTCCCAAGCTCTTACGGCCACGTTTAAATTCAGCTGTCCAAAATTTCACTGTGGTAAATGATGGTGCAGAGTCCCCATACACAGAGTCCAACTCATTTTTGATTTGCGTAGACGTATTGCCCTTCAAAAACAAGAATTTAATAACAGCTCGATACTCAATTTTTTTCCATTTTCACAAAAAACACTCTCATCGACTCACTCAAACGACTGCCAACTAAAAACTGCGCCTCCAAAATGACTAAAACTTCGGCAAGTAACTGTCAAAAGATGCACAATTAGCATTCACTAGCCTTTATTGACGAGTACCGCTATCTGTACGTTGCGGTCAGAAACTTTTCAGCCAACCCTCTACTTATATCACTTGGAGCTCTTGACAGTTCCCATCGTTTGAGATCATCTCTTTTCAGATATAATGTGGCAAGCTTCTTTGGGATATACGTTTCTTTACTTTGCTATTTAATTCAGACGTTGCAGCCCATGCAGCCTTTTGTATAGCTAGGGTAAAGAACTGTACTTCATTTTCTAATCGCTCTATTGTATTAATTGTTGTGGATAGTTCGATGCATTCATCTATTAAATATTTGAAATACTAGATGGAGTGAAAAGTGACCTCCTTGGGAATTAAAAAAAATTTTTTTTAAATGTTTTTTTATATTATTCAATATAGTCTTCTTTTAGTTTGATACACTTATTCCAGCGATTTTCCAACTTCTTGATCCCGTCCGAAAAGTAATTTTTCGGAAGGTCTGCAAAATACTCCTCCGTGGCGTCGATGATTTTCTCGCGTGAGCTGAATTTTTTATTGATGAGCTATCTTTTGAGGTTTGGGAAGAGATAATAGTCCGAGGAATCCAAATCCAGTTACAAATCGACGCCAAAAGTCCGCCCGATTCCGCATCAGAAAGTCCAAACACTCTTTCGAAGTGCTCTCGCGATCGTGTTTTTGGTCAAAAGTGAACATTCGCGGCACTCAGCGGCAGGATAACTGTTTCATATGAAGAACATTGCCCAAAATATGGCGTGTGCGCTCAGTACTAATCTTTGTGGAATCTGCTAGCTCGCGCACCTTCACCTTCCGGTCAGCCAACACCATTTCATGTATTTTTTTGACCTTGTCCTTTGTAACCGCATCGGAGGGCCAGCCGCTGCGGACTTGATCGGTAGTGGAGTTGCGGCCACCACTAAACCCTCGAAACCAATATTTGACGGTGTCATCTGACGGAGCATTAGCCCCATAATATTTATCCAACTTTTCTTTTGTTTCCTTCTCCGTTTTGCCTCTCAAAAAATAATGTTTTATGAGAGAACGAAAATCGTTTTTGTCCATACTCAACATGATGCCAAACATGTCAACAACAATCAGCTGTCAAAACAAAGATACTCGTAGTATCGCACTGAAATTTGGCATGTCTGCCTAAATATGAACGGACTTCCTTTTGCAGTAGCAGCATATTCTGGCGGTCAAGGTGGTCACTTTTCACTCCATCTAGTATACCCAGTCAGTAAGTGTGTTTACTAGACGTGGGTTGTGTTCCTTCATTATAATTTTATTACCAAGTGTAAGCAGCAAAGATGAGTGATCTGAGTCAAGATCTGGCCCTTTGTTAACTTGGGTAGTATTAGAGAAGATATTCTTAGTTAAGAAGAAGTCGACAACATCCGGGATTTTGTTCCTATTTGTGGGCCAGTAAGTAGGATTTCCCGTTGAATGGTAGTTAACATTGGTTTTTTTTGGATTCAAGGAGTTTTCTTCCTCTTGCATTTGATAATATTGATCCCGAAGATTTGTTCTTAGCGTTGAAATCTCCACCTATTTATTATTTATTTATTTCCGAATTTACGGAAGAGGCTTTCAAAATTGTTTTGTTTCAGCCTGTAGCTAGGAGAACAATATGCCGCTGCTACCGTTATCTGGCCGCTGCTTGTTTTTATCTTTACGGATTTGGCTTGTATTTCACACGATTTGTATTCTTCATCTTCATCGTGGCTAACTCCTTCCTTAATTATAACTGCGGCCCCTCCTCTTGCTGTATTGTGTGGATGTGGGGTATGGTATTTCTTGTATCCGTGAAGTTTGTATTTTGCTCCAATTTTAAAATGTGTCTCGGAGACTAGACATATATCAGTTTTGTTCATATCGAGAGTCGCTTGCAATTCGTCCTTGCGATTGTCGAGGCCATTGGCATTCCATAATACGATTTGCATGCTTTTAGCCATTATGTTCATTTAGGTACAGTTCTTTTATTACTGTTTTGTTTTTCAAGGAAAGATATTCTTTCCAGAATTTTCTTATTATTCTTTTCCATACCTTCTATTCTGTTAAGAATTCTTTGCATGATATCCTCCATAACATTGCTGGAAGGCTTGGGGTTTCCGACTGGTTTTACAACGTTTTCCAAAGCAACTTGTGCATATGTTTTCTTTGAACTGGTTATGAGGCTTAAGTTTTCATTTTCGCTTAAGGGTAGGTTTCCTTTAGCTCTATCCAATTTTTTATTCATTTGGGGCTTAGATTTTGCTCTCAAGTCTTTTTTGTTTCGTTTTTCTCCATTTTTGGTTGCGCCTTTTTGAGCAGGCTTTTGCATTTCCTTTTGCTTGTTGTCTTTTACCATCTGTGGTTCATTTGCTACTACACACCCTCTGTAGTTAGCTGGGTGTCTTCCCCTATAACTGGCGCATTTAGGGACTGCATTTTTTGCCCTTATGCAGTGTTTTGTATGGTGGTCTCCTGCACATTTAACGCATTTCGGGTTTGAGCTGTAGTATTTGTGAGTGTGACCATGCTTTTGACAGTTCTAACATTGAGGAATTAGCTTCGATTTCCGCAGAGGATGAATTTGTACTTTCATTCCTAGGACATCTTTAATTTTATAAATTTTCTTGATGTCTTCATCTTGCTCAAAAGTAAGCATGAACATTGAGAGCGGTGCTTTACTCATGAACTTAGGCATGTGGACAACTTCAAGAATTTTGAAGTTTAGGTTTAGCATTTTTGTCAAGTTTTTATAGGATTCTTTGTTATCCACATTAATTTTAACATCATTACTATTTAGGAGAGCTGTATTAGCTTTTATTTTATTTTCCTCTAGAGTATTCAATAAGCCTTCTTACTTCGTAATTCAGAGCACTATTGCTATCAAGCTTTATTGGCTTGAGTGGTTTGGTTTCTTTATCTTTCATCTTTTCTGGGCTTTTCTGGGTCACTTTTGGTGGTGAAAGCTCCGGAGACATGCTCATTTTTCTTCTTTGTTCCTTTTTGTCATACTAAAGGGTGGTTCTGTCTCTCTTTGCAGTTCTTCTTCATCCGTAGAGTACACTACAGTTTTAGGTATCTGCTCATTTTTATTGTTATTATTGACCTGTTCTTTAAGCAGCTGCATTTCGAGCTTTAATTTATCAATTTCGCTTGCCAGTTTTTCACTGAGTTCCTTAAAATTGTCTATTTCTTCACAGGCTTTTTTGTAGTAAGCTCCCAACATCGAATTTTCACTTGTTGGTTGGGATGGTGGTGTTCTTCGACTCTTTATGAAAGGGTCATCTTTTAGCAATAAATGGTTCCCCCCAGAATCAATGGAACCGGCCTCCTAAGTAGGTGAATTTACTAGTTTATCTGGCGTACCACCTGGGGTAGTTATGTTATTAGTTTTGTTCATTGCATATATTCATTTTTGGTTAGCTTTTTTTCAAAAAGTTTAAAAATTTGGACTTTACTCGCCTCTTACGACAGGCATGCCTACCTCGGGTAAATTCTGGCCCCCTACCCGAAGGGGTATCCCACTTATAAGCAATACTTTTTCGAAGTAGTGACGGTAAAGGTTCCGCTTGCAGAGCATAATTCTTGATAAACCTATGAAAGTATCCGCTCAGGCCCAAAAATTGACGTAGCCCATGAACAGTTTGTGGCGCTGGATAGTACGAAAGAGCCTTTGTTTTATATCCTGGTTTTATTCCGTTTCCTGTTCTCATATGAGCCAATATTTCAACTTCTGTTTTAAAGGAATTGCATATTTCTAATATTCCCGATTCTCCAAATGTTCTGAGCAATATGTTAAGTTTATTTTCGCCTTCTACCGGCGTAGAAGCTATTACCTTTTAATCGTCAAGTTACCATAATATTTTGTTTATGGTGCTTTGGAACACGGCCGGGGCATTTTTAAGTCCAAAACTCATTCTCAGAAACTCATATTGGTTGTCTTGCGCAAAACTTACCAAAATATCAGGTATAACACAGGAACAAACACTGTGCAACATTATAACATACTGAGCGCCACAGAGAACTGCGCAAGCGCAGGCTTTGAAGTAAGAACAACATTAGGCGATATACTCGTGTTACTTTTTCTTTCCATCAGTTCGACCTGGTTTTATATGTACATATACGGACTATTTAAAGATGATATACGAAGCACAACAAATCCTAAATTTTGAGGAATTAAAAATATATATATAAACATAAATCTAATACATACGTGACAGCAAGAAATGGAAAGCAGACATATTGTACTGCAGATCCAGCACACGAAAACCTTCATATCCATGATATTTTCATATGAAGAAGTTGCAGACCAACGTGCGAGTAATCAAAGGAAATCAATTCACTTGAAAAACGAATATATCACAGTACGAGTATATCAGAAGCTATAAAAATCGGGGGTTTTTACCGGTTTAAACTGCACATAGAGCCGTCCATATATTTTCAATTGTTTCACTTTAAATACGAGTAAGTCGATCGATTTAACATCACCCAACGGTCACACTACAGTAGGTCGCCATTAACTGGTAAAACCCCGTAATCTCTAAAACGACTAAGAATTAAAATATTGTTCGGCTGATTTAAATTTTTTTGTGAAATAAAACAAAGCCCATTCTCGAAATGGGAAAGGGCTATATAATACAGTAAAAACAAAAATAAGCAAATAAAAAGGAAAACAATTCAACTGTGCAATGGAAAGGTCTATTATCGACGTTTTCATCGGCTCCATCGTGACAAGCGGAAATCCCTGGTGTCAATTAAAAGTCCTAAGTGGGATTAATGAGGAGAATGAATTCAAGAAAAAATTTAAAGATAGGGCTACCTACTTAATGTAGATAAATCCATGTCCTGTTTAAGTTTATCCCTTCACTTGGCATTCAAGGAATTGTTTGAGTTTAGGAAAGAAAGGGGAAAAAGTACCAACAGGGAGTCATCATTCTACAAGAAGTATTCACCTCTTCTTGTGTGAGTGTTGGCACACTCGTATACTCGTACCTCATAAGTTACCAACAGGACTATGTCACTATGTTTGTTTTACGAATTTGCATAGCAAATTTATTTTTTTCTTATTTCAACCGGAGAATACGAGTAATTCCAGCGTCTCTGTGGTTCTCATGGTAATGTTGGCACAACTGACTCTGCTTATCAAGTGAGAACATGACATCGTATATTTAAATTTACATATGTTACGAGTGTAACGTTCAAATGGCAGACATAAACGCGACTGGGCTGCTACCAATTTGATGGTTTTGCATTTCAAATTTGGACGTCTGTTTTCTTATTGTTTGCCTTAAGTCAATTAACTGTAATGAAATAGAAGAGTATTTTTGCATTTGATTCGGTAAATTAAATTAAATTTTGATTGACATTCATTAGAATTTAAAAGATTTTCCAAAGGTTTTATATAAAGGACGTCGGAAAAACAAAGTGTTTCTATTATTCTTTATGCCCGATAGACTCATTCAGATGAGGGTCAGGTTAGATAAGGTTGGAACGTCCTCATTGAAGAGCCCTTAGACCACTTATAAGTCTACTGCTATACCACTACAAGAATCGGTCTTCGTCGCATCGCATCTTCATTATGCCTCATAAATTTGTCAAGGTCGTTGATCCCTACATAACACATCAGTTAATGTGTCTTGACAAGAGCGGACGTGCAATTGTTTTTGGATGAATTTTCGGTATTTTCAAGCAATGAAAAAACGGATAATCTAATTATCATTGGCGATTTGAACAAAGATATTATAAGCTCTAATGTTATAGTAGATACGTACGAGTCCTTCTTGGCTGCACATGACCAATCTCAAATACTTGTCTTGACCATATATTTGGTAGCTTCCTTAAGGTGGAAATTTGTCAATGCATTGGTTTAAACTTCGATCTTCAGATTACTGATCACTGCATGACCGGTTTAATCTTTAGTAGCTTAAAAAGACAGAAATACTTCTAACACTACTACATGGTTCTCCAATATGGACGTCCGAACTTTGACAGTTGATAGCAGCCATATTGTGGAAGCTACACCTGTGAAATTGGCTATCATTTATTCAATCTGTTTGCCAAATCACCATGGATGGACATAGCGTTCAACAACACGTGGAAATTATAAAATTGTTTTATTAAAATGAGTGTTCTGTTCGGGCAACGTTCCGCGCGCTTCACCCATTTTACGGTCGCCATAATCGTCCTACCGAGAGGACTATTCGAAGTGTGGTGGATAAATTTGAGCCCACTGGTTCAGTAAACGATAAACCAACACCCGTACGTTGACGAAACGCAAGATCTGCCGAAAACATCGCCGCTGTCCCTGAAAGTGTATCGGAGAATCCGAGGCAGTCGATTTCGCATCGCTCACAAGAACTCGACCTTTCGCAGACCACAACTTGATAAATTTTGCGTCGTGGCTTGGGCCTGTATTCGTACAAAATTCAATTGACCCAGGATCTAAATGGGCTCTGGAACAGTTGGAAACTGACCCTAATTTCATCAAAAATCATGTTCAGCCATGAATGGGTACGTCAACAAACAAAATTGTTGAATTTGGGACGATACCAATCCACATGAGATCCAAGAGCGTCCAATGCATCCCGAAAAAATCATTGTTTGGTGTTGATTTTGGGCTAGCGGCGTCATCAATACATATTTCTTTGAGAACGACGTTGGCCAGGCCATCACCGTCAACGGCGAGCGCTATAGGTTGATGATTACCAACTTCTTTTGGGCTGAATTGGATGATATGGACAACAACGACATTTGGTTTCAATAGGACGGCCCTACGTGCCACACAGCACATGTCACATTGGAAATTCTGCACGAGCGATTCGAGGGCATGGTCATCTCACGTGGAGGTGATGTGAACTGACCACCGAGATCGTGCGATTTGACCATGTGTGAGACTTTTCTTTTCTGAAGTCGCAGTCTGATTTATGCGTTAGAATCATGGAAAATTTGACATTTCGGATGCGCGCCACTCAGAGAAGCCGCAGCGGACATTTGAACGATGTTACAATATATTCCATACATAATGGCATCGATAGGCCTTTCAAATGAAATTGAAAAAAATTTCGATGATATCTTGCACACACTTTGTTTTACTTAAATTCAAAGATAAGAAGCGCTTCATGAAAGGCCCTTTACTAAAAAAATAATAAAAATTAACTTCAGCTTACTAAATGATAGACTGTCAAGAGAAAACTGGAACGAAACATATGCCGAAGAAAATGCTTATTTGGTCTACGAATTATTTTTAAAAAAATTAAAAAACCACATTAATAGCTCTGGCATTTCCATGCAGCACAGTTCATAAGTCTATAGTTAAACTTAAACCATGGATGAAGGACTCACTTCTTAAACTAATTAATCTGAAACATAATTTGCGTAGTAAAATTTGCAAACACCCACTAAATCTTGCTTTAAAAACTCGTTACACCCATTTGTGGTAAACAAATAAAAAATGAAATTAATATACCATATGTCGTAACAGATACTTTGAAAACAAATTAAGAAACTCACAAGGGAATCATAAAAAGAATGGGAAGTTGTAAAGTGCATAATTAATCGGAAAACTAAAAACCATAATGTATCCATTACACTTAAAGATGATAACGTTAACGTAACAGATCCTATAATTGTTGCTAACGAATTAAATGAATACTTTGCCTTAGTGGGACGGACGTTTTCTCCTTGTGACTATCCAATATCTTGCAGATCTTGCTTAGCGACATTACTCATAAACCGCACAGTTTCCAGAAACAGCTTCGTTTTCACACCTATTTCAGGTTTTCAACTACATATTAAAAAAAATGAATTCTCTCAAAAACTTAAATTTTCGGGGTAGCGATGGAATTACTAATTCCATCCCAAAAAGAATCGCCTTAAACGTGGTAGATATTTTGGCTCATCTCTTCAATTCAAGTATTTTCACGGGAACCTTTCCTGAATTATTAATACGACCCTATGTCTTCAAAAAGGGTAATAGAAAAGAAAAAATGAATTCCTTACTCTCTGTTATATCTAAAATTTTTGAGAAATTTCTTACTAAGATTAACTTTTTTAGCGAAAATCAATTTACATGGGACTCGATGAGAAAAAATCCTGCGCTGGACCTTTTGTAGACATAATCAAAGCCTTCGACATGGTAGATCACAATATTCTCTTAGGTAGATTGTGCCGTGTAGGATTTCGAGGCTTTATCATGGTTTACATCTTATCTTAAGAACAGAATGCAAAAGGCAAAAATCGGGGACATTCTTAGTAATTCGAAGTTTTACCAACATCGGCGTTCCACAAGGATCTGTCTTTGGTTCCTTACTATTCTTGATATATGTAAACTCAATTTTCAGTCTTCCATTTTTCAGTAAATTAAAGGCTTTTGCGTATGATTTTGCGTTTGAGTAGCTCTGATAATCTCTTTAACCTAGTTGCTGAAATTAACCATGATGTCCATTTGTTAAGACTCTGGTTTGCGCAACACAAGTTAATAGTCAGCAGCAAGACTAAACTCATGTGCCTTAGACTTACCGCTGGAGAGTCGCCGGAAATTAACATTCTGTTCCGAACAGCTAGTTGTGGCAGATTCAGCCTGCTTAAATGTGTGATATCTTATACGAGTACAACGAAAAGATTGACTGTAATGCAATTTGCCTTAAGGGGCACACATAGTGTGACCGCCAAAATAAATGGTTTTTCGGAAATTTTTTGTAAAGAATCAAATGTCTTAAAATTTGGAGGATATATTTATTTTCATTATTTATATGCATAAATAATGAATATAACACATGGGCCGTTATTTATGTTAGTTCGTTTTTTTTAGCGCAGGGGCCCAAAGGACTATACCATAAGTGAGAATTGGTCTCTCGGCGGTAGTGTAGATTTATTGCATTACTTTGTGTTGTGGACCCCACCTCTTTTCCGAGTAGAGACCATTTTGCTCTCCAATGTTATCCTTCCACATTAATTTACATTAGGTCTAGATATTTAGCACTTTTCGAGAAGATCAGCAGAGTGCCACTGAAGTTGAGTGGGCTAATACGTCTTGACCAGATTTACATACACGTATTCCAAGAGGATGCATACTGAAGACTGTTTATGAGTGTTTGCCCGAAATATAAAGAGTAACGTCGTCTAATTTTAGCGCATTGAGCACAAGATTACATAAAAGAGCAGAGAGGATACACCTTTGAATTTCCCATATGGGTTTCCGTTCTTCTAAAGCAACGGCCAAAAATTACGTTTATGACCCTCCTGCTGAGAATGAAGACGGAGTTAAAGAAAATTGATGATCGAGAAAGTGTCAACGTTGTTGATGACTTAATATCAATTAGGATCACCATCGTATCCGTGGCAGAGAATGATTTTAGATCGAAAAAGGGAGTGCAGTACGATGTCAACCAGTTTACTTTTTTGTAGGCATACTGGCAATTTGACAGTCTTCTGTAAATGAGACTACACTTGATGCGGAGATTCTATCGACGGTTTTTAGCAGGAAGAGTATAAGATCCTTTGAAAGCATTTAGAAGGTTTTGTCTGCTTTTGGTATAGAAACTACGGTTACTTCAATCAAGGCACTGGATATTGTACTTGTACCAGGAACTAAGCAAGCTTCCAGAATACGTTAGCGGTTGTCTCAGACATACTTAAAAGCATCAAGCATGAGTTGATCTTTAGATAGGTAGATTTTCTCAAATCAATTGTAGAGTGGGATTCTGAGGCACAGCCGGGGAATAACGTGTAATAAATTGATCCACGAATTTTTCAGCGACGGCTATTCAGATGCTTTAGTCAACTCTAAAGTCGTGATTTTTTGAACAGGACTTGCCATTATCTTGTGCGGGTTACCCTTTCGGAGAATTGTGCTAGCATCTCATTTGTAGATTCTAGGTTTCTCAGTTACATCAGTTACCCAAATACAAGTAGTTTGGCAAAGTTGTAATTTTTTTTACATTTGCAGAGAAGGTTTAGGGTCTGCGGTCCACAACTGCCAGCGCTTTCCTCCTTACTGTAGCACAAGATAACGTAAAAGCAATATATAGAAAGGAAATGAATTTGTTGTTGAGTTCGTCAAGCTGTAACCGGAGTGATCGGAACTTGGCTTCCGCATTCTGTCAGTTAAGCATGAGTGATTTTGTTGCCTTTCCCTCAGTTCGTCTTCCCATGATTATGATAGGTGAAAGCAGGAAGCAATTACTTGTTTAATAAGCTGAACAGTAAACATTGATGGTAAGAGTAGAATGGTTCATTCTACATTTTTCAGCTATGAGACAACAGTGACGGGAAAAATTTCTTCTGCAAAATTAGTCCCTACTAGATATTCAAAGATTGGGCAATCCGAGTGCAGGACACACCTCGGACAAAAACGATTTTGTAACAAAAGGTTAAAGGCGTCTTTAAAGTCCTTTTTATAAATTGCACTTGAACCTTCCATTTTCCGATTTTAGTATGGTTTTGGTGGAGTAATTAAGTTTCTCAATTACCACGTCGGGAATATTGGGTTCGATTTCCATGTAACAAGGGGCAAATAATTTCTCACTTCATATCCTTTCTGCAGCCAATTTCATGCCTTCGAAAGTGAAACAATAAATAACCTCTCTACTTAAAATATAAAATTTGTATAAAGATCGTACGTTTCCTTAGGAAGAGCGTCCAACTAGACAATAGAACAATCATCTAGGATTTGTTCTTCATCTGTTGCCTCATTGCTTTGGATTGGAAAGACAACAGTCTTTCTGCTTTGCATATCCTAGTTTTGGAGGGGACGAATGCCCTCATTTGTTCGGTTTAATATAAGCTAAACAATCTTAAACTAACTTAAACTGAAACTTAAAACTAAGGTTGGTTGGAGTGGCGAAGAAGATCGGATTTGAGGCAGGGAGTGGTGCGCCTAAAGTCAAAGATGGTAAAGTTTCATACGGGATCTTAAGTAGAATACGAGTACCCGGTAGATATATTACGATTGTTAGTGTAGAGTTGTGAAGGGGTGCGCGTTTAATGAGACCTGATAAGAGTGCTTACCAGGAAAAGTGGAGAACAACCACGAATATTTAAATGGGATGTTGATTTTGAAGCTGCTGGGACTGTTGGATTCAGCAGGGATGCAGCATAATTTCGGTGCAAGATGTTGCGCACCCAAGTGTCATCAACGTAGAATGCCGTATGGCTTCCCTTATTCAGCTTTTCAAGTTCGCTTTTCTATTCGGAGGGGGTCCATGAAGTTCTGAATAATTTGAGCAGTTGGCATGGAGTGGCGGCGGGCGGGATACTAGGTAGTGAAAACAGCACGATTTCGGTTTCCGTTAGGGCGGCAGGAGGAGTAGTTGAAAATGATCGCATTTGACACTCCGTTTCTACTTATTCATTATGAATTGAGACGTTGTACGGGGAACTAGCTTGGAATTGAATTTGGTCGGGTATTCCATCGAGTTGTGGTCAGCCGAGTTGCTGTGGGTATCTCGCTGACGACTATAATTTCTAGGGCCAAGTCATCGAGTGTAGGTTTTTATGGATGAGGGGTAAGATGTATTGTTTGGGAGGAGGATTGGAAAAGCTAGTCGAGATCTGTACAGAGAAGATAGATAGAATCGTTTATGTAAATGAACACGTTGGATTTAAGGAGGTACGAGAAATTTGTTTTATTTGTTTTTTCTATCCCACACTTTGTCATCAATAAAAAAAAGTTGATTTCTTAATTTTTTGTATTCGCGAACCTGCGGGTCGACTCCGAAAACCTTTTGACTGGAGAATTATTGTTTATTAGTTAGATTAGTTGGCAGTTCGATCATCTGGAGATACTCAAGTACTGCTATTTTTCAGAACATCACTAGGTCTGGTAAGTTAATTATTCGCAAGTCCTTATCTGTTATCGTTTCCTGTCGTTTTAATTAATCCTACGAAGATGTCTTCCTTACTGATTTGGCAACTAAGTCTCCATGTATGATTATGGCCTCATATTTTATAAAGGCTCTGAAGGTTCTATCCGGGAGCTCATAGAATTTGTCGTTTATACAAACTCCAGTTACTCAGTGGAGACAACTGCTTATATTAGGTTAATGTTGTGGAATGAAGCTTTGCTGTGAATTATAGCTAGCCGACCGCTTATAGACATTACGTCAATTCCTACTACAAATCCGTATCCTAATATATTCCCCCTTTCGTGGAACCTATAGTAGTCGTTGACCCAATTGTCCGTTTTTGTATATTTGTTCTGGATCGGTCATATCCGCCTTATACTGACAGACGATAGCTTTTTACGAGCTCCTGAGATGTATGACCTGCAAAGTAAGTATTTCGAATGTGCACACGAAATACAAACTTGCTGGTCATAAACTGTAAACGTTCCGAGTCATGATCTTATAAGAGATGATTTATAACCGGATCTAATATGTCTCTCATAACTTTGTCATTTTTGATTGTTCAATTCCCAATCTGAAGGCCTGGTTTAATTATAGAATACTCATCTTAAGAGAAGTCGCGTGAATCCGATGGCAGTAATATTCTTACAGGATGTGAGGGCTGCCAACGTCACTTTTCTATTACTCTGAGTAACACCTGGAAGTTTTTATCGACCTGAGGTCAGAATATATCGAACAGAAGTTATTTCCGTACTAGAAATTTGGAATCACTGTCGTCTCCTTCTCGAAAGTTTCTCCAATGACTTATTTGCAGTTTGGGTGGACAGCAACCAGTATCCGGCTGACACTTGTAGATAAAACAGGCAGTTGATGCGAAGTCATAGTTTCAACCAACATTAAGGAAACTCTATATAAGACGCTTATTACGCCAAGTCCGCTCTATTGCTCAGAAGCACGGATGTTTGCGAAGGCAGATGAAGGTGTACCAGACTTAGTCGTTTTAAATGACTGAGAATGATTGTTAGTTCCATTTACGTTGCCAGCCGAGGAGAAGATATGACAACTATGAACTGTACAGCGACATTGACCTGGTCATAGAAGTGGCCAAAAGTTATTTCTAATGGCGAATGAATAATAAGCGAAGAGTCGTCAATTCCTACCCGGACGGACAACACAGTAGAAGAAGACTGCCTTAGGTGGCACGCACGAATGGAAGACAGCTGCAATTAATATATATTGTAGTGTGCAACTGGATGCAGTTATCTAAAGACCATGCTAAACGGTATATTTAGTATGCAATACATACAGGACTGTCACCGTTGATCTAGTTAGACCAAAAGATCCGTTCAATACTCTCCTATTGAAGAAACTCCTGCTAGACTTGTCAAAGAACTCTCTCATCCAATAATGATGCGATAAATGATGAACTTTCCACTACACCACCATGACCACTAGCTAAGCTAAGGCTTAAATTTTTCGTCTTTTGTTCTTTTTCCTGACTATAATTAGTTTCTTCGCTCTCTTTCGATTGAAGTCTGGTTCCATCATCTGTGAGCCAATGAAATTTCTTGGTATTCGTTTACGCTAAGGGAATAAATAGTCGTTTTTAATGTCGAAGTGGTCATGCGTTGTTATCCATTTTTTCAGTTCATTTCCTTTGATGCTACCTAGGGAATCTTAGTGTCGCACAGAAATAATTTTCATCTGTTAGCAATTTCCTTTATAAAGTCGCGACATTGCTTTACCGACCTTTCTCCTATATTGGTTGTTTCCAGAGGATATGAAGGTCACTTGGCCATTAATATATAAATCACAATTGCCTATCTGGGTAGTGTAAACAATGGTAGGTAGCCACAAAAAAATGCTCCAGTGGTCCGGTATTTAAATTGGTAAGTGATTTTCATATGAATATAAAGATATTTCAATTCTCTTAGCATGAGTCATATTCGATTCACCTGTGTAAAGTTTGGTGACTGATTTATGAGAAATTCTGCAGTCAGCTCTACTGGGAGCACTTGTATTTGTAGTAGCTCATATCACAGATAATTGCCCTGCCATGATGCAACAGAGTGTCCAACAGAGAAGCATTACTTCTACTTGTAGATGCCTGGGCGTCTTTTAACTTATTTCAATGGCCAATGAGTTTTGGCTCCGAACATGATGAAGTTCATTTTTCAAAATCTTATCAAAAGAACTCAATCGCATAAAAACAAAACTTGTACTTTTTTCCCCCTTTTAAGTGAAAAAGTAACGACCCTCATCAATCAAAAATAAACAGCATTTAATATTTGAAAAGTTTACCCATATTTACTCGTTTAATTAGCATGATATTTAGAAGCAATGAACCCGTTGCTATAAAGGAAAACCACTAAACTTTTAACAAACAAAATTCCCAACACCAGCCAACATTGGGGGAACATACCTTCTCTGCAAATGCTACCATCAACCAATCGACATTCCGAAATCCTTCATAAAAATACCAATTACACAACAATCCGCTGTAAATCAAATTCTCAAAGACTTTCCGAACAATGTGCAATCCATACGTTCCAAGTTCGAAAGTACTCGTACGTGTGTTCCAAGAAAGATACAGAACCAGAAGCCAAAAGCCACCAGAGTCAGTAATCCTACCATCCTAAAAAGGTGGACTTAGATGAGGTAAACAAAAATAAAACGCAAAAAAAAATAGGAGAAACAGGAAATAAAACTTAATCAGCACGCAAGAAGGAAAAGGAGCAGGAGTAGAAGCTAGAGTACACCTTAAAAGGAACCGGAGAAAAAAAATTACGACATTACGTAATCGCATTCTTTATGAAAATTCCTCTGATAAAATTCGCCATGTCAAGCGTCAGGACTTCCTACTTTCGAGACTTTCGTACAAACTTCCTTCACCCAGTTTATGTACCTATACATACATTTCCAACTGAAGGGTGGTTTACCATTGGAACGGATTTAGTATGGAATCCATGGGCGGAGTGAAACAAATCCACTTGAAATCGTACACATTCACACAGAATTCAAGAAGACTATTCAGCGCGTGTAAACCGTAAAGACTGCGTTAACTTATTCAAAACTTATTCGCAGTTTATGGGCGACCCTGGGAAATATGAATAAAATTTGTGGCGTGAAAATTGGATAAGAGTAGCATTTTCAAGTGAATATACGACCGCATAAATATTGAGCAACCAATTGAACACTAATTGAGTTCCTGTTAATAAAATCAACATACTCGTACTTGTACATCGGCACAAATTGTACAAAGTGCCTGGGTACTTACGAATGTGCCTCTCCAGGAGGACGTTCATTTTATTGAACTTTACAAATTGAACTTGAACTTGCCTCAGTGGGAAAAGTTTGCTTTGTGCTATGAACCCTTATCGGGACTTCGATTTAGTGTTGTAGTACGAAGACATTACGAACTTTTTACAATACCCAGGATTGCCATAATTTTGGATTAAGGTTTTGGTAATTTTGAGAATCCACCGGAGGTTTTCAAGGACAAAGGCAAAGATGTGGATGTGAATGGTGGTATTAAGACAGGCTGAGGTGATGCCCCAATTGGTAACGCCAAAACCTCTTGTCATTCCGAATTCAAGAGAGGTATGGGACCGAATTGGTAATGCCAAACATTTTAGGGTGATGAAGAGGGGATATAAACACAGATCAGTCTTTTGTCTACTGTATTCAGACTGCAGTATGAAAAGAAGATAGACAAGGATTATCGGCGCGCACGTAAATAGATACGAGTGGATTTTTGGTGCTCTTTTAGCTTGCTTTCCAGCTTCCCATCTCCTAATCTTTACTGATGATGATGAGCCAACTTTTGTCACAAAACCAAGGAGGGCTCTTGAGGTGAGAGCTGGGAAGTGTGTAAGCATAAAGCTTTTTGTAAACGTTGAAACGTAAGCATTGGGAGACGGTAGAATAACGATTTGATAGGAGTGGGGATATGGAATGTGACACACTAGACATAGCAGTGCCACAAATACGGCATTCCATATCTATAGAGGAGTTTGCAGAATATAGACAACACGCTGATGATACATAAAGATGTTAGATAGAGCTCATATCATAAGCTTGATTATTGATTGAAATGTGGTGTAAAGGTTAAAAATCACTAGGTCCCCATTTGTAGTTCGATCGACTCCTTTCCAAGCCGAAGGAGGAGATGGGTGGTTGATACACTGCTTCTTACTGCTAAGAGGGCTTAATATCTACATCATCACATCGGATGATCAATTCTTTTATATCGCGTCAAATGCTAGTCCGACCAAGGAATGTCTATTCATTGATCGTATCTATCGTCCATCGAAATAGACTCAAGCCTATCTCAAGTAAGTGGCGTCTTTAATTCGATCCCATTCCCTCCACAATAACGATTTGGCACTTAACTCTATCAACTATCGATAACTTTCACCCCCCTCCCCTCTTTTTTTCATTTCTAATAACTCACCACTTCAGTCCACTTCCTCTTATGCTCTCTCTTCGTACAACTTCCATAAATCTAATTTTCTTAAAATTAATATGTTTCTCAGAAAATCGTTTTTTGTTTCTACCAACCTGTCTTTAATTGATTCTCTCTCCATTTTTTACAGTGAAATATTTTATTCTATTTCTCGGGTCTATAAAACATCATCTACTTCCTCCCCCTGATATAACCGAAGCCCTCGCTCTTTACGAAAGAAAAGAAATAAATTATAAGCAGTTTTTCTTCGCCCCAATTCTTGTTCAGACTACTCTAACTACTCTAAACTACCTACCTCTAATTCACCTAGCCCTATAAATGTATCTATCAGCGCTTTGTTGGCTGAAGAACCTTATCACTGGTCATGTCTATTCGACCCACATTGACTATTGCCATCTATTTTGCAAACTTTTTTAAACAATCATTTGCAGACAACTTCTTCGCACCGGACCCCTTATATTTTAATTACCTTCCCAACGTCTTATCGACGAAAAGTTACAGAAACTTAATGATGAATTTCTACCCGGCCCACGACGGATTCAAGACAATATTTCTTAAAAAGTGTACCTCCAATCTCTCTCTGCCACTTTCCTCCCTATTTCATATATACCTCCCACAAGTTTAGAAAGAACTTTTTTATAACCCCGGTTAACAAAAAGAGATCAAAGAATGAAGTAACTAATCACCGTCCCATTACTAAACTTTCTCGCATACCTAAAATGTTCGAAAGTATTTTATATGAAGTACTAAGCTTTCAGTGTAAGTCTCTTATATCCCCCTGTCGGTATGGATTTCGGAAAGGTAGATCAACTACTACAAATGTTGTTGAGTTCGTATGCTCTGAGCTTTCTAACCCTAGAAAATGGCAGTGAAATCGACGTTATTGCTACAGATTATTCCAAGGCCTTTGATAAATTATCCTATCAAACTTTTCCAAATTGTCTTCACTCGGCTTTGACCTTATATTATTTAGTTCAGCCCTCTCAACCCCGTCTTTAGCTACTTCTGATATTCCATAAGGCAGCCATCTAAGTCCCCTTCTCCTCTTCAAAACTATTTCTTCACCCCAAGACTCCATTCTCCTTCAAGAAGACTTCGACAGGTTTTCCAGTAGGTGTCTAAAAAATTGCTTAGAGCTAAATGTTTCCAAATGTCAAAGTATGACCTTGTCACGTAATTGCAATCAATCTCCTCCTCGACTTTATTTTCTGCGTGGTCACCCCCAGACCTCAGGTTGGGGACTTTTCGAGACCTTGAAATATTTTACGATAGAGAGTTAAACTTCCGCTCGCATACCGATGAGATAATCATAAAGCCAACTCGTCACTTGGTTTTATCAAACAATGTTTCCAAAGAATTTTGCAACCTTTCTATGTCAAGGTCACTTTACATTACTGTTGCTTCGAATATTCCGTCATCTTTAAAATGTTTTCACAAAAACGATCGAAGGAAAATTAGGGAGGAAAGAAAGATAGGTGCCGATGTACGTTGGTTTTAAATGTCGGAATGTTATAATACAATGACTAGGAAATAGAGAGCTCGGAAGTACATTCCACAAGCAAGTTGTTCGGCTTAGGAATGAATCACGATATTTCAGAGTACGTCCGAAAGTGAGCTAGAGGTCACCTTCGATGCAAGCGCCATTCATGGATAATGTTTGGGTTCTTAAATTTCGCTTTAACGACAGCATTGTATTTTGGAATTATTAAAATCCACTCTGTTGATTGTTCCTCAATTGGTGATGCTGTTTATATCGGCATTTAAAGAGCTTAGCAAATGCTGCCGTTGCCGTTCCACAGCCGAAGAAACATGGACGTGAGTCCGGGAACGGATATGAAAAGAAGAGAGTGCTGTCGCCAGCAAATGAATATATGGTATTGCATTTGAAGTGGCGGACAAGACATCATTGATAAAAATCAAAAAAAGTGTCGGAGATAGAACTAAGCCCTGGGGCACACCAGCATTTATTTTGTGTATATTAGACTTGCAACCATCCAGGACAACTTGAGTTGATCGTTCCGAAAGGTAGTTCTAATCAATTGAAGAAGAGAGTTGTCGATCCCAAATGCACGCATTTTCGACAAAAGAGCCTGATGCCAAACTCTGTCGAATGCCTTAGAAATATCAAGTGCCACTATCTTGCTTGAGCCAGATTAATGTACGCTTTTGATTCCACTTTTCGGTGAGACATGCCATCTAATCACTAGTTGATAGTTCATGAGCTGACGGCTTATCAGCATTTCCACGTCCTTGGAAAGGAGGGAAGTAAGTGCAATGGGTTTGTGGGAGGAGAGAGAAGAAGATTCAGATTTTTAACGGGCTTTACAAATACTGTTTTCCATCGGCTCGGAAAGAGTCCTAAACAGTAGAAACGATGGAAAAGCTTGCGCTGTGGTTTTGCCAGAGTGAAAGAACACTTCTTCATAAGAAGTGGAGATGTACCATATGGACCAGCGGATTTGTGCATGTTAAGATCTTTAAGTCCTCTTGCTACTACATGTGTACATTCGTCCCATTGAAGATTCGGAGACAAAGCACAATCTGGAAGTGTTAAGCTGGCCGCAAAGTATGCAGCAAGCAGATTGGCCTTGTCTAAAGAGCCCAAAGCTAGAATGTCATTGTAAATGAGAGTTGGGATGGAAGATGTGGCAGAATTTCTAATATTTTTGACGAAGGACCAACATGTTTTTGATAAGCAACCAAAAGCATTTACTACCTTTGGAAAATTGTAGTATTTTTCGCCTAAGTTTTGGTCGTATTGAAATTTCACACGCTTAGGAAAGACGTTGCACTCATTCCTGGCTTATTTGAAAATTTTCCAGTCTTCCTCTGACGGGTTGATCTTGTAGAACCGTAAAAACGTTTCTCTAACCCTGATAGCCTCGTTACCGCTCGAATCGTACCACGCCTTTTCTTTTGATTTGATGCTCATCATCCGATGAAGGATAATGGATCTCATTCCTAAGAGATTGGTGTCTGTGATCATATCAGCAGCGGCATCCAAGTCGTTATAGAGGAAACATAACGACCAGTTAAAATTCCGGAAAAAGCTGTTAAGTCCGCTCCAATTGGCTTTCTCGTATTTCCATATGGTTCTTTTAGGAATCTTTTCTCTAACTGTGTGGTCATTGTACTAGAAATTAGCTGATGTGACACAATAGTCTAACGAGCCTAGGGGGGAAAGCATATCAACAGTGTACTTATCAGGGTGAGAAGTTAAAAATAGGGTGTTGGCGGTATGGTTATCAACGTCTGGTATTCGTGTGAGCTCATTGACAAATTGGGTGAAGATGTTTTCTGCAGCTCATATCTCTACGCACCGTCCTTCGGGTGTTGTCTGTCCAAAAAGTCGATGCCACCCAAAGTTATGTATATTGAAATTGCCCGTAATAACAGTTTCAGTATGGGGATACAGGGATAAAATTCTTTGAATGGAGTCATACATCGCATCAAACTCGTTAAAGGTCGAATTATTGTCCAGTTTGGGGCTTCTATAAATAAAGCAATAGTAGATAATTAGCTGTCGGTGATTAGATTTTAACCACATTAAGTTGAATTCCGGATTGGAATAGGGATTGCATTGTGGGGGAGTTTGGTAAGCTACATCACTACCCACGTAAATGGCGAGGCCGCGTTGAGAAAAGAATAGTGGCACTAGTTCCTAGCCACGTAGCTTCAGATAGAAGTTATCTGAAAGGTGTGGGCGGGGACCTGTGTTTCACTAAGTGCCAAAACAGCGGGTTTGTACTTTCAGACGTGGAATAACACAGAACAGTGGTTACTTTTTAGCCCGCGTATATTGCCTATATCCACCCTGAATCACAAACAAACATAGAAATAACAAACACCGACGATTCTAAGCAAGGCTGCGAAGTGAAACTTCTGTCGTTGGTTTACCAAATCGAATTGCTGTACTATCCATTAGTTGTTACAATACATACACTCAGCCACTGCCCGTACCGTCTGATAAATACAGCAACGGAACAGGCTAACAACTCAAACAAGATATCAACTTTATCTAAATGAAGTTACATAGGCTGGTAGTTCTTCTAAAAACAAAGTTCTAAATAAAATTTCTACCATTAGTATTAAGAGAGCTATTTCCGTTAACATGGATCAGTGTACACCAAAGTAAGCCTTTTCTGAAATCCTCCATGTGGGTGGCCGTGGCTCAAGTGGTAGTGGACTGGCTTCCAAATCGGTAGGTTCGGTATTCGAATCCCAGCTTCGCCCGAAAGACATACCATCCATTTGTTCAGTTAATGAAAATCAAGCCAACTTCCACTAAGAATTTGGTCTCCCTGTTTCGGCAGAACTCAATGATATAAACAAATGGTATAAAATTTTGAATTTAGCGCCCAAGCGGCCATCTTTTTTAATAAAAACTGAACGAAGAAAGAAAAGGTTACCAAAACAACGGAGAAGAAATCACTGTTCTGCGAATCAGCAAACGGCTAACACGCGTGGTAAAATCAAAAAATAAAGTTAAATTTAAAAGTAAAATTAAAGTTGCAATTCTTTTTTTTTTAAAAAAAAAATTCTTTTGCGAAAACTATTACAAATTTTTCACTCCCCATTAAATGTTGGATGACACCCATGGAGCGAAATAACCACTGAGCCCAAACGAATCTGTTAGCGTTTTCATAAAAATCTTTGTCCAATTGTAATTAGTTATTGCACAAATATAAACACTTTAAACTGGTTAATTTAACTCACTCGACTGATGCACTCTTTTTGCAACGTGAGATTTAAATTATGTCAAAAGTCGATCGGATTGCTGTTGGCAGGTTCTAAGGGAATACAAAAAATATTATTTTCTGATTTTTGTCAGGTTTAAGGCCATTCTGCCCCACTGTGAAACGTTCGCTTCTGTCAATACAGTTAAGCTGTTCGGTCACTTAGTGGGATATACATAGGTAGATCCCCGCGACCATGATTTTGCACCATAAAGCATAATTGGGATGATAGGGGTTTTATATTAAGGCTCCTTAGTGTTTTTCGCCTTACTACTCTATTGCCTTCTTAAACCGAAAAAACAGCGATTGGTAAGAGTAACTCTTCGCTTGTCATTATCAGATATAATAGCGAAGCCGAGGTATACAAAGTCCCTGACAGCTATAGCTGTATTTTGTTCTGAAAGTTTCGTCGATGTTATGTGTCCCTCCTTATTGCCACCATAAAATTAAGTTTTCCCTCATTAATAATAAAACCAAATTTTGTCGCTTGTGTTAATTAGGTTTTGCTTTTTTTTTAGTTCACAGTTAGAGCATTACGTTAGCCGTCAGCCGAAAAAAAAGAAGACCGGTCACTTCGATGGGGCATATAGCTTAAGTACAAAAGCTCTCTTTTCGTTCTGAAGATTGTGGGAATAGTATCAATAATGTTATTGTTGTGAAAATGATTGTTTGTTAGGTTGTGCTCCAGCGTTTGATATACTAGATGGAGTGAAAAGTGACCTCCTCGACCGCCAGAATCGCTGCTACTGCAGAAAAGGTTATGATGCCTTGAAGTCCGTTCATAATTAGGCAGACATGCCAAATTTCAGCGCGAAACTTTTTTTAGTTTTGTTTTGACAGCTGATTGTTGTTGACGTGTTTGGCATCATATTGAGTATGGACAAAAACGATTTTCGTTCTCTCATAAAACATTATTTTTTGAGAGGCAAAACGGCGAAGGAAGCAAAAGAAAGGTTGGATAAATATTATGGGGCTAATGCTCCGTCAGATTACATCGTCAAATATTGGTTTCGAGAGTTTCGTGGTGGCCGCAATTCCACCACCGACCAAGTCCGCAGCGGCAGGCCCTCCGATGCGGTTGCAGAGAACAATGTCAAAAAAATACATGAAATAGTGTTGGCTGACCGGAAAGTGAAGGTGCGCCAGCTAGCAGATACCACAAAGATTAGTACTGAGCGCACACGCCATATTTTGGGCAATGTTCTTCATATGAAACAGTTATCCTGCCGCTGGGTGCCGCGAATGTTCACTTTTGACCAAAAACACGAACGCGAGAGCACTTCGAAAGAGTGTTTGGACTTGCTGATGCGGAATCGGGCGGACTTTTGGCGTCGATTGGTAACTGGATTTGGATTCCTCGGACTATTATCTCTTCCCAAACCTCAAAAGATAGCTCATCAATAAAAAATTCAGCTCACGCGAGGAAATCATCGACGCCACGGAGGAGTATTTTGCAGACCTTCCGAAAAATTACTTTTCGGACGGGATCAAGAAGTTGGAAAATCGCTGGAATAAGTGTATCAAACTAAAAGAGGACTATATTGAATAACATAAAAAAAACAGTTAAAAAAAAAAATTTTTTAGTTCCCAAGGAGACCACTTTTCACTCCATTTAGTAGGTTCCGGGGTTCACTTTGCCCTTCCCGTTCATGGAAAAGTTCAAATTTTGTTTGCTTGATAATATTCCATAGGGTTTTTCCCATGTTTCAGGGTTGTCGTTGTGTAGTTGCACATTATGTTCCAAGCACAATCTTGACAACTCGCCAAAGGAATGAGTTTTGCGGTGCACGATATGGGATGCCACCATTTTAGAAAGTCTTTGCGGGTGGTATTCCATTATCTTTCTGATGTAGCTGAAGTGAAGTTTTAGAGTGTATAGAGGAGGAAGTCCGGTCTCCAAATGAAGCGTGTACGTTGGAGTGTTTTCTGGTAGACGAAAAATTTTCTTTAGGATGTATCTTAACAATTTTTTGTAAGAAATTTCGTAATACGTAAATACGTAATGTTCAATTATTAAATATTTTATATTAACGCACTTGAACACCCTGTTGTCTAAATTATGTATTCCATGTAGGTGGGAAAAGAAGCAACAAAGAACGAACGAACGACTACGACAGAGAGCGGCGATGCAACCGACTTACCCATACACGCACATGCACAATAACAAAAACAGACAAGAACGAAAGTAAATTCCTTAACCAGTCTGCAAACTCAACTCAGCAAAGTCGGCGGGTTATTCGCTTAGGTGGTTGTCATAGTACAAAGCATTAATTTTAATCGTATTTTAATAATAAACCTGAATTCTTAATATCTAAGCGGTGTGTTTTATTGCTACCAGTAGAATCGAGAGCCAGATCTTACAATTGGTGGCTCAACCGAGATTTGAACCGCGTCGGAAACTAATTCAATCAAAAACGGATCGAACCATTAAGTTCATCTGAGTTAATTCGTTCCCAATTAAAACCTAAATAATAATCAGTAAAAAAAATATTCGTTGTTGGGAAATTGCTTCAAACACTGGAAAATATAACACAGTTACCTAGAGACAAAGGAAAGTGCAAAACAGTAATTTGCGACGGTTGTTTTGTGCTCGTGCACAAACAGTGAAATAAAACAAAATATAATAATAACTCGAAAAAAGAAACTTGTGTGTATAAAGGGCTTCAACCTAAAGCGGTGCTAGTGCGGTGTGGTTAAGAGAGTGCAATTTGAAAAGAGCGTAATTTACCCACACTAAGACCACCGTGGTTGCTTGCTCCAACGAGGGAACGAAGGTAAGCAGAGTCGAGGCGAATTTAACTGCTGGTGAAGTGGTGTTGGTGTGTCGCTGTGCAGATCTGAAGAGAACTGTTTTATATAATCGATTTTATCCCGATTTGTAATAAAGGTAAGCGAATAACCGAACCACTTTGGGCTGTGTCATGATGGTGAAGAAGATGAAGATGAAGAGGTGATGAGCGAAGAAAGTGTGTCAAGGGCAAATGTTGGTAGGATTACTCTGCGCGATATTGAGGATTCCCTGAACCACTTCGACGACAGTGGGTCAGGAAACATTAGGCTATGGATCCAAGAATTCGAGGTAATTGCTACCGCAGTAGGGTGGGATGCAATTCAAAAATACATTTACTCTAAGAAATTGCTCAGAGGCGTAGCAAAAATGTTCGTCAAGAGCCAAACCTTTGTCAAAAGCTGGGACGCTCTAAAACAAGTTCTCATTAAGAAATTTGGGACAAGACTTTCATCTGCAGAGGTTCATCGAAGGCTTAGAACGAAGCAAAAGAAAGCATCCGAGTCGCTTTTGGAGTACTTGTACGGTACCTTAGAGCTTGGGAGTTTCATCGAACTTGACGATCGTGCAATCGAATACTTTGTTGAAGGTACTCCAGATGCTAGGCAGAACAAGGCCGGCTTATACCAAGCTACGAATATAGAGGAGCTTAAATTTCAAATCCGCGTATATGAACGGTCAAAGGGATCCGCCTCGCAGTCTTCTAGCTCGAAGGGAAATTACATTTTAGTTATACTCCAAGCAGTAGCGCTCCAGTTCGGGAGCAAATTAAGAGACAACTCATTTTGCAAGAGATTGTCGTGCTACAATTAAGTGTTTCAGGTGCAATCAACAAGGGCACAGGGCACGCGATTGTAGAGCTGAGTCATTACCAGTTCAACGGCGTGTCGATAATCAACAACCTGCATCATCGGGTAATCGAGATTCGTGGCCGGAAGCAAGAACGAATTTAGCTATTGGGTCTAACAGAATTTTTAAAGACATTACGGTTAAGGGTGTTACTATAACTGCACTTGTTGATACCGGAAGCGATTTGTGTTTGCTGCGTAACGACTGTTTGGTTTTGATAGATTCCGTTGAGCTTGGGAAAGAAAAAAGAAACCTTTTGGAGATTGGCCAAAACAGGGTGACAATAGTGGGCAACGTTCGGTTGGAGGAGGAAGTTGATGGCATTATCCTGCCAGTAAACCTCCCCGTGGTAAAAGAGAGGGATATGGGTTACTCGTCGGTAATTGGCAACGATATCCTGGAACTGGTTAACTTGTCGATAGTCGACCAAAATGTAGAACTGAAACTTAAAAAGAGTTATCTCGAATCGGAAGTAGAGTCTGAGGTTCTGGGTTGTAATGAAGGGTAACGTGGATTGGGATCTAACGTGATGCGGAAGGATGCCAGGGGCTTAAACGGGATGCCGAACCAAAGACTGGACGAAAAGGAACCAAAGGATCTGGGATCTGAAGTGTTCGAGTTGGCGGCGACGTTTCTTCAAATTTGTTCAGCTGCGGAAGATGGCATGTTTGCCCGAGATTTAGAGCTCTGTTACCTGGACGTCGACAAACCAAAGGTACTGATGCGCATCATCGAGAAGTATGTTCCTGTAGGTACGGAACCATGACCCGTCTCAATGAAACTGGTCTTAAAGGACGACATACCTGTGTTCCAGAGACCGAGAAGAATGGCTTACTCACCAGGTTTTTGTGCAAAATCAAGTGAAGGCATGGCTGGAGGAAACTATAGTACAGCCAAGTAAATCCGAGTACGCGGAACCCATCGTGCTTGTAACGAAAAAGGATGGATCAAAGAGCGAGAAAGTAACCAGGGATAACTTTCCAATGGCACAGATAGACGAGGTACTTGAACGTCTTCAAGGTGCAAAGGTGTTCACCACGTTGGACTTAAAGAACGAGTTCTTCCATGTTCCGATGGATCTCGAGTCGAGAAAGTATACAGCACTTCAACGTTTCTTGGGACTAACATCATATTTCAGGAGATTTGTCGAAGGATATGCAACAATCGCTAAACCAATGTCAGATCTGCTGCGGAAAAATGCCAAGTTTGAATTGGGAGTCGAGCAACTTGCTGCCTTTGAGCAACTGAAGTTAGCATTAGTCAAAGCGCCGGTACTAAAATTGTTCAACCCACAGGCTGAGATGGAAATTCACACAGACGCATGTAAGTTTGGGTACGGTGCCGTTTTGCTCCAGAAAGACAAGGAAGATCAGATGTTACACCCAGTACAATTCATGAACCGGAAGACCAAGGAGTCAGAAGAACAGTTCCATTCGTATGAGCTCGAGGTGCTTGCAATTCTTGAGGCATTGAAGAAGTGGCGAGTGTATGTGCTAGGCGTTGATTTCAAATTATTACCGATTGCAATGCTTTCGCGCACACAATGAAGAAAAAGGATGTTCCACTAAGAGTAGCCAGATGGGCCATGTCCCTTCAAGAATTTAATTACAAAATCGAAGACAAGTCAAGCTCCAAGATGAAACATGTCGACGTTTTGAGCATAGTGTCTTGCCTCATGATCGAAGACTCGCTCAGCCACCGGATAAAGGAAGCGCAACAGAGAGATGAGTATACCAGAGCGGTTCGAAATATCCTGGAAAGGGAAGAATATGAAGATCGCATATCACATTGACCACCTCGGACCGATGGAACAGACGCATAAGGCGTACAATTACATTTTGGTCGTATTCGACGGATTTGCTAAATTCGTGCGGCTTCATCCCACGAAGAGTACGGGAACTGCTGAAGTCGTGGATCGCTTGGAAAGGCAGTCAAGTGTGTTCGGGAATCCACGGAAAGTCATCACAGAGAGGTGGGCGGCGTTCACCTCAACTGCATTCGAGACCTATTGCAGAGACGAAAACATCCAACACCTTATGATCGCGACAGGTATACCGCGAGGAAATGGACAGGTAAGGAGGATTCATAGAATCATTTTGCCGATGCTGACAAAAGCCTGTTTAGGAAGCCCGGCGAATTGGTACAAGCATGTGGACCGGGTACAGCGAACGTTGAATAATTCACCTTCAAGGAGTACAAAGTTCAGTCCGTTCCAAATATTGACTGGATTGGAAATGCGAACGTCCGAATACCTAGAAATACGCGAGTGGTTAGCTGAAGCAGAAGTTCAGGACCTACACGCAGGCAGGACGAGATGCCATAAGGAAGGAAGTGTGTCAAAATATTGCGGCCGTACAAATGGAGAACAGGAGAACTTTCGATAGTACCCGAAAGCCCGAGAGAGAGTCGCCATTAAGCACACGCAGTTCAGAACCAGAGCTAAGCTCAAGCCAAAGTTCATGGGTCTATTCAAGGTCGTGAGGAAACGAGAACATGGGAGGTATGACGTAATAAAAGTTGGCGAACACGAGGGCTCGAATAGAACAACGACAGTCGCTGAAAACATAAAGCCCTGGAATCCTTTATTCGGGGCGAATGATCCATTAGGATAGCTGATTGTGGGAAATGAAGCAGACAAAGAACGAACGAACGACTACGACAGAGAGCGGTGATGCAACCGACAGACAAGAACTAAAGTAAATTCCTTACCCAGTCTTCAAACTCAACACAGCAAAGTCGGAGGGTTATTCGCTTACGTGGTTGTTATAGTACAAAGCATTAATTTTAATCGTATTTTAATAATAAACCAGAATTCTTAATATCTAAGCGGTGTGTTTTATTGCTACCAGTAGAAACGAGAGCTAGATCCTGTATACATACTACCTATTGTTTTATAAGAATGACGAATCCGTTTGTTGATTGACTAGCAGTACAAACATTCGACTTCTAATACAGTTTATATGTAATTATCACTATGTATTATGGACCATACTCTAATATGTACACAACATATCATTCGCATTGTTAAGATTTTTGGCGGAATCGAGGCAGTCTATTAAAAGCATTGGTATTAAGAAGTTCTTCGTGTTTTTTTTGCTTGACAACGTACAGTCTCCGTAAGAGTTTTTTTATGTGTAAAAAAAGTATTGTAACTTATATTTTCAATGTCATAATACTGGAAAAATCCTCAGACCTGTACAGCATGCTCGTAATACATTATGGTTCTTACTACAGTTTCAAACAGTTTGAACTTCACACTTGCGACGTTATTTTTGCCAAGGGGTCCTTTCCAGTTGCAGTTGGTGGCTATTTTAGCATCATGTAGATTAGATCCGAAATGCTTTTCAAAAGAAAATTTTGGAGTCAGGATTACTCATAGATACTTGTACTCTTTGACCTTTTCTAGTTCCTCACCTTCCCAGGTCCATTTTTCATCCCTAGCGTATCTACGGGAGCGATTTCTGGAAACCAAAATTTTTGATTTATCGGTGTTAACCTTTAAATTGCATTTTCTGCAATATTGCTGTAATTTGTTGGCCATGAGTTGCATCATATTTGTCGTTTCTGCCAGTAGGACGATGTCATCTGCATACATTAAGCATTTGATGTTTATTCAATTGAAAACAATTCCTCCTGGAAGAATGGCAGTAATGTCATCATCAGTGGAATATTTTTTGCAAAAGCCTGCTTGGAATTCACTATGGAGTCCATTATCTTTTATCCAATTTGTTAAACGCTTGAGAGAAAAAAATATTCCTCGGTAGTTATTTGGGTCTTCTGCACTCCCTTTTTTAAAGATTAGGAAAATAGTGCTTTTAATGAAGTTCTCATCTGCCACTCCTTCATCGAAAATCTGATCAAAACATCTAGTAAGGTATTGTTCAGATTTCTTCGTGGAGTACTTATAAAATTTAGAGGGTATACGGTCAATTCCTGGTGCCTTACTCAGCTTGCTAGCTTAAGCTACAGTTTTTACCTCTAGAAGTGTGATCGCAGCATCTACAAGTTCCACATTTTCTATGTAAGGTAAAACATACAAGTGATGATTTGTGCTAGTTGGGAGGTTTAACAAATTTTCAAAATATACTGCTAAGACCTCTGCTTTTACTTGTATTCGAGAGCGATTATTGACTTCTTTGTTATTCGATCCTCTAGCTGGTTTCGAAAAGTCACGACTGTCTCTAACTTCATTTATTGTAACTCTTATGTAAGATTTTGAAAGTACTGTTTTTGTTTTTCTTTGCAGATACTTTTATTCTCGCTATTTGCTTTTCGATAAGCTAATTTTTTAGCAGAGGTTGTTGTTTTTTTTGCCAGATGTAAGCAAGCAAACGATTTTTTTCTCGTACTAAGTCTGCGTCATACCAAGGCTGTTTTTTTTTTTGTTAATCTTCTCCTTCCACCAGCTTGAAAAGGTTTCCCCGCAATAGCTATACAGACGTCAAGGTGTTTATTCCTTGATTGGTTTGTGGTTCGGAAAAACCTATTGTGTCTAGGACTCGATCTAGTAGTTCTGTTTGGTAACGTTGGGAAAAATTTGCATTCCATATTAATTTGGGAAGTAGCTGTCTTTCAGGCTCGGTATCCACATTTTGAGTGGAAAGTTTCCGCTTCTGTTCGAATACTTAAGAACGTTTCGCTGGGTTCTACTAATGATGTCCATATTATCATCGTATGCTAGTAATTGCATAGGCTTTTGGAAAATGTGCCTCTGGTGTTGACTTGTGAGTTTCGCACAATTTTTGAAGCATGATTTTGAAAACCTTACATGACAGCGCATCACTTTACCATTTTTAACAACAAAAGTCTTGACGGTTTGGCCCTTGCAAGCGTTTTCCGTCCTTAAAATTGATGGAAAGATGGCGCTTATCGATTTTTGTCAGTTTTTTTTTTGAGATCTGGAATATTGTGAATACTTGGCCTATTGTGGACTTATCGGGCCTTAAGATAGGATCCCCCTTTTTGTGGATTTGACAAGCACCGCTCTTCAGACATGTTTGCTACTGACTAAACGAGTTAGTGCACGCTCTCGACTAAGTCATCTCAGACTGGCTTAAATGTCCATCAGCCTTGTTCTTAAACTTGGATATTGCTAATCATTTTGTCTGGTTGAACGAATCGCTTGGCTTTCAGTGTTCAGTCTTACAGCGAAATTTGTGTTGTCTTCGCCATTTCACAGTCTACAAAAGTGGTTTTCACACATACTCAGTACCGGCTGTCCTCTAATACTATGTTCCCTTATTAATCTCTAGAGGCCCCTGGCTCGACTCGTTGTTTTTGGTAAAACTTCCGAGCATTGTTCTTGTGGTAACATCTCAATCGCGCGCTTCTTATGTTCTTTCTTTTTCCTCCGGAAAAGGCGATGTTCTTCCCACCTATTTTGCTTGTAGAGCTCAACGGCTGCTTTGCGTTTTTATACAGTGCCGCTTCATAGGCGAGTTGATTTCATCCGTATGCTTGTCTGCATTCTTCGTCAAATCATAGGATTCGTCGAGGTGACCACGTTAAAACCAGTAAATCAGTTGCAGTGTTTCTGATGGGTTCTTGGCAGCGATGCCATTGTTCTTCAGCACTTGATGATGGTTGCTTAAGATATGTCGACAGGTTGAGGGATACACGATCGGCAAAGACTCTGGGTCGGTTTGTTGCGATTTCAGTCGTTCAAGGCTATATGTATATCCGCACAGCATTTCTTCGTTGTAGTGGTGTCTGAAACATCCACAGATATAACTTGGCTGTACAGTGATTAATTTGGTTGACTGTTTGACAATCAGGTGACCGGCATGTGTCCTTGTGGGTATTAAGGTAGCGAACGTGTGCTAGCCATAGTGATGTTCCGCCCGTAGCACAGTCAGTTACCCCTAGTTCTCTTCCAGACGAGATGTGGTGCAGGCCGTGCTTCCCAAGTATGCTCCCAAAAATGTCTTCTTCCTATGTTGGCGTTAAAAGGTTTTAACGTGATTTGTCGGACATTGCCCGTAAAAAATTTGTCGAGAACCTCGTACGGGAATTCTTTGGTAGCGTCGTCTTTTTCCTCGCCTATCAGGCTGATGTTGACGAATAGAGCCTAGTTGCGTATTGTTATAAGGCGTTCACTTGCCTGTCGAAAACTCAAAACATTTTTCCCTAGTCTGCAACTTGCAATTCATCCAAACTCAAAAAGACGTTGCTTCTGTTCCATGTAAGTAGAAGCCCGTAGTAGGTATATGCCACAGGCCACATCTTCCGTTGGTCTAGAATACTCCATTGCGCTATTTAGATGGCGATGAGAATTTTGTTATAGCAGTATAGGGCTCCAGTAGATGTTTGTTTATACGTGGCCTGCATTTAGCACGAACATGTGAAGATCTAACCGCCATTGTACTCTTTTCGTTTTATAGGGGCGTAAAGACTGAATGTGTCCTGATCCGAAGCTCGTAGTTGCTCTATCCACTCTGATTCACTTCAAATACATTAAAGAACTTCATAAAAGGAATCTGTCATGCTGAATGTTAAAATTCCCGCTAATTCCACTGTATAAATTCGTCTGCTGTGCGTGCTTCTAATGAAGTAAAACTTCGTTAATTTATGTTGCTCGTAGCTAAAAAGTCCACAAAAAAAGTCGAAGCTCTTTGAAAAAGCACGTTCTAGTAAGACTATTAATACACAGTGTTCAGTGGATTCTCTTTGTGCATTTAGCCTCTAGGGTTGTACTTACAGTGGCAAGCCTGTCAAGTACAGATCACTACAAAACTTTAGGGAAGTCAGATTTCTTCAAAAAATGCAAAAGGTACGGCGGACAAATTTTCGAAAACCACAAGGAGAAGAACTCTTCTTCTATTGATTCTCCGCTACTCGGTCCAATTTGTTGAATTAACTGAGGGGTTCTGGCCTAGATCTAGCCATTGGATCAGTCAGTCTTGTGTTGTACTTCTTTAAAAGAAGATGTATCCATGAGTCGAAATCTTGTAAACTTCTTCATTGTTCCATGAAAACGGATTCTACTTTTGTTTGTGGGGGAGATCTACAACATAATAAATCAATAGAGCTATAGTTCCACTCTGTTTATTTCACATTTTATGACAGCAGTAACCTATTGGTCACAGAACTCTCCGAGTTAATTTCGGCGTAATAGGAAAAGCCCTCACTCTTCCGGACCACAAGATGTACCTCTGCAAACAGTTCAACTACTACAGATGAGCTTTTCTCAGCCGCATAGTCCCAAAATTCTTTTTTTTTACAACGAGTTCAACAAACTCTTGATCCGTGACCTTCTTGAGTTTATATTAGATTTAACGAATAACGACATGTATCACAAGTAGCTTGCGGATCTTTTTCGTCCACAGAATCATTAGGTAGACCACTGTTTTGTAACTGAAAATTTTTCAACCCTAATTAACACATTCTTACTACTCCCTCGGTGTATCCAGACTGTAACTATACCATTGCCTACGTCAATTAAAGTCCTTTATAACCAATTTAACAGACCAAAATTACCAACATAAACTACAACAATGATGGACTGACGTACTGTTTACAGTGTAAGCACCTCGAGTATTTCATGGAAATTCTATTCAAAAATTAACAGTCCCAGACAATGAACGAGTACGAGTAGAGCACCATTTCGAATACAAACTTTTTCTATGCCAAAGGGGTTCAACTGAGTGTAGATAGAAAACCTTGTCAGCACGCAGCCAACGGGCGAGTAGTTCAAAAGTTGCCTGCGTGTTATTAAGTTTTTCCATTTCCGCAGCTGGAGTTGGTCCTTAAGTTTATGCCCGACATTTGTGTCCATTTGGATACAAAAGTTTGACTCACCATCCCCATTTGGAAAAGGTATACACTTTGTACATTTCAATTTACCCAAGCGCAGTGGCAGTGGAGCATGTCACTACAATAACGTTGGTTGTAGGGATACCTCAATTTTAAGTATAATACGGTAGAGTTGTTATAGTGAAAAAGTTTTAAATCAAGTTTCGCGCTGCTGTCCAGGGTCGTGTTTTCCAGAACGACTTCCTATTGAACAGAAAAGTTTAATCTTTTTTACGGATTATGGCAACATACATACGAGTACTCGTACCTAGTTCTTGGAACGAGTATGCCAAGATTACGGATATTAGCCCGAGTGCATCGTGGTAAAATTGTTGATATATGGGAAGCTTGTTCGTATCCTATTCTGGTTTGGAAAGGCATTACTGTGCAATGAAGTGTGTATGTTCTCAGATAAACCGGATAAAAATGGAAACTCTTTACGAATGTGAGAATTTATTGGAACAAATAGCAAACGACGTTAATTTTTCTGAGAAGAAAGTAAAATTCTGACTGAAAGTATGTGTTGGTAAGCCAAGCGTAATGTAATCGAAAAGTTCCATACTCACCTTTCTCCAGGAGTAATCCAATCATCAGGAAAGTAATGAAAAATGAAAGAAATAGAAGAAATACGAGTATGCGCCGTCTTTGTGCTTTGAAACAGAGGGAACTGCTGCATATTTGCCTTACATGCCCCAGGTATTTTTGTGGTTAAACTTGAAAACTGGAGTGGACCTGTGCTTCAACTAACAACTTATTTCATTTAGAGCGGTTTTGTGCTAATCGTTTCCAATGTTTCCAACCAAGTTGGCTGAGGTTATTTTCCGTCGCCAAAGACGAGATTTTCCTTTACAACATTGTCCCTCTGCCTGAGGAGTGGTTCATTAATTCGATATGTTCAAGTTATCGAAGCCGATAAGTACGAGCCCCTTTGACCACATCAATCGTTGTTAATCTTCTTCTTCGAATTCGGTTCACACAAATGGTATGACTGGGATATTAGTCTCTGGTTTTTAACGTAAACCACCTGTCATATAGACTTATTTTTACGGGATGCCCATACATCCATGGGAGCAAGGATACGCCTTGCCATCGCTCTTCGTCAATCCTTTGACACCAATTCCGAACTGTGTTGGAGGCACAAGTTCCACAGTCGAGGCCGACCTAAAACCTCTTGCTGCTCTTAGTGTCACAGCACCCAGTACTTATTTGCGACTCTACAATGGGTCAAACCAACAGGAAGACCCTTTCCCGCGATTTGGGTTTAAACCACAGCCACCATGACGCTCCCACAAGGGGGCCTACCTCAACAAGTCAGGCCCGGACTGAAATCCGGGGGGCTCCTGACTCCCATGGTACCGTGATTTAAGTCCTGGTAGGGACTACCGGTGGTCTTACCGCCAACAAGACCTATGACCGGCAACTTGTAACTGGTCAAATCGTAGCGTCGGTAGCGGTAGCGTCATCTGAAGATGTTTACGATAAGACCAGTAATATGCTCTGCCCCCGCTTTTTATTAGACAACGTCATTGATGGGCGAAGCCTTGATAATTGAGGTCTTATCATGAGAGGAACTAATTGATAAAGTTCATTCTTCGCTTGAACTCTACGGTGTCTTCGTGTGTCTGAATTTACAGCCGTAGGCGTAGGTGTTTGGTGTCCTTTCTTTTCAATAGCCTTTACCTTCTTTTACGTTTATTCGCAACTTAACTCATCCTCGCCGCTTCTGTTCCAATGCTCACAAATGTTCCAATCATGGCTCGCTAATTCCTTCCTATAATGTCAATGTCTTCATCCTATGCCAGCCATTGAATACTCTTCTAAAACATTCTGCCTTTGTATTCAATTGCAGTCAGACTCAGCAGTGTTTGCGCAGTCAGACTCAGCATACTGCAGAATATTGGCTGTAGTTATCATCAGCGATTTCCCTTCATCGCTTTTCACCTACAATTAGGACTGGCCTTGGCGAAATTATAGAATGTCTTTACGAGTCTATTTGGTATTGTTTTTAGGGTTTCTATGAGGTTTTATGGGGCAAATCATGCTGAAGTTTCATAAAAAATAAAAAAGTTTAGCTCGTGTAGACTAAGACCAAGTTGTCCTAACATCTTTGTTGTATAAAGACGTTTTACGACTCCAAAAAGACGGACAATGTCTGGCAGAATATTCAATTCTCGGAAGTTTGAATTGTCGACTGAAATGGAATTTACGTAAGATGGAATATTTGTTCTGTTCTTCATTGTTGCAAATGTGGGTATAGAGTCGACAATCTTAACTACTAAGCGACACAGCCGTCGTTTCATATAGCTGGTACATTTTTACACGTTTGGAGTGTGCAAATAAGTTAAACTTTCCAGTTTTAATTTTGGTGGTGGCTGAGGCCCCCAATCATTGGCTTAATTTAGCTTAACAACTAGGACCAAAACTCACAGAAAGACTTAAGACCTAGAAATCAAGGGATAAGAGGTGCAGTGGACCGGTAGATAGAAGAGACGAGGACAACGTAGATTCCGTGGGTTGGTGTTGAAGGAAATAGAGTTGTAAATGGATAAGCAGTCGATGAATAAAAAGAATGTCAGCAATAGTCCTACGTTCTTCTAACGAATTCATGTTGAGAAGTTTGAGGCGGCCCTGATAGGGAGGTAAGATTAAAGGGTCGTTCCAGGACAGACCACGGAGAGCAAATCGGAGGAATCGACGTTGAATACCCTCGACCAAGCTTGATTGGCATACTCAAACAGGGAGCGATCAAAGGTAACATAGAGAGATCTGGTTACATACGGGTTGGAAAATTCCTTGGACCACCGTTTAATAAAGCCAAGGGATGAGTTGGCTTTGAGGATCATCTTAACGATATGCGAACGGAAATTAAGCTCACAGTCGAATAATATGCCAAGGTCTTGAAAAGACTGAATCAGGGGAATTGGTTGATCATACAGAAAATAAAGTCTGGGAGGAGACGGGTTGCATTTACGTGACATTTGGCTATATTAAGTTCTAGCCAGTTTTTGAGGCACCAGATTGAAAATCGATCAAGGTCTTCTTGGAGAAGGCCAGAGTCATGGGGAGAAGAAATAGTTTTAAAAATTTTTGTGTCGTCAGCGTAAAGGGAGAGGGAGGAATGTTTAATGGCCCTCTCACCATCGCTAATATTTAGTAAGAAAGAAGAGAAGAGGTCCAAGATGACTGCCTTGTGGAACTCCAGATGAGGCCAGGAATGGAACAGAAAGGGCTGATCTGAACCGTACACTATAATATCGGTTTACCAGGTAAAAAGAAATCTATTTTAATAAAATAGACTCAAAGCTGAGAGCAGACAATTTGAAGAGGCTCATTTAATGAAATATCTTATCAAATACTTTAGTGAAACCAGTTGCGATAACACCGATTTCTTTGCCATTTTCTAAGGCTACGAGGGCAAAAGACACGATCTTAAGTAGGTTTGTGCTAGTTGATCTACTTTTTAGAAAGTTGTCGGGGCGAAATAAAAGACTTGCATTTGAAGCTTGAGGCTTTGTATAAAATGCTTTCAAAAAGTTTGGTATGTGAGAAAGTTTAGCAATGGAACGATAATTGGTAACTTCATGCTTAGATTCCTTTTTGTGTATCGGGATTATAAGAGAGGTCTTCCAAATTTGGGGAAATTCTCCCTGTATAAGGGATAGACGAAAAAGGTAGGAAAGGGGTGGAGACAGGTTGGAAGAGCATTTTTTAAGAAAAACGGCGGGGGGTCCATCTGGGTCAGGTGCAAATTCATCTTTAAGACTTAGTAACTTTTCTTCAATAACTGCAGGATCGAAATTTTGAGTGAGAAAGGGACCAACGGAGAAATTTGGTAGATAGATCATTAAAGTAAGAGGGTCTGGTACGTAGGAGTTGGTGGCAAGTGATTGTTTGGAGAATGCAGCAAAAAAGTTGGCGATGGTAGGAGGTTCACTTGAAGATTTGGTTTCCAAAGCGAGGGAGGAAGGCTAACCATCAGTCTTACTTTTGCAGTTGACAAATTGAAGAAAGGACTTGGGGTTATTTATGAAATTTGTTTGCCCGCTATTCAGGTAGCGTTGATAGAGAGAGTTACAGTGTTCAATAAAGTGAAGATATGTACCTAAATAATTTTAATAGTCGGAAGAAGAGTAGGTGCGAAGGAATACCGCATATAGCTTGTGTCTTTTGTTTCGTAGAGTGCGGAGTCTACGATTATACCAAGGAGGGGATGTAGAAGAAGTGAGATGGATTTGAATATTGCGTTTTGGACCTTTTTGCATAAGACTTTATTTGATGGCACCGATAAGCTTCCGTGTGGCAGCAATTGGAGGAGCTGACAGAAATGTGTTCTCTGTTGTAAAGTTGGAAGAAACTTCGCAGGGATCAGTAGGTTGAATCGTCCGCAGATAACTTAACATACGAGGGCGGGTCAATAATTCCGTGCATTTTTGAATTTCTGACCTCTTTACTGAAACAGCACCACTGCTCCTGTCAACAGGCATTTGTCAGTTGACTCCTGTCAAAATTTAAACTTGCTGCGTCAGTTAGTTTGTGTTTGACAGCTATTTTTATCAGACTACTCACTAATTTGAGGAGAAAATGGAAAAAAGGGAATTTCGTGTGCTTATTAAGCATTATTTCTTGCGAAAAAAAACCATTACCGAGACCAAGGCTTAGCTTGATAAATACTATGGGGACTCTGCACCATCGATTTCAATGGTAAAAAAGTGGTTTACTGAATTTCGTTGTGGCCGTACAAGCACTGAAGTGCCGAACGTCCTGGACGCCCAGTAGAGGTCTCTACACCCGAAACAATCGAAAAAATTCACGATATGGTGTTGGCCGACCGAAGATTGAAAGTGCGAGAGATTGTGGAAGCCGTAGGGATCTCGCATGGCTCAGTGGTTTCAATTTTGAATGATCACTTGGGCATGAGAAAGCTTTCCGCAAGATGGGTGCCGCGTTTGCTCACAGTCGACCACAAACGCAATCGTGTAACAACTTCACAGGAAGGTTTGGCGTTGTTTAATCGCAATATGGAGGAGTTTTTGCGCCGTTTTGTAACCGTGGACGAAACATGGATCCATCACAACACACCAGAGAACAAACAACAGTCAAAACAGTGGGTTTCTAAGGGTGAATCGGCGCCAAAGAAGGCCAAGGTGGGTTTGTCAGCCAATAAAATTATGGCGACAGTTTTTTGGGATGCACGCGGGATAATCCACATTGACTACCTTCAAAAGGGAAGAACAATCAATGGGGAATATTATGCCAACTTATTGGACCGATTCAATGACGATTTGAAAAAAAAACGACCTCATTTGGCCAAGAAAAAAGTTCTTTTCCACCAAGACAATGCAAGGGTGCACACATGTGCAGTTGCCATGGCAAAAATCCATGAATTGGGCTATGAATTGCTCCCTCATCCACCCTATTCTCCAGATTTGGCTCCGAGCGACTACTTCTTGTTCCCAAACCTGAAGAAATGGCTTGGTGGAAAAAGATTTGACTCCAATGATGAAGTCATCTCGCAAACAAAGGCCTATTTTGAGGACCTGGACAAATCATTTTTTTTGGAAGGGATAAAAAAATTGGAGAAGCGTTGGACAAAGTGTATAGAGCTCAAGGGCGACTACGTTGAAAAATAAAATTATTTTTTTATCAAAAAATCGGTTTTAATCCAAAAGTCGCGGACTTATTGACCCGCCCTCGTATATGTGGGGGTGAGCGTGAACCCACATTAGGTTCTATTAATTCAGCCATGAGTGATGTATTATAGGGAACATTCTAGTAAGGCTGGGGGAAGTTTGGTGTGTCAACGATTTTGCTGTTTATTGTTGCGATATGATGTTCAATACCGCATACGAGGGATCGAGTTGCAGTAAGTTCGTTACCAATATCGTTCACTTTATCGAAGATAATTTCGAGCATAGGATCAGATTGTAAGATTGTTTAGGAGAGAGTTTTTTATGTGACAAGGACTGGACTTTATTTGGGTTGATAAAGCAATACTTGTCATTTACTTTTTAAAGATTATTTCATATAAATGTTGACCACGACTACCTTTTTAAGTGGTCCATTCGAAGAGTCCAATTTTGAATCACTTTTTCGAGCAAATTGGCTGTTATCGCGCCAATAACACGAGCAATGTTGTGTTCTACAGCTGCAATTGACGCTAGTTTATCGGCATAAATAGTGATTTGATGTATCCCCATAAAATATTGTCTAAAGACGTCAATTCACCGGTCCAAAACGAGAGGTAAATTGCTCACCGTACTCATTTTTCAATTGATCCACATATTCGCAGGCTGTGGGGGATGTAGTGTCATCTTGCTGGGACCATATGTCGACCAGGTTCAGCTCGTGCATTTTGGGCAAAAAAAAAAGTTCGAAATCATTGAACGATAGCGGGCGCCAGTGAAGGTAACTCCCTGTCATTTTTGGAAAGTACGCGCCAATAATTCCGGACCATAAACCGCACCAAAAAGTGCATTTTTGCGGTTGCATTGGCAGCTCTTGTATTACCTGAGGTTGTTCGTCGGTCCAAATATGGCAGTGGCAGTTTTGTTTATTATCGCACCCATTCAACCAGGAATGAGCTTCGCCGATGGAGACAATTTTTCGATAAAAATGCGGAACCAGCTTTTCTAAGGCCCACTCACCGAAAATTCGAAGCTGTGGCAACTTGTTCGGCCTCAGTTTTTGCACAAGCTGTATTTTGTTAGCTTTTAGGTCAAGATCCTTGCGTGCAATCTTCCAGGTAGTCGAGTAATATATTGCTGATCACCGCGATGAATGGACAAATCACGGTCTTCATTAACACTGACGGATACAGCAGCGATATTTTCCTCTGTACGCACTCTACGCATACGGGCGGGCGGTTTGATGTTCAATAGTGTGAAATTTGGTCACTATGGCTTGAATTGCTTGCTCACTGGGTGGATTATGATGACCATCAAATGGTCGAAGTGGGCGAAAAACATTTTTCACAGATCACAAATTTTGATAATAAAATTCAATAATTTGTAAGCGTTTTTGGGGTGTAAGTCTTTCCAGTCTGACATTTCACTTTTAAAAGAAGGAAACAAATGAAAATGCGTTTATTTCAATACTTAGTAGGTATTCCTTTATTTTGTTTAATTGCTTTTAATCTTTTTGCATCGGCTGTACCAATTTTTTACAAAACGAGACCAAAATATTGTTCCATTCTAGCTTTAACACTGTTTCGAAATATTTTTTACTACAAATAGTGTAGTTCTTAAGCTGATTTTCCAAATAGCTCCAAATATGTTCTATAACAGGGGGACAGAGGTGGTGTTTCCAGTACATTTTTAAATATAAAGTTGCAAAGACGCCATAATCAGGTGTTAAAAAAGGTGCTTGGGATCGTTGTATTGATAGAAATAGTAATCGTCATTAATTCCCAATTGTTCTGCACTTTGAGGCAAATTGGTCCATGATCAATGATGACGAAATTTCCGGGTCCAGCAGCATACAGAACGGACCTGGATTTTTAACGTAAACCACCTGTCATAAGACCTTATGTTTACGAGATACCCATACATCCATAGGGAGCAAGGATACGCCTTGCCACCGCTCGCCACAATTATTTTGATACCAATTCGGAACTGTGTTGGAGGCACAAGTTCCACCCTTGGTATGAGTCGAGGCCGACCTAAAACCTCTTGCTGTTCTTAGAGTCACAGCACCCAGTACTTTATTTGCAACTCTACAATGGGTTAAACCAAAGGAATACCCGTACCCGCGATTTGGGTTTAAACCACAGCCACCATGACGCTCCCACAAGGGGGCCTACCTCTAACAAGTCAGGCCCGGACCGAAATCCGGGGGGTTCCTGACTGCCATGGTACCGTGTTTTAAGTCCCGGAATGGACTACCAACAAGACCTATGACCGGCAACTTGTAACTGGTCAAATCGTAGCAACCATTCAGAGGCTGTAATCTGAAGATGTTTACGATAAGACCAGTAATATGCTCTGCCCCTGCTTTTTATTAGACAACGTCATTGATGGGCGAAGCCTTGATAATTGGGCGGGGCCCCCAGCAGTATACATACAATCCCACACAAAAACCCGATCCACCTCCATGTTTAATTGTCGGACGCAAATTCTCCCCATTTAGCTCCTCGTTAGGTTTTCGCCATACATAAGTCTTTCCATCAGAATGAAATAAATTAAATTTACTCTCGTCCGAGAACAAAACACGTTTCCAGAACTGAAGTCCTTATCTTGATAATGTCTGGTTAATTTTTTTCTTTTATTTCTATTTATAGTGCTGATGAACAGTTTCTTACGGGTGTAGATTTTTTTTCTACCCGAATCGTTTTTATATGAAGGTAATTTTTCATTTTTGCTGTTAACTTGGGAGCACTTGGATTTTTTTGAACTTTCCTGACAATCCATCGTTCATCTTCTTCAGTGATCTTCCTTGGCCGTCCAGATTTTGGCAAATTGTTTAATAAATTGTGGTTTTCTACCTTTTTGTAATATCCCTGATAGTTGAGCGGCTTCTTTTTACTATTTTTCCAATTTCTCGAACTGATTTGCCCTCATTAAAATGCTCGATCACAATTTTTCGGATATCCAATGATGTTTGAGCACGTTATACCTCATTTTGTCTTTATTGTTTAACTGGTATTGACTGGGGGGGTTAGAGGTAAATAAGTAAGGATATTGAGGGGTAAATGACTTTCAGGATTCAAGGAATTAAGAAGTAGGAAGTGCGCTTATACTTGAAGTGTAGTAATGGAGAAATAAAGGAGGATTGAACTTTTAAATTCTGACGAATTTCTGATAGATTTAATTTGGGTTGGTAATGAGTTCCATAGTCTTACGGCATGAACGAAAAAAAGACGCGAAGAGTTAAGGTAACTGCAACGAGGGGAGATTAAATTACGAACTCTGTGGGACCTAATAAAACATAATCTGTCATACAGGTAGAATGGACGCTGACTATAAATAATTTTGGGCACAAAAATACACTTTCGTGCGCGGATGTATTCTTTGATATTACAGTTTAAGAAAGCTCTCAGATATATGGTCATATCTACGAATGCCGTGAATATAAGGCATAGCGTTAAGGGCCACTTTCAATTTGCAAAAAGATAGGGAAACAAGGCTACTATAAACAAAGGTAAGATTAGCACTTTTACCAGCTTTTGACGCATTTGCAGTGGAGTAAACGAAACACTGAACCACAATTTGCGAAGGCATCCGTATATACGGCTGATGACTCTATGGGTATGGTTACCCATACCCAGATAAGCTATAATTTATTACGTAGCCAAGACTAATGACAGAATCTACAACTTGAATTTTTTTATTGTTAAGGCAGATGTTAGGCAATAGGTTTAAATATAATTTGGTCTTGGATATTGAGATTACTTGAGACTTAGTCGGATTAAGTAGTAATCTATTAGCTTCAGACCAAGTTTGAATGAGTTTAAGATCTTCATTCATAAGAAGAGCTAATTCGCCAAGTCTGCAGTGGGGCTTAGCTAGAAGAAGTTGGACATCATCGGCATATCGGTTGACGGAATTCAACCTTCATACAGATGGGAGGTAATTTTTAAATATGCAGAATAGCAACGGACCCAAAATTGAGCCCTGGGATACGCCCTGCTTGAGCTCTCTGATAGATACCTTTTGAGAGAAAACTCCTAATTAGCCGTATCGACCTACCGTTAAACCTGAAGTGAGTTTTAAGCTTGCTACGCAGGATAGAATGGTTTTCCCCATCGAACGCTTTAGAAAAATCTAATACACACAGGAACGAAACATATCCCTTATCAAAATGCTGACTGATCTCCTCAAGTAAGTTGACCATAGCAGTAGGGCATCTGTGATTTACTCTAAAACCCGGTTGTTTATCACTTAGCAACTTATTGACTGCAAGGTATTTGCTTATTTGTTTTGCTATAATTTTCTCAAATACCTTTGCCAGACATGAAAGAATGCTAATTGGTCTAAAATAAGCAGGTGACGTTGGATTGCCTTTTTTTCCGCTTGGTAAAACCTTCGCAGTTTTCCACATTTGGGGGAAAGTGGAAGTTGTTATACACCAATTAATTACATAAGTGAGGTGAGAAATAATTAGTAGCAACATTAGTTTCATGAAATGAATCGGAATGTTATCCTCACCTACTGAGTTGGATTTAATTGCTGTTAAGCGCTTAAATATTTCACTTTCTCTTGCTAAATGAAAGTCATCCAGTTTCGGTGCGAGATCTGCTTCTTCAGATAGATTTTGATGGAAATTATGAGTTGTAGAATCATCTCCCAGAAAAAAGTTGATGAGCTCATCAGCTGAGCTGACACTTTGATATACCAATCGTAAGAAGGTTGCTCCAAAGCTTTTTTGCTAGGAGGGAAGTACTTAATTTAGATAAATAGAAGTTTTTCTTAACAGCCCGCACTAACAAATTACGCGCTGCTTTATATTTCGACCAGTTAGCAATTTTTAATTGAATTAACCACTTCAGATGTGCACCACGTATATCACTTGAACGCAGAAAAAGGAAACTATAAACTAGAGAGCGAAAAAATTGTAACTTTTCCCTTAAGAATTGAAGACAATTCAGTGTTACCATGTGTCCAACGTCTTTTAAAATGTGTAGTGCTAACGTACAATATTTTTGGGTCAAAAATCAGCTGTCCGACTTATTTTTTGACCAACTGTATATATCTTAAGGACTGAAACGAATAAAATTTGGAAACTTAAAAGTAAAAAAAAAAAATATTTTCATATTTCATGTAAATTTTTTTTATTTGCTTTAAAGCTGAATTGTGAATGAATTTCATTTCAAAAAATAAAAAAAATTATTTGGGTTCTCATTCTTTCCTCAGCTTCTTTCGAATGTCCTTCATAAGGTTGGTGACAACCGTGGTCTTTTTCGACGCTCTTTTCCATTTAGCACTAAAATCTTTTACGTCCTTTCCACACTGCTCACTTTTCCTCAATTTAGCTTTGACCGAAGCCCAATACCTTTCAATGGGACGGCACTGTGGAAAATTGGGCGGATTTTTAGCAACAAGAAAGCTCAACGTAGCAGGAGCATAGTGAGCTGAAGCTAAATCTGGCCAAAATAATATTGAATCCTCGTGTTTATTTAAGAAAGGAATCCACCGCTCTCGTTAATGTACACTTCTCCCTTAATTGTTCCCGTTGTAATAAACGATGGGCTTCTGTGTCCACATTGGCAAATGGCCTGCCAAACGAGATATTTATAAAGAATAAAGAATAAAGCTTTCGGGCTCGTGTTTTTATGACTTTTTTTTTGCTTTTCAGTAACTTTTGGTATTTTTTGTTTTTTTCGTGTTTTTAGACCGTTACGTTTTTTTAGATCTTTGTACCATTGTTTGGTTGGTATAAATTTCCGAGCAACATCTCTGGATGACGTAGTCCGGTTTTTTACGATGGTACCCACTATTTTCCTGTCCAAATTTGTATCACGTGCTCCACTTTTCTGTTTTCGTTTAACTGTCAACATCTCCAAATATTGTTTAATAACAGAATCCACTGTACTGTGTACTATGTTTAAATTTTTTGCGATGAAATGGTTTGGACGCGAAGTATTTTCGAGCCATTTGTCGATGATCTTTTTACGGCGTTCCTCTTGACTCTTATTTTATAAATATTTTAAACCGCACCGAACTAAAATCAATAACAAACTGAAACTAGAGAATATACAGGCTAATTTGGGTACAAAATGGGATTGCAATTTTTACGCATTGGAAGTATAGCCCGTATTAAAATTTACAGATTTTATTCGTTTTAGTCCTTATTTAACCGAGTATATGTCTTATTTAACCGGGATACAACTGTTCGGTTGATTAGAACAATTCTGCTAATTTTAGATTAATTATGTAGTCCTGAAGAACAGCACATTTTTTTCTCCTTAGAAATATCGGCACCTCTACCCTCTAGAAAAAAAGGGAAGTTCGATTTAGCGAATCAAATTGTTGTTGGTATAATACTCTTACTCGGTACTCACCTGATGTTACTCCTAAATCTGCCTCTGCCATTTTTGCGTTTTGTTTGAACCAGACTATTTCATGGAAGTCTGCCTAACAGTGCCTGTGTAAATCCGGATGTTCAGTTACAATACATTGCCACGTCCGCATTTAACTTCCTACAGCGGCTCCATACTTTTTTCTCATCCTGAGCTTGAAACCGTCCGTCTATGGCGAAGTGATCCTAATAAAAGTATGTGCTCAAATTTTTTCTTAAAAAAAATTTTTCAACGCTGCCATTTGTTTGATTATAAATCTGAAGATAAATAAGGTGTCGAATTGTTACCCAAGAACAACTCCCCGGTAAGGAATTGGTGAGAACTTTCGATTGTTCCAAACTGTAAAGTGCCTTGCTTACGTGTTGGTATTTTGAACAATTTATTGGATGTCTCTGACTTTTGATTTTCTTTTCTTTTTGAAATGTTTTAAATAAACTAATCACCGATATATTTTTATTTCAGAGTCATTTGGAAAAAATATTGGAAAAACCAAACCAGCCCTTATCAACGGCAAGAAGATTCAGCAACAATGTCAATATCAAAGAAATATTCGACGAACAGGTAAGCTCCGGTATTTTACATTTTTTATAATTTTTTGTTTCCAAATTTGACTTATGATGCTATACCTAGTAGCGTCTATTCAAGTACTGTCAAACGAAAGCATTTAAAATTAACTAGAAGGGCCTTCAGTTTGTAAGTCAATTGTAAGGAAAATACCTGAAATTATCTTAAACACAAGTGGGTGGCCGTGGCTCAAGTTGTAGTGTATTGACTTCCATATCGGACGGTTCGGCATTTAATCCGACAGCGCCCGAAGGACTCTTCTTTTCTAGGCAACTAAAATCACGCAATATGAGTGATATTGACGAAAATATTTTTCCTGGATCAGACTCTGGTAAAGGCCAGTTTTCAATGCAAAAATGAGCTTCGAATTAATTTTGACGTCATTGCACGCTATGCCCATGCGACCAGAGTCTAAAGTCGGCTTGTTAGATTTTCGAGATCGTATACAGAGTTCCGAGGAGCATTTATATTTGACTCGTTAAGAAGGTGCAGACCACACATACATGCCAGTAAATATGAAGAAGAGGAAAATTCATTTGTATAATTTTTGTGAAGCAGAACCAGGCATGCTAGGAAAAATTCCCTATACAGGGTAGACAAATATCCTTCAGAGTCTGGTAAAGCAGTAGTGAAATGATATAATTCCATCACAGACCAGATGCTGTATTCTATAATGTAGATCGATAAAACTTTTCTCGCCCTGTCTTCACATCTATTCAAGTTCCCATGCAGCAGACTGCGCCTTCACGATTTTCGGAGTGGAAGTATTGTTCTACAATATATAGTACTGCACCTGAACAAAGAAAAACTACTATGAAAAGATATAACGTAGAAAAGCTGCAATTGTATGATACCGACAGCATGTTTGCCGAGCGCGTATCCTTTAACAGCTCCTATGCCGACCAATGGCAGCGCTCAAATCCGCCACGGAAAGAACGTCGGCTTCTACAGCAGAAGAAAAAAATGCACGGAAGGCGCGGGACCGAAAATATTGAGAGCTGTTAAAGTGACTTCGCATACCCACAAATAAAGTAATCTAAAGGTGTGAGATCACAGGATGGTGGAGGCCAGTTCACAGGTCCATTAAGCGAAATTATGCGCTCAGCAAATGTTTCCCGCAATATATTGAGGGTGTCGTGGGTCGTGTTGCGCCATCTTATTGAAACCAAAGTTCTGTCACGTCAATGCCATTCAACCGAGAAACTAAGAAGTCAGAAATTATGTTTCTATAGCGCTTTCCATTGATGCATTCTGGCCGGCATCGACCTTACGAAATATGGGCCGATGATTCCACCTGCCCATAAAGCACACCAAACAGTGAGTGAGCCCTTACGTCTTGATAAAGGCTTCCGGGCTTTCTCTACTCCAAATTCAGCAATTTTGGTTGTTTACATATCCATTTAACCAAAAATGGGCCTTATCGGAGAAGAAAATTTTGCGTTGAAAATGAGGATCAAACTGAATCAAGTTTTCGGCCCATTCACCGAACCTACGACGCGTATAATGGTCGATTTGGATCTTATAAGCTTTTAAGACGAGATCTTTCCATAAAATCTTCCACAAAGTGGATGGGGATAGCTCCAATTGCTGTGCACGGCGAATCGACTAATTCGGATTCTCCTCAACACTGCGCTCCACAACGGCAATAACTTCTTCTGTTCGCACTGTTTGTCGTCTTTGGGGATGCGTATTATCCACCAGAGTGTACTTGGTGCGAAAAAATTCATTGTGTTCCGAATAACTTGCTCAGATGGACGATTATTTCAACCGTAACATGGACGTAGCATGGACGAACCATGGTTTTCAAAATAAGTTTCCACAATTTTCACGCACTGTTCTGGCGTTAATCTATTCATTGTAAAATGGCAAAAGTAAACACAAGTCAACTTTCAACTTTCAAATTGACAATCCGTAGAAACAGTGTTGCCAGTTTAAAAACCAAACCTATAAAAAAACACCCTTTACTTCTTCTGCACACAGTATAACAGCGAAGAAGACCCAACGTCCCGTCATCAGACAGAATAGACCATTCAACATAGACGATGATAGCCGCAACTTCAGTCCACCTGACCAAAACGAAATAAGATAGCCATATCTAATTTCCCAGAGTGTACAACTGGAAAAGCCTATTGGTTGAGGACCAGGTCCACCTCGGACTGTAGTGCCATCTAAATAAGTATTAGCCACCTTGTTCTCACTGCAGACTATGATTAGGCTTTCGCTAACATGTCGAAATGGTAGGGAATAATATCATAAAATAACTACACACTTGAGTACTTTTGCTTTAAAACATCCATTACTTGCACATGTACTCGTAAGTGCTGTTTCAGTGCTCTTTGCTTTAAAGTGTAATTCGTAGCATTTAGTCAAATAAAAAATGAGCTGGTAACTGTCACTTTCAACGCCATGATATACTCAAACGCGACATTAAAATGCTCTCATTTTACGTACAAAAGCCTTGCACTGCTGGTAGCTCACTTAATAACAGAGAAACTCTTCAGATGTTGTTTTTTACACCACCTTGTTCTATATAAAAAAGGACTCTTTAAAAAGTCAAGGATAATTAAACGTATGATACTAGTGATAAACCGTTTTGTAGACTCCTGTAGCAAAGGCTTTTACAGCCTCGTTGACACCTTTTATGTGTTAAAACGCCTCTTGTGCCATCCGGTTTTAAAATGGCGCTTTTGAAAAATGTTTTTTTTCTCGGTTTCATTGTCAGTCTTTATTCAATTACTTTTAACCGATATCCGTTTAACGAAAAACAGTTAACAATTTTTATTTCCTTTTCTTTTTCATTTCAGCAAAAAGCACGTACCCGTTTTACTGTCCTGTTCGAGTTGGGGGCAGAAAATCAGTCGGCCAATATATCCAGGCCATCGGTCAACGATTTGAACAACTCAACTTTGGCACAAATTGCCCAGTATGTGGCAACTACTGGACAGACTGTAAACATATCGGACGTAAGAGATTGGGTGCGGGAACACAATCAAATTCACAGTGAAGGCGAAATCGATTGTACCAAAGCCATCCTCTGTATGCCAATTGTGAATGCGCAGAAAATTGTTATTGGTGTAGCTCAACTCATAAATAAGGTATGTACTTCGTATGTACGTGTGCTTGTATGTAATTGTATCTTTTTACTGGACCTTGGGGAGGGATATTCCTCATAAAATTGGTAATCGCCTAATGGGCCGTTTAATTGCACGAATATTCTAGGTGCTTGTGTCCAAATCAAATTAATTCGCGGCGTACGAGTACAAGTCACCGGAGAGTGTACAATGAGTCACGTATTCCTTAATTCATCAATGGACATGTCAATTATTAAAAAATACAGAAATCGTACAACAGATACAGAACTGGCAACTTGTATTGTAATGGGCATAAATATTCTATAACTTTCCGAGAGAAAATAATTGCTGGAGGGTTTCGAACCCACTTACGAGTGGGTCGAACATTTTATGTAATTATTTAAATGCAATCATAAATGTACCTGCCACCGATGAATAGTGTTGGCCTGGCTCATTCGATCATTGGAAAAATAAATCTAGTGTATTACCTGGGCAGATAATAAGGAAATCGTTACGAAATCGCTCCACAAAAACTAATCCTTTCACATCGAAATTAAAACAGTATGAAGAGCTCACCCTATCAGCACTTTGTTGCATGGAAAGACCTATTAAACCAGTTCTATGTACAAAGCGGTTTCCGTTTTCGAGTCTATTTGGCCTATAGTCCTATCATGTGGATTATGCAGCGCGTATAAATGCAACGAATGCTATATATTTCTCTTATGAGAATGCACTTTATGGAAGATTCTGCGAGAAGATCTTGGTTTACGAGGCTACAAGATCCAGGAATTGAATCCGCTAGAACATCATGCCACAATCACGATCGGTGAAAGTGGTGAAAACGAGAATGCACTTAATCCTCTTATTCACTACAAAATTTTGTTCAGTGATGAGGCTCATTTTGGTTTAATCTTTTCGGTTGATGTAGATAGGGTGGGACGCTTTACAGGGCTGAAAGTTTATTTTAGATTCCTCCTCCTCTTTTCTGTCGTTTTTGTTGTTCTCTCTACTGGGTTTGCTGTCTGTGCTACATCATCACCCGATCACATCATTTTCTGCTTTTTGCCGAAGCGCTTGCTGGTTTTGGGTTCATACTCAGGACCTCAGATGCTGTAGCCGAGAAACACTCGCACTAGATTAATTAAGGCTTGCTGTTGCACTGGGGCCTTACAAATTCTGGCGAGAATGTATGTACCTAGCTGTATTAAGTATATTGGAACGGTTGCTAGTAACGAATGCAGTATAAAGACTTGACCTACCAGAAGATTGTGATTGCATTCCATCATGATAAAAGCTGCCCGCTAGTGAAGCAATGGACGTTTTTATTTTTTTTTATAATTTGCGCGGGCGATGGAAAATCAGGGAGCAGCATTGTGTTTTGGAAGCATTAAATTCTACTCTGTTAGTGGTTCCCCAATTAGTTACGCTGTTAATATCAGAATTTAATGAACTTAACATACGCTGCCATTCCCGTTCTATAGTACAGCCGAAGAGCAGGAACTTGAGCCCTGGAACGAATATGAAAAGCAGAGAGTACTGTCGTCAGCAAAGGAACACTAGTATATTGGATTGGAAGTAGCAGACAAGAGATCGTTGATGAAAACTAAAAAGAGTGTCGGAGACAGAACGGAGCCCTGGGGCACACCAGCATTTATTTTGTGAATATCAGATTTGAAACCATCCAAGAGAAGTGGAATTGAACGTTCCGAAAGATAATTTCTAATCCGTTGAAGAAGAGAGTCGTCGATCCCAAAAGCAAGAAGTTTCGACAAAATGCCTTACAAATATCAAGTGCAACTATCTTGCTTTCGCCAGATTGATGTACGCTTTGGTTCCACTTTTCGGTGAAACATGCCATCAGATCACCAGTGGACCAGTTGCTACGAAAACCATACTACTGGTCATTAAGAAGTTTTCGTGTTTCGAGATATTTTATGAGCTGACGGCTTATCAGCGTTTCTGTAACCTTGGAAAGGAGGAACGTAAGTGCAATGGGTCTGTAGGAGGAGAAAGAAAGATTCGCCTTTTTTAGAGACGGGCTGAACAAATTCTGTTTCCATTTGCTCGGAAAGTGTCCTGAAGAGTGAGATTGACGAAAAAGCTTACTCAATGGTTTTGCCAGCGATGAAGAATACCTCTTCAGAAGGAGGGGAAATATAACATCTGGACCAGCGGATTTGTGAATGTTAAGATCTTTAAGTACTCTTGCTACTACACGAGTGCGAAAGTGGATTTGTCCCATTAAAGATTCGACGCCCTCAAGTGTAGGCGGAGACAAAGCACAATCTGTTAGTGTTCAGCTGGCCGCAAAGTGTGCAGCAAGTAGTTTGGCCTTATCCAAAGGGCTGATAGCTGAAGTGTCATTGTAAATGAGCGTTGGGATGGAGGATGAGGCAGAATTTCTAATATTTTTGACGAACGACCAACAATTTTTACAACCTTTGGGACATTGTAGTATTTTTGCATCAGTTTTGATCATATTGAAATTTCACAGGTTTAAGAAAGGCGTTGTAGTCATTTCTGGCTCATTTGAAGTTTACCGGTTTTCCTCTGTCGGGTTGGTCTTGTAGGAGTGAAAAAACCTTTCTCTAACCCTGATAGCCTCGTTACCGCTCGAATCGTATTACGCCTTTTCTTCTGGTTTGATACTCCACATCCGATTAAGGATCTGATTCCAAGGAGAATAGTCTCTGTGATCATGTCAGCAGCGGCAACCACGTCGTTATCCAGGAAACATAACGACCAGTTACAATTCCTAAAGAAGCTGTTAATACCACTCCAGTTGGCTTTTTCGTATTGCCAAACGGTTCTTTTAGGAATCTTTTCTCTAACTTTGTGGTCGGTGTACGAGAGATTAGCTGGTATGACACAATGGTCCGATGAGCCTAGAGAAGTTAAAAACAAGTCCAGGGTGTTGGCGGTATGACTATCAACGTCTGGTATTCGTGTGGGCTCATTTACAAGCTGGGTCAAATTATTTTCTGCAGCGAAGATCTCAATACACCGTCCTTCGGGTGTTGTCTGTCCAGAATATCGAAGCCACCCAGAATTGTGTATATTGGAATCGCCCAAAATGACGATTTCAGTATGGGGATACAGGAACACAATTCTTTGAATAGAGTCAGAGAGCGCATCAAACTCATTAAAAGTTGAATTGCTGTTCAGTTTGGAGCTTCTGTAAATAAAGCAGTAGGTAGTGGAACAGGGACTACATTGTGATGGAGTTTGGTAAGCTACATCACTACAAACGTCAAACAGCTCAGATGTTAGCTATGGGTTAATTACACTACATCTACTGGCCTCGTGTCTATTGCGTATCCGATTAGACCCAGCTTATGTTCCCATGTTTAAACAATGTCATTATAACTATTTCTTACTTAACACAGTTTTCATAATATGGGACTTCGTCCTCCTGCTGTAAAAATTATCTCTACCCCAAACTCACGTCTAATAAGAGGAAGGCACTGTTCTTAGTTGATTAACGGTTTTCTGTATCCTGCTTAGTCTGAAAGTGTCCATCTGGTACTGCATGAACTAGTATCATAAATTGTAGAAATACTGCATCCTGAGGGCATATTTGGATCTAATACTAGTCGTTGCACGACTTACAAGGTGTTATATGTACAAGTGGAATTACGAACTTTTTGGTTACAATACATCTCGGATGTGCCAGCCATCTTTCTGTCAAAGAGAGAAAGTTCATGCGACGCTTCTTGTATTTATGGCAAAACGTTCACCCACTTTGTTTCTTCCTAAAGCTTTCATATTATGTAACAAATTATTGTCCAATCTAATTTAAGATTGTCATATTTGGCATATTCTCAAGAGTTAAATTCAGCGTGTGGAATCCTGTTGTATCTCATACAAATACTACGGAAGACTCAGTATGGGACAAGTTCATTTAATTCATTCCCCAAGACGTGAGTTTGAGAAGGGAAGGCACTTAATTACATACTCACAACAACTCACAACCAGCAGAAGTTATAAAAAGTGCTACCATATTGTACATATTTTCCAACACACGGATACACGCGTGTAACATAAAAGTAAACGTTTATTGCACTTCCGATGCTCCATGTTGACTTTTCCACGATAAAATATTACTTTTACTTCTTAGGCAGTTAAATTTAATGTTTAAGAGTTTGCTTTTGGAATATAAATTGTGTGCAGAAATCGATTCGAGTGTTCGAATACAATGTGGAATGTTTATTCAAAATCGATAGATTGTAATGAATTTGTAGCTTTAAAAGGAAGTTGTAGGTGCCCAAATGAGATCTAGCGAACAATTCTGATGACTCTATGGATTGGAAGTATGAATGGCACTGCAAAAAACCTGACATCATTATATCATCTAAATTCAGAGCTTGTATTCTTCAGAATTCCACCAAGATAATTTGAACTAACCAGCATAAGAAGATACAGGTTTTCATAACAGAAGTACCCAGCATGGGAAGGATCATCTAAGACGACGATAGTGCATGGAGGCAACATCATTTATGTTTTAACTGAAAAGAGATCCACATATATATGTATATACCTTCTTTTTCTATCCTCGGACGAAGGACAAGTCCATTGTACTCCTTGTATGTTCCTTTTAGTGAAATTCCTCATCTTTTCGTAAAAACACTTCAATGATAAAGTGCTTACAGTATCAGAAATCATTATATCACCCCCGAGTACCTGCAGCCTTAATGTCATCACTGTAACAGACAGCATCGCAGAATGTTGTGTCACTTACACCTAGCGCACTAAAGTGTAGTAAAAGCATATGTAATGCCCTGTAACGTCGCCAATAAGCAGTCTATAATCTTTCCTACCGGCGTACAGCAAGAAAATTACTTTTAGGGACGCCGGAAACCATTTGTTTGATCTACTAGCATCCTGACTCTGCCATCCGCTGTTATCACACGAAAGCCAACTGCCAATGGAAGCAAACAGTCTTAACACAATTGGATTTCCTAAAAATCCCTCCTCTCAGGCTTTCCTATCAAGTTCGTCGGTGTTTTCATTTCCCATGATTCCATTGTAACTTAGTAAACTCAGCCCTCCAACTTTGTTCAGATTTTCGAACTACCTTGAAGGATATATTGAAGGATTTAGTAAGGCCTTGAGGGCCGCTTCATTATCGCTGAGTTTTCGATTCACAATACAGTGCAGGGTTCCTTATATGGAAGACAGACTCAAACTCGTTCCCTAACGAGGAACGAAATCGAATGTTGGCGCCCTCCAAACGGGCACCAGTGCCGCATTCTAGATCGTTTTGTGAGCCGTCCATGAAGGCCTGCTTCAATTTCTTTCCTCCTTTAGATTCTGGCCAAGACAATTTATGCTCGAGAGGAAAGTCGATTTCTTTTTTTCGCAGTAACAGGAGTTTTGTGCCATTGTATTGTATGCACAGCACGTCCATACAACCAGAGTAAAAAAACAGTTGGACCGCAAGGTCAACGAAAATCCAGCTCGTACTGCAATAAAGAACATTTTCAAAGATAACTTTGAGAGTGCAGCCATTATCTAGCCGTCTAGAACAGAGTCAAACAGCCTAAGAAGAGAACCCATGTAGCCAAGATAGACCGTAGTTTGGAGTTTGGTAAATGCAGCAATGATTCTCCTTAAAACTTGATCCACCAATCCACCGACAATATAACCGCCGTTTCGATGCAAAGAACTCCTTTCGGTAATTAGCCCTATATCTTGTCGAGAGCTTCATTATAATTTCAGTCAATCTACAATGCATCATATTGGACTGCATTTTGTTATCCAGGATGACATCCAAGTACTTATCTTCGAGAGGATTGACTAAAAGCTTATTTCTAGCACATCAATCGACAATCACGTCCCTTTCAGCGAAAACAGTAGCCAGACATCAAGTTACTGAGACTACAGTTACATAGCCTACATACATATGTCTTAGCGTATACAACGTAAATTAAGCAGTGAGTCCACCAACATCCAGCGGAAGACGAAACGAACGCCATCCTGGGGGCGTCAGTGTCTACACACGTTGTCCTCAATGCCTAACTAACCAACCATGCTTACTTTAGGTGGTGCCATAGTCCTGGGTGAACCGGGATTTAATCGCATTTGTCCAGCCCGACCGTAAGCTTACTTCACGCCTCCATTTACGCATGTCGAGTTGGCTGAGGTTCCTCTCCGTTTGCCTACTCAAGTCGAGGTCTTCCTCTACTTTTCCATCCTTTCGGCTGTTGATGCTGAACACTTTTTTCTGAAATCTTCGGTATATCCCAAGGCCGATCATAGTGGCAGCAAGATAATGGCCCGAGTCAATGGTAACCCCTCAGATCCATACTCCGACATACTGGAGAAGTGCCTTGCGCACTTGTTCGTATGTTGCCTCTATAAGCTCATGAAGCTACCTATTATCGTTTGTCTCTACTATGAGAGCATGCATAAGTCTTTTATTAAGATTCTTTTATTAAGATTCTATAAGCTCATGAAGCTACCTATTATCGTTTGTCTCTACTATGAGAGCATGCATAAGTCTTTTATTAAGATTCTTTGGCCAATGGAAAAGACGCAAGCCATATATTTAATTGTATGCTTAGATGCGAATTCTAAGTCGCATCAACATTTCAGGCCAATTTTGAAGGAAAGGCAGTAAGAATATGGCCATTGTGATTTATGGGATTCTTAAAGTTATTATCTAGGCAAAAGAGTTTCTCAAGCATTGACAAAGAATGTTAGGCGCCATCGTTTTTTACAAATTTATTAGCCAGTTACCTTAAACTCTTCTGTGGCCTAAATGCAACCGTGTTGCGCTTACCCAGGTAAGGAGTCTACTACAGATTTTAAGTGCGTTGACTGAGAATCCAGTGCCTTGAGCGCTGTTTGTCTATCAGCAAATACCATATATTGATGTCTACACCTTCAATGGCTATCACGAGGTTAATGTTGGTGTACTATACATTCATACATTTTTTATGGAAAATAACTCGTCTTGGAAGACGCTTCGGCACATTTTTAGTATCAGCGAGGTTTTGTGATTTGGACTGAATATATCAGCACCACTACCAGACCCCCATCAGTATACCACATCAGACCTTTAGCGTTTAATAGGACATTTCCAGTTTCCCAGCATTATTTGGGATTTGAAGTTCAATTTCCCTATCAAAGTTGAGTATGAAGCGGATACCGTGTTGATCTTTTTTGTCTCAAAAAATTCAGAAGATGAGCTAACTCAGTTTGCTGTTTTCTGAGTCTTGTCGAACACATTGCAGTGGTGATCCTGTTTCTGACAAATATGCATTTACTTCCACTGCGGCCTTCTCGGAAGTGGCTCTGACTCATCTAATTTTAAGCTCTGTACTACGGGTTAGTTGTAGGCTTGGTATAAATAAAATTATATACCTGAAGAATCATTTTGGATCCGGGCCAAAAGACGCTTTTCTTTCTTAGAGCCCTGCCGGTAAATTTTGATCAGAATAATCCCAGGTGATTAAGTCTGGATCACGCTGCAGGGTAGATCCGGGAAATACATCACGAGCAAAGTCCTTGGGGTTTCCTAGTTAGTTGGCATTATAACAATGCACCGGTTGGGGATCCCCAAAATTTGTTAAATTGTTTATAGCATTGTGCATTGTGCATAACATAGAAGCGATAGCAGACTGCACTTCACTTTCATGACGCGGTTCAGCGATCTGTCAAACTGATGTCCACGACCAGGAGCACTGTGCTTTCCTGTGCGGTGCTATGCTCTACTCTTAAGCGTTGGTTTTGCACATCGTATCCAGTCAACATTTTGTTTATTGGGTAGACTAATACTCTATGGAAAGTCGACTTCTGTAAGTCTCACGTCTAGTTCAGATTTCATTTCTATTGCCATAAGTTAGCATTGCGTCTAATGGTGTCCACGCCTACTAAAAGCAAGAAGTCTGCCTTTTTCGTCGAGTTTGAACATAGTTTTTCGGGAACCTAGTTTCGCTCTACCAGTCATATTACTTTAGACCTTGTGAAACTTACTCATTTAGATGGCGCTACAGTTCGGGGTGAACCTAGGCCCCAACTAACAAGCTTTTACAGTTAGTCCAGTCTTTAGCTAACCGCCTCAAGTTGGGCACTACAAGTCGGTCGAGGTCCCCTCTACCCACCTAAGGTGAGGTCTTTTTCTACTGCGCTGTCCCTCCGAGCTAAATTCGAAGACTCTGCGGGCTGGAATATTGGTATCCATCTCGTGAGCATGCACATCTTTCTGACTAGATCGATGTCATTGTACAACTCGTATAGTTCGTCTTCGACTTTTCTGCTCGAAAGTCCGTCAACGCAAATGGGACCGAATACTTTTCGAAGTATTTTTCTCTCGAAAGGACTGAGGATATTTTCATCCGCTTTCGATAGGGTCCATGCTTCTGCATCATAAAGTAGACCTGGGATGATCAAGGTGAATAGGGTCTCCTTAGTGTTTTTGGGATAGGGTCTTACTACTTAATTACCTTCTTAGCCCAAAGAAACGGCGATTGGCATGAGTGATACTTCGTTTTATTTCTGGTGAGGAGATCCAAGGTAAACAAAGTCCTTTACTACCCTGAAATTATAGCTGTCCACTGTGACGTTCTATTCAATTCGTCGAAGTCATGTGTCCCTTCTTGTTGACAGCATATACTTGGTTTTGCCCTCATTTACTGCTAAAACCGGGTTGGCAGCTTCTATTTCAATATTAGCCACCGCATAGGTGACAGCCCTCTAAGTTCGCCCAATTATGTCGATATCATCGGCGTACGCTAGTAGTTGCACAGACTTTTTAAAGATTGTGCCTCCACTGTACACTTGTGATTTCCGCACAATTCGTTTACTTATAATGTAAAGGAGCTCACATGATAGTGCGTCACCTTGTCTAAAACCATCAAAAGTCTCGGTTAAGTTGTTATCGACCTTGACGAAGCAGGGAGCGTTCTTAATTGTCATTCATCACAGGCGTACGAGTTCGGCAGTAATGGCTCTATATAGCTGGTCTCTATAAATGCTGTCATATGCGGCCTTAAAATCTATGAAAATATGGTGGGTTTGATTTGGACTTCTTGAGTTTTTTCCAGGATCTCTCGGCGTGAGAAGATTTGGTTGATTATGGACTTTCCTGATCTGAAACTACAGTGATAGGACCAATCAGGCGAAAGATTTAAGATGTTCACACAATATGGCAGATAAAATCTTGTATGCGATATTGAGGAAACTTGTGCATCTATAGTTGGAGGTCTCGTGTCATACGGTGCTGAGATTCCATTCATCAAGCATACACTCATCTGACCAGATGTGAGAAATGACTTGGTGTACAAAGCCATTTTTGGCATCGTTGAATACCTCTTCAAGTAAGCCGTCAGGTCCAGCTGTTTTGTTGGATTTTAGCTTTGATATTGCTACCCTTACATCGTTCTGGTCAGGTGGACAGAAGTTTGGCTATCATCGTCTAAGTTGAATGGGCCTGACGGCGGCATGTAGTGTTTAGTCTGCAAGAAAAGTTTTTTCCATATTCTCAGCACCGATTGCAACTCTACTACAAGGTTTCCTTTTTCATCTCTATGGGACTTCTTGCTTTGACACGTTCTTTTTACCTATTGCTAGAACTTTCGTACGCTAATTCTCGAGTGCAAGCTTTCAATATCTTCGATCACGTGCTTCTCGTGCTTTTTTTTCCTTTTTCTGGAGAAACCGATGTTCTTTCCATCTCTTCTGCTCGTAGAGCTTACGATCAGCTCTCGTCCTTCGTTGCAGCGCCACTTTGTAGGCTTATTTTTTTGCGGCATCCTTCATCAAACCAGGAATTTCTTGCTAGCTGTAGGGTGAAACCCAGCACGTCAGTTGCGCCGCTTCTGACGGCACGTTTCCACTGGTATTCGGTATTTGTTGCTGGCTGCATAGGAGTTCTTGAAAGATTTCAGTTTCGATCGCAGCTCTTTTACAGAAGTTTTTCTTTTTTGTAACGCTTGGGAAATCTGCATTCACACTTTGGCTGCAACAAGGTGATGATCCGAGTTCATGTTGGTTACCCGGAATGCTCGGACCTCCAGAATACAGGAGGTATGCCTTACGTCTGTCGAAAAATTATCAATTTGATTTAGCGTTTGATGTCCCGTTGTGCATATAGAGGTGAGGAAACAGTATGCCCGCTATAGTAATATTTCATCTCACCGTAACGTCAGTAAACCTAAGTCCGTTGCCAGACCTGGTGTCGTATAGGCTATTCTTACCAACTGTCCCATTAAAGATGTCCTCCTTTCCTATCCTGGTGTTAAAATCGCCATACTTTGCACATTGCTCATATATATGTCTTATCGAGGAGCTCGTAGACATATTCTTTAAAGTCTACCGTTGGGGCATTGGCGCACATTATGCTTATGTTAGCGAATGTAGCCTTAATGCCGATTATCATAAGACGTTCGCTCACGTGAAACTAGTTCTTCCTTATTTCGGCCCTCTGGCTTGTTCGGGGACTTTTTCCGGAAGTGATAGTTTAGGCGTACACCGGGCGTTTGTCACTGGTTTAACCTAGTCTATTGAGGCTGTAAGGCCCCTCTGATCCAATAATTTTAATTTGACGAAGGCACATGGTAATTAATTTAAAGCCAAGACAGTAGTGGTTATTATTTGTTCTGAGAGCATCGCCGTAGAGTCTCTATACAGGACTCATTTTCTGTTTTCGGTGCTGACTTCCCAGAAGACAAAGTTTAACTAGTAATACTTAATATCTCAAGGAAGATGGAGTTGTGGTTCCGCAAGTCCTGACTGTCATCGTACCCCATCAGTCAAAAGCAATTGCTCAAACCTGGTCAACATTATCGAGCTCAATTACAACAGGGGCCTACTTACCTCAGAAGCAGAAACAATCAGCATTAGAATGCGGTATAACACAGATGACAACTGAAACGCTGTGAAAATAGAAGCAGAAAAATCACCACACATGGTCATCGGCAGACGTCTGTAGACTTATCAATGAGTGTACAGTAACCTAAACCCAGATTGCGCCTCCAGTATAGACAGCTAAACTAGAAGCTCAATGTCGCATAAAAAAGAGGGAAGTGCAACATAGTCAGAGACTACAAACGTCATTACATCGGTTCACTTCCCTCAATGTCCGAAAAAGCAGGAAGCAAGTTGCGACAGTAAGACTGTCTATAAAATAATCAGCAGTGAGTACTGGTAATGGGACCTGCAAACAACAGCCAATTAAGAGTTTGGGTGGTATGCGAGAGAAAATAGCAATTTCCGCAAGAATGGACGAAACAAATGATCACCAAGCTCCTAGTAATGGCAAATCTGATGGTTTGCGGAAACTTGAAAGGCGTATGCGTTCTTCCGGCCATATCAAAGATAATATCTTGAATCATATTAGAACGTGTTAAAAAATATTTGGATTCAAATTTTGATGCATACCAAGCAGGCTTCCCACTGGGATCGACCACATAAACTCTATTTTTTGTTGACCACCAAATCAATGGAATTCAATAGACTACGCCGATGATGTCTCCCTACTTTCATATCAGATAGAGGACCTTCATTGAATGGTCAAAATATAGAAACCAAAACAAGAAAAGTGAAGCTTAAAATAAACGCAGCCAAAAGAAAATCCCTGCTGAATCATTGCTGAATATGTAGCTAAGAAAGCAGACAACTTTATATGTATGTAGCTATTGTATGTGGGTACCCGCAGTGGAAACGAACTGAATGAGTATAGCAGAATCAATAAGGCAAAAGTTGTGTTCCAAATGCTATCCAAGTCTGAGAAAGAAAGACTCTGGGAGCAAGAACTACGACGCGAATACTCCGTTTCAACGTAGAATTCCTACTGCTGTATGGGTGCAGTACTTGGAAGGTATATACGAGTTCCAGCAACACATGCAAGCTGCCAATCGTAGATAAGAATCATCCTCAGGATATTTGGCCCTATCCTATGTCCAGCGCGAGTGCCAAATAATCTATGCAGAGAAAACTAGACGCCCAGACAGGTACAACTACAAAACGCCCTAGACAGATGTAGCGTAGAACTTTTGACATGTTTGGATATGCTTTGGTGAGTGTTCAAAGGTGTTGTAGTAATCTAAACAAAATGAAACAGAGATATTGTTGCCCCTCTAAGATACTTCGGTGGTGAAAGGATTTACATACGAGTACAGGAATAACTCGTAGAAAGCCTATCATTACTCTAAAAACCCCCGATTGCTATGTAATTATTGTCATTCTGATGTGCTTCCTAGTCCTGTAACCTTTCTGGTAAAACCACTCCTAAATCTCAAATATCATGAACTCAACCAAAATGAAATATTCTTACCAACCAAGTCCTCTTCAATCCCAGCACTACCACAAAGAACAACTACTATTTGTTTTCAACTTTTAATGACAAAATAAGTACAATTCATCTCTAAATACACGTCCATCATGGCCAACAAATTCCCCATGAAACCCGCAACTTTTTGTCGTCAACAAAAACAATGTAACAAACTTTAATCTGAACATCAGAGTCCACCAAAATCGTCTTTCTGTTTCAGCAGTAGCATCATCGTCTGCCTGTTTCCAACTATACTTCATGTATTAAATTTTCGTACCTTCAAGCAAATGATCCAGAACTTCGGTGGGACTTTATCAACTTTTCTACCTCGTTTACAAGTTTGTAGCGCAATACCATTTTCACTGGAAAAAAAAGTTCCCCTAAAAGCAAAGATGCTAAAAAACATCTCCAAACTTTTACCAATTTGTAAATATCATCCATCAAATAAAAAATGTCAGGGGTGAATCCCAAGGATACACGGTGATATTTCACAGCCCTCCATTATCTCTCAGCTCTAGACCAGCGTGACCAATAAAAGTCCATCCCAACGTAATTGGTGTTCCTCAGGGCCTATCGAGTTTATTTTTTTAATAACAGCATACCACCGGAAAAGTTAGCCCAAAGAGAATTGGAATCGATGAAACACTGAAAATGTTCATCTCATTTATGAAGATTTGATATTTCGAAGTTTCCACGCCTTAGTCCTAACCATAGAGTGACACGGAATAAGGTTAAAAGATTCCATTGAACTGGTATTAACACCAATGCCAGGAGCGGACAACAGGAAAATTTTTCCGAGATTTTCATTATGCCCTGGAAGCAAAGTACGAGTACTTGGTCCGAAAGTGGACATGTGTGGTTCGACTATGTGGTGTATGTTAAATTTTAAACTGATTTCTCGAAAGTCCAATGTCGACCTGGGAGCACTCGTATTCGTCCAGTTTTTTCATGGCCGGCAATATTGGAAATAAATTTTTGCCAAAACTTTAATTTGTAACTGGTCACAGATGTTGGAGCAAGTAGTCGTATCTCTGGATGGTTTCGGTACACTGGGAATGGGAGGCTCCATTGTTAGTCTTGGTTAGATGCATGTTGTTTACTTCAACAAAGTGGATAACTATGACGACAAAGCCACAGCGCAGGTGGATGGGACAACCGAAGAGAGTGTAAATAGAAGCGAGTGTGAATCACCACCCGTATAGGGATTAATTAAAGTTCTAAGGGTTGCAAGCTGTTGTGCTCTGTACATATAACTACCACATCTATTGCTGATCATTCTGCTGCTCCTAACTCGTGTTCCTTCCTCTCCTGCTCTATAGTGATGTGTGTACATTTGATGATGAAATTGTTTGCTTAAGTTAGATTGTTTGTGTTGTGTTTACGAACATCACAAAGTTTGTTGTTTTTTTCAGTTATTGTTCTTGGATATGGGAAAACAGGAGTTTCTGACTCTTAGGTGATGGATTGTGTTTATGCAAAAAAAAATTTAAGGATAACGAATGGGTGATGTGTGGGCACATATTTTGATTTGTTTACCACTTTGCGAGTAAATTTAACAACAGTTCTGCAGGTTAAGCAAAAATGTAAAGACATCGCTTGAGGTCTGAGCACTTTTAGTTAAATTGGAAAGAGGAAGACCACAAGTCGTTCGACATTAAGTTCAGTTTTATTCTTCATCAACTTCATTTCGAAAAATACAAACAAAAACAAAAAAAATTAGTGAAGAAAATACATTCTCAGATTTCAAGTCAATTTCAGCAATCGGAAATTGCCCTTCCGATTTCAGTATCCTTCTTTTCATTGAGTTTATGGGGTTATTCAATAAACTCTATTCCTCTATCATACATAGACTGGCAAGCCGGCCAATCTATCATTTCAACAGAACATGACTCCAAGAAGGCTTTAGTTAGGCGACTTGTGTGAATGCGTGCGTTGTCATGCATGGAAACATAAGGCTTTTCGATGTCGTTCTGTTAAAATTGAAGGAAACTTCTCTCCAGTACCCCAATGTGCTCTGAGCTGTTCATTATTGGGATTGTCTAGACCTGTATATTGCGCTCCACACCGTCACTGAGCCACCGCCAAAGTTTCTTTTGGAAAAATAAAGAGGTTCCTTCTGTAAGTCTCTCCAGAAGCATCGAAATCCTTCTGGTCCATCAAGGTTTTACTTTTTTTTCATCCGAAAAATTACCTTTTTTGGAAAATTAAGCATTGATAAAAGGTCCGTTCGCGTACTTTTTGGACTAAATATGTAAAAAATGTCAAATCGGGAGGAGTGTGGATAAAATTATCTCTCAAAGGGAAAATTTGTTAGAAAACAAGCAGCGTTACCACTTTTATCAAAGCAAATGTACTATACGAGTAGATTAGGTTAGGTCAGATAAAAGTGGCTGTTGAGTCTATTGGCCCATTACCATGCCAAGTGGATCTGTCATTCTCCTACTCTTAGAATCAATTTGAGCTTGTGATAAAGCGAAGGAGACATCTGAATTGTCTAGATCGCTTAAGTCATTGAAGAAAAAAGCTCCTTAGTGGAGTTTCCTTCATTGAGAGAGAACTGGGTATGCACAGAGTAGGTGGATGATTGTTACTTCCTCCTCCTCGTCAATGTAGATTCCGCAGAAAATATTTGTAAAGACGCCAATCCTTCTTGCATGCTTCCCCGTAAGACAATGTGCAGTGATGACACCTATGATGTCGTTGAGATGTTTCCTATTTGGAAAGATCAAACTCTTAGATCGATTCTGATCCAGCTTTGGTCAGACCTGTTTGGTCGCTAGACATGTTAATCCGACAGTCCACCTCAGGTTTGTTCTTTTGTTAGCATCCAGCTTTAACATTAATTTATTTAATTATAAAGATGCTACCCTTTTCCGGTAGAATAGGTATAGTGGTTCCAATTTTGGCGAGTTCGTCGGCCCTACAATTCCCCGGAATGTGTCTACGGGCCAGCACCCATCATAGGTGATGATTGAACTGCTCTGCCATCTCCCTAAGAGACGATTTACTGAGCCTGAGTACAGTGACTTGATAGCGGCCTGAGATAACATGTTTTTCTTCAGCCAGGACATGACTCCTTTAATCGCCAAAACTTCCGGCTGAAACACGCTATAGTGAATTGGAAAACGAAAGGAGAGGCATAGATTAAGCTTATCTGAAAAAACACCGCTATCGACCCCGCTATCAGTCTTGGATCCATCTGTATAGAAGTGGATTGACTTGTCATCCATGAAAGCATATTTCTCCTAGAAGGATCTAGAGGGGATGATTACATAAAAGTCTTTGTCAAGCCAATGTTGGGGTATAGTCTAATCGATGCTCCCTGGAAGGATTCCTAGCGTATTAAGAATATTAGCTTGTTGCCGAAACGTAGGGCTCCGCCAATGCAAATACCTGCTTAGTTTGTTGCAGATGATTGCATTGTCTAAGGCCGTCGACCAGACAACCACCCCGTAGGTGAGTATCGGTCTTATAACCGAGACGTATAGCCAGTGGGTTTTCCGAGGTTGAAGACCCCATTTGTTCACAATGGCTTTCTTGCAATAGAGTAAGGCTACTACAGCTTTCTTGACTCTTTCTTTAATGTTAGGTTTCCAGTCAAAAATGAGACCCAGATATTTTGCTGTATCGGAGAAGACTAAACTGCTTCCGTTTATTGAATGAGGGTCTATGATTGGAATTTTATATTTCCTGGGAAAGAGGCAAAATCAGTTTTATGTGGGTTTAATACCAATCCACAGCGATCAGCCTAACGGGTTAATCTGTTAAGATTTACCTGGAGAAATTCTTTAATGGTATTAAGACACTTACCTGAAACGGCTATAGAATCGTCGTCCGCATGGCAAATCTCTCTGTTATCTCCCTGTTATCACCCTCTTTCAGGTATATCAGCAGTCCATTAACCACTAAGTTTCAAAGAAGGCGTGAAAGGACATCGCATTGCGGCGTATCTCTACTGACATATCTTTTAGCAGAAGCCCCACCCAGTTTGGAGTTGCTTATCCTGCTATTTAGCATAAGACTGATCCACTCCCCAAGCGAGTCATCTACCTTCAGACTTGACAGCGCAGAAGTGATTGCGGATGTGTTGACGTTATTAAAGACACCCTCTATGTCCAGGAAAGCGACCATTGTGTACTCTCTATCTTGTAGGGATCGTTTGATGTGGCTGGTCAGTGAATGCAGAGCTGTTTCCTCCGACTTTCCTTTACAGAAGTCGTGGATCAATTTTAGATCGTATATGGATATCAATCAGTCGTTCTAGAGTTTTCAGAAGGAAAGATGATAGACTTATACGTTTGAGGTCATTTGCGCCAACATGAGAGCATTTTCCGGCTTTGGGAATGAAAGCTACATTAACTTCTCTCTATGACAGTGGAATGTGGATCATTTGTATACAGCTCCTTGTGATATTCTCTAGCGTAGGCAGATAACATCTGAGGACTCTTGCAGTTCGGCAGGTATTATACCATCCGGCCCAACAGGCTTGACTGGTTTGAAGATATGCAGCGCCCAAAGCAGCTTGTCTTTTGTAATCAGACCGTGAGTTTTGGTCACGGTTGTAGTAATTCTGTTGTGGTTGCTGCTGGCCGCGAATATGGAGCTACATGGAAATTAGGTGTCCAGTAGCAAGTTGAGTGATTCATCACTTTAGGTTATCAAAGAGCTAGGCATCATAGGATTTGTAGAGACCATTTTTCTTAGCTGCGATGCCTCAGAGGTTTCTGTTATTCTGTCACAGAGTAACCTCCAGGATTATCGCTTTGCCTTCCTCAGTTCTTTTTTATATATTTTGAGAGATTCTTTGAATGAGTCCCAGTTTGTTAGTTTTCTTATGCTTTTTACTAGGTTGAAAAGTTTTCTGCGAAGGTTTCTAAGCAGTCCCAGTGCTGATGTAAATCATTGTGGCTTTTTCTTGCCTATAGTTTGAATAAGAGGGCAAAAAGCAGCCATAGCCTGATTGAGAGGCAAGGTGAACTCATTGATTTTCATATCAAGCTCGTTGGTGTTACGCGGGGAACTTAAGCGTTCAGAGGAAAGTATTTTTACAAGTATTCCTCTATATTTTGCCTAATCAGTTTTCTGATAATTCAGGCGATACCATCCAGTTCGTTAGTATTTGGGTGGTATTGTCGGATGCAGTTATAAAGGTGGGTTCATTGACAACATCGAAACAGTACATTAGTACTTCTAATCTAATAAACATGTGACTCACCTCTATCGCTGAGGCACCATATGACGTGATGAGAGTTATCCTCGCAACCGATGATGAGGCCAGTTTTTAGCCTTCCAGCTTCCAGTTCCACCATTTCTAGGTTGTCACCAGGCTCGTGTCTTAGATATTCCGATGCCAGCCAGTAGATGCCATTGGCAGTCTTAGGAAGTAAGAATGTATTAAAGCAAAGTTTCACAAATATACAAGTTCTAATCTTACCTTTATATCTTATATAGAACGGAGCGTGTACAGGTGTCCCAAGTCCACAAATCACGGTTTCTACAATCCATGGTTCCCCGATTAAGATTATGTCTTCTGCGTTTTTGGAAAGACGCAGAATGAGTGCGGTTCAGCCCTTTTTGGAGTGATGGAGATTAATTTGGAGTAATCGCAGCTTGATTGCTACAATCTACCGGAGGAGACTCCACCTTGGTGGTGTTCGAGTCCTCCGAATCTGAGCATATGCCCAAGAGCTGATCTTTGTCCTCTTATCTTAAAGGATCTCTTTTTATTTCGTCGTAGTGTCAGGGAAGGACACCGCCGGCTTAGTTGTCGCCTAATTAATTGCTAATTCAGTTTAAGAAGGAGGTTGTTGCTTATCAGTATGCAGCGCATCCTTCTTATAAACCCTTAGGTGACTTGACTCGAAGCCGAATAGAAACATGCCGCCTTTAGTCTGCGCTAGAAGGTTAAGGGATTCCTTATTGATCACAATTAACGCACGTCTATTAAGGCACCTTAATTCTTCCAGTTTCGCGACTTCTCAGTTATGAGTCGGAAAGGTCGGGTTGCTGAGCCCGATGATCTCCAGAATGTTTCCTGGGGAGGAGGGTTCGGCTAGGATCCAGATCCGGGTTATAGGTGTCCAAGGGACATCCTCATTTGCCACGATCTCGAGCTTTGCACCCAACCAATTTTCTCCTCATCTACCTATGGTTTTGAGTTAAAGATTGGAAGATCTTCGATCGGCACAAGCGATAACTTTGACGTTGCCATGGTACTAGCCAGCTTCGCTTGTTATGGGAAGTGGTTCGGGGTTAGGCGTCGAAGAAGTGATATGATGATTTTGGCTCGTTGCGTTTGTCTTTAGACGATGGTGTACCATGGTTTACTACAGTTTTACCTCCGCTCGACAATACAGGAGCCTTACCGGTAGACAGTGCAGCCACCGTTCTACCGCCCGGTACTAAAAGAGTATCAATCTCGAGTTTCGTTTTTTTTTTTAGAGTTTATCAATTGATATCCCACGATTAGCGGAAAAAAAATGGTTCATCTGTAGATGCACTGTATACAGATAAGTCGCCAGGTCTCCGCATACATGACTGAGCTATGAGCACGGATTCTATGACACCTGCACAGGGAAGTTTGGAAAGGGGAGGTTTAGTTTAGTTTAGTTTAGAATTCACAATGCGCATTTAAAATTAAATAAATATAATAGATAAGAATTAATGGCCAAAACCAAATTAGATAAATAAATAAATAAAATGTTAGCGTAATTACTCTAATTCACAAATACATCACAATACCATATATAAAATTGCACAGAGTACCTCATACAATTACGAAAACAAAAACACAACAATGAAATAACTCTAAAGAGCGTATGATTATTTCATTTTAATATATTGGCCATCAACAAATTTAAAGTTCTAACAATACTTTAAAAATTAATCAGAAGCCTCATATATTGCTTCACATTTCAAGAGCACTTTAAACCATAAAATGTCTTCCCCAGTACCTGAACTTAACCTGTCGGATCATCTTTTATAATATTTAATTCTGAAAACTTTCTTTTAGCACATGCCCTACTGTGGGGAGGACAACATAAATTTAACATATACAGTGTTGTGCGAAACAAAAGCAACAAATTTAGCTCTCACATATAAGTGGAAATATTTTTTTTCCTAATAATCTTTTCAAAAAATTAAAATGTGGATTTACATACGAGTATGTAATGAAGAAAGAGAAACATGGTAATGTGTTTTGCAAAAGAATAACAACTCGTATATAAGAGAATCATAACAAAAACCAGTATAACACATGGGCTGAAAAGTCCGCGCCGTTTTATAGTAAAACACAAAATTTTTGCAAAATTCAACTTTATTTATCAATATAGTTGCTTTCGAGGGCGATACACTGATTGAAACGATTTTTCAATCTTTCGATACCAGTTTTGTAGTACGATTTCCGTTTAGCCTCAAAATAGGCCTCTGTTTCGGCGATTACTTCTTCATCGGTCTTAAATCACTTTCCGGCGAGCATTCTTTTGAGGTCTGCGAACATGAAATCGTCGCTGGGGGCCAAATCTGGAGAATACGGTGGGTGGGGAAGCAATTCGTTGCCGAATTCTTTCAATTTCGCCATCGTTTTCATTGACTTGTGACACGGTGCATTGTCTTGATGAAACACCACTTTCTTTTTCTTCAAATGCGGTCGTTTTTCTGCGGTTTCGTCCTTCAGACGCTCCAACAACGCAATGTAATAGTCGCTATTAATAGTCTGCCCCTTTTGGAGATAGTCGATGAAAATTATTCCATGTGCATCCCAAAATACGGATGCCATAACCTTGCCAGCCGAGGACGAGGTTCGTTGCCTGCTCGCCACTCAGCTGACTGCCGACTTGACTCTGGTGTGAAGTGATGGAGCCAAGTTTCATCCATTGTCACATACCGACGCAAAAATTCGGCTTTATTGCGGTTGAACAGCTTTAAACACTCCTCTCAATCATCAACACGTTGTTGTTTTTGGTCGACTGTGAGCAAACGCGGCACCCACTTTGAACACAGCTTTCGCATGTCCATATATTCGTGTATGATATATCCAACACGCTCTTTTGACAACTTCAGAACCTCAGCTATCTCGATCAACTTCACTTTACGGTCATTTGTAATCATTTTGTGGACTTTTTTGATGTTTTCATCTGAAACTCAGTCGTTCACAGACCTTCGCGCTGTTCACACGTGCTTCGGCGTTTTGTCTATACGATCGGACTTTCCTGCTGTGCGTAACGATTTACAATAGCAAACATTCATAAGCGGAAAAGATCCCCGTCTAGTGTTGAAGACATTCGCTTGTCTCTCGACAAAAACAAAAATCGAAAGATGGGTCCGGATGACCTAAGGTTCGGGCGTTTTACACCCTTACAATGTCTCCCGGATTCCCATAATGATGAAATTGAATGTGACGAAGTTATAGTTACTCCACAAATTAAAAAAATCTAAATTCCATCTGTGTGTGTATTGCATAAAACTTGCGAAAATGTGCACTCTTTATTAAAAGAAGTTCAAATTACTGATTATTTTATTAAAAAAATGACAATCGGTATCAAAATAAACTGCAACAAAATCGAAGATCACCAAAAGTTGTGTTTGAAATTGAAATCCAAAAATTGGCAGTTCTTCACTCACGACCTTCAGCAAGGTCAATAAAATTTGTTCTGTTTGGTTTAGATGAAATGCCTAAAGAAACATTGAAAACCGAACTTATTAAAATTGGTTTAAAGTGTGTAGATGTCAAGTTGATTAAAAAACAATACGAACATTTGGTCAACATATTTTATGTAGTATTTCTTGAAGTCGGTTCAACAAGGCTTGTAGACTTAAAAAAGAACATAAAATCTGTTTTTAAAACACAAGTCAAATGGGATTTTAGTCGAAAGCCAAAACATAAATATACGCAATGCTTCAATTGCCAAATGTTTGGCCATGGTGAGAAGAATTGCTTTATTAGGACACATTGCGCGATTTGCTCTGGAAATCACGAAGCGGGTGAGTGCAAATCAAATATCACTAAATGTGCAAATTGTAATGCTACGCACAAGTCTACCGACCCGTCTTGCGTGAGTCGCAAGACCTTTCTGGACATGAGAGAAAAGTTGTCTTCGAGAAGCAAATGTCAAATTCATGCTGTTGAGAAAGTGCATCATTCGTTTGTACCTAACGAAATTGACTTCCCACCTCTCCCGACAAATCGAAGAGGACCAATAGTAACAAAACCGGTTTCTGTGCCCGCTGTCTCTCGTACGTGGGCGAGTAATCTAAACGACGGAGGTACTAATACGAGTGAATTGTTTTCCTTAGAAGACATAAACCAACTTACGGCGGAGATGGTGACACTATTAAGCAATTGTAATACAAAAGCAGAACAATTTAACACCATTGCACAATTAGGAATTAAGTATTTATACAAACAAACACCATGAATAATACATCCATGAATATAATATGTTGGAATGCTCAAAGCATTCGATATAAATCAATAGAATTTGTTGCTTTTCTCAGAAGGCATAATGTGGATGTAGGTCTAGTTTCAGAAACTTGGCTTACTCCTAATGAGAGATTAAGTAATCTAGAATATATGCGTTATCGTTTAGATAGAGTAGAACATGTGGGAGGCGGTGTTGCCGTGTTTGTTAAAAAAACAATTCCTCATGAACTTATTCCTATTTTAAATACAAATGTTATTGAAAATATTGGTATAAAAATACCCTTTTCAAATGGTACGGCTTTAAATATAATTTCTGTTTATTTTCCGGGAGGTGCAACTTCTAACGAAAAACGTTTCAATTTTAACAATGATCTTAGGAAAGTAGTAAGCTCAAACGATCTATTTTTAGTTGGCGGTGATTTGAATTGCCGAGGTCGGAGATGGGGTTGTATGAGAGCCAATGCGTGGGGTAATACTCGTATTCTTGAAAATATAAACTCAAGGCACTCGTTCAATATACTCTACCCTCCCGAACCAACATTTTATCCTGGTAATATTAGGGTAAACCCATCAACCTTGGATATTTTTCTAACGAACATCCCCAGTCTTTTTACTCAACCCATGGTTATAAATGAACTAAGCTCAAACCATCTACCAGTCATAACCAAAACTCTGGTTTCACCTTTACAACTAACAATTGAATATTTAGACCTGAAAAATGCAAATTGGTCGATATATAAAAGCGAAATGCGTTCTAGGTTAAGAAATATGAATAACATTCATGCTGATGAGCTTAGCGTTCAACAAATAGATATGAGTGTCTTAAATTTTACAACTGCTATCCTCGAAAGTGCTGATAAAGCAATTCCCAAAAAACAAGTACGCAGCAACTCAGCTAACAACCTCCCTCCAAACATTGTAGAAAACATCAAAATTCGTAACCTCTATCGCAGAAGGTGGATGAGAACTAGAGATCCTGAACACGTTGATAAAAGATCAAGTTTTTGCTTTCAGAAACAGAACTTGGAATCAAAAACTTCAAAGTTTAAAAACAGGAAGTAATCCAGAATGGTTTAAAATATTATTAAAATAATACAAAAGAAAAATTCAGTTATTCCTGCTTTGAAAACAGGTAATACAATTGTTTTGTCCAATTTTGAAAAAGGGAACGCACTTGCACTAATGTTTTCTAACAATCAATTAAGAAATAGGACCACAAACAACATTATTGAGTCTGCTGTTGCAAATTCGATTAACCGCATAAATGATCCCAATTTTGATGCACCTGACAATGAAGTTTCGTTAGATGATATCAAACCTATTATCTTGGCTTTAAGAAATAGAAACTTGTATCTTAAAAATCTTCCGATCTCGGGGATAAAATATATGCAACACTTGTTTAATTCTTGCTTTAAGAAAAATTATTTTCCGGAAAATTGGAAAACAGCAAAAATTATTCCGCTCTTAAAACCAGGCAAACCTGCAGATATGCCTTGCAATTACAGACCGATCAGTCTACTTAGCTCATTAGGTAAATGTTTTGAACAAATAATTAAAAAAAAAATAATAGCACATGCTGAAAGATACAATATACTTCCGCCAGAGCAATTTGGATTTCGTTCCTTCCACAGTTCAGTTCACCAAGTGCATAGAGTAACTAAACATGTAAAAAACAATTTCAATGAAGGGAAAAGCACAGGTATGGTGTTCCTAGACATTGAAAAGGCGTTTGATACCGTTTGGCACAATGCTTTGTTACACAAGCTTTTAACTCTCAGTTTCCCAGTGTATCTCATAAAGATTGTACAATCCTTTTTGATGAATAGGACATTTAGAGTAAGTGTAAACAAGTCGCTTTCTAATGCCTTTAATGTTAGTGCGGGTGTACCTCAAGGCTCTGTCCTCGGTCCTATTTTATATAATATTTTCACATATGACCTTCCTTCTTTCCCCAACTGTGAAAAAGCAAGTTTCGCCGACGATACCTGCATCTTTTCTTCAGATTCAGTTGGTTCCATAATAGAAACCAACTTACAATCTGCATTAAATGAAGTGCAAAGCTCATTGCAGTAGCTTGGAAAATTAATATTAACGCTTCAAAAACTCAGGCTGTCTTTTTCACTAGAAAAAGAAAAGCCTGTTTTTTACCAAGCAATAACCTAGTTATTAATGGTACGAGTACCGATTGGCGTTCAAGTGCTAAGTATCTTGGGGTACACCTGGATAAAGCCCTTACTTATGGCCTACATGTTCAAGAAATAGTCAAAAAAATTGGTATCACAATAAAAGTTGTATACCCTTTCATCAACCGTAAATCTAAATTAAGCATGAAAAATAAACTGTTGATATACAAAGTAGTATTCCAAGCAATTATATTTTATGGTTCCCCAGCATGGGGTAGATGCGCAGCAAGTCACGTTCGTAAGCTACAAACCATTCAAAATAAAGTTTTGAAAATAATGTTGAATCTTCCGAGGCATTTTTCGACAGAAGAATTGCACCAAATTTGCAATATTGATCTCGTATCGCTAAGACTTTCTAGGCTATCTGAGCGATATAATGTGTCATGCTTTTCTTCCGATAACGTATTGATAGCAAACCTAGCTAGGTAGTAAATTATTTATTATCATCATTCAGTTATCAATTAATTTATCTATTTATTTATTTATTTATTTATTTATTTATTTATTTATTTATCTATTTATTTATTTATTTATTTATTATTATAATTTGTTTTGTTGTTTTTCATTTGTACTTATTATTTATTCACTTGAATACATTGTAAGGCTGGGTTCTATCAAGAGCTTCACCGCTTCCCATCTATGAGTAATGAGTTACAACTATTATAATGAAGGTTTTTAGTAGCTTTTCCTTCACTGTATTTGTTCTAGATAGTCACTTGCTTTAAAATTATTAATCATATTGTCAGTAGCAAGGTACCCATATACCGCAACTCTGTAAATTGTGCAATATAGGTTAAGAGAACTATGTAATATATTTCTGCTACAATAAATATATCTATCTATATCTATATCCATCATCTGAAACAGCCTCTTTTGGATGTCCACTGCGTGCATCATCTTCGGTACATGTATGACCACTTTTAAATTTTTCAATCCACTTGCGAATGGTTTGTTCGGCTGGTGCAGAGTTCGGGTAACACTTATCAAGCCATTTCTTTGCATCGGCTGCATTTTTTCCCATCAAAAAGCAATGATAAATCAAAACATGAAATTGCTTTGAATCCATTTTTTTCACAATAACAAAAGTTGCCTCATTCACAACGGTATATCTCGAGAACTAATCGTCCGACAGCTGTCAAATTTATACACGTATCTTTTGAAGGTTGGTACTAACTGAAAATGGTATGGATATAATTCAAGTGGCGCACTCTCTTAGAAACGGCATGTTTCGGCCCATGTGTTATGTAATATATGGCAGTGTGCAAAACTAAAGCAACAAATCTAATACTTTTTATAAGAGCCCTTATTTTTAATAAATTCATCACATCTGCGTGGCATCGAAGATATTAAATTTGAAATTGTGGTTTGCGGTATTTTTTGCCACTCAATTTTTAATGCTTGAAGCAGTTCTCTCTTATTCGTTCTTCAGCAACCCGTTGTTTTAGTATCTATCCCAAAGAGGTTTTTAATGGGATTCACATCCAGTGATTGTGCCGGTCAATCAAGAACTTGCACATTATAGTCTTTTAACCAATCCTGTACCACCTTCGAAGTATGCTTCGGGTCGTTATCGTGCTGAAACACCCATTGGAGTGGCATATTCCATTCAGCATCGGGCATCATTTTCGTCTCCATAATATTTTTATACTTAAAACGATCCATTATCCCTCCACTCTGGTGAAAGGGACTAACACCATTGGTTGAAAAGCATGTTCACACCATCGCACTACCATCTCCATGCTTTGATGTAACTTTGCAGTTCCGAGGATTAAGTTTCTCTCCTTTCCGATGTCTTACTGTTGACATACCATCCGAATTGACCAGGTTGAACTTAGCTTCGTCGCTGAAACGGACAGTTCTCCATTTGTCTATGGACCAATTCAGATGCATTCTGGCGAAATTTAATCTAATAATTAAAAATAAATTGCTTGGTTTACGTTTATGCTTTTAAAACGAGATTTTTTGAAAAGTACCTTTTCTGCGAATGAATTTTTTTAAGTGTAGGCTTTTTTGCTGACCTGTACCTTTTTAAGTCGTTTTCGAACCGTAGCTGGATTAACGATTAAGTTTAGTGATGTAACAATCCTTTGGGAAGTCACAAACGGGTCTTATTTAATTAGACCACAAATTCGACCTCCCAAATACACTGCAGTTAAATATACCGTTGTTTTATACTTTTTAATTAAGCGGGAAACAATGGATCGGTTTATATTATATTTCATGGCTATAGAAATTGGAGTCTCTCCATTAAAAAAATGTTCAATTATTTGAGATATAATTTCATCAGCAAATTTATTTCAAGTCATAGTTGTAGCTCCACCGACAAGAAAGATATCCCTTTGACAGATCTTATAGGTAGGTAAGAATATGATAGAACACGAAAAAGTACTGCTACCTTTTTCCTGTTGTTTTTGGGAAATCAAAAAATTGTTGTTTTAGTTTTGCACACTGTCATATACCACATATACTTGTTGTTGTTGTGATTTTCTTATAAACAAGTTGTTATGCTTTTATAAAGTACATTACCATATTTCTCTTTCATCATTACATAAATCTACATTTTAATTTTTTTGAAAAGATCTTAAGAAAAAAAAATATTTACAATTATATGTGAGAGCTAAATTTGTTGCTTTTGTTTTGCTCAATACTGTACATATGCAATTAGCTAGCTCGAAAAATATATGCTTTCCTGACCGATTCCGTTGATTTTTCGATGCAACCCATAATGCTACAATGTAGTTTTTATCAATATGCAAATTTGAAAGCAGATCTATTGCTTCAATCAACAAATGCCATTGTTCATTCAAAACTTCTAAATTTTCATGTTCGTGAGTGAAATTGTAAGCAAAACTTAAGATTGTTGGCTCGCATCCTAAAGCTAATTTCCATATATCTGTCTTCATATCTTGTAAGTCGATCCGTCGAAGTTGCTGCATGCTTAATTCTATAATACGAATATATAAACGTTAATTGCATTGGACTTGACAACATCCTATAAGTTTAAATTCAACCCAAACTGCATACCGTAATAGCAACGACAAAGCGGTAGATGGAACACCTCATTCATGAAACCAATATCAATTCTTAAATACTGTAGCTTAATAAAATTTTTAAAAATGTCTATTACTAAATTTTCTATTTCTCTATTTAATAAATGTATCAACTTTAACTACTACTAACTACTTAACAACCCCGCTGTTCGAACACTCAATTCGTCACGGTTTCTAAAGATAACCAACGCCTTGCTACATGCCGTAAAATTGTAAGCTCTTTGTAAATAAAGGTCGCTTGAAAGTCTTTCAGTAGTCCTTGTTGTTTTGGACTATGTGCATATGTTGCTTTAATGCATTTAATAATATCGGAGGGTATAAGTTTGCATGCAGCAGAGGCACACAAATGCAGTGTATGGCCAGTACATCCAATTGAAAAGAAATTATTGCAAACTGTGCTTGACCTTTCACTTACTCCGGTCAACCGTTCTCTCATTACTGCAGCGTTATCAGAGCAAAATGCAATTAACTGAGAACTGCTTCGTGAATTTTATGGGCATTGCCTTCCTTTAATTCTACAAATCGAATACATCGGTCTTTTACAAGTCCTACCCTCGCGTCGAAGTATCGAACTACGATGATGAAACACTTTACTCGTCAACGGTAATTGCAAATTGTTTTGTGGCGAGGGGGTTTGCAATTTGTAATTTGACAAAAGGATCGATGCATGTTTTGACAAAGGAAGTTGGTTTCATTCGGCCACATTTGATATTTTGCCCTAAATCTGTATCTGTGAATACAGCTTTTTAGAAATGTGGGTACTGAATCCAAACGGCAGGTTATAATGCATACAATACATCACACATTTAATTTCCGAGCGCGGTTTGGACATTGCATTATCCTTCGATTTCGCTACTTTTTGGAAAAACTGTTCGACGCAAAGTACTGATTTTACAGCCACATAATTTTATTCGTATTTCCCCAAGCTTTAATGCCTCGATAATAAGGTTTTATTGCACACTAATGACCTTTGGGAAATGCGGCAAATGGGCTTTGTGGACCTGCATTCCAACCATGAAAACGGTTTTTCCCAATTCTTACTATATTTCTGCGGCATATTATTGTATTTTTTACTCAGTTAGCAGATTGCAAGAATACTCATTTAAATCATTCTGCTTTAAATGTAAGAGCTTACCTCATATAATGTGACGTAGTTTTTAATATTAAGGAAATACTCCAAATTGCTTCAACTGGTAAAGAAAAACAAACAAACAATGAAATTAACTCACTCGAAATGAGATCTAAGCAGTTGATTCAGCTGTTGAACTTATTTCTTCTAAAAGTGGTGCCAAAACTCATCGACATTTAAAAGTATAATTTTAATTGAAAAAAACTGGGTTCACAAATGGTCCTAAAAGAACATTGATTAGGTGGGCTGTTTGGAAAAATGTAGTAAAGTTGGCGGATGATGTAGTATGTAGAATGGCAATTCAAAATGTAGTAATTTTGCTACTCGTACATATGTATGTAGAAAAAGTGGCGACGCTGAAAGTAAGCGAAGTGATATTAGATAGTTTTGTACAGACAAATGTCAACTCTCTTTATTTTTAATTGTTCAAAAATAAATGTTAATGACTTTGACACTTTTTTTATTTAAACTCTTGATATGTAGGACAAAAGTTGTTAAGTTTACTCGCATCTGTATGATTTAAGATAAATTCTTCCAATAATTGTTCTTTATATTGTCCACCTACAAATGCAAATTGCCGGTTCTCTAATTATTTTATCTTTAAACACTTTATAAAAACATTTCAGACTTAGCAAAGTTAACAAAATTATTCAATTCGAAATGAAACAAAACCGACGACAGTTTCAAATAAGAAAGAAAGCTTTCGCAGTTCTTACAAATTTTCTTGAACAAATTTTTCGTATTAACATCGCCAAAATGCTCTCTCAACGCGCTTGTAACTTATTTTCATTTCCTCGCTCCACTTAAAACGAGATCGTCCTTTTCTGGTTGCCTTTGCAGGGGGATATCGAAAACTCTTCGATACAGAGCGTTATTGTATTATATTCGCTCTGCATGTCCTGTCCATTTCAGGCGTACTCTTCTAATCAAGTTAATATCACTATGCAGCAAGTTTGCTCTCATATCGCCTACTTCAAGGCTCGTCTCGTCAACGTAAACGAGACCAAGGCCAAGAAACCAGAAGGCTGGAAGAAGTCCTCAAAACGGGAAAATCAGCCTGACTAGACACAGGTGAGATTCCCTTCCCAAATATCCTGATCAGTACCGTGTCACAAGCAGCTCCAATCCGTGAAGCTCGTGTGAGTTGGACATCGGTCCTGTTGACAAATGAAACCATAGACATATGGACGCAGCAGCCATTGATGTTTCAAGTCGCCTGGCACCGATGGAATATATCCAGTTGTACAGTAAAATTGTGGGCCCTTGGCGAAATGTTACACTACTCGCTCGCTAAGAGCTTCAGACCAGTCACTATAACTTCTCCCGTGTTGAAGAGGATTGAGAGGAAGACGGAGGTTCGTGTGTGCAAAACAGATTTGCGAATACTGCAAGGTGAATGACTCTAACTCCAACTATTTAAAATGCTATAATTTTTTTATTTTTTGATAAATTTTATTGTTCCAAAGCAAAAAATGTTGGAAAATACATCAATTTTCAAATTGTATTAGTAGTTTTCAATATGTCCACCTTTGGCGCGAATAATGGTCTTGAGACGGCCGAAGAAGGCATCGCACGCTGCACGCAAGTGGCTCTACGGTATTTTAGCCCATTCCCGGCGATGTGCTTGTTTGAGGTGGTCCAAACTTTGGTATTTTCTAGTGCCAACCTTCGCCTTCAAAATACCCCAGACAGAGAACTCCAACGGATTTGCATCCGGAGAATTTGCAATCCATTGTGTCGAAGAAATGAAGTGTGGAACATTGTTTTTTAACCAATCTTGGTTGAAGCGCGCTTTGTGAGACCGTGCCAAGTCTTGTTGAAATGTTCACGATCTCCGACCGAAACGATTGTTTGCCCAAGGCTTCAATACTGCCTCTAAGACAGTTTCACGGTATACGATCGCATTAATTTTGACGCCATGGTCCAAAAATACGAACGGAGAGCGACCATCGGCGCTTATGGCGGCCCAAACCACCACCATCGGTGCTGCCTGCTTTCTGATGGCCGCCCGAAAGTGTAAATTTTCGAAGGACCTCTCTGGCAAGTAAACTCGGTCATTTTGTTTGTTGACATATTGCTCTATAACAAATGGCGACTCATCGGAAAAAACCAAATTCGGCAACTCACCACTTTCGTGCAAGCGTAGCAACTCCTTCGCTCTTTCGACTCTAACTTTTTTCTGTTGCGGTGTAAGATTGTGTACTTTTTGGAACTTCTATGGCTTGAGCCCAAGCTCATTTTTCAGTATGTATTGCATCCATTTTTCATCCACTTCGACGCGGATTTCGCTCAATTCGAGCTTTCACTTTCCGAACCATTTCTGCCGATGTTGCTGTTTTTTTTATGACCACTTCCATGGCGTTTTCCAACGCTTCCAGTATCACGGTAACGAGCTATGGTTCGAGACACAAATGATTTACTCACGTTGAGGTGCTGGAGTGGTTTTCCAGCCAAATATAAAGCAATCACATTATCACGTTTGAATTCCATCGCGGATAAAAATTTGTCAACACAACAACACAGGGCATTTTCATTGACGTTGAGAATGCTTTCGACAACGACACTTTTGGCGGGACGTGTTACTTGGCCAGACAATACGATGAAAACAAACCAGTAGTCTTGTGCATATGAGCGATGACGGCGAATAGAACCCTAAGTTGGATGCCGACTGCGACCGTGTGATGGCTGAAGCAATCAAGGGTTTCTCGCAGATTGACGTCCTATATCTCACTGTCATACGCTCAAAATAATTTAAAATCTATATCAGCATGCTCGGCCACCACGTACGCGCCAAACACTGTGAGCGAAAGTGTTCAAAACCAGCCAGGCACATCAATTCGTCGCCGAAGTCAGCAATTGAGCTTCTCTTCGAATTCTCTGCGAATTTTTTTCCAAAATTTAATAAATTGGGTCTGGACGATCTTTGGTTTCAACAGGATGGTGCTACCGCCCACACAAGCTATCAATCAATTAATTTATTGCAAATTTGAAGATCGCATTATTTCGGTTAGAGGAGAAGTGGTGTAGCCCCCAAAATCATGCGATTTGATACCTTTAGACTTCTTCCTATGTGGTTATTTGAAGTGAAAAGCCTATGTCAATGCCCAGCGACAAATCAGGATCTCAAACATATCATCCAAACTGCTCAATGTGACAGCCGATTTGATTTGATTTTTTTTCTACCGGATCTGAGTAGTCACGCAAAGAACTAATCCATTGTACTCCTTGTAAGTTCATTTTCTCAGTCTTTCGAAGAAAGTGCTTACAGTATTAGCACCCACCACATCAGCGCCAAGTGCCAGCAGCCTGATGCGAGCGCAAGCCGGACGTTCACAGAGGTTGTAACTGGAAGCCTTAACCGAGGACGCAGGCAAATCTAACGCAGGTTTGGATCCTGAAAAACTTTCCTCTGAGCCTAGCCTAGCAAGTTCATAGGCGATTTCGTTTCCAGCGATCCCATTGTGGCCTGGGACCCAGACAAGGCTCAGTGAATTTAACGTTCCTACTGCATTCAGTGATGTTTCGTAATCTCAAAATAGCTTGGAAGTCATAAGAGGGCTCAGCGAGGCCCTAAGCGCAGCGTGGCTGTCGTTGCATATGCAAATGCTGTGCGCCCTCCACTGGTGCTTCACAATATGCTCGTAGTTCATTGCCATCAGCATTGCGTATATCTCTGCTTGGAAGACAGACCCAAGTTTTCCTAACGAGGAGTGAAATCCATCGCTGTCGTCCTCCAGACGGCAACAGCTTCGCATCCTAGATCGCATCTCAGATTCTGACCGGAACCAGTCAGATTTTGTACTGGATCAAGAGTTCTGGTGTCATTGCATCAAACGGCATGTCAATTAAACCAGAGCCAAAATGCAGGCGTCCCACAAGGTCATCAAAGCTTCAGTGCATGTACTACCAAAGACCACTTCTTTTTAAACGGAACATGGCTTTGAGAATGCAGCCCATGATATGAACATCAACGGAAGGGAGATTCGTCAATGCGACTAGAGTGGAGCCAGGCGTTCTAATGAAAACCCATATACATCCCAGACCGACCATTCTTCGGAGTCTAATAAAAGCAACAATGTCGTATTTTCATAAGAGTGTATTCAACCAGACAACTAACTCAAAGGATATAATTGGCCTTATCAAAGCCGTGTAGAACCAAGGGATCTTCTTGGAGATAGGCGTGTATTCCCGAGAGCTCCCTTGCAGGGCCAGAAGGCTGACATTGCCTCCGAAACTGTCGACATAACACGTTTAGTCTATAGAAGATTATTGTTCAGGATGACACTCAAATACTTACCATTTTTGGAAAATTAGACCTTTAAGCACTAAATGAGCCAGACCAGAGTGCTTCCTACATCACGTAAAAAAACAACCTCTGAGAAAATTCAACGACTATACAATTTTGTAACATACTTGGATATATGTCATCGGTACCAGGAAACTCAAAACCATCAAAGGAAGCAACAGCATGTTTATGGCTTCATCCGTCACTACAACCGATGCAGCTTCGCTAATAGGAGCTGGTTGTGAGCTGATTCTGATTAAGCTATCTAGGAACTGAGCCTAAAACAAGAGGCGGAGAGTCTCTACTTTCGACTGATTATATGTGCCATCAGATTTTTTGCGGACTTTGACCAGCGAATTGACCTAACGACAGCTTCGATCTTTTCGCAAAAGCCTTTATAAGAGGTTCAGTTCGACATCTGAACAAGCTTCATATATTCTTTTCGCTTTGATCTGTAAAGATGCCAGTCTTTCTCCAAATTAGTCTTAAATGACCTATTTAGAAGTTTTCTAGTTCATTCACAAAGTCGCTTTCTAGCTAACCATGCCATTTCAAAACACTCGATGAAGGTATCGTTCAGATTCTTAGTAGCTTCCTCTAGTTTTGTCCTGTGCTTAGGGGGAGCGCTGTTAGGCTTGCCAAGCACCTCCTGAAATCATGTCCAGTTGGTTTTCGGCAGATTCCTCTTCTTCAATGGAATCTAGATCCCGCATCCGATTCTGAATTCGATGTACCTACGGTCTGGCATGGAGACTTCCGGATGTATTTTACAGCCGATAATCTCCTTAGCATACCAGTTGGACAAAGATAAGTCGATTATTTGCTGTCTTACTCTGATAACAAACATTGTTGATAACAGACAGACGATAGTATGAAATTCAGGAGATGATTTCCTCTCAGGATCCATTTGCTACTGCCTAAAAAAATATTCTAAGCACTAGAATCGCTAGTGATAATAGTCCCATCTTCTTGGAATTCCAGTATTCAATGAGTTTGGCTACTGCGTTTGGTGGTGGTGGTAATAACGAGTCATATGGAAAATAAGCAGACGCAATGACGAATTTGTTCAATCGTACAAGTTTAGATGGTTAAAGTGAGTACGGCACATAAGGACAAGTTTTCGGTCTTTCCGATTGCCCGTCATATAGTGGTGTGAAACCCCTTAAACATTCGAAATCACAGATACGTGGTTCCTGTACGGATGTTTTGTGATTCGACACGGAAAGCCTCATACAAAGGAATGCAGTAGCAGACTTGGAATGTCTGAATAAACCAAATAGATAAGTACTGGAATGGTCATCTCTTATCTGCACTCATTTCGAAACAATGTGAAAATTAACCCTTCCAAGACACAGATAGGGACGTGAGTCATATCTAGACTTTATGATACCAACAGAAGCTTTGTCTAAGCCCAGAACAAGAGAAGGGCCGTTCTTGTTTTCCCGATTCTTCCTCTCCTTGTGAGAGTAGGTCATCCATTTTTGAGAATCGAGTTCAGAGTTCTGGGTATGAACACGCATTAGAACATCCCCAATTTTCCATGAGTTGCTCCAGCACCCAGAAGATACTCGTATCCTCCCATCAGTTTAGGTTATCTGAAAATCCCGAAAGTCTTAGTTTCCATGGGTGTGACTTTCGGCGTAGACATGTTCAACCATTCAAAGTTTTCAACGTGGAGCACTTCCCCACAGTTGACGGACGCAGTGTTTGCACTCAGCGTCGTTTGTTATCATTGCCAGCCTTACCAATTTGGAACGCCAGAGAAGAGATAGCAGCATCTTTATAATTGCGCCCCCGATCTCATCTCCTTTGGTGTTTCGAGGTTTTCTTGGAGGTTGATTTCCAAATGACGTTCAAGTTCCGTCCATCAGAATTGGAACTCGTGCTGATTGTAGTACCGGTTTCAGCTGGATCTTGTGCACTGAGAAAACCACCAACAGAGCTGTTTTTTAGCGAAAATTTCATTGCCTTAGCCGACTTGTGTCGACTAAAACTACAACCTTTGCTATTGTAGCACAGGCCTTATCCGGACATCGTGTGCGTGTGAAACCACCGCTTCATGCGATTTCTATCCACTGGAACTCCAACCTTTGTTGGTTGTAGCACCGTTTTCATCCAGGAATCGTATGTGGAGAAATCCACTGACAGAGGGAGTGCCAGAATCTTTCTTCCTCTTGGCCTGTTCAGGACAGATGTCTCTAGAGTTTTACGCGAACTCCTGTCTGTAAAGACTTAATTTCACTGGATACCCATACATCCGTGAGAGCAAGGATACGCCTTGTCATCGCCTTCTGACTTCCCGAGATTCCAAGTCGGAACTGTGTTGGAGGCATAAGTAGAACCCTTGCTATGAGTCAAGGCCGATGTAAAACCTCTTGCTGATCTTGAGGTCACGGCACCAAGTACTTTTTACAACTCTACATCGGATCAAAAAAAACTGGAAAACCTTTTCTGCGATTTTGAGTTTCAACCACAACAACAATGACGCTCCCACTAGAGTCCCTATCTCAACAAATCAGGCCTGGACCGAAGTCCGGGGTGCTTGTGACTCCCACGATACCGTCATTTAAGTCGTGTTATGGATTACCTGTGGTCCTGCCACCAACAGGAACTATGGGAGCAGGTCAACTCGTAGCAATCTTCAGAGACGTTAAGATCAGAAATTTGCTCTGCTGAGCTACTGAGCGGGACCCCCTGTTCGGGACTGAAGAAGAGAGCGCAGATCCGAGAGGTTGATCGATTTCAGTAGGCGTCACTTCCACCAACCTATTTCCCTTCTTCATCGCCGCTAGGGAAGTGAAACTTTTAACACTCGCGCTTTCGATAGCGCTTGTCATCTCTTAGCGTAGTGCGTTTGCCCCACGCCTCCGTTTCCTCTTCAACTGTCCCTTAGACGATAGTCCTTCAGAGTGGGCGTCTTCTGAATCACGTTCCACCTTTTCGGTTTCCCGAGTCAAACCAACCACTGGTCTAATCTAACGGAGTTTAACAGTAACAGGCAGGACCTTTCCGGTGCTCTATCTATCGTTCCAGCCCAATTTACGGAATTTGTAGAAAGTGCCGCAGGAGTCATCGAAATGAATTGATCCAGCAGCTCTTGGGTCAGCGACTAAATAGGCGGGGGGTTTTGAAAGTATGTTAATTGGGACCTCCCGAATCAGTACCGCGGCCGCAGTGGAACGACTATGGGTGGATTGTCGCTATTGCGAGTACCACTTGAAGTACGAGTATTATCCAATTGGGTCACCTCCATACTTTTAACCATTTTACCTCTAATTTGACATTTATTTCGTATTGAAAAGCCTGGCGCTGCAAAAAAAAAAATACACTCTCCACATATATTCTCTTGCTTGGTACATGGAAAACTAAGTGCACTCGTTGACTTGAATCTCGTCTATTTAATTTTATACACACACTTAGATTCCATTTCACTGTCTATCTATAGCCTGAAACGCTTCCAAGGATCAACCTTCTTGTAAGTGCACTTACAAGTATTAAGGAAGTAAAAAATTGTTTTACTTAAAAATGACGAACTAGGAAAACGTATCCGTCATTTCTTCGTTCATTTCCGTTCCCGATGTATCCATGTGCAAGGCTCTTGCAGTACAAAAAGCATTTGTTTCCAAGTCAATTCAATGGAGCATTTAATAGTCCTTCCACTTGACTGAAACCTATTTCTGCTCAAATTGACGCGTTGTTAACGCATTTTTGGATACAGAAAAAATTTAGTGAAAGCCAACGGACTACAACCAAGCGAAAGAACCTCTTGTCAATTGATTTCTTTCATATGATGCAATTTTCGGATATATCGTAGTTATGACTGCGAACTACGATATAGACGACATTCGGAGAATATCTTGTGCCAAATTTATTCAAGTTGTCCACTCCATGGAGAGTATCCTTACCTCCAAAGAGAATTATAATGAAAGAACCCATGTCTATGCATATTCTTACACTTCGATTCCAACAGAATTGCACTCTTACTTGTACGAGTATGTACATACCTACCGGGGTGGTTGTTTCACTACAGTTGTTTACGGCTTCCATCAAAATTTTGTATCACCCATTTGACTAGTCCTTGTGTCTTGAAAACTGCACACCTTACAATGAGTGTACGTACGAAACGAGTGCACAATTTCAACTCGAGTATCTTGACATGTCACCTGTGACATCCATAAAAGTAAGTCACATCAACTTGGAAGCCTTTTTAAAGATTCATTTAAAATTCCATTGAACAAAGTTGAGCAATTTGCATACGATTTCCATTCTTTGAATTCGAAGAACTGAATCAACGATAGATTAAATTATTTGTTTTCTTCCTATTTAGGGGAATGGATTACCATTCACCGACTCGGATGTCTCTATTTTCGAAGCATTTGCCATTTTTTGCGGCCTGGGGATACACAACACTCAAATGTATGAGAACGCATGTAAATTAATGGCAAAGCAGAAAGTCGCCTTGGAATGTCTGTCTTATCATGCGACTGCTGGTCAGGATCAAACCAACAAATTAGTCCAGGATACTGTAGCCACTGCAGACATGTACAATTTGTACAGTTTCAAGTTTATCGGTGAGTATTAAAATTTGTTTGAAAATATCCAAAAGAGGATACGGATATCCCAGTAAAACGACATGTAATTTCGAATTCAAATTTAAATTTGAATTTCAAATTTCAGATTTTGATCTCACAGATGATGACACCTGCAAAGCAGTGCTGCGTATGTTCCTTCAGTGTAATTTAGTTCAACAATTTCAGATACCCTATGATGTAAGTGATGACCAACTTACTTTACCATTGGCTGAATTTTATTTCATAAATTTTCATTTCTTCTTAATTCAAAGGTCCTTTGTCGATGGGTATTAAGTGTTAAGAAAAACTACCGTCCGGTGAAATATCACAATTGGCGACACGCTCTCAATGTGTCACAGACAATGTTCGCAATGCTGAAGACAGGCAAAATGGAAAGATTTATGACTGATTTAGAGATATTAGGATTACTGGTGGCATGTCTGTGCCATGATTTGGATCATCGTGGAACAAATAATGCTTTTCAGACAAAAACCGAAAGTCCCTTGGCGATATTGTATACGACCAGTACAATGGAACATCATCATTTTGATCAGTGTGTCATGATACTGAACTCAGAGGGAAATAATATCTTTCAGGTAAGTTTATGCCTTACACAAACTTTTACATACTGATTGTAGATATTTATGTATCTATGATACAAGTGTATTTACGTAGAAAATCCTTCAAAAGTAAACATAGTGAGTTCTATGTTTAAATCATCTTAAAATTGTATCTTTTCTTAAGGGCTTACATTTCCTCTTCGTATCTACTGGAAAATTTTAATAATCTCAGTAGCTTCGACTAAAGCATCTCTTTCAGTGAGGTAAAATGAGGTTAAAACTCTGAGTATGGCAGAATCTACCCAGTGAAGTGTTTACCTTTTTCTGAGTGAGAAATTAATTAAAAACCAGCATACCATGGAGTATCTTTACTATCAAAGTGCTATTCAATTTAACCAAGAAAAGAACCCCTTTTGGAGTATTAGTACTCAATGATGGTCGGAGTGTTGACCTAGATGAATGTATCTTTAGAAATTTCAAACAGGTTTTAAGTTCTCCTCAAAACGAAAACTATGACTGGGCGTTCTTTGAGGTTTGTACTCGAGAATGAATACAATTTGCAATTTGAATGCATGTTCGAATAAAATAAGTACTGGAATTGAAAGCCACCTTTAAAATGCAAATTATGTCTGAAAGGAATGAAGGAAATAGGACGGTACAGTTTGGTTAACCGTCGTAATGGATCACAAGGTTTCTATTTTCACTTTGATTTAATTTGCGAGTTAACATAGACCACTAGTCGCTAAGGTTAATCTGATATATGTGAGGGGGGTTTTTTTAGGAAATCCAAACTTTTTTTTAAATTAAACACAACTTGATGATGACTTATTAAATTTTTTTTGAAGTGAAACTTCTTATGGCTCGTTGGGCAACAATTCCGAACGCCGATGAAACGAAAAAGCGACATGAAGTGATTTCGAAATCCGATGAAACGAGTCCTTTTAGCCTTTCGACTAGATGGCATTCAAAACCGTGCGATATTACTTGTAAATGACGCTAATATTTTCCAACAAGGATGAAGTATTCCTTGCTTCACGGTGTTGTATCGGTAGTTCCACAAGCAGTGCTTCTACGTAGCCAATAATGTTCTTCCACATCAAACACTCCTCGTTGTGAATGCTAAAACTTCTATGAAACGAAAAAACGACAGGAAGCAGGAGGGGGTAGCACGCGTGGTGATGCAACTCGGCCAAAATGAGAGTGCGCGTGATGATCCAGCTCGGGCAGAATAAGACATGGCAGAGTAACGAAAAGGCGACAAACTCGGAGTAGGGAACAAAAAGAAAGGAGGTTATGCGCGTGGAGGGGCACTAATGAGCCATGATCGGTAAAGGAAGCGTTGTGGGTGAGTACACAATGCACCGTCAGCATCGTCAACATCATTGTTACCATTGTCAAAGTACCTACCTAGACATTACTTTGTAACAACACCAAAAGTATCATCCTCACAACGGAAGACTTCAGCTTAACAACAAAATTTGGCTTTGACTGATTGGCTTTTTTTTTGTTATCGCCAAGAAGATAAGCAACATAGAACAGCCCAGCAACAGAATTGATCCAGCAAAATCGGCTGACATGGTTTGGGAATAGCTGCATGAGCAGTGCCAGCACGTTTCATCAGTCGTGCAGCATTTGTAATGTATCGAGTTTATACAGTGTGTCGGAGTTCTTGAGGTAATAAGTGAGAAATGCTCCCCAAAAAATTCGTCAGTAGTAAAAACTTTTTTTTTTAAAAAACTCGTTTTTAGGCCGGCCTTTTTTCTATAATTAACGCGCGCAAGGGGTTTTTAGTATCATTAAAATATTTGCACACAGCGCTGGCGAAGGAAATCAGGGTGAAAGAAGATAGAGATACCGATGTGCTCATAAATTGGTCTTAAATGTTTGCAAGTTATAATGACTAAGAAATAGAGAGCTTGGCTGATCGCTTCATAAGGAAGTTGTACAGCTTAGCACGAGTCACGATATTTTAGAATACATCCGAAAGTAGTCTTAAAGGTCTACTGATGAACATTCACAGCGAGACGGGTTTTACAGTTGAAGATTTGAACGAGCGGAATGCTACTGGCGATTTCTATCGAGCATTGGTCCTGGAAATGGCGATAGAACAAAGTGAGACAGGAGACATTACCCGTGAGTTGGAGATACTTTACCAGGTGTGTGCCATATGAAAGATGAATTATTGGGGCCAAATCAGGGGCGGTGGAATGTTTCTTATATCGCTTCAGAAAACCTAGATATTTCGCAGCATTTTTGGCGACATACATACGGAGAGTGGAAAGTTTTTCGGTTTCAACGATGCAAGTCCACTCCATGGATAAGGGCCGGGTTTTTAAATTTCGCTTTAACGTCTGCAGACAGCATTGTGTTTTGAAGCATTAAACTCCACTCTGTTGATAGTTCCCCAATTGACTATGCTGTTAATATCGGAATTTAATGAGTTAAATTGTTGCCGTTGCCGTTGCCGTTGCCGTTGCCGTTGCCGTTGCCGTTGCCGTTGCCGTTGCCGTTGCCGTTGCCGTTGCCGTTGCCGTTGCCGTTTCCGTTGCCGTTGCCGTTGCCGTTGCGGTTGCCGTTGCCGTTGCCCTTGCCGTTGCCGTTGCCGTTACCGTTGCCGTTCCCGTCTTAAAGCCGAATAGCAGAGACGTGATTTCGGGAACGATTATGAAAAGCAAGGAGTATATTGGATTAGAAGTAGAAAACAAGAGATCATTGATGGAAATTAAAAATAGTATCGGAAACAGAAGGGAGCCCTGGGGCACACCAGCATTTATTTTGTGAGTATCAGACTTGAAACCATTCAAGACAATTTGAAATGAACGTTCCGAAAGGTAATGTGCGCTTAGCTTTCACTTTTCGGTGAGGTATGCCATTCAATCATCAGTGGGCCTGTTGCTACGAAAACCGTACTCCCGATCATTGCGAAATTTTCGTGTTTCGAGATATTTCATGAATTGACGGTTCATCAGCGTTTCCATGATCTCGGAAAGAAGTGAGGTAAGTGGAATGAGGCAGGAGGAGGAGAGAGAAGAAGATTCGCATTTTTTTGGGGCGTGCTGGAGAAATGTTGTTTTCCATCAAATTACATTTGATATTCGCCTGATGTTGGGCGCTGTGGAAATTGAGTGCGTTCTGAGAGGTATAAACTTGTCGATACGCAATGTTGCAACTATTTCTACACACCAATTTTACTTATTTTACCTCCAAGTGGTAACAATCGGGTACTGGTCGATGTTCATCCGGACTCGACGTACTATATTTATAAGCGCGAGTGCTGACCAGCAGATAAAAATAGCGGCACTATGAACGGGATAGCGGATGAATTCCCCAGACGGAATCTACGGTGAAGTAAAATCCCGTAAAAAAAAAATAAGACTATTCGGGCTACTCCGACATATTTGGAGCTTCGACCGGCAAGTGTTTCCGAGACTAAGTCAGGGCCTTGGAAAAAAGATGGTGGTGGATTAGCCCTTAATGGACCAACGGCAGCGCTCACATCCCCGAACGCGTTATTGGCTTCGGGTTTAACCTACCCCTCGTCCTAGGGGTCTCTGTAATGGAACTCGCCCTGCAGGTTGTAGATTGTGCTGCCGGGGTAACCGCCCGGCCATGAAAAAAAAATTAAACTAAGTTACCAAGCAACAACAAACCTCGGATACGGACGGATATACTGTTGACAAACCAACCCTGCAAACGGGACACGGACAACGAACTTCAGATCTGCACGTGGAATGTTAGGTCCCTTAATAGACTACTTCTAGCCGAACGATTAGCGGATTCCCCGGACTGCTGTAAAGCGGATATTACCGTCATCCAAGTAATGCGATGGGATGGGCCGGACAAAAGGAAGATGAAAAACTGCGATATCTTCTACGACGATTGTTATCAACTGCAAAAACAGCGCTTATTTGGGTGCGGATTCATTGTTATAGACAGACTTAGGCGAAAAGTCTTGGGTTTCCGGCATGTTAACGAGCGCCTCGTAACTATACGTATTAAAGCGGAATGTGCCAACATTAGTATTAAATGCGCTCAGGCCCCACAGAGGAGAAAGACGAGGACACCAAAGACAGCTTCTATGTGCTCTTGGACAAGAGCTACGAGTAGTGCCCTAGCTATGACATTACAATTGTCCTAGGCGATTTTAATGCAAAGGTACGAAGAGAAGGCATCTTTGGTAGTACTGTCCAAAATTCAATAATGGATTTAGGCTAATCGACTTTGTCGCAGGGTGAAACATAGCAAAGGCTAGTTAATACTGTGAGGAAGTTCGACTTCGGACGGCTATAGCTAATGGCGATAACGAATCAAATACCGCTGACAGAATGAACCTTTCAACCTGGACGATGTAGGCCAACAATTCTGCTGGAGAGGAAGGCCTGACTCCCGGGCTCTTCAAAGCAGCAGGCTGTGACTTGGTAATGAGCATACACCATCCTATCTGTAAAATATGGTCGGACAAAAGATGAATTGTGTGCCCAATCCTCAAGAAAGAAGACCCTTTGGACTGCGCCAACTACAGAGCCATTAATCTTCTTAACACAGCCTACAAGATCTTCTCTGTCATATTCTGTGAATGCCTGAAGCCGTTCGTCAACAACCTGATTGGTCCATATCAGTGTGGCTTTAAGCCAGGAAAGTCCAACATCGACCAAATATTCATACTACGGCAGATCTTGGAAAAAGCCCATGAGCTTCAAAGCGATACACACCACCTATTCATCGATTTTAAGGCCGCCTATGACAGCATCTATAGAAACGAGCTATACAGAACAATGTTTAGTATTGGCACATCTACCAAACTCGTCCGTTTGTGCAGGATGATAATGGAGAATGCACGCTGCTCCATTAAGGTCGGTAAAGAGCGCACCGAAAACTTTGGTGTCAATATTGACATAATCGGAAAAAAGTAGCGTGATGTCAGTAGCGCTTTCGCGAGTATTGAGATGGAAAGATGAGTTTAACGGTCAATAAGGCTTAAACCAAGTATATCCTGTCAACTAGAAAGGACACCAAGCACCGACATCTCGAACAGAACGTCACCCTCGACGGATATAACTTTGAGCGAGCTGCCTTGGCTCCACTATCAATTCAGACAACAACCCAAGCGCTAAGATCAAACGAAGAATAACTCTTTTCAATCGCTGCTTCTTTGGTCTAAGAAGGCAATTGACTAGCAAAGGCCTCTCTCGAACAACAAAAGTTACCCTAGATAAGACTTTAATAATCCCAGTCCTGCTCTATGGCGTAGAGGCATGGACTTTATCAAAAATGGATGAGGGTGCTCTTGGCTGCTTTGAGGTGATTTTCGATCCCGTCTGCATAGATGGTGAGGGGAGGAGGAGATACAACGACGAACTCTACTGGCTGTATAGCAACATCAACTTAGCCAGAAGAGTGAAGATCCAAGGATTTAGATGGCTGGATTGTGTAAAGGGGGTGGACATCAGTGCTCCGATCCGAAAAGTTTTCGAATCCGCGCCTGAAGGGTAGAGCAGTAGAGGAAGACCGTAACTCAGGTGGCGCCCGCATTTGAAAAGGGACCTCAGCATACATAGCGTGCGAAACTGGAGGCAGCTAGCTAAAGATAGAGCTGGCTGGAGACGCTTGTTGGTTGAGGCCCAGGTCCACTTCGAACTGCTGCGCCATTTTAAGCAAATAAGTAAATATTCGCCTGATGTACCGGGGTAGTGTATTCCATAGTCTTATACCGTGAACGAAAAAAGACGTGATGCGTTGAAGTACTTATATATGGATTTTAAAATATTCTCAGGTCTTAGGGATCGCGCAAATTGGATTTTGTTCAACAAATACGACGGGGATTTATTCCTAAGCTATTTCGAATGTTCAGAAACATGGTCCTATCTGCGGAGTACATAAATACATATACCTCATAGCGTCGTTAAACGCTTTTTTCTCGTTGTGATGCGGAGTCAAGATTACTGTAAATCACATCGGCGTAACTTATTATCAGCACTCTACGGATCATTATAAGTTTCCGTCAGGGTTCAAAAGGAGTGAAGCTAGCTGTAAGCCAGAGATTACGTAAGCATCCATAGATCCATCCAACAGGTTTGCATTATTATATCTAGATACAATACTGCTTATAACAAATAAAAGACTGTTGACTGATTCTACAAGCTCTAGCCTGGGGTCAGAAAACCAAGTTTGCGGTTAGATATGGGGAGAACTTTCGACAGGTCAGGGTATATCAACAACCTATTTACCCCCAACACTTATGCATTCTAGACAAATCTTCGTTTAATTTTAGAGCAGGCTCTCCAATCGAATTTATAGGACGGACCAGATATAATTGAACGTGGTCAGCATAAAGGTGAACTGAGACGCTCTTGCAAATCGATGGCAAGTCATAGATAAATGCGCAGAATAAGATAGGCTCAAGAATGGATCCCTGAGGTATGCCTTGCCTTATTATTTTGAGTTCTGAAAATTTGTTACCAATAAACAACCCGTTGCCACCTGTTGGAGAGATAACTTCTAATAAGCTGGACAGCTCGCTCGCTGAAACCAAATTAAGGAGCCTTCAGGCTGGAGCACTGGTATCCATGCGCTCCATATTACCTAGCCACCTCAATTGCAAAGCCCTCTGGCCAGATCCACGTAGTTGTACAGCCGATATATTGTGGTTCTTCGTTAAAGTAAATTAGCAACTAAGAGAGATTTCATCCTTCCTTGAGAGTGTCAATGTCTCTGCGCCGTACAAGGATGAAGAACATCTTCTATAGTGTCTTCTTTGTTGGTCGAGATAGGGGATTGCTGCTCACTTGTCTTTTAACCCATAGAAAGCGTGGTTGGTTTTCGTTTTTATGGAATGGGGTTCGCTGCAAAGCCTAAATAGATGATTTCCTTTATAACTTCTAAACTATTGACGGACAGTCATATTTTGGCTAAGATGTCGGTGTTGATAGGCCATCTTTGGTAAGAGAATGTATTTTGTTTAGATTATATTGACCGCCGGACCCATTTTTGCTGCTTCTGCTCGATTTGTATTCCGTTAGTTTCTCCCGATTATGTCGATATCATCTGCATATGCAAGAAGTTAGAAATATTGTGCTCCTGGTAGCTAGTCACTCTGTCTGAAACCCTTTTTGACATCAAAAGATTCGCTGACGTTTCTTCTGACTTTAACAGAGCAGCAGTAGCTCTCCATCGACATCCCGCACAGTCGAGCAAGTTTGGCAGGGATGGCAATACCAGATATGGACCTGTATATGTTGCTCATCTCCAGAGACGCATTCATATGCAACCTTAGAATCGATGAAAAGGCAGTTGGTATTGATTCCGGCAGATCTTGGAGAAGACCCAAGGTCGATGGATTAACCAGGTCTAAAACCACGCTTATATGTACCTATCAGGTTGGTGATGATCGGTTTAAGTTGTTCACATAATACGTCAGCAAGTATCTTGTATGCGACGTTTAATAAATTTATGCCCCTTGTTCAGATTCCATTCAGCTGGCATAGGTTCCTCTAACAAAAATCTACATATGTGCTGGTGCATGCCCCTTATCAAATCACTTCCTCCAGCTTTAAAGAGCTCAGTGTCGTTGCCTGATTTAAGTTTGGATACAGATATCTTCACTCAATTCCGTAGACGGACGTTTTCTCAGTCTTCGTCTGGATTGAATGGTGTATCCTCCCTGACACCTCCCGTTGCCTTTGCATGGATGGCGTCCCAAGGAAGATGTTACCTTGGTCGTTTTTGCAAGCTTCGGTTCGGGTTTTTTGCCCTGGTACATTCTGTTTTACCTTCTAGTAAAATTTCCAAACCTGACTCCTACAGTAGCACTTATTAATGTTGACAGCAGCGCTCAATTTGGTTCTCGTCCTCGCTCGTCATCGTTATCATTATTGGAATTTATCCGTACAATTTGAAAAGTAGTTAGCGCTAGTTAGTCTTAGGTTAGCGAAGTCGACTTAGTAGTCTTAGTAGTCTCCCCTTTGCTTCATTCCAGCTCTTCGAAAAGCCATGGATGAAACTGAAATCTTTTAAAGTTTTCTGTTAACATTAAATGAAATATTGTTTGTATCTGAAAACACTAAGATACTCCCTTCTTCTGAATCATCTCATTATTTTATATTTTCCACAAATCTTTACAAGTGCTGTATTTTAGTTATTCCAACTTCAGGACAGTTTCTTTAGCCATAAATAATCTCAGAGTACTTAATCCTTCACTTTAAGAAAATGAATTAATGGGAGTATGATCATTGACTATTACTTTGCTGACAGATAAAATTATTGAATTGAAACAGCTACCGAGATACTCGTAGCTATTCGCTGGGAATATTCCTGAATTTAATCACCTGCACAATCCACAAAATTCATCTTACCGCTGAGCGTAATTACAAAAGTTCTTAGTTCGGTCCCTTTTGCAACACCTTCCAGCATTTAGGCCACAATAAAAGCAACCACACCATAAGTTTTGCATTGTTACCCCATCGAGAAAGAAACACAAACACAGGTGCTTCGAAACAATAAACAATCTTACAACAGTATCTTTCGGTCGGCGATTCTTCTCTTTATGTACTGTACTGGTTTTATTGCAAAGACGATTCTTTCCTGAGGGTAAACCATGAAAGGATTATTCCTTTCACCACAAAAAAGGTTCAGACGTTGACTGTGAAACACTAGTGTAAACAGTTTATAGCAACCAACCATCAACGCAGCATTACGGATAAGTGACTCTATTCGCCATCTGGTATCGCTTACTCCTGAACTGTTTCTACTTGTATAATCCGATTTTGTTTCAGTTTCCTTACGCCCGTTTCCCTTTTGTCTTTGCAGGCACTTTCACCTGACGACTTTCGGATCGTAATGAAAACAGTCGAAAATGCCATACTCTCAACGGATTTAGCCATGTACTTTAAAAAGCGAAACAGTTTCCTGGAATTAGTCGAAAACGGCGAGTTTGACTGGCAAAGTGAGGAGAAGAAAGAACGTAAGTACCTACACTGGAGTACTTTTTTGAGTACTACTCGTATTATTCTTCCAACGTAAACTGGGTATGTGCGATTTATTGATACCTCGCAACATGACGCTTTGATGGACATCTTGCAATTATGATGATTTACGGATCATATTTCCGGTTGATAGCAGATGAGTGATGGGTGACAGTTAATAGCTGCCGCCAGAGCTCAAGCTGATGATGGAGCACTGACGTAGCAATGACGGCGCTCAGGGCGACAACGTTAATCCAAACATTTTTATACAGCTTCCATTAACAGGTCCTTTGGTGTGACTACCAATAAAGGAGAGGATAGCTTGATTGCTCAATTGTATGCGCCGTAAGGCTCATACGTGAATGAGCCATTATTTAAAAAACTGCTGAATGAATGTTTTACCATTATTTAAAAAACTGTTCCCCAGTGCATTTTGCAATTACTTCTGAACGGCGTAATCAATTAAATTCGTCGTTTGTTGAACACTGCTTTCGTCCTTTTTTTCATTTTAATACGTTTATGTACTCGTATAATGACTGTTGCGTTTTGTTTATATTTATGTTGTCCATTTTTTTTTGTTTTGTAGTGCTTTGCGGAATGATGATGACAGCCTGTGATGTGAGTGCCATTGCTAAGCCCTGGGAAGTCCAGCATAGGATGGCGAAGCTGGTTGCAGATGAGTTCTTCGATCAGGGGGATTTGGAGAAATTGCAATTAAATACCCAACCGGTCGCCATGATGGACAGGTGAGTGAATTTTTTTCATTTCTTATTTTGAAAACGAGAATCTGATGCATAATATTGATTGGAATTTACAAATATCACTGTAAAGAGTTTGTATGCCTTGTAATTTTATACGACATCGCATATTGAGAGACACTCAGTTTATTAGTTGCACTGTAGAATCAGGTTTTGTTTGCAAATTTTATTTCAATTTTCCTTTAATGGAGCGCGGATATACTCGTATATTTGTCGTTCGTTACGGAATTTAAAAGCTTTTACCGTGACTGTGAGATCAGTTAAAGTACGTTTTGGTACTAGTCTTACATATATCTCAACCCATATAAGGTATTAATGGTCATTCAGTGCCCAACAAGATAGCATTATTGAAGAACGTAAGTTAGTTGAAGTAGCATCTCGAAACGGATGATTAGGGTGTTGACGAGGAATGCAAAGTTCTACAAAAGCCTTGTATTTGTTCACATGAATAAAGTAGTCGACTTCAAGACAATGACTTTTTTTTTGTTTGTCAAATTAAGATGTAGGTATATCACATAGAGCTAAACCCAAAACAACCGACTGGTGGTGTCAAGGACTCCTTACCAGGTCCAAGCTCAATCCGACCCGCTGTGGATACAACAGTTTGATAGAAAAGTGCATTCAGTAGGATACTGTCGTTCACATGATGGATATCAAGGTCGTTTAAAACAACTCCTGCGTTCACCCTTTTGGATCTTATAAAGTTATCGGACTTAATGTATGTCTGTTACGATCAACAGGTGATCGATCTCGAAAAGATTCTATTGCAGCTTTGCAACTTTGACGTATCTAACTCTTTCTATTTCCATTTTTTTCTTAATCCAGAATAGAGCTTGCAGCATTTTGCATTATGTGGCAAGTAAGATAAGTCTAAGGTTTAGAACAATGATAGATCGACTCAGAGTCCTGGAAAAATATGACCGCCTTACTGCCGATGAGCCTGGACTCCAATGAATAGACGTCTTCACAAAACGTGATCCTTGGTCAACTGCACTCCAAGATACTGGTGCGTTGTCACTCTGGATAACAATCGAAAACTCTTCGGACCGAAGCGTTAATATTCATTCGCTCTATATCTTAGATGACTCAGCCACTTTTCTATTCAGGTCGATACCACGGGACAGCTCGTAGTGCTCGTTGTCAAATCTCCTTATCCGAAACCCGTCAAATAGGATCAAAAATCACTCAAAGAGTCTTGCGTTCAAAATAAAAAGAAAATATTTTCACTTGCCTTCCATTTTTTTAGTCCCTCGTCTCTCATGATCTTCCCTCCTTTTTTCTTCCGAATACCCCTACCTGTATTCCTCTGTCCTCTTCTGCTCGCAGGGAATCTGAACTGCTCTTGTTCTTCCATGCAACGCCGCTCCCTAGGCGAGTTGTTTTGCTACAAGTGCTCGCTTGAGCTCTTGATCAGTCCAGCGTTTCGTACGAGTGAAACTTGGCACATCAGCGCGGCATTTCTGACAGTTCCTTGGCATCGATTCAACAGATTTTCAGCATTTAATGAAGACTGTAAAGACCTTGACCCTAGATCGAAAATCAACAGATATTCTGGCGATTTGCTGTATTGGGGCTGTTCAATGTTAAATTTCTACATACTTTATTTTTCTGTGTCATCTGAGGTATCCGTGGATATATTTTCACTGGAACTAAGATGTGGTCCATAAGTTTCCCTTCTTCCTTCTTCCCTAGATACACTGATGAATCTGCATCTCCGTGACATTCATATCATGGGTTGAACTGTGAACATTTAGAAAGATGCAATGACACCAAAATTGATGCTATGAAAATATGAAATCGACTTTCCCTTTGCCCAGGAATGATTTCGGGAAAAATTTGAGTAAGTAAAGGATGGCTATAAAACCGTTTTGTTATGCGATGCTGGCATCTATCTGGAGGACGGGCAACGTTGAGTTTCACTCGTCGATAGAAAAATTTATGTCTGTCTTTCAAGCGGAGTTATACGCAATCCTGATGGTAATGAACTACGTAGATTGTTACTAAAGTTTTGAGAAAAATAAGTAAAAAATAGAAATTTGTCATCGAAAATGGCTTTATCGTTTTTTTCAAAATACTCCCCATGAAGATCAATACACTCTTGCATGCGTTCGAATCAATTTTCGAAACACTTCTTCCACTCCGAATGAGGTAACTCCAAAACATACGTTTTAAATGCATCATACGCCTTTTCAGGTATGTTGACCTCGCAATATATTTTTGATGTGCGGGAATAAAAAGAAGTCATTGGGTGGCAAAGCCAGGGCTGTATGGCGGATGACCCATCAATTCGATTCGATTTTTTGCCTCAGATGAATTTTTCAAGTCACTGTTAAAAACGCAATAATTAGCACTCGTATGACAAAACGTTCTGATCACGTGTACCATTAAAAATGTCATGATGTTAAACTTGAATTGACACGGGTAAGGAGACATAAGAGGGTTAGCATAAGTATGAGATAATTAATTTCGGTTAATTAATATCAATTAAATATCGCTACTCTCATTGTTTCCTCATTTACTTGATTAAATGAAATGTATATCATTTCCTAGCCATTATTATGTACATATGTTATATTGTGAAGAATCAATGGAGGAGAAGAAGTATCTGCGTCTGTAGAGCAGCCAAACTGCGCTAATGGCCTTGCTTAACCCTCCCACGACTTCCAAGTTCGTTCGAGAATGCTGATGTTACTGAGTCTGAGAAATGGAATTGTCGATGAGCTCGCTAGGCAAGGCTCGAAAAAGAGTTTTTCATGTGAGAATAACTATAGATGGCTTGGCTCTCCAGGTTTCCCGCAGACCAAACAAATATGATGCCTCCCAACGTTTGTCAGAGGTCAGCGACTTTCCTGTTGGTCCTCAGTAGGAAATGCTGCTTACTGGCATTGTAACGAGCCACATCGCCTTTGCTTAGCTCTTAAGTGTGCTCAAGTTGCACAACATCCCACCCCGCTTACTCTGACGTTAATGATGACAGCGCGGAGCATTACCTCTGTGAGTGTTCGCAAGAACTCGGCGCCTTTGTGATGGGCACTGGCACTGCATGCACTCTACCACTGAAGCGTTTTCTACGAAAGGATGAGAAATTTCGATATTGGAAACATACGAGGAGTACAATGAACAGTTCTTTACTAAAATACTCTATTTCAGCCGAAAAAAGATAGTGGTCCAAGACTACGTTGGCCGCTCGGAATATTTGATTTTATTGGTTTTATGATTTAGTGACATCACGGATAATGATGTGAGGAAACCTTGTGTTAGTCAATTAGCCTATACCAAGGTCCGGGCGATCCATGTGCCGATACGAACATATAATATTGTAAATATGATGAACAGTCACGTATCACAAAATTTAGTTTATTCACCTAGTACATATGCATATTAGGCTAGGTAAGGTTAGAGTGGTCTTTGCTAAGGTCCACTTTGACCAGTTGTAAGTCCAATTTGATATCACTGGAACCAAAGAGATGTCTTGATAAATTTGTGAAGATCGATGGTTTTCATAGAACAGAGATTTTTATGATTTCGAAAGTCTTAACTGCCTAAGAATTGCAAATTTTAACTTTGTGAAGCTGCCTACTAACTATTTGTTCCCAGTGATTCCAGCCCACGAGTTTACCTGCGACGCAGTTTCCTGGGACGAGTTTCCCGAAAACCGGAACAGGATGCGATTTGGCCACTTAGCTATTTTGTTTAGATATATTACGCGGCTATCCCTAACCAATCACGAATTTTTGGTGTTTAACGTTAGGGATCTGATCGCTGCTTGACTGTCTATGTACGAGTATGTCTCTGTATATTGCAATAGCCGACACGGGTATTCATTTCAAGCTGAGCTATACGGCGAACTAATGAATAGGTGCGACCTCGGCTTGGTATATATTGAGAAGAGTAAAAGAATTTTGTATGCCAAGGTTTTAAGAAGAGACCCGTGCGCAACGCTTTAGGCTGGCTGACAGCTGTCTATGAATATGGAAATTGACTTCATGTTGTCTCTATTCGTTCCTTTCTGCAATTAGGTGCTTGAAGTCAGCGATAAAGTTACCTTCAGATAATTGAGATCGCGATGTAGCAAGAGTTAACTGCAATGTCCCAAATTTAACTAATTACAACCTGCATGCCGATCTAGGTAGCTAATGGACCAAAGTTTCGAGTGCCGCCCGTTGGAAAAATCCTTAACACGCAAGTGAGCTATCTGATCGTTGTATTTTTTTCTTGCGGGTTGATGTAAGTCCGCTTTTCTGCTGCCGGCCACCAAACGGCTATGTCATATGTGAGATTTGTGTAGACTTAGGACGTGACTTTGGGTTGTAGACCCAACTTTGAGCCAAGTGCATTCCTGCTCAAGTGGAGGGCAACTAGAAATTTGTTTGTTTCGCTCTGCAATATTTTCTTTCTACTAAAAGCATTTGCCGCCAAAGCGTCCCAGAGCCCGATTTCTCCTGAATATACTCGCAAAATGTAATCTGAATATGGAAAAAATTGTTTACACTTTTGGAAAATTGTGCCCCTGTTGTTAGCTTATAAATTTCATTCGTTTCGACTTTGTTTTAGGAGCGGGAATTTTTAATCGACATTGCGTACCATGGAATTGGTTTGGTAGTGTGTCAAAACTAGCTATGGATCTGTATAACATGTCTGTGAAGAGATCTATAGATAACTTATGTAAGTGCATTGACTCAATATGTTTGGGTCTTTATCGAGTTATGCCACAGAGTGAATATTTACTCGTAGTCGACGGTTGACTAACCAGCTCTGAAATGGACTTATCGGTTTTTTCATAGATTTAATTTGACATTGACATGATTTATTTTCTTAAGGACTGGAGGATGCTTCGGTTCTATTCATCAAGGATTCGCTTCTCTAACCGAATTTTACAAATAAACTAATGCATGCTCTTCTGGTCTACAACGAAGTCAAGTTGCCTTGAGAATTTATCTCTGGACTTCATTCGAGTTGTACAATGTACCTTACGTGGCAGCGGTATGTAACCTTAGACATTTAGTAATCAGCAGAAATGGTTCCCCCCGGTTTTTTTCCATTTTTCGAACCTCAATCCTACAGTAGCTTCTTTGGATTACCTCGAATTCTGATTTTCATTCAAAAAGTTTTGTGTTCGACTGTTGTTTGCAGTATGAGGTCGAGTACAGTATAGGCGGTTGTTGAGATAACCCATCAACGTTGGCGACCATCTTCTCTGCAAGGAGAAAAGCAAGGAGTCAATCCTGTGAGGTGGAAGTTGTTCTCATTACTTTACATGAGATCAATACCCACTTTCCAGCCCCCAGAGGTTGAACTGAAAACATAAAAAAAAATCGAAGGGAGCAAATGTTGCATTCAAATTAATTGTTGGCGCGCCAGTTCAAAATATATTATAGCGAAGTCTCTCCTAATTACTTTATTGTTCGCCTTGTCTATTTTTTCGCATTTTGGTATTGACCGAGTTATAAACCCAGACCGGCTTGTGTAGTAGTTACCGAGCTTCCCCACTGCACTACACCACCAACGTTTACATCGCTGTACATTTAAGCTGACAAGTTGGCCCAACATGCTTTGAATGATGTTCTTCTGTGTACAGAGTTTATCTTTCCTATGCCCGTCTCCACACTTGATGATGCCCACATAAGGTCTACCTCCATTTGATTGTCTGACGACTGCAAGTAAAATTTTTTTAGCTTCATGTATCCTCCAATGCTTGGCATTGGGTTGGATACTGTGACAACTGCTCAACTGGCCTTCTCACATGTGCGTGGTCTCTAAAATTTAGACTATGATCTCACAGCATTCTTAGGTACTTAATAACCTCAGGCGCTCAACTTCGATGTCAGTTCCAGACTTGATGAGCGAAGTCATATTCTTACAGTTTTGTTGGTGATGTTACAGAGTTACGCCATCTCAGGGTTTTCGCAATGGCCTTTACTAAAAACTCTTCGCCATATTCGATGAAGTCCACTGCCCTTGGCCTCCAGATTCATAAGTAGTGCTCCATCGTACATGATATTTCACGAGGCTTATCCGAGGGCTGAACCTCGTGTAACTGTGACGATAGCATTTCATTATTTTGAAAAGTAGTAGAAAAGGACTCTGTCTTAAAAATCGTATATCTCGTTATTGCAGTCGTGACGTGCGGTACTGTCTTTTGCCTCTTTACCACCTAATTTTAGATATTGCTTTACTTGCAGTATTATACTTCTTGTATAGGCAGGTGACTATTTTGTGCATTATAATATGGGCATATCGGCGCCCCTTCTCGGTTTTTCCAATACAATTTGCTTACGCTTCCCCTCGGGCTTAGTTCTGAGCCTTCTTTCAGTGCGACGAGGTTTCACTTTCACTTTTCCTCACAGGCTGGCTTCTGTAACAGACCTTTTCTTTTCTTCCGTATTTCTTTGCCTTGAACATCACCAGCGACTTTTTGATTGATTGATTGATTCATTTATTAGTTAAAGATATAACTATTACAATTTACAATCTAGTATAAAACCAATTTAATTACAATAGGAATTCTGTCGAAAATTACAATCTACTCGTAGATTATAACTATTTGTGAACACAGTTGAAAGTTTCTTGAAAATATGAATGTTTGTCTCCTCCTTGGTGTGTGACGGTAGAGAGTTGAATAATTTTACTCCTTCGTACAGGGTCGAATTTGTGTTATATTTTTGTGAAATCTCGGTAGTCTAAAATTTGTTGCTGTTCTTAAATTATATGGTTGAGCTCCTTGAACGTATACTAAACCCTCTTGAAGATAACAACGAAAGTGATTATGTTTTACATTAAACACAAATATTAGAACTTTTATCATTAGCCACAATAACATTTCCAACATACAGGAAGTAGGAGTGTATCTATTGCACTTTAATATTGCGCTCATCCCCTTGTTTTGTGAAATTTTTTTTCGATTGTTGCACATTAGTCAAAATGTGGTAAAACAATAGAGTTGTAAATCATTCATCTTATTCGAAAAAGACATCCAATTTTTTTACTAATTTTTGCATATACTTATTTTTGAGTGCTCTTTAAAATGTAGCTGTCGGTGTACATGGCACTTGTTCAATTTGTTCATTAGCAATCTTAAGATACCTTTCGTTTGAGTTCAAAATCATAAATTTAGTTTTAGAGGTATTTACTTTTAATTTGTTCATACACAGCCATACTTCTCAGCTCGTTAAGTCATCGTACACCTTGTTGTACACTTCACTTATATTTCTCACATTCAATATACAGGGTAGTCCGGTTTCGGATACAGATATTTTGGAATATGATTCATAGGTTCATGTTATGAAAAAAAAATTATGGGGTGGGGTCTATCTTTACACTCACTGAGTTACAGGGTGTCTAAAAAAATTCCTTCAGAGAAGTAATCACTAGATATAGTAGGTAGTAGTTATAACTTCTAGTGTATTAAGCCTACAGCAACCTAACTGGACTCGTTTGATAGCCAATTTATTAGTGATTAATTCATATTTCTATCTATCAATGTCCAAACTCTCATTTTCGAGATATTGAAAGCATGGATTGTAATAGTGCTTAAGAATAAATTAACCATTAATCAATTGGCTATCTAATCAGCCCAGTTTGGTTGCTCTAGGCCTAACACGCTAGAAGTTATAATTGTTGGTATTGTACTTACTTCTCTGAAGGAACTTTTAACCCTGTAACTCAGTGGGTGTTTAAAATTGACCCCCACTTCTCGTATGATTTTTCCATAACATTAACCGATGAATCAGATCCCAAAAAATTTGTATCCCAAACCGGAACACCCTATGTAACAAAGTATCGTCAGTAAATAACACACTTTTACACCACTTTAACACTGAGTTTATGTCACTTGCCTATACCTATTTCTAATCAGTCTATATGTAAGTCTTCGCTTCTCTTTGTTATCACAGCTTTGTTAAATGCATTAATTTATGTTAGGTTAATATTTCTTAGTTCTCGATTAAAAAAAGAAGCCCTATTTCTCGTTTTATCCGAAAGTGGGTTTACCCTCATTTCATTCATTATATACAGTGTTGGCCAAAACGAAAGCAACTTTTACATAAGCACACGATTCTGCGGTAAAACTGATTAAATTTAAATGTATAGTATTTTATTTCTTTACAAAACAAGTAAATATATTCGAAAACAAAATAAAAGAAAAAAAATAATTGTTCATAAGCAGAAAAAAAGAAAAAATAAAAAGACTGTAACCATGTCGATTTTAAGCTCGCCAAAATAAAAGCAACTACGCAGTAAATTTTCACATTTAATAATAATCATCGCGACGAAATCTTTGTTTTTGATTACTGCACTACACCTTCTTGGCATACTCTTGTTCAGATTGGAAATTATAGAGCTTGGTATGTCTTTTTCAACCCTGGAGTTAAATATAAAGCCCGTCCCTATTCCTGCAGTTCTCCCGAACTATTCGCCGATTTACAATCTCCGGTAGATCTTCTATCGGATTGAGATCGGAGCACTGGGCTGGCCATTCCATATCATTGATTTTCCGATCCCCAAACCACTCTTGAACTATTTTTGAAGCATGCTTCTGATCATTATCCTGCTGGAACAACCATTTCAGTGGCAATTCCTCCTCAGCGTATGGCAGTGTATTGTTTTCAAGTATGCTTTTGTAAATAATTCGGACCATAATTCCATCTATTTTATGTTTTCGACCAATTTACAATTTACCCTTTAAGTATCGAAGATCCAATGCTTCATTGCCATCTGACCGCTTGGATTCGTCGGAAAATAGTACCGTTTTCCACTTCGATACTGTGTGAAAATACTTAATGTGGCCATTTGCAAATTTCAGTCTTGCTCTTTTGTTTTTGGGTGAAATAAATAGTTTCTTTGCGATCCTGAATGATGAAAGACCACCATCAACAGCTCTCCGACGAAGTGTCTTGGCGCTAACTATTGTACTAAGCTCGTTTTGTAATTCCCTTGATGACATAAAGGGATTACTCTTTACACACACAGTGTGTTTGACAAAAGTGTTTGGCTCGTAAAAATTAACCCGTTAGTCGCATATGCTAAAAATTGTTGGTTTCCGATAGAATTATTCCTAATCTAAACCGCAGTCAAATTTTACTTTAGTTGCTACTCGTTTTTGAAAGTTATGTCTTGTATTCCGTAATGAATGCTTGTTGCTAATCCACGTGGACCAAAATTATCCGTTACAGCTGCAGAAAAGTATCTCAGAAAGTCAGAGAGTTTTGTGAGAAAGTGGGTGAAACGATTTAGCGAACATGGAAACGTTGACGATTTGCCAGAACGGGGAAAAACAGTAACTTCAAAATGAAGTGGTGCTTACAATTTTTAAAACATGACAAATGGCTGTTTCTGTGCGGCGGGTTTCGGAGAATCGGTGACCATTACCGGGAATCTCAATGCTCAAAGAATGATCCAACTGTGCTAGAAAGAATTGCTGGGATCCGCTGAAATGCTATTCGGACGTGGATGGACAACTACAGGACAACGGTCGTAGTCGTATCTGTCAGGGCTTCAAAGATATAAACAACGTCAATGTCTGCATCTCAGTTTGCCAATCCGATTGAAAACGTCTAGAGACTTACGAGTATGAAGCAAAGGATTAAAGGAAAAAAATGAAAGGACAATAAAACCGCTTAAACTGCATTTAAAAAGAATTTGGTGACAATTACCGCAGGACTACGCAAAAAAATTGGCTCTAAGTTGTCGACAAAGGTGCGAGGCGATAATTGGGAATGGAACAGACTGGACTACATATTAAGTACATTGCCCAGCAAAGGAAATATTAAAAGCTTTAAAAAAAATAATTTTGTTTCCCTAAGTCAAGTGGTCGTTTTCTTATAAACCACACGCATTTGTCAAACACACTGTATATTCGCTAATAATTTTTTTCTTTAATCTCATTGGAGTATTTATTTCTAGCCACTTTAGATAAAATTTAGGGAACAAGATTTTTAGATCTTGCTGCAGCAGACTAATAAAAGCGAATGAGTCAATTATCTTTTTTTTTAATATTGACAATTCAGATATGATATATATGATAGATATTTTTAGGACGGAGAACTTTTAGGAAACTTTTAGAAAAAATTATTTAGGAATTGCTTTTGTTTTGGACAGCTGAAAAGTAAAGTGAATTCAATTGGATGTCTGTATTTTTTTTTAGTCCCGTAAAATTGTTGCTCATTGATTTTATAAATTAATCAACAATACTCCAAGGTATTGGCAATATTTTTTTTTAACTTTGGGCTAAATTTATATGAAATGTATCGCAAAACACGGACTTGCGATTTTACTTGCTTTAGTTTTGGCCACCACTGTATGTATTTTATTTTATTATTAACAAGCATATAATTACAAGCATTGGACATTCTCTCTGATCACAATTGTTGCAAAATTGTCTTATTACTTGCAAGATACTCGTTTTTAACATAACCATTGGCTAGTATTTGTATTACTTGGTGGTCGCTTACTTTTTTGTCTATACTGACTTACTCTAAATATAGTTGCAGTTTGTTGCAACATATTCTAATAGAGTTTGAGATGTGGCTATTATTCTGGTTGCTTGTATGCTCTTGTATTTAAAAATTCCGAAAAATTAGTTTTATCACTTTAGTTTTTGTAATTAACTTTGTTCATATTGCCAGTAAAAATTATTTTGTCTTCATTTTTAATTTTTTAATTTTGGAGTTTTATGTACAACAACAAATATGACTGGGTAACTATTTAACCAATCTTTGACAGCCACTAACTACATCAAATAATTAACAGGGAATTCATCTACTTTGTTGTATTGCATCTTCCCTATATCCCGAGTTTCTTAATTGGTATTCACTTGTATTTTTTTTAGACGTTATATGAGTTTCAGATAGAAGAATAATATTGATTTCATTGTTCGCGACTAAAGCCTCTACTTCCGCAAAGATACTTAAAACGCTTTGTGTGTATAAAATACTCGTATGTATTTCGTATACAACATAATTGGTGTACATCAACTACAACTGCACCATTTTTGTGTGTTGTCACTTTTGAAACTTGTATTCCAATCGGATTCGTTCCTCATTTCCATTTTTGTTACAATATATTGGGTCTACAAGTAAGTTTCCAGCGTTTTTTTTCCAAAATTTGAAGTTTTATTATGAAAACATAGTTACAATGCTTTATTCAAAGTATCGTCCATCGGAAGCTACAACTTTCCCCCATCTTTCTGGCAATTTATGAATTCCGGACCAAAAAAATTTCTCGTCTTTCGAGCCCAAGAACGTATCGAACCAATTTTTGGTTTCCTCTACTGAGCTGAAGCGTATTCCCGTAAGAACATTCTGCATCGAACGAAACAAGTGGTAGTCAGATGGTGCCAAGTCTGGACTGTAAGGCGGGTGAGGCAGAATTTCCCATCCACTATTTTCCAAATAGTTTTTCACCGAAACCGCAACATGTGGCCGAGCGTTGTCGTGATGGAAAATGACGGACTCATGCCTGGTCTCATATTCTGGCCGTTTTTCTTTTAATGCCCGCTTTAAACGAATTAGTTGGGTTCGATATAATGGTCCTTTGATGGTTTCACCACTCGGAAGCAGTTCGCAGTATACGACACCCTTTTGATCCCACCATATGCAGAGCATGACCTTGTTCACGTGAATATTTCGTTTCGGCGTTGATTGGGCGGGCTCGCCGGGCTTTGTATACGATTTTCTGCGTTTAGGATTATCATAATAAATCCATTTCTCATCACCAGTGACAATACGATGCAAAAATGATTTATTTTTATACCGCTGCAGTAACATTTCGCACATGCAAAATCGCCGTTCGACGTCTCTTGGCTCAATTCGTACGGCACCCAGTTTCCAACCTTTTGAATGAATCCCAGTGCTTTTAGGCGCAGGGAAACGGCTTATTGCGTGACGGCCAATGATGCAGCAAGTTCTTCCTGAATCTGACACGGATCCTCATCCAATAAAGCGTCCAATTCCTCATCTTCAAAACTTTTCGACTTTCCGGGGCGATCTTTGTCTTCAACTCCAAAATCACCACTTTTGAACCGTTTGAACCACCCGCGGCACGTCGATTCACCAATACATTCCGCCCCATAAGTTTCCGAAAGCAAACGATAGGCCTCAGCCGCACTTTTCTTCATATTAAAGAATAAAAGCAGCGCTTCCCGCAAATGACGTTTATTTGGCTGGAAACTTGCCATGATTTTGCTCGATAAAATGTACTGCTCAAATATATTTTATTTTATTTGGCTTATTTTCGTTAATGCTTTGTTTAGCAATATGTTCTTTGTCGGTTAACATTTTCAACAACTTTTTTTATTTTTTCATTTTGTTCCACGAATTGGATATTTATCTCTTTCACATTTTTTTTTAAATCCTTTTAAGCTATCACTTAAACACAATACATTGACAATTTAATTTTTTTCCAACACATTAATCACCGAGACATCTCGCATAAAACAAACCACCGCACGAGCCGCTACCTGTAACAGTAGTAATTCCGCGAAGTGATTTATTATAAAGAATCTTTCACTACGCGCTTCCTATCTTTAAATTTAAATAAAACAAAGTGTGTGCGTGAGATATCATCGAAATTTTTTATTCCGCCGCGCTTTCTCTGGATGGCGGGTATCCAAAATGTCCAATTTTCCATGACTCTGGCCCATAAATCAGGCTGAATTTGATCGATGGCATGGGTTACGAGAAAAAGTCTAGCGGGGTCTAATCGCACGATTTCGGTAGCCAATTCACAGCACCTCCACGTGAGATTGACCATACCCTCGAATTGCTCGTGCAGAATTTCCAATGTTTCGTGAACTGTGTGGCACGTAGTTGTCCTGTTGAAACCACATGTCGTTGGTGTCCATATCATCCAATTCAGATCAAATGAAATTGGTAATCATCGAGCTACAGCTATAGCTGGCCATTGATGGCCTGGCCAACGTCGATCTCAAAGAAATATGGACCGATGACTCCTCCAGCCCAAAATTCACACCAAACAGTGACTTTTTCGGGATGCATTGAACGCTCTTGGGTCTCATGTGGATTGGTATCGTTCCAAATTCGACAATTTTGTTTGTTGACGTATTCATTCATCCAGAAATGAACCTCATCGCTGAACATGATTTTTCAATGAAATTAGGGTCAGTTTCCAACTTCTCCAGAGCCCATTCAGCGAACACATGTCGTTGTCGTTTATCTTCAGCTCCTGGGTGAGTTGAATTTTGTACGGGTGCAGGCCCAAGTCACGATACAAAATTCGTCAAGTTGTGGTCTGCGAAAGGCCGAGTTATTGTGAACGACACGAAATCGATTGCCTCGGATTCTCCTGCACACTTTCACGAACAGTGGCGATTTTTTCGCCAGATCTTGCATTTCGTCGACGTACGGGTGTTGGTTTATCGTTTACTAAACTAGTGAACTCAAAGGTATCCACCACACTGCGAATAGTCCAGTCGGTAGGACGATTATGGCAACCATAAAATGGGCGAAGAGCGCGGAACACCCATTTTGATAAAACAATTTGCACGTGTTGTTGAACGCTATGTCCATCCATGGGGATTAGGCAAAACAGACTGAATAAATCACAGCCAATTTGACAGATGTACCTTCAACAATATGGCCGCTATCAACTATCAACTGTCAAAGTTCGGAAGTCCCTATTGGAAGATCCTGTACTTTTTGCTACAATAACAATAAATTCATGATTTCAATAATAAAATTCATTAAATGTAAAAACTTTATGCTTTAAATATGAGCCATTCGCTAAATTGTCTTTTGTTTAAAAGTTTTCCCCTAAAAAATAGATTTTCTAAGGAGCGATCACACTACACAGCCTCTATGATCACACACACCTTCACTTTGTAGTTTGAGGCACCAGACTCTCAGTTATCTAGGCCTTTCAGCTTTGCTTTTGTGCCTTTAATTAATAGGCTGCTGGTTCGGGAGGTAAAGAAATACCGCATCTCTGGTTCAGGGAGGAAGAACTTCCGGATGGTAGGAAGCTTAGTTATGACAAATAGGAAGATGTGCGCCCATAATCGAGAAGATTGAGCTGAGGCATTTAACAATAAGGATGCATTGATTTTCCCAAAAATTTTCTTAAAATCGTCTAAATTTCCAAGTTTGGTGCAATAAATAAAATTAGACACGCTTACCTACTTAAAAGTATCCTCATTATGAATTCGAAAAGGCATGTTGCGTTAAGAGTGGCAAAAAATCGTATGACACTGACAAATAATTATTTATGTCCATCACGTACTTCTCCCAACTTTAATTACCCATCTTTTCACACTCCAAGAACTTGGAAAAAATTTAAAGGAAATAAACCAACAACACCCTGTCCATTCTAATCCTGAAAAAAATTGTATCCTACCATAACTATGTTACATGATGTTTTTTTTTTTTTTATATGAATATACACAGGGAACGTAAGGACGAGCTGCCAAAAATGCAAGTCGGCTTTATTGATGTCATTTGTCTACCATTGTATCGAGTACTATGTGACACATTTCCATGGATAACACCTTTGTACGAGGGCACAATGGAAAACCGACGTAACTGGCAGGACCTGGCAGAAAAAGTCGAGATGGGTTTAACATGGATCGATCACGATACCATTGACAAGCCGGTTGAAGAATTCGCAGGTACGTAGGTAGAAGACAAAAACAAAAAAAAAAAAAAAAACTTTCCATTACGCGGTGAAATTTTGCCACGTGACAACGTGACAGCAAAAATTAATTGAGGAAAACTTTTACACTAATTGCCTTTCCCTTCATGGTGCCGAGATTAATTAAAAATGGTTTCTGCTTTTGTTCTTTTTTTTCTTTTAATCTTCAGCCTGCAAAGAAGAGGAAATCAAGGATATCGAATTTACGGTGACCACCTTAAACTGTCAACATGCCAGCGGTGGTGAGTCAAATGATACATCGACACCTGAACACCGTGCATCACGATTTAGTAGTATGAAAAAATCTGGAGCTCTTGGCAAAGTGGTGCGCTCCAAATTAAGTAAGACACTCTACAACAGCATGGATGGTGTTAAACCAAAAACGCCTCTTAAACCACTTTTAGATGCTCATCCACTAGACGCAACCAAAGAATCAAAAGTGTCACCTCAAGAAACAACTGAATTGGATAAGAGTCCAACTAGTCCACAATCGTCGGCTCAGCTGCCGGATAAGTTGAAGAAGCGTTCCAAGTTGTGTGCGCTTTTGTGACGAAAACCATCCAATTAGAATTTGAAAAACCCTTCCTCGGAGGCGTCTAACTGATGGTTAACCGCCTTGAGGAGGGTGTTTTCAAGTTTTAATTGACAATGTTCTTTTGTTTAACTTTTTTTGTTGTTGTTTTTTTTTTTCTAATGTAATGAAATAGAATGTAGACAAGTACGGGTAGAAGGTGAATGCTCTTATACTAAGGCAACAGGTACCTACAATTGGTTTTATTATTACTATTTTATATATGTAATTTTTTTAGTTTTTTGTTTTTTGTTTTTTGTTTCTCTCAAAACTATTGTCTTTGAAGGTTAGTGATTGATTTGATTGATGACCTTAATTAATCATTTAACTATAAACAAAGTAAGAGTAGTTCTGTCTCCGTCCTTATTCAGAGTAACTTTTCCTTGATTTTAGTTTATGTGCCTGTTGATATGTGCGTATCATTTAAAGAAAGCAAATTCTTTTCAAAAGTGCAAAGCAGATATTATATACAATATATTTAGAAATTCGAACAGTGATATGGTTTGAAATTTATATTCGATTCCTATTAACACTTTAGGAATGATTTGTAAACTAAATAAAAACTGCTAGGCTATGTAAATTTGTTGTTTAGAGAAAGAGCATTTTCATTTATGCTTAGCATTGTGGAGCTTCAAAAAATGAAAACATAATCGAAAAAGTATATGCAGGGATTGGTAACTAAAATTTGTAATAATATAAAAAACCGTTGAAAGAGAAAAAGATTTTAGTTACCGAAGAGTTTATTTAAAAACAATTTTTAGTAAATATGATGGTTAATACCACGGCTTGTGTTACAGACGTGGTCATTTCTCCGTCAATTAAAAGGCTTTACTATCCAGCCAGATGTTTTTCTTACTCATATCTGTCTTTCTCAAATTATGAGATTTATGACACGAAGCTGTTGTCCCTGTATTTTTGAAGATGAAATGAAGTAGTGGAATTTTGTTAATTTTTTCAGTCCCTCTAGTAGCGGGTAGTGCATCAAGAATGCCTTTGCTTCATCTTTTGTTTTCGGTTTCCTTCACTCCAACTCGTCCTAAGCTTTCTCGATTCCTCCTCAACTATTATGTGACTTAAATATCTTAGAGCGATCCCACTGCATGGCGTACAGATACTTAAAAGTAAAGTTTCCTAGATACTTTACGATATGGCGGACCCAATGCCACTTCCCTTGTGGTGCGGTGCTCCCTAAATTCTTTTAGGACACGGTTTCGCCAGATTTCTTTCAAAATCATACGAAAACATAACACATATGTAACCTTATCTATGATGCGGGTACATGGTCCGAAACCATCTACAGCTTTTAAGTGACTGTATCGTTTACACACTGCTGTATGTTGTATGTTTGTGCACTGCAGGCCAAAAGTTTGAGGCCGTTCTCAGTACTCGAAGGAATAATAAAATCTTATATCGAAAAAACGTATTTAACAGATTAGTAATCATGTAAAATGAACGGGGAACATAAGTATGTTCTAAACATAAAAATATTTATGAAAAAGAAGAAAAAATAACTTCAACCGATTTTTCGCCGAAAAAGCCGTCTTCATATTCGATTACCTTTTTTACATTTCTTGGCATTCTAGCAACCAGTTTTTGAATTATTGGTTATGGTATATGGCTCCAGAAATCCAGTAGTATTATATATTTAGATACAATATACAACGCAGATTCTAATGATGAGCATTGATCCCGGACCCTTCTATGGAGCTCCTCCCACATCAGCTCTATAGGGTTTAAATCTGATGACTGCAGCGGCCATATCATGATTTGTAAGATTTCTACACTTTCTCTGTGTTTCAGGTAGTCTTGACAAAGTTTTGGCGTGTATTTATGGTCGTTATCCTGCTGAAATATGAATGTTTCGCAAATTACAATAATATTAGTCCAGAAGTCACAGAATTTTCCGATCACTCGAACCAAATCCCCCACTCCACGTAAAGAGAAACGTCCCCAGACCATAACAGATCCGCCTCCATGATAACAGATCCGCCTCCATGCTGGCGGGTAGACACCACACAAGTCTGGTATCATCTTTTGCTCAATGCTGCATCGAACGGAAATTTTCCGTTGTGTGAACTTGAGTTCATCGTTCAATAAAGCTCTGTTGAAATCTTCTTCCGTCCACGCCTTTTCTGCTTGTTTTATGGCCACAGAAGGGTTTTTCGAACGGCAGCGGCGCCAAATAGTCCAGTATATCTTGATCTTCGTATGACCACTCTTAAGGCAGCGGTTTATTTCGTATTTGATTTATTTCGGCGCGTATTTAAGATGCTATTTTTCGTCTACTTTATTTGCTCGTTGTGACTATTAGGCGATCCTGGTGTTTAGTTTTAGCTCTAGGCCGTCCTGAAGGCGATTTATTCTCAAGACTTCCGGTTTGTACGGATCATTCAATGGTACGTTGCCAGTAGCATTCTGCCCATTCAAACTTTCAACCGTAACACCCGTCTCGCTATGAACGCTCATCAGTATACCCTCAAGCCCATTTTCGGACGTACTCTTAAATATCGTGATTCTTTCCTAAGCCGTACAACTCGCTTATGGAATGCCCTGCCGACCTGTCTTTTCTTCCTCCTTAAATTTCCTTCGCCCGCGCTGTGTACGAACATTTTAAGGGTACATAACCCCTGAGCGCGCGCCCATTATAAAAAAAAAAAACGTTGAGCGCAGCACCCTAATCTCTTCAACTGCAAAGTAACTTCCCGTTGAGATTTGCATATAAAAGGTGATGATTTCAGATCGTTTGCCGGTTATGGTTTCCGTGGATTTTCCCATTTTCAACGAGTTGTTTGCTCGAGACGTATCTCAAATAAATTCGTATGACTTCAAAATGTGGCTACTATGTAAGACCCTTGGAATCCAGGTCGACAAATTGTGGGATTTACTCTTAACAACCCTTTTTTTTTTGTTAAGAGTCATTAACAACTGCTAAATCAACAACCAAAAGTCATGCAATTTAATAATTACGAAAAGCCTAACCACTTCTTAATAGCGATTTTCCCCGCATTTGCAAAACGCCTACTGTTCAAACACGTGAGTGTAAAATCCGACTTTTGTTATACTCGTATGTTGTGTAATGTTCAGATAGAAAATTTAGTAAAAAAAAACCCAATTTTAATTCTTAAATTCAATTTCCATACATGAATGGGTACAATTGGCTAGGTAGGCCTCAAATTTTTGTAGATAGCCACATAGCCACATAAAGAGCTTCCCAATAAGTTGTTTCATATTGATTTATCAAGACAACATGAATCTTTTTATGAAATTAGATTACATCTTTATTTTAGTCGATGGCATCACGGATGTTGGTTTTGAGGGCTTTAATTGACTGGAGAGAGTTGGCCCAAAGAAAGAAGTCGCATGCTGTTAAATCGCATGATCTCCAATTTTGGTCACCATGTCGAGAAATAAGTCGATCAGGAAACTTATCTCTCAAAGAGCAATAGTTTTGCAACTTAACACATAGTGCCATCTTTTTGGAAATACGCATCGTCAAATTCATAGCTTCAAGTTTCGACCATATAAATTCATTGATCGTGGCTCGATGGAGCAATCCAATCAAGGTGACAGCTTCACCTACTTTATTTGCGAAGAAGTATGGTCCAGTGATCCTCCTACTGAAAAGCAACACTAAACAATAATATTGTATGATACGTTGCGGATAGAAATGGTTCTTACTAGTCATTCTTTATTATTCTAAGCCCCAAATACGTCAATTCTTATTTACTCTTATTGAAAGTGAAGATGTGCTTGTTCAAAATGATTTTTCGGCGAAATTCTTGATCAATTTGATTCCTAAATTCCTAAAACTCAATTGGAAATGTAACAACGCTGTTGATGGTTAGCAGACTTAATTGCACCTTATAGGTTGCTGCAGAAACGGTGTTTCTATTGTAGTAAGCGAGAAGATGTTTTACCTTGGTCAAGAGAATTTTTAACTTTTTAACGTATTGTTCACCGTTTCTGTAGTGAATTTTAGCAATTTCATTGCGTTGTTGAAGTGTTTATAGATTCATTTTTTTCAATGGCGTATAACGAAAACTTTTATTAGAAAACCCGTTAATTGTATAGACCTTCCTCGCTTGGATGGCAGCCTCTATCAATAAATCTCCTCATTTAGCTCTGTTTCGAGTGTCTAAGATTATTGCTAGGTGTCTAAGGCGATACACTCCTTTACCGCGATATTCCTCTGGGTAAGAATCGAAGGCTCTTCGGACCGAAACGTTACTATCAAACACAGGCAACTGATGCGTACTTTTCTACACATGTCGATGTAGCTGCACATCTCATATAAATTGCAATTATAACATACCGTCTGCTATTTGACACTGATACTCTGATGGAATGAATTAATCGCAGACTTTCGATAGCATATTGAACACAGTTCTTGTCTTCCATGATCAGAGACGATGACGTGAGATAAAATACAAATTTTCAACATCTTATCTACTTACTTACTTAGGTCCTCGGACCTATTATGTCCGTGAGGTTGCCTTGCGGGGCAACCACTGCTCCTACGCGCCATCGTGTCATTCTTTATCCGGGGGTAGTGTCAGTTTTGGGAGCGGTTTTGATTTCTGTTACGAAGAATGCTAACCTCCGTAACCTATCATAGAAAGCTAGGCCTTTCGCACTTTTAATTTTACCCTATTTACATATATAGGGATACGCAAATAGTTGCCCGGGAAACACCACGATGAGGTAAAATAAGCACTTCATCGGGACCGATTGTTGCGCTCTGGCTCAGACCAAGTTCTTAGCAATCAATAGTTTTCCGAACAGGCACGATGCAGGTCGCCCAAGCAATCTTTAGTTGAGGGAAAGAGCTCGAAATCATCATTACCCCAAGTGCTCAATATGGTCTCCTTGTTCCATTGTTCATTGTATGTATTTTATGGATTCCGCTAAATACCTTCTACTCTCAGCGCACTAAATTTGTGATTTTGTTGATAAAGTAACCAAACATTTCTAGTATATTCAACAAGTGCTCCGACATAAATCATTCATTCAGGAAGTTAGTGACATTGGTACATACATAGATAAGAAAACTCCAAGGACTAGTATCTGAAAAATTTAAATGCAAGGTTAACTCTGATTGTAATCAGTTATGTAACCCTGATCACGAATTTAAGTAATTTCGAAGGAGCTTCTTCTTTTTAAATGAAAAAAGTAACATATATGATCCGTACCTAAACCTAAAAATCTGATTCAATATAATTATGCGTGAAACCAAACTTCGGGCATGTGTAAATTCATTTGATTTCATTGTATTTTGGCATATTTTTTGGGTAATCAGACGGACCGGGCGGAATATTGATTCGGTTCGAGCATTGGTTTAAATTCGATCCTCTAAAAAATCTTAAAGAAAGAAATCGCAAGGCTTTGGATTCAACTTGCGGGTCCTACAAAAAACTATTTGTGCGATGTATGGCATAAAGCGCTATCTTGGTATAACCAAATATTCCTCAACTTCATTCCAACCAGTTCGTTTCATAAAAAGCTTTCCTTCAACATTTTTCGAAAATATAAGGCCCCGATCAGTCCACCTCACCATAAATCGACCAAACCGTAACTTTCTCAGGATATTGGGTTGCTTTTTGCATTTATATGGGATTTTGGTCACTCTATTATCAGCAGTTTTGTTTGTTAACGTACCCATCAAGTTGGAAATGTATGTTAAGATACGAGTACTTCATCGCAAAAGATCAAAAAGTGAGAAAGTTCAGGATTTTCATGGAATTGATCAAAACGACGACCTTGTTTGTGATCCGTTGGCTTTGGATGTTGAGTTGATTTGGTGTTATCCGCATGAAGTTTCAAATCAATCGTTAAGACCCTTTGCAAACGATTTATTTGGATTTAGATGAGCATAGTGACTTACCTATTTGGTTCTCCTCAAATCTCCAATTTACAGCCAACAATCAAACGTTCAGCTGGTGTGTACGATTTCAAAATATGACAATAGACAAAGCTGAAATTTATCAAAGGATAAAGTTAAGGCTCATTCACATGACCCTTCCTTTTTAGCTTCTCGTCAGATAAAGTTAAGCACTGAGCTCTATTTAAATTTCGTCAGCTTCAGATAAAGCTCATTTTTCAATCATTTTACAGTGCTCGCGAATCAGCGGAGCACAAAGTTAGTTCTGTGATCCGTATCTGAATCTATTAAAAGAATATTGAAATTGTTAGTAGGCAGAACAAAAATAAGGGGTCCTTAATGCCAGGCTTGTGGAATACCAGCAATCGCGTTTATTGTGTTTGATTTAAACGATCTAAAAGTAACGCAATATTGTCGTAGGCTAGATAAGACTAGACTCATGAGAGAATAATGATTTGATGGAGAAAGTTTAGTGAAATCAGTGATAGCAGCACTCGCCCCAGAATTTTTAGGTGAGAAGAAATCCAAGCTGCTTAGGAGAAAAGATGGATTTAGAAGAACGTTGTGTCATTAACGTCGCTCTCAAAGAACTTTGGTATCCATAATAGTTTAGCATTCGGTCTATAGTTTAGTATATCAGTTGTAACTTTCCTTATTAATAGGAGTGATAGTAGAACATTTCCATAATTTGAAAAAAAAAAACCTTTAGAAACATATTTTTCGGACACAACAGCGGGTTGTAAAGAGTGGTCACCCTGAAAGTGGTTAGGTTCGTCTACTACTCAAAATATATTGATGTGTCCTTAATACTTATAGTCCTTCATAAATTAAAGAAATTTGTAAAAAAAAAAACGTTCGGAAGTTAATGAAAGTTCAGATGATTGAATTTATTTTTAGTTTTCAAAGCAAATGCAGTCCTTACTGAACTAAGGAGAAGGCAACATGGAGCGTGTATTGTTTTTTTGTGATTATGAGAACTTATTCGATGTGATAATAATCTATAATGTGAGAATCAACTACGACAATATTAATGACATCAATGACAAAGTAAAAAATAGCAGTCGTTGTGGCGCTAACATTTTGTAAATATCCCAAAAACTTTAAAATGTCCTAAGAAATGGCCTGAAACATTTTCGTCTTTAACACAAGCTTCAGGGGCTTCAGTTTTGTGTACATATATGTGGGCTTACTTTGTATTTTTATAGAAATTCTTACTGTTATCGAGATATTTACAGTAAGTCATCGCTGTCATTAGATTCCTTTGCGATAGTGCAGCGCAGATGACATCCTTTTGGCTCAAAATATTGGAACTTCATGTACACAGTATATGTTGTATTAATAACAGAGATAGTGATGCCAAAAATGTATCTCTCGCGTAAGGCTGATAATGTATACTGACGATTCATGCTATCAGAAGACTTTTCAGTAACCAAGGCATACACTTAGCGCATTCCTCTATAACGATGCCCAAACAAGATTTGCTGCCTCCTTCTAATTTCTTAACTTATGTATATAGTTTTACTGGTTAGTAGACTTGCCGACTTCGCAACTGTATGATGACTTGACCACTGCTCAACTGGATGACGACTTGACTGATTCGCAACTGAATGACGAATTTACGACTAATCTGCACACACTCTGAGAGCCTCTAGTGTGTAGCCACCAACGATGTTACAATGCTTTTACGTATACTAAATGTACAATAGCTCGGACAATGACACACACAGATTCTTTATATCATACAGAATGCCGTGTGTTCTATCCTGCCCTGGTACTTCAACCTTATAGTTTCTTGAAATGTCTCTAGTCCACTCTTTAACTGTCAATTAAAGTTAAGTAATCACTTTAGAGCTGAGGATCAGATACATTGAAAAAGTGTTTGTGTGGAGATACATGTTTAGCACCTTCATCTATAGTGATCCCTTCTTCACTAATTTAACTATTAGCTCTCCATTTTCTGAATATTTTCTATTGTCCTTCTCGTAGAAATATTGTTTGATATAAGCTGATCCGTTGCTAGGTCTACTTACCTTATTTTGGATAGCAGTTTACAGATTGAGTCTGTCCTAGTCCTCAATCAGCTAACTCAATCCCTAACTAGCGATTCGAATCCGAATAATGCTGGTATCCATTCCCTGGATATCTTTTCCATTGTCTAAGTCTTCCAACTAGGTTCATGTCACTATATTGTATAATCGGTGTAATTTTCATTGTACGGGAAGTTACAACACAATCCTTCGGTCAAAGCAACCATGAGAGGTTTCATCTGCTCTAGATAGTGATCATGCCTCTATGCGAAACAATAAAACAGGGATAATAGAGATGTTGCACACATATAGCGCCTTCTTCGTTGCGGGAGAGTAAGTCTTGTTTCTAAATTGCCTTCTTAGCGCATGAAAAAGCGTTTGATAATCTGTGCATTTCAGGAAAATCCTTAACCACATCAAAATGATAGCTGTCTATTGTTTTGATCTGCCTAAACACCTATATTTGCTGCCTCAATAGTCCCAAATACCACACTGAATTACTCCTAACTTCTGCCGATCACGCTAATATTATCTAAATATGCGAGAAGTTTTACAGACTTTTAAGATATTATGGATCTTCAAAATTCCGATCTTTTAGGCCTAAAACCACACCATTGGACTGTTAACGGTCAGTTTTAGAATAATACGGCAGGAAAGATCTTGGATGTAAAGTTTAGCAGGGTTATGTGTAGTAAACGCGGTGCTGAGATTCCATTCATAAGCCATACACTCCTCCGACTAAATTTTACAGTATACACAATCTCATGAGATCATTTTCTCCAGCTTTAAAGAGCTCGGTGGCAAAGCCAATCGCTTGCTGCACACCTAAAATTTTAGTTCGGAAACTGATATCCTCGTTTTGCCTGGATAGAAGGTAGTTTTCGGGATCTTTGTCGTGTTCGCTAACAATCCTTAGAAAATGGTTCTTCTATATTTTCAGCATGAACTTCGACATTCCCATACCCATTATTGCAAGTTTGAGTTTGTTTACTTGACATGTCATTTTCTTCTTCTGCACATATCATGTGGGATTCATCACCAAAGCATGGATTTCTTGTTTATGGTCGCCATTTAAAGCCAAGTTTTCTAGAGGCGGCACTTATGATAGCCTCCAAACACTATGGCGACTAGTCCCCCGTTCTTAGTAATATTGATGCGGGATTTTTGGAGGAGTTTAGGGAAACATAATTGAAATCCGAGTCTATTTTGGGCCGATGTTCGGACGTGTAGAGTGTCAGTAATGAGATCAGTTTTGGTCTTTTTGTGTTTATCATCAAACTGACCCGGATTCTAGTATATGGAAAAACACATGCTTGATATTTTATTTCCATATCCGGATATAATGAATGTCGCACATGCTCACAGGACTGCGAAAGAAAGTCATTCCAAACCTGACATTGAAAGTACGATTTTTAAATTATACTTGGGACTCTGCTCATCGGTTCTCTCCAGCAGTTCGCAGAAGCCCTCATTTGTAGAATTGCCCTTCTCTTGCTTTGAAGCATGCGCACATATAAGACTGATGTTAGCTAATTTAATCCTAATGTGGATCGTCACCAGTCGTTCACTTTTCCGCCTAAAACACATGACTTAATTACTAAGTCTGCTTGCATTGACAAATCCGCATCTATATACGCCTTGCACGTGTAGTCGCCCCAGTAGACGTCACAGTTTTGTATCAATTTCTTGTCTAGTGTATTACATTGAATATTTGTGATAACATCCTGTAATGTCCCCCTCAAGTGTTCCGGGTACCTCGACTACTCAGGGTCCTTGAATTGCAAGTACATACCGGACTGTCGTCGTTTTTGTTAAGTTTGGTTAGATCACCAACGAGGCTTTTGCTGTATACATTATATATGCTCTTCTTCCCAACAGGCTTGTGAGGTTTTATGGATTAATAATGGCATTTACTACTCGCGGTGTATCCTACTGAGATGCGTATCATAATCGTTCATGGTTACAAGCAGAGGCACGCTTGTGTAATTTGATAGCTATGTAGGTACTAACGTCTCACCTGGTTTGCCATTCAATTGAATGTTGAACTTCGCCCATACAAGCAAGGGCAGTCCCGAGTTTTCAATTGTAGAGACTTAATACACGCTCGTCGTTAGTTTTACTAAGATATAGCCATCCAAAAGCCACCGCGGGGACATATTGATGTGATTTTGAGATGCAGTTGTTATATTATTGTGACGAATCCAACAGATTTGACCACACTCGAATCCAATTGATTTGCAGTAAATAGATTTCTTTATAACTCTTCTCATAATGAATAAACATCTCCCTAACTCTAGTACTTTCACGAACTCATTACACGATGCATTACAACCATTCTTCTATCGACTATTTCTCGAAATTTTCACTTGGAGTTGAACTCATTTAGTATTTCAGTTACATCCTTTGCCGTTCACCTATTCCTTTAATTAGTTTGCTTCTAATCTGGGGTAGGTATCCTTTCTTCGTTCTTACTCTCATGCTTTATTCCTTCAAGCCTGATTTCATGGAATCATTTCTGCTTCACTTTAGTCGTTATCAATATACTACGTCTCCTGATCAGTGTTGTCTGCCTCCGTAATTGCCTCACCCTCTTCTTAGTTTTCAGCTAATCCCTTGTAGAAAAAGTTTGTTTGGCATATAGAGTTCTCTCTATTCTTTTCAAAGCAAATCTCTTTAGTGTCGGTTTCTATCTTAACTGCTTCCAATGATGAGTCTTGATAAATCTTGGACATGGAGTCTTTGTCCAATTTTCTATGAATAAAACAGGAGCTATCGGGGAAGTTAATATGAGACTTGGTTGTAAAATTTCATCATTGGTTTTCATAATCCTTCATTAACAGACAAAGTAAGAGTCACAGAAAGCGTTTAAATAACTCTTAAAGATCCCGGTCTTCGATCTAAAGAAAAATCTGCACAATCTATCTTATGAAGTACAACTCTATAATGGCTAATACATGCAGGGTCAACATACTTACCTCTGTCCAAAACATATTTAATGGTATCTTGATTTCAAACGCATTATGCAGGATCTGAGTTGCATAAGAATTTTTCATCATATTAATTACTCTTCGGTTATTTAAACAATAATTTAATATTTTAAATGGAAAGAATTAATTATCCTTTTCCACTACAATACTCTTTCGTCTTTTAAATATACCGAAGCAATTTAATAACTCTAAATCTTTCTCAAGCCATGCTCTGTGCAGTTTTTACCATTTCGAATCAAAACTCTACAAAACACTTTAACAAGCAAAAACGAAATAATCAAACTTGGCTAAACTACAAATCAAAAGCAATTTCTTATAAAATTAAATGTGTACAATTTTTAACATGAAAGTTAAAGAGTTAAAAATTAGATGAAACCCCAAAGACGTAGTAAAACCAAAACTCATAATTGTAATAGTAGTAAACACTTTGTTATACTCTGTAAGTGAATGTCAAAAAATGTGATCTATTTAAGGTCGAGTAGGATTTCTGTGCGTCCCCTAAGTAGGTACCACAGATCTCTACGGATATAAAACAAAAAATTCTTAAAAATACACAATACACTTACACACAAAATAAATAATAAAATAAAAAACAAAAACTTGTACAATAACAATTAAGATAATTTAAGAGAGAGACAAATAAATCCTCTTGCAGTATCTACCTGCTATACCATGGGAAAATGTATCTAAGTCATAACTTAAAATAACAAATAAATAAATAATAAATAAAATAACATGTTATAAGTTCATTTTAATTAGATGTTAAGTATAACTAAAAAAAAAAAAAAAAACTTTACTAAGTGTAATAAATAATAAATAAATAAAAAATCTAACAGCTATTAATTTTGATCTTGTCAAAGCTTAAGTAGGCTAAAGTATAATATGGTATATCAAAAATTAAAAAAAAAAATATTTTACTCTCACAAAATGGTACTTATTTTAGAGATGAATACAATTGTTATATTCATACAATCAAATCTTTATACCCGATTCTATGAGATACAAAGCAAAATATATTTTCAATTAGAAACTCTATAGCAATAATTTGTAACACTTAAAACACTTCATTATATTACGAGTATGATAGAAAGACAAAGCAACAATGTGGTTACGTATATTTACATTTATATTAAACAGAAAACAAAAAATCAAACTTATATTTAAACTTAAACTTAAACTCTAGTGCAATTTGTTAGTAGGCTTGATCTAACCGAAAAAAAAAACAATATTCTCCTATTTTGTATGATTAATAAAAGAAGAAAAATAAAAATAAATACTTTAATATGTTTGTGATTACTACTCTTTTTGTTAGAACATTGCTAATGTTAAATAACACAATAGACATAAACACTAAATGAATATATTTAATGTTAATGGAAAGATAAATTAAATAAAAGAACGATTGAAAAAAAAGAAAAAAAAAACTAGATATCAATGTGCATGTCAATTTATTTCGAATAAAATTTTATCAATAAAAAATAGTTACCCAAACTGGGTTCGTGTTTTACTTATCTTATCTAGGAAACCGTCAAAATAAAATCACCGCTGAATAAATTTCAAATCTTTCCAACCATTGACACAATATCATATCAGAATACATAGTTGTGATGAGTATCAGGCGCAGTGTGACGGGGGAGTTATGCAACCACTGCTGTAATGTATATTTGATGACTCCAACCTAGACGTTCTAAACAGCTCTGACGTAACGTTGGTATATGCAAGTAATGCAGCTGCACTGCCTGTCGCTAGGACTGTTTTCTCTTAAGCCCAGGGAACTTTAGACGAGTTCTTTCTTTTGAAAACGCTCTGATAATAACCTAGTCCAATGTACCCCTTCCATGCTTAGTTAGTAGAGTATCAGCAACCACAACATTATAGCATACTACCTCACCCTAATGCAAGCGTAAGGCAGACGTTCTGATAGCAAGCATCGCACTAAGTGGTGTCACTTGTGCTTAGGTGCTTAGCATACGATAAAGTCTTATCATAGCTGCGTAAACCCAGAGGGCCCTCTTCTGTGATAAGCTTCATACCTTTCGGGAAGCTCTCTTTATCTGCCAGAATGACTACATCACCTTGCAAGTTTACAACACGAAGTCTGAATCACATGAATCAATCTACTTTCTTATTTTCGTGAAAATAGGATTAACCATTTCTAGCATTGCTTGCTGCTTTTGATCATTCAGCAATATCATCTCTGTACATATATAGCATAGATGTTAAATTCATTGTGACGATTTTGCAGAGAGCCAACCGAAATACGCCCTCAGGCAATACCCGCTTGCTACCGCCATCAGATATTAACTCTAGTCACCCTCTGTTTAAGGGACCTGCGTGATTGATCGGGAAACTGCTGACTATTCTATAACTTGGATTGGGGCAGCCGCGCAACAATTAATTTCGTAGCGAAGTGCCTGCCTTATCTCCCAGCGGAGGTCCTCGGTAACAGTATGAGTAAACCCCTGTATGTATACGTCCGTGACTATAAAGAAAACGAAGATTCCGCGACCAAATAATATTTCTACAAGGTCCTCAACAAGACATATGAGCATGACGTTAAAATCGCACTAGGCGGATTTAATACCAGGCTAGGAAAGGAGGACATGTTTGGTAGTACTATTGGTAAGCATAGCCTATACAACAACACGGCTGGCAACGGACTTAGGCTTATTGGCTTTGCGTCGAAGCGAACTATTACTGACCAAGTACACGGTTTCCTCATCTCAAGATACATATGGCGGTGTCCGGATCATCAAGCGCTAGATGAAATTTATCACATTGCGATAAAGGTAAGTGATGCCTGCAATATTCCAAGCTCCACGACAAAGACGACCTACTGTGAAAGGCTATTACGTAAAAAGCTGCCATCGCAAGAGACCGTCAGAATCTTCTCCGAACGCGTATCCCTAAATCTCTCAACAACTCCTATGCCGCCAGCTTCAAGTACCAAAGACAAGTGGCAATGCTGCCATCAGAGACGCCGCAACTGATGTGTTTGGTTTCACCCGACCACTACTAAGAAATCCCTGGTTTGATGAGCAATACCATCAAGCACATGCAGCTAAACAGGAAGTGTATAAAACGACACTGCATCGAAGGACGAGAGCCGCTCGTGAGTTCTACTAGCAGAAGAAACGGAAAGAACATCGACTTTTGCAGTAAAAGAAAGAAGAGCACCCGAAGCGGGAGATCGAAGATGTTGAGAGTTTGTACTTTAGGAGTAACGTACGGAAGTTTTACCAACAGGTAAAAAGAACCTGTCAAGGCAAGAAGACACGTACAGAAGCCTGAGGAACTGAAGAAGGAAACCTTGTAGTAGAGTCACAGTCAGTGCTGAGATAAGGGAAATTTTTGCTGTTGAAAACAGCTTTGTGAAGGGCATACAAAAACTCAATTCTCAAATCTGGTCGGAAGCGCGTTTGGCTGATGAATGAAATCTCAGTATCGTTAGCCCGATCCCCAAAAAAGGTGGCTACCTTAACTAAAAGCAGTTCTTCTCAATATCGCATACAAGATCTTATCTTCCATAATGTGTGAACGCCTGAAACCCTTCGCCAACAACTTGATTGGTCCGTATCAGTGCGGTTTCAGACCAGGAAAGTGCACAATCGACCAAATCTTGATACTCCAGTAGATCCTGGAAAGAAATCAAGATACCCATCAAGATACCCATGGCCACAAATGACAGCATTTATGGAGATGAGCTATATAGAGCCATGTCTAGTTTTGACATCCCTGCTAAACTCATCCCTATGTGCAGAATGATGATTTAGAACGCTGGCTGCTTCGTCAATGTCGATAACGACTTAAGGGAGACCTTTGATGTCAAAAAAGCTTTTAGACAAAGTGGCGTGCTGTTATGTGACTTCTTTAAAACCATACTTAAAAGATCTGCGCGGAACTGACAAGTGAATACTGGAGGCACAATCTTTCAAAAGTCTGTGCAATTATTTATCTATCGATAATATCGATATAATTGGTACAACTCAGCAGGCTGTCACCGATGCGTTTTGCAATTAGTATTGAAACGAAAGCTACTAAAATAGGTTTAGCAGTAAATGAGCGCAAAACCAAGTAAATGCTCTCAACAAGAACAGAGACACACTAACGACGAATTGGACGGAACACCGCAGTCGACAGCAATAATTTCGAGGTAGTAAAGGGCTTTGTCTTCCTTGGATCTGTTATAAATTCCGTCAACAACTGCTCAGCAGAAATAAAACAGAGAATCCTCTTGCCTATCGCTGTTTCTATGGGCAAAGAAGGCAATTGAGTAGTAAGGCCGTATCCCAAAAACCTAAGGAGACTCTACATGATCATCAAAGTCCTTCTTCATGGCGCTGAAGCATGGACTCTATCGAAACGGATGACGATATCCTCAGTCGTTTCGGAAGAAAAATCCTTCGAAAAATATTCGGTTCGGCTTGCATTACGGGCTTTGAAAGAGAAGATTATACAGCGTACATCAACATCGATCTAGTCAGAAAAGTGAGCATCAGTCGACTGAGGTGGCTAGAGCATATAGAGCACATGGACACCAATGCTCGCAGCGTTTTTGAATCTAACCCGGAGGGACAACGCAGTAGAGGAAGTCCTCACCTACTCGTAGATGGTGTGTACAAGTAGAAGTGGACTACAACCGACTTGGAGTGCGCAACTGTAGGCAGTTAGCTAAATCGAGATTAGAGATGATAGAAAATCAGATGACATCAGCGGAGCATTGTCATGAGCAGATTCTTAACACGGATAAAATCGCAGCTGAACTGAAACAAAACAGAATACGAAATGGAAGCACGGACAAGTTCTGGATAACGAGGAAGTCTCAAAAAGTAGAAATGTAGAGATCTTTTAGCGATATGTTCATATCTCTGGTTCATACCAATACAGCACTGTCAGAAATCCAGAAATGGCATTATTTGAAATGTACGAGTTAATGTCTGTACTGTCGCCGAAAGGCTGCTCTAACACATAGCCATTGCCAAGGGCAACTATATTCGTGCTTGGGAGATTCTGACAGAGCGGTATGAGCACAAAATAGTGCTGGCAAATACTCAATTAAAGCTATTTTTCGGTCAGGTGGGTATAAGCAACAACTCAAGAACAAGTAAAAAAGGTCTTTTAGACACGTCACAAGAAACTATACACTTTTTAGAAAATTTAGGCAAGGCAATGGGATACCATTTTAGTTTTTGTGATCCTACTAATATTACCCAACAACTATGGGAAGGGAGAATAGGCAGTATAAGGATTTACACAAAATTAAAGAATTTTTCGAATTTTTGCTATGCAGATTCAGAACATTGGAAGTAGTTGAGCAAGAATCGACCACAAAACCCTCAAACAAACACAAGGCATCAAGTCAAGTGTTCCACACGGCAACTAAACTGGAAAGTGTGTCAAAAGGGACAAAATGCATTGGGGGAATGTAAACAGTTTGTAGAAATGGTTGTAGGCCAACGAAAAAAAAAGCGGTTTACAACATTAAGGTTTGTAAAAACTGCTTACCCTATAGCCATTTTGAAAGCAAGTGTTGCTATCACTGCAAACCGCAGCATAACCCATTACTGCACCCGATTCCACCAAATTTTCAAAATCATTCTTCTCGTTATACAACCTGTAATCCAAATGCCTCAAAATTCGTACCAAACAACCCAAATCCAAACCAAAGCCTACAGTAAATAAAACTTTCCACAAACAAGCCCGATTAACCGATCCAATCATGTCCCACTGTCAAGAGTTTACCGCCAATCAACCTCAAAATCAAGAGCAAGTGGAGACTCATATGCCCTCAACTAGTCAATATTATCGCGTACACCACATCTCTACCAGTTCGCAGATTCTGATGTCAACAGCCTTAGTCAAGGTAAAGACAGCCAAGGGAGGTTACCTAATGTTGAGGGCATTAATTGAAACAGTTTCTGAGGCAACTTTTATCACTGAATGAGCGATTCAAAGACTGAATTTAAGGTCCAGATAGACATTTACCCAAATAAGCGGGTTAGGGGACGTCAGCAGTGGAGAATCAAATAAAATCGTCGATCGTCGTCGATGGAGCGATGAAAACGAAGGTTATCCGTACCTTCTTCAATCACATTGATCCCAACACAACTTTGAAAAGATTCCGGGTGATTGAAGTGGAGCCATCTGAGACCTACGAATCAGAAGAAGCATTTTAAAAAATTTGCAAAACGATCACTTAACGGCTTTTACGAAGTTTGTCTGCTCTTAAGGGTGGAGAATACCCAGGTATAGGGCCAACACAGCAAGGTACTGTCGGACGGTTCTTGCAGCTGGAGAGGAGATTGCAAAGAAACCCTATTCAACATGAAGAATATGGAACCCATCAACCCGTCATTAAGGAAACCAGTACCATTACAGGGTTGCGGGTCATGTATTTATGTCCCCAAACTCTACATCAATAATTCAGCAAATGAATTTTTGCAAGATGTATCTACCTCTAAGTTTTCGCTCAGATGCCTTAGACGGACCTGATAAATCCGCTCTTCTCCAGTTTTTGCGAAACTACAATACAATATTGCAGATGCAATAGCAAATTCAAGCCATCCTGGTGTGACATAAAAAATACCACGATGAATACAGTTCGAAGACGATTGTGTCTAGAGTGTGTTGAACCCGATGTTGGCGATACTTCTGATTGCAATGTGGAAATAACCTGTGCCTTGGAAGACAGATTGGCGGAGAAAACTTTCAAGACCTAGAGCTAAGTGATATTAATGAGCTCTTGGAAGCACATAATAAGAATTGATAGATAGAGCTTAAAGAAGGGTGCGAACCGGTTGAAGACGACGTTAACCCAGAACGAGAAACTGACGATCTGACCATTAAAAACTTGGAGAAATTGATGACCAAAATAAATGAGGATCCTGAATCGACTGGTTTTAGCTTGGAAAGCAATGCAACTTGTACAGCAGGACTGATTAGCTCGATTGTGCCGCTGATTCCACCAGCCTATAAAGCACACCAAACAGTGAGTTTTAATAGTTTTAAGAGCGTCTCGACAAAGGCTTCTGGGTTTTCTTCACTCCAAATTCGGCAATTTTGTTTGTTTAAATATCCATTTAACGAAAAATGGGCCTCATCGGAGAACAAAATTTTACGTTGAAAATGAGAATCAAGCTGAATCATGTTTTCGGCCCATTCACCGAACCGCGGTTTCACGCGGTTTCAACTCTTGCACAAGCTGGATCTTATAAGCTTTTTAGCCAAGATCTTACCGTAAAATCTTTCACAATGTGGATGGGCATAGCTCCAATTGCTGTGCACGATGGCGAATCGACTAATTCGGATTCTCCTCAACACTGCGCTCCACAACGGCAATAACTTCTTCTGTTCGTACTGTTTATAGTCTTTAGCGATGCGTATTATCCACTAGAGTGTACGTGTTCCGAATAACTTGCTCAAATGGACGATTATGTCGACCATAGCACACGATAAGTTTGGCGAACCGAACCATGGTTTTCAAAATGAGTTTGCACAATTTACACGCGTTGTTCTGGCGTTAATCTATTCATCGTAAAATGGGAAAACGTACTAACCTCAAACCAACTGTCAAATTGACAATCTGTAGAAACAGTGTTGTCAGATTGAAAACCAAACTTCTAAAAAAACACCCTTTATAAATTTAAATTTTTTTTTGCCTGACCAAGCTGCTTTTCCTATTTTTAGGGTAACTTTGCCTACAGCAAAGACTAAAAAAATTCGTGGTTTTGTATTCTTATAGTTGTTATAATTGAAACTTGCTGCTTATGAGAAAAACTAGCTATATTTTGTTTTATGTATGTATGTACATATGTTTTATGTGGAAGTGTAGAAATGCCAAGAAACTATAAAAGGAAATTTGGAACAAGAAGATACGCTGGTTATACGAACGAGACTCTAAAAAAATGCTTAGAAGGAGCGAAGAAAAATAAGTACAAAATTTCAAGGAGAAATACCACCTTGATCTAAAAGTTCCCGGGGGACACCACCGTGTGGCGCTCTTATTATTCCGATTTGAGTTCTGTTTTTTTGTTAAATTAGTAAATCTGTTGTTGACATTTACTCTAAATCTTAGCGGCATAGCTTGACATTTGCAAAAGTAACGTAGCCAAGAATACATCTACGAGGGTTGTCTGAAAAGTTTCCGACCGCAACGTAAAGCTAACGGCACTGGTCAATAAGAGCTAGTGAATGCTAGTTTCGCATCTTTTGGCAGTTACTTACCGAAGTTTCAGTCATTTTGGATGAGCAGTTTTTAGTTGACAGTCGTTTGAGTGAGTCGATGTGAGTGTTTTTTTGTGAAAATGGAAAAAATTTAGTATCGAGCTGTTATTCAATTCTTGTTTTTGAAAGGCAATACGCCTACGCAAATCAAAAATGAGTTGGACTCTGTGTATGGTAACTCTGCACCATCATTTACACAGTGAAATTTTGGACAGCTGAATTTAAACGTGGCCGTAAGAGCTTGGGAGATGATGAACGTTCGTTGCGTCCAAAAACTGCAACCACTGACGATAACATTGCTAAAGTTCACCAAATGGTGTTAGACAACCGCCGAGTTAAAGTATGAGATAGTAGAGGTTATAAAAATGTCCAAAGAACGTGTTTGTTACATATTAAATCAAGATTTAGACATGAGAAAGCTGTCCGCGCGTTGGGTGCCGCGTTTGCTAACGTTAGACCAAAACGTGTTCGAATGAACATTTCCAACGCTCTGTTGGCGCAGTTTAGGCGCAATAAATCCGAGTTTTGGCGCCGATGAATTACTGTAGATGAAACTTGGATACACCATTATACGCCCGAAACAAAAATTGAGTCAAAACAGTGGACTGCAAAGGGCAAGCCGGCTCCAAAAAAAGCAAAAACTGTTTTTTCGGCTGGGAAAGTGATGGCGACTGTTTTTTGGGATAGTAAAGGAGTTATCTTAATCGATTATCTTCAAAAAGGAAAAACCATTATAGGAGCATACTACGCATCATTTCTTGCCGAGCTGAAGGCAGAAATTGGGGGAAAACGGCCACATTTACAGGCAAAGAAAATCCTGTTTCACAAAGTTCACCAAGACAACGCGCCGTTTCGCACCTCAGCGGTTGCCATGGCGAAAATCCAATTGAACTGCTTGACCATCCGCCTTATTCACCAGATATAGCCCCAAGTAATTTCTTTTTGTTCCCTCATCTAAAAACTGCGCTCGGAGGACAGAGATTTTCGCCAAATGAGGAGGCAATCACCTTCGTGAACAATATTTTGCAGAGAAAAACGCTAAGTACTATTTGGACGGGTTAGAGAGATGGGAGCATCGCTGGGAGAAGTGTGTAAATTTACAAGGAGACTATGTAGAACAATAAAAAAAAATTGAGAAAAAATGTCTTGTATCATTGTTTGGTCCGAAACTTTTCAGACAACCCTCGTATCTCTGTGTGTGTTGGCGATTTTTTACAATTGTAAAAATGGATTTAAATTTACAACAACGAACTTGTGTTAAATTTTGCGTAAAAATCGGATTTAATAGTGCGCGAACGTTGGGAATGTTGAAAAACTGTTTCGGCAACGATTCTCTAAACAAAACTCTTGTTTTCCAGTGGCACGAGCGGTTCAAAAGTGGACGTGAGTCAATCGAAGATGATGAACGCAGTGGCAGACCAACGACATCGAAAACCGATGAAAACATTGATGAAGTAAAAGAAATGTTGGTCAATAACCGCAAATTAACCATCAGAGAGATAGCGGAGGACTTGAACATTGCCTATGGATCCGTCCAAGACATTTTGGTTAGTGATTTGGTTTCCGTCATGTAGCAGCAAAGTTGGTGCCAAAAGACCTCAATTTCATGCAAAAAAGAGACCGTGTTGACGTCGCAAAAGAGATGATTTGCGAGGCTGAATCCGATCCCACATTCATCAAAAGGATCATTACTGGAGACGAGACGTGGGTTTATGAGTACGACAAGCAATCCAGATCTCAGGCAAGTAAATGGCGCTCACCAAATGAGCCGAGACCAAAAAAACCACGTCGTTTCCAGTCAAAAAAAAGAAGGCAATGCTCACGGTTTTCATGGATTACAACGGTGTAGTGCGTCATGAATTCTTGCAGGAAGGCCAGACAGTAAACAAAGAGTATTATTCGCCGAACGACACCACAATCGTGGGCAGAAAACTCGTGGATTTTGCACCATGATAACGCACCGTCGCACAGTGCCATCATTATTCGTAATTTTTTGACGAAAAATGCAACAAAAACCATCCAACAGCCACCGAATTCACCTGATTTGGCTCCCTGTGACTTCTTTCTGTTCAATCGAGTTAAAAAAAACTACTACGGGGAACGCGTTTCAGCAGCCGAGAGGAAGTAATGGAAAAATCTCAGGATTCACTGATGGACATACCAAAAACCGAATATAAAAAATGTTTCGAGGATTGGATTAAGCGCTGGCATAAGTGTGTTGCAATCGATGGGGATTACTCTAAAAGGGACAATACAGATTTAGATGAAAAAATTTGTATTTCCAATTTTCTGAATACTTTTTGATCAAGGTAGTATTTTAAAAAAAAAACTCAAGGGAAAGCATTTTCGAAAGCCTGGAAAGATCGATTTTTAATTCGGGTGAAGAGGCAACATTTTTTAATCGCCTGGTTTATTTGGGTTTCTTATAAATTCGGGAGATAATTTATTTCAAAATATGGTATGTCCTAATAATTTCCCTGGGTTAGACTGGATAAAATCTTCTATAGCTAGGCACTCAGAAATTTCCGTGGGTTTTTTCGGAAAACATCAAACGTACTCGAACGGCTGTGGATGAACCTATGTTTGGAAGTTTTTTCGAGAACTTGACAGATAAAATATAGGGCATTCCTACCACAAATATCTGGAGTTTCAACGAAACTAATTTTACGATCCTGGAAAGAAAAATGCGAAAAATCTAGATATAATAAGAAAAGCTTCAAAAACGTCAGTGTCGTCATATTTTGTGGAAATATGGAGAACTACTGCCACCATACGAAGTTTATAGGGCTGGTAAAATGTGGACAGCATGGACGGAAAATGGCCCCAAAAGCTGCCGTTGTAATGTTAGTACATCTGGATGGTTCGAAGCACAAATTTTTTCGGATTGGCTAAACTTTCGAATGATACACAGGGTCAGAAAACTTGAAGGAAAAATTGTGCTACTTTGCGATGTCAATAAAAATAACCTTGCGGAAAATGTTTTCAGACAGGAAGGACATTCCCTACTGTATTCGGAACACAAACATTCAAAAAGAAAAGTTTACACCATTGCTATCAAATATGATGAAGTTGATTGAAGAAAACGCTGAAACTAATTTGAAGTGTGGTTTTAAAAAATGCGGTATATTTCCTCGGAATGTCAAAGAAGTTCTAAACCGCATTGCAAGAAACGTTTGCCATGTAGATACCGTTCAGTCAGCGTTTCTTGAATCTCTTGGGTCTAGGGAGGTAGAGGTTACTACAACTATCAAAAACCGAAAAAAAAATTATTATTCCAGCTCTAAAAAGTGTTTGCGCCAATGGTGATGACGCCCCAGTCTCTAAAAAGATTCCAGTGACTGAAAAAGACGAGAATAATCCCAGCACTTTTCAATATAAGCAGGAGGATGAGGACAACCATCACACTTGATCTCGTTATAGGATAGAGGAAACCATAATTTTCGATGATGACTCTTGCGCTGATATAGATTTCGAAGATGTTGCTAATGATGACCAAGATGAAAACCAATTTGTTGATTTTCTAGAAAGCAAATGTTCAGGCTATCGCAATGAATTCATTCTGGAGAATGTTATCCGAGAGGTATACAAATACGTTGCATTCATACGAGGGCAGGTCAATAAGTCCGTGACTTTTGGATTAAAACAGATTTTTTGATAAAAAAATAATTTTATTTTTCAACGTAGTCTTCCTTGAGCTCTATACACTTTGTCCAACGCTTCTCCAATTTTTTTATCCCTTCCAAAAAAAATGATTTGTCGAGGTCCTCAAAATGACGAGATGACTTCATCATTGGAGTCAAATCTTTTTCCACCAAGCCATTTCTTCAGGTTTGGGAACAAGAAGTAGTCGCTCGGAGCCAAATCTGGAGAATAGGGTGGATGAGGGAGCAATTCATAGCCCAATTCATGGATTTTTGCCATGGCAACTGCACATGTGTGCACCCTTGCATTGTCTTGGTGGAAAAGAACTTTTTTCTTGGCCAAATGAGGTCGTTTTTTTTCAAATCGTCATTGAATCGGTCCAATAAGTTGGCATAATATTCCCCATTGATTGTTCTTAACTTTTAAAGGTAGTCAATGTGGATTATCCCGCGTGCATCCCAAAAACAGTCGCCATAACTTTATTGGCTGACAAACCCACCTTGGCCTTCTTTGGCGCCGATTTACCCTTAGAAACCCACTGTTTTGACTGTTGTTTGTTCTCTGGTGTGTTGTGATGGATCCATGTTTCGTCCACGGTTACAAAACGGCGCAAAAACTCCTCCATATTGCGATTAAACAACGCCAAACCTTCCTGTGAAGTTGTTACACGATTGCGTTTGTGGTCGACTGTGAGCAAACGCGGCACCCATCTTGCTGAAAGCTTTCTCATGCCCAAGTGATCATTCAAAATTGAAACCACTGAGCCATGCGAGATCCCTACGGCTTCCACAATCTCTCGCACTTTCAATCTTCGGTCGGCCAACACCATATCGTGAATTTTTTCGATTGTTTCGGGTGTAGAGACCTCAACTGGGCGTCCAGGACGTTCGGCATCTTCAGTGCTTGTACGGCCACAACGAAATTCAGTAAACCACTTTTTTACCATTGAAATCGATGGTGCAGAGTCCCCATAGTATTTATCAAGCTTAGCCTTGGTCTCGGTAATGGTTTTTTTTCGCAAGAAATAATGCTTAATAAGCACACGAAATTCACTTTTTTCCATTTTCTCCTCAAATTAGTGAGTAGTCTGATAAAAATAGCTGTCAAACACAAACTAACTGACGCAGCAAGTTTAAATTTTGACAGGAGTCAACTGACAGATGCCTGTTGACAGGAGCAGTGTTGCTGTTTCAGTAAAGAGGTCAGAAATTCAAAAACTTATTGACTTATTGACCCGCCCTCGTATCTGATGGACAAATATTCCCTGGAGAAATTGTCGCATTCTATGTAAAAGATGTCACAATTAACTCGACGCGGAAATCTCTTAAACTTTCCTTCTTAAAGGGATGAATTAATTTATCTTTGTAGCGATGTAATAGGCTGCATTCAATCACCAAAACAAGTTTCTAAAAGAGGAACTTTCTCCGTACAGGAGCTTAGTTCAATATTTCATTAAAACTTTCTAGTTCTAGTTTTATAACCGTTATTTTTTGAATTCTATGATATAGGGTGACCAGATAAGAACGATAGAAAACAAATGTAAACAAGGCAACAGCGGTGTGAGATATGAAATTGATTCTGGCTTATTTTAAAGCTATGGTCATGCCATTATGTGTGGAATAGCACATCATCCAAAAGGCCGCGTCGGCTTCGCTGGCAGTGCTTCAAGCGGTCGGTCCGATTTTTTTATGACTCGGTCCAATATGTGCAGCGTTAACTCATCCAAAGTGATTTACTTGTTAGCGTAGACTAAGGATTTGACGGAGCACCAGAGAAAATAATCGAATGGTGTCAAATCGCATGATCGCGGTGGCCAAATCATGAACCCGTGAAATGATCCAGTCGCAAAATTTCTCCTTCACAATTTCGAGAGTTGCGTCGCTTGTATGGCATGTAGCGCCGTCTTGTTGAAACCACATTCCGGATATGTCGATGTTGTCAAGCTCTGATCACAGAAAATTCGTTAACATTGCTCTATACCTGAGACCATTAACGATAACGGTGTCTCCTTCCTCATTTCGAAAGAAATAAAGTCCGATGATGCCGCCATGCCAGAAAACCCACCAAACAGTCAATCTTTGTGGATGCATTGATGCTTGGCCGAACACTTGTGGATCGTGTTCTCTCCAATAATGGTAATTCTGCTTGTTGATATAGCCTCTGAGCCAAAAATGGGCCTCGCCCGAGAAGATGATTTTTTGGCCAAAATCCGGATCTACGGCCAACATTTTCAGCACCCAATTAGCGAACTCACTGCGTTGTCCATGGTCACCCGGTTTCAATTTTTGCATCAGTACAATGTTATACGGACTTTGTCCCAAATCCAGCTGCAAAATAAGCCGGGTTGACTCTCTGGCCATGCCCAATTCAGCTTATCAGCGTCGAATCGGCATTTCTGGGTCTTCTTCGATAATGGCCGCTACGGTGGCTATGTTTTCTTCATTTCGCACCAACCTCCGTCTGGTTGGTGGCCTAAGATCTAAAAGAGTGTACTCACGCTCAAACTTTTCCACGGTTCGGCGAATTGCTGCACACTGAAGTCATGATGACGACCGACCTCACAACGAAATTCACATTGCGTGTTTAAAACTGAGCCGGATTCACCATGAAATGGCAAACCTTGCTGAATATTTTGACAGCTGGATGTCATTGATAACCTTGTCAGCTGCTGAAATATAACAACTGGAAAAACTATCATTGCTATCTATTAGAGTCATCCTTTATAATTTTATGTTGTTTTTCCTATTGAAAGTCATTTTTCTTTGTTTGGTTAGAAATTGTTATTGATGTTTATTTAAGACCTGTTTGCTTTTATTGAAATAAAATAGACTGTTATGTTTTTTTGTTTAAAAAAAATGTTCCTTTTTTGGTATTTTACTTTACAGATATGATCCTTGGATCAATGTTAAAAAACAAAATTAATAAAATTGTCCCAGCTATTCAAATAAAGGCACTATAACAAAAATTTTCGGTTGGAGCAAAGTAATCCAGTCCCTTGGACAATTTTGCCCCACTTTTCGACAAAAGAAAAAGAATATTTCAACTGTCATTTACATAGTTATCAAGTCATATTTATAATCTCATATAATCTTCATATTAGGAATAGAAGAAAATTAGATTAAAATCATATTTTTACCATTTTTAAGAGATTTTCTAAAAACAGTTGTAAAACTAGAGCAAACTAACCCCGTTTTACGGTGCTGTAAATATTTATTTTAATATTCGTTGGCTTGGAACACATCTCTTTATGTATTTTCATAGTTTTTAGTCTCAAAATACGCGAATTCGACATACGCGGTGTTTTTTTTTTTTTTTTGCAACTCATCCCTCGCGTATGTGGGAGGATTTCTGTATGCGTATTCGCGAGTCTCGGTGTTAGGAAATTGATTGTGGTAAAGCTCCAGGCAAAACGTTCCAGCTGGTAATACCATCACCAAGCACCTATCACAAAGTCTAGTTTAAAAATCTCGTCTGGAAATTGATTGTAATCCATGTTATAGCAGAATTTCGAGAAAAAATAATTGGGTGATTTGAGAGCAAAAACGTTCGCTCTCATTGGCGATCTTTTCCAAGATAGAGCTCATGTAGAATGGTATTGAGGTGCTGTGCCAGTTGAATAATTAATTCGTGGTAATCAAATGTTACATCTCACAGCATTGTAAAACCATTTCAGGACTATCCTGAAGTTAAACCCGGCCAAAGTTATTTTGTGAATTTTTTCCTTCCAATATGTATAAATAAATACTACTCAGAATCATTTTCTCATTGTTTAATAGAATAAGTAAAAAACAAAGTGCTTAGAACTAAAATAAATTAACCACCAAAGTCTCTCTCATCATTTCTTCGACATCACTGTTTTCCATTTGTTCTTCCTCCGTTTCAGGAACCAGAAGTCCTAAAGTTTCCTCGCAGAATGGCTTGCTTTTCTTATATGGTTGTTTTCGACTGCTGCTTAGCAGTGGGTTAGACGTAAGCGAAAGTCAGTTTAATATGACTCTGCCAAATGTTTGGGAGAAGTTCTGTCTATAAAGCCTGAAGTGCTTATTGCGGGCTTCAGCAGCCTCTTCAGATTGGCAAAATAGAGTGCGAAATCACTGTTGCACCATGTACCCGTATTAATATTTTATGCACTGTGGGAGACATTGGATGCCACCCGTACAGCTAGATGTACAGAGTAGCAGTTTTAAATGTATACCTACTCTTCGAATTTTTTTGTGTCAATCACATGGCCACTTGAAATTGTTTCCAAGATCACTTTGAACTTGTTGATCAATGTCTTGTCTATTCCAGTGATTCGGGAAGCAGCTTCCTGTCTTTTACTGTTTTTTGTCTTCAGCTAACCTTATTTACCATTTCTTAATGATAAGCTTATAGGATAGAAGAAGCAAAATATTAACCTTGTGTGGAGAATTCAAAACCCGAACTTATTTCGTTTCGTCAAATCATTGAAGTCTTTGAAAGTCAGCCCACAAATATAGCATCTCTTAGTTGAAGATGTGTTTATAGCTGCATCACATACATATTTTGGCGTCCACCATTGTTGGTAGAAATTTTTATGAAATATAAATGATGCCGTTAGTGGTAGGTATTTCTGTTCTGTTTAAATTCATTGCCCGGTCCTCTATGAACTTAATTTCATCATTAGTGACATCTTTAGTTTCGTGAATGAAACGTATTCCTATTGGCCGTCCTAGGATAGGACGGCAAGGGATTCTGCCACACAATTTTGTTTTGGCCTTTAGTGGATGATTGCAGAAGCAATGGTACGAAAGAACTTTGAAATATGCTTGCATCACTATCGATATTATTTTCAAACTTCTGTTTATATTGCGATTCTTGTGACATATCACAGCCCGATTTTACACAGCCGCAAAGATGTATGGTCAAGTAAGTCCTGCAATTGTACTTCCGCGCATGTTTCAGTCACTTTCATAGATTGTGCTCGTCTGGTTAGCAATCCGTCTTCGCTTCTTTTATGAGAGAGTAACAAGGATATATATTCTTGTTTGCACTATGTAGGATTTCCCATTGTCTTCTATTAAAATCTCCTTCAACGAAAATAGCCAAGGCCTCAGATGGAATATGCATTTTTATTTTATTTAGATCTGTCGAAGACACAAACTTGTACAAAAACCTTTTTGTTTGAATTTTTGGAACATGAAAAAAGAGTAATTTTGTAATTATTTACAATTTTGTAATTATTTGTAGCTTATCAAATTCCACCACAATGTAGTCTCTGTTCCAATCCGGAATTCAATTTCATGTGGTTAAAATTCCATCTCCGTAAGCAAATTATCCACTACTGCTTTATTTACAGAAGCCCCAAACTGGACAGCAACTCGACCTTCCACGAGTTTGATGCGCTGTCTGACTCTATTCAAATAATTGTATCCCTGTATCCTCATACTGAAATCGTGATTACGGGCGATTTCAATATACACAATTCTGGTTGGCTTCGACATTCTGGACAGACAACACCCGAAGGACGGTGTGTTGAGATCTTCGCTGGGGAAAATAATTTAACCCAGCTTGTCAATGAGCCCACAGGAATACCAGACGTTGATAGTCATACCCCCAACACCCTGGACTTGTTTTCAACTTCTCAATCTGTTAAGTACTGCGTTGATGTGCTCTCCGCTCTGGGCTCGTCAGACCATTGTGTCATATCAGCTAAATTCTCGGACACTCACCACACAGTTAGAGAAAAGATTCCTCTTCACATCGGGTGAAGAGTATCAAACCAAAAGAAAAGACATGGTACGACTCGAGCTGTAAAGAGGGTTTCAGGGTTAGAGACCAACCCCACAGAGGAAAACCAAAAAAAGTTTAAACTAGCCAGAAATGACTGCAACGTCTTTCTCAAGCGTGCGAAATTCCAATACGACCAAAAACTGAGGCAAAAAATACTGCAATGTCCCAAAGGCAGTAACAATTTTTGGTCGTTCGTCAACAACATTAGAAATTCTGCCTCATCCTCCATCCCAACGCTCATTTACAATGACATTTCAGCTGTCAGCTCTTTGGACAAGGCCACTCTGCTTGCTGCACACTTTGCGGCCAGCTCAACACTCCCGGATTGTGCTCTGTCTCCGCCTACACTTGAGAAGATGGAAAACAGCATTTGTCCAGCCCCTAAAAAAGGCGAATCTTCTTCTCTCTGCTCCTACAGACCCATTGTACTTACGTCTCCTCTCTCCAAGGTCATGGAAACGCTGATAAACCGTCAGCTCATGAAATATCTCGAAACACGAAAACTTCTCAATGACCGGTGATTTGACTGCATGTCTCACCGAAAAGTGGAACCAAAGGGTACATCAATCTGGCGAAAGCAAGATAGTTGCACTTGATATTTCTAAGGCTTTTGACAGAGTTTGGCATCAGGCCCTTTTTTTTCGAAAATGCGTGCTTTTGGGATCGATGACTCTCTTCTTCAATGGATTAGAAATTACCTTTGGAACGCTCAATTCAAATTGTCTTTGACGGTTTCAAGTCTGATATTCACAAAATAAATGCTGGTGTGCCCCAGGGCTCCGTTCTGTCTCCGACACTCTGCTTAATTTTCATTAACGATCTCTTGTCTGCTACTTCTAATCCAATTTATTCCTTTGCTGATGACAGTACTCTCTGCTTTTCATATTCGTTCCCGGACTCAGGTCCCTGTTCTTCGGCTGTAGAACGGGAACGGCAGCGTATGTTAAGCTCATTAAATTCCGATATTAACAGCATAACCAATTGGGAAACTATCAACCGAGTTTAATTTAATGCCTCCAAAACTCAATCCTGTCTGCTGTCATTAAAGCGAAATTCAAATACCCAGCCATTGTCCATGAACGACACTTGCATCGTCGAAACCGATAAACTTTCCATTCTCGGTATGTGTATGAGTGACAACTTACGTTGGAATGACCACATATTAGATGTCGCCAAAAATGCTGCGAAATGTCTAGGTTTCCTCAAGCGATGTATGAATTTTTTTTCTCCCTCTGATCTGGCCTCAATATATAAGGCATTCATCCGCCCAAAACTGGAGTACAATGGCCACATCTGGTCAGGTGCTCTTCAAACATCTATGCACCTGCTAGACAGGATTCAAAACCGTGCGATAAAACTCATTGGTGATACTAATATCAGTCAATCAATTGACACCCTCGAACACCGACGTAATGTCTCCTGCCTCACTTTGTTTTATCGCTATTTCCACCACCAGTGCTCCATTGAAATCGCCAGTAGCATTCCGCCCATTCAAATTTTTCAACCGTAACACCCATCTCGCTGTGAATGCTCATCAGCATACCCTCAAGCCCATTTTCGGACGTACTCTAAAATATCGTGATTCTTTCCTAAGCCGTACAACTCCCTTATGGGATGCCCTGCCTATCTCTGTTTTTCCTGGTCGTTATAACTTACAAAAATCTAAAAACAGTGTGCTAGGTGGGGTAAAAAGCAACCTCCTTGACCGCCAGAATGCGCTGCTACCGCAATAAAGGTTATGGTGCCTTGAAATCTGTTCATATTTAGGCAGACATGCCAAATTTTAGTGCATACTGTCTAGTTTTGTCTGTCTTTAGTTTTGTTTTGACAGCTGATTGTTGTTGACGTGTTTGGCATCATGTTGAGTATGGACAAGAACGATTTTCGTTCTCTCATAAAACATTATTTTTTTAAAAATTTTTTATATGGGGCTAATGATCCGTCAGATTACACCGTCAAATATTGGTTTCGAGAGTTTCGTGGTGGCCACAACTCCACTACACTACCGATCAAGTCCGCAGCGGCAGGCCCTCCGATGCGATTACAGAGGACAATGTTAAAAAATTACATGAAATGGTGTTGGCTGACCAGAAAGTGAAGGTGCGCGAGCTAGCAGATACCACAAAGATTAGTACTGAGCGCACACGCCATATTTTGGGCAATGTTCTGCATATGAAACAGTTATCCTGCCGCTGTGTGCCGCGCATGCTCACTCCTGTCCAAAAACACGAACGCGAGAGCACTTCGAAAGTGTTTGGACTTGCTGAGGCGGAATCGGACGGACTTTTGCCGTCGATTGGTAACTGTTGATGAAACTTGGATCCACTATTACACACCAGAGAACAGAATGAGTGCCCGGCAATATACTGAAGCCGGCACGAGTGTTCCGAAGCGGCCAAGGGAGGCTCGATGGGTCGGAAAGGTTATGGCGTCGGTTTTCTGGGATTGTCATGGCATACTCTTCGTGGACTACCTCGAAAAAGGAAAAACCATCAACAGCGAGTATTACTGTGCATTATTGGAGCGATTAAAGGCCGCAGTCGCTGCAAAACGGCCTTTGCTTTTGCAAGACAATGCGCCAGCGCACAAGAGCATCGCAACCACGGCTAAAATGAATGACTTATGGCTCCAATTGCTGTCGCATCCTCCGTATTCGCCCGATTTGGCTCCCTCGGACTATTATCTCTTCCCAAACCTCAAAAGGTAGCTCATCAATAAAAAAATTCAGCTCACGCGAGGAAATCATCGACGCCACGGAGGAGTATTTTGCAGACCTTCCGGAAAATTACTTTTCGTACGGGAGCAAGAAGTTGGAAAATCGCTGGAATAAGTGTATCAAACTAAAAGGGGACTGTATTGAATAAAATAAAAAAAAAGCATTTAAAAAAAAATGTTTTCATTCCCAAGGAGGTTACTTTTCACCCCACCCAGTACTTCGGTACCAGTCTTTTCTTCCTGCCTAAATTTCCTTCGCCCGCGCTGTGTACGAACATTTTAAGGGTACAAAAACCCCTTGAGCGCGCGCTCATTATAAAAAAAAAATATTTATTGTACAATAATAAATAAAAGATTTATTTATTGCATTGAGTTTTATCATGCTTTGGATATCTGACTTTTGACCAGGTTTTTAGTGTAAATAGTAAATACTGCTATGTGCGACGTGCAGTTTTAAACTCTTAAATTATGAAATAGAAAAAAACAATGCAAAAAATCACTTCGTTTTAAGTTAATCTATCATATATTAATTAATTGTATTATTTTATAAATATCAATGTCAATGTCAATTCAAATTCACAAATACTTATGAATACATTTTGTTATTTATCATTACATTACGTTATAATTAAGGTTTCATAGTTTTATGGTTATATAACAACAATACAGTTAGTATTATATTTGAATTACATATGTATCATACTTTATAAAAAGAAAACAACTAAATTTTAACAGAAATGAAAAACTGCTTTGATGTGGGATGGGGTCCTATTATTTCGAGTGTAAATAGCATAAATCAGGATCCGCGCAAGATACGAGTACTCGTAAGAATAACTCTCTAATGGGAAGGGAGCATGCGGTTACTACTGTGTTGATTATTGGTTCTTGGAATTGTATGTTGCATGTTGTAATATTAGATATTTTGTTAGTTCAACATCTATTATGAATAATTCCAAATATTGTATATAGACACACAACAGATGTGACTTTGCTTTGTCACTAATTAGATTATTATCATATTATGTATTTTTAAAATTTAATTTTTTGTTTGGTTTTGTTAATTCTTGTTATTTTTGATATTCCCAACTCCTTCGAATTTGTTTAGTGTTTTCTTTTCTTGTTTTAAAAAATGAAAACGAAATGAATATTTTTGAACAAACAACCTATTCGTATTAAGAAATCTGTTTAGCGGAATGGTGTGTTGAAGATTTGAGTGCATAAATGGATGTGAGTGATCAGCAACAACCTTCCGTCTGTCTGTGTCGTATGGAAGCAATTGCGAAAAACGAAGTCCTAAAAAGTGTCGCTCACGTTTTTGACTCACCGCCCATAGATACTATCAATGTATGTATGTTTCGTATATACTCGTATTTAAGATTTTTGGCAAAAGTGTTTCTTAGACATATGAATGCATACCTACATATAAAGAAAAGATAAATTCTTTTCACCTAGCCTTAGTGTTTATGTGGTCAATGTATGTTTGCCGTTTATTCTAAAAACCGGTGATCCTATAGTACTTCTGTATTCTATTACAATAGATTAAATAAAAAAAAAAAGGAGAATTAATAAAAATAAACTAAATGTTTACAAACAAAAAATAAACAATAACGTCAGTTCGGCCAAACGTTACATGAAGAATTCCTCTGTGGAGTGGGAAAGCGGAAGTCACGTTCGTCCGGGACGATCCAGTATGGAAATTTCTATGACACGTAGACCTCGGTATGTCGGATCGATAACTTGCAAGCCTTTGGGATTATAAATGCGTTCATTTTGGGCGGCGATAAATTTTGAAATTTTACGCAGAGTCTGCGAATTAAAAAAGTAATTTGTTCTCTGTTTGTCTGGTTTGTTGCTATTCAATTCGTACGTACCTTTTCATAATGCGTCTCCGAGCACATGTATACTAAGTAGGCTGTGATGCATCCGATACACCCTTCGCAATAAGTGCTGCAGGTGCCCTTTTCGGCCTCAGCGAAGAATTCGTTTAGTCTATTTATTGTCGACTCGAAGACTTGACGTTCAATCTAGATATAAGTAAAGGATTAGTTCATTTTAAGAAGTTTAGGCAAAGATCGATACAAGATTCTATTAGGATACAACACTAAATCATAAATTCAGCTCTCATCATCTAGCCATGTTTTTATGCAGTTTTTTTGTAATCTAACAAGACTTGAAGTACGAGTACCTGAGCGTCTCAGAGAAATATTATTTATTTCATCTCTGTCGATGTACGATAACTGAGTGTTGTACGATTAAGCTAGACATTGAGCGGTGTCAACGTGGCGATGCTCATTGCTGTACGAGGATAGTCCCAGAAGTACCCGACCTAACAAAGAAAACAAAAAAAAATTGGGGAAAAATATTGTTTATCTCTCTACTTAGTCTCCTTGTAGTTCAAAACACTTTTCCCAGCGATGTTCAATAGCTTCAATACCCTGTTTATAGTGAGAATCGTCGAGCTCCTTAAAATAGCCATCAAACGCAGACTCCACCTCTTTACTGCTGGCAAATCTTCTACCACCGAGGCATTTTTTCAAATTCGGAAATACAAAATAGGTGGGGCTAAATCTTTTTTTTTTTAAAAAAAACTTAACACTCAAGTGGGTATGAATACACTTATAATGCCGCAGCATGTATTAAGTTTTTTGGAAAATGGGATAGAGAGAGAAAAAAAGATGTTTGGGCTCAGTGGTTATTTCGCTCCATGGGTGGCATCCAACATTTAATGGGGAGACTAAATTCTTAGTGGAAGTTGAGTTGATGTTTGATTTCTAGTTAACTACTCGTCTTGCTTGATTTCTGTTAACTGAAAAAATGGATGAATGTCTTTCGGGCAAGGCTGGGATTCGAACACCGAACCTTCCGATTTGGAAGCCAGTCCACTACCACTTGAGCGGCGGCCACCTAAATCTGGCGAATAGGGTACATGAAGAAGCAATTCCAACTTTAACTGATTGATTTTGACCAACGCTACGCGGCTGTTTTGTTTTTTATTCCATCTTTCAATGACGCCATGAGCTTGCCTGCAGATGGAGCCTTCTTTGGAGCCGATTCTTCCCCTTTGAGTCCATTGTTTTGACTCTTCCTTCGTCACGGGTGTGAAGAGATGGACCCATTCTTTATCCATGATTATGAATCGACGCAAAAACTCGGCTTTATTGTTGTGAAACGTCGCCAAACACTCGATTGAAACATCCTCTCGACGCTGTTCATGCTCCATTGTGAGTAATCGGGGCACCCACCTTGCGCACAGCTGTCTCATGTCCAATTTTTCAGTCAAAATGCCATGTGCAGTGCTTTTTGAAATGGCTACCATACCTGCTGGTTCACGCACTTTTAATCAACGGTCATTCAATACCTTGTGGATTTTTTACAACACTTCTGGTGAACTCACCTCATTTGGTCGAGCAGAGCGATTTTCGTCTTGACAACTCGTACGGCCTCGCTTAATATCTGCCACCCAATATTTTATTGTTGGAAATGAAAGAGCAGACTCCACCAGAGTCGAATCCCGTTCCGTTTTGATATTGGTTGGATTGAGGCCTTTCAAATAAAAGTATTGAATTACATAACGATGAGCAATTTTTTCCATATTTAAAAATTCATTGAGAGCTTTCACTATTGATGGCTGCCGAACAAATTCTAAACAACGTAGCGTCGTCAAACTTCAAATTTAAGCTTTATAAGGTTGGTACTTCCTACAAGTCATTCTTTGTAAACAACAACCGCCATCTATACGTCAGGTCGGGTACTTCTTGGACTACCCCCGTAACTATGACTGCACATCATGTACGCTTAATATACCTCATTGTGGTAGCCACGCAATATTGGTATCGTCCAGCTAAACATGGCTTGCCAAAGCTATAATTGCGGGTCCTGAGCAGGAAAAAGAAACAGCACTGTAATGTCATGTCAGAAATTACTCAAAAGAGAGACGTACGGCGGATGAACGCGCGTGACTGAATCAATGGTGGTGTCAACAATCAGCAGACAATTTCCATATATATGCTATTTTAATATGTTTGGAGCTGAGATCAATAAAGATTTTGCGGGGCTAATCAAAGAGCTGAATAAGAAATGGTGGCGGATTAGCCCCGAATGGATCAACAGTAGATCTCATATCACCTAAGCGGGTATCCCCGCTTCATTGGAGCTAATTAGTCAGCTACGTATTGCTGTTACTGTCGACAACCCTACAAAACGAAAAAAGATCAACTTCGATCGGATTTGCATTTGGAATGTTTGGATATGCCACGTGCAACCGAACAATTAGCGGAGGCCCTAGACAGCTAAATATCTAGCAGATATCACCCACATTAAGGAAGCTCCGTGAAAGGGGCCACACAAAATAGGGTGAAAAACTGTGACATATACCACAGTGACGCTTCAAAAAAACAGAAGCAGTTTCTATCTAGGTGTGAATTTGTTTTAGACGGCAGAATAAGGCATATGTGTTCAACGAACGAATCTTAACAATCTGCAAAAAGGCTAAACTCGCCAATATCAGCCCGATGTGCGTACACACCACCGCAGAAGCAAAAGACGGCGCTCCCGAAGAATATTTTTGTGCGAGCTCCGCGACAAACACTTAGGGCAATGCCCTAAGTATGACGGAAAGCGATGAACTTAGGCTATCTGAATATCACTATAGCAAGAAGACAGTTTCCTTATTTTAGTATTCACAAAGGAAAATGGTGGGTCCATAAAAAACTCAAACATATTAACTATGTTACGATTGAAGCACTCCTCCACCATTATGGATGTCTGTACTTTACATGCATACAATCTAGACTCATAAATGCTGAGAGCAGATTAAACGTTGAACGGTCAACAACAAATCGCCAGAATCTTTCCCTTACAATCTGTAGTAAATGCTGAAAATAAATGGAATCGGTGATAAAAAGCCATCAGAAACATCGGGTTTTACCTGACTACGCGCATGAAAGCCCTGTTTTTATGAAAAATTCATAACAACTTGTGTATGAACCGGCGCGCCGCGGAGCTGCCTAAAAAAAAGAGAGCGGCTTCGACCAATTGAGGAGGGAAGAACACCGGTTTCTCCGGAGGAAAGAAATCGAAGAAATGGAGATGTGCTACTCCAAGAATAAGAGGATATGGAAAAGTTGCTTCTGGAGCGGAGACTACCTAAACTTTTCTGTCAGACAGAATGAACCACTCAACTTAAGCAGCGGAGGCCAAGATTTCCCTCCGATGAAAATGTAGTAAAAGTAATTATCTAAACTGAAGAAGAAGGCTGATAGACCAGACGATCTACCCGCCGAGCTATTTAATGCATCAGAAGATGACTTGGAAGAGAGCATACACCGACTCATTTAGAAGATTTGTTCGGCGAAATGGAACCTCAGTAACGATTGCCTAATTCACAGGAAATGAGATCATCTTAATTTCGCGAACTATATTTAGATATCAGTCTGCTTAATATGTAAGCGCCGGCGCAAAGATTTGTAAATATCTGATGACCCTTTAAACAGGCTTAACCCGTGATTGATCAAATATTCACACTACTGCATATCACAGGGAAAGCCAAGAAACATTTACAAAAAAAAGGTTGGGTTTGGCATTCCTGACATTTTGGTCATATTGTTCTGAATGCCGAAGCAGAGTATTCACTTCTCTGTAAAGGTAGGAAACATTATCACTCAGGCCTTTGATGTAAGGGTTTCGATTCTTCTGTCGCTGCATATTTGGGAAAAAACTCGCAAGCCACCCTCAGACGGATAATTTTCCGAAATCTGTGTCGGATCTCTGACTCCCGATCTAAAACCTTTTGCTGATCTTAGGGTCACAGCACCCAGTACTTATTGCAACTCTACATTGGGGCAAACCAACAGAACAGCCCTTCACGAGATTTAGGTTTAAAACAAACCATGACGCTCCCATAACAGGGCCTAACTCAACAAGTCAGGCCCGGACTGAGATCCGGGGGCTCCTAACTCCCATAGTAACATGATTTAAGCCCTGGCAGGGACTGCCGGACTACATGCTGCCAACAAGACCTATGCCTGACCGCTTGTATGTAACTGGTCACATCGTAGCAACCTTCGGTGCCGTCATCTGAAAAACGTTACAATAATACTGGTCTTTGCTCTGCCCCTGCTTTTTATTAGAAAACGTCATTGATAAGCGAAGCCTTGATAATTGGGCGGGGGCCCAGTCATAGAAAGGTACAGGAAGTGTTCGTCTTACGTGGCGGGCATACGTGGATAGGAACTTCAGCCGAAGTGCGGAACTGGAGGCAGTTGGTCAGAGCCCGCGCTGACTAGAGGATAATTGGTTGATTAACAGATCCACGGTGAACGGTAGCGCCATTTAAGTAAGTAGCAGACATACCATACATACATAACTCACTCAGTTTACAGAGTTTAACCATTGTAGCCACTGAAATATACAATATAACGCGCACAAATACATATTTCACCCACACATGTAGTCGTATTGAATTGCGCCGCTTGTGAGTTTCGCTAAATTTGTGGACTTTAGAACTATTCTGCAGGTCACTGTATGTTGCAACAGCTCGTTAGTGAGGCCGAAAAATTTTTGTTGTGTTTTTATATCTGTGTACTCTCATTATTCTTCTGTTGGGCCCTCTTCAAAAATCAGCTGGAATTTGGTTTTTTGGACCAACTCCGTTGAATATGATGATACCAGTTGAATCGCTAAGCCCAAAGTTTCTTAACATAAGATGTCTTATAACACCAGTTGACATGAACAGCGGAGTTTCCTCGCCATTTAAGCCAACACACGCTAACTCCATGTGCAATACCATCGGCGCAGAGACTTAGGTCAGAGCCCAAGTATTTAAGATGCTAGCACTCTGGCACGAAGGCTTCTTTTGGTCGGACGTTAGGAGCTAGGTTTCCAGCTTAAGAAAAATGGTGCAAATATTCGGACTAACAACTCATTTGTCCAATTGAAAATTTTACAAGACAAGACCCATATTGTGCGCTTATTCCTGCTATGTACTTTAGTTATTTTTTAACGTATCGTAAATATAGCGAAACATTTTTATATAGGTCTCGAGGATATTAAGAGATCGTAGCGCTGTTTATGTAAAACCCATCTATCTTTAAATCGACTTCCCCGGAATACGTTTACTTCAGCCGACTGCTCCTTATCGGTTCAAAGAAAAAGTCCCTTCGCTGTAACGCTTGGTTGAGCAACGCGTCAAAATACCTTGCTAATAACGTGCACCGAAACAGGTGTCAACTGTAAAGTAAACTGCCACAACTAGAACAAAGGAAGGGGCTCAATAGTCAGGTAGAAGAATTTAGTTTTCAAGGCGTTTGGAGCAATTTAAGATGGCAGTCGGCTGAATAACCAGGTAAGGTCCAGTCTTTAAAGGCAAAGTCAACACGAGACCTGGTAACAACTTTGGTGGGCTAATGTCGCAAGGTATTTGTAAAAATGATGAGAGACGATTGCCTGTTCTACTCTATAAAGCCACGAGGACCTGTAATAGCTATGGTGAAGCTAATTTCTTATAGGAAGAAAATTGAGGAGAGAGTTCTAGACAGATGTCTAATCTGTTTTGACGACAACGCCTGTCGTGTGAACTTAAGTTCACGGATTACCCATGCATTCATGGGAGCAAGGATACTCCTTTCTTCCAGTCAATTCACTTTGATACCAAAACGAAACCTGTGTTGAGGGCACAATCTCCACCCTTGGTATGTGTCGAGACCGACCTAATACCTCTTGCCAATCTTAGGGTCACGGCACCCAATACTTTTTGCAACTGTACATCGGGTCAAATCCAACTGGAAGACCTTCCTGCGTTTTAAGTTTAAACCACAGCCAACGTGACGTTCCCACTAATGGCCCTACGTCAACAAGACCCTGACTCCTACGGTACGGTGTTTGAAGTTCAGGTGTGGACTAACGGCGGCGGTCCTGCCACTCAACAGGACCTACGACCTGCAGCTTGTAAATCGTCAAATCGTAGCAACCTTCGGTGGCGTCATCTAAAAATGTTTACAACAAGACCAGTCTTTGCCCTGCCCTCGCTTTTTATTAGACAAATACATTAATGGAAGGGGGGCTAGACAGTCGAGATCACGCGGATAACGATTAAGGGACAAATCTTCAATAACCATTATGTTTTCCGAGAGGCCCGCTCGTGTATAATGGTAGCAAAGTTCCTAGCGTGAAGCAAGCTTGGCAAGCCCTCCACATGACGAGGAGTGCGTCCAGGTCACGCTCGACTCCAAAAACGCATTCAACCCACTCGGCAAAATGCACCGACATCCAAGATGCCTTGAGGCGGCAACGTGTACCAGACGATTAGAAAGATACTGGACAACTATTTCCTGGATCGAGTACTCCTATACGACATGGCAGAGAGGGAAGCGGGTTACGTCGAGATGGCTCGGCACTGGGCCACGATCTTTTGCGCCAAGGGGCCAGGCTTATCGGTTTTGTGGGTGATGCCGAACTGGTCGTGACTGTGTAAACCGATAAATAGGCCGAAGCATGGGAGTGGCGAACTTGCTGCGGGATCACGGCAGCTAGGCCGGTCAAGAAACGAAGATGGTTATTCTCCCCAGCAATGATTGTTCTAGGGGACTGTGCGCTATACGGCCCGGTAATTTGTTACGATCGGCTCACGTCTCACCTTTGGGTAGCACATTGGGAGGGCGGCTGAAAAAGCCACCAAGATGGCAATTATACTCTCTAAGCTGATTCCCAATGTTGGCGGGCCGCTAGTAAATAAGATTACCAGTGTCGGTCGCCAAACCTATATTGTTGTACGAAACAGAGCGTTTGGCGGTACAACGGGTAGGGTCTCTACGAATGAAGTGCGCTTACAGCATAGTTTCCGTGGCAGCCGTTATGGTAATTTCGGCACCCGTGCCCATCGTGTTGCTAACCTACGAGCGCAGAGAGAAATTTTTGTCTCCGGAAGCTGGAAAAGATAGGTATAGAACGCTGGCGTGCTAATAGCAGGAATGGGATGAGGAGGCCGTGGGCAGGTGGGCACACCGACTCATACCCGTTCTGAGCCCGACGCTGCAGATTCTCTCTGTACACGGGCAGTTCAACGCATATCACATCCGCAGGGCGGTGAAAGTATCAACCAAATGTGACTATTTTCTTCGTTTACGGAAGGTGGCATCAGCCGCCACAGCTGTTAGGGGACCTGCTGGGGCTGGCACTTACGCCCGCAAACACCATTCCCGCGATATTGAGTTGCGAGAACGCATGTAGAACAGTGAATGTGGTAATAAAGCAAAAGAAAAGAGAGGAGCAGGCGGTGGGCGGACCGGCATGACTCGTCTCCTCACGCTTATATAAATGTTGATATGTAGCAAAACTGCGCTGGCGGTGCATATCTCTTCTATGCTGACTCCTCCGGGTTGCCAGCAGAGTAAAACACCCGAACGAACAGTCACTAAAGGAGGTCTGAATAGAAGCAAAACCATAAGAAACCATGGTACCCACCGTAGTGGTTGTCTTTTAGACTGAGGGACGAGCTTGCTCGCAGGGTTCTAAGAACCAGAATTGTGGGTCCACCCTGAAGAAGTAATGCTAACACGGTTCCAGAATGGACTGAAGCTAGGCGGCAAGAGAGCGATTTCAGTGAGTATGCGTTAGCCTATACGCATAAAACCAAGAACCAGCACCGTAAGAACTCCAAGAAAATTGTCAACGCAGACAAAAACACCTAATAAGAACCTTACAAGACAACAAAAATTTAAAGCAATACGAAAGCCAGTCACTACACCTACGTACGACCACAGAGAGCAAAAACCGAGCAGAAACTACAAAGAAGCACTTGATCTTTGCAACCACCAAACCCATTGTACTACTTGAAACAAATTAAGCGTTACTCCCACGTCACTACAGCGATGGTATGAAGGTTGAGATAAATACGAAACCTGAGAAACACAGTACAATCGCAGAGTAACTTCTTTGCTTAATAAACCCATGCACCCCACTATTTATGCACGGTGATATGGAACCAATTTGCTATACACATTTGATCCGTCATGTAGAAAGCTATTAACACAGTTTTGAATCTAGCAGTCAGTAACCTTACGCACGCACAAACAGACGTAGAGCAGTGAATCTAGATATGTGGATCTAGATTAGGTCGGTGTTTCACTCGTTAAATGATGATTCACGCAAACGAATTCCAATTGGTCACTATGCTTCGTGAAAGCAAGACATTTTTTCAATTCTAAAGTCATCAACAAGACATTACGTTATACAAAGGCAATCAGGAGGCGGTGCCTTCTAAATCAATTGACTAGGGACACCCTTTGTTTGCTTGTTGCATCGACTTTGTGCATGTTTCTGTTAAATCTAACCACTGGAACTAACATCCTAGTGTTCTCATATGCCAATTACATACTGTCATCATCCCTGCCAAGGACATCCCCAGAACCTAATCAATTGTCCACCCAAGACTAGAGTCAGTTGTACTTACAAGACCCTCCAATTCGCTGGGAAGTCTCGTGTGGAATTTAACAGATGTTCCCTCACTGTAATCGCGCTGAATGAAGACCTTTGTACAATTTGTTGATTGGAGTGCTGTGGTTGCTGGGGTTCCTGTTTGTGACATCTTGGAGCGGTATATCCTGCAACACAAAGAACAGTGTATGATTGGAAATAGTTGCAACTGTATTTAATGTTGGTTAATTCACATTTCTCATACCGAATACAGCGGAAATTCTTTGTCAAAACTCTGGCTTTTGAGTTCTTTTTTCTGGGTGGTTCGGTGCAGACTTGTAAAAATAATCTATTGCACTCTCAAAATAGTTTTTTTTTTTCGTGTGAGCTGTCAGACATGAAAAAAATTGTTTAGAAATTGACAATGCAACAGGGTTGTTATAAGAAAGTGACAGCAAACCAAGGTTTGATTGGTGGTAAGTGGTAGAAAACCTAGATGGCGAGAAGACGAATGGTTCGTGTTTAAGGTGGCAAGTAATTAGATACATGGCGAATTGTTGCAATAAAATGGCGTTCCGAAATTGTGGACTTAAAAGCGAACGAGTAAGAAAAATGAATAACAAGTTGAAAAATATTTTATTTTATTAAGAAATCATAAATAGATAGAGCTTGATTAAAGGATGACTATTATGTGTTCACCTAGGTACATCTATAGCAGGTAACAACTGTTTATTGGATTTTATTGCAACACAGTCCTCATACACGAACAGATACATAAGTTGCTTTTGATGGTAGGGCTCGGGAAACCGACGAAGTTGAACAGACCCCAGAAGAGACTTGCCCTGAGAGCCACTGTTTACCTTACGTAGGCTATGCACTCCTCATGCTGTTCAAAAACTGTTTGCCCGCATGAGGTACAAGGCGAATATTTCGGCGATCCAGGAGATGCGATCCTAACATGACAAAATTACGACTGCCACAAAAGTCTGTTCATGTGAGGATGCAGATTCGTTAAGTGACCGTCTGGCTATGATTGGCATCAAGACAACGTTCTGGAAACTCCATGACAGGAATTTGTCCTGAGTATGATATCAAAATCGTTCTCGTGGACATCAGTGCCTAAAGCGGTAAAGAAAGCATCTTCGGAGACTTAGTCAGAAAGCCTCTAGCCTCTACAACACGACAACAGATAAAGGCTTTCGGCTAATCGACTAATTTTGCAGCAGCTCGATAAGTAGCAAGTAGTTTCCAACACTCAAAATTTACACAACAACCATGCGCTTCCTATGAGCAAAGGTCGACTCTGACCACTCCTTTTAGTAGCTAAATTTAGAGTTCGGTTATCTAAGAACAAAAATCTCCAATCCGCTCAGAAAAATAAATTCATCGTTGGAAGCGCCTGAATGAGAGACTCTCCGCGTGTGCATTTAACATCCGCAAACGTCAACAATCTGAGGAGTCAGTATCGCAACATTATCCAGGAGGTAGGAGAAACCATCGTAGGCTACCAGCTAGAATTGAAAGGAAGTTCTTGGTATAATGATGACTGCGAACGACGAAAAAAGGTAACAGAAAATGTACACCTGTACGAAGGAGGAGTATGAAGCCGGAAGAAGGGAAGGAAAAAATATGAAAAGGGCCTACGCAAACGTCTAGCTTAATTTTATTAAAATGACCCGGAACAGGAACAATATCCGGATGTTTTTTCAGAAAACTAAGCAACTGGCTTCAAGCCCGGAACACAAGTGCTCCAGAATAGCGAGGGAAACCTTTTTACCAAAGCTCATTTGTTAGCAGGTACTAGTTCGGCGCGGCATATTCACAATGGACTAAATTTCCGTACTAAAGCAAGCCGAGAAATGGACTTCATACCCGAATATGACGGTATTCTTCATCTATAGCTTTACAAGGCCATGGCCGCACTCGGGATCCCGACAAAATTGATGCAGTTATGCCGCGTGATGCTGTTCATCCGAAATAATTTAGCCGTGCACAGGATTTCGGTAAGGAGATGCACTGTCATGTGATCTTTCTAATCTAATGCTGGAAATTATAGTGCCCAGGTCAGTTTTTCAAAGAATCTGTACAGCTGCTGCTATACCCGAATACCCGAATGCTGGGCGATAAGCAGGGAAGCAGAACAGACATTCAAGTCCTCTGAGGGTAAAACTATTGGTCGAATCTCTGCTTGTACAAGATGGCGCAAAAGTTGTCATCCGATGTTCTTTGGCTGTATTTTTTTTTATTAGTGAAAAACTTTGGTTTATTCCGGATTATGTTTATTTGATGCCTTAATTTTTTTTTCTGTCAGCCGCCAGAATTGATGACCTTTTTAGTCCGATTTGTGGCACTTTTCATCACTCTTGCCAGAATTTCCGGGGATAGATCCTCGGATTCTTGACGGATATTTTTTGAGGGCTTCAACGGTTAGAGGCTTGTTGACTTCAGAAACCCCCACAAAAAGAAGTCTGGAATGGGTAAATCAGGCGATCTTGCCGGCCAGTGCAAATCGCCAAAACGAGAGATTAGGCGACCTGGAAATGCGGCCCTCAGAATTTCGGTTGTGGCTTGTGCACTATGCGCCGTTGTTCCATCCTGCTGGAACCACATGTTCTCCAGTCCCAATTCCTCCAATTGAGAGAGGTGAAAGTCATTAAGCATGACTCTGTAGCGTTCGCTGTTCACAGTAATCGTTTGGCCAGCGGCGTTTTCGAAAAACTAAAGCCTGATGACGCCTTCAGCGTAAACAGCGCGCCATGCATTAACTTTGAGCAGGTGTAATGGCTCTTCGTGGGTAATACTCGGATTTTTGGTGCCCCAGAAGCGATAATTTTGTTTATTCACATATCCACAGATATGTGTCGCCTCGTCGCTCATGATAATTTTCGATGCAAAGTTGTCTCCCTCGTGGTCGAGATTCAGGATGACTTGAGCGTAGGTTACAAGCACTTGGTGGTCAACAGCTCACAGTTGATGCACTGTCTGCACTTTGTAAGGGAACATCTTACAGTCTTTCACAAATTATCTCTGTAAAGACCGCTGATTGATGCCCAATTGTGTGGCACGTCGTCTGGTCGATACTCCGGGGTCCTCCGCGACTCAGCAGAACGGCTGCCTCGGGGCCGGCCAGACCTGGAAGCATCTCGTGTTGTCCTATACTCTTCTAGGCGAGCGGCTAAACATCGTAGTGCTTCCCCAGTTGGTGTCGGGCGACCGGGAAATCTGCGCAGAATTTACAACTTACTCCCTCTGGAAACCTTCATCACCAGAATAATGCGGGATCCCGGAGCAACTCAAGAAAATGCCGAAAGAGTTACCATATTCAAAACCCTAGATCTAAAATGGTTGTTTGGGTCATAGTGACGTCACCACGAAGTCGACCAGTTAAGAGGTGATATCTTGATCAACAACGCCCCCGCCACGTAATGCATTAAATGTCAAATCAGCTTAAAAAATAAATGTACAAAAGTGACAGTTTTTACTTTCAATAAATTAATTTTCTATGATAACGCTGAATAAAGCGGGTTTTTCTTACAAAACGTTTTATTTCTATAACAGTGAGAGTATTTCAAACTTAAACTGGGCAACCCCCCTTTTTTTTAGGACAAGCGTCCAACAGTGGTTGAAAACTTTTTATCACACCGAACTTTTTATCAGAAAAGCCAAGGACTTAACTTATTGGGCCGAAATCAGGATGCTGATTCATTAAGTGCTAAACGATTCTACAGTCTCGTTTTTAGCGATGTTAAGTATTTGAGTGTCATCCTGAATAGTAAACTTCTTTGGACTTAATGAGTCGCGTTCAAGATTGCCAAGGTAGTGTTGGTTTTCTGGCCGTGTAAAGAAGTTGTTGACAAGACATGGGACTTGTCACCTTGGATGGTCGGTCTTATGGGTTTATACGGCTATCATAAGACAAATAAATAAGCAGTATAAAACAATACAAAACAACGAAAATCTACGAAAGTCTGTTCCCGTATGCGGGCCTCCGCCCAATTATCAAGGCTTCGCCCATTAATGACGTTGTCTAATAAAAAGCGGGGGCAGAACATATTACTGGTCTTATCGTAAACATCTTCAGATTACAGCCTCTGAATGGTTGCTACGATTTGACCAGTTACAAGTTGCCGGTCATAGGTCTTGTTGGCGGATGGACCACCGGTAGTCCATACCAGGACTTAAATCACGGTGCCATGGGAGTCAGGAGCCCCTCGGATCTCGGTCCGGGCCTGACTTGTTAGAGGTAGGCCCCCTTGTGGGAGCGTCATGGTGGCTGTGGTTTAAACCCAAATCGCGGGTACGGGTTTTCCTTGGTTTAACCCATTGTAGAGTTGCATGACCCTAAGAACAGCAAGAGGTTTTAGGTCGGCCTCGACTCATACCAAGGGTGGAACTTGTGCCTTCAACACAAGTTCTGCTTTGGTATTATACTATTAATGTAGGTAAGCGATGGCAAGTCGTATCCTTGCTCCCTATGGATGTATGGGCATCTCGTAAACATAAGGTCTTAAATGACAGGTGGTTTACGTTAAAAAATCCAGGAACGTTCTGTTCCCGTATGCCAAAAATATGGGTTTTATGTCAAACGAGCGCTCTCTCGATTTTAGCACAAGAAATTTCTGTGGGTGGTCTGTTGGTCTTCTGTCAAATCAATTGATGTGTCAAAAAATTGAATTTAGTTTTGTTGTGCGTTTGGTTTTCTGTCGTAAAAAAAACATGTATATCAACGAAAATTTGGAAGTGGAGTGTTCGCCTAAAACGTATCACCGTCTTCAAACAGGTAAGACGATTTGCTTTTTTACCACGTACTCGTACATAAATAACAACAATTTCTTTGTAGACAAGGAATACCGGGATTGAGGAAGTGATGAAAACACAGGGCAACGACTTTATTCCAAATATGCTAATCAGATCTAGTGAAAGTGATCCGAATATTGAGGTTGAATCCAAAGTAGGAGTTGGTGAAACATGTAAAGATGTTTGGTTGGAAGCACCAACAACATTGCTATTTTCGTTGGTGGAAGATCTCCGTCCAAAAGTGTGGAAAACATTTGATTTAAAAAATAAAACCAAAATGTGGCAAAAGATAAAAAAAAACTGTTTGAAGGGGGTTACACTTTAACTGTAGCCCAAGTTAAATCGACCAAAATCCACAACAAAAGAATAGGAAGAAATAGGGAGAGTTGTCCTTACCAAAGGTATGTTTATTGGAAACCTTTTATATTAATTTAATGATGTATTTGGTTACAGTGAGTAAGATAAAGTCTTGTCAGAAAAACGAGGAATACATCCTGAGTATGTGCTAGATAATAAAGCACAAGACGGTTTGACAAGGGAAGACCTGCTAGCCAACGAAAGTTTCTCTGAACCAAACACATCTTCAATTTCAGGTTTAGCATAAAATATTTCTTAATTTTCATGAAATTAATTCATATTCTTACAAAAAACTTGAGCGGATAGCAATTAAACGAACGAGGAAGTGCGAACCAGTTCAGGAGAGAATTTTGCGGAGGATCGACGAAATTGGGAAAGAATGTACTGAATACCACACTAAAGTGGTTCAATTCTTGGATTACAAAAAGAAATGCGATAACGAATGCAACGAACTTTTGAAGGCGATTCTTCAAAAGTTTTGAATTAGTTTGATTTTTTTGTTTCTATGATTGCGCTTAAATGAATTTATATTTTATGTTATGTTCCTTTTTTGAATAAGTAGTTCGTTAGAATAAAAACCAAATGAAGTTCCAAGAAAATAGTGTTTATTTAAATTTACAAATTTTGCTGTAACTGTTGACATATGGCATCTCACACAACATTTCCCCTAGCTTATTCCCCAAATTGTACGAAGTCCGAGCTGCTGTATACAATAGTTTCCTCTATAAAATCTAAATCATCTTCGTTTGCAATATTATGAAGAACGCAACAAGCTCTTATGAAATGGCATATCTTCTTCGCTCCTCTAAGCTTACAATAATACAATTGTCGGAATCGTTGTTTGAGTATACCAAATGAATGCTCTATTGCAACACGACAAGAACTTAGTTTTAGATTGAAATTTTTCTGTTCATTAGTTAGATGTCCGTCATCTCTATAAGGTGTAACTAGTTGACTAGAACATGGATATGCGGAGTCACCTAAAAGGTAGTAATCTGAAAGTAATACAAAGGTTTTAATATGTCAATAATTTTTGATGCAAAATTTAAGTACTTTACCTCCACACGCTTCGCTTAATTTTCCATAAATTGGGGAATTTTGTCAAACCCAAGTATGGTGACACGAACCAGGATAACCGACAAAAATACTTGTAAATTTCTTTTTTTCGTTGCAGATTGCCTGAAGACAAATTCTCACATTTCCCTTTCGATTAATATAATCGTCTTTGCACTTCGGTGGGTCTATTTCAATACGGGTTCCATCGATACAACCTGATTTAAATAATAATAAATTACAAATAAGTGTGAAATCTATGTGCGTTTTACCTATTGCTTTGGAAAATCCTCCTTTATTTTGGAAAAATGTAATTGTTTCCTGTTTTTGCTCATCATTGGGAAACGTTATAATGCTTGGGCTAAGACTGCTTCAAAACATTATATACCGGTCGATGATACGATAAAAACAGATGATAATGAGAGATTAAAACGGTCGGCTAAATCTCTGAAGCTACATGTTTCATGCCCAGCGAGCCATAGGAAAACTGCAGTGTGCTTATGAGCACTGCATCTTTTATCGCGCCGTAGATCAGCATGCTTCGATGCTTCAAACTTTTCCGAAAGGCTTTCAAATAGAGAACTTTTAACACGGAAATGTGTTATGAATCCATTTTCAGAGTAGAGTGGAACAGTCGTTTCTAAATAAACTTAGATGAAGACACAACCGCGAGCAACAATTTTTCATTAATTATTAGTTCACGTCGTCTTTCTCAGTTATCATGTCCAAAAATAATCTTTTAGCAGTATTTTTTAAAATTTCCATTATTTTCACAACCGTCTAGAACTCACAAGTGTAATTTAATTCAAACAAATGTATGTGACATTTCAGATTTGACATTTCATAAAGGACATAATTTACATAATTGGTTTAACTGCGTTCCCGGACGTTGTTGAGATTTTGCCTCTCTCTGAGAGATTTTTACTTTTTCCCCCACTCCTTAAAATATGACAGACTTCACAATTTGGTGCAGAAAGTACTGGAACATACCTATTATCTGGTGCGTTGTTGACAGAAGTTTGGTGAAATAATCTTTCAAGTAAATATAGCTGCTTTTGGCTTTTTAGGAGCTTTTATAGCACCCCTGGTTCTTTTGTAAATGTACTATGGACGACATATTCCATCCAAAGTGAAGTGATTTTTGGTAAAACTTGCACTAGAGCTACGTTGACCTTCCGAGCTATCTGTCATTTGAATCTGACACTATAAACATTTTACGCAATGACGGCAATTGAACTTTGCTTGCCGCAGGACTACGAAGTACTGCGTTCAGGACTTAATTTAACCAGAATCTAAGCCAGAAAAATAGCGTATTGTAGTTGGATATTCGCGGAAGACTCCAGATCGAGCTTTGTAGGATGGCTTGAAATAAAAATGTAACCAACTTGGTAAACCATTGCAATGGAAGCGAGTATATACATAGTGGGGAATCGATGGGGAGAGTGAAGAAATTGCCTCTGTAGTGACAGCTAAGAGGCCTTGTTGCGTCCTCCCACCGCTTTCATGTTCGCTGGAGGATGAGAAGGTTCGCTAAACGGAATCCTGCCTCGGTATTAATGTGATCCCGGGAAATGAAGTTGCAGATTACTCGTAACTTCCATAGGTGACCTTTCAAGATTTGAAGAGTCATTGAAACTGATGAGAGCAACCTTCTTGTGAAGACAATCGTATATGACTTCCCATTTTGTAGAGAGACCAAACTATTGCTTCCAAACGTCTTTTTAAAACCTATTGCCACTCTACTATCCCTTGGCCGGAAGGATTGTAGATTGATTTTTGGTTTTTCACCAGCTATACTTTTTTTTTGGATTTCAAAAATGATCTCTTGTCTGCTACTTCTAGTCCAATATAATCCTTTCCTGGCGAGAGTACTCTCTGGTTTTCATATTCGTTCCCGGGATCTCGTCCCTGCTCGTCGGTTGAAGAACGGGAACTGCAGCATATGCTAAGCTCATTCAATTCCGATATTAACAGCATAACTAATTGCGGAACTATTAACATTGTCGAATTTAATGCTTCTAAAACACATTTCCGTCTGCTGTCATTGAAGCGAAATTCAAACACCCTGCCATTATCCATGAATGGCATCTGCATCGTTGAAACCGAAAAACTTTTCATTCTTGGTATGTGTGTCAATGACAACTAACATACGTTGCAATGACCACATCTTCGATGTCGCCAAATATCCTGCGGAATGTCTTGGTTTCCTCAAGCGATGTAAGACATATTTCATTCCCTCTGCTCTGGCCTCAATATATAAGGCGTTCATCCGCCCAAAATTGGAATACAATGCTCACATCTGGTCAGATGCTCATAAAACCAATTTGCACCTGCTAGATAGGATCCAAAACTGTGCGGTAAAACTCATAGGTGATGACAATATCACACAACCATTCAACACCCTCGAACACAGACGTAATGTCTCGTGTCTCACTTTGTTGTATCGCTATTTTCACCACCATTGCTATATCAAAATAGCCAGTAGCATTCCACACTTTCAAACTTTTAATCATAATCAGCTCATCAGTATACCCTCAAGCCCAATTTCGGACGTACTCTAAAATATCGTGATTCGTTCGCAAGCCGTATAACTCACTTGTGATATGCCCTGTCGAGCTCTTTCTTTCCTAGTCTTTATAACCTTCAAACATTCAAAACCAAGGTACTCGTACATCTGTATCTCTCTTTTATTGCTCCCTAACTTTCCTTCACCCGCGCTGTGCGCCAACATTTTAACGGCGCGTGCCAATTATAAAAAAAACCAACAGTGATGTATTTTTAGGTGTAGCTGGTTCCACCTGACAACCGATGCATAGGACATGATTGGTATTATCACTGCCATTAACATACAAAGGATGGTCCTCGTAGACAAGTCCCATGTCTTGCCGAAAGACCCTTTACTATACTTTGCCAGAAAGCCGACAACCCCTTGAATGTCGTCGATATGTGATATGTTTATCCCAAAGATGTTTATTACACAGTATGATACCCAAATTCCAAAATAATTACCCGTTACAGCAATATATGGCTAAGGCCGGTCAGTTTCCTCCTTTTCACAAAGAGAACAACCTTTTTAGATTTTTTTTTTTGTATTTTGTATTTTATTTATTCATTATCATAAACTTAAATATTACTTAACTATTATTATAAATTAAATATTAGTTATCATTCCTTAACTTAAAAGTTAGTGGTGAAAGACACATCTAGATTTATATTTCAGTTGGTATCTGATGTGGGGTGACAATTAGTAGTAATTTATTCAATTCACATTTTTTTAGATTGGATAACAAAAAAAGTAAAAAAAGAAAAAAAAATAAATAAAAAATTTGTGATATTCGATCATAAACATAACAATTCATCATTAATATACCTATTATGTAATTGTCCTGTTGAAAAAATAATAATTTAAAGAAAGGATTCAATACATTCATAGCTTAACGTGAACAACCAGTATTTAACCTTTTTGATGAAACATGAGAAACGAAGTGTATCTCTTATAAATAAGGGCAATTTATTAAAAAAATGTGGAGCCGTATATGTATAAAAATGTGTAAAGTGTGTTCTATGTGCAAAAGTCACATTAACTAAGCTCATATTGTTTACACGCAGATTGTACATTTGCATATTCCTACTGGGAATATTTCCGTTTTGTTTGAAGAAGTCTCTTAAAACTTTAAAAACATATAAATGCCTTATTGGCAGAATACGCAAATTTTTGAATAAAGGCCAAGTCTCAGCTAAACGATTTTTATTTGAAACAATTCTTATTAAATGTTTCTGAGCGATTAATAAGGATCTAACGGTATTAGTATACGAACCTCCCCAGCTTGTTATGCCGTACTGCAACTTTGAGTGAGCAAGACCATAATAGATAGTTGTTAAAACTTTTTGAGAACAAAAAGGCTTTATCAAATATATTTTACAACAAATAAGTTTTAATCATTTGAATATGACTTTTCCAATTTAAATTTAAATCAATCACTACACCTAGGTACTTAAAGGTTTGAACCGTTCCGATTTTGAAGCAGGTTTCAGTGCAACGCACATTTCCAATAAAATTACTCTTTCCACACTTATGTAAAGGTAATGGAAACTGTCATGAGCGTGAAACCATAAATTATATTCATCGTCCGCAATCGTCCGCAAAAGCAGTTGAATTACCATTTAATTTGAGTTTAAAAATAGAATTAATGTATATTAAGAAAAACAGAGGCCCAAGTACTGATCCCTGAGGAACACCGTTTTTTAATTGCCTAGGTTCGCTTGAGATTCCACCAATAATGACCTTTTGAGTTCTATTTCTTAAATAAGATTGAAGCCAATTGAAAATGTTACCACGAAAACCAACATTAAAAAGCTTAGCAAGCAAAATATCGTGGTTCACCAGATCAAAAGCTTTTGTCATATCAAGAAATAGTCCAAAAGTTGATTTGTTTTTATTTAAACTTCCGTAAATCTGACTACACACCCGTAAGATGGCATCCTCAGTTGACAAACCTGCTCTAAAACCAAACTGATTTTTACTAAAGAAGTTAAACTTATCCAGAAATGAAACAAAAATTTTGGAAAAAGTCGAAAGAAGTGATATTGGCCTATAGTTTGAAACAATTTTTCTATTTCCTTTTTTGAAAAGGGGTATAACCTCAGCACATTTTAGGTGGTCAGGAAAACAACCCATTTCAACACTTTTATTAAATAAGAAGGACAATACATCAACTAAATACGAGGCAATATTTTTCAATAAAATGCTTGAAACACCATCACTTGTACGGGAAGTTTTATTTTTAAGGGACGAAATAGCATTGTAAACTTCTCTGGGTGTAATCGCATTAAACACAAAACTGTTTGATTGAACATCATCCACAAAAACGCCTGAAGATGGGAAACAATTGCAATTTATGCTTTGTTCGACAGCTGGTTTCAACTTTTCAGAGATTTCAGTAAAATAATCGTTAAATTTATTTGAAATTCTTCCTAAGTCGGACACCATTTCTCCCTCAACTTCAATAGTATCAATTTTACCAGAGTTTCTATCCTTTCTCAAAATGTTATCAATTACTCGCCACTCTTCGCGTACATTACCTTCAGCACTAGCAAACCTATCGCTGTAGAAGTTGTTACGAGTGTCTTCGATATCTTTTTTTAACGACTTACAAAAAGTTTCATAATGTTTTTCAAGTCTAATATTGTTCTGATGTTTCTTGCATTTTAAGCCCAACTTCCTCTTTTTCCTTATCTTATTAATTAGATTGTTAGTCATCCAAGTCATCCAAGGTTTCAAATGCTTCTTCTTACTCGACAGATTTCTTTGAAAAGTACTCGATTTAATGTGTTTTTGAAAAATATCCAGGAAGAGGTCAAAAGCAACGGAAGAGTTACCTTCGGAAAAAACCGTTTCCCAACATTCAAAAGTTAAAAATTCTTTCAACATCATATAATTTATGGAATACTTCACTCTATCAGAAGCGGATTTCAAGTTTTCAGAACGATTGTAAACTGGAGAATAATTTAGGCTAACCATGCTACGAGTATGATCTGTCAGCTTCAAATCGTGTACCTGTCCACTAAAAATATTTTTATTATTTTTTTGAGTTCTTAAGAAAATATAGTCAATACAACTCATAGAGGAATCGGTCAAACGGGTAGGTCCATTAATCAAACTCTTAAGACCATTTGAAACCATAGTAAACAAATAATTTTCAGTATCAATGTTACACTCATCAAGAATATCAACATTGATATCACCGACAACAATTCAATTTTTAGCTAGAGTTGTGCTAAGAATATGACTAAGTTCATGAATAAAAATACTTTTAGCAACACCGTGAAGTCGATAAATACACAAAAAAGTGTAATCAATATTTTCAAAAGCAAGCGAAAATTTTAATACGTCAGCACTAGATAATTTAAGGCAAGTACTATACAACACATACCCATCTTTAACATACACGGCAACATCTCCAGCACAATAAGACTCGTTACAATTTGCCAACGGAAAGTTGTAACCTTCTATTTGATACAATTCAAGTTCTTTTTCGTATATCCAAATTTCACTTAAGACTATTACAACGGGTAAATTCAACAACGAATCAAGATGAGCTAAGAATATGGAAACATTTTTTCTCAAGCTACGTATATTTTGATGTAAACATAAACAACATACAGAATTAACGAGATCAGCTACTCTTAGCATATGCCTGAGCGTAAACATTGGAACTATTGAGAGTGTTAAGCCCTGCGTTGACTAACATGCACTATAGTAGTGAAGATAGGACACCAACCTGCGTGCAACTATTGTCTGCCCCCTCTAACACGTATATGGCGCACTCAGTATCCGCAATCAGAGCAAAGCAGATCATTGCTCTCATCCACTAAACTACGAAATTGTTTACGTTTCGTTGTCTGGCGGCGTTAGACATGAAGTCATCAGTTGCGTTTTCGAGAGCACATACGGACGATAATGCTCAATCCGGACTTCTTCTTGGCGAGTGCGCCTTCAATTTTGCCTACCAGATTTTGAAGCGCATTCTCACAGTATCCTTCGCGTTAGTAGGAACGTTACACCTTGGACAGAGGATCCATTCGCAAGGTACTTCTGCGTACATGGAGATGGACCATTCTCTCCATATTCTTCTACATAAAGGAAGCCGGACTGATAGGTCTGAAGCCATTCACGATTGAGTAATCATCTTTTCTTGTTTTTGGTAAGGCTACTCTTACTGCCAGTTCTAGGCTGTGAGTTAAGGTTGTCTTCAAAGTTATTAGCAGCTGGTATATACCTTATCGGTGCTGGGAGACTTGAAATAATCATAAGTAGAAACAGGATATTTGATGGCCTAATCCGTCGCCGCAACCGATAACAGACACCAGCTATGGCGTATTGTATTCTTCAGCTTACAGAGGCTGGTTTTAATCAGGTTAGTCTCAAGCACAAAACAGGTATCTGTACATATCTCAGCCTAGCCTGATATTCGGCTTTGGGAACCTGGACTAGCCTTCTGGCTTCCCCAAATGTTTCGATTTTTCGCTGAAGTCCACCTAAGAGACGCTCTTCGAAATCTGAATTAGTCAGCTTCTTATACGCTTTTTGCTTCAATCTATAAAGGTTCTTGTCTTCCACCCAATTAGACTTAAGTGGCTGTTTATAATGGGGATAGAAATGGTGATAGAAATCCTAGCTGCACACATCAGGTCAAAATATTTGGTTCCGAACAGCTTCCTCTACCTTTTGTTTCATTCTGTGTTTAGGCGGAGCACAGACGGAGATGTCGTGTGCTCCTCCTTAAAGCATATGAAGTTGGGTTTTAGCAGGCTCCTTCTCTTCAAATATACTTTTATTGTGTGGCCCCATAAATGCCCGAAATCACAGATGCGTCCGCTTAGATGTCTGTATTCCATATAACACTCCGCTACTTGAACCCAAATATTCTCTGCTTTGATTAGCTCCCATAGGTGATCGATACAGTGTTTGGACTTCGGTCATCGGTCAGTCAGTTGCCTTCCGAATTCGAAGCGTCAGAAAGATGATAGCGGCTTCTTCTTTATAGGTAAGCCGGCCCGTACCCTTTGACATATTGAGGTTTTCTGCGAAGAGGATTTTCCCGCGACATTTAAATTCCGTCCACTAAACTTCCGACTCTTGTGCATAGGGAAAGCCACCACCAGGATTGTTTCTCAGGGCGATTTTGACCGTATCAGAGGGCTTCCCTCCACCAGAACTACGACGTTTGTTTTTTTCCAGACATCGTGTTCGGGTAAAACCACCGCTGGTTTTGTTTTCATCGATCGCCGTAGCCGCTTCGTCTTTATTGCTTGTAGCATCGGTTCCATCCAGTCATTGTGTGAGGAAAAATCGATTGACAGAACGAGTACCAGAAACTTTGGTCTTCTTGGTCCAAACAGAAGAAGAAGACGCAGTTTCAGCTCCGGTAGGTTCATCAGTTGCAGTGGGTGTCACTTCTGTGTACTCTTAGTGCCATACGTGTGCCTCGTCTAGAGCCCGTTCAACATTTTCGGTTTCCCGGAACAAGCCGTCAAAAAGGGTATCCTAACCAACACCCTGTTTATTCTGTTCTTGTTTAACCATAACAGGCTGAACCTCTCCGGTACTCCCTCCATCGTTCCAGCCAAATCTGTGGAACGTGTCGTAGGATGAACCACAGGATTCATCGAAGTTTAAATCGGAGAGATGCTTATTTGAAAGCAGGCTAAAGAAACGAACGAGATGGCTAGTTATTACCAGATGTAAGCTCCGGCTGATTAGAAAAGTAAGTGTGGGAATAATTTAAAGCTTTAAGATGAGTACAGAAATGGCGACAGTTCTCAGAATTTTCATCACTTGTACATGACTTTTCTAGATAGTCCTATTATTATCGTTTTTTTTTTCTTTTGTCGGAGACTAAGAGCACATTTTTTCTCTACCCACAGTGCGATGTCTTTCGTAACGACTGGGCCATCCTTCACCGAGCTTCTACAAATTAATTCCCTGTCATTCGTAGAAATGTTCCTCCCTCAATGGACCAAAACGTTGAAAGTCTACCTATAAGATACTTTCTGGTATCTGTCTGTACGACGTACATTATGTCACAGACAATATTTTTATTTCACAGAAGAGGTAATGAGTTAGATAAACTCGTACTTGCTATGATTAAAAAGGATTCGCATCAGTGGGTCGTGCCACTGGACGACAGGTAAAAAAGTCAGCTTATCTCCATTATCCCTGTACAGCATCCACTTGCATTCACAACAAGTTTGTGTACATCAAAAAGGACCAGCCGTTTTGTAGACTCACCCTAAAATAGAAAACAGTGGGAGGTGATTCCAGGACAGTGCTGTTGTTTTTTGTAATAGCTTGTTTGAGCAAACTTCTGAGATTCAGCCAACATCAACATGGTTGAATGGACAGTTTTTCCCAGATAATGTACAAAGTGTAAATGTTTCTTCGGCAAGAGGAGCAATTTCCCAAGTGCATCCTGTTTAATTAAGTTGATAAGCAGATTACCATACGAGTACTTCATCAGTGGTTTTGAAAATTGTGTTGGTGAAGAATTTCGGCTCAGAATGGCATAATGGGTGCCCTAACTAAAATAAATCTCAATTAAAAAATTCTAAATAAATGCCCAAGGTAAAACCAGGATCTGCGTATTTATACAGAAGTACGTATGTACATACTCGTAGAAGTCTCATATCAGCAACGAATCATCCCCGGGGGTGCATATCACAAGAACAGTGGCAGCAAAATGGATTGTATCTTTTGTTAATGAAGTAGTTTTTATTTGTATAATGGCGCAAGTGAATTACAAGCAACTGCCATGAGCCGCGAAGTAACCAGACCACTTCATAAATTGCCTACCGTTCATTTAATTTTAAATTCATTTTTATTAAATTTAATTCATTTCCACTCTTACAAAAAAAAAACCTTTAAAAACTAGCTTAACTAAAATTTTAATTACAATTAATCTAAAGTATGTAAGCCGGCCATGACCAAAAAATTGGGCATACCGACTTTTCCACCTGCCTTGGCTATCTTGAATTTGAAAAAAACGATAAAGAAGTTTCTTCTCCTTCAGTAAGCCACCAAATTCCTAGTGCTGTCGAGCAATATCCCTCATATCGCGACTCTCTACTGCTCTACTGAATCGGAGACGCTCCGCACTGTGGTGTACGACATCTCAGCCGTAGTTGAGTCGCCTGTTCGCAGCTGTTCCACCGACTTGGAATAGAGCGGCACCTCTAATCTATCCTGAATAAGCCCTTTCATATTTAAATAGAGGAACGCTTCCGGGGGAATGAAGCCGCTGAAGCGTACGCTCTCGTGGTATAAATAATTGGGGTAGTGAGCTCAAGAAATCAGGTTGTTTTTCGAAGTCAGTGCTCTTGCAATAGGCCTTCAAGTCAACTTCATAACGAGATTGCACACTCCTATTAGGTTCGCCCTATTGTACAAAACTTCGTTTGGATAGAAGTTTATGTACTACGACTCTGGTGTTGTGTGCAAGCGAAGGCAAGACCTAAGAGAAGCTCTCTTAAACACCCGAATCTTTTCGGGAAATTCAAATTGTTACAAGTATAAGCCGAATAAGGGACATGTAGCAAAATACTTTCATCCTTGCATCGAGTTGAATGCTATAAAACAGTCTCTCTGTAAGGGTAAGAAAGGGTCAATAAAGCTACAATGGCTTTATTCCCTTGCAAAAAAGCCATTGGGAACAAATGGAGCCTTCAACCATGCATAACCCCAATATTGGTCATAAGACCGATACTGACCCCTCGATATCATCAGCAAGCAAGTAGCTGCGACCGTAGCTATTATCCTTAGAACCACCACACAGTGGACAAATAATTTATTTGGCCAGGTTAATATTCTTAATATATTTGGAGTCCTCCCAGAGAACATCGATTACACTACATATACCCGAACTTTGGTTTGACAAAGTCTTTCATGTAAGCTTACCCTCTAGATCAATCTGGGAGCACTTTTACACAGATGGATGTAAAACTGATAGCGTGGTTGGTGACGGTGTTTTCTCAGACTAGGAAAATCTAAGCCTTTCCTTCCGTCTTCCAAATCACTGTAACATATCCCAGGCAGAAATTTTGGCGATTAAAGAAGCTCTGTCCTGGCTGAAGAAAAACCTGATATCTGCATTGCATATCCGCATCTTTTCGGCCGGTAAAATGTCCCTAGACTCAGTTTCGTTACATTCTAGAACCACCCTTGAATGTCCATCTTCTCTTACGGAGATGGCAGAGCAGTTCAACATTCACCTTCACAGAGATATTCCAGGGAATTGTAGGACCGACGAACTCGCCAAAATTGAAACCGCTCTACCTGTTCTACCGGAAAAGGGTAACATCGGTATACCAATCGCCACGTGTAAATTAATACTAAAGCGGGATGGAAACAAAAGAACAAAACCTAGGTGGACTGTTGGATCAACATGTCAACCGATCAAACAGATCTGGCCAAAGCTGGATCTGAATCGCTAAGTTTGATCCTTCTAAATAGGAAACATCTCAGCGCTATCATATGTGTCATCACTGGACACTGCCATATAAGCAAGCATGCAAAAAGGCTTGGGGCCTTTACAAACTATTTCTGTAGAAGTTGCATGGACGAGGAAGAGGAAACAATTCTTCACCTACTCTGTACATGCCCAGCTCTCTCCCACTTAGGAGCTTTCTTCTACAATAACTTAAGCGATCTAAAGAATATAGAGGTTAACTTGGTTCCATGTGTAGGAGGATCTTAGATTCACGTGGCATCACAATGGTTTGGTCTTTCCAACAGCAACTTTAACCTAACCTAACCTAAGGGCAAAAGCACCCTTGGCTCTGGCCAGAGCCACATCTATATGTTGCAGAACTGACAACGACAAATTTTTTCGTCCCTAACGTGCTATCATTGCCAGTGTTTCAACCATCCACTCCTACACCCTCTAAAAATAACATTCCTCTAAGCTTCTACTATCAAAACGTAAGAGGCCCGGTCTAAGACCCGGGCCGTCTTGCGCCAATCTCACGCTTTCCCATTTGAGATCTACGCTCTGATCGAAACTAGTCTAATTCCCGATATAAAGAATCAGGAATTATTCCCCCCTAGTTTCAATATTTTTCGAGACGACGATCTTACCCGTCCAAATGATGATTCTCCTTGTCGAGGTGCCCTATTGGCCGTCCACAATGACCTAAACTCTTCTCAAATCGCTGTTTCTACTTCTTCTAAGCTTGACTATGTTTCAATAAAGATAACACTCCCCTGCAAGTCCCTGTACGTTATGTGTTTTTACATCCCACCGGCACAACCAATCGAATGCTACCAACTCGCTATCGATGCAATTGATGAAATAATTAACTTATCTGATCCACTCGATGATATCGTTGTATTCGGCGATTTCAATCTACCTCAACTGCACTGGACTCAATCAGATGATGAATCTTTTTTTATCGCACCTAACTCCAGTAAAGAATGTCTCTTTTTGGATGAGCTCACAGACTCCAGTTTATGCCAAGTTAGTGGGGTCTCCAACTATATGGGTAGGCAATTAGTCCTCATTTTCACCACTGACCCCATGAACTCCCCTGTCTCACTCTGTCCCCTTTCACTATCGACCATTGATAACTTTCACCCACAACTTCATCTTTCGACTTTCCACCACTCTCCTATCTACCCAACCCCATCTGCAGCTGCCTCTTCTTACGACTTTCATAAAGCGAATTTCCGCAAAATTAACGCTTATCTTAGTAAGTGTTCTTTTGATTTCACCAATATGCCCCTTAAAAGTGCTACCTCAATTTTCTATAGAGAATTATTCAAATCTATTTCTCTCTATGTTCCCTTTTCGCGCAGTAAAACCCTATCTACCAGCCCCCCATGGTACAATCGTAAACTTCGCTCTTTACGTAACAAGAGAAACAAATTATGGGCAGTTTTCCTCTGATTCAACTCTTTTCCTGACTATTCAAACTATCTTGGGTCATACCTTCAATTCGCCCAGCTTTATAAGGTTCTCTACCAGTGATACCTCGATAGTACGCAATCAAGGCTTATAAACGATCCTAAGTCTTTCTACCAATTCGTTAACTATGTATAAAAAAAAATCAGGCGGTTTTCTCCATCCCTCTCATACGAAAACATGTCATCAACCGATGCGCATACTATAGCCAACTTTTTTGCTACATTTTTTAAGCAATCTTTTGCCGTTAATTCCTTCGTACCGGATCCCTCTTATTTCAGATACCTACTTAACTTCCCCATCGGCCCCTCTATTTCACAAAGTTTTGATCATACAGTAACAGAAAATAAATTACAACAATTTAATGATGAATACTTACCCGGCCCAGATAGCCTTCCATCCATATTTCTCAAAAAGTGTTTCTCAATACTTTCCCACCCCCTTGCAAATCTCTTCCGATTATCGCTCTCTCAAGGTGAATTTCCTCTGATATGGAAGTCTTCTTTCATAACACCGATACACAAAAAGGGATTAAAGAGCGAAGTCACTAATTACCGTCCCTTAGGTAAACTCTCACATCTACCCAAACTTCTCGAAAGCATTTTGTACGAAGCTTTAAGCTTCCAGTGTAAATCTCTTATTTCCCCTAATGAACACGGCTTTCTGAAAGGTAGATCAACTACCACTAATCTCGTCGAATTCGTGTCCTCTGTTCTCTCAGCCTTAGAAAGTGGTAAAGAAGTTGACATTGTAACAACTGATTTCAGTAAGGCTTTTGACAAGATATCTCATAAACTAATCCTGTTCAAATTGTCCGTCCTAGGTTTTGAACCCATTTTGTTTAAATGGATATCTTCTCACCTGTATAATCATTTTTATAGTGTTCGTTTCAGGTCTGTCCTATCGGCCCCTTTCTTGGCCACTTCAGGTGTTCCTCAAGGTAGTCACCTAGGTCCATTTCTCTTCATTCTAACCATTAACGATCTTGAAAGGGTCATTCACCACTCAGCACTTTCTCTCTATGCTGACGATACCAAATTTTTGAAACCCATTTCCTCACAATACGACTCCAGCCTCCTTCAAATAGATCTAAATAGTTTTTCCACCTGGTGCTTCAAGAACTGCTTAGAACTCAATGTCACCAAATGTCAATCGATTACCTTTTCACGTAAGTGCAACAAGTGTACTCCCCGAACTTACGTTCTCCACTGCCAACTTATATCCCTTATTCAGACTATCCGCGACCTTGGCATGTTATGCGACAGGGAGCTTAATTTCCGCTCACATATCGATTAGATAATTACCAAAGCAAACTCATCGCTTGGCTTCGTTAAAAGATGGTCCAAAGAATTCTGTAACCCGTACGTGATCAGATCACTTACGTTCGCCACCTTCTCGAGTACGCTAGCCAAGCGTGGTGTCCCTTTCAACGAGTTCATACAACCTGAATTGAGAGGATCCAGCGTCGTTTTCTTCGATTTGCTCTTCGAGGTCTACCTTGGAACGATCCTCTAATCTTACCTCCCTATCGAAACCGTCTCAAACTCATTAACCTGGTTACCCTTGTGAAACGAAGGAACGAAGCAGACATTCTTTTCATTCACTGACACCTTTCAGGCTCCGTCGATTACATGTCCCTTTACAACTCCATTTTCTTTAATACTAACCCCCCTCGAAATCTACGTTGCCCCCGCCTCTTTTATCTACCAACCCACCGCACCGCATATGGCTCTAACGAACCAATATCTTGTATGCTGCGTAAGGTAAACTCCAACCTTTCCGTTTTTGATTTTAATCGCAGCACACTTTCCCTCAAATGCGATCTCCTTCACCATCCCTATTTAGGGCTGCATTTTAGTTTTTAAGTCCTATTTTTTAAGCGTTAGCCCCCACCAAAATTAAAATATAGATACTGGTCTAGCCAGTTCCCAAGGTATCTGAATACATTCCGGCAAGCAAGTGGCTGCTCTCGTTGTGTCACGATCGAAAACTTTTGCCAATTCGTTCTGGTGTCCCTAGATGTCCATACAAAGTAGGTTCTAAAAAGAATGGTCTCCAACTTCTGAAAGTTGATCTTCAACTTCCAGTCATTGTATATTGGTGGCCTCCATTTTTGGACCTGATCTGTACGCGATTAAGTCGTCTGCGTACGCTATGATATGGTGAAGTGATCTCACAAGATCGCTTGGGTAGATGTTGGATAGAATCCGCGAAATAACCGCACCTTGTGGGAGGCCATTTTTTATGCGAAATATTCCAGCAGAAGTCAGTGAACACTGAGTTCTCGATACGCCAGTTCTCCATATCATTTCGAAGGTAGGAATTGTGTAAAAAGATCCGACTTCCCATATCGTTGATTGGGGAAATGATATCATTCGCCTTATAAACTTCCAGAAAGATCGCTCCAATTGCCTCTACCTTCTTTTGAGGATCCTAGATCATAAAGAAGTTGTCATCATCGACAGCTTCTCCTGTCATTATTATAATCACTGTGATCTGCGATCTTTAGACATAGAATGTCGTTTTGATCTTTCGTCCGAAATATTTTATTTATTTACGGGAACATATTCCGGTTGAACGAACTTTGTTGTTCCAATACGAGTATGTACACTTTAATTTCCTTTCATTAATACTTGGAGGTTTTTGAACGACGACTTCAGTGTCATGACCTTCGGGTTATGTCTGTCAGTAAACCGTCTGTACAACGTTTTTAGTCTCGACAGCAATCTACTTTTGTGTTAGTGCACTGCGTCAATACTATAGTTGCGTGTCGGAATGTGTTTTCGCTATCTGTGTGTTTATACCGTACTGTCTATCGTTCGTTTTATAGTCTCATTCATTTGTTTAAGGTATCTGTCAATCCCCTCGTTTGTCAGGTTCCTCTTGAACGGTGGATACAGTGAGTTCGAGGGGAATGCTATCGTCAATGCTCTAGAGAAGTGTGTCCAACGTACCGTACTATAGTTGTAAGAATACGTTTGAACAAACTCCTTCCGTTCCGCAATTTCATTAAAAATGGTCAAAGCATAATATGTTGGTTCGTGCCTGTCAGTTGTTTCCGTGTATCGAACAAAAGAAGATCCAGATTGGTGCTTTATTTAGGAAACGACGGACTATCCGTCGTTTTAACGCCGAGCCGATACGTAACACTGTGTTGATACCACCAATTGAGTAATAGGTTCTTTTAAGTGTTGTGTGTATTATTTCCCCAATCTCTATATTTTGCGTTAAAATCTCCGCCGATTATGAAAATATTCTCATCGGATTCCAACCTTAGGAATCGAAAAAGTGTCTCGAATTCTGTGATAAATAAGCTGGATTGAGTAGATTCAGATGCATACGCAGAGTTCATGTATAAGCCTTTTCCACAGCACTGTATACTCTTTTAAATATCAAGCCTTTTCTAATGAAGATCGCAACACCACTCCCTGGATGGGGTTGGGTCGGTTTCTTCTTACAATTTAATATTTTCTTTACCTCATTTCCAGTTTCTTAGTTAGCCCGGTTTCGCTAACCAGAAGTACATCACGGACTTGGTTTTTGAGCAATTCGTTCGATCCTCATCAGTGATTTTACATTCAGCTCAAGGACCTTAAGAGTTCGCTTCGCTATGTTCGTACACATTATGACTCCGAAGTCCGTTAGGCCCAGGAGCAGTGCGTAGATTTGGCCCACACACGTAGTATATTTTGTTATCTGACATTGTAGCTGAGCCATCTGTTCCTATATTGAGAAAAAGATAGCCCGCATATCAGATGCAGCTTCCGGTGTTCTGGGCGCTGGAGCTTGAGAAGCTACCTTCGCTTGTTGTACCGTACCTCCTTTGCTTCCCGCCATTTGGCCGCAGGTAATTTGAGAAGTAACGGCTGGCTATTGCCGAACCAGATTTACTCTCTTTATGTATTGAAACTTTGGATAGTTTGCGGATAAATTGCCAGACATTTTCATTATAATTGAGCTCGTTAATGTTACATCTATTTTATGTGGCTCGAGAATTAAAGTAATTTCGTCTTCCAATTATATTAGCTAATAGCAGAGATCTTTGAAAATGCCCATTTTTTTCTCCTAGTAACAGAATCTATCTAATGGGTGACCAGATAGCTATGATAGTTTTTCCAATTGTTATGTTACAACAGCTGTCAAATCCAATGACATTCAGCAATTAAAATATTCAGTAAGGTTTGCCATCTCATCATGCATCCGTTTACGCTTGCCGAACGTGCGGAAATAATTAAAAAATATGGTATTATCGAAATTCCGGCTCTGTTGTCAATTCAATAGGCAGCATGAATTTCGTTGTGAGGTCGGTCATCATCATGGTTTCAGTGTGCAGACAATTCGTAGTACCGTGGAAAGGTTTGAGCGTGAGTACACTCTTTTGGATCTTAAGCCAGCAATCAGACAGAGCTTGGTGCAAAATGAAGAAAACATAGGCGCCCGTAGCGGCCAATATCGAAGAAGACCTAGAAATGTCGATTCGGCGCCGATCTCTTAAATTGAGCATCGCCAGAGAGTCACTACCGGCTTATTTTGCGATTGGACTTGAGCCGGACGACCATAGACAACGCCATGAGTTCGCTAATTGGGTGCTGGAAATGTTGGCCTGAGATCCGGATTTTGGCCAAAAAATCATCTTCTCGGACGAGGCCCATTTTTGGATCAGCTGCTATGTCAACAAGCAAAATTGCCATTATTGGAGTTAACACAGTCCACAAGTGTTCGACCAATCATCAATGCATCCACAAGATTGACTCTTTGGTGCAGTCTATGGCATAGTGGCATCATCGGATCTTATTTCTTTCAAAATGAGGAAGGATACACCGATAACTGACTTTCGGTGGTCAGAGCTCAACAACATCGATATACCCGGGCTCTGGTTCCAACAAGATGGAGCTACGTGTCATACAAGCGACGCAACGCTTGAAGTTGTGCAGAACAAATTTGGCGACTGGGTCATCTCACGGCGAGCGTTCATCAATTAGCCGCCGCGGTCAGCGATTTGACACTACTCGATTATTTTCTCTGGGACTATATCAAGTCCTTAGTCTACGCTCACACGCCAACTACTTTGGACGAGCTCGAGGCCAACATTCGGCACGTTATTGCCGGAATCACACCGCACATATTGGACCGAGCCATCAAAAATTGGACCGACCGCTTGAAGCACTGCCAGCGAAGCCGAGGCGGCCATTTGAATGATGTGCTACTCCACCAAAATCGATTTTATACACCGTTGTTATTTTACTTATATTTTTTCCTATCGTTCTTATCTGGTCATCTTTTAGTTGGGCAGCCATAAGGACGAAAGCAATAAATTTGAATTCACATTGAAAACGCTCTCATTATCTCCTTACATTCTTATCGCTCAATTTTGGATAAACTCGTTGCGGAGGCTAGGAGTTTGCTGATGTTTTCACTTTTGAGTGTTCGTTTGGAACTTGAACCTCTATTGCTTTTGGTTCCGTATTTTCTGACGACCTTCGATGAATATGGTAACACCAGCCGATTTGCTTAGTCTGAAGTTTTCTAATGCAGTGCTTTCAGCGAATGCGATTATTTCTTATAAGACCATGTTTGTCATTTGTAACACTTTCATTTCCTTGTCATGCATCGAGTTTCATCTGTCGCCTGCTTATGGCTTATGAGGGTACTTCTTCTAATTCCCTTCAATGCCTTTGTTACCTTTTTTTCACCTTTCTTTGCAATATTTATACGAATAATCTAACTCAACATTCGCTTTTTAGTCCACACTTTTCTTTACCGCCATTTTGTTCTCATGGTTCCACCACCATATTTCATTATGTGGAGATTATACGGCGTCACAATGCTGGGTTGACCTGGGTCTCAACAAATAGGCCTTTTGAACATGACTCAGGTCCCTTTCTTTCTTGTTTTTCCATTTCTTTCTTTCGACTAATGTACACTTTTTAGGCCAAGTCAGTATCACCGTATGCTCGTAGATTTCATCGTTAAGCCACCTCCAAATCCCTTCAACGCAAAGTGTACCAAATATCACTCGAAGGATTTTGCGTTGAAAATAGCCATGGATATCTTCTAGTACTTATAATATAATCAAAAAGTGACTAACCTCCATCTGATGTCGGTACTGCCCCATACTGTGTGATGAGTGTTAACGTCACACCCAATGATGAGGCCAGTTTTTAGCCTTCCAGCTTCAAGTACCACCCTTTCTAGGTTGTCACGAGGGAGAGCAGTCAAATGATCGTGGCCAACATATGCCAATGCCAACCATCAGGCGCCTTTGGCAATCGGTTATGTCGGGGTCGCTGAGGTTAGGAAGTAAGAATATATTAAAGCTACGTTTCAATAATGTACAAGTTCTGATTCACCTTTGTGTCTTGTATATATCGAAGCGTATACATGTGTCCAAAGTCCACGAACCACGCCTTCTACGATCCATAGTTCTTGGATTAGGATGATGTCCTCTGATTTTTTGGAAAGACGCAGAATACTCGCAAGTGCGGCCGAAGCCTATTTTGAGTGATGGAAATTAATCCGGAGAAAGCGTATCGTTGCTACAATTTACCAGAGTGGCCTCCACGACGATGCTGTTTAAATGCTCCGATTCTGAACATGTGCCCAAGAGCAAATCGTATTCCTCTGATTGTAAAGGAGCTCTTTTTAATTCGTGGTTTCCATTTCCGACAGCTTAGTTGTCACTTAGGATAAATTGGAGTCGTCGCTATCCATCCTTTTATAAACCTTTCTATAAATCCTTAGGTGAACTGACCCGAAGCCGAACCGAATAATGCCTTTATTCTGCGCTAAAGGGTTAAGGGATTCCTTATTGATTACAATTAACGCGCATCTGTAAGGGCCTCTTAGTTCTTCCAGTTTCGCGACATTCCCGTCATGAGTCGGAATGGTCGGGTTGCTGTGACTGATGATCTCCGAAATGCTTTCTGGGGAGGAGCGTTCGACTGGGGTTCAGGTGCGGGTTCTAGCTCTGCTAGGGATATCCTCCTTGACTACATTTTCGAGCTGTCTACCCGGCCAAATCTCCTAATCCACCTATGACTTTTATATATAATCGTAGATCGAGAGATCTTTTTTTTTTGCATAATGGCGCCCGCACAAGGGATTTTATGTACCTTTAAGACGTTTAGTCATAGCGTGGGTGAGGGGAAGTTAGGGAGCGAAAAAAGAGAGATACCGATGTGCGTTGGTTTTAAATTTTTGCAATTTATAATGACTAGGGAATAAAGAGCTCGGCAGGTCATTCCATAAGCGAGTTGTACGAAACACGATATTTCAGAGTACGTCCAAAAGTCGGCTTGAGGGCATTCTGATCAGCATTCATAGCGAGACGGGTGTTACGATTAAAAGTTAGAAGGGGTGGAATGCTACTGGCAATTTCGGTGGAGCACTGGTGGTAAAAATAGCGATACAGCAAAGTAAGGCATGAGATATTACGTCTGTGTCCGAGGGTGTTCAATGACTGTGTGATATTGTCATCACCTATGAGTTTTACAGCATGGTTTTGGATTCTATCTAGCAAGTGCAATGAGGTGTTAGGAGCACATGACCAGATGTGAGCATTGCACTTCAATTTCGGGTGTATAAACGCCTTATATATATATTGAGGCCAGATCAGAGGGTGTGAAATATTTCTTACATCGCTTGAGGAAACCTAGACATTTCGCAGCATTTTTGGCGACATCGAATATGTGGTCATTCCAACGTAAGTTGTGATTGACACATATACCAAGAATGGAAAGTTTTTTCGGTTTCAACGATGCTGTTTTGTGGGATATTAAGAATTATTTAGGAGTAGGTTTAAGATTATGTATTGTGTAATATATTTCAAATTAATGGTTAATATAAGTTTATAGATTTAGGATACTTATTGGTATTTGTGGTCCCTGATGTGATGTGATGTTGCCCGTGTCAATGTTACGATCCAAGTGGACGAGTGCATGTAAGATCGATTCATCGAACCTGCATGCGTACTCTCGCCTACTCATCCAGATTTTTTGCACACTCAATTGCGGGTGTGTTGGTTCGAAGAGACAAAAAGATATTAACTACACCACATCGCAGGCCACTTTACCATTAAACAATTAAGAAACAAAAATCAAATGTATGTATTCATGTAAGTATGTAAGTATGTAAGAAAGTGAAATTGAATGTATATATTGTACATATTTATGTTTAAAAGAAAACAGGTTTTTTTTTTATGTCTGATGTGTGGTTTGTTGAGTGAGTCTCAAACATCCCGGCCCCCCTGGAACAAGTTTCAGGACACCGGTAATACGGCCAATTTGGTAATAGGCCGAACAAATGATCCTGCTGCTGTTCTCACAGTGGCCACTCGAACATGTTGGTCTGTTCCGGGGGCAACGGATACAATTCTACCCAATACGAACTTGGTTGGGGGAAGGCATGGTTCCTTGATGACGACTAAATCTCCTTCCTTGATGTTGGTACCAGTTCTTTGCCATTTGGGTCGTTCTTGCAAACTTGTAAGATACTCCGAATGCCATCGTTTCCAAAAACCTTGCACCATACCTTGGATATGGTTCCAATGAGACAAACGGCTTACGGGAGCATCTAGGTGGTTAGGTTCCGGAACAGCGGTTAGTGGCTCACCTACAAGAAAATGTGCGGGGGTTAGCGGATTTAAATCGAAATCGGATATAGAACAAAGAGGACGAGAATTAAGGATGGCTTCTACTTGGGTTAGGACAGTATACAACTCCTCAAATGTGAGAACTGAGGCTCCAACAACACGACGCAAATGCTGTTTTACTGACTTGACGCCAGCCTCCCATAGACCGCCAAAATGGGGTGCGGAAGGAGGGATGAAGTGCTAAGTAATCATTGGCAAGCGCAGTAGAGATAATGTCATTATGAGTTTGGGCTGAAACGAATTGATGCATTTCCGTGAGACACCGACGAGCTCCATGAAAATTTGTCCCGTTGTCACTGTATATGTTGGTGCACTTGCCGCGGCGTGAAACGAATCTTCTTAAAGCTGCAAGAAAGGCATCTGTGGTGAGATCACTTACAAGCTCCAGATGGATTGCTTTTGTTGCCATGCACACGAACAAGGCGATGTAGGCTTTCGACAACTTCGGTTTGCGACAACGGGATAGCTTAATAGTCAATGGGCCTGCATAGTCGCAACCGGTATTTGTGAATGGACGGCTTGGTTCAATACGAACAGAAGGCAGGTTCCCCATGAGTTGCGTGCTGGTAAGCTTGCGCTGCATAAAGCAAGTCTTACACTTGTGGATGATTCTCCTAATGGTGTTTCGGCTGCCCATTATCCAATATTGTTGACGGACGAAAGCAAACGTTTCTGATATTCCGCAGTGCATGTAACGATGATGAATATCTGTGATAATAAGAGATGAAAGTAAGTTATATTTTGGAATTATTATAGGGTGTTTTATATTGAAGGATACACTCGAGTTTTTGATGCGACCACCCACACGAATAAGTCCATCGTTGTCCAAAAAGGCAGAGAAACGTAAAAGGTTTGACTTACAAGGAAGTACGTTTTTGGTTTGCAGGTGGTGAATCTCATTTTCGAAGAATTTGAGTTGAATACATTTTAAAAGGGATATTTTAGCTTTGGAAATATCGGAGAAGGTTAATGTATGAACGGATCGCGGATATTTTGCTGGTTGGCAGTTAAATACGAAGCGGAAACAGTACGCAATGATTCGAAGTAAACGAGTCCACGACGATATTTTTGCAATTAAGTCTTCAAAGATATGGCTGCTTAAGGTTGTGATCAATACATGTCTTGAACTTGCTCTTTCTTCCCTTGTGACTGATTCGCATTCAGGAAGATTTGGCGACAACTGCGACTCTGGCCAGTGTTCCTCTGAGAGCGACAACCAGGATGGACCTGTCCACCAGAGACAATGATTTGACAGATTTGCTGGAGTGACTCCCCGCGAAGCACAATCCGCAGGATTTGAGTCTGACGGCACATATCTCCAAGAGTGTCTAGGAATATGTTCCAAAATGGTGGCAGTCCGATTGGCTACGAAAGTTGTCCAGCGTCGAGGAGGTGATGAAAGCCAATGCAGCACTACTTCCGAGTCGCACCAGGCGAATGTCCTCTGAATTTGTAAATTAACCGACGATTTTACGATATTTAACAACCGAGTTAATAACAACGCACCACACAGTTCAAGACGAGGGATAGAAACGGGTTTAAGGGGAGCAACCTTTGTTTTCGCCATAACGATTGCTATAGTTATATCACCAGCGAGAGATTTCGAACGCGCATATACTACGGCGGCATAAGCAACAGAAGAAGCATCTGAGAAGCCGTGAAGTTCCACAGTTTGTTCAGATGAAAATATATTCCGAGGAACGCGCACTTGTTTAAAATATGGTAGTTGTTGGCGGTAGCTAATCCATTTCTCACTAAGTTCTGAGGGCAATGGGTCGTCCCAGCCTAATTTTAGTTCCGAACACCAAAGTTTCTGAAACAAGATTTTAAATAAAATAACGGACGGAGCAAGAAATCCGAGCGGATCGAAAATCCTTGATATTTCCGATAGTAAATGTCTTCTTGTTACCGATCTACAGCATTTAGTTAAATTTAAACTGAATGAAAATACGTCAGAAGACGGATTCCAAAACATTCCTAAAACCTTAACTAGAGAATGTGAACGTTCAGGATCCACAAACGAATATTCACAATCTTCCGGAGATTGGTTTGCCAGTAGAGCCCAACAGTTGGAGCTCCATTTTCGAAGACGAAGACCGGCTTCTGATAGAAGCGCGACTAACTCAGACTGTAAACTAAGCAATGACTCAACGGAGTTCGAACCCGTCATAATGTCGTCGACGTAAACATCGTTAAGCAATATGCTAACTGCAGATGGATATTTTGATCTGTAGTCTTCGGCGATCTGCTGCAATACACGAACCGACAAACGGAGGTACCATACGTCACGGTCTTTAAGCGATAGTGTTGAATTTGTTCCTTAGGGTTTTGACGCCAAACGATTCGCTGATAATCCGATTCAATATCGCGAACCCAAATCTGACGGAACATTTTAACTATGTCCGCAGTAAAAACTAAGCGATATTTTCTAAAGCGAAGGCAAACACCAATAAGATCACGCTGTATAGGCGGACCGATTAAGAGATGGTTATTTAATGATTGTCCGAGTGAGTCTTTTACCGAACCATCGAACACTACGCGAAGCTTTGTTGACGAACTTTCTGGCTTAAGTACCGCGTGATGGGGTAGGTAGAATTGTCGGGAAGAGCTGCTAGCCATATCTTCGCATGGTATAAGCTCCATATGGCCAAGTTCGAGGTATTCTTCCATAAATTTGCAGTATTGACGATAAAGTTCTTGGTTAGTTTGGAAACGACGTTCCATTGCCCGCAAACGCGAAACAGCCGATTGAAGCGTATCTCCGAAAGTTGGGAAAGGAGTCTTAAATAGAAGGGATACTATATACTTCCCATCAGAAGCACGAGAAAAAGTTGATCTGAATTGTTCTTCAGCTGGATCGTTATAGATGTTACGAGTGTTGAGCAAAGGAACTTCCTCCAGCTCCCAAAACCGTTGCAGAAGGGCATCTACGTCTAATGCTGAATGAAATGAAGATTGTTTAATTTCGGGGTTGTTAATGTACTTTGTATCGAACAGTTCACCAGTGATAACCCACCCGAAAGTCGTATTTTGAGCTATTGGGAAACCTTGTGGTTCACGAATTTGATCTGGTTTTAAAATGTGCCAGACCTTGTCCGCACCGAGAAGTATGTCAATAGAGCTTGATGTATTAAAGTCAGGATCAGCAAGATCTAACTCCCGAAAATGTGCCAATGCCGATGCATCAAAGGATCTTGAGGGTAAATTCGACGTCAATTTACTTAACACGAATGCATCGACCGGTAGCCGAGTTGAATTGAAACGAGAAACAAGAGTGATTTTTACACATCCCTTAGTATATCCTGCAGCTTGAGATGATAATCCTACGATAGGAATTCGCGCATGTGTCCGTTGAAGTCCAAGTCGTTGGACAAACGATTCCGTAACGAACGACGATTGTGACCCCGTATCCAGCAGAACGCGGCAATTCACAAGTTGTCCCCGATTGTCTTGAAGTTTAGCTAAAATGGTTGGCAAGAGAGTTTGCTTTCGAAAACTAAACTCAAGCGAGTGGCTATTAACCAATGGAACATTTGAATGAGAAGTGGATGGGGTTGTAGACGAGTGCGGCTGATTCGAAAAAGATGAAACGGAAGGATTGTTGAAGGGTGTGTCAACTAATGAAGCACTAGGATCATCGTGATGTACAAGAGAATGATGGCGACCTTTGCATACGCGGCAACGGAACGGCGACCGACATTTGTTTGAAGAATGACCGGGTCTTAGGCAATTGAAACATATCGAGAAAGTTTTCGTTAATGTTCTACGCGTTAGAATGTCCTTTTCAAGAAACTGTGGGCACTGAGGTAAATTGTGGTCACGTTTGCACATTGGGCACGGCGAAATATTGTCTATAGTGCTTTTGACCAAGTGAGCTCGAATTTGGTTTGATGGTTTTGACCGCGTTGTGGTTGTCCGGTTAAACGACTGACAAGATTCAAGGGCATCACACCTGAGTTCGAGGAATTCAACTAAATCGGTTATCGTGTTATCGTCGCGAGAGCCCACTTGTTCTGCCCACGCGTGCTTTGTCTCAGCATCGACTTTACTAAGCAGGAGATATATTAGCCACGGATCGCGATTATTTTTACCGAGAGCACATAGACCGCGAATTACTTCGTCTGCACCATCTGTAATTTTTCTAAGCGCTTGAACGTTTGAAACGCTTATTGACGGAAGTGCTAAGAAGGTTTGTACGAATGATTGTACTATCAGATTTACCCGATCGTAGCGCCTTTCGAGACGTTCCCATGCTTCGATATAATTCGCATCTGAAATGGGTATATGTTTCACGAGGTTGGCTGCATCATCACGCAAGAACGATTTGAGATAATGAAACTTTTGGGTAGGTGTTAAGTGAGGTTTATTATCCACCGAGCCCATGAACAAATCGCGAAAGGACGGCCAGTCCTTGTAGCAGCCGGAAAATGGAGGAATCACAATGGCGGGCAAGTTGATTCTAGAACACGTGTTCGCCAAGGAATCTAATTTTTTGCAAGAATTCTCCGACTGATCTGCTAAATTATGAAGCACCGATTCTTCATCGATTGAATTATCTGCCTTTTTCTTATCGCGAATTGCTCTTTTCAAGCCTGAATGAGCCACAAAGTACTTACTTTCGTAATCAGCAAAGTCGTTCGTGAATTCTTGGAGCTCACTTACTTCCGCGTGTTTAAGACATTCATAATGAAGTGAAGAGAATTCACCCCACGCTTCAACAACTCTATTTAAACGAATTTCCAGCATTTCGACCGTAGTAGAAGTTTCTATAGATGAGAGAAACTCTACAGCACGTGTTAAGCACGCCTTTGCATTTCCACGTTTTAACTTTAAAGCATTCATTTTAGAAATGCGCGAAATGTTCAGATGTATGTGCGATTAATGGCAATAATGACCCGCGGTAATTCGATCAGATGATTAAAAGGAAAAAAAAAACAATGTCTCCATACGATAACACCGAAAAATCACACCACGAGGTTTTCACAATTTGCAAATAGTAGAATATCAAATACATATATCACCATGAAAATTGTCTGGTTTAAAAAATCAATTCGGCTAAAGAAGGACCAAATTTATGTTTTGTGGGATATTAAGAATTATTTAGGAGTAGGTTTAAGATTATGTATTGTGTAATATATTTCAAATTAATGGTTAATATAAGTTTATAGATTTAGGATACTTATTGGTATTTGTGGTCCCTGATGTGATGTGATGTTGCCCGTGTCAATGTTACGATCCAAGTGGACGAGTGCATGTAAGATCGATTCATCGAACCTGCATGCGTACTCTCGCCTACTCATCCAGATTTTTTGCACACTCAATTGCGGGTGTGTTGGTTCGAAGAGACAAAAAGATATTAACTACACCACATCGCAGGCCACTTTACCATTAAACAATTAAGAAACAAAAATCAAATGTATGTATTCATGTAAGTATGTAAGAAAGTGAAATTGAATGTATATATTGTACATATTTATGTTTAAAAGAAAACAGGTTTTTTTTTTTATGTCTGATGTGTGGTTTGTTGAGTGAGTCTCAAACAGATGCAATTGCCATTCGTGGATTTATGGCTGGGTATTTAAATTTCGCTTTGACGACAGCAGACAGCATTGCGTTTTGGAAGCACTAAATTCCAATCTGTTGATATTTCCCCAATTGGTTATGCTGCTAATATCGGAATTTATACGCTGCCGTTCCCGTTCTACAGCCGAAGAGCAGGGACGTGAGTTCGAAAACGAATCTGAAAAGCAGAGAGTACTGTAAGCACAAGCGAAAGTTTGACGTGGCGTTGGTGCCAGCTAGCGTCGCTTATGATGAGAGGTGATCCGGGGTTTTTCCGCATGATGTCCAATCTATCGGCGTGATTTTTGTCGATTACCGTGATCCTTATTGCATCTTTTAAGACTTCGCTAAAAGACCTCAAATATGTACTATTAGAAGGCCCAGGAGTTTTGGTGTTATCGGTTTTGGGCCTCATGGGAACCGGTACGGTTTCCTTTAACGATTTCTGACGCTTGGAGGAGTTCTTTAGCGTTTTGGGAGTAGTGGGTAATCCGTCTTTAAGGATGTTGTTAGCCCCCTCAATTTTGCTCTTTATGTCCGCACTTCTCTCAACCTCCGGAATGGATTCGAAGATTTTGATAATGCGTAAAGCATTTCGACGAGAGCACCTTAGATGGAGCTTGCCGACGCAGCTGAGCCCCTGATTCTTCCTTTGAGGGATTAATTTTAGAGGATAGTGCACCACGGTAGCCGGTGTAGTCACCGTTCTACCACCCGGAATCAAAGGAGTACCGGTTTGGGGTTTGGTGTTTTTTTTTAGGTTAAATTCATTAGTAAATCCCACACAGAAAGGATAGTCCATCTGTACAGAGATCCGTTGTATACAGATGAGGCTAGCTAAACCGGTAATCCGGAGATCGCCAGGTATCAGGGTACTCCATTCGCGACTGAGCTATAGAGATGCTGTCCTCTCAACCAGACTGATCCTTTACACGGGTCGTATGTCATCTTGATCCAGTTCAAGGAAAAATGAGTAGGGGAAGGTGGAAGAGGGGCTCTTTTCGAGATTCATTGACTTTACTCAGCTTCTACAACTCGACAAGTTTAATGCTCAGGTAGAGGATGTTTTAGGTAACACCTTTGCTCTTCTGCTTTCGCCATAGGTATTACCACATTCTTAAAATTCCTATTTCAATTTCTTATCAAGCAATGATTGGTCAAAAGAAAATTAGTTTACTTGGTTTCCAAAACACAGATTTTAGGTCCGCATTATTAATCCGCTTAATACTTTTTTTTTTGCCACAAAACGCTTCGCATTGCGAGTGTTAAAATACTAATGTCACTGCACACTGCACACTTACAGAGAATTGGTGGTATTCCATAATATCGTAACTTACTTTAACAATTGTAAACGAATTTTGAGTTCATTGAACACATGGTAGAAGGTGGTCATAGTGAGACCAAAATCCAGCTCACCGTATGCTCATTGAGGCACCAAAAGTAGTAACACGATGCAACACCAATAGATCTTGACCATAGAAAGCATTTCCAGCAAATCTGGTTCAGAAGTAGGCACGAGTAGATGTTTCATATCCGAGGTGTGCACCTTAGCACATGCCAATTAAATCATTAGTATTCGTAGTCCGACTACAGTGTGGTGCATAGAAGTCAACAGGAGTATGACAGAGTTCCAATAGAGAAGTTGGACTTTATTAGTTTTACATTACCGACTTTGTTTCCGTTGCCATTGCCACGGCCTTTGCAATTGCACAGGCATTGCCATATTGCTTTCGATCACATTAAAAAAGCACTACTAGGAGAGTTTCTTTGTCCGTTTAAGCAAACTCGTACTCTATTCATCCTCCTTTGCAGACCCAGATCAAACATATGCATATACTCGTATCTCGTAGAGCACATGTTGGCATATTACGCCTATACGAATCAAATTACACGCCTTAGTACATGCATACATCCAACAACAATTAAAATCATCATCTATGCTCTATGGTCGTCAAAGCAATGCTTGAATTGTTGTTATCGATTTCGATGTACACATTTTGCTGCAGCAATCCGTAGGATTTACGAGAGTTGTGCGTGCAAATAATTTAACTCTTCGCTACAAGGGGCACACTGCCAAGAGGACTGAAACAACTCAAATTAACAGTCGCTTCGGGTGCCATACAATCGATCATCTAGTACGGCATAAAGTGCTGCCAATTTGTGAGTACCACATATTTTCCACGAGCAATATTTTTGCGGGTAAGTCATGTTTTGTTTACGTTTATTGATTTAGATGGTATCTGAGGGAAATGAAAAGACGGAACTGGCTTTTGTTGCCCGATTTTCAATCTTGGACACCTTGACATTACTCGTTTTTCAGTTGAAAGTAAGTGCCATGTCCTTTAGATGGTGTACGTATAATTTACAATGTTGTTACAATTTGTCATAAGATATGAAATCTAATGTCGTAGAAGGAAGTCCTTGAGGGTTGCTTGACATATACTCGTATACTGACTGCACTGATACGGAATGATGTTTAGTCATCACGATTGAGTCTGCTTCTTGTTACCTTCATGTCTTTCATTTTGGCGCAAACAAGATTCAAGTTTGTCTTGTGGGGAGTTACATTTATTCCATTTAGAGCAAAATACCTAACTAGGTTTTCTGACGCCTCAGCTTGACTGGCAAATGACAAAACCCGTTAATGACTAAGTATAGATTTTATTGCTTCCTTAATTGGAGCCAGTAACATACTTGTATATCAATGTATTAGATAGTCGTCTGTGGTTTTGCCAATTCTGCCACAAAGATGCAACATAGATGTTCATGGACTACTTAATCAGCTTCCGACTTATTAGGGACTCTGTTTTCAAGACTTTTGCTTTCTGTCTGTAAAGTTTCCAATGCCTGTGAAGGCTTGATCTTCTCGGTTTGGAAGCTGGAAGATTCATTTGGAGGAAGAATTATTATTTATTTAATTGACTTTGTTCATCCAATGTAGAATTCACAGTTTTGGTTTCTGTTTCCGCTATAGCCAATGGAGTTCAGATTGAGCTTGGCAATCGAATAGTCACAGAAATTGGCCATCTTTTTGTCTTGTATTTATTAAGAGGCTAGTAAAACTTTACACTGTCTATCGCTAGACTATGTGATGAAATAGACATTTTATTTTTCCACACCTGAAAAAGATTATGCAACCTATTGCCACATATATTGACGATAACACCAGTTCTGAATGGGATTTTAAACATTTTCAAGAAATTATTCCCTGCTACAAGTTAATAAATCGACTCACAGTTTATACATACTCGTATATCTAGGCAAATCCACTATGGATACAATCATCTTCGGTTTCGGGCGGTGTATTTGAACTACAGCCACTATAGTTGCTAAGATTTTTTTTATAAGTACGAGTATTATTATTATTATTATTATTAAGGGAATGATACAAATTAATTTGTAGGGTCCGGGATTTAACGCCGGGGTACTATACCCATGTGGAGCGTTTTTTTGTCAACAGCATGCGAAGTACTGGGTTCCCATGTACTTACCATTTTTTTTTATAAGTATTTCTGTGCCAATTACCACCACAGGTATTCATTAGAGATACAATTTGGCCAGAATACTCGTCATACTTGTACGAGTATGTTTCTTAGACAGCGATTTATCTTCCTTGCAGCTAACATCGCAGTTATGCGAGATTAATTTTCTTAATGTACGAGTAGGTAGGTGAGGAGTAACTGCTCATTTGAAGCTGCATAGGGTCCATTCCATTATGCCCAAACGACGGTAAGATTGATCCCCAAAGCCTATTTCTTAAATTCTTAAATTTCTCATTCGTCTCTTGGAGAGGGCAAAACAATGAACAATTGACTCAACCTCTTACTCGACTCAGTAGGTTTTGCAGAAGTTGCTGGGCTGGATACCCAGGCATTCAGCATGAATGTTGATGGCGCACATGGTGTGCCAATCCAGTTGAAGGACTAGGGAGAGTGTGATCGCTTCATTCTACAAGTCGGCTGAAAGGTCAAAGCTAAATCATTTGCTCAACCATTGGCATTATCCCCGTGAATACCTGCGCCGATTACTTCCTTATCAACTCTTCAGTTCTCTCCATTCAGGTGAAATCCATGTGCTTGTGCCTACATGGCATAGAGTCACCACTATGGTACTAGGTACCTTAATTATTATATGACATTCCTGCAGATTCCACAATACTTTTTCTGATTTTATGGCTTCCTGCGCTTTAACAGCTGTCTGCTAACTTACTTGCTTACTAAGATTGTGCTATATTCCGAGCTGGACCTGATCCTCAGCTAACATTCATCTCCCGCTAGTGCGGTCTTTTTTCAGCTACCTCCAGTTGCGCATACGAAGTTGCCTATTAAAGATGAGGTCGGATAGATTTAGCGGAATGAGGCTAAGAATTTCAGCATATTTAATACGGCTGTGGTTTTTATCCTGAAGCTGTCCTCTTGATTTTCCTTAGGATTGAGAATTGGTTGTGTCAAGAAGAGTGTTATAACTGTTGCGTAAATTAAATGTAACATACTAAAGCTGGTTTAAGATTTCAGGTAATTAGTGCTGAACGCCTTTTTGCAATAAAAGAAAGCCACACTTTCTTTTTAACTACCATATTTGAAGTTCGTTTTCTAGGATACTTACCCCTGCTTACCCCTTACCAAAACTTCAATTCCGCTTCAGAGGCCGGTGTATCTTTTACAAGCTGCGTAGAATCGTATCTGCGCTTACGCTCTTTCGTTGTCAAGAGAAAACTCAAAAGTGAATTTCCATAAATGGAAGCATTTTCTATGGATAATATTACTAGTCAAGCGCCGTACTCACCAGTCTCTCCTTCACGTACACGTCTTGTGACTTAGAGAGATTATAAGCCGAAGCCTTTTGGATTCATGGCTTGAAACGCACTAGCCACATAGATCTAGAAGCACCAAGCTTATGTTTGGAATTTTGTCACTTTAGCTATATCACTGGTAGAATGTTACCAATTCCTAGTGGCCGAAAAGGATCAACGATGTTTTTGTCAGAAATTGCTCTTTACTTCTCTCTTTAGCTATTTGGCACCCTTTTTGTAGTTGAGCCATGGTCGCTTGAAGCTGTGGAAAATCTTTTACATTTTCGAGTCCGATCAAGGTGGGAACTTTAAGAGAACGCAGTGTAGTCAGGTAGTGATCCTCTCTTCGTTGCTTTTCAATCGACAACCTTAAAAGTGCCGTTGTGACCTTCTTTTAGAAGTAAAGATTTGAGTTCTAAATATATCTTAAAAGAACTTTGTCGCTGGGGTCCATATTTCTGCTACTCGAAAGTGAATGGTAGGCATGATTATTCAAAATTAAGTCTGTGATCTTAATGAGACACTGCTATGAGCTATCCCAGCAGTTAGAGTGAACGTTGATGTTAACGTCATAAGGCAGGTACAGGACGCCACCGTGCTGCGGCCTTTAGGCCTCTTACCTTTACTACTGTGGAGCTAAATTGATACAACAATTATTCTTTATTGTAAAACAAAACCAGATCTTATCTGCGGCTTTCCTGGATTAAGACCAATTTCAGCTGTTCGTCTATGAGGCCACTGCCCTAAGATGTAGACTGATTTGCAATGCTTGCAAAGGTTGTTGCATATTGAGCCTCCATAATCACGATGCTTTATTGTGCTAGACCGGTAGAGTCCGCTGTATGAGTTTGAGAGTATAATACTGCTGTCTTATCTGCCTGCTATCCTTTGGCTATATAGGAGGATAGCTTATTAGGATAATGGAGGCTTTCATGCCTTCCCCCTACACGAATTGCAGTGTTCTGAGTCTTTAACATTTTAAAGACCCTTCACTACCAATATCAGTTGGCCGTAAACATAGTTGCTGGAGATCTCCTAAGAGTAACCGCTGTTTATGCAGTTTCCTCCCAGATTTTGAAACTTTGTATTGTAACCTTGGCGACATCAAGTGAAATCCTTTCAGTCCAGCTTCGTTGTCCAATGACTCTACCAAAAGTTGAAGCGATGGATTCTGAACTTAAATACAGTAGATAATTGCTTTACCCTTTTGAAGGAATATCGAGGTATCGCATTGTATTCCAATAATCGGATCTTCTTGGGGGTTTCCATTTATTGGGAATTAAACAGCCCAGGCTATTTAGGAGCAATGCATCGAATGCTTGACGTTGAAATCTATTCTAGCGGATCATATATTTTACATGGCTGAAGAGTTTTATTTAGGTGGCCTTTACTTCTAGGTCCTGCTTTATAGGCCGAAGACGTTGCTTCTTCTAGTAATCTAACAATTTTCAGTGTGATCTGCTTTAACAGCAGCAACGTTCTGGTTGTCCTTAGAGATAATGAGCACTCTGTTGAAGTGTAGCCATCTTTGGCTATCACCTCATTTTTCAGAAATCGACGAGAGCTTTCCGTCTTCCAGGACCTTTTAGAACAAAAGCCTCCTCATTTGACCTAAGGAGACGTTATTCTTATTGCCTTTCCGTGGACTCCCATGATCTGTAAGCAGCTGCTCCCTCTGTCCCTCTGTCGAGATTTCCTCATCAGAAATACCAATCGCCATTCAAAGATGATCGGGTAGTGTCACATCCTCCGTACCATGGGTTGTTGGCTTTTCTTGTACTCGTGAATTATTTTGCTCTCATAGGTAAGGTTGGACGTTATGGGCAGTTAAACTACGTAGACCTGGACTAAATATCTGTGGGAGCCCTTTGATGGTTAGCCTACCTTCGACCTTTTAGCCTCTGGCACCACTACTGGAATTGCACCGATTCCTTCTTAATACATACTTCATTCCAGGTTGTCCCTGACTTTCGTCGATCAGGTACCATAAGACAAGATGGAGACTTAATCAAGGGTTAACTAACACGAAGTTATAGATGCCTATATGTATTCTGACATTCTGTAGACGCTATGCGTCCCTTTTTGTTGAATTCTTATCCATTCACCCATTTTCAAGTAATTGCAATTCCATCAGTACCTGTTGCGTTTAGCCTACCAATGACATCAGCGTATGCAGGCCAATCCACCTAGATCTGGCAAGTTATGCCTTTGGTTTTACCCATTTTTTGTAAATATGACATTTCCTGCAACGTGCTTCAGCTTTCTCCAATTCTTTCCAAGTGTCCTCGACTCCTCCTCAGCTGTTCTGCGCCATGTCTGTCTTGTGCGGTCAGCTCCTCTTACTGAGTGGGTAAGCGGGTTCCATTGCATGGCATGTTTCCCAATGGAAATGTCTTCGCGTTTTAAGTTGTGACCATTCCACAATCATTCGCTTCTCCTTATAGAGATGTTGATTGACTCCTGCCATGTTCTAATATGGAACTCTGCGTTTAAGATTCGGTTGAGTCAAAATACTCTCAAAAGGACTGCAGTTTCCGAGAGATTGCTGTTTTCATCTCTCAAGATGGTGTTTTCCAATAAGGAAAGCTCTACACTTTTTCGATTTCATGTTCAGCAAAATTAAGTTGGGAGAAAGAACTTGAAAAACCAAGAAGTTTGATTTTAGCTGTATTTATTTTAAGCCCCACTGCGCTGTCTTCAGCTTCCAGATTCTGACTCGTTACTTCGATTTGGTCGGAGGAACGGAAATTGAAAGCCAGATTAAGCGGTTTGTTCTATTTGACACCATCGATGCCACTATGCATAGGGTTAGAAAGGAGAATAGTGGTAAAATACGTGAGCTAAGAATATTGTTTAAATCATAACACAATAATTGGTTGCACTGTTTACAGGACATGGTTGGGTGCAGTAGAAATTGAAAGCAGTGTTATAACAGTTTGTACACATCAATTATGGTTCTACTGGTCAACGTTCATCCGGAATCGACTTGCCGAAATTTAAGAGTGAGTGCTGACTAGCGGCACCATAAAAGGGGTAGCAAATGAATTCCCTGGATGAAATCAATATTGAAGCAAAATTCCGGAATAAAACAAATTAAACCGGGTAAATATCTGGGCTACTCCAACATATTTGGAGCTCAGACCGGTAGGATTTCTGGTACTAAGTCAGGGTCTTGGAAAAGAGATGGTGGCGGATGAGCTCTTAATGGACCAACGGAGGCGCTCACATCCCCGAACGAGTTATCGGCTTCGGTCGAACCGGCCCCACATCCTAGCGGTCTCCACAATGGAACCGGCCCTCCAGGTTAGGTGTTGTGTCGCCGGAGTAACTTAGTAGTCTCATACCGACAGATCTACTGTTGACAAACCCTGGAAGTGAAACAACGAACTTCGGATCTGCACGTGGAATGTTAAGTTCCTTAATACAATAGGTCACCTGCAGCCGAATAACTAGCGGAGGCCCTGGATGGCTGCAAAGCAGATGTTATCGTCATTCAAGAAATGCGATAGGATGGGCCGGACAAAAAAAGGATGAAAAACTGCAACATCTACTACGGCGATTGTTATCGACTGCAAAGGCAGCGATTATTTGGCTGGGAATTTGTTGCTACTGGAAGACTTGGGAAAAAAGTCTTGAGTTTCCGGTCATGTGAACGAATGCCTCATTACAATCCATATTAAGACTAAATTTTCCAACATTAGCCTTACATGCGCACATACCCCAACAAAGCAGAAGGATGACGACTCCAAAGATAACTTCTACGAGCTCTTGAACAAGACCTACGAGCAGTGCCCTCGCCGATTTTATTGCAAAGCAAGGAAGAGAGGGCAACTTTTGTAGTACCGTCGGAGGATATAGCCTGCACGACACAATGTGATTCCCACATCCCGATATTCGCAAGTGGACTTGGACCGTCAACCCGATTAAATTCATTGCGATCAACGCAAGGTACCCCTCCAGTATTATGGATGTCCGACCGTTCCGAGGGGTCAACATCGACTCGCACCATTAACTTTTTGTAACCAAGACACACTTGCGGGTATGCCGCAAATACTGTGAGGAAGTTCGACGTTGGACGACTAAAATTTCAAGAGATACCCAAATACATACTTTTCCGATCGAGTCTCTCTTAACCTTTTAAGAGGCCCTATTCCAGCAGGATCAAGTATCGAAGACCAGTGGCAACATCAGTGATGTCGCCTCTCATGTGCTGGGTTTCTCTCGGCCACCACAACAAAACCCCTGGTTTGACGACGAGTGCCGTAAGCACATACAGCTAAGAACGAGGCGTACAAAGCGGCGCTGCGTAGAAGGGCTAGAGATGCTTACAAGATCTACGAGCAGAAGAGGAGAGACGAACACCGACTTCTCAGGAGGAAAAAGAGGGAGAACGAAAAGCGAGCGGTCGAAGGAATGAGAGATGCTATTCAAGGAATGAAATTCGGAAGTTTTACCAAAAGATCCAATCTCATACGGAGACAAATCCCGAATCGAAGCCTGTAGAGACGAACATAGTAGTAGAGTCGCAGTCGATGAAAGTCGAAGATTGATACCGCGTCCAGGCACAATGAACTATTCAACCTGGATTATGTAGACCAATAATTCCATCCACCCAACCTAGAAATTCAGCATTGTTTGTTAGATCTCAGGAAAGGGGTAGCTAAACCGCACCAACTGCAAGATCCTACCTGTCGTATTGTATCAACAACCTGATAAGTCCATATCAGTGTGGCTTCAGACCAGAAAAGTTCACAAATACTCACACTACGGCAGATCTTGGAAAAAACCTATGAGCTCCAAATCGGTACACGCCACGTATTCAACGATTTTAAGGCCGCGTATGAGAGCATCTATAGAGACGAACTATGTATGTATGCAGAGGAATGTCTATCTTTGACATCCCTGCCAAATTCATCCGTTTGATGACGATGACGATGGAGAATGCACGTTACTCCTTCAAGATCGGTATCACCCAGACACTTGACGTCAAAAAAGGATTTAGACAAGGAAATGCGCTGCCATGCGATGTCTTTAACATCGTTCTTGAAAGAATAGTGCAAAACTGACGCGCCAACACAAGAGGCACAATCTTCCAAAATTCCGTTCAATTACTCGCGTACGCCGATGATATTAACATAATCGGAAAAAAGCAGCGTGATGTCAATGGCGCTTTCGCGAGTATAGAGGTGGAAACTACGAAGATTGGTTTAGCGGTTAGTTAGGGCAATACCAAGTATATGCTGTCAACTACAAAAGTCATTCTCAACTTATATAACTTTGAGGTAGTTAAGGACTTTGTCTACCTAGGCTCTGCTATCAACTTAGACAATGACAACAGCGCTGAGAGCAAACGAAGAATAGCTTTTACCAATTGCTGCTTCTTTGGGCTAAGAAGGCAGTTGAATTGCAAAGCCCTTTCTCGAACAACAAAAGTGACTTTATATAAGACTTTAATAATCCCAGTCCTGATCTATGGCGTAGAGGCATGGACTTTATCAAAAATGGAATCAAAAAGCTTTGAGAACAAATTTTTCAGGTTATTTTCAGACCAGACCCGTCTGCATAGACGCTGAGTGAAGGAGGAGATACAACGACGAACTATGCGGGCTGTACAGCGAGAAGTAAACTTAGCAAGAAGAGTGAAAGTCCAACGACTGAGGTCATGTAGAGCGGATGGAAACCAATGCTTTGGTCTGTAAAATTTTCGAATCTGTCCATGAGAGAAAGCGCAGGAGAAGAAGACCTCGACTCTGGTGGCGCACCCAAGTGGAATGGGACCTCAACCAACATAGCGTGCGAAACTGGAGGCAGCTAGATAAAGATCGCCACTTTAAGTAAAGTAAGTAAGTTTATAGGACACGCAATTTTCTCATATCGCACAAAGACGTTGGTTGTTGTATGGTAAATACTGGCCCCAACAGAACATACTGGGGCCGGAAATGACTAAAATCAAGACTCACCTCTTTTTCAGGTCTGGAGAAATCAGTCAATACAGGAATCACTGTATCAAGGCACAGAGAATCAACAAGTTATTTTGTCACCCATTTACATATTAATTATTATAATTACAATATAATTATCGTATAATCCTTCTCAATGGCATCCAATGGCAGCGACTTTTAGTTATGTACTTTCCCAGGTGGTCAGTAAGCAATCATCACGATAACATCATGCAATTGTCTCAACAGCAGATGCTTATACTCTTAAAGTACGCCTAACCACCGAGAGTGATCTTCAACATTGTCAGCACAAGAAAAATTGCGCCAGGTACCCTGATTTTCCAGAAATGGAAATCAGTGTGTTTACGAGTACGAGGATAGTAGCTCATTATCGGCACTTTAATGCCACAGACGTTTATGCGAGAATGCAACGAACGTGAAAGTCTTTATAGATTTCTTTGACTGGCATTGATATTGACGCAGGAAAACATTGGTCAGATACTTTACCTTCCAATGATTGCTTGAAATTGTCAAGATATGACTACATAGACACATACCGATACAGATGTATAGTAGGTAGTTTTTGTTGAGAGTGTTTCCTCTATTCTGACATACTCGCTGCAAAGTTATAATCCAGCTTGATGAGAGTGATAGTTTTGTTTGCGCCAGTGAAATGACCTAGTTTGGTCAGCGTCTATTTATAAGAGGAAACCATCTATTTGCTTCTGATCCATTCAATCACAATCTATCATTCGGAACGCAGTTTTGTCAAATCGGGTGCGCTGTCTACGCGATACTACATATCACAGATTTGTTTGAAATGTTTCGCATTATCCTTTGGAGTGTGTCAGTGGTGGTGGTGAGTGGTGTGTCAATTAATGTCCATAACTCAAGTGAAACATCTGAGGACGAGTTTATAAATCACAATCAACGAGAATGTTACGTAACGAATCGGATGGTATCCTGCTTCAAGTATAGAATGGCGAAAATTATATGGAAGTTGGTGACCAATAATTTAGGATATTTCCAAAACGAGAATAGCCGAATGATGGACGACAAACGAAGTATTAGAATCGTCCAACTCACCGAACCTAGTGGATTGCGATTCTTTACGGATTCCAGAAGCTTACAAGGTTTGTTGTTTAGTCTAGGCGCATGTATGAGTGCGAAAATGAGTGACGTCATGTAATCCTCATATCACAGTTTTATTTATGAAGTGATAAATGCTTTCAATAATTTTTTGGGGGAGAAATAATTGGCAGTAATAATTGTGGGCGGACCCACAAAAGTGGCGATATGGTGCCATCGCGCTACCGTACGAACTTTATGAGCAGATATGTGCATTTTCGAAAACGTTTTCCAAGGTTTCCGAATTACATTTTGGTTTTTTGTTTTATGGTATATTACGAGTATTTCGAGCCGTACTCATATAAGGGATTATTTTGGGTGTCGACTATTAGCGGCATGTGTCTTCTGTAATCGATAATAACCGGGTGTTATATTTGATTGTGAGTTTAGTGTTTTCGGTTTATGAACATAGAACATGATAAGCCATTACAATGTACCGCAATAATTGTGGTGGCAGATGGTACCGCTTTGAGGTGGGGTTGATGAAATTAATTAGTTTTATTGTGTAAGGATTTGTACAACGTTCATTAAATATCCTTGGGGGGGCTTTGCATAAATGCCCGCATACTGATAGCTACTTGTACAGTTGTTCAAGTAGGTGAAACGTTGCAATCTGTGCCTTCAAGGAACTAAACGTTGGGAAATCCAACCGTCATGGAAGGACAAGGTGGGCGATTTCTTTCCAAAAACAAAAAGGAAATACATATTGATATAGATTGTATAAGGACTATGGCGTTCTGTTTTTAATTTCGCAGAATACATTTTAAATGCTCGCATTACATGTGCCACCTTCTGTATGTTGAAGTGTATTTTTGAGGGGGTAATTTGAGGAATTGTGGTTTTCTTTTGTGAAATTTTTTTCTATTGTAAAACAACGTTGGAATTGGATAAGGTCTGTCGAGATTTCTCGTACACTGTACACAATAAGTGGATGCTCTTGACATATTTCCTAAGGCTAGTGTTCAGTGTGAGAATAGATAATTTAGATTCTTTTTAAATTTAGAAGAATTAAGACAAATGCAAATGAAAACATGCCTACATGGCTACATACTCATATTCGTATTTTATGCAAAAGTTTCGACCGATGCCTGTTAACAGCATAAGAATTTCTCTTAAGTGTCTGACATTTGTGAGGAGCAGGCATTGAGTTTTAAGGCTAATCCTGGTTTCTGACATTAAACAATTATGAATTTTACCATAATGAATTTACAGTATTCATTTACTTCAAAGGAAGGTGTTGGGTGTACTAACTTCTATATGAACTTGATAGACAGTTTCTGTGTAGCTATCTTCTCATGTGCCTGCGCATTCCTGAATGGTAGATCACATCGACAGTGTGGATTTTTTACTTTTAAGTTTTTAAATTAAAATTAATTTTTTTTTTTAAGAACTTAACACTCAAGTGGGTATGAATACACTTATAATGCTCAGCATGTGTTAAGTTTTTTGGAAAATGGGATAGAGAGAGAAAGAAAGATTTTGGGATCAATGGTTATTTCGCTCCACGGGTGGCATCCAACTTTTAATGGGGAGACTAAATTCTTAGTGGAAGTTGGCTTGATGTTGATTTCTAGTCAACTACTTGTCTTACTTGATTTGCGTTAACTCAAAAAATGTTTATTTTATTTATTTATTTATTTATTTATTTAAATTTAACACAGTAAAAATTCACTTATAAATCTGTGAAAGATAAACATTATTGCGCTTAAGCGTTAATTTAGAATTTACATTTTAACTCTAGTGAAACTATTTATTAAAAGTAGAAGTAAGTTAAATTTAATATTAATGAAACTTTGTCAATTTAATATTTTATCCTTTAATTCAAAAAGTAAAATTTTGATTGAAATTGCCTGAGAAGGGGAAAGGGTTGGGTGAACCTAGTTGCTCTGATTTTCAAGGAAATGTTGAAGTTCGTGTTTAAATCGTCGCGCGTCGTCTAGCTCTCGTATAGTACGTGGAAGTGTGTTCCATAGACGTATAGTAGCAATATAAAACTGTCTCTCAGATGTTAAACATGAAAATCGAGGAAGTAGTAAACAGGCAGATCTGCTAGACACCGGAAACTTGATTTTTTCCTATAGATATGTCGGCTGCCTACTTTTAATAATGCTAAAGAGAAATAAAAGCGCACGAAATTTTATGTAATTTTAAAATGACATCTTTACCAAGTTTTTGGCTAAGTGTGAAACGTGGTCATATCTTTTGAGACAATATACATATCGAATGGTGGTGTTAAATGCTACTTGTGGTTTTCTTTTGCTCTCGGCGTCACATTCATGAAAAATTTCGCATCCATAAACCAACAGAGGAATAACTAAGGCTTTGGCAAGTAGCAGTCTGGTTTTAGTTGGTGTACACTTTTGGGCAGTCCATAGTGTTCGAAGAACGCCATATGTTTTGTATGGTTAGAGGGTCTTTTCTATAAGCTGACTAGGCTGGGGATCAGTAAACCACTCTTGTACATTCTTTTTAATATGCTAACCAACAGACAGTTCATCGTGAAAAATGGCGATGTGACTTCTGTTGGAATATTTCAAATTAAAAATGGTCTTCAGCAAGGCGCGGTCAATTCGCCGATCCTATTCAACATTTATACAAGCGACTTGATAGGTTCACTTCCCCATATTATTGCGTATGCAGACGATTTGATAGCATACAGAACAGGTCCAAAAATCGAGGTCATTAATACTCTCTTGCAACGTGACTTCGATAAGATAAGACGATTTTGCGATGACTGGAAGTTGAAAATCAACTTTCAGAAGTCGGAAACCATTCTCTTTAGGACGCCGTTGTCTGGAGCCTCTAGGGATACCAGAAAAAATTGGCGAAAGTTCTCGATCATTGGACAACACGGACAGCCTCTTGCCTGTCGAAATGTAGTCAGATACCTTGGGATCTGGCTGGATCAGTTTCTGTATTTTGACAAAAATGTAGATGCTGCTCTGGCCAGAGCCAAAGGAGCTTTTGCCCTTACAAAGAGACTGTTTTATAGCAGCCAACTCGATGCGAGGGTAAAGGTAATCTGCTACATGGCCCTTATCAGGCCCATGCTGGTATTCGGGTGCCCCGTGTGGTTCAATGTACGAGCAAGCTTAATGGAAAAGATTCGGGTGTTTGAGAGGGCTTGCCTTAGGGCTTGCCTTCGCTTGTACAGAACACCAGAATCGGAGTACAAAAAATTTTATCGTAATGAGGTCCTTTACAACAGGGCGAACCTAATACGAGTGGACAACTTCGTAATTAAGCTGACTCGAAGGCACATTGCAAGAGCAATGACCGCGACGAATAACCTGATATCTGGGGCTTACTACCCCAACTACCTTTACCACGAGAGTGTGCGCTCTGACGGCTTCGTTCCACCGGAAGCATTCCTCTACCTAGATCAGATAGGGTTGATCCAGGATAGATCAGCGGTCCCGTTAATCTTCCATGTCGCTCGGAAAGCTGGGGACACGCGACTCAACTACGGCAGAGACGTCGCACACGGCAGTGTGGATCGTCTCAGGTTCAGTAGGGCGGTGGGGAATCGCGATAAGAGGGATGTCGTTCGGCAGCACCAGCATTTCTGGTGGTTGAATGATGGAGAAGATGTTTCGTCGTCGTTTCCGTCAATTACGGACCAGCCTCACTAATGAGGCAGAGCTGACCTACTTATTTACACTGTGAATACCGATGGCCAGCTTGCATAGGTTTAGGTTAGTATTTAAGAAATATATACATATATTAGTATATACCTTTGTATATACTAATATATGTATATAATTGTGTATAATATCTATGTGTATGTATTGTGTATTTAGGTTAGGTTTAAGTTTATTTTAAGTTAGATATTAAGTTTTTATAAAAAAATAACTCCATATGCTAAGTTTTTGTTAACAAATTTTTCTTAGCCTTAAGTATACAAAATATATACGAATTTCAATAAAATGTAAATAAAGTCGAAAGACATAGATATAAGAATTTAGAGTAGCTTAGAGTGCCTGTGCGGGGCCAGTAAGTTAATATAAGTTTGTTAAGTAATTTTAAGCTAGCATTTAAGCATTTTTTGTTAGTATGTAAGAATTAATGATTAATATAATAAAATGCATTTAAAACTAAACTAAAACGCCATATGTTTTTCCCATTATAGAATTTATATGGTTGTTCCACGTTAGTGTTCTATTGAAAACAACGCCTAGATTTTTCGAAGAGTCAAAGAATTCAATTTTTGAGCCGTTTAGCATTAAATGTGGGAAATAGGAAAGGTCAAGAATAATTTTAGAGATAACTAAACATTTACATTTTTCTGGATTTAGTACTAAACTACTTTTTGACAACCAATTTGAAATTCGTTGAAGCTCTTCATTTAAGTCACTAGCGCAATTCTCAATGAGGTCTAAGGGACAGCTTTGATAAATTTGAACGTCATCAGTGTAAATGTGTTTCGATGAATTTAACATTACAAAAGCTATATCATTAATATAGACTGAAAATAAGAGAGGCCCTAAGATCGGTCGTTGGGGAACACCTTTAGTTAAGGGAAGAAAATCAGATAGGACCCCATCTATTGACACAGCCTGTTTTTTTTTCACTAAGATATGACGAGATTAATTTAATTGAAGAAGAAAAAATGGGAAAGTAGCGCCTTAATTTATTGATCAGAATAGAGTGATCTACCATGTCAAAAGCCTTAGAAAAATACAGTAGTAATAAGAACGTAACATCTCTTATGTTTTCAACTACATTGACCAAAGCTGTAGTACAACTATACTTTGCACGGAAACCTGACTGAACCGGAAGCAGCAAATTATTGTTCATAAGAAACTTATTAAGTTGGTTATGCATAATCCGTTCACATATCTTTGAGAGAGAAAAGGTAGGATTGATATTGGCCTGAATTCATCACCTATAGAGTTTTTAGGAATAGGAATTATTTTTGCTAATTTCCATTGGTAAGGAAAAATGCCAGTCATAAAAACTCTATTAATGACGTGAGTAATAAATGGTAGCAATGATGGTAAAATTGCTTTAACAAAAATCGGATGAATCTCATCAACTCCTATAGCATTTGATTTAACAGACAGGAAACTTTCTACTATGTCCGTATCATCCACCATTTTGAAAGCAAAAGACGTTGCAGTTGGTAGAACAGTACCATCAAACACACAATTATCAACAGAGGCACTTGAATTTGGATTTGATAAGAACTTGCGATTTAGGTCATTACGATGGATATTAGTAGGACAACTTAACTTTGGTTTACCGACTCCTAGTTCACGAATATTGTTCCATATTTTACGACCGTCGGATGTAGAACTAAAGCGGTTGGAATAAAATTGCATCTTAACAGTTCTTACTTCACGTATAACACTATTACGCAAGTTTTTATAGATTTGATGAAGCTCTTCGCCTGATACGCCTGATCACGTTGCAACATCAACTCTCGAATTTCATTCGTGAACCACGCTTTTGTTCTGTCTCTTACAATCCCTCTTCTGATTGGAATGTATGAATCAAAAAGAAGGTTGATGTTTTTGTTGACGAAATCGATTTGTTCATCTGGTGAGGGCATACAATAAACGAGGTTCCATGGAATAGAATTAATATGCTGCTCAAGAGAAGGCCTATCAAAATTTTTAAAATCCCTATACATATAATTTGATGTGTCTACGAAATCACCAATATCAAAATCGTATGTAAGAAACAATAAGTCGTGTTTAGAAAAGGCTGGTGCAGCAACTTGATCGTAAAGTAATACCTTGTCGGTATTATTTACAAAAAACACATCTAATAGGGTGCCGGAGAAGCTGGTGAAATGAGTAGGAACATCATTATTTACCGGTTGTAGATCAAATGATTGCATGTTTTCGATTAAGAGACTTTCACGCAACAAGTTACTATTAAAATCACCGCAAATGATCATATTGGTTGAGCATGTCGACACCTCTTCAACTACTTCATAAATGGGTGTCAAGTCAATATTTCGATTTGGCCTATACACAACACCTAAGCAAATATTTCTTTCGCAGCGTATAATTTGTGCAAAAAAATACTGAACAAGTGACCCATTTGGCGAGCGACATTTCTGTTTACAAAACACACCATTTTTAACATAAATCGCCACTCCGCCACCAATACGATCAGATCTATCAGCTCGAAAGGGTTTGTATCCGCTCAAATAATACACATCATCTTTCACACCTTCAACAAACCAAGTTTCCGTCACGCAGATGGCATCAACGTTTGAATCTACAAAAATATCTCTAAACTCGTCTAATTTAGGATTTAAGCTTTGTGCATTTAAATGACAAACCTCATCAATGGAACCCACTCCACTCTCATTCAAATCCATTTTTAAGTAGTGAAATAGTATGAGAACCTAACGACGCATTCTGAAAACAAGAAACCTCTTCCTTAGAGCAACAACATTTCATTAAAAGGGGTATATGAAATAACATCAGGCAGATTTCAAGAGAAAAAAAAAATAAAAAAAAAGAAAAAAAAAAAGGAAAAAGTGACAAAAAGTAGCAGATATAAAAATTAAAAAAAAAAGAAAACTAGCAAAACAAAAATAAAAAATACTTGTTGATACGAGGGGCGTTCAAACTATTCTCGGTATCGGGGTGAAGCTGTGGTTGTATATATAAATTGACTTATTTATCAAGTAATACTATTATTTTAGTGTATTCATGTAAAATTTCATATAAATGTGATTATTAATTCGCGTTTTATCTCTAGTTAAACAGAATCATAATGGCAACTGAGACGATGATGGTGAAAATTGAGCATCGCGCTGTAATTAAATTTCTCACTAAGCAAGGAAAAAGTCAAAAACCTATTCATGAAGAGATGGTGGCTGTTTACCAGGGTTCCGCACCTTCATTATCAACTGTGCAAAAGTGGTCAAGTGAGTTGAAGAGAGGCAGAGAGAGCATTGAAGACGACCCCCGCTCCGGCGCCCCGGCTACTGCTTGTACGGGAGTCGAAAAACTTGTTCTTGAGGATGCCCGAATAAAGGTGAAAATAATGGCAGAGATTACCAAGCTTTCAATTGGTACCATTCACACCATTCTTCATGACCATCTTAACCTTTCAAAGGTCAGTGCAAGGTGGGTGCCACGAATGCTCACAGCGCCTCAGAAAAAAGTGAGAATCGCATGCTGTAGAGAGCTTTTGGAGATGTGTAGTGAGAACGCGGACGGTGTTATGGATCGAATTGTTACTGGGGACGAAACATGGATCCACCACTATGACCCTGAAAGCAAAGAAGAGTCCATGCAGTGGCATAAAAAAGGAACAGACCCCCGGAAGAAGTTCAAAGTCACTCCGTCTGCCGGGAAGCTCATGGCCACAGTTTTTTGGGACTCAAAGGGAATCTTGCTCATTGAGTACAAAAACAAAGGTGAAACCATCAACGCCACATCCTACGCTTCCACTTTGCATAAATTGCGGGAGGAAATTAAAAAGAAAAGACGGGGTAAACTCGCAGCGGGTGTGTTGCTTCTTCATGACAACGCTCCTGTTCACACGGCGCGAGTTTCCAAGGCTACTGCGCGAGATTGTGGTTTCGAAGAAATCCAACACCCACCCTATAGTCCAGACCTTGCCCCTAGTGATTATTTCCTGTTTCCGGATTTGAAAAAATGTCTTCGTGGAAAAAGATTTTCGGATGATGAAGAACTCAAGTCGGCAATAAATGGAGGAGGAGGAAATTTATTTTTTTGAGGGTTTAAGAAAGCTTATCTCAAGGTGTAACAAATGCACTGATGTTAGGGGAGATTATATTGAAAAATAAAAACAATTTAAATTGAATTCGCATTTTCCTTCATATCGATACCGAGAATATATTGAACGCCCCTCGTAGATGACGATTTCGATCAGCTGTTGTTCTTTGCGTCTTCTTAAGTCTTCCTCGTTTGACATCTCGTGGCAATAGCATCCATTACTCTCTCATTCTCTACCAGTGCCGCTCCAGATTCTGCATTCTCTTTCACATATACGGAACCAAAATGTGTGTAAATAGAAAACAGCTGTTTACTGCGCTTGAGACGCACAGCTTGTTGATAAAGGTAGCGGTTCTTCCTAGTTAGGCTACCGTACATGTAGATGTTGTGTTGTTTTCTGTTTTGATATCCACATCTTGGAGACACAACTGCCTATGATTTTTGCAGTAAAGAGCAACTGCATGCAGGACGGTGTTTCTTTCGGCTGGAGAGCTGAATTTGACTACAATGGGAGAGTCTTTTTTCACTGTATTTGAATACGTTCGTCGCTTTTGCTGAGAGCGAAAAATGCCTTTCAAAGGTGGAGGCATACAGTCAATGTTGTGACATATGTGATGGAAAATTGTCTTCAAGTTTTCATTTGGTAGCTGTGGGACACTAAAAATAATGGCATCGGCTGCAATTTCCCTTCGTTCGAAAGCTTCACATCTTTTTTGGAGATCAGTCACTTCCTCTTCAAGGGTCTGCGATTCAGCTAACCGCGTTTTCATCTCGTCTTCCTGCGTTTGAAGAGTATGAATGGACCTTTCAAATTCGTCAATACGAATCTCAACTTTCGCTTGTCGTTCTTTTAGGTTACTAAGAGAAAGCTCAACCTCTTTAACGTGCGAAGATAGCCTTTCTTCAATGGAAGAATTACGCAGCATAATATCATTTCGCAAATGATTCATTTCCACGGAGATGCGGTCTACGATTTCATCGGTTAGCTTTGCGAGTCGTTCCTCCAAGTCAAACATAGTTACCGCCGATGCAGGTTTGTTGGCGATTGGCGTAGATTTGTTAACAGCGCCTTTTCTCTCAGCTGGGATGGTGTTAAGCTTCGGTGTTTGTAAAGACTCTTTAGATGGTGTTGGCGTCGACTGTTTCTCTTTTTCAAGAGTTGTTGATCGCGTTTCACCCGCTATTATGTTCGTAAGAGTACGATAAATGAAACGAAAAACGAGAGCTCCCTTGCTAGTTGCAATTAAAATTATAAAATAAAACTAAACTTATTAATTCACTTTTATTTGTGAGGTGAACACAATTTAAAACTATTTAAAGACTTGCAAGAAGACGCTCTTTACTTTTAATGTAGAGAAGTGAAAGATATTGAAAAAGTTTTGCCGGACGAGACTGTCGATAGGTCTACTCACTTTTACTGAACATTACATGTATGATTCGTCTTTCGGGCGAGGCTGGGATTCGAACACCGAACCTTCCGATTTGGAAGCCAGTCCATTACCACTTGAGCCACTGCCACTCAGCTTAGGGGTCCTGGGTCTCAACTGGCGTACTGCTCCAGTCAATTTGATACCAGCAAGCTGCTCCCAGTTAACGACGATGTCAAGGAAGTCATATGACATCACATTTCCTTTTCTAAGACCATTTTTAACTTTGTTAGAGAAGCTAGAGTTCCAAATCAACATCCTGCAAAACCGAACGAGTTTGGCAATGAAGCCAAGGCCAGGCTATAGACGGTATCATTGGTAACTCTAATATTAACGAAAAGTGGTGAGAATCTTGGGCCTTCTCCAAGATCTGCTGCAATTTATGGTAGACTTTTTAGGACTAAACAGCAGTGATATGGATCTGTCATTTGTACCGTTCACACAATATGGCAGCAGAGGATCTTTTTGAGATGTTTAAAAAGTTTATAAGGCGCAGTAAAAGGGGATCTTCTTTCTTGGCGATTCGAAGATTCTATTCATCGGGCATGCATTCCTCTGACAAGATTTCGCAGAAGATTTGTTCCACCACACCGTTTTCTTCACCTTTAAAAAATTTGAAGGCTAATTCGTCTGTAGTAGTGGTTTTAAGAAATTTTTGGCACTGAATGTGTTTCTACTACCACTCTTTAAGGGTTTGGTTCGGGTTTTGATAACTAATAGGCCGTTTTTACGTTTTGATAAAATTCCTCTCATATAATGTTTAACGCTGCCTTGCTGGCAGCAGATACCGGCCTGCATTTAATGCCGAAGCGTTGGTGGCTTGTTTTCGGTTGCATGACAAAATCTAGCATATAGGAGGTGGCATTTGTTATGACTTCCAGGGAGTATCGTGATTCGTGACTAATCCACGCACTTGATACTGGTGATAAAGGACCTTGAGATCTGTAAAAACAAACTTTTGACCCTTGTGACCCTCTTAGTTTTTTCCTGAGGCAGTACTTTTCGAGAGAGTATGTCAAAGTGAATAGAGGTGTATGATAGGTGCTTACATTTGCTTTTAATTACACCTGTCACCCGATTTACACGGAAGATCCGTTCCTGAGAATATCGTGTAAATTGAAATCTCAGATTTTTGTATGCAAAACCGTGCGAATCGAAAAAAAAAATGCACAGAATTTATTCATTTTTTTTAATTCAAATTCATTTCTAAATAAGAATAAAATAGAATTGAAAAATAAAATATATCAGTCCATTCATGTAATTACTAATAAATAAAGTAATTGTTTTAATACGAAGTTCATAAGAAACTAGTGCAAAAATTTATTTACATACTATCATCACTACTATTGTCAATCAATCTTTTCTTCTTGGTTGATGAGATTTCGCTTTCATTACTCACTATTATTTTTGATGATTCTGATTCGATGGATGATAAATTACTGACAATTCCAGATGTAAGAGACTTGGTAATGAAATCAGTAATCAACATTTGTGTTATGTTTTTGGTAAGATCTTTGTGTACCTCCTCATATTGAGCTAAACAATTGTTGATATCTCGCTGGAACCGAAGAGCCCGCTCAATATTAGGGTCATGTTGTAGAAAAAAATGACCTAATTTACGCCCGCTGTAAATGCAATTGGTTCAGTCTCCTCATCAGTACCGTTGTCTTGATCAATTGTATCATCAATCGTGTTAATTAAATCATCCTCATCCAATTCTTCATCAGCCACTAGCTCTTCAATATCTGTTTCAGTTAAATTTTCGAAATCTTCTGCTCCCACTGCATGCGCCAACTCCACTATCTGAGAATATTCTAATGGTTGACAAAAAATCTCACCTTCAACTACTTTTAGCCATATTACTTAATCTTGGAACTGATAATGCCACTTGCTTAACACAATCGAAAATTGTAAATTTTTTCCAAACATCCGTTACTGTTAAAGATGCATCATTATTAGTTCGTTCTAAAATATACCTTAAGGTTCGCTTGATATACAGTGCCTTGTATTGAAATTATTCCTTCATCTCGTGGCTGTAATAAAGAAGTTGTGGTCTTTGGTAGAAATACAACTTGCATATTTTCATGCTGTAGATTTTAAGGATGGCCGGGAGCATTGTCAATTAGCAGAAGCACTTTAAAGGGGAAACCTTTTCACTTAAATACCTTTTGTCATCGGGGACAAACAACTTATGAAACCATTCGTTAAAAACCGTGGCAGTAACCCATGCTTTCTTATTGGCAATCCAATTTGAGTTTCGGATAGTATATTTTATTTTTTAACGATTGATAAGTTTCAGTTATTCCACTATGCATTAATTCAATACTGTGGTATAAAGAGATCTGTTTATGTAATGCATCTTCGTTCCATAATTCAATAGCTTTTCTGGTGCACTTTATAAATTGTATACTATTAATATTTTTTGAGTTTTGTGATAATCTGATTTTTCTACTCTACCTTTCTTAAAATCTCGTTTAAATATTTCTTTTATAGTTTCCTCGCCCTCCATTGGATTGATTTCAATTATTTTTCTATTATGGATTATCTGCCTTTCAAGCCCTAGATTACTATATGTACAATTATAAATTGTATTTTGTATTTGTTTACCATTTTTTCTTTTATCCCTATGTACTACCTTTTTGGAGGATTTCCTAACCGACTTAAAAAGTCTGCTACAGCGTTTTCTTTTCCGTTCCTATATTCAATTTCATAATTGAATTCCTGTAATTTCAAAAGCCATCTTTGATGTCCTGACGAAAATTCTTTGCCTTTGTACTTAAGGTTTAGATATTTAATGGGACAATGATTAGTTAAATTTTGAACTCTGTTCCGTAAATGTAAAGCCTAAGGCATTTTACAGCATATATAATGGAAAGAAATTGGATGCCCTTGTTGTGATAGCACGGCTCTAAGCGATTACGCATCGCTTGCATCGGTTGTAATTGTGAATTCTTTACCAAAATCGGGGTACTTAAGAACTGGATATGATGGATGATATTAATGTTTTTAGATTTTGAAAACTACTTATATATTGGGGGTCATTTGTATTAATTTTATAACCTTTTTTTTAAATATTTTATCATTGGATGTGCAATTTTGGCATAGTCTTTTATGAATTTTCTATAAAATCCTGTCATTCCCAAAAATCGTTTAAGTTTCTTTTCTGTATTAGGTAGTATTATGTCCTGTATTATTTTGATTTTATCTGGGCTTGGTTACACTCCATTTTTCGATAGTATGTGTCCTAAAAAATTCGTTTATTTTTGTAAAAGAACTACACTTGTCTGCTTGAATTTTCAAATTATGATTGCGTAGAAAATCCATTGCCTCTAAACGCCCTTTAATGGATGATGAAAACACGAGAATATCATCTGAATAGACAGCACATATTTTATTTATGAAGTCTCGTAAAATTGTTCATTAACTTCTGAAAAGTGTCAGGAGCATTTTTCAACCCAAATGGCATGCGAACATATTCAAAAAGTCGTGCAGGAGATACGAAGGCTGTCTTTTCAATATCTTTTTCTGACATGAGAATTTGATGGTAACCCTTTGATAGGTCCAATGTGCTAAAATATTGAGTTCTCCCCAGTTTGTCAAGTACATCATCAATATTTGGTAAAGGCTATTTGTCATCGATGGTTAATTGGTTTAATCTCCTGTAGTCTACTACCGGTCTAAATTTTTGGATACCAGACTTATCAGCTTTTTTAGATACAACGAGGATCAAAGTCTTCAATTTGATTTCGAACTTCCTCATCGTGCTTTGGAGGAAGTCGATAAATGCGGAAATTGATTGGTTGATTTGTGGTTGTTTGGATTTCATGAACTATTGTCTTTGTGTTTGTTAATACACCTCCTTCTTTGTAAAACAATTGTTTGTTTTTAGGTAATAGTTTTTCTATTTCGTTTTTTTTGCTGGAGAATTTAATATCTGATATCTTCAACTTTACTTACTTTTAATGTTAAAATTTGATCGAACATGGCTTTTGAAGAAGAAGAAATTCTAATACTATTTCTTAATTCAATAAATTGATCTTTTATGTTAATATCACGTTTTTAAATAAAAAGTCGTTTCCTAGTAACAGATCATATAGTTTATTAAAATCTACTAAAAGCCGTTTAAGTTTTGCATTACTGGAGTAATAATACTCGGAAGAACATTGTGTGCCCATTTTTTTATTTGACATGTCTAACACTCTATTCAAAGTACAGACTATGATTTTATTATTTTCAACTACACGCAAAATAAATTTTGAAAAGATTTTGCTCTTCATAACGTGATAGTAGATCCTGGATCTTTTTTCGGTTTTCCTCTGTCGAGTTGGTCTCGAAGTTTCGAAAAATAATTTCTCTAACACGGACAGCCTCTTTACAGCTTGAGTCTTACCATGCCTTTTTTTTTGGTTTCATATTCTTCCTCCGGCGAGGGATGAAGAATCTTATTCCAAAGAGAATAGTGTCTATGATTATATAAGCAGCGGCTTACACGTCGTAATTGAGGAAACATAACGACCAGTTAAAATTCCTAAAGAAGGTGTTAAGTTCGCTCCAATTCTCGTATTGCCATACGGTTTTTTCAAGAATATTTTTTCTAACTGTGTGGTCGGTGTACGAAAAATTAGCTGATATGGCACTATTGGTCGGCGAGCTTAGGTATGACTATCAACGTCTGGTATTCTTGTGGGCTCATTTGAACTACGATTATAGTCAGCCATCGACGAATCTATGATCCTCTTACTGATGAAACCAGTTTGAGCTTCTGACGAAGCATAGGAGACTGTTTACGTCTATATTTTTCAGATCGTTTAGGTCGTTGTAGAAGAAAGTTCCTAAGTGAAGTTTTCTTCTTTGGGAGAGAGCTAGACATGTACAGAGCAGGTGGAGGATTGTCTCCTCCTCCTCCTCGTCCATTCATGCTTGCCTATGAAGCAGTGCACAGTGATGACACTTATGATGGCGCTGAGATGTTCCTTATTTTGAAGGATCAGACATTTAGAGCGATACAGATCCAGTTTTGGCCAGATTTGTTTGGTCGCTAGACATGTTGGTCCAACAGTCCACCTAAGGTCTGTTCTTTTATTGGCATCCAGCTTTAATATTAGTTTGCACGCAGCGATTGGGATACCTATGCTACCCTTTTCCGGTAGAATAGATAGCGTGGTTCCAATTTTGGCGAGTTCATCGGCTCTATAGTTTCCTGGAACATCTCTGTGGCCCGGCACCCAACAGCGGTGAAAGTTGAACTGCTCTGCCATCTCCATAAGAGATGATCGGCGTTCAAGGGCGGTTTTAGAATTTAGTGAGACTGAGTCCAGGGATTTGATAGCGGCCTGACTATTCGAAAAGATGCGGATATCCTTTGCAGATATAACGGAAATGTTAAGCTAAAAAACAACAAAAATAAACCTGCGGTTGATATACTGTGATTCTCAACCGTATGCGAAAGAAAATCCGTTCTTCGTGCAGAAGCCTAACATCGTAAAAAATCGAGAAAAACCCTCTGCCTGCGTGACCTCGGCATTAACTCAGATGCCAATTGTCACCTCAATGAGACCCGTAAAAAACAAACCGCTCTCTTTTCGAAACTTTCTTTCATGTTTTAAACTCCGACAATCTGAAAACGATCGCCAGCAACAATAACAATATTAATGCAAGCGATGATTAGTGTTGCCATTTATATTAAAATTCAAATTGAATTTTCATGGTCTGAAAAAACTTTTTAATTTATTAATCATAATACCTTTTACGTTTTATGTTTCAATTACCTCTGTTATACATTTTTTTACTTCTATATCATTTACTTTCCACTTCCAGTTTTTAAAAATCATGTTCCTTCCGTTAAGAAGATTCTTCCGTTAAAAGAAATCCTTTCTTTCCTATTATCTTTTATTGATTATAAACTTGTTCGTGTTCATACTTTCTTCCTAGGCTCTCTGCAATTCAGTCTTTCCCGATATGGTGAATTTGGGTAATGACGACATGTTAAGATAGTCCCCTGCCAGCAATTTATATGGACTTCTCTACGATATGATAAGGATGTTTAGGTTTCCACATTTTCCATCTTAATTATCAAAGTTAGGTACTGGACGAATTCCCTCACCTTTTTGTTAATTCCCGTGTCGATGCAGTATGCTGTGCAAAGAAGTGAAGAGCCAAACATGTTCTGTTGACAGATATGCGATTTTACGAGGTGATCGATTCGGCCGTACAAGAATCGGCTTTCTTTTCTGGATAAACGAAATCGCTTAACATAACTGCGGTCAATACTTGCACGCATACATACTGTTTGGAGAACTCATGTTCCCTTTTAGACGTTATTTTCCTTGGTAATACGTCCAATACGGTTTTCTATCAGCTTTCTGCTACTGGCTTTCATAAGCACGACTTTATTTCTATATCACTCAATTTAGAGTTAAGCACCTACTTTCCGCAACAATGCTGTAGGGACTTCCGTAACTTAGATTACAATAAACTGCTTCGTGATATTATTCGCATTAGCTGGGATGGTATTTATTTTATGCCTTCAGTAGATATCAAGTTATTCTTCCTGTGACTATATCAGAATCACATTTATCTGAAAGAAATAACTCGTTCTGTCTCCGTTTCGTCTCCTCCTACCCTGAAACTTATGGGAAAGCGAGATACTGCCTATCGAATGTGGAAAAGGCTTAAGCTGGATGAGTTCCTAAAAGTATATCATCTCTTACGCAATAAAGTTTTCTCAAAAGTCACATGCGCCAAAATAAAATTCTCTAGTAATAAGCTAAACCCATGTGTCCCGGGAAAGTCAATATGGGATACGCTTCAAGATCTTGGCATTTTGAACTGCGATTAGCATCACAAAAATTTCATATCTTCCTATAGTAGCATGGATGCCCTCCAGATTCAGCCAGACTCAGATTCAATCAGTGTCGAAAGTACCTTTTTTTTTTAATAGAGGAAGCAAAGTAGATATTGTGGAAGCCTTTCTCTACTACTGAGAATTCTACTGGGGTTAATGGTCTTAACCCAAGATTTGTGAAACTTTTTCTACAGTATAGTATATTCTACCTTATATAGTCCATACCTGTAATTATTGGCTCACAACCTCAAAGTCTCCATCTGAATGGATAAAAAGTAAAAATCGCCCAAAAAACCATAAACGGGATAGAGAAAACAGGATCATTGCAATCCTGGCATACTTGTCAAATGTCTTTGAGAAGTTAGCACAAAACCAAATCTATCAGTATCTCAATTGCAAGAATCTTCCATTCAGGCATCAATCCGGTTTCCAGCCCAATAGGAGCTGCAATACTGCGCTACTATTGCCCTATTGGCAGTGGAAGAAATGCATTAATCCCTGGATATATCATCTTGATCAAAACTGCAACACTGCAACACACATCGACTGCAACACACTTATGGCAGCGCTTGATCCAATCCTCGCAACATATTTTATATTAGGTTTTCGGTATGTCCATCAGTGCTTCCTGCGATTTTTCCCTTACTTCCTCTCGGCTGCTGAAATGCGTTCCCCGTAGTGGTTTTTTAATTCGATTGAACAGAAAGAAGTCACAGCCAAATCAGGTGAATTCGGTGGGTGTTGGATGGTATTTGTTGCAAAATTACGAATAATGATGGCACTGTGCGACGGTGTGTTATCATGGTGCAAAATCCACGAGTTTTCTGCCCACAATTCTGGTCTCTTTCGGCAACTTGCTTCACGCAAACGTCTCATAACACCAAAATACGAGTAATACTCTTTGTTTACTGTCTGGCCTTCTGGCAAAAATTCATGAGGCACTACACCATTGTAATCCATGAAAACCGTGAGCATTGCCTTCTTTTTTTTGACTGAAAACGACGTGGTTTTTTTGGTCTCGGCTCATTTGTTGAACGCCATTCACTTGCCTGATGTCTGGATTGCGTGTCGTACTCGTAAACCTACGTTTCGTCTCCAGTAATGATCCTTTTGATGAGTGTGGGATCGGATTCAGCCTTGCAAATCATCTCTTTTGCGACGTCAACACGGTCTCGTTTTTGCATGAAATTGAGGTCCTTAGGCACCAACTTTGCTGCTAAACGACGGAAACCCAAATCATTAACCAGAATGTCTTGGACGGATCCATAGGCAATGTTCAAGTCCTCCGCTATCTCTCTGATGGTTAATTTGCGATTATTGACCAAAATTTCTTTTACTTCATCAATGTTTTCGTCGGTTTTCGATGTCGATGTCACGACCACTTTTGTACAGCTCGTGCCACTAGTAAACGACCGTTTCTTTAGAGAATCGTTGCCGAAACACTTTTCCAACATTTCCAACGTTCGCGCACCATTAAATCCGTTTTTTACGCAAAACTTAATACAAGTTCGTTGGTACAAATTTAAATCCATTTCTAAAATTGTAAAAAATTGCCAACACACAGAGATAGATGTACTCTTGGCTACGTAACTTTCGCAAATATCAAGCTATGACGCTATGACGCTAAGATTTAGAGGGAATGTCAACAACAGATTTACCAACTTAACAAAAAAAAAAAACAGAACTCAAGTCGGAACAATGGGAGCGCCACACGGTGGTTATTCTTCACTTTTTGATCAAGGTGGTAAATCATCACACATCCTAATTCTGCTCGATTTTTCATAGGCATCATGATATTCCCTGCTGTAAACTCAAAAGCTCTTTCACCTTTCCCACTCCATCTCTGAAATTGATTTGTCTTTTCCTAAAAGGAATGAAGCAATGCGTTTGTGTTGGTAAGAATTCTTCCAACTTTCTTATTGTAAAAAGTGGCCTACCACAGGCATCTAGGCGCCGACCTACTCTTTTCTCTCTGTACGTTCTAAAACACTGCAAAGTGCATATGTACGCAGATGATATGCAACTTCCAATAAGTCCTCCTCTAAATGAGGCGAACCATGCAACTGGGCTCTTAAATGAAGATATCGCTCTTATCTATGACTGGTTAATAAAGCACGTCCTTCGACTTAACCCTGACAAATCTAAAGTGCTTAACATTCATTGAACAGTTATTGATCGCTCAGGTTTTCAGCGATGTTCATATAAATCAATTACCCATTGTGAGGGCTGCCTCCACCAAAAATATTGGTGTGACTCTTAATTCCACACATAGGACGCACACATTACCAATCTTATTTGCAAGGTTTATGGTGGACTTCGTACTCTATGGGTCACAAGAACCAAACTTACTTCCTAAAACTTTTATTTTGCCAATTTTATGATACCAACTTCAATGGCCTCAATAAAGTGAAAGTCACCTACAACAATATAGCCAGAGGTAGATACATTTTCAATATGAGGTAGCCAGATTACATCTTGCACTTCACTCAGCTGCTCCTTTGCTAACCTTTTGAAACTCAGATATCTTTGCCTTCTAAGAAACTCTTTAGCCAGAGTACCTATACAATGAACTCCACTTCTTGTAACCCCGCACATCCCTACTTCTTGTCCAACCCCTAACCTTTTTTTTTCTTCTTTTTATGTTTCTATCATCCCGCCTTTTCTTATTTTTCTTCTTTTTTATATACCTTCTTTTTATTACTATTTTAATTAACATATATCACTGAATAATCTCCCTTCAGTTAATTAATTACTCTCGTTTTATTATTTTTCAAATGTTAAATATTCTTATAAGGTTGCCAAATTTTCCTTTTGTAAGAGATAATGTTAAATAAATAAATAAATGAATTGAAAATGAAATACTATCCTTTACATCCAGATTAGTAGCTTGGCTGCTAATTGCTTTGTTGTGCTTTGTTTAGTAGACCATGTGCCATTAGTGGAACTAATGATACGCGGAATGCGTACTTCCTAAAAGGATGGACTGACTTGCAAAAATAATCCGCTTGTGACTGAACTTAATTGTGATGTCGTGCAGAATATGAATGTTTAGATTGCTGCTTGTCATTATATCACTAAATTTTATATATAGCATGTATGATCCGGGCTTGACAATGATAGATAGATACGAGTAGATAGATAGATAGATACTCGTACAATACATTGATTTATTTTGTCATTTAAGAACATACAGAATTGTTTTTATAAAAATCATTTAAGTATGGATTTTCCGTCTGCCAGATTGGCAATTGTTCTTATTAATACAGTGGAAGATAAAGATTTAATTTTAATTCTATCTAATAGAAAATAAATTAAGTTTAATTTTCGTTATACCAAATATAAGTAATTAGGTTTGGTACGGTATTAGAGACAATAAATATAAAACGCTGCAATTAGGTTTTTTTTTTAAATTAGGGTGCCCTCAATTGAATCATGTACCCTTAAAATGTTTGTACACAGCACGACGAAGGAAATTTAGGGAAGAAGAAAAGATGTAAAGATGTACATTGGTCTTAAATGTTTGCAAGTTATAACGACCAGGAAATAGAGAGCTCAGTAGGGAATGCTATAAGCGAGTTGTACGGCTTAGGAATCAATCAGGATATTTTAGAGTACGTATGAAAATGGGCTTGAGGTAATGAGCATTCATAGCGAGACTGGTGTTACGGTTGAAGGTTTGAAGGAGCGGATTGCCAATGGTAATTTCAATGGAGACATTACGTCGGTATTCGAGTATGTCAATTGACTGACTGATATTAGTATCACCTATAACCTTTATCACACGGTTTTGAATCTTATCTAGCAGAGAGGCTTTAGGAGCGCCTGACCAGATGTGGGCTTTATACTCAAATTTTGGGCGGATGAATGCCTTATATATTGAGGCCAGATAAGAGGAAGAGTAATATTTCTTACATCGCTTGAGGAAACCTAGACACTTCGCAGCATTTTTGGCGACAGCGAAAACGTAAGTTGTCATTGACACACATACCGAGAATGGAAAGCTTATCGGTGTCTGGGATCCAAGTGCCATTCATGGATAATGACTGGGTATTTGAATTTCGCTTTAATGACAGCAGAGACATGGAGTTTTGGAAGAATTAAATTCCAACTCTGTTGATAGTTCCCCAAATGGTTATATTGATAATATCGGCGTTTAATGAGCTCATCATACGCTACCATTCCCGTCCTAAAGCCGGAGAACACGTGATTCAGGGAATGAATATGAAAGCAGAGAGTACTGTCATCAGCAAAGGAATACATTGGATTAGAAGTTGCAAACAAAAGGTCATTAATGGAATGTAAAAAGAGTGTCGGAAACAGAACGGAGCCCTAGGGCACACCAGTATTAATCTTGTGCATATCAGACTTGAAACCATCCAAGATAACTTGAATTGCAGAAGAGAGCCATCGATCCTAAAAGCACGCATTTTAGACAAAAGTGCCTGATGCTAAACTCTGTCAAATGCCATAGAAATATCAAGTGCAACTATCTTGCTTTCACCAGATTGATGTACATAGGGGTAGCGTCTGGAAGAGCTGATGAAAGACCTGTGGCCGGACCAGAGATTATCAAACCACGGCCAGTGCGGCTAGCGAATGGTGTTCCTGGAGGTCTTTTAAATAGATCAGGTTCAATGAGTGGACCGTAGAAGTCGATTCCTATTACAAGACCTAGCGATACGATGGCTCGGTTAATGTGAGTCCATGCAGATGAAACCAATGCCCATTGTCTGATTCAGATGAGGGCAGATCTGCTGTGGGCCTCGGTAATATATAGGCTGCTACATCCCATTCGAGCTCTGAAATAAAATGAGGCTTTAGAGTAAATATTACAATACCTTTTTTTCGTTCCAGATAATTCAGCCCCAACTCCGTAAAGTGGTATGCATTCACTTTGGCGTGAATCACTAATGATTGTGAGTTGAGAACCCGGGTTGATAATGGCACGAAATTGCAATTCTGTTCCTTCTGTAGTGCATATTCGTACGAGAGCGGTTCCAGTAGAGTACGAACACGTTGAGTTATAACTTGTGGTATTGCTTGGTGAGATAAAACCAGTGGAAACTCAGCGTTTGAGATATTTTGGGGATCTGCGGATGATTGGTTAATATTTTTCTTATTGTATTTTGTTGATGTTGATGCAGTGGACTGTAAAGGGTGTGATTCTGATACCGAACGATGGATTGAAGTATGATGATATTTGCCACACAACAGTCATCTCTTTGTTTAACGGCAAGGTGCTACTCGATGAGGGCCAGGACAATTAAAATAAATACCCTTTTCTATGAGAACTCATGAGGTTGATTCGGCTTCAAATTTGCATAAACAATGCAAGCACATATGTAATGTGCCTTGTTACACATAACACACGTCTGGGTAGATGCAGTACTTTGAGTATGAGTAGATTGTGATGTTCCCGATGAGTTCTCCATGGAAGCAACGTGTGTTTTCGTATGAAAAGTTCGTTGACAAATGACTTTCGGATCTACTTGCTTTATTATTTGAGATTTCGCGTTTCCACAATTTTGAGTGCACGTATTCTGCCACCGAGGAGTGACTCAATTTCCTTAAATGATACAGGGTTCGTCGGCACACAACGATGAACTTCCCATGCTTCGTGCGATGCTGAATCCAGGCGACGTACGATGATGTAAACTATCATGTAGTCCCAGTGTTGAGTTGGAGCACCAAGTAAGTTCAACGCGCCCAGAGACTCCTTCGTTACCGATAGGAGACTTTTAAGGTCACTTGCTGATTTTCTTTGAATTGGTTTAGGCTTAATGATATTATCGAGATAAGTATGTTGAGATTTGTTGATTTTATCTTCTCCAAGCGCACGTAAATTATTAACAGATGCACAAATTGAGTCATATCGTTCTTTTTGTTTTTCCACGCGATTTTCTTGTGGAGCAGACATTTTGTCGAAAGAGACGCGTGCTTAAACAAATTTAATCTGTTTCCATCCGGCCAAGACGGACCAAAAATGTTGGGAGATTTTGAAAAACGAAGTCCGAAATGGATACAATTATCAAATTCACTTTTATTTGTATTCAACATTTGGTAACGAGTAAATCCGAGAGAACAAAAAAAAGAGAATGATTGATAGAAACGCAAAGAAAAGCCAAAGGCCCAACAGACAATTTGTGTCAGAGATGTTAAAAAAACTCAACTTTTTCCAGATATGTTACAACAGAGTCATAACAGCTGTTTATTCAACGAATATTTCGAAAAACAAAATTATGTATCTGTTGCTTCTTGCCATCTGCGATTTGCATATTAACTATCTCAGTATTCTACTCTTCTGGATTCTTTTCGGTGAGTTAATAGTTTTCTTATTCTCTATAAGGACGAACAATCATATTTTTTAATATTCCAAGTAAAAGCTGCCATTTATAAGTGGCTTTGTAAAAATCGTATTATCTGCATAGCTTTGAATACAAAATTTTTTCTTAGATGTCTGACGATCACCATTGGCAATAATTGTTGGATTGGTTTTTCGGGCAGAATATTCGCCACAAATGCGACAGTTGCTCCTGCTTGATGTTATATAGTATAATCGAGATGTCCATATTTGTCATTTCTTTTTTGCGTGAACTATTTGCTCCTTTAGTCATGTAATGTGTCTTAGCGATATCACCTTTCTCGTATGCCTAACTAGTTTCATCATTTTATCCCTTACTTTCTTTGCTTCTCTTATAGGAACATTTGAACGTATCTTATATGCAACTCATGATATTTTCTATGAATAACTCCAATGCCCGTGATACCATTTGAAATCCTACGAACAAAATAGAAATACCCATAGTTAGTATCTGTCTGGTTGGATAAATGGCTCGAACTACTTTGAAGACGATGAAAGTGAGATACTTATGGTCAATGGCGAAAGGTATGCGACAACTATGAGTATAACTGATACTTTTTAGTTTGAATTGGAGCAGCTTAGATCAGATCACATGTATGTATGATCGATTTGGGAACTCGATTTGACTTCGGTCGGTGTAAGCAGATGGTGAGTTGTAATTGAGATTGTGGCTGAACAAGGAAAATCTACTTTTGTGCTAATAAAAACCGCAAGTGATTATCAACACGCTTAAAATAATCGTAAAATAAATTAGTCCTTCGCTTGAGGTTCATGCAAAGATTTTGAGGGGTGAAAGAAAAGGAGGATACACATGTGTGTTGGTCTTAAGTGTTTGTAGTTTGTTATGAGTAAAAACGGGAATCGGGCAGGGCATTCCATAAGTGAATTGTAAGGCAATAACTGAGAAAGAATCGTGATATTTCAGGATACGCTCAAGGTGGGCTTGCTTGTAAACTGTTGAACATTAGTTGCGAGGCGGGTGTTATAGCTGACTGTCCGAAGTGGCAGAATGCTACTGATAAAGCAATGATGATACAAATGAACTGCATTGGCAGTTGCTCCCGTTTATCTCGACTCCGCTGTTACAAGCAGCGACGACACTAGCGCAGAAATCAGACGCAGAATTACATTTACCAAACGCTGTTTCTTTGGCTCAGGTGGCAATTATGTAAAAAGGGCTGTTTCGTAAAACTAGCTTTATATGTCACAAGATTCTTATCATCCCAGTCCTGTTCTATGACGTAGATGCTTGAACTTCATCGGAGAGGTTGAATTAGTACTAGAACATTTCGACGCAAAGATACTGTGCACGATTTTCCGTCTTGTTTGTATTGACGGTAGCCGAATATTCAACCAAGAATTGTATAAATTGTACTACACCTATATCGGTCTAGTGCGACGTCAACAGATCCAATGTCTGAGATGGATGGTAAATATTGAGCGAACGGACACCACAGCTCCACTCCCAAAGAGTCCTTGACTCTAGCCACGAGAACCTTGTTGGTTGAAGCCCTATATGATATCATCCCTTTATCTTTACCACTGCTAGACACTCTAAATTAAAGTAGTGTCCCAGTTAAAATATTTAATCCTACAGACTGACGATAGAAAAAGTTCTCTGCACTTACACAAAGAACTAATCACCTTGTATGTTGTTTGTGTATATAATATTTGAATTTCTCAGTCTTTCGTAGAAAAATGAATCCACGGCGTGCTCTTCACTCTCACAGCTAGTGTCAGAGGACGTTTTGTCACTTATGTCAATCACTCTTAGGTCGATTTCGTATGATGTCCTCATCCGACACCACAACCAAAGACAGATACTAGTTTCGGCGTGTTGGAGCTGCTGTTATAGGGTCAGGTTGTGTGTTGGTTCTGATCAGGTTACATGGGAAGTGAGCTTCAAGCATGAGAGAGTGAGTCTTTGTTTTTGGTTTGGTGTAGGTTTCATCAGATCTTCTAAGTGTTTCCAATCTGCCTGATTTGCTACTTTGCGGACTTTGATCAGCCCAGTAGTTCCATCGAGTGATCCGATCTAGAAATAATTTTTGAAATCTGAATTAGTTTCTTATAATAGAATTATAGTATATTCTTTTTGCTTTGATTTGTAAAGATTACAGTCTATAGGCCGATTTGAAAGCGTACGATAGTGCTCTTAACCTAATAATCTTCCGAGCGTATCTGTTGAATAGAATGGGGTGCATTACTTGATATTTTATTTACGTCTGCTTTCAGCCAACAACGAAAGTATGAAGCCCAGAAGATCATTGCTTCTCACCATGCATCACAGCATTCAGTTGTTGCCCTCGGAGGAATCGGTAAGGAAAATAAACTGACACAACAACGAATCTGTGCCCAATTGTCCAAGACAAGATGATGAGAGTGAATTCGGAACAAGTCCTCGATCTTCCAAGTCGCTCGTCCTTATAGCGTTCCCTTAGACATACGTAATCACAGATTCCACACCCATGGTTCCTGTATTGGTATTATACTAGGTTTTGTCAACACGGGGAGTCTTCTAAATAAGTATGTAGTAGCAGATTTGGAATATTGAAAGTTAATCTTAAATACTTACTTACTTAGGTAGTGCTAGAGTTCGGGGTGAACCTGGGCCTCAACTAACAAGCCCCTCCAGTTTTTCCGGTTTTTTAGCTAACTTCCTCCAGTTGCGCAGTCCAAATCGGTTGAGGTCCCCTTCTACAATACTTGCGGGCGCCACAAGGTGAGGTCTTCCTCTATGTTAGATTCGGGTTAGATTCGAAGATTCTGTGAACCGGAGCATTGGTGTTCATTCACTCTACATGTCCTAGCTTAATTAGGTCAATGTGGCTGTACAGCTCGTATAGTTGGTCGTTCGTGTCCTTTAAAACCGGCCAACGCAAACCGGACCGAATATTTTCCGAAGGAATTTTCTTTCGAAACGACTGGAGATATCTTCATCTTCTTTCGATAAAGTCCATGCCTCAGCGTTATAAGGTAGTTGACAGAATTCATAGCAGATCCAAGGTAGACAAAGTCCTTTACTATCTCGAAATTATAGCTGTCGATTGTGACGTTCTGTCCAATTCAGCGATGTTGTGTGTCCCTTCTTGTTGACAACATATTCTTGGTTTTGCCCTCATTTACCGCTAAACCCATTTTGGTAGCACCCACTTCAGTACTAGCGAACACACCGATGACATGTCGATACCATCGGCGTACACCAGTAGTTGCATAGACTTTTGAAAGATTGTGCCTCCAGTGTTCACTTTTGAGTTCTGCACAATTCTTTCAAAAAGTCACTTGACAGCGCGTCACCTTGTCTAAAACCTTCTTGGACATCAAAAGTCTCGGCCAAGTCATTCTGCGCAGACGTACAAGTTTGACAGTGATGCAAAATCTAGACATGGTTCTTTATATCTCGTCTTTATAAATGCTGTCATATGCGACCCTAAAATCGATGAAAAGGTGGTGAGTATAGATTTGGACTTCTTGAATTGGTTCCATGATCTGCCGGAATGTCAAGATTTGGTCGATTCCTGGTCTGAAACGGCCAATTAAGTTGTTGACGAAGGGCTTCTGCTCTTCACACAATATGGCAGATACGATTTTGTACGCGATGTTCAGGAGATTTATATAACATATACGAGTACATCTATAACATATACCCTCTTAGTTGAGGGGCGCAGTTCAGGGGGTCTCATTTTTTGTGGATTGGGCAAACGATTCTGAGATTCCATCAGGCATACACTCTTATGACCAGATCTAAGAAGTGGTTGGTGCATGCTCTCCAAAGAGTTGTTCCCAGCAGCTTTTAATGCCTCGGCCTGTAAGCCTGTAAGCCGTCAGGTCCAGCTGTTTTATAGTATTTCAGCATAGATATTGTTATCTGTTCTTCGTTTTGATGAAGTGGGCGAAAGTTCTGGCTATCATCGTCTAAGTTGACAGGTTCATTCTGCCTAACGGCGACATGTTGGGATTCTTCGCCGTTATACAGTCTACAGAACAAGTTTTCCATATTCTAAGCACCGACCGTGACTCCACTACAAGGTTTCCTTCTTCATCTCAACAGTTACGGGTCTTCTTGTCTTGACACGTTCTTCCGTACGTTATTCTTGGAGTACAATCTTCTATCGCGCGCTTCGCGTGCTCTTTTTTCTTCTTCTGGAGAAGCTGGTGTTCTTCCCGTCTCTTCTCCTCGTAGAGCTGACGAACGGTCTTCGTTGTAGCGCCGCTTAATACACTTCCTGTTTAGCTGCATGTGCTTGCCGGCATTCTTCATCAAACCAGGGTTTTCTTGGTGGCGATCGGGTGAAAAAAAGCACATCATTTGCGGCGTCTCTGATGACACGTTGGCAGCGTTGCAATTGATCTTGGGTACTTGATGCTGGCGGCATAGGAGTTGTTGAGAGATATCGGGATATGAATTCGGAGAAGATTCTGGCTGAGTCTTGCGATTGCAGCTTTTCTACGCTATATCTTCTTACAGTAGTTCTTCTTTTTTGTGGCGTTCGGGAAATCTTGGATGCAACTAGGTGGAGATCCCGGAACTCTTGGACCTCCAGAATACTGGAGGCAAGCCTTATGTCTATCGCAAAATGATCAATTGGTTTAGTGTTTGATGACTCGGTGAACGGCATGTCTCCTTGTGTATATTGAGATGAGGAACCAGTGTGCTGGCTAGAGTGATATTTTTCCTGCTACAATATAAGCCTAAGTCCCTTGCAGGCATGGTGTCGTGTGAGCTATGTCCCCCTTTCTTATCATGACTTCAAAATCGCCTAGTAAGATTTGAACGTCATTCTTAGGACATTGTTCACAAGTCTTATCGAGGAGATCGTATAAACATTCTTTGGTGGCGTCGTTCTTCTCTTCCGTACGGACATGGACGCATATTAGGCTTACGTGAGCGAATTTAGCCTTAATGCGGATTGTCATAAGATGTTCGCTTCCGTCTCGGAAGCTCAAGACTTCTTGCCAAAGTCTGCCACATATAGCAAATCCTTATCCGAATATGCGCTGTTTTCTTTCCCAATAACAATCACCGTAGTATACGAGGCTATCACAGTTTTTCATCCTTTTTAAGTCCGGCCCATCTCATCGCACTTCCTGAATGGCAGTGATATCTGTGTGATACAGATCACACAGTCAAGAACTATTCTCTAATTGTTCGGCTGCGTGGCCTTTAAGTGACCGAACATTCCACGTGCAGATCCGAATGTCGTTGTCCTTCAAGTGTTTGTTCGTCAACATTGAATCCGATTTTATCCTAAACCAATAGTTGGTTCACTACATCTGTTTAATATTTTCTATAAATTATTGTATACCCAACAGGGTGAATGACTCGAACTCCAGCTTTTCAAAATGCTATAATTTTTTTATTTTTTGATAAATTTTATTGTGCCAAAGCAAAAAATGTTGGAAAATACATCAATTTTCAAATTTTATCAGTAGTTTTCAATAGTATGTCCACCTTTGGCGCGAATAATGGCCTTGAGACGGCCGAAGAAAGCATCGCAAGCTGCACGCAAGTGGCTCTGCGGTATTTTGACCCATTCCCGGCGAAGTGCTTGTTTGAGGTGGTCCAAACTTTGGTATTTTTTTGTGCCAACCTTCGCCTTCAAAATACCCCAGACAAAGAAATCCAACGAATTTGCATCCGGAGAATTTGCAATCCATTGTGTCGAAGAAATGAAGTGTGGAACATTGTTTTTTAACCAATCTTGGTTGACGCGCGCTTTGTGAGACGGTACCGAGTCTCGTTGAAATGTCCAGGGTTTCCGACCGAAATGATTGTTTGCCCAAGGCTTCAATACTGCCTCTAAGACAGTTTCACGGTATACGATCGTATTAATTTTGACGCCACGGTCCAAAAATACGAGCGGAGAGCGACCATCGGCGTTTATGGCGGCCCAAACCATCACCATCGGTGCTACCTGTTTTCTGGTGGCCGTCCGAAGGTGTAAATTTTCGAAGGACCTCTCTGGCAAGTAAACTCGGTCATTTTGTTTGTTGACATATTGCTCGATAACAAATGGCGACTCATCGGAAAAAACCAAATTCGGCAACTCACCACTTTGGTGCAAGCGTAGCAACTCCTTCGCTCTTTCGATTCGGACTTTTTTCTGTTGCGGTGTAAAATTGTGTGCTTTTTGGAACTTCAATGGCTTGAGCCCAAGCTCATTTTTCAGTATGTGTTGCATCCGTTCCAACGATATGTTGAGCTCACGAGCCATTTTTCTTCCACTCCGGCGCGGATTTCGCTCAATTCGAGCCTCCACTTTCCGAACCAATTCTGCCGATGTTGCTGCTTTTTTATGACCACCTCCATGGCGTTTTGCAACGCTGTCAGTATCACGGTAACGAGCTATGGTTCGAGACACAAATGATTTATTCACGTTGAGGTGCTGAAGGACTCTAACGATAGCTACTTGTGGTTTTCCAGCCAAATAGAAAGCAATCACGCTATCACGTTTGAATTAAATCACGAATAAAAATTTCTCAACACAACTGAGACGCAAATCGTTTAAGAGGCTTGTAAATAATAAAATTATCTGTTATGTGTCAAAATATGAGCTCACTGTCATGAATGGTTTGGAAATTATAGCAGTCTGAAGTTGGTTGCAGTTCGAGTCATTCAGTGTGTAAAATGGCGTAGGCCAGTATTATGCTACTGGCCGAGCATGCTCTTGCCATTTAGGACCACCACTGGGAAGTAAGGAAAGTACTTCGTTGCGAAAATGATTGTTGTGCTGCTGGCCCAGTTCAAGTTAAAAGACCGTCGGCAGTTTCCCGATCAAACGCCATGACGTTTCCTGAGGTTAATCTAAGTAAACATAATAATTAGGTTCTGGGATGGTCGTCCATTGTCTGCAGTCATTTGGAATTAAAATGAATATGAGCCCAAGCGGCTGATAGTCACGTAAATAATACTCGGGTTAAATGGTTCGAACAGAAGTTTTGTCTAAGTCGAAAACAAGAAAAGAACTGTCCATGTTTTCCCGATTCTTCCTTATGTATTACACTACAGGTGATTGAGACTTATATACCTCTGGATGACAACACAATACAATATCAACATTTCGAATGCTTCTCTGACTTGCCGGATGTGTACCTCCTTAGTTTTGCGCCTTGATGACATCTCTCTCAACTTGGAAGACTCTCAGATGAATGTCCTGGCAGTTGACAGAGTTCAACCATCATACATGGGCTTTCCTAAGAAACGTGTGCCTTCTGCTAACAGATTATAATCAATTGTATCTTAGCTTTGCATTCAGCGCAATTAACAACCATTTCCATTGGCTTGGTCGCCATGAAGCCTTTCCACCTGCTCCTTTCCTAACAATCTTGTCAGAATTAAGACATTCCACAAGTATTTTTTGCCCGGTACAAGACCATAAATGCGTTCAAAATTAGATTGAAAATCCTAACAAGTCAGTTAGTTAGATATGGTTAGAATACTATAAATATTGTGGTTTTAAATATTGAATTAGTTCATCGAATTCTCACAAATCGTTACGCGAATACAGTTTATATTTAAAAAATTTGGTGTTCACAAGAACACGTGTATATACGTGCGTACGTGTTTTCGAGCAAAAAAAAGGGGAAAAATACGGTGTCTGGTTTATTTAAAATCGAAAATGGAAATACATTTTTATAAAATTTTGTAAATATTTATTTTTTAAAAATGTATCTTTTATTTTACTTCCATAAAGAATTCCATACTCTCAGACTAAACTTCAAAATGAATGTACAAATCTGAGGAACCTGTATCTGGTGTATCGAAAGTGGCTGGCCAATCCATGGAATCGACACAGAAAGTGGATAACGATGGGTGTGTACATGTGTTTGTAATTTTCACTCTCTTCTAGCAATTAGAACCGGAAGCTGTTGACGGACACTTTGCGTGCTATCGGTTTTTCTATTTTTTTCCATTTAACATCATAATACGAAACGGATGTTGTATATTATTTGAATTTGTGACCGGCGTACCAGTGTGTTCGAATGGTAAAAGTGAATAAATTTGAGAAATATATTTTTTGATATACAATTTTTTATTAAGTGTGAACGCATTTATTAAAACCGCTGTTCGAGAGTAATTATAGACTAGATGGGTTAAGAATCGTGGGCAATAGCATATTATTGGAACATCAAACGATTTATAGGAGTAGTTGCCAGTTTATATGATCGTTCAGTGAACTACAGCGCAAATATACACATGTAGAACTACAATAGACTGATTAAGGTATTAATTGTTTCTATGATTCTTTATTTTTGAGTGGTTCAGATATTTATATCTTATGAATAGTTAGTTCTTTGAACTCGAGTCAATTGAGACATTTTTAAAGGAAGAAAACGCAACACAGTTGTGCTACAATTGAAATTTCGTTTGCAATAGAATATAATGAATATTGGATTATCAAATTGTTTTAGATGATGGTGTACTGCATAATACGTTCTAGAATTAATATAACATATCTTGTCAACTTCTTGGCACGAGTATTTGAATTCTGTCCATATAAGATGCGGCATAAGTGAGTTTAGAGTCTCTTCAAACTCTGATTCGTTTGCTACCTATTGAAATTCCCGGCATCCAGCTTGCCACAAACTCTGCACTTAGACTTAGACGCAATCATAGCGGCATTCCCTATTAAACTGATCTTCAACTTACTGAAAATTACTTCAATATACATAGACTTCAATTTCTTGATTCCAGAGAGGAATTTTTAGTTTACTCCATTTTCGCAGCCGAAGGCCTTCGTGAGCTAACCGGACTCGGGTCCCATTAATCAATAGTAGGAAACTTGATAATATCAAACCATCAACGTCCTAAGAAATAAATGATACATTCAAATCTGGGCATAACGGGGAGCGCAATAATGCGAATTCAAAAATTCGGCTTTATTTCGCATTCATGATAAAGTGAAATAACGCCGACCATTGCTTGTGAAATAAATCCGAATTGTTGAATGTAGAAAGGTGGCTCGCTTCGCTGGCTAACAGGATTTCTCCATTTTCTCTGCAGGGTTCAGACGCTCACGCGACTTCGTTGCTCCGCTAAGGGAATGTCAACAACTGTCATATAGGCGCGTATAACTTCTTAGCAATTGTATTTTAGTTGTAATTGTAATTGGTAGATTTGTCATGGTACCGTTTATTTTAATCATTTTTAGCATGATATGATGACGACTGATTTATATTAAACCAATATTAAAAACAACGAAAAGTGAAATAAGGCCGATTCGACATTATTTCACTTTCACGAAGTAAAAGAGAGCTACCGATGTGCATTGGTCTTAAATGTTTGCAAGTTATTATGACTAGCAAATATAGAGCTCGGCAGAGCACTCCATATTATCGTCTTGTAAAACAAAAAGTCATCAATTTAAGGTAATCACACATTTGGCATGTAAGTTCTTGTATAGTAAATATAAGTAATATGACAGACAAATATATTAAAATTATTAATTGGAATGACAGAGGAATTCGAAATAAAGCTATAGAGTTTATAAACTTTTTGTATAGTAGCAACATTGACGTTGCTTGTGTTACTGAGAGCGGTCTTAAACAAGGAATGAATTTATCAACATCAGAATTTCAATGCTACCGAAACGATCGAATGGATCGTAAAGGTGGAGATGTTGCGATACTTATTTGAAGACCAATTCAGCGTTAGCCCTGACCCATCATAAATACAGGTTGTGTGGAAAACGTCGGTAATGAAATTAAGTTAAAAAATCAAAAATTATTGAAGGTATTCTGTGCCTACTTTCCTGGAAGCTCTGCATCTGCTGAAAGGAGATTAAACTTCAAAAATGATTTAAGAAAAATCTTAAGAATGAATGACGATTTTTTAATTGCAGGAGATATTAATTGCCGCCATAGGGATTGGGGTTGTATTAGAACATATTTTTTAGTCTATCTTATACGTTGCTAATTTCTGTCATGTATCCTCCTTCTCCCACCTATTTTCCAGCTAGTTCTCGTGGTAGTCCTTCTGTCCTTGACTTATTTATTACCAATTTGCTTAGTCTAATTAGCCAACCATTATCCTAAAATGAGCTTAACTCTGACCACAACTCGGTAGTTTGTCTCCTTCTATGGTGGGGTGAAAAAAGGCACAATACGTACAAGATTTTAAAAATGCTAACTAGACACGCTTCGTTCTGAAATAAAACATAGATTGCGCAATATTCCAATGAACATGGATAATGTTTTGTGCAAGGAAGATATTGATTCTATTGTCAAAAATTTCGCTGATAATGTGCTAAGCTTTGCTGATGAATCTGTACCAAAAATTAAAAAAAAATATCACTTTAATAAACTACCCTCCCATATCTTGGAGTTAATTATAAAATACGAAACATTAGCAGAAGATATTGGTAAAGATATCGCCAGCCCATATTTCGATACCAAATGCGTTATCTGAAAAAAACAGGTTTCCCATGAAATTTTGCAGCACCGAAACGCTGAATGGAATTACAAGCAAGTTTGTAAAAAAGTCAAAACCGTTCTGGAACATTGAGAAGTTTATAAAAACCGACCAAACTGATGATATACGTAATACATATATACCTCAAAAAACTGCCTAAAATAGGCATCAAATTTATTACCTCTATAATATACGCCTGTATTAAATTACAATACTTTCCTGATGACTGAAAAAAAGCTAAAGTGGTGGCAATACTAAAAGCTGGTGAACCAACCACTTAGAAATCTATAGGCCTATATATATATGAGATGGTTATAAAGGAAAATATTTTAAAATTCATCCAGGAACATTATATTTATCCCAAGGAGCAATTTGGCTTTAGACATTTTCATAATAAATACTTCCCATCAGTTATTAAGAATCTGTAATTTTGTTAAAAGTAATCGTTCTCAACGTACATCTACTGGGATGATACTACTAGATATCGAAAAACCTTTTGATTCCGTTTGGCCTTATTTACAAAATGATCAATTTTAGATTCCCTCCATCTCCAGCCTAGTAAATTTTAATGCAGGGGTCCCACAAGGCTCAGTTCTCGGACCTGTTCTCTATAATATATACGTCCGATTTTCCCGATATACCAAACTGTGATGTAGCTATTTTCGCATATGACACTGCCATATATTCATCAAATCAATTAGCACTCAATATTGAGAGGAATTTAAAAGATGGAATGGATGTACTGGCAAAATATTTTACTAGATGGAAAATTAAGCTTAATGAAGGAAAGACTCAAGCGATCTTTTTCACCCGAAGAAAAGCTTGTTTTCTTCCCAGCAACCAACTTCAGCTAAATGGGAGCAATATAAATTGGGTGCCTACGGTAAGGTATTTGGGTATTCATTTGGACACTAAACTCACATTTAAAGACCGCATAAACAAAACATTAAAGAAAATAGGAATTGCAATTAAGATGTTGTATCCTTTTATAAACCGTAATTCGTTGCTTACAATTAAAAATAAAATTATTCTCCACAAAATGATTTTTCAGGCAATTCTATTGTACGGCTGCCAAGTATGGGGAGACTCTCCTGCCTATCGTATCAAAAAGTTCCAAATTTCACAAAATAAAATATTAAAAATGATGCTTGGAGGCGTTCAACTTTAGACTTGCATAAAAGGGCGAATGTTGAATTTATTTCTCATAGGATTCAAAAACTAAAATACGCATTTCTAACAAGATGTATTGTAGTTATGCTAACGATCCTCTCGTTAACCAATTGCATAACTAAAGTAAATATCTATCTATTGCTATTCTGTTTTTATATGTTCTTACCTTATAAGAATCCTATTTGTTATTTATCCTACCTTGTTATAACATATTTGAAAAACAATTTACCTATATTCTTAGTACTCTAAAGAAGTTTTGCTTTATTTGTACTTAATATTTTTAAGTAAACAACTGGATTTGTGCGGAATAATAATTGTTTATATGACAAAAAGAAATAAAAAAAATTTGTTTACAAAATATAAGAAGTTTGAAAATGAAATGTCACATTTTCAAGCGCGTGTGTCTCATGTGCGTTAGTCCATGCAGTAATGTGAGAAGTAATACTACACCATCTGTCTCAGGCATAGCAATAAACCACCTTCCCTTTCCAAGTTAGTTTGAGTTAAGCTGGTATCTTTCCAGTAAACTTCAAAGTCATTAGTAAATAATTAGAAACTATGATATGGTCATGCAACCACGTCTCGGTTAGGGCAATGACAGCGTCTGGACAATCTTGAGCAGCGAGAAAGAATTCAGTTGGTTTAGTCCTCATTCCAACGTTATGATAATAAAGAAATATGTTCACAACCAGCAGCGGCATTAGTGGCAAGAACAGTTTCATCAGCGAGAATACCAGACGAAGGAAAAGAAAAGGTAATTACGTTTGCGGGGCGAGATACGTTTTTTGCATGGAATTTATACAGACCTACGCGAATACCGTTCAGTCACATATCAGAGTTAAGAAAGATGTTAATCATATCTTCTGGAACGCCTAGTTTAAAGGTGAAAAGACTAGGCATATGTCAACGGTACGTTTTTAATGAACTTATAAATCGGTTTCGACATATCCACATCGAAAATAGATGAGGTGTATGAAATAATGGAATGAGGGCTTGAAACGTGATAAATGCAACCATTTGAGCTGTTCCATTACCTCTGGTTTCAATCCAGTAATAAAGTGTTTTTTTTTTTCCAACGATTGTTCTACTTCGGTTAGATGTCTCGGATTCATCACTTCATATTCAGTGGGATTAGTTGGCATCGTATAGGATGACATAATAGACTCATTCGTTCTTCAAAATGAAACTGCCTGGGTCGTTAGCGAACACAAAGGAACAGTAGTGACACCAGTAGCAGCGAAAGAAGCATAACCGTTAACAGCATCCATTGTTGATGGAGACAATCGATTCTGAGTCGGATTGCACAGTTGAAACTGATCAGGGAGTGTTACGAGGCTAATTCCAGAAGTACCCGATCTGACGTATAGATGTCGGTTATTGTTTAGAAGGAATGACAATTGTAGAAAGTATCAACCTTATAAAACTTAAATTTGAAGTTTGATTACCCTACGTTGTTTAGTATTTGTTCGGCAGCCATCAATAGTGGACGCTCTTAATGAATTTTTAAATAGGGAACAAATGCAATACTTTCATTTGAAAGGCCTCAATCCAACCAATATCAAAACCGAACTGGATTCTACTCTGGGGAAGTCTGGTCCTTCGTTTACAACAATAAAATATTGGGTTGCAGAGCTTAAGCGAGGCCGCATGAGTTGTAAAAAATCCACAAGGTATTGGGTGACCGTTGATTGAAAGTGCGTGAACCAGCAGATATGGTAGCCATTTCAAAAAGCACTGTACATCGCATGTTGACTGAAAAATTGGACACGGGAAAACCGTACTCAAGATTGGTGCCGCGATTACTCACAATGGAACAAAAACAGCGTCGTGAGGATATTTCAATCGAGTGTTTGGGAAGTTTCATAGCAATAAAGCCGAGTTTTTGCGTCGATTCATAACCATGGATGAAACATGGGTCCATCACTTCACACCCGAGACGAAGTAATAGTTAAAGTCGTCGATTCAAAGGGAAGAATTGGCTCCCAAGAAGGCGAAGACAGCTCCATCTGTAGGCAAGGTCATGGCGTCAGGTTTTTGGGATGCGCGTGGTATTATTTTCATTGATTATCATCAGAAAGGAACAACAATCAACGGTGTGTATTATGTGAACTTATTGCAGCGTTTGAAAGATGGAATCAAGAAAAAACGGTAGCATTTGACGAAGAAAAGGGTTTTCTTTCATCAAGGCAATGCACCAGTTCACTCCTCCGTCATCGCGATCGCCAAAATCAATGAGTAAAAGTTCGAATTGCTTCCTCATGCACCCTATTCGCCAGATCTAGCCTCCTCGAACTCTTTTCTATTTCCGAATTTGAAAAAATGGCTCTGTGGTAACAGATTTGTCAACAGTAAAGAGGTGGAGACTGCGGTTGATGGCTATTTTAAGGAGCTCGACGATTCTCACTATAAACAGGGCATCAAAACTATTGAACATCACTGGAAAAAGTGTACCCTCGTAGTATTAGATGAAATTGGTTTACATTTTGTTTAAATATTTCGGGCCGTGTAGGGAATGTTAAACTTTGATTGACTTGCGGAAGTATTATTCTGCATTTTTAATTTGGCGCATGGGGCACGATTGGCATTGCTCGCTGCTTAAGAACGATTAACAACTTGCGAATTTGCATTTGCATCGACGACTTAATATATTTAAGGCACTGTAGGGTAACAATATTTGAAACAAGGAAATAATGATAGCAATAGTAATTAAAAGAGAATATAAGCACAAGGAAAAAAAACATGAAAAACGTCTAATCACTGTGAAATACGCAATCAGAGACTAATTAATAAGAAGCTTAAAAAAATGTGTCAAGCTAATAAAACCAGAACAGAGACTTGTAGAGATGAGCAAGGATTATTTAGGACTAAATCGGCGTTGAGGCTATGTTAAATAAACTTCGCTATCACCCAAAATGAACCATTTGAATTGGGCGATGAATGCCAAGTTGATTTCCACCGGACCAAAATGAGTTTAAGTTAGAAATATCTAAGCTTAGGATATCGGATTAGGCTGCAGAGCTTTTCAGACCGCGGGAGATGACTTGGTAGGGGGGATATACCAACTCATTTCCAATATTTAATTCGAGGAAAGCACGCCTGACGAATAAAACCTCAGCATCGTTTGCCCATTCACTCGAAAAGACATCCTATATGCGCCATCTAAAGAGGCATTAGTCTCCTTAGCATCGCGTATCTACCCTATTATATGAACGCCAGATACCATTTGTTAACGAGCTGATTGCCCCTATCAGTGGGCCCCCGCCCAATTATCAAGGCTTCGCTCATCAATGACGTTGTCCAATAAAAAGTGGAGGCAGAGCAAAGTACTGGTCTTATCGTATCGGTTTTCAGATGACTCCACCGAAGGTTGCTACGATTTGACCAGTTACAAGTTGCCACAAGTTGCCGGTCATAGGACTTGTTGTCGGCAGGAACACCAATAGTCCCTACCAGGACTTAAATCACCATACCATTGGAGTCAGGATTCGCCCGGATCTTGGTCCGGGCCTGAAGTGGTTCTAGATCGGCTCCGACCCATACCAAGGGTGGAACGTGTGCTTCCAATGCAAGTTCCGCTTTGGTATTCATAAAACATGCAAGCGATGGCAAGGCGTGTCTTTGCTCCCATAGATGTAATGGCATCCCGTTAAATTAAGTCTTTCCGAGACTTTAAAATCTTGACATATGTTAGTTGCCCCTATCAGTGGGGTTTCAGTCCGAGCAAGTCTACAGTTCACCAGATATTCACACTCCGTCAAATTCTGAGAAAACACATGTATAGTAGTCCATATCGGTACTCACTACTTCTTTATCGATTTATGAGGCCGCATACATATAATAACATCTATGGAGACGAGTTATAAAGAGCACTGTCCGGTTTTGCCATCTGTACTAAACAATCAGATTCTGCAGAATGACGACGGGGAATGCAATATGTTTCCATAAGTTCGGAACTAAAATCACTGAGATTTTTGGTGTCAAAAAAGAGTTCAGGCGATGCGATGTCATACTACATTTATAACATCCTAATTGTGGGAAGTTGGTAAGCCAACAACACAGGAGCAACTTTTGAAAATGCTATTTAACTATTAGCATACGCTGATAATATGAATATCATTGGCAGGTCGTAGCTGGCTGTTAGAGTTGCGTCTTCCTGTTCGCTAAGGACTAAATTCTAATTCGTAATCGGTAACTAAGAGCTACCGTTATTGACCTCTTTTAAGGTGCTTCCTTACTTTTCAAAATGAATTCGAATTTTTTGATTGGGCCATGTCGGCAGTATTTTATTTTTCCTTGATTTATGAAGAATTCACTTCGCCAACTTTCCTCTCCTATTTATTACAATAATATTTTTTCCAGGAATCAGTATAGGGCTTGGTGCTGTTAAGCTGTAGAAAATATCTTCGAGTACGTCAAGTAAGAAAATTATTTCTATGTCAAAGACCGTCAATAGATTTAACGTTATGATTTTTAAATTTAACATCCTTTAATGGTGGGAATATTTTCCGCAGACACATCACCGGCCTTGTTAACAATTTATTTTTATTGTGTTAATTTATTAATTTTATTTTTTGCAGAAGATAACGAGATTACAAGAATAATAAAATTCTTTAAACGTGCGGCTGAATTATTCGCCCGAAAACATGGCATTCAGATTGGCATAACCAACGATAGCGGCACTAAGATAACATCCGAAGATACCTCCGTAGTTGGTAAAGTTAAGGATACAGTTGAATTTCCTCTTAATTTTTACAATTTATTGTTTTTATTTTTTTTTTCATAAAAAAAGAACCACGTCTTCGGGGCGAAAAAAAGAGGAGAAAATGGCTCGTTATTTTACCTCTGATTATTTTAATGAAAATCGCACATTTAAAGATGACCGTAGTCCCATTGCTGTTGGGAGTTATTGGGCTGAACTTCCTTCTCATCGGCGGGGGTGGATGGGTAATTCATTACTTAAAAAACAAGACTCTATGTAGAACCCAGCCGCATTTCATTCAAACTCATTCGCATTTATACGAATCGGATCCGAGCGGTATTAAATTCCGTTTTATATTACGTAATTTCAGAAGTAATTTTTTTGTTTGTTTAAATTTTGATTTATGCAGAATATTCTGCGCTAGTGGGTGGCAGCAGTTATCCTGGGCATAGTGGAGGAGTATATTATACATCAAATGACGGTGGAGCGTATCCCAAGGACTGGAGTACAAATAAAGCTTACAGTGCGTATAGTGGTTATAGAATTTAGCGCGATTAGTTTAATTTGATTGATTTATTTATTAAACTCATTTTAGTTGATTAATTTAATTTAGTTATTTTTAAATTAAATAATATTATTATTATGAGATGCATTTGTTTGTATTCGAATGTAAGCGTGTGTTTAATATCTGATTTCCATGGATTCGTTTGTGAGGAATTGTTGAAAATTCAATTGTAATTGAATTAATATGAATTAATTCCGGAAAATGCTCGTACGTGCTGCAATTGAAAGTGGAGTAATTGTTATCATTAAACGGCGTAATAAGTTGATGGTGTAATTGCGTTTTACTACGCTGCATGGAAGTAATTTACGCAAGGTGATTGGCAAAGGAGACTATGTAAACTGAGTTTCGGAGGGTGTCCAAAACCGTGATTTCTCTTTCTCTTTTTTTATATTCCATTTCTACACAGTTCTGTAGTTACTTTTTAACAGAATTCAAGTTTGTCCACTCTCAGAAAACCCTTAATTTAATACCTCCTAGATACAAATTTTGAAATAGCTCTCGTTAATTTTTCATTCATGATGTGCGCCACTGGAATAATCTACTTATACGAGTACACATTAAGAGGGTGAACAAGAAAATCGTTTCAAAAAATACATAATTAATTTTAATTTCAATTTATAATTTTGGTGGCGGCTGAGGGCCTCATTTATTTGGCTGATCTAACTGACAAACTAGGACCTAAAAACTGACAAAGAGTAAGGGTTCGAAATCAGGGCAATGTTGGAGGAGATCTAGTTCGAGACGAGAAGTGTTCAGGTTGAAATCAAAAACGGAGAGGTTAGAGTTGATGAATACAGAAAAAATTACGAGGGTTAGTTTTGAAGGAAATACGAGTAGAGCACGGAACCAGAGAGCAGTCGATGAATGAAGAGAATGTCAGCTATGCCTTTGTGTTTTTCGTAAGTATTTGTGGAGGTCTTGATAGGGAGGTAAAACAAAAGAAGCATCCCAAGGTAGTCCTCGAAGATCAAATCTAAGAAAACGACGTTGATTGTTCTCGAAATGGGGACCATACTTGGATACTTGAATATATGAGAAGGGGCCAGACCAAGGTAGTGTAAAGCGACCTAGTCACATAGCGGCTGTAAAATTCTTTAGACCATCGTTTAATAAAACCAATTGGTGAATTGGCTTTAAGGATTATTTCATCAATATGGGAACGCAAACTGAGTATAGGTTTGCTATGAAGAAAATAAAGTAGAGGAGGAAATTGATTGCACTTTCGAAACAAAGTCATAAATTAACGTTTAGAGACATTAAGCTCTAAACAATTTTATTGATAACATGTGGAAAACCTATCAAGATCTTCTTGATCGAGAATAGAGTCTTGGAGTGAAGAAATCGTTTTGGAGAACTCAGTGTCGTCGACGTAAATGGCAATCATGGCATTTAATAATCCTCTCATGATCGTTTATAGTTAATATGAAAAGAAGGGGACCTAGATAGCTATCTTGTGGGACACCAAAATTAGCTAAAATGTCGATAAGAAGGCTGAGCTAAAGCGAACGCTATAATAACGCTTTTCCACAGAACATATCAATTTTAATATTATGGGATCAAAACCAAGGGACGAAAATTTGGAAAAGATCAATTAATGAGATATTTTATCGAAGGTCATAGCAAAATTTATAGCAATAACATAGATTTCGTTGCCATTTTCTAGAGTTTAAAGCGCAAACTATACGAGTTTAACTAAGTTTGTAGTAGTTGATCTACCTTTCAGAAATCCATGCTGATTGGGTGATATAAGTGAGTTGCGCTGAAAGCATAGTACTTTATATAAAAAACTTTCAAACATTTTAAGTATGTGGGAAATTATAAATTATTCTTTCATCCGTTTTTGTGGACCTGGGTTATGAAAGATGTCTTCCAAACTTGAGAAAATATCCTTTGTGTGAGTGTAGATGAAATAGGGAGGAAAGTGCGAGAGAATGATTAGAGTTACACTTTTAGGAAATAATACGGGGAGACCGTCTGGCTCGGGTAAAAATTCGTCATTAAGATTTTGTAATTTTTCTTCGATAAGAGTAGGGTCAAACGATTGAAAGAAGGAGGCGCCAACGGAGAAATTGGAAAGATACTTAAAATCCTTAAAAAAGGTTGAAAAATTGTTGGCAATAGTATGCGGGTCGGTAGATGATATATTATCTAACGAGAGAGAGGGGGGTAACCGTCAGATTTTCTTTTGTAATTGACGAATTGATAAAAAAAGCTTAAGATCGTTAATAACGTTAGTCTACCCAGTGTCAAGAAGTGCTGGTAGAGGCAGTTATAGAGCTGGGTGAATTGGAGATAGGTTGCAAGATAGTTAGAGTAGTCAGAAGAAGAATTGGTGCAAAAAAAACCGCCCATAATTTATTCCTTTTATTTTGTGAATAGCGAAGTCTTCTATTATGTCAGGAAGGGGAAATAGATGATGTTACGTTGAGAAAAGTGTATGTAAAGAAAAACAGAATTAAATATTTCACTGTCAAAAATGGAGAGAGTATCAGTCAAAGATGCGTTGGTGTAGTCAAAAACAGATTTGCTGAAATAGATATTAATTTTTCAAAAATTAGATTTTTGGAGGAAGAATTAAATGCCGCACAAGTTGCAATTAGCGATCCATTGGCCTATTTTTTTATTTTTTTATTATGAGTGAGCGCCCAAGGGGTTTGTGTACCCTTAAAATGTTTGTATATAGCGCGGGCGAAGGAAATTTAGAGAGGAAGAAAAGAGAGGTACCAATGTACATTGGTCTTAAATGTTTGCAAGTTATAACGGCGAAGAAATAGAGAGCTCGGCAGGGTATTCCATATGCCAGTTGTACGGCTTAGGAAAGAATTACGATATTTTAGAGTGTCCGAAAATGGGATTGATGGTATACTGAAGAGCATTCATAGCGAGACGGGTGTCACGGTTGAAAGTCTGAATGGACTGAATGATACTGGCGATTTCAATGGAGTTCTGGTGGTGGAAATAGCAATAAAACAAAGTGAGCACAGGAGACATTACCTCGGTGTACGAGGGTGTCAATTGACGGACTGATACTATAAGTCTTATCGCACGGTTTTGAATCCTATCTAGCAAGTGCAGAGATGTTTTAGGACCACCTGACCAGATGTGAACATTGTACTCCAATATCGGGCGGATGAATGCCTTATATATTGAGGCCAGATTAGAGGGGGTCAAATATTTCTTACATCGCTTGAGGAAACCTAGACCTTTCGCAGCATCTTTGACGACATCGAATATGTGGTCATTCCAACGTTAGCTGTCGCTGACACACAAACCAAGAATGGAAAGTTTTTCGGTTTCGGTGCCATTCATGTATAATGGCTGGGTATTTACATTTCGCCTTAACGACAACATTGTGTTTTGGAAGCATTAAGTTCCACTCTGTTGATAGTTCCCCAATTGGTAATGCTGTTAATATCGGAATTTAATGAGCTTAACATACGCTGTCGTTCCCTTTCTACAGACGAAGAGCAGGGACGCAAGTTCGGAAACGAATAAGGAAAGCAGAGAGTACTGACGTCAGCAAAGGAATATATTGGACTGGAAGTAGCAGACAAGAGATCATTGATGAAAATTAAAAAGAGTGTCGGAGACAGAACGGAGTCCTCACAGTATCGACAGCATGGCTTGAAGGTCACCAGTAGACGCAGTTGATGAGACTCTGTCCGGACATCCCGTTAGAAATGACAGGCAATGAAGCAGAATATTCAACCACGTACTGTCGAGCGACATCGGTCTAGTCAGGCGTCTACGGATTAAATGTCTGAAATGGTTGAGCCATGTTGAGGGAATGAAATTACCACAAGGAACAGGGCAGTAGAGGTCGACCGCATCTATTGTATCGCACGTAATTTGAACGGGGCCTCAATCAACTTGAGGTGCTGCACTGAAGAAAGCTGTCGCAAAACGACCAATGGTTATTCTATTTGCTTGCTGAGATGAACGATTGTGTCGAACGTAAAATAGATATAGCTCAAAGTAAACAGCACAAATCGGGTGTCAATTAAGAAATTGGCTATCGCTGGAAACAGAGTTGCCAATTCAAAAAAAAAAAACTTAAAAAAAGCATTTTTATTTATTTATTTTTTGATTATAGGATACTATGTAATGTGCTGATGCGCACGAGATAAAAGTGAAGCTGGTGTAAAAAAATCCCATAGTTCGTCGTAGATTTGATTATAAGAAATGACTTCTAAGGGTATCAACGAATAAATGCATACAACCTCAAATTAATTAAATTATCACTAAACTGTATGTAATCAGTGGTCAATCATAAAATAATCCTAAACAAATGTGTGTTGATACTGAAGATACTTTAGCGCAGAAGCGATTACACATCTTTCTACGAAATGTGTACTCCTGTAGCAGCCATAGAAATATTTATAATTTTAATGCGAAAAGTACGTCAATCTTTAAACAGACTTCCGAGAATAATTATCTGGTGTATAATTTATTTTTTTTTTCTGATATTCTCATTGTGACTATATTCGCATTTCATGTTACATCTAATTAGTGTAAAATACCTAGAATTCCTTAAGTCTTACATCTCGAACGGCTTCCAAGAAAAGCCAACTCCACTCGTGCATAATTGAAATGTAAGTTGATCTCTTTTAGGTAATCTTCCAAGAAATCCCCGATATTTGCCCTACATGCATGAGGATTAAAAGTTTCATATTATGTCCAGATAGACTGCATCTGTAGACGTTTGCCATATAATAAAAGTGTTTATAATATTGCCAGCTTAAAGTATAAAGTATTACCTTGTTCATTCGGTGCTCTAACATCGTGGGCATTTCATCCGAATACAGCTAACTAGATAGATAGAAGTACACAACAATCTGTTTACTAACCAATACAAAGTGTACTCGTGCGAACTATTTAAGGATGGTATATTATTTTAATAAATTTAATTCTCTCAATAATGTGGAAATTGTTTCAGGGAAATTCTGCATAAAATAAATATACCAACAATGTGGTAGCTTCGCAGAAACTGGAGAGCTGTCAGGTTTCCTAGAAAGGATTTGTTCTTTAGAGCAGGCAGCTAGGTAGGTACAATATTTAAAGAAAGAGTCATGGACTTTCAGGGAATAATTATAATTTTGCTTTTGCTTTTATTTTTGTGTTTAGTCAGAGGTAAAGTTGTTTTGTTTTTCGGAACTTGAATGCACTTATGTTACAAACATTCCTGGACCTTTATGGCATTGGTTGATACTGGATTAGCTAACAGCAGTGAACATGATTTAGAATTGTCCTCATGTGTTCTGTTACAATACTTTTAGAGAGCTAATCAATTTGGCAGAAATCTTAATTAGGTTCATAAAATATATCGGGTTGGGTTCCATACATTCATAAAGAAATTCATTTTCTATTAATGATAACAGATATTGCAGTAGAATTACAGAAGTTACTATCGGACATTGCGATCATAGAAAGGAACGTCAAGTAGGAGGTTATATGAAAGGATATTCCAGCGCAGATCACTAAAAAGAAAATCGAGAAAAACCACGCTGAATGTTCCAAATTCTAGAGTCATGAACTTGAGAGACTGAGCTAAGGGTGCTATTATTGAAGGCATGTATTATTGAAGGCGGTGTAGATGAATCACTAGTTTTGTGGATGAGACCAATGCTGGTAAATAAGAGCCCAATGATGGTCAATATGCGATAGCAAGGGTTGCTGTCATCATGGCGTCCTGTCTTTACTGCTATGATGCACATTGGCTGACTCGCCGCCTAACAATCTCACCTCAATGGTCTACGCTCTGACATATGTACATGATGCAGCTGCATACTCTATTGGATCTATCGCTATCTTCTCTAAAGTACAGGCAGTCCTAAATGTGACCGATCATTGGTGAAGAAGTTTTTCTCTTTACGAGAAGAAGGAACACATTGGGTGTCATCCTCGATAACAAGCTTCTTTAGAAAAAAACATGTCACGCCGAAAGCCTTAAAGGCACTGTCAGCTTTCTACTTCTGAAAAGAAACTTTTGGCTAGACATGTTTCTTGTTCCGAAGAGGGTCACCTGGATCTACATGGATATCAGAAAACGAATTATGTCCTCTGTGTCGATTGTTTGGCTGGAAAAGCTTTCACGAAAAAATGTCACAGCTACTTCTACCAGAATTCAGAGAATAGTCGGGTTCGGCAGCATGGGGCTCTGAACGCACTGATGAATTTCTCTCCCTATCATATGATGGAGTGCAGTCTTCTGGTTAGACAGAAGTGTTACTTCACCAAATAAAACCATTTTTTTGTTTATTTACTTTGAGTTACTTTTGGTTTTGGAAGGCAGGAACAGTTCAATTATTTTCCCAATGGAACATACGTAATAAATATGTACATCCAAATGCAAATGCGAGACATATAGAGGCGATCTAAGAAATACTGAATGGAACTCCCTTTGAGCTCGATAACGCCTTGTGCCATTGTCTCTACAACGTCTGAATGATTTCAGATCTGCAGAACAAAAGTTTTCAAGATTATTAAATGTAGGATTAAACTCTAGAACTTCTTCAAAACTGCGTGCACATAGCTGATTCACCTTGTTGGCTGAACGAGTTCCAAGGAGGATTTATAGTAGCAATGCAATTTCCTTCATGATGTTCGCTAATCGTATCGCTGTTTCTTTGCGAAGGAATATAAATGATTTGAGTTCAAACACATTTTGACCGAAATACAGAAATTATTTGATGAACTACGGTATGGCAAGAGGTGGAACAGAGATTAAAAATCGAGAATTTTGTTTACGCTCCGCAGCATCCACTGAAGGATCCTCATTTTGGTAGGTCGACCTTAACAAGTGTTTTTACCTAAAAATCAGAGGATAACAGCATTTACAGCTGAGTTTCACTGATGCAACGTTGATACAAAAAAAAAGAGTGCGATGAAAGATCTGACGACGAGCAGAAGTATTATATGTAACATATATAGTGAGACAGAAGAAGGACTCGATTAGAGTAGAATGTTAGAACCTTTATTGCAAACAAACCGGCTAAATATGGCATTAAAATATTTGCCCCTATCGATGCTAAAATATTCTACTGCATTAATATTGGAGTTTATGTTGGAATGTAACCAGAAAGACTTTTTCTCAAGAGTAGCGAACCATTATTCATTTCACTTCAAAACACCTCTGGCGTGAATTCTTAAATTATTTTGAACTTTTGCATTGCAGATCATTTCCGAGTTCCGAAATAACACAAGACAGAATCCAGGTGTACCTCGAAGACTGCGAGCGTTCCAAAAACCAGATGAAACCTCCACAAAAAAGACGTCAATATAGCACACGATGTTCTGTTTGTCCAAGAATCGGAAAACCTTTTATTACTTTATGATGTGCATAACTCCACTTTGCTTAAATTATCCATTTTGACTTACGAAACTTGAAAACATCTATGTAGTGTTTCAGCTATTTTAAGAATGCAAGACTTCACTGAACTCAGTCCAAAGGTTGAATGCGCAATGGGATCATTGGAAATGAAATCGCTGATGAACTTGCTGGGCAAGACTCAGGGAATAGTTTTCCAACACTTTTACCTGCGTAAGGACGTTGCTTGCTTGTCTACTCGATTGGTGCTTCCACGGACAGATGGGTGATATATGAGCATCACTCCAGATGTCACCACTCTCCGGGTTGCTGGCGCACCAAACGAATGTTTCCCGATGTCTTTAACGGAAGAGAACAGGTTACCCCCCAGAAAGATAGTATTAACTAATTTTTCGATGTTGACATGACTGTATTTAATTTTTTTACTTTAACGTTTGTTTGTATACTGTGCTAAGATTATTTAGACCATTAAACGTCTGGTTTGGTAAACAACTGATGTATTTTCTTACGTCCGTATTAATGGCTATTCTCAATTCATTTTGTGGCGGAGTTAGCAGATGGAGGCTCAATTTTTCAATAAAAGAAAATCAAACAAAACAATCTGTCTCCTGCGCAGAAACTCAATTTGACTAACTCCCCTGCAGACTTGTCAATGAAGCGGAATGGAACCCGGATCTTTCATTCCCATTTACCGCCTCATACCCCTTTCGAAAAGCAGTTTTATTATCCTTAGGTCTTTTCCTTTCATCCTCTGCTTCATAAGCCCTAAAAGATTTCAATCAGTTGTGTGTGCAAATTTTATTTGCTGTTAGGTATAGGCGTCGTATTGGTAAGGCAATATGAGGGCAGTGATCCTGTAAAGCCGCACCAAAATCCGCCCTCTTTGACATAATCACATACACGGACTACGAATACTAATAATCAAATCCGAACATATCTGAGAATCATATTCCTAGTCGTGGTCACACTAATTGTTACGATTTTTTTGCTGAATAATTTGTTGGTGGTGTTGACACACACAGCCGAAATTCGGCGCAGATTTTCCAGTCGTCCGACACCAACTGAGTAAACACTACGACGTTTAGACGCTCGCCTAGAAGAGTATGGGACAACACGAGATGCTGCCAGGTCTGGCTGGCCCCGAAGTAACCGTTCTGCTGAGAATATCGCTACTGTGGTTGAAGATGACGCAGAGGGCCCCGGAGTATCGACCAGACCACGTGCCAAGCAATTTGGCATCAATCGGCGGTCTTTACAGAGAATTTTAGTGAAAAATTGTAAGATGTTCCCTTGCAAGGTGCAGACAGTGCATCAGCTGTTAGTAGTTGACCGCGAAACGTGTGTAACCTACGTTCAAGCCATTCTGAATCTCGACCACGAGGGAGACAACTTTTCATCGAAAATCATCATGAGCGACGAGGCCCATTTCCATCTCTGTGGATATGTAAATAAGTGAAAGTATCGCTTCTTAGGCATCGAAAATGCGTGGACATATAACCTACGAAGAGCCAAAGTTGCCACCTCAAAGTTGCTACATGGTGAGCTGTTTACACTGGAGGCGTTATCGGGCTTTACTTTTTCGAAAACGCCACGGGCCAAGCGACTATTGTGGACGGCGAGCATTATAGAGCCATGCTCAATGACTTTATCCTTCCTCAATTGGATGAATTGGGACTGGAGAACATATGGTTCGAATACGATGGAGCAACGGCGCATACTACGCGAGCCACAACCGAAATTCTAAGGGCTGCGTTTCCGGGTCAGCTAATCTCTCGTTTTGGTGATTTGCACTAGCCGTCAAGATCGCCTGGTTTAACAGTTCCAGACTTCTATTTGTGAGGTTTTTTTTGTGGTCACGAGTCTAAGTATGTCAACAAGCCTCAGACTCTTGAAGTCCTCAAAAGCAACGTTTTTCGCTTACAAAAAAAATTACAGCCAAAGAACATTGGGTGATAACTTTTACGCCACCTCGTACTTCTACAAAAGGTTGTGAGAAATCTTATAAAATCTTATAAAACTGTCCAGAATAATGTGGAGCCTTGTTTCACGGAATAGAGGTAATTGATTCTTGGTGGAGTACTCGCCACCAGAATCACCAGCAACCACCGTCGAAATACCAAAGTGGTATTTGGCATAAAGCACACTGGAGTTTTGATGAGCCTACTCGCCGACTATCTCGTCTTATAAAAATGCCGACTGAGGGAATAATTACAGAATTCCTGTTGGAAAAAAAATACGAGGTCAACATTCGCTGTGTTCAGGAATGGTTTCAACCAGAATCTGGACAAGCAAAAGAATGTAGTTAGGTCTTGACATAAGGCTCGAAAACCAAGTGAGTTCGAGAATTGTTGGGCTCTAGGTCGCATTGGGATCACGGAAAGTAAAATCGACGATGAACATGCTAGGCAAGGCTCAGACCAGAGTTTTTCAGAACCCTATTCTGAGTTAGGACCGCTGGCACCCTCGGTTAGGGCTTTCGTTGACAGTTAAGTTTCATGTAAGTACAACTGCAGATGGCAAGATTCTGTAGGTCGCCGGGCGATCAAACGTCATCCCTACGAGCTCAGCCACTTTCCTGATTAATGGGGTTGTGACGGGGCAATACGCCTTTGCTTAGCAGCTAAGTGTGCTGAGGATAAGTGATATAATGTCTTGCAAAGCTTCCTGTGTTAGTAATGACGACACCGCGGAACACTACCGCCTACGCTCGCATCAGGCTGCAGGCCCTCGGGGCTAATATGTGTGGGTGCTGGTACTGTAGGCACTTCCTCATCTTTCTGCGAAACACTGACATGGGTCCGTGGATGTGATCGGGCGAAACCCGACGCATCAATTGAGTAATTTCTGATGGTTTTTTCGCATCGATTCCACTGGTACACAGAAGGGTGCAATTGCTGCCCTTCAACATTAAATCTGCTTACAGTATTGCTTCGTTATTGTGAAATTTCAAAGTTCACACAAATAACCCTTCTCATCACCATTAAAGCAATAATTTTTCCCTTTTCTTCTCTTCAAACGCGGAAAGACACCCACCTCCCATGTGTTCATGCTGACAAGAGGCTTAGCAATTTCCTTCTCATTAGCAATTCTACACACGTGCGAATCTTATGTTTCCGCTTCTTGATTGCGTATGTCGGTGTTGTTGACTTCTTTCCTGTTTAAACTTCCTCTTAAGGGGAACCAAATTTAAGCCCATTATTGAAGCGTTTATTTGACATAGAACATGTGTATGGACACGCAATGAATTTCCCGAATGAGGTATTCACACATAATCACCATGTTTTATAAATACATAAGTAGCTAAACGCCTCCCCTTCTTAGCTTTCTCCTTGGTTCGCCCAATTTAACTTCCACGATATGAATAGCTATACGAATATGTGCTTCAGGCTTGATACTCGCATCCTGAAAATTTACGGCTTACAGGGATTTCTGGCTTATTCCCTCTCGTGGCCCATGACACTTTAGCCCACGTAAAACGTACTCTTTGCTGGCTTGAAGAGAACACCCGTATTCTGTCGAAGGACATTTGGTATTTTCTATAAAGCAGACCATCGTTCACCGATAAATTATTAAATCAACGAGTATGTTCGGCACAATAAATGCGTTGCGTGTACTGTGTGTACATATATCCGTGAGTGTATCCGTGTATGATATTACATTTCACATTGTGTCCTTTTGTCTGGTTCTGTAGTGTCCTTTCTCAAATCCATTTGCCTTTATTGTCATTGCTGTTGCCATTGCCACTGAACAGTGTTGTCAGTTGTGTCAATATATTGAGTTTATCGCTCGTCCTACCCACCGTGTAGAGAATTAATGCGAAGCGTAGAATGGCGCTTTATCGTCTTGCGTTAATGGTTGAATCAATATATTAACGATATTAGGATTAAAGAAGGAATTATGATAAAAACGCACGCTTGCATAAGAATATGTGTAGATATGTGCTTGTACAAGTATTCGGATACAAGCACATCACACGACCTACTCTAATGTATACACTGTGGTACTCCTATTATGAAATTCATCTCACGTTTCGGGTACGGGTTCCGAGTGCTTCCCCACGGCAACAGGAAAAGCCTTAAATGGATTTTAGGGGGTGCCCACAGGCATTGTTCGGTCTCTTCTTCATCCTTATTTTTTCGACTTCAAGTCACACATCGCCTTCGCTAATAGAATTATTATCCCGAAGCGTAGTTTGAAGACAAATTTCACTTAAAGTGTCTCCGGCCCGCAAAACAAATTCCGTCCTTAATTTGCTGCTTCCGGCTGTCGGTTTTTCTATAATTGTAGGACATTCTCCAGGTAACCAAACCATTTCAGCAAGTAGAAAGGAATGCTGATATATTTGTCTGTAAACTGGTTGGCAGAATAAAGAAGGAGAGGTACGAGTAGGTACTGGTATCTAGGAATGTCTTTGGAAAATACACTTAAGGGCTGTAGCCGTGTCGTATTTTCCATATGGCATGTCAATTGTTTATTTAGGTAATGGGAAAGCGTTTTACGATGTTTTCGGTATCGTTGAAAATATTTGTTTTGAGGAATTCAGCTAAATTAGATTTGATTAGTAATGGGTTACCGAAATGACTATTTATACATATGAACTCGTATATACTCGTAGACAACTTATATTGTACATACATGAGATATCTTCGAGGAGGTGACATCGAAACAAACTTTAGAGGTGGCTTGGGGATAAACTAATTCGTGGAAATGTGTAATTTGAAATTTCCATTGAATTAAATTGTATCATTACCCAAGTTCCCCTTTTGCGAATATTTGATCTTTTTGTCAACTGGATGCAGAAAATTATAGAGTGTCTTTCCTTATATGGGGTTTATTTCCCCGCAAACGTGGTTGCGGAGCAATCAAAAGCCTTGGATGAGAACGCATCTACTGCTGGCGACCTTGCAATACGAAAAGACTACAACAATGATCGAATCAGCATATAGAATATTCGAACCTTGAACAGGCCGCTTTCAGCGTCGACTAGTTGTAAGCGGCAGAGTCTTTAGCTTTCGAACGTCTTACGACAATACGCATCAAGGCTCTATTTAGAAATACTCTGATATGCGCTCTCGCCCCAACAGAGGAAAAAGACTACGCTACCACTGAATGTTCCTAGGAGCTCCTCGACAAAACTAATGACCAATATCCGTAGTATGACGTTGAAATTGAATTATGTGAATTGCGGAGAGAAACATAACTATTGCATACCTAGTACACAATTTCCCCACCTAAATATCCAACAGCTGAGGCATCTGATCATCAATCCGTCATGTTGCTATGCGAACATCATGATCGATGAGAGAGACTCGGACCAACAATACCTCACTGTAGCTAGATTCGTCTACGGATATCTCAGACATCAAAATAACGAGAAATAGTGTGAGGAGATTTAACGTTGCATCGCCGAAATCACAACAAACCGCCAGAGTCTTTGAGGATCGCATATCCCTCAACCTCCTGACATGTTCTATGGAACTAACATTAAGTGCTGAAGACAAGCTGTAACGATGCCAAGAGCCCATCAGAAACGCCACAACTGATGTGCTGGGTTCAAACCGACTGGGTCCACTCGTAGCATCATTATTTAAGGCATCAGAAGAAGACTATGAAGAGAGCATGCACCAACTCATTTCCAAGGTTTGGTCAGCACAAATTCCGCCTGAAGAATGGAAACTAAACACCCTTTGCCCGATCCACAAAAAAGAAAACCCTCTTAACTGCGTTAATTATGGAGGCATCAGTCTCTTTAACGTTGCCTGAAGCCATTTACCAACGCTAAGTCCACAATCGACAACATATTCACACTAAGCCAGATCTTAGGCAATTTTCAAGTCGACACGCATCACCCCTTTATCGAATTTAAAGCCGCATATGATAGCGTCTATAGAGACGAGCTATACAGAGTCATATTTAGCCTTGGTATCTCTGCCAAACTCGTCAAATTGTGAATGACGATGGAGAACACTTTAGGGCAAGGTGATGCAATGTCATGTAACTTTTTCAATATTGTATACTTATAATGTTTGTTTTACTGAGGCAGAAACCTCTCAAATATACTTGCCAATATTACTGGGATGTGGTCGACCATTTACAGTGCGAGACGACAGACCGCCGGTACCGAGAACTCAGCTTGCTGCCACTGGCCCGTTCGTAGGTATTAGAATGGAAACATAGTTTTGTCAAGAAAAACTTTAGGAGAACTAAAACTGACGAGCGCCATCTTCTGGGCTTCGGAGCAACTCGGAGAAATGGGAGGTGATCTGATGCGTCTTCATACCCAGAACCCTGGATTCGACACTGAAAAGTGGAAAATATACGCTCACAGGGAGAGAAAGAATCGGAAAACAAGAGCGACTCTTCTCTTGTTGTGGGCTTAGGCAAAGCTTCTGTCGAGACTATTAAGTCTAGGTATGACTCAAGTCCGCATCTGCACCTTCGAAGTGTTAATTTCCACTTTGTTTCCAAATGAGTGCGGATAGGAGACGACCATCCCAGTACCCATCTATTCCGTGTACTCAAATCCACCTTCAACATTCCAAGTCTGCTACAAAACCATACATAATATCCATACAGGAACCATTTGTGTGGAAAAAAAGCATCGGTGGTTTCGGATGTTTAAGGGGTTTCACTCCACTTTATGACGAGATATCGGAAAGGCCTTGTCTTTATGTGCCAAACTCACTCTCACCATCTAAACTTGGTGCAATTTTATAACCAAGATTAAGTTGCTGCAGATATACTCGTAAGCTATGAAACGAATCGGGAATGGCACAAATTCGTCGATGCGTCTGCTTATTTTCCCAATGTTCCGTTACTGCCGCCATCAACGAAGGCGGTAGCATAATTCATTGAATATTGTGACTCCAGGAAGATGAGACTTATTATATGTATGCTGGGATGCTAATGCTCAGAACAGTTTTTGGAGTAGTAGCAAATGAAACGTGAGAGGTAATCATCGCCTGAACTTCGTATTATCGTCTGACCTGGCTGTCAGCAATGTTGGCTCTCAGCCAACTTTTGTTACGAGAGTTAGACAGCAAGTAATCGACTTAACATTATCCAACAGGTATGCTAAGGAGATTACTGGCTGGAAAGAACTATCGGAGATCTCTATATCAGACCTTAGATACATCGAATTAAGAATCGGATGCGAGGTCTCGACCTTGTTGAAGAAGAGAAATCCGCATAAAACCAACTAAACTTCGAAGGGCGCCTTTTATAAAGCATTTTGCGAAAAGATCGAAACTATCAGTGAAACTAGTAGGCTGGTTCAGGCTGGAACCGTTCAAAAAATCTGACGGTACCTATACTGAGTATCTCTGACGGAGACTCTCCGTCTCGTGCTTGAGACTCACTTCCCAGTAGCCAAATCGGAACCCGCTCACAACGAGGTCCTATCAACGAAGCTACACAGTACGCTGTAGCTGGTATATCTCATCGCTTGTTCTGACGGATGAGGCCATTAAATATGCGGTTGCGTCCTTTGATGGCTTCAAGTCACCTGACACCGATGGTCATTTACCCAGTTATGTTACAAAAAGGTATAGACCAGCTGCTGGCAACTTTGAAGAGAATTTTTACTATTAGCCTGGCATTGGCATACATACTGATTTTCTAGCGAACAGTGAGAGTGGCTTTTATACCGAAAATCGGAAAGGAGAATTACTCGCTCACAAAGAGTTTCAGACCTATATCTCTGTCGGGGACGTAACACGTCCCCCAACGCGGAAGATCCTACGATCCTACGAGAGTGCGCTGAATTGACGGTGCACTCGGAAAAAAGGAATTCACCCTGGGTATTTTTAAGGGTGCTTTCGACAACGTAACTTTTGGCGGCATTGATTACGGATGCTGGCTGCGGCCAATATGTGGTGTCGGTCGACTCACTGCTCAACGCGCTCAATACACAATTCTAACGCCTATGCACAAGCAAATGTGGATTATGTAGCTGTACTGTCTGCTGTAAAGCGCGGGCAGCCCTAGACGTGATCGACGACTGATGTACAAGTAATGGGCTTTCGCTTTCAGTCATTCCTCTCTTTATGATAAGGATTAAGCTGCCTGGTCTGACTCATCTAGTGCTTAAAGGTATCACCATCCAATTCTCCAAAGAAGCTCAGTATTTGGGCGACATCCTGGATAACAAACTTCTATGGACTAAAGACGTTACGTCGAAAGCATGTAAGGCGCTCTCGTCTTCTGGCAGTGAAGAGGAGCTATCGGCAAGACATAGGGTCTGTCACCAAGAAGGGTCCTTTAGATCTGCACAGCTATGATATGGCAAATTATATCCTATGCGTCGGTTGTGTGTCAGACTCTAAAGAACGGTTTGCCTCGGATGCATGGGAGCTTTCTCCAACACTCCTGGCTCCACTCTAGATACATTGGTGAATTTCCCTCCCCTTCATATTCATATCATGGGCTGTATTCTCAAAGCCAATGACACCAGACCTTCTGTTGCGGAAAAAATACGACTGGTTTCGTCCAGAATCTGAGCCTGGAAAGGATGCAGTCAGGGCTTCACGGACGGCTCCAAAACCAATATTGGATGTGGTGCTGGTGTCTTTCTGGAGGAAGGCGACGTTAGATTTCACATCACGTTAAGAAAACTTGCATCTGTCTTCCAAGCAGAGATTTACGCAATCGTGATGGCAGCGAACTATATTGTGGATAACCGGTGGAGGAGGTGAAGCATTTGCATCTGTAGCGACAGCCAAGCTGCGTTTAGAGCCTTGCCGAACCCTCTTATGACTTCTAAGCTAGTTCAAGAATACAAGAGATCACTGAAGACTAAATTCACTGACCCTTGTCAGGGTCGCAGGTCACAATGGGATCACAGGAAATGAAATCGCCAACGAACTTGCCAGGCAAGTTCAGAGGAGAGTTTTTCAAGACCCGAAGTTACGTTGGGTCTACCTGCGTCCTCGGTTAAGGCTTCCATTGACAGTTGGGTATCATTTGAGCACAAATGCAGATGGCACAACTCCCCGGGATGTAGGCAGACCAAACGAATGCTTCCCGACGTCTCTAGGAAGTCAGCAGCTATTTTGCTGTTCCTCAACAAGAAAGGCTACAGGTTGCTTACTGGCGTCGTGACAGGACATTATACTTTTGCAAAGCGCTTATATCCTCTGGCCATAAGTGACACAATAAATGCGATGCTTGCTGTGATGACGATACCACTGGCTGTGATGACGACACCACGGGGCACTACGTCTGTGAATGTCCGACTGACGCTCGCATCAGGCTACAGATATTTGGTGCTGGCATGGTGGGTACTGGTACTGTAGCCACCTTATCACTGAAGCGCTTACACATCTTTGTTCGTAAGACTGAAAGATTGTGCAGCGCCAAAGTGGTAGTGGACCATAATCAATTTATGTGCGCAACTGGAGGCAGTTAGCCAGAAACTGTCCTAACTGGAGGGGCCTATATGTTGTATAAGATTGTAGTGCCATCAAGTAGAATTTAACACTGAACTGTTGCAATCCCAATAAATTGGCAGGAACTAAACCGAAAGCGTATCCCTTAATCACTGGGTGGCCGTGGCCAGTGCACTACCAGGACTGGCTTCCCAATCGGAAGGTTCGATGTTCGAACATATATTCCATTTTTTCAGTTAACGAAAATCAAGTACTCGTAAGACTAGTAGTTGACTGGAAATCAACATCAAGCCAACTTCCACTAAGAATTTAGTCTCCCCATTAAATGTTGGATGCCAAACATCTTTCTTTCTCTCTGTATTCCATTTTCCAAAAAACTTAACACATGCTGAGGCATTATAAGTGTATTCATACCCACTTGAGTGTTAAGTTCTTTAAAAAAAAAAAAATCACTCATCAATGACTTTACGTCCTGTATCAAGTGCTGATAATCAGTGGCATTGATGTCAAAAACCCGTCACAAACGTTGCGAAATTTTGCGTTGCGTTTCACTCAAACGAAACCACTAGTTTGGTGAAGAGTGCACACATGTTAAGGCAATCACACGTAGAAAAAGAGTTCGACTAAAGTGCTCTACGAAAAAGACCATGAGATACGCTCGATCGAGCATATGAAAATTGTTTGTTTTTTTTTCGGAAGGATATAGAAGGAAAGTGAATATCAAGGCAACGAGATTCGAGCAACGAGTTGCTCCTGAGGGTATTGAAAACCACTTCTGCAGACTATGAAACTGTAGGAACTATTCAAATATTGCGATGATCGCCAATTATTCAGCACAAAAAGATTAACTTGATGTCGATTTTTTAATTCGGTTCGAAAGAATATTTTATTTAATATTTGAAAATAGTTTCGCGCATATGTCCACCACGGCTGCCTTGTACAAATCACATCCTAGTCAATTGGTTTATTAGCATAAACTAGTGACTTGACATAGTCCTACAAAAAAAATGATCCTACAGCGTCAAATTCCACGATCTTGGTGGCCAATTGATGGGTCCATTTGTCGAAACGGCTCTATTACCAAATCATGTTTTCGTTGGTAGCATGGCGTGGAGCACTATCTTGTTGGAACCACAGTTCTTCCACATTGATGTCACGCAAATTTGGGAGCAAATAATCATTGATCATCGCATTTTACCGGTGTCTTTGGCCCCCACCCAGTTATTAAGGCTACCCCATCAATGACGTAGTCTAATAGTCGTAATAAACGGGAGTAGAGCAACACTGGCCTTATCGTAATTGTTTTTAGATTTGAACACCACTGAAGGTTACTACGATTTACAAGTGGTTAGTTATAAGGTCCCCCCCCCCCCACTGACTTCAGTCAGGGTCTGACTTGGAAGGGGTAGGCCCCCTAGTGGGAGCGTAATGGTGGCTGTGGTTTAAAACTAAAATCGCAGGAAGGGTGGGACCTTAGCCTACAATACGGGTTCCAAATTGGTATTAGAGATATCCTGGCCCCCATGGACGTTGGGTGGTCATCTCGTGAACTTAAGTCAATACAACAGTCGCCCACACGAAATGCCAACGACATCTGTACCGATGTGTACCGACAATAACTATTGCTTCGGCCTTATTTTTGAAGAAATAAGGACCGGTGAGCCACCGGCGCACAGTGAAGAAGATATCGTAACCGTTTTTCTTTCTGTTTAAAGGATATTTCCAAGGCTTTTGAATTTAGTGAATTTTTAGAAAAATGCTTTACAGGCTGTTTCGGAATCTTGATTATGTCTAATAAACTTATCTTTTCCTGAAAGTATTGTGCTTTCAGATCTTTTCGGTTCTGACATGCCTTCAGAAAGAAATGAGTGGGTCCGACAAAGCTACAAGCTTCTTGAAAATGTCTTCATTCTGCAGCATTCTTGAAACCTTGCCCGTTTTTTTTTCACATCTATATTTATTATAGTCTTTATTTTTGTATTCCTGAGCTTCTTCGGACAGTTGTCCAAGTGATAACGATTGATCCTCGATTATATTTTGATTATGAGCTAATGAGGGTGTCATTTTTTGGAATATTTTTGCTTTAATAACTCTGCTGTTTTTTTGGTACACTCAATTCAAAACATTTAGTATTACTTCAAGCCTCATTATTACCTCTCTATTGACCCCAGTTATACGAGCTATTGCCTCTAATTCTTGGAAGAATCTTCTCGAAGTATTTCCACCGTTTGCATTTCCAAATCCTTGCTTTTGTCTATCCACATCGAAAATTCTTTTGGATCTCATGTTTTCTTATTTCTTCAGACTCCTTCATTCCAATAGATATCCCTCTTGTCGAAGTGTATATGCAAGTTTCAAAACAAATTCCATGCATCTGATTCTTGCATATAATGGAGAGATTCCGTATTCGTAGTTAAGCTCGTCGTCATTTGATTCATCGTGATGGTATTTTTTTTGAGCAAATGGGAGCATATGGGACATGACCGCTTTGACTTAGTATTTGTTATTTATTGCAGAAGTTCTCGCTCAATCATAGTTAAAAAGAACTCGTGGTTGACAACTATCCCAATTTCGTTAGGTTGAAAATCAGCAATTGGACCTTTGATGTCATTGACTGTACTTTTTATGTGTTCTCCAGTTGGAATATTATCGGTCGCCAAAAATGAACTCAAGGTTCCATCAATGTTCACTATTTGAACTGTTATGCCCCAGTGGAACAACTGAGGGCGCAAACATGTTTACATCTGTTTCACCACCCTACCGCATTGCAGTAAGATCCATCATGTCTTGAAGTTTCTAGCTAACATTTCCGTGATATTTTCATAATTTTCTGGAACTGCCTCCTTTTGGCAACTGTTATAAGTAATCCTGTACGATGGAAGAATGCCTACGCTGTGTTTTGTGAGGGAGCTTCTCAAAATCTTATATTTTTCTTTTGACCCAAATCCGATTACCAGAGCTTCAAACATTGGCTAATCCTGTGAATTTAAAAATGTTACATAATGGACCCAATCGAAAATTTAATTCTGCAAGCACTTTTGCCTAAATTAGCCACTGTGCGGCGTACAATGATTTTTCTATATGCAATGGCATCTGGTGAACGCCTTGGGGATTGTCCACGCTCCAAATAGAGCAATTCTTCTTGGTTACGTAGGTGTTTAATCAGAAATGAGCCTTATAACTTCGATAAATAGAAGTCGTCTTCAACACAAGCTCCAACAGGCGTGATATTTTCTTCCTAACTCACTGTTCTCGTTCTGGTTGATTTGTGAGTATTCGATAGCATGAATTGGGTGCGGAGTTTTTCAATAATCTGAGAATTACTCGTAGCATGTTTAGATGGCCGATGATATTCAGCGTAAATTTCACAAGGTGCTCTCTAAGTTTTGCGGAAAGAGCTTCGATCGATGACATGACAAGCAATACTGAAAATAAATGAAGCTAGGCAGCTGAATGCGACAACAGATTTTATATTTAACCCCACTGCAATAAAACACCCATTATAACTACAGAACCGCTAACCCTCTCCCAACATTTGGTTGAAGGACAGTATGCCTGATGAATGGAATCTCAGGATGGTTTTCGCGATCACAAAAACGGAAAATTTTTGAATACTGAGGCATAAGTCTCCTTTACGCACAGTTTTCAAACAGTCTGTGCGATTAATTACACATGCTAACAACATTGGTATCTTGGCTGAATACGACGAACTGTCACTGTGGTGTTAACAAGAATTGAAAAAAAAGCACCAGATATTGGTTTAACTGTGAATGAATGGAAACGAAGTATGTACCCTCACTGAGGTGCAGGTTCTAATCCGATGTTGCTCTATGACTTACAGACTAAACCTATCCTTTTACTGATGGTCGAGGTGTCCTTTGACCTGTGTGCTGTACTTAATGCGAGGTCTTTCTGCTGCTCGAAATTGATTCGAAATTGGACTCTCTGTATGGACCACTTAAAACCTAGTCATCGTCAACATTTACATGAAATAATCCTTAAAAAGCAAATGGCAAGCATTGATTTATCACCAATTTGTAATCAGGTTTCCTGTTTGTTTTTATATCTCTCGTTCTCATTTCTTTAATGTTCGTAATTACCTGCTGCAGAATTTCAGAAATTAATCAATATAATCAAAGTAATGGCGAACAAACTGCATAGAGCCATTATAAACGATGTCCTGTTTATAAAAAGTTAATAGGCATGGATATTTACTTGCTAGTTTATGCTGCACGAATACTAAATAGTTAAGATATTTATAAAAGTACAAATGACCACATTACAGTACAGTACCTTCAATACCCCCCATTCTCAACTGCCTGCAATTTATTCAGATATATTCAATCGGGTAAGCGAAAGTGCATACGTGTACATAATTAAGATGAATAATAAAACCATTTGATGGGCATTGATTTTTCATAATTTGTTTCCCCCAGTTTTGGCTTAGATCCTCATTTATGGGTGGCCGTGGCTCAAGTGGTAGTGTGTTGGCTTCCCAGTCGGACGGTTCGGGGTTCAATACCAGCCAGGCAACATGTATGAAGACCTTATATAACATGGCATTACCACTGACACATGCAACGACATTACAGATATCGAAAATATTATCGCATCTTCATACTTGCGTCTGATTCACCTTTATCAGCACGGCAGATAAGCAACTTAGGAAATTTCCACTTCTTCGAACACTTCACAGTAAGGCATCATCGGATAGGAATACTCTGACAAACTCTTTAATTCTTATTCAGAAGAATATGCAAACGTTTAAAACCAAGGAATAAGTTGATATCTCTCTTCCTTTCCTCCTTCAGGCTGCGATGTATGCAAACATCGGTTTATTGTTCCTTGAGCGCTCACTTATTATAAAACCAAAAAAAGGGAAATAAGTTGCCTGAGCTCCTGATCTGCCGTAAGACTAGTTGGGTCCCATCTATTTTTTGTTAAGTTGGTTAATCTGTTGTTGAAATTTCATCTAAATTTTAGCATCATAACTTGACATTTGCAAAAGTTACGTAGCCAAGAATACATCTATCTCTGAGTGTGTTGGCGATTTTTTACAATTTTAGAAATTGATTTAAATTTGAAAGGGAACGAGTTTCAGCAGCCGCATGAAGCACTGATGGACATACCGAAAACCGAATATAAAAAATTTTTCGAGGATTGGATCAAGCGCTGGCATAAGTGTGTTGCAGTCGATTGGGATTACTTTGAAGGGGACAATATAGGTTTAGATGAATAAACTTGTATTTTTAATTTTCTGAATAAATTCCGTGATCAAGGTGGTGTGAGGATTAGCCGACGATTTAGAAGTTGTCCTTCCTTCGTGCGAAACAGGTTACTGCCGACATCGGAATGAAAAATGTACCTTGGTACTATAACTATTAGCAGCAATCGCAAAAACAATTCACGAAGCGGAACCAACACATCCGATACTTGGAGATGAGCTGAGGAGCGTATCTCACTCAAAGGTAAAATTACAGAAGTTACTACAATGCCGCAAAAGTTAACACCCGATGATCTTTGGCAGTAATTTTTTTCATGAATAAAAAACTTTGGTTCTGCTTTTGGATTATGTTTATCTGATATCTTAAATTTTTTTCCATTATGTGGAGAAAATGATATCAGCCGCCGCTAGAATTGATGACCATTCGGGCCCGATTTGTGGCATTTTCCATCACTCTTGCCAGAACTCCCGGTGATAGGTCCTCGCACTCTTGACGGATATTCTCTTTGAGGGCTTCAAGAGTATGAGTCTTGTTGACATAGACTCATGACCTCAAAATATCCCACAAATAGAAGTCTGGAACGCTAAATCAGGCGATCTTGCGGGCTAGTGCAAATCGCCAAAACGAGAGATTAGGCGACCCGGAAGTGCAGACCTCAGAATTTAGGTTGTGTTTCGTGCAATATGCGCCGTTGCTCCATCTTGTTGAAACCACATATTCTCCAGTCCCAATTTATCCAATAGAGGAAGGAGAAAGTCGTTAAGCATGGCTCTATGGTGTTTTCGAAAAAATAAGGCTCGATGACGCCATGACGCCTCCAATGTAGACACCACGCCATGCAGTAACTCTGAGCGGGTTGGTTATACGGTGCCCCAGAAGCGATAATTTTGCTTATTCGCATATCTACAGAGATGGAAATTGGCCTTGTCTCTCTCGTGGTCGAGATGGCTTGAGCGCTAGGCAGTTAAAAGCTAACAGCTGATGTACTGCCTGAACGTCTTCAACCACAGCTGCGATATTCTCAGCAGAACGGCTGCTCCCTGCCCGGCAGCACCTCGTTGTCCCATGCTCTTCTAGGCGAGCGGCTAAACGTCATAGTGTTTGCCCAGTTGGTGTCGGACGACCGGGAAATCTGCACCGAAATTCACGCTGCTCCAACACCACCGACGAATTATTCCGCATTCTTTAGGAGTGTAGCGGTTTATGTCATGTATTTGGTATCTGTTCACTTCACAAATGACACAGGGCCCTGGCAACCAGGGCAATAATAATTGATTGACTGTCTTTTTTTTTCTTTAGAACAAAGAAAACAACGTCTTCTCATCATTTTGCTATTTGTGTCGCGCCCAACTAATTCTGGAAGAAGCAGTTTTTCTTTTATTTTCATTAGCGGAACAATAGCTGGAACCTCTTTATATTGTAGGAGTTCTTTTATAACTTCCTGTCTGTAGTCGTGCAAAGATAATTTTTCCCGCTTAGCATTGGGAAAAATGTACTGTAGAGAAAATATGCATTATTCATCATCAAATATGTGAATCCCGATCTTTTTGTACCATGTTAATGTTTTCCTGGTTGACGGGTAGTATGATAGCATTTGATCTGTACTATCTACCCCTTTCATAAACATATTGTATTCAGCAATGACTTTTGGTTTTTTTCTAATTCCTCTTTTTTCGGCAATTTCTACTATTGTGGCTTCAAATTCGCTTGAGATTGTGATAACTTCTCTTTTGTCTAACCATTTAGATACGCAGACTACTTCTTTTGTAAATCTACTTATAACTTCGCCTTTTTTCATTTTTTTGTTGAATCACTGCTATTGGGTTTCCAACTCTATTTGATCTTAAAGTACCAGTGCAATAAGTGTTGGAGAAGTAGAGTTCTCTGCAAAAAGATACGGAATTGTAGAAGTAAATAGAATGACCTACCCCTAAGTAGATTCTCAACAAACTGTTTACTACTTTAGCACTGTGCCCCTTCCCACGCATTCCTTTGGTTTTCTTCCTTCATAAAACATTAGTTTTTGAGCGAGACCAGTTGGGTTGCTCAAGATATAGAACTTTACTCCATACTTATGTCGATTATTCTTAATATACTATCTGAAGCGAAGTCTACCTCTCCAGTGAACCATTGACTCGTCGATAGAAAGTTCCTTTCCTAGATAAAATATTTGTTCCATTCTGCTATTGAAATGGTCAACTGTTCGTCGTATTTTTACTAAGTTATCATTTGGGTCAGGACTGCTGAAATTCATAGCTCTCATAAGAGCTAAAAATCTGTTTCGACTGATGTGCATTGAAAATATCTCTTGGTTGAATAGGAAATCAGTTCTCCAATAGCTTCTCACATAATTTATTCGAATGCTTCCCATATGGTACAAGACTCCCAGAAAAATGTTGAATACATTTTGGGTGACATCTTTCCACTCTCTGCAGAATACTACTGTCTTGGGTTATTTCATTATTTCAGCAGCACACGCATTCATTCTTTCCACCATAAAATCCAAAAATTCTGAAGTCAGTAGGTTGAAAAACCCTAATTCTGTATCAGGAACATCTACTAGTAACTTTTGCTGCTTAGAGAATATTATTTCCGGCACGTCCGGACGATCTCTAAACCAATTGGGTTCCTTGTTTCTTGGATCATTAGAATAAGATGATGAATCCGGAATTAAGGACGCAACAGTTTCCACTACAAATACTTCCATGTTTTCAATATCAAAATTAGTTTCATTTTGTTCAACCACACCACTTCTCCAGTTTCTGCCCTAGTGCTATCCGTATATTCAATATCAACGTCATCTTGCTCACCATCATCCGAACATGACTCCATCCATTCTTCCCCCGAACTGTCATCGAAGTCCTCGTCATCTGAATTTAACACTGATTCGATCCACTCGTCCACATTTTCGTCTGACATCTTTCTCCTTTTTCTTTTTGAAATATCGCTATTCATTTTTATCCTAAGAAAAAAGGTACAAAAATAAGCCCTACAATTCCACTTATAAAAACATCCAAAACTTAATAAAAAGTGTTACAAAAAGAATATGTAATTACCTGTATAATAAACTCAAGATGTTCAGAAATCACAAATAGGTAAATAAAACCAATAAACACTGTAGTGCACAAGCGTGCAGATCAAAGCTGAAAACTGTGAAAACTAACAATGTCCAACACGAGGTGACACGTTTTCCCCTCCCCCTACTCCAGATAAGAAAAAACCAATGACAATTCTTGAAACGGTATCCTTTTAGCCGAGCCAACATAACTCTCATACTGGTTTTCAGAGAAACTACGAGTACAATAAAATAACATACTTGCCATTATATTCAGTCAAATATCTGACACATCATGTGAGTCAGTGGTTCCATTGATAGAAGTGCTGCTAACACACCAAGTGTGTCACCGGGACGGAACGTGTTAATGAGGTGGAGCGTATTGATTTTAACTTTTTCTAGGACCTGTCGTAGTGTGAATATTTGCTCGATTAGGGGTCTATCGAGTAGCTTATACTATAAATGCCATCAGGCGTGCACAAGTCGGCAAAGAAGATGTGATTTCAGGAAACTATTGGCTCTATAATTCGCGTAGTTAAGAGGGTCTCCTTTCTTATGTATCGGCAAATGATGCTAAAACTAAATTTTTCAGGCATGCTTTCCATCCAGGTTGAATGGTTGATTCTGCCTGCCAGCGGAATAGGGGCTATCCTCGCCGTTTAGCACTCTAAAGAGTTGGTTTTGCCACATCCTGTATTCCAACTGCACCTCTTCTACAATGTTTCCTTTTTCATCTCTGCAGACCTCTGTTCGGGTCTTGTTTAGTATTGCACTTCTCTATTTTCTCGCATGCGTCTTTTTCCCCGCAGAGTCTGATGTTATGCTCCCATCTTTCGTTCGTAGAGCATAACGGGGGTTTTCGTTCATCTATGCAGTGACGCTTTGTGGGCGAGTTGTTTCCCTATTTGTGCTTGCCTGCATTCTTCATCAAAGTATGCGTTTCGTGGTGGTGGTCTTGGAAACCTAGGATAACAGTGCGGCGTTTCCGATTGTTTCTTGGCATCAGTTATACTGATATTTAGCACTTGATGTTAATTGCATATGACATGTCGAGACGTTGAAGAATCCGTGATCGGAAAAGATTCTGGTGGAGCGTTTAATATCGTCGCAGTATTTCTTCGTTGCTGTGGTGTCTGAGATACCCGTATACGTACCTTGGCTGCAACGAGGAAGCGGTCCGAATTTATGTTCACTCTCGAAAAGTTTGGACATTCAAACTGAAAGAGTGCCTTTTGCAACACGATCAATTTGATTGCTGGTTAGGTGACTTCCAAGTCTCTTTGTGGATATTATTGTAAGTTGGGTTAACCGTGCGAAGTGATATCCCCCTTTCGTACAGAAAAGTCATTTAGCTTTAGCCTGTTTCCAGATGTGGTGCCGTGCAAGCTTTGCTTAGAAAACATCTTAAGACGATTTTAATGTCCGATATTGCTATGTAGTATTAGCTCGTAGAAACATTCTGTGGTAGTGTCATCGTTTTTCTTCATGAGGTCGTGAGCGCATATCAAGTTGATATTGTCGAATATAGCCTTGATGCGTATTGTTAAGGAGAGTCCGATTATGTCTCGGAAGAACAAGACTTCTTGACTTGCAACTTCGTCGCTTACAATTAATCCGCACTTAAATTGATTCTGTTTAATCTGACTGTACCAATTCTAAAGCACCTATATGTCATAATTTTCCTTCCTTCTTTTGCCCGGCTCATTCCGCTTTTAAGGGCATCCGCTAGTTATTCGTTGATCTGTTGGTCTGTTCGGAGTTGTAACATTTAATATGGACATTCGGATGCCGTTGCCCTTTTTGTATTTTCACAAGTCGTCAGCAATAGATTCATCCTTTTCCGAGGCTTCTGGTTGCTTCGCAACAGTGAACTTTTTACAGCTAGTCAGTACCGAGCTGACCATCGACAAGTGCACAAGCACAAGTGCACTGTGCTGTGAAATTCGCTCCTCGGGTGAAGAGAAAAAAGAAAAACGTGGCAAAAAATAACCGCGCGAATTACGAGACCAGACCACACAAATTAAATGATGAACACAACCAGAGATGAGTTTTCAAACTGAGACTTTATTTTTATCAACTTAATTAATAAAGAACAATGAATGTACATAAATGTATGCATCAGCAGAGTTGCACGATCTGTCCAGACGGGATCAGATGACATGGCGACTCTGCGACTCATATTCTCAGAAAGAGTAATGTCAACACATTTTATTTCTTAGAATTGTGGGAGTGCTGACGTTACTCGCGCGAGTGAAAAAAAACCACATCAACTGAAAAAGGTCACTCTGCGGGCAAAAAAAAAAAACAACAACAACAACAACGCGCGAGTGCAGTGAAACACCAATCAACATTCACAGTGCAGGCATCCCAACCTTCCTGCCCCTGGTCAACCTGTTGCTTATACTCGGTAACTGCAGTGGCTGTATTTCATTGTCATACAGTGCGTGCAGTGACTGAGTGTATGTAACAACCGATGGATAGCGGGCTGATGGTGTGCTGTATTGTTGTAAGGGCATAACACATACAACAATTTGATTCAGTAAACCAATTCTGAATTTGTACTTCACATCTGCGCTCAGAAACGTCGGTGTTTGTGTTTTTTATGTTTGTCTTTCTTTATAATGACTTGGGAATTTAGAGTGGATACGCGGGCTAAAAAGTAATCACTTTTCTGTGTACGTCCATGTCTGTAAATAGAGACCAGCTGTTTAGGCACTTAGTGAAACACAGGTAGATCCCCTCCCACACCTCTTAGATCACTATGATCTGAAGCTACCTGGCTACGAACTAGTGCCATTATTCTTCTCTAACCGCGGTAGCGTTGACTCCATTCAACGAATTGTATCCCTGTATCCTCATACTGAAATCGTTATTACGGGCGATTTCAATATACACAATTCTGGGTGCATTCTGGACAGACAACACCTGAAGGACAGTGTGTTGAGATCTTCGCTGCGGAAAATAACTTAACCCAGCTTATAAATGAGCCTACACGAATACCAGACATCGATAGTCATACCGCCAACACCCTGGACTTGTTTTTAACTTCTCACCCTGACAAATACAAGGTCAATGTGCTATCCCCTTTAAGCTCGTCGGACCACTGCGTCATATCAGTTAATTTCTCTTTCATCGACCACACAGTTAGAGAAAAGATTACTAAAAGAACCGTATGGCAATACGAGAAAGCCAACTTGAGTCGTTTTAACAGCTTCTTTAGGAAGTTTAACTGGTCGTTATGTTTCCTCGTTAACGACGTGGATGCCGCTGCTGATATGATCACAGACACCATTCTCTTTGGGATGAGAAACTTAATCCCCCATCGGATGAAGAGTATCAAACCAAAAGAAAAAGAGTGGTTTGACTCGAGCTGTAAATAGGCTGTCAGGGTTAGAGGAATGTTTTTTCGGTCCTTCAAGACCATCCCAACAGAGGAAAAATGAAAAAGGTTCAAACGAGCCATGACTGCAACGTCTTCCTCAAGCGCGTGAAATTTCAATACGACCAAAAAATACTGCAATGTCCCAAAAGTAGTAAAAATTAATTTTAAATGTTAAAAATTATGCCTCGTCATCCATCCCAACGCTCATTTACAATGACATTACAGCTCTCAGCTCTTTGAACAAAGCCAATCTGCTTGCTGCACATTTTGCAGCTAGCTTAGCACTTCCAGATTGTGCTTTGTCTCCACCTATACAAGTACTTGAGTGTGTCGAATCTTCAATGGGGCGAATCCATTTTCGCACTCATGTAGTAGCAAGAGTACTTAAAGATCTTAACATTCACAAATCCGCTGGTCCAGATGGTATATCTCGATTCCTTCTGAAGAGGTGTTCTTCCTCGCTGGTAAAACCACTGCGTAAACTTTTTCATCAATCCTACTCTTTAGGACTCTTTCCGAGCAGATGGAAAGCAGCATTTGTCCAGCCCGTCCCTGAAAATGGAATGGACATCAATCTGGCGAAAGCGAGATAGTTGCACTTGATATTTCTAAGGCATTTGACAGAGTTTGGCAACAGGCTCTGTGCTGCTTTTGGAATCGACGACTCTCTTCTTCAATGGATTAGAAATTACCTTTCGGAACGTTCAATTCCACTTGCCTTGGATGGTTTCAAATCTGATATTCACAAAATAAATGCTGGTGTGCGCCACGGCTCCGTTCTGTCTCCGACTCTCTTTATAATCTTCATCAACGATCTATTGTCTGCTACCTCTAACCCAATACATTGCTTTGCTGACGACAGTATCCTCTGCTTTTCATATTCGATCTCTGACTCCCGCCCGTGCTCTGCTGCTGTAGAACGGGAACGGCAGCGTGTGTTAAGCTCATTAAATTCCGATATTAACAGCATAACCAACTGGGGGACTATCAACAGAGTGGATTTTAATACTTCCAAAACACAATTCTGTCTGCTGTCGTTAAAGCAAAATGTGAACATCCAGCCATTATCCATAAATGGCACTTGCATCGTCGAAACCGATAAACTTTCCATTCTCAATATGTGCGTCAATGAAAACTTACGTTGGAATGACCACATATTCGTCCAAAATGCTGCGAAATGTCTATGTTTAATCAAGCGATGTTAGAAATATTTCACACCCTCTGATTTGGCCACAATATGTAAGGCATTTATCCGCCCGAAATTGGAGTACAATGCCCACATCTGGTCGGGTGTGCCTAAAACATCTCTGCACCTGCTAGATAGGATGACCATGCGATAAAACTCATAGCTATTTCTATCATCAGTGCTCCATAGAAATCGCTAGTAGCATTCCGCCCCTTCAAACCTTTAACCGTACCACCCGCCTCGCTATGAATGCTCATCGGTTTACCCTCAAGCCCACTTTCGGACGTTCTCTAAAATATCGTGATTCTTTCCTAATCCGTACAACGCGCTTATGGAATGACCTGCCTAGCTCCTCATTTCCTAGTCATTATAACATTCAAACATTTAAAATCAACGTTCACCGGTACCTCTCTTTCTATCCTCCCTGACTTTCCTTCGCCCGCGCTGTGTGCAAACATTTTAAGGGTACTTAAACCCTTAAGCGCGCGCAAATTATAAAAAAAAAGAAAAGTCAACTTCATGCATAACCTGCAGCCTAGTAGGTCATCGAAGGGCGGTATAAGAGTTACCGTTGACTCGTTTAGGGTTCATACGCCACCATCTTTATTTCAGCATACTGACTAGTCCCGAAGCGCATCTGCGATTCTGATTGTAAAAGTCACGGTTGATTCAATGCATCTGTCATACTTTTTCCTTTTTAGATTCAGTTATTTGATTTGGTGGAGTACAACTACACACACTTTTTAATTTACTTTTTTACACTCCTCCATATAAAATGAACTTCCATACAATGTCCTCACAAGTGGGATGGTTATTTCTGAGGGAGAAGTTCACTGCATAAACCGATACCTTCAGTTCGAAGCTATCCATGGCTGAACATAATATAAAGTCTGTCAGAGAAAAGTAAATATTTCAAGGGTACTCTTTCCTGACATTTACACCTTAGATAAAATGAAGAGAAATCCAATTACAAAGAAAATGTCTTTGAATCCATTTAACCGAAAAAAGGTAATTTTCATTAAAATAAGAGTAAACAAGGTTCTCCACTCGTCTAGACCCAAGCCACTTCACTCAATAATTCACTCCTTATCCACAGTCACCAATTGGAAATCAATCCACTGTACATATCTCAAAAGCAAGCGCCATTCCGGAAAATTAGATACTCCATCAAATACAAAACAAAGTCAAAGTTACATACAAGACTAAGTGCGAATACGAATGCGAGTACAAGTCAACAAAATTATATCATTTCATTTCATTCTCCGAAACGAACTTTCATCGTATCTCACTCGTAAAGAAATAAGCGTAAAAATATCTCCTCATCAATTCAGCATCCATAATCATAAATTTTAAATTTATATTCATTACTCAGCTTCCATAAATTGTCGTGGATCTGTTTTCAACCCATAAATCACATTCTCATCTCATTTCCACTCCCGGAAGCAGTAGCTAAGCGGAGTGTGGTCTACCAGAATGAAATTAACTTAATTAATTCTACATAGTATCCCATGTTAGGAGATGCGAGTATCTTTAAGTTAAACAACAAATCGAGAATAGGAGAAATTGTTTTTCCAAAAATAAGAAAACATATTGTCGCTCGCCATCAAATTTTGATGAAAGGGGTTAATGTTTTCCGGTTAGATACGTCAATGAAGGACAAATGACTTATTCCCTCTTTAACGTGTCTTGTCTCTAAGGATAAACTGGGTAATCGACTGAAAGTGAATTCGTACGCACAGCACTCGTAACTTACAGATTGAACTGGTTTTTTTCATGAATGAAAAGTCAAGAGTTTGCGCACTGATCCTTTCAACCGTTCAATCAGTTGAAAGAGCTTTTACAACTGATAAGAAAGCTCCGATTTGCCGTGCAAAAATCCTGCTGTGATATAAAACAAAAAGTATCTAACGATAGCAGAATTAGATGGCTACGTACTATTGGCCGCCTTGGAAGTTGGTTGCTACAAACGCGAGTTTCTACATAAAAAATTTATCAGTCCGTGCGTCTCAGGTCGTCGTAAGATACGAGTATTTCTCCGTAGAATTTTTTTTTCTTATTTTTTTTTTTATTTGATGTGTACTCGTACCGAGCGCCGCGTGTTGATAATTGTGGCGTAAATCTCATAGATTATTGTCTTAACATCCGTGTTGGCGAATCATATCGATTCGATTTCAGAAAAAAATTTAACAACCTGTGAAGTGATATTCTTAATGGCTTGAGATACAAGTGCAAAATAGTCTCTGAATCACGCACCAGTAATTTTATTTTGTTTTACAATAGAGTGATTTTGAATTGCTTGCAGAGCAAAACCAGAAGTTCTGAAAGCAAGGATCGTGTTCCCTTTTCATCCAACCCTTTTGATTCATGTAAAACGTATCTACAATATGGTAAGCGGTATCTGAGTTATGGAATGTCTTCTACCTGCTGCCTACTACTTAAATCTATCCATTAAAAAGTACGCAACCTTGAATAGATCTTTCAGTAAGGTAAGAAATTGAACGAATCCAATCGGTCTGAGGTAAAAAAAAATATCATAAAAAAAAAATCGAAATGAGTTCGTTTACGTGAAATTAAAAAAAAAATATCCTAATTACCCCCCTCCCCAAAGAGTAAGTGTTTAGTGCAAGAAATAAAATAAAACGTATACGCAGCAGTTGCCCCTTTAAAGAAGCAATTAGTGGATTAATAAAAGTTGATGAAATGTTTTTGGCAGGCGTCCAGCAGTACGACAATATGGTAAGTGATGTTCTGACGCTTCAAATTAATTTTTTATGAAATCTTTTCTTTTCTGCACTTATCTTTCATCATGTTTATCTGGGGATGAGCTTTATATTTTTTATGATACCGTGGTATTTCGAAGATATTTTTATTTCCCTTTTCTTTTTATACATATTTATACACTTATAAATTATATTAATTGCTTGGAGGTGGAAGGCTATTAGAAGAATTCCTTTCTACCTTTAGAAATTAGTGAGTTTGATTGATTACGGTGTTGTGACAAGTTCTTTTCCACCTTGAGGTCGCATGATTAAGATTTTTGTTCTTATTTATGAGATTTTTAGAATCTCTGCATTTCTCAAATGATGTACGAGTATGATGATTTTTTGAGAAATTTAAAAATACATTTTTACTTATTCAACTTTTTTTTTTTTTGATTACAATTGCGAACAATTTTAATCGGGTATGTATCTTTGAAGCATCATAAAATTAGATATACACGGATAAATAATTCATGTAATGAAATGTAGGGAAAATAGAAAATTGATTTGAGAGAAGAAACAGATTATTTATTTTCCTTTTTATACTTTCGGGAAGGAATCTAAAGCGATCGCTGCAGTAGATGGAAACGGATGCATTTTAATTGACTTTGCAAATTAATGGAGGTAAACTGGTGGGTTTTGTTTGTTTTTTTTTTGTATCTAGATTCGGATAGAGAAGATTTATGAAAGCATTTTCATTTTCCTGGTTTTGATCTAGGAAAAGTGAATTTCAAGAAAAAATACACAGAAATTTATTGTGAAAGCTGAGAGTGGATATGGTAGCTAAATCAGAAGTTTTTGTTTTTTGTTTACGAAGGAAAAAATCCTTTCGGCATGTGAGAGTCATATCCATCGGTGTTTAGATGGAAACATATGTAAAAGAAATCGAAACATTATAATTGTAATTACGATGATGGCCATGGACCCTCTTTGAAGGCAATCCTGTTTACTGAACGTGGATTCTGGCGAATTTGTCGACGTGCAAACAAAACTTTTCCTTTGAAGTTTCGTGGTTGCCTGTCTAAGGACTGTGAACTGCAGTTTTAGAAGTCATATTTAGGTATCTATTCAATTAAAAAAATAAATACGTATGTTGATAGGTTTAGTGTTCACCTCTTACTTTTAATTACAAAATCTCATCAAATTGAGTACATATTTGAGGTCTAACTTTAATGTGCTATTAACTCATTTGAGTGTTTGTAGTTTTGACGTGCATTTCATTGTTTTAACAGAAATCTGGTTGTACGACTCATACTAGGGCCATAGTAAGGCAAACATAACCAAAACTAATAAAATATTGTTTTATGTATTAAAATGAAAGTAAAATTTGGGAAGATATTTTTTATTTTATATTTCAATATCAAACATATTAATGACTTCACTATCAAACATTTTTTTGTCGTTTACTGGTAATTTTCGCATTAGTCTGATGAATGGGTCCGACGAAATCAATAGACGATTCATAATATCAGTGATGTTGTCAGTTCTTGTCGTTTTTCTGGCGAAAAATTCTCTGTAAGATTTGAAGTCTTTATTGCGGGCTTCTTGGGCTTTTTCACTTAACATGCCGATAAGACCTCTCGAACTATAACAGATCCATGAATAAGTATCCTGTGAAGAGATGGTGTCATAGGCATCCAAGGACATAGCTTCACATACAAGCAAGACGTCTCAAAGCAATACTGTTCTGTTCAAGTTTTTCTGAATTTATCTTACAGCCGCTGGAAATGGCTTGAAGGATTATGTAAATTCTTCTAATAAGTTCTGGATCGATGTTTGTTATATGAGAAGAAACAATGCGGTTTCGGAAACATTTTCGAGCTACATTGCCGTCATCAGAGTTTCTAAAGCCCGGCTTTGGTTTGGCTATAATTACTGAAAGTTGGTCCTTAAATTGTTCTTGAATATTCGTCTTTATTTTCTCAACTAAGTCTTTATTTTCTTGTGATAAGCCCCAAGTGAGTGTTGATAATTTATAGCTCAAGTGCAGCAATGACTCAAACAGTCTTATCCAGGCATGTAATACATAAATACCAAATGAAACATAATTGGTTTTGATAGGTCTCTGGCAAATGCTTTCGAGATCAATAAAATCTTTGGATGTGTCGTCGCATAAGTAACATTTCAAACTAGATTTTGTTTCTGAAAGTGCGTTACATATTTTTCCATCTACCATTGTAAACATAGTTTGATGTGTAACAAAAAAGGTTTTGACCATCTAAAATTATTTCTGTTGGTGTCAGCGTTCCTATTTGATGGTCTAAATTTTCTTTATTGGCCATTGTTAATTCACCTGTTTCTTTTTCGTATTTAAGGCTTATGGGCTCGCAAAATCTGGGGAAGACGATTTAGGGTTTTGCCACAAAACTAAATTTTCTTCATTTGTACGTAATGGAACAAGACAAGCCAAAAACATATTCTTATTATCTGCCCCTTCAGGCAAGAATTTCTGTTTATATTGAATATGACTCGAACTGCCATCAAATCCCCATTTAGAAAATAAGACCATCTTATTAGACCTATCGGAGAGTTTGGATTGAATCACTGTTTTTTGGCTTTAAAACAAGCGCGTAGCTGTGTGGTCTAAAAGTGATTGCAGAGGTATTTCGGCTTTAGATTTTGTGGCATGAAGATCTTTAGGATACGAGTTACGTTTTTCTTATTGTACCAATTTATAAGATGGAAAAATATCTTTGGTGTAATTCCCGATTATATAATATTGCTTTCTACTAAGTTTAGCTTCAATTATAATTGAAAGTGCCTCACGGGGTGAAATTTTCACTACTTTGGCAGAAGAGCTCAAATCCATGCAGTCTTCAGCATATATTGAAATATTCATGGCTTTTTTAACAGCATTTGCTGCAGCTTAAATTCATTTGCGCTGCATATGGAAAAACATCGGTATTGAGTTCGGAACGAATATCTGCAGTTTTTCTGCATTTCGAAATTTCGCTGCTATCGTTAAATAAGCTCGAATGCCTACCGCCTTTCTTAATCACATGGATTGTGAATTCACAATTTTTGCCTAGCCATAAATTCTCATTTAACAAAAGTCTCACATGATGCCATCCATGCTTGAGCCATTTCGATTTTAATAGGCCTTTGAGGTTTCGCAACTCCTTTGATAAAATGTTCCTGTTTGCTGCTTTTTCGGTCAAAAACTCAATTCTATCATTGAACTTACACTCGAAAGTCTTTTTAATGCTCTTGCAGAACACTTCAAATAACGTTATTCTATTAATCTTCAATATTGCGTCAGATTCTGGAACAAAATCCGAAAATTTACGTAAGACATGCACGTGGAAAAAATTGTTTAAAAAAATTCGCGTAACAGGCTTTTACTTTAGACTTCATACGTATCAGTATAGAGGATATATTTTTGCATCAATTAGCATAAACAGTTTTAAGAGCACGTTGATTGCACACAATAGTTGATACTAAAATGATGTAATACTTACCAAATGATGTAAGAGAACCTATAATAATGGAAAAACAAAAAAAATTGATAATTTTAAGTTTTGAGCACTCTTCCCATACAAGCAGCCCCAGTGTGCGACTGTGAACTATTTAATTCTAAAATTTCTGGGTATGCACCTTATTTCAAATGTACATAGCAATTTTAATAAGGACTGAAACGAATAAAATTTGGAAACTTCAAAGTAAAACAAAAAAATATTTTCATAATTCATGTAAATTTGCTTTAAAACTCTGTTTTTATTAAATTCATTCACAATTACAAAAAATAAAAAAAACTTATTTGGGTTCCCATTCTTTCCCCAACTTCTTTCGAATGTCCTTCGTAAGGTTGGTGACAGTTACATCCGTGATCTTTTTGGACGCTCTTTTCCATTTAGCACTAAAATCTTTTACATCCTTTGCACACTGCTCACTTTTCCTCAATTTAGCTTTGACCAAAGCCCAATACCTTTCAATGGGACGGCACTCTGGAACATTGGAGGGATTCATGTCTTTTGGGACAAAGTCGACTTTTTTAGCAACAAGAAAGCTTAACGTCGCATGAGCATAGTGAGCTGAAGCTAAATCTGGCCAAAATAATGTTGAACCCTCGTGTTTGTTTAAGAAAGGAATCAACCGTTTTTTTAGGCACTCGTTAATGTACACTTCTCTGTTAATTGTTCCCGTTGTAATAAACGATGAGCTTCTGTGTCCACATTGGCAAATGGCCTACCAAAGAAGATTTTCACCCGAATTTTTCCATCCCAATCGATGTTGTTGATTGCGGAAGAATCTCAGCTTCAAATGAGTTTGACATAAGTTTCGTCATCCAAAATCAAGCACGCTTTCTTCTTGCCGATCAACTCGTATAGCTTTCGGGCTCGTGTTTTTATGACTTTTTTTTGCTTTTCAGTAACTTTTTGTATTTTTTGTTTTTTTGCGTGTTTTTAGACCGTTACGGTTTATAGATCTTTGTACCGTTGTTTGGTTGGTATTACATTTCCGAGCAACATCTCTGGAAGACATATGGTACCCACTATTTTCCTGTCCAAATTTGTATCATGTGCTCCACTTTTAGCTCCACTTTTCTATTTTCGCTTAACTGCCAACGTCTCCAAATATCGTTTAATAACAGAATCCACTGTACTGCGTGCTATGTTTAAATTTTTTGCGATGAAATGATTTGGGGGCGAAGTATTTTCGAGCCATTTGTCGATGATTTTTTTACGGCGTTCCTCTTGACTCTTATTTTATAAATATTTGAAACCGCACCGAACTAAAATCAATCAAAAACAACCTGAAAGTAGAGAATATACAGGCTAATTTGGGTACAAAATGGGATTGCAATTTTTACGCATTGGAAGTCTATCCCGTATTAAAATTTACAGATTTTATGCGTTTCAGTCCTTAGTGTCAGTGGTGTCGTTATCTACATAAAACAGGAGTACGCGTATATATGGTAAACCATATATGAATGAATGAAGAATGAGTTGAAAATTAGTGTAATTAGTGCCGATGTTTTGAAAATAATCTGTCATATTTGTAATGAAAAATTTACTATCTTCTGTCGTTTACATGAACGTAGTCTTCACAAAGTTATTTTTGAAAACCAAATTAACAATCTACTTAAAGATGTAAAGAGTAAGAATTTATTGCCATTTTAAAGACATCCCTGACACAGACAATTATCTTATGTTAATGCCGTCATATAGACTGATGTCTCTTATTTTAGAATCTACTCGTTTCACGGTCCAGTCGAAAATATTTATTGATCATACTTTCATTAAGCTAAGCTCGCATTTTCCTCACAAAATGTCTGCAGCAGTTCCAGACCTTAACATAACAGACCACAGCATAACTAATTTGAACATAAACTTACTCACTAATAAAGATTCTAAGTTATATTCCATTTTCAGTTTCAAACAAAATAGATTATTCGAAATTAATTGAGTGCTTAAAGGTTGAATTCTAGGAGCGTATTTACAGAATAATCCCTCCGAGACTTATGATATTTTCATGAAAATACTTAGAAAAAACATTAGGTACGAACTGTAGGGTGACCAGATAAGAACGATAGGAAAAAATTTAAATAAAACAATAACGGTGTAAGATATAAAATTGGTTCTACCCCTATTTTGAAGCTACGTTCATGCCATTATGTTTGGAATAGAACATCATTCAAATGGTAGCTTCGGCTTCGCTGGCAGCGCTTTAAGCGGTCGGTCCAATTTTTGATGACTCGATGCAATATGTGCGGCATTATTCCGGCAATAGCAGGTCGAATGTAGGCCTCGAGCTCGTCCAAAGTGGTTGACTTGTTAGCGTAGACTAAGGACTTGACATAGCCGCAGAGAAAGTAATCGAGTGGTGTCAAATCGTATGATCGCGGCAGTAAGATGACCCAGTGGCCAAATTTCTCCTTCACAAATTTCGAGCGTAGCGTCGTTTTTATGGAATGTAACGCCATCTTGTTGGAACCACAGCTCCGATATATCGATGCTGTCGAGCTCTGAGTACAGAAAGTCGGTTAACATCGCTCTATAACTGAGATCATTGACGGTGTCTCCTTCCTCGTTTCGAAATAAATAAGGTCTGATGTTGTCGCCATGCCATAAGCCGCACTAAACAGTCAATCTTTGTGATGCTTAGCCGAATACTTGTGGATTCTGTTGGCCCCAATAATGGCAATTTTGCTTGTTGACATTGACGCTGAGCCAAAAATGGGCCTCGTCCGAGAATATGATTTTTTTGGCCAAAATCTAGATCTCCGGCCAACATTCCCAGTGTTCAAGTAGTGAACTCACGTCGCTGTCAATGGTTATTCGGCTTCAACTTTTGCGTCAGCACAATTAGCAGGGTTGACTCTCTGGCGATGCCGAATTCAGCTGATCGGCGCCGAATCGACATTTCTGGGTCTTCTTCGATGCTGGCCGCTACGGTGGCTAAGTTTTCTTCATTTCGTACCAATCTCTGTCTGATTGGTGGCTTAAGATCTAAAAGAGTGTACTTTTCCACGGTGCGACGAATTTCCCGCACACTAAAACCATGATGACGACCGACAGCATCACGAAATTCACTTTTCGTATTTACAACTGAACTGGTATTTCGATTCTCGTAATATTTTTTAATTATTACTGAATATTTTAACACCTGCATGTCATTTGTAACTTTGACAGCTGCTGACACGTAACGATTGGAAGAACTATCATTGCTGTCTGGTCACCCTATTTTACGTGCGTGTGAAATAAAATAGTTTAAATACAGCGAATGAAATTTGGGTATTTAATTCAAATTAGACTAAATTATTAACATTAGAATGAAATGTACAAATGAATTTTAGAAATAATAGAATGGATGACTTGCTTGAAAGAGGGCGATAGAGATGCGAATGTGTGAGTGCAGGCCAAAAATCGCTAAGAGCTTAGGTATGCTTGATTACTTGATTCGAATATATCATTCCTTTTCATCAATTTGCATCATAATAACAGGTCATCTAATCCGCTTAGAGCACCTATACAACATATACGTTGTACAAAAAGTTTTAGGTTCTTTTTCTTTTCTTCAAAATTTTTTTAAGAACTTCACCATAAAGTACAAAGTGCGTTAAATTTTAAAATTCCTTCCACAAGGTACTCGTAATTCCCAGTGATGCTGCCAACATATTACAATGAATAAATAAAAAAATAAAAAGGATGAATTCAGTGAACAGAAATAGCCATAACTTGGAAGTGAAGTAAGGACATTGGAGGCAATGGGATGTATGGTCTGCGAGGTATCACTGCACAGAGCATCGTTCGTGTCTCATGGGTTGCTCACCCCACTTTGATTCAATTTTAAACCACTTCTAGAGGTCATAAAAAGGTTCGGTTTGTCGCATTCAGTTCATTCATTGAGTCTATGCAAAAAGTTAAATTAAAAAGAAATCGATTTTGTTGTCAGTTCTGAGGTCCTTATCCCCTTAAAGTTGGGGCCAGCGAGTCCAACAAAAATGCTTAAATCAAATTCAATAAGAACAATTACTAAATCTTACTTACTGACACTTACCGATAGCTCTAAATTACTGCATAAATATCTCTTATGACTAAGCTTCTTTTCCTTTTTTTATTTTTATTTAAAGCAAATCTAGGAAAGCTACTTTAATTAACTATGATCGAGATGCCGAGCACTAGTTGCTTCTTGCGATGAGTGGTCACCGTGTCTGTTGCGTTTTTGCGCGCCCAGCAGTTATTAACAGAGTTCAAGAATACTGTCGAGACTTAACTGAGGCCATAAAGGATCGGCTACCTCTTGGAGGCCCACGTTTATATTGGCGGGTCCGTCATCTACGCGAAAACTTAGCAGACAACCTTAATCTAATTTATAACTAAAAGGAATATAATCGCTAAGTAACGAAGTAAGATAGGCTGTGTTTCGAATAAGCCACTAAAATTAGGTGTACTGCTTTTTGGTATCGAGCTCTGTCTGCAATCGCATTGCTAAAACGAAACGGTTTGGTTGGGGATTCTGCTTTCAAAATTATCCGTTGTGGGGAGTTTGAACTGCAAGTACCATAAGGATTAGTGGCATGTATGGGCTGTTTAGCAAGAGAACAACTGTTTCCCTTGCTAGAGGGAAATGATGCATACAGGAACAAGCTGTGATATTAGGTTGCGGTGTTGTCTGTCATGAAGCAGTTCGGCAGGTCAATTTCCCGAATTCAGATTTGGAGTAGTGCGATAAGTGGAGAAGAATTTATTTTTTAATTTTTTATTTTATTATTCTTTATTCTCAATTGAATAACCAATCTATAAGTAATATCAACAATTCTAACTAAGTATCTAAGTTTCAGAGAATAGTTAATGACATTCTTATTCATTGATATAAATAGTGAGGAATGTCACTTCAAAATTTACAATGAATACATTGTGGGGTGAACATATGTAAGTACGTATGTACATTATGGTACTTTAGAAATTCAAATATAAAAAGAAAATGTGAAAGAAAAACAACAAACAAGGAGCTAATTCCATACTGCAGTCTGGAGTAAAAGATCCCAAAGTAAATTGTTTTTATGGTTTTGGAAGAACAATATTTCCTAAGACGGTAAAAGATATGTAGAGCAGAGCGCAGATACTTTTTTAAGGTTGAAATATGCTCGAACCGACTTAAATTATGGTCAATGACTACACCTAGGTATTTATAGTGCTCAACTGTTCCTATTTTAAAGCAATGGTAGAGGGACTTATATATTGCTTCGTTATATATAGTAGAGGGACTTATCACAGACACAGTTTAGCCAGATATACCTACAGCAAGTTGACGCATGATATGTTACGTCAGAGTCGGGTGATTCTTTCGCAGAAAGACAGAAGTACACTAATTTAGTCTTACTGCTTACTACTAGCTTGTGCTTGGCAAACCAAAGTCTGAGTAAGTGGACATCATGCTGAATGTCTGCAACTAAATTTAACGGATTGGCTGAACCATATGCAAATGCAAAGTCGTCAGGAAAATCCTTTATTTTACCAATCAATGGGAGCCCAAAGATGGAGTTGACATAAATTAAAAATAAAATGGGACCAAGCTCTGTCCTTGGGGTATGCCTTGATTGATTAATTCTGGCTACTTAACTTATCTCTGATTTTTACTTTTTGTAATCTGTTCTTTAGATAAGAAGCGAACCGATCTAATATGAAACCGCGAAATCCCGCACATTGCAATTTGTGTAAGAGCGTGCTGTGATCAACCATGTCGAAGGCCTTCGTAATATCTACAAAGAGTCCGGCGCAACATTTTTTAGCATCAAGTTCATTGTAAATAGATGTACAAAAGTCTAGGAGAGCATCTTCCGTAGAAGATTTTCGCTAAAAAAAATAATTTTGTTAAGATATTTAAGAACTCTGCCTTTAACAGTTTTCCCAAATATCTTTGATATTGTAGAATCCAAGGAAATCGGTCTGTAATTGTTTTTTTCTTTTTTTTCTTTTTTATTGCCTTTTTTAAATATGGGTATTACATTGACTGATTTTAATAAATCAGGAAAATTACCTGAAAATAAGGGCAATATTTTTTATGACAATATCACCATAAGAGTTCGAATTTTTGAGTGAATTTATTATTTTCAGCAACCCGAACCCTGTAATGGGTTCAAAGAAGAAACTGCTCCTTACATTTGTGTCTACTCCAAGACAGGATGCAGAACAATTGGTGCAGAAGTTTGGAACGTCTGTGGGGAATGATAATTTACCCACTGACGTAAAGTAGGCATAAAACTCGTTAGCAACTGCTGTTCGATCTGCAATGTCAACATTCCCATTATTAAGAATAATACATAGATTCGCCATAGTTGTGAGTTTTGCGATTCATTAAGCTGTTTACAATTTTCCATTTATTTTGAAAATTACCTTTTGCATTACTCATACTGCTCTGGTAGAATCTCGACAGACTAAGATTTCGTTATTAATTTTTTTGCACAGCCAATGTAACGATTTTTTAAAACAGAATTAAGTAGATGCTTGTTGCATTTACTACGCAGTTTATGTTTGAGTTGGATTTATTTGAGAAGAGAATTGCTCATCCAGGGTTTTAGCCTAGTTTCAGATTTTCTTTGTTCAGTGGTAAAGCTTGAGATAGCAATGTGTTTCGTCAGAATTTTTAAAAATAAATCACACTCCTGAGAAGCTTGTATTACAGTATGAATTTCATCCCAGCTTTCATGCAGCACTGACTGCAGTTAATTTTAGTTACCATGTGAGGAGTGGTGACAACAGATTTTTTGTCATTTAGGTTGTTTAATATTAAGCCAGTCAAACAATGATTAGTGATTTGTAAATCTAAGTTAATACCCGTGCATTATCTATTTTCAAAAATCGACTAAATACATGATTAAGTATTGGTCTTGTGGGTTCATTAATAAACGATGTTAAACCTTGCTCCGCTTTTAAGGATCCATATGTATCAACTGCATGATTACCTTTTAGAATATCGAAATTGAAGTCGCCGAGTATAATAAGGTTTGCCCTCTTTTCGTTACACAAAAGCGCAGTAAACTCTTCTAAGGAGAATTGAAGGGGCATAGACTGGGGCCTACACACAAATAACGTGAAAATGTTCCTTACCGATATCAAAGGGGATTTTAATAATATCAGCACTATTCAAACTATAAGGGACAGCCTACGAATCACGCACATACGAATCACGCACAAATTTTGACGGAGCAACATCTTGATCAGGATTTCCTTTGAGAATCTTTCTAAAGTGGGACTTAAACGGTTTTGTCGTTGAAAAACTGCTGTTCGTTCGTGTTGTATTTCATTTTGCTTACAGAATTCGGCAAATGCGTGCTATGACCCGTAAGTTTTCTATTTGAAGTCAAATTAGTCCTTAGTACTTCGATAACGACGTCCTTCTTGGTAAATATGATGCAATTTGACTATCTTCTTCAGATAATTTCTCGGGTTAAGCTGTTAATACAAAATGAAGAAGTTGTTGTGATGGCAACACCGTCATTATCTACACGAATTTAGACTTAATCTATTTTAATTGTCACTTACTGTATACGTAACAAAATGTGAAATAAATAAGGAGCACTCTCGAATTAATCTTAGAGCACTGTGGCAGCGGAAATTAAAAACTCTTCAAACAATTAATTTATAAAAGGAAGAAAAAGAAAGGTAAAAAACGGAGAAAAATATCAGAAAAAACGCATATCTAAATAAAATCTCTGTAACGAGCGAATTAACACACACATCGCTGCATAATTTGGATTTTCACAAAGCACGTGCAATGGGGGGGAGAAGAAAATAAAGAGCAAGATAATTCTGGAACAAGCCTAAGGAATTCTTGAAGTCTAGCTCCAGTATACAAATGACCGTAAATTCTTTAATTCATACCGTCGGACTGGGCGAAATGGATAAAGCATTTTGAAAGGTATCGGATGGGAAACGGATCGCAAGAACAAGCAACAAATCTCAGGTAAATATTCTCATATGGGCGAAAGGGCCAAAAAGATTTTTGACTCGTTTATACCGCATCCATTAACTTATGATGAAACAAAAAAAAAATTTGAAGCACATTTATACCAACACGGAGTTTGATATACGAGGGTGCGAGATTTACCAAAGAAAGTAAGGCCAGGCGAGGAGACTGGGACAGAATTTATCACAGCAGTGCACATTATTGCTAAACATTGAATGGGTAGCATTGCACAATGATGGGATTTTATTAACTCTTATCGTGGGAATGGTAGATGAAGGTCTCAGCAATAGGTTACAATTTGATCCGAATCTCACTCTAGAGAAGGCTGTAACAGTAAGTATCTGGTGCATTCCACGGTCACATACAGACAAATCGTATTCAAATTTTGACCTTATTATGAAAATATTTTCAGATTGCCTCATTGAAAGGAATTCCTACAAGGTGGCGCAAAATTAATCATTCAATTTTGTTTTTGAATTACTTTTTTACTAAATAAAAAACAAATAATTTTGGGTGATGGAAATCTTTACCTGGATCTTTACAATTGTTTGTTAAGTGGAAAAGATGATATCTTCCAGGTGGCTGCCGCCAGTGTTGATACACCTTTGTGCTCGTTTTATCGCATTTTCCATGACTTTCCGCAAGATTTCCGGTGATAACTGTTCGCATTCCTGTCGAATATTCTCCTTAAGGGCTGCAATTGTCTGAGGCTTGTTGGCATAGACCCGCGACTTCAAGTATCCCCAAAGAAAGAAGTCAGGGATGGTTAAATCGGGCGATCTTGCTGGCCATGCCAAATCGACAAAACGGGAGATTGCGCGACCAGGAAACGTTTCCTTCACAATTTCCATTGTGGCTCATGCTGTGCATGCGGTTGCACCGTCTTGTTGAAGCCACATGTTCACCAAGCCCAGATCATTCAATTCTGGCAGTAAGAATTCATTTATCATGGTCCTGTAGTGTTCGCCGGTAACAGTGACCGTATTGCCGATAACGTCCTCAAAAAAAAACGGCCCAATCACTCATCCCGCGTAAACGCCGCACCACACAGTAGCTTTGAGTGGATGTAATGGCTCTTCGTGCGTCACACGCGGATTTTCAGTGCCCCAGAAATTAAGATTTTGCTTATTGACGTAACCGCTTAAGTGGAAATGCGCCTAGTCGCTCACGATGATTTTCGACACAAAATCGTCCTCATCGTTGTTGAGACTGAGGATGGCTTTACAGTAATTCACACGCCAGTAATTCACAGGCATTAAGTGATGCACTGTTTGCGCTTTGTAAGGGAACGTGTGTAAGTCTTTCACTAAAATTCGCTGTAGGGTCAGTGAGCAGTGTGCAGTAAGCAGATTGGCCTTGTCCAAAGAGCTGACAGCTGGAATGCCATTGTAAATCAGCGTTGCGATTGAGGATGAGGCAGAATTTCTAATCTTTTTGACGAACGACCAACAATTTTAACTACCTTTGGGACATTGCAGTATTTTTTGCCTCAGTTTTTGGTCGTATTGGAGTTTCACACGCTTAAGAAAGACGTTGCAGTCATTGCTGGCTCGTTTAAACTTTTTTCGGTTTTCCTTTGTCGGATTGGTCGTGTAGGACCGAAAAAACTTTTTTCTAACCCGGACACCCTCTTTACAGCCCGAGTCGTACCATGCCTTTTCTTTTAGTTTGATATTCTTCATCCGATGAGGGATTAAGCATCTCATTCCAAAGAGAATAGTTTCTGTAATCATGTCAGCAGCGGCATCCACGCCGTTATCGAGGAAACCTAACCACCAGTTAGAATTCCTAAAGAAGTTGTTAAGTCCGCTCCAATTGGCTTTCTCGTATTGCCATACGGTTCTTTTAGGAATCTTTTCTCTAACTGTGTGGTGAGTATACGAGAAATTAGCCGACATGACACAATGGTCCGACGGGCCTAGAGGGGGGAGCACATCAACGGAGTACTTATCAGGCTGAGAAGTTAAAAACAAGTCCAGGGTGTTAGTTGTAGGACTCCCAACGTCTGGTATTCGTGTGGGCTTATTTACAAGCTGGGACAAATTATTTTACACAGCGGGGATCTCATCACACCGTCCTTCGGGTGCTGTCTGTCCAGAATATCGAAGCCAACCGGAATTGTGTGTATTAAGATCGTCCGTTATAACGATTTCAGTGTGAGGATACAGGGATATAATTCTTTGTATGGAGTCAGACAGCGCATCAAACTCGTTAAAGGTCGAGTTGCTGTCCAGTTTTGGGCTTCTGTAAATAAAGCAGTAGAGGATAATTTTCTTACGGAGATGGAATTTTAACCACTTGAAATTGAACTCCGGATTAGAACAGGGACTACATGGCGAGACCGCGATGAGGAAAGAATAGTGACACTAGTTCGTAGCCAGGTAGCTTCAGATCAGAGTGATCTGAGAGGTGCGGGCGGGGATATATCTGTGTTGTATCAAAGAAAGGGTCTTTCATTTATAGCTTCCTACCTTTAAATTTAAATAAAACAAAGTGTGTGTGTGATATCATCGAAATTTTTTATTCGTTTGAAAGGCCTTGCGATGTCATTATGTATGGAATATAACATCGTTCAAATGTCCGTCGCAGCTTCTCTGGGTGTCGCGCATCCCAAATGCCAAATATTTCCTGACTCATAAACAGGCTGAATTTGACCAATAGCATGGGTTATGTTGGCTTTGAGGGCCGCTGTGATTTGTGGCTTATTCGTATAGACTTACGGCATAAGAAAAAGTCTAACGCGGTCTAATCGCACGATCTCAGAGGCCAGTTCACATCACCTCCACATGAGATGACCATGCCCTCGAATCGATCGTGCAGAATTTCCAATGTGGCGTGAGCTGTATGGCACGTAGCGTCGTTCTGTTGAAACCACATGCCAAAAGAAGTTGTTAATCATAGACCCATAGCGCTCGCCGTTGACGGTGATGGCCTGACCAACGTCGTTCTCAAAGAAATATGGACCGATGACTCCGCCAGTCCAAAATCCACACCAAACAGTGACTTCTTCGAGAGGCATTGGACGCTCTTGGATCTCATATGGATTGGTATCGTTCCAAAATCCGACAATTTTGTACCCATTCATACAGAAATGGGCATCATCCCTGGAGATGATTTTCCGATGAAAATTAGGGTCAGTTTCCAACTGCTCCAGAGCCCATTCAGCGAACACACATCGTTTTCTATGGTCGTTTACCTTCAGCTCCTGGGTCTGTTGAATTTTGTACGGATGCAGTCCCGAGTCACGATGCAAAATTCCCCAAGTTGTGGTCTGCGAAAGGCCGAGTTCTGGTGAGCGATGCGAAATCGACCGTCTCGTATTCACCTGCCCGCTCTCACGGACAGCGGCGAAGTTTTCGTCAGATCTTGCGTTTCCTGGACGTACGAGTTTTGGTTTATCGTTTACTGAACCAGTGGACTCAAATTTATACACCACATTGCGAATAGTGCTCTCGGTAGGACGATTATGGCGACTGTAAAATTGGCGAAGCGCGCGGAACGTTGCCCGAATAGAGCACCCATTTTGATAAAACAATTTTATAATTTGTATGTATTGTCGAATGCTATGTCCGTCCATGGTGATTTGGCAAAAGAGACTGAATAAATGACAGCCAATTTGACAGCTTCAACAATATGGCCGCTATCAACTATCGAAGTTCGGAAGTCCCTATTGGAAGACCTTGTATAAGTTCCTTGAACAAGCAAAGCAGTGATATTGATTGAGTCCCAAAATTTTCCAAAGACAGCTTTATTTTAAAGACAAAGCAAAAAACTGTGTCACGTACAGACATTTAACAATTGAGAACCGTGAGTGAAGGCAAAAGCTGAATTAAATAACTTTTAATATAAAATCATGGGGGCGTAAAGATAACTAACATATGGTTGCAAATAATTATTTTGGAAAAAATCCATGTACTAATAAACGTAAGAAGTACAAAATAAACGTCATGAAAAGACATTAAAATTTACCTTAACTTAGAGTTCAGTTATGCAACCAATATCACTTTATATTAAATAATCGAGTTATTAACAATAATCTACGCTATAATTCACTTATTAAGTACAAGCAACTTAGTACATCTCATAACGAATTGCGGCAGCAACTGTGTGAAGTTGTAATACGTCGATATGAGTTTAATTTTTGTTTGCGCCTAAGGAAAGAGGTTAGTTAAGAAATGTAGTTGGTTTGCAAAAGATGGGAATGTGCTCTCTCATGAAATATATGAAAAACTTCCGTATCTTCGTGGAATGCACCATTTACGCAACTAGAGGAACTCACTCGACAGAAAAAAGAGTTTGCGTCAGCATCACCAGCGACTGTGTCAAGTGTAAAGCATTCTGAATATAGAAGACGAGCGAAAGTATAATAAATAAAAATGTAACAGGAAGAAATGATACGGGTAATAGAATCGGGAAGTGCATGCGATGTGGGTACGAGCGTCATGAGTATGAAAAATGTTCAACCGTAAATGCAGTTTGCAACGAAGGCAAAAAAAAACTATGCAAATCAAAAACAAAAAAAAGTCAACTACAAACTTGCATTACTATATGTGCAAAAAGCCATTAAGGAAACAACATACACATGTAGGGATGTAACTGAGGATAAAATAACACCATTATTGGGCACATCTGGGATCGATAAATTGGCGGAAATTGGATTTGGAGAAATTTAAAGTGGAATACGAAATGGAACTGAAAGTAAAATCATTTGTGACATCCATTCCTAGAGCAGTACCAATTCATCTGAGTGAAAAGAATCAGGAAGAATTAGGTAAAACGGTTCAAAATGAAATAACCGCGCCAATGGAAAAAGCGTCAGAATGGTGCGCATCCATGGTTGTTGTCCCAAAAAAGGACGGCATAAGGATTAGCGTTGGCTAAATCGAACTGAATAAATGGTATTGATTAATGGTTGGCTCAACTAGCTGGAGGAAAAGTTTTTACAAAGCTAGACGTATACCATGGATTCTGGCAGGTTGACGACATTTGGTATAACTTCCGTTCTTGAGTATTTCCAAAAACGAATGTCAAAGCTTTCATGTAGATGATATCCTTTTATAGGCTGGGAGCATGGAGGGACTTGAGGAGTTAGTGGAGGTGGTGGGGGTGCTACACTAAATACATAAAAATCAGAGTTCGGTAAAACAAAAGCAAAATTTTTAGGCATACTATTTCGGAAGGGTCGATCAAAGTGGACGGTGGAAATTGGGGAAATACGTGAAATGAGGGCATCTACTCATGCAAATGAAGTCCAAAGATTACTTGGGATGGTGAACTTCATTGGTAAATATTGTACATCCCCAACAAATCAACAATTTTAAAATCAATTTCAAGCCTGCTGTGTAAGAAAAATGCTTTTATTTGGCGAAGTGCTCAGGTGAAAGCTTTTAAGGGGTCAAGTCACTACAGAAGCTGCAAAAATAGGATTTTTGTGATTTTTTTCAGGAAAAATATAAAATAAATCGAATTTATAAAGGTAGAAGTTTATTGTACATATGATTGACTGTAAAACATAATTTTTTATAGAATAATTTATTAAAAAATGGCGGCTGTACAGCGTTTCTCAGATGACCACTCTTTTTTGGAAGGGTCTACGGCTGTACCAACAGCTCCTGTAAATTTTGAATTGTGATGAGTCACTACATTTTTTTTTATTGTACATAACAACAGCAACAATTCTTTTGATATATTTTTGGCCGAGTGGCGCACTTCCAAAGTTAAACTTGCAAAATTAACAGAAAAATCGCCAGAAAATTATTAATGGCATATGATATCATAAAAACAAAATCTACTTACTTATTTAGACAATATATTTTTAAAGGTTTAGTTAAAATTTGAAGTGAATTGGTTGAAAATTGTTCAAATTATGGGTGCGACCAACTTGAAAAATGCAATTTTGAGATAAACGCGTTTAAAATTTTTATTTACAGAAAGTTATGATGTCTGCACCATATAATTGGTCTTCTAGAATGACTTTCATTTATTTTCTATTGGCTTTTAATGCGATCCTCCACTCTTCAAGCACATTTCGTAGCTGTTCGGGCCGATTTTTAAATACATCGCTTTTGCAAAATTGAAGCAAATGCGTCATTGTATACGCAAACTGCAATATCCGTAGCTATATCCAACACAGTTTTACCATTAGAAATGAATTTTGGGGCTAATGCCCATACAGTCGAACTAAAACTTCCATTACAGTCTTGAGTATAACCGCCGATGCATTGAGTAAGAAGATCATCTCTGGTCAGTTCTTCGTAGACTGGCTTGATAGCTTCATATACTTCAGTTCGAAGAGCTGGCTTATGTTTCTACTCAGCCAAACTATTTGTAGCTTTAGCCTTTAGCGATGAGCACCATGAATTCTCTCCGATCGGACATTTATCGTGCTGCGGTTTTGCATCTGTAGATAATTTATGATCGAGTGTAGCCCATATACTGTTTCTCACGTTTTCAGCTGAATCGCAGTTTCTATGAATAGCTAATTCTTAATAAATAGAGAATTCATCTACTAGTTTTCTCGTCAATTTGCTCTTTCCATCGAGACCTCTTGCATTCTATTTCAAATTACGTAGGTGGGTACCCATTCGCTTTTGAACGTGATCTATACACTCTTTCTTGAGTACTGTGACATTCTCATACGGCTTAGCATCAGTAAAGCCTTAGAATCAGCGTCATCAATATAATGGGTATTTTACTCGGTGCAAAGTTTCGGATCACTGGAAAATCTCAACAACTGCATCGACCTCCATTTTTTTTGCTGACCAATTGTGATTCACATCGTACTTGTCTCTATGATTTTGTGCCCATTCCTCATATTCTTCGGTATCTTCTTTATTCTTCCAGTACTCACACGTATTTTGATTTCACCTTGCAGTCTATAATTTTTGCGCTGTAATTGCCAGTAAGAGTCACTAAGGCAAACAAGGACGTAAACCCACGTTTTCTACATGAACCATCGCCAGATACCAGAATTCCATTTTCTCTTTTTTCAATAGAAATAGTTGTCTCATCTTTCGCTGCTTGCACCACACGTTTTTTTGCAAACTATTTTAGTTGCAGTTGAAATTCTTTTGAAAGACTGAGACATAGACCGAGGTAATTCCGTGAATGGTCACAACTTTTTTATTCCGTGAAAACGAATTCCAAGTAATCGCATGGAAATTACAGTTCTACGGTTTATTTCATAGACTTTTTCAATAAATGGTCTACTAGGTATCTCGGTCTGTACACATTTTTCACAGCATACTACTATTTTGAATCCCAAACCGCGCTTACCACTTTCCGTAAATTTCACTTGCGATTTGCACACTTTACAAACGACAACGTTTGAAATAGCTGAAAAAACTGCAATAAAGTTTATCATAACCAAAACCCGGATTCACTTCGATATCGTACATATCCTCCGATTGCTTCAATTTTTTCGCGGATGTACTAGCATTCATTTCACTTGGTGCATCTAACTTGTGTCGATTCAGATATTCTTGCTGTATGTATATGTCTCTTTTGTACCTTTTTGACCACAATACACTTTGTCACTCACTATAAAAACGAACCAATAACTCACAAAACGAAAAAAAAAGTTGGCACAAATATCGATAAAAAACAAACGTTCCTTAATTAGCGTCCTTCTCCAATGTTTCAGCGTACGAAACTGACTGAAACCGACGTTTCTAAAGCAATAGTCTGAACACGTGTCAAATAGTTTCGAAAACATCTGCCGCATACCAACTCAAGTCTCCTAAAATACCGTCCCTCGTTTCAGTCATAAGAGGCTCGCTGCCTACCTGGCGGCCTTGTAATATACTTTGAAAGACAAGTACTTCGAGATATTTCCTTGCCATAATCTTTTGGGATATCATTTTTGAGGTCTTAAGAGACCATTCAAAGCAATAAAAAAATCAATTTTTTTGAAAATCCTAGAGTGGCATAACCCCTCAAAGAAATAAAAGAAAAATTAATTTCACGTCCCAATTTGCGAATAAATGATCCTTCAAAAGAAAAAACTCTGTCATGTGATGTTTCTTCGCTAGGGTTAGGGAACGTTTCTTTCGCAAACGCATATAAAAGACCGATTTCCTATTAAATATACAGGGTCTCCCCTAATTCGTCAAGGATAATTTGAGAAATGATTTTTGGCAATATTCTACGAAAAAAACGTTCTGCAGTAAGGGTATATCTCTAATGTTGACATCATTTATCGAGGATTTAAGAAAAGCCTTACTTTGGTGTACCCTGATCCTGTTAACGGAAATTGCACCTTTAATACTAATGATAGAAACTTCGCTTATGAGTTTTTTGTAAAAGAAATACCAGCTTTTGTAACCACGTTTAAATAAAGTTGATATCTTATTTGAGTCTATAGATATCCAATTTGTAAACCTTTTTAATTTTTCATGGCCATCCTTGACTTTGAGGTCACTTTTCTTCAGAAAATGCGCAATACCTTAACTGAACGACGTTTTACTGCCTTTTTCTTATGAACATAACAATAATAAAAAAAGAAATCATCAACAAGTTAGCAGAAAAAACCCATAGATTTTTTTGCTTTAAGCTCTACGATAAGCGCTATTAATCAGAAATGATTTTGTAAGGTTTCAGATAATTTTTATTTATGTGTGTTCTAAAACATTTACGCCAAGTGCTCAAAATGACCTCCTTTGTTTTGTATGCATGCTAGAGCCCGTTTCTTGATTTCACTGCGAATGTTTATTGATGCTAACTGCTGCCTCACTTTTTATGACGCTTCGAGAAAACGGTCCTCCAATTCACTAAAAGTTTCTCTTTCGGTTGAATAAACAACTTCTTTCATTCTTCTGTATACAGAAAAATCCAATACTGTACTTTTTTTTTTTTTTTTTTTTTAAGAACTTAACACTCAAGAGGGTATTACTACTCTTAAAATGCCAGAACACGTATTAAGTTTTTCGGAAAATTATATATAGAGAGAGAGAAAGATTTTTGGGCTCAGTGGTTATTTCGCTCCATGGGTGGCATCCAACATTTAATGGGGAGACTAAATTACTAGTGTAAATTGACCATTCATCTCACAAGATTTTAGTTGCCTGAAAAAAAGTCTTTCGGTCACGGCTGGTATTGAACCCCGAACAGTCCGATTGGGAAGCCAACACACTACCACTTGAGCCACGGCCACCCACTTAAGGTCAGTAGATCTTGCAGGCCAGTGAAGTGGCCCAATTCTTTCTATCCAACGATTACCGTACTCTTCAGCTTGCCAATTCTTAAACTCACGACCATAGCGCGCTGGAGCACCATCCTGTTGCAAATATGATAAAGCTACTTGAGTTAGTGGAATGTCCTCCAATAGTTCTGGTAAATCATTTCACAAAAACTCCTGATACATAATTTGTAAAATTCAGTTTGAAGGGGCCGATTAACTTGTTTCCAATTACACCTGCCTCCATATTGACGCTGCATTTGTGTTGAAATGATTTATGTCTCCTGGTATGTGGATTGTCCGTAGCACATGCATGAAAATTATGAAAATTTGTGATCTCAAATCTTGTAAATTGAGATTCGTCCGTCCAAACATTTCTGCTAATAAATTCGATGTCATCCAAGCTCCGTTCCAGTAACCAGTTAGAATACGAAAATCTCTTTTTCAAATGATCGGGAATTACAGAATTAGTACATAGTTCTTGCACAGGTGTATGGTGTTATGGATAAAGATTTTCTACATGCAGTACACTAGAAATTTTATGTCTGGAAACATTGAACTGCAAAGCTAAGCGTCTGATGCTGATTAATGGATCAGTTGTAACAGCTTCCAGTACCCTTTCATCAGCCGAAATTCTTCTTACTTGTGGAGCTCCCGCATTCGGTCGTGTATTTGATACTGATCCCGTTTCTCGAAGCCTTCGCTACGTATTTCCAAATACTCCTTTACTAAGAAGTCGTCGGTTAGGATAAAGTTCATGGTAACACTAGTTGAACTTCCATTGGACAGCCCATAAACGTAAATAATGTCTGCGTATTCTTGGTTTGTAAATGCTGACATTTCATACAGCGTTCCTAGGCAACTGCAACCTTAGCGTAAAAAATTAAACTGATGATTTGTTTTTTTTTCTAATCTTTTATACCATTTTTGTTTTGTAAGTTTTCAAATAGGCCGTCATACCCCAAAACTAATTGTTTTCTGAGAACTTTTAAGGAACAGCGTAAGGTTGAGGTTTTGACAAGTAGTCAAAAAATAGCAATGCAATTTAAAAAAATTATTGGAAAATTATTAACCCGGATTATCCCAGAGATTTACTTTTTTTAGTTAGATGTTGAATTTTATAAAATGTAATGTTTAGACTTAACATTCACCAATAAAAACCTAAAAAAAATTCTATCTTTTACCAAACCATGGGGATGGGGTTTACCCTATACGGAACAGTAGGATAACGCACCAACAAAATTTTTTTCAATTCAGCATTTTATTTTAATTTTAAGTATGTACAGTATATATACAATATGTTTCCAAAATGAAGGAGAATGGTATTGGTTAAAACATCGAACATGTAGTGCAACATTACATTTTTCACACCGAGTAGTTGCTTGAGTGTGGCAAATTCTGCATCTTGTTCTTTTATCTTGTTCAACAATCATATGTTAAATTTGATCGAATCGGATCTCTTAGTTTTTTGCACTTGAGGGCTTCAAATTTCTTGGCCGTTTATTTTTTCCGTACATTCCAAGCAAGCCCCTGACAATTCTAGATTCTCCAAGTGTCCTCGATTATATTGGTGTAACTGTCATGCATTTGAAATCGCCATATCGATGCAATGAGCAAATAGTGAACAATTTTTTCCTCTTATCTATAGAGACCAATATTTTGGTCCGACGTATCGACACCTCCCATGTTTTTGTTACATATTTTCACAAGTTTGTGCTGTGGAATAATCACTTCCTTTCTTTCTGTACGAGAGAATCACTTCGCAGCAGTCGTTGGGTGGAGTGGTATGCAGTTTGAAATCATATTTACAATGCTATTATCGTGTCATTTACAAACAATCAAATTTAGTTCTGAACATAATTCAAAGCTGTATGCACCTCGACCTGTTTTCTTGAGAACATTATCTGATCCACGCATAGAACAGTTTTTCAGACGATTTTCCCAGACAGTTCCAGTTTCTATCACATTCAAAATATTCAATTCTTCAAACAATTGAAGCGATGAAAAAAAATTGTCAAAAAATAAATGTTACCTCAAGTTTAATCCTCTCGAAATTAGCGCTTGGCTGAAGTCCAAAACAACTTCCAAGAGGAAGCTCATTTTTTATTGCGCGGGAGTAGTCTTTCGATCATGCTTATGGGTCAAACCAAACAATATAACCGCTCGAAATTGTGCCAATCCAAAACTTATAGCCCCATCTAATTGGCTTTCCTCTTATGAACTGTTTTGTAGGATAACGTCCGAAGTAGGGCACCATACCCTTATCGACACTGTAATTCTCAACGACTGGGGCAAACAACGAGAACTTTTCCGATATCAAACAATGGCCGTACTTTGGCATAGCGATCATTGGGATTCAATTGCATATTTTCGCAGCAATGAAGCACCCGAAAGGTGTGATCAAATCTGTTTCGTGTAATCGATTTGGACACATTAAATTTTGCTCATCCTCTTCATTTTTCCAGTACATCCTACGCCGCGAGACATTAGTGTAACCGCTCAAAATCAGTATTCCAATGAAGTTTCATTTCAGAAATTTGTATATCAGCTAAGAGACTGTTTTGATGTGCGTACTTATTTGAGCATGATACTAACATTTCGAACAAACGTGCATCAAAGAAAAGGGTGAAAAGATCCAACGGTGCCAAAGATGGATCCCAGCCGCAACTTTCGTATTTAAAATGAGCTAAGCTTTCCTGCAAATCTCTTTTTTTCAACGTATATAACAAAATTCCAGGTCTTTTGGTAAAGGAGGAAAGCGGCATATCATCTTCTTCATCAGCATTTTCTGGTCGCACCAAAACCTCTGCAAGTAACTGATTGCGTGTCAAATTGCCAACACTCACCCCATCTTCCTCTCCAGAATCTTTGCCTGTTACATCTCCTTCTTCTATAGACGGCAAAATAGAAATTTCTCCATCAAAATCATCCTCATCGCATTCGGCTAAGCAGTTGATGATGTCATTTACTGTAAGCCTAAAAAAAATTAGATAGTAGTGTACTATCGCACTGTACAGTATATGGTACACAAAAAAAGACATCCAATGAATTACAACAAAATTTGGAATTTGTAAATACTCGTAATGTTCAATTGCTCAACAATTGTTGACTATTGAGCAGTCTAAATCCAAGGTTTGTTTTCTGTTGATATAGATATTTTTATTTACTTTTGTTTTGACATATTTTGTAATGAATAAGAAAACAGAACTTTAACTACCTACTCACACAAAACGAAAACAAATTTTTGCAAACTGACAGGAAAATTGAATAACCTATTTTGATAAGAACTTTACTGCTAAGAAAATTATTAATTCAAAAACTGAGTTTAAGAGACTTTTTTTTCACGGGATGTACCGTATACGGTACAGTGGGATAATCCAGGTTAATTCATAGAAAGCCACTCTTATTGTCAACTGTTGTTCGAAACGTAGGTAAACAATCATAAATTCTTTATTTTACCTGCTGCAGGTTTTTCCAGGTATTATAAAATCTATGAGTTTTTCTGCAAACTCGATAATTATGTTTTTTTTTATTACTGTTCGTTCATAAGAAAAAAATAGTAAAACGTGTTTATTAAACATTTTCTGGAGAAAAGTGAACTCTAAGTCAAAAATTAGCATGGACAAGAAAAATGGAACAGGCTTAGAAATGGGATATCTGAAAACTCAAACATTTATTGAAATGCAGTCACAAAGTACATATACTACACTTGTTCTTAAACGAAGTCCAAAATAAAGTTTCTACTATTAGTATTAACAGAGCAATTTCCTTTAACATGGGTCAGGGTACACCAAAGTAAGCCTCTTCTAAGACCCTCGATAAATGATGTCAACATTGGAGATAGAGGCTTATTGTGGACGATTTTTTTCTTAGAATACATCCAAAATCATTTTTTAAATTATTCTTAACGATTTAGCGGAGACCCTTTATATGAAACACTTTAACTTCAGCCGAAAAAAATTATCCAAATATTGAGAAAGAAGTATTGCGTGGACATGTGACAAACTTAAGACCTATCTAATCGGTAAACATTTTGCTGTCCAAATGGATCACAAACTACTTTTACAAACTTTGAAAAACTCCTAGACGATTTACCTCCAAGATTGCGACGTACACGAATAGGACTGGCTAGGTTTGATTACCCTCTTACTCATATACCAGGGAAAAATCTCATCACACCATAATATACACAACAAAGACGAAAACATCGTTCACGTTATCAGGCACAAATTTCGGATAGAGAATTCCAAGGAATAAAACACGTAAGATACGAATGACCTGAAAGAAATCAACTTTCTTCTGTTAGAAACGAATTGATGATTTGCTATTACGAAATAATATTGCAGAATGGTGATTCCAAAGAGTTCAAGCCACGGAATATTAAACATATTATAAACCGGACATTCGGGCATCTCAAAGACGAGGTTAAGAGCTAGAAGAACCATGTGGTCGCCCGGAATTTCGAAAGATGTCGAGCTAATAGTTAGAAGTTGCCCAGTTTTCAGTACTCAACAAACAAACAACAGCTGTTAGTTGCATCAAATTTGCCGCACTACCCTTGGCAGAAAGTTGCTATGGACATGTTTATATGGCGAAAAAAGTGGTTTGTTATCATAACTGATTGTTATTTTTTTTTTTATAATGAGTGCGCGCTCAAGGGATTTGTGTACCCTAAAAATGTTTGTACACAGCGCGGGTGAAGGAAATTTAGGGAGGAAGAAAGGACAGGTACCGATGTACATAGTTTTTAAATGTTTTTAAGTTGTAACGACCAAGAAACACAGAGATCGGCAGGGCACTCCATAAGCGAGTTGTACGGCTTAGAAAAGAACCACGATATTTTAGAGTACGTCCGAAAATGGACTTGAGGGTATACTTATGAGCATTTATAGCGAGACGGGTGTTACGGTTGAATGGGCGGAATTCTACTGGCGATTTCAATGGAGCACTGGTGGCGGAAATAACGATAAAATAAAGTGAGACAGGACTGATATTAGTATCACCTATGAATTTTATCGCACTGTTTTGAATCCTATCTAGCAGCTGCAGAGATGTTTTAGGCCCACCTGACCAGATGTGGGCATTGTACTCTAATTTTGGGCGGATGAATGCCTTATATATTGAGGATAGATCAGAGGGGGTAAAATATTTCTTACATCGCTTGAGGAAACTTAGACATTTCGCAGCCTTTTCGACGACATCGAATATATAGTCATACCAACGTAAGTTGTCACTGACACACATACCGAGAATGGAAAGTTTTTCGGTTTCGACGATGTAAGTGCCATTCATGGGTAATGGCTGGGTAGTAAGATTTCGCTTTAATGACAGCACACAGCATTTAGTTTTGGAAGCATTAAATTCCACTCGGTTGATAGTTTCCCAATTGGTTATGCTATTAATATCGGAATTTAATGAGCTTAATATACGCTGCCGTTCCCGTTCTACAGCCGAAGAGCAGGGGCTTGAGTCCGGGAACGAATGTGAAAAGTGGGGAGTACGATCAACAGCAAAGGAATATATTGGGTTAGAAGTAGACAAGAGATTTAATGATGATTAAAAAGAGTGTCGGAGACAGAACGGAGCCCTGGTGTACACCAGTATTTATTTTGTGAACTGGGATTGAACGTTCCAAAAGGTAATCGAAACCTTGAAATAGAAGTTTTGAGTCGTATGCGTATGATGGACGTTATTAAAGTATGCAAGTCATGGAGTACCACAAACTGTTTACTCTGGAATTCACTATTTTTACCAGCAGTCCTTGGTTCCATCAGGCAAACGGAGCCACAGAAGCTGCTGTAAAATTTAACAGAGAAACCGTATTTTCGAAACTTTGAAAGGAGGGAAAAAATGTGTAGAAACAGATATGGAGTGAGTTACGGCAGACTACACGGATCCAAAAAATTGGTTGAATTAGAAGTACGGGAGTTTGTTTGGGTAATTGATCTTAAAAACCATGGGAAAATCATTAAAAAAGTTCAACGCATGTCATATTTAGTCGGAGCCGATAAGCGAATTATTCGCAGAAATAGATTTCATTTAATAAAAGCTCGCTATCTAAAATCATTGCAGAGCGGACTGTTTTCTGAAGCCTACACTGGAGATGATGTCGGTCTAAACATATAAGCATCGGAAACAATTGGTACACCTACAAAAGATACGCACACGGCACCTACACAGGAAGTTACTCTTTCTGAGATCTGGAAAAGAGTATTTTGGAATGATTTGAGATGTGTAAAATTACTAGATTGAATTTTGAAATTGAGTTGTCGAGTAAATATTAAACTTTAATTTCATATAAACTTTAATATCTATGGGGGATGTTGCGTTGGCAACACAGTCACTACAAGAATTGAGACGTAATCTATTTTAATTGTCACTTAATTTATAGCTAACAAAACGTCAAATGAAAAAAGAACATTCCCGAACTAATCTTAGAACAGAAGTCCCTTAAGAATGGCATCTTTGGTCGTAGCGGCTATGATATCAGCTTTTGCGACAGCAAAAGAGTTTAGTTTATCTGTCCACTGCTCAGATGTCTCCAAACACATATCTTGTGGTTTGACGTCGAAGTGGGCACCAGGCCTTCTAGAGACCGAACCTTGGTTCGGTCAGTGAGACCAAGGGCTTATAGTCGGTTATTAAAGGTAAATGAGCGTCCGTGTAAGTATTGGTGGAACTTTGGTACCCTATAGGTAATCGATTTGGCTATATCTTTATTGATGTCTAGTCTCTTTGGCGCAATCTCAATTGCCCTCTTGACCTAAGTGTGCAACTACGACTCCCATTCCATATGATGACTCATCTGTTGTCAATGCCAAGGTCAATCTGGGCTATAATGGACGAGACAAGTACCGTGATCAGGTAGTTTCTTCAGATTAGAAAACGATTTTTGTGCGATGGTCCCCATTTAAAAGGAACATTTTGTCTATGTAAGAGATAAATTGGTGCTGCCACATTAGGAAGATTTCAGATAAATTTTCAGCAATACTTTGTCTAGAAATGTCTGCAATTCCTTGACGTCTTTAGGGCAACGCATCTCTGTTATAGTCATTACTCATGACTGGGATGGAAGAATTCCTTTTTCGCTTACAACATAGCCTAAATATTGTACCTGAAATTAAGAAAACTCACATTTACTACGGTTGATGTGCAACCGTGCTCTGGTAATCGTTCCAACTCTACCTCAAGATTGACAAAATGATTCTTGTCATCTTTTGCTGACACCAGTATATCATCCAAGTATATGTCACAATTGATTTTTGACAAGAACTACTCCGGCGTTTTCTGATAAATGACTGGGGCACTCGAAACTCTAAACGGAAGGGTTTCATATCTAAAAAGCCCAAGAGGTGTATTAAAGGCTGCAATGAATTTGGGTTCCTCGCTTATCTCTATATGTAGATAAGGTCTATTTTTGAAAATCGTATACCACCTGCTAATTTTTGAAATAGTTCCTCAGGTCTTGGAGTAAGGTCGACCTCTAAATGTATGTACATAGATTAATCGTCACCTGAAAACATCCGCACATACGAGCGTATTATTACGCTTCAAAATCAGTACAATGGGAGCGGACCATTCGCTGTAACTGAAGGGCTTCCAGATTCCAGCATCTTCTAAGCGCTTAGTTTCATGTTTCTGTAAACTTTTTTGTGTCGCCATATGAGTGAAGTATGCGACTGGTTAAATTAGGTGCAGGGGACTCTATTTCTTTGTAACCCGAAAGACCTATAAGTAAACAATCCGCCCTGGTATCTAGCAGAAATTTAATTTTATGGTTATTCACATTGACATAAATTTGTCATTTACTACGCACTTGGCATATGTCCTCAACCTTTCATTCATTTTATTGGCCTTGCTACTAAGGCATACTGACGTAATATGCCCAATGCGCCCACATTTACGACACTGTACTTTTGTATATCTACATGAATTTCTACTATGTGAACTCCTGGGCATGATTTCACTTTTGTCTCGATATTGCTGTTTGTCTTGCCGCCGGTTACTGTTTCTACCGCTACCATCTTTCCAACTCTCTGATTTTACCTGGTTTACTTCCAATGGCTCAATGCTATCATTTTTAATAACACAGAGTGATTTATATGTTGGTTCATATGCCTCAGCGATGGAAAAAACCTCAGCCAAACTAGGGTTCGGTTTTTGGAGTGATGCCGTACGTACCACATTATGTGGAGTGTGTAATATAATGATGTCCCTAATCATTTCATCAACCCACCATTGCAATAGGGCTTTTTTCAACTAAAATAACAAGTAAGCTTCAAACTTCTTCAATGTGGAACTCATTCTGAATACGACTGAGCGAATCGCATTCGACATTTCCAAATTCATAACGAGCTATCGAAATATAGTATGTGTCTTCTCTTTAAAACTATCTATTAGCTTTGCCGTTAGTTGCTTCTATGTACGTTTGGTTTGACACCTTTTTTTCGCCCAATAAGTTTTGCAAAAAAAAATTGCAGAGAAAATATACTTTTTTTTTCATCATCATTCACCGCCTTGTATGCCACGAAATGTCGTTCCAGCTGCTGCATATATACTGTCCAAGTGTTTCCTTCAGAGGAAACTGCGCTAACTCTACTTGAAGTGGACCTCTCCAAGGTATGCCGGTAATTCTGCTGTGACTTAACCAATGTTTTTATTAAATCAGTAAGAGTGCTTTTCAAGATAATTGCTTTTGTCTTTTCATCAAAAAAATGAGAGATGAGGTTATGAACAATTTTCTTCGGCTCCAATTATTACGTTCATGCGAAATAAAACAGTTTAAAATACAGCGAATACAGGCACCAAAACGGGCCCATCGCCTTGGAATCAGTTGAATTTGTCTTCAAATGGCAGAAACCTAAACAATCTCCCTGGTGAAACATCCGATTCCACTGCAAAAGCCAAGAAAGTCCTTGAAGTTCGTGCCGTCTATTTCCTCTAGGTTATCGAAAAAAAGTGTTTCCCTAAAAATGTTCTTCGACTACGCGGTGTTACCTTGCATTCACCCAGTACGTGTGTTATGTCCTCAACCGTGTGCAGATCACCGAATAATCTGCAAATATCCGTATCTAACAATTTGAGTCTCTTTGCGTGTTGCCGCAGGAGACAGTGTCATGTCAGGATTCCTATTACTATCCTAAGCTTATCCCTGTTTAATTATATTAACTTCCTAGATCTTTCGCTGTCAAAAAGCCGCCAGATAGCCTTGGATACTCTGTGTCCATGAAGACTTGACCACCTTAGGCTGGGCTGCTTTGATGTTGGTAACCTCACTATTGTCGAGCAGCCCTCCTTTTTTTGCAAGCTCATCCGCTTGTACATTTCCTTCAATACCGCAGTATCCTGGCACCCAACGCAGTCTTACCCTGTTCTGACTGCACAGTCCTTGAGTACTGTGCGACAGCCCCAGAGTTGACGTTGATTGATTCCATTGCCTAGAGTGCGGCCTGGCTATCAATGTAGATAGAGATATCTCTTTTAGATACCGATCTCATCTGCCTTAGCTCAGCCGCCCTGAGGACAGCCAGAACCTCTGGTTGAAAGACACCGCTTGTGTCCGGTAGTCTTATAGACACTCTAAGTTCTGGGTCTTCTCAAAAGACCCTGTTTTACCATCTATGAAATTTGAAATTTCATTTGACCTGATTATTGCATTTTTTTCTCAGTCCTCCTTCTCCGAATATATTAAACATATCATATGGGATGTCGAAGTCGACCGAGAAAGGAATTTCATCCGTTAAAATTGCATTGCCTGGCAGTAGCTAGGCTAGGATCGTGTCATGTCCGAGGCTACTGCTCTTGAAGTAACCCTGATTAGTGAGTAGTATCGCACGCATGCAAGTTTTTTGATCTGTAAATCAAGCAGTCTTAGGTGGGAAAAGGTGTCCAATGTTGCCATAGGGATGGTACGGGGCGCCGTTCTCTGAATCGTCGCTAATTTTCCGTAAATCGTTTTCTTGTTTGTTGCTTTCCACTATACTAGTGCCCCGTATGTAAGTTTGGGTCTTACCACCGCCGTACACAGTCAGTACACCATAGCAGGTTTTAAGCTCCAAATTTTTTTTATTGGCATTATATGCCTTTTTGATTTTTTTCGCTACATTAAGATTCCAATAAAATTTTTTGCCCAGAATCACACCTAGATACTTCGCGCTGTCCGAGAGGGACAATTCCATTCCGTTGAGTTTTGCGAGTTTGAATTGCGGTATCTTGTACTTTCTGGTAAAAAGAACCAGTTCCGTTATGGAAGGATGACATTTGGACCACAGCTTTTTGCCCAAGTGCTAATCGGCTTCAGGACAACCTCCATAATGTTGCTTAAAATAATTAAGTATTTTCCGTGCACTGTTTTGACCACGTCATCTGCGTATGCCGTGGCACTTATACCCATTGTATTAAGCTTTATCAGGATGTCATTGATAACCTGCACCCACAGGAGTTTCGGTATGACTCCCCCCTGGGGGGTTACCTTGGTTACGGACATTCTGATCGTGGTTTGCCCAATGGAACAGTGTATTTTACTGGTTGCAAGCACGTTGCAAACCCAGTTTGTAATGCCCTGTTCAATCTAAGGGTCAACTAAAGCATTTTTAATGGCGGTGCACTCCACATTATTGAAGGCTCCTTCAAGTATCACCGAAGTGTAGACTCTTCTCTATTTTCCCCACAACCCGCAGGGCCGTTTCTACAGATTTTCCTTTTATATATGCATGCTGTGACTTACTCAAAAAGCCATTACATAACAAATTAATATTACGAGTAGATATACTCGTAATAGAATGTACGACTTGGTTGCTCGGCGGATGAAATTGAAATAGAGCGATGGAGATGCGAAATTGACCTTTCTGACCAAAAAGGGCTAAGAGCAGGAGAAGTTCGATCACTTGATTGATGACTATTACTAACATCGTTCGAATATATCACAAACAAATCGTGGGTGGCCGTGGCTCAAGTGGTAGTGTGTTGGCTTCCCAATCGGACGGTTCGGGGTTCAATACCAGCCGTGACCGAAAGACTTTTTTCAGGCAACTAAAATCTTGTGAGATGAATGGTTGACTAAATCTAACATCAAGTCCAATTTACACTAGTAATTTAGTCTCCCCATTAAATGTTGGATGCCACCCATGGAGAGAAATAACCACTGAGCCCAAACATCTTTCTTTCTCTCTCTATCCAATTTTCCGAAAAACTTAACACGTGCTCCGGCATTTTAAGAGTAGTAATACCCTCTTGAGTGTTAAGTTCTTTTTAAAAAAAAAAAAAAAAATTAAAACGTCTTAGGCAGCGTCTAAATAAGAGTTTACAAGCGAAAATTTCTAAAAAAAATTTAATAAAAAAAAATGCTTACGCCATCCTAGTAGATTAAGTCTGAAAAGGTACTATGTACTCGTACAATATATAAGATTGAGGAAATGGAAAAGCAAGTTAAATCTTGCAAAAATAGCTACTACTTTAATAAGTTTTAGATTTGTAGAGAATTTACAAAAGATGAATGGAAGGCTGTTAACAATGTGCTTGGAAATTAAAGAGGAAATGAGAAGAATTCATGCGTTGAAATCGAAGTGCCATAATTTCCAATTATGTGGATATTGCAAATCATTTTCAGTGATTCTCTGTATCCACTGCTGAAATATCGAAGCCAACTTCCCCCAAGTGATTTGTAGTTGTAATAAATTTGCGGAATTTGTAACCGACTCAGTTCAAACCAACCGATTTGTTTTCGAAAAAACAGTAGCACTTGAAATGAATAAGCAAATAATTTCGCTGGATAATAAGCAGTCAAGGACCTCAGATAATAACACCAATTGTATTCCAAAAAATTAAACATTTATTATGTTTAATTGGTGTACTACTTAAGCCACATGTTTAATTGAAGTGCAAACGGTTGTACTTTTCCTTCAGCGTTAAAAACTGCAGAAGTAATTCCGCATATTTACATACTCCCAACACTCAGTAAATTATTTGAAATGCTTGTAAAAAAAACTGGTAGAATTATTCCTTAATAAAAACAAATCAACGGAAGACGCAATCTTATGGTATTGTAGTGAATTGTATGATGGTCTTAATAAATGCTTGCTAATGTCTTGCTTTACTCGTATATATTGATTTTAATAAGGCATTCGATATGGTAAATCTAGCACACTCCTAGACAAATTGTACTAAGCTTTGTATAATTGTCTTATTTGGCTGAGAGAAATCAGCGGGTAAAATTAAAGGGTAACCAGATAAGAACGATAGAAAAAAAAATTTAAATAAAACAACCGCGGGTTGTGTTTCAAGCGGTCGGTTCAATTTTTGATGACTCGGTCTAATATGTGCGGCGTTATTCCGGCAATTGCGTGTCGAATTTTAGCCTCGAGCTCGTCCAAAGTGGTTGTCTTGTTAGCGTAGACGTAGGTCCATAGAAAATAATCGAGTGGTGTTAAATCGCATAACCGCGGCGGCCCATTGATGAACGCTCCCCGTTCATTCGCAACTTCGAACGTTGCGTCGACATATCGATGTTGTCCGAGCTCTGATCACTGAAGTCGGTTAATATCATTCTATACCTGGGATCATTGACGGGAACGGTGTCTCTTTCCTCATTTCGCAAGAAATAAGGTAGACGCTGACGCCATGCCATAAACCGCACCAAACAGTTAATCTCTGTTGAATCATTGATGATTGGCCGAATATTTATGGATTGTTTTTGCAATTTTACAATTTTGGCAATTTTACTTGTTGGCGTATCCGCTGAACCAAAAATGAGCCTCGTCCGTTAGATGATTTTTTGCCCAAATTCGGATCTCAGGCCAACATTTCCATCGCCTAATTAGCGAACTCACGGAATTGTTTATGGTCATCCGGCTTCAAGTCTAGCGTCAGCACAATCTTATACGGATGTAGGCCCAAATCCAACAGCAAAATAAGCCGGGTTGACTCTCTGGCGATGCCCAATTCAGCTGATCGGCGCCAAATAGACATTTCTGGGTCTTCTTCGATAGTGGCCTCTACGGCGGCTATGTTTTCTTCATTTTGCACCAGTCTCTGTCTGGTTAGTGGCTTAAGATCCAAAAGACTAGATCTTTCCATGGTGCCACACCATGAAAACCAACCTCACAATGAAATTCATGTTGCGTATTTACAACTGAGCCGGAATTTCGATAATATTTTTTAATAATTTCAGCACGTTCGGCAAGCGTCAAACGATGCATGATGAAATGGCAAAGCTTACTGAATATTTTGACAGCTGAATGTCATTGGTAACTTTGACAGCTGCGGAAACATAACAATACCACTGCTATCTCCCCACCCGCTAGATGGAAAATTTTGTGATCGGGAATCGAGAAATATTGGAGTACCTCAAGGCAAAGTCTTACGCCCAATTTTTTTCTTGAGCTATATTAACTCAGTGCTCCAACAAAAGTTTAGTGGTAAGATTACAGTATTTGCTGACGACATGGCATTTCCATACGCCAAAACAACATATCAGACTCCGCGATAAATCTCCGACAAGATTTACAAATATTGCGACAGATGTCAACAAAGCACACCTAGATTAGCGAGAAAACTAAATTGATGGTACGTTATTTAAAAGGTCCCTGTTCGCTCGAAAGTGATGTTATCTTTCAGTCGTCTCCTTACGAGTATATGCTCATCTTTGCGGCAGATCTACGAGTAATTATTCTAATAAATTGTCGTGTAGCTCCAGCTGTTTTACGAATACAATTTGTGTAGATACAAATTTAAATTGGAACGCTCATGAGGATGAGCTTCAATAATACATGCTATGTGTTACTCGTAAACTGTACTTGTTGAAACCACATTGCTTTAAGGAAACACTAAGTATGATCTTCTACGGAATTGCGCACTCTATGATACAATATGGCATTCAAACATGGAGAGGGACTTATAGTAGTACCATAGACACTTTAAGGCTATCTCAATACCAAATTAGAATCATCTGTGGTGTTAATAGACTTACATTTAGTTTATCATCTTTACGTCCTTAAAGTTCTTAAAATTTCCTTTTTACGAAGCGGAAATGACCACGAGAAATACAAATTTTAAGAGTAAGAAAGGAAAATTAAATATTTGCTTTATGGTTTAGATAGTTCTGCAGTCAAATCGATACTCAATTAGTCGAAACTACATATAATAGTTAACTTTACTATATTTTTATTTTTATATTTTATGCACCCCCACATAGTGTTAAAGTTAATTCAGATTTAGTTGAGGATCATTCAGCTCTAGCAACATAAGTGCCTATAGAATGATGCCGATTTATTAAGGACCAAATAAAAAAAAAACAAAAAAAAAACAGTGCACTTCAATACAAAAAAAGGGATTTTTCGAGCGCCACCTGAGACATTTTTTTTATTCTACGAGTGACAGGGTTTCACCAAGAGAATAGTAAATAAAAAACTATTGCATTGGAACGTATTTGATTTGTTTATTGATAATATGTGCCAAAGTTGCACCACGACTTGGGCGGCATTTGGATTGTTGTGAGAAGTGGTATAAGAATCCTAGATCACTGCGGCCCCAGATGGGCCTATTGTGATATCCTCCATTTAGAGCTCATCAATTTGTTAGGAAGGCAGCTACGTCTAGGTAAGCTATCAGCTATGTCCGCCGCTTCAAGGTAGAATTTACCTAGGTAACGTTTACATGTTTTGGTTAAACTATTGCAGCCACACAGTATATGTTCTGCTGTTTCCACGTTCTCGTTGCACAATCTGCATGTATTATCTTGTGCTATGCCTATGGGCATCAGGTGTTTTTTCACACGGCAGTGTCCTGTGAGAAAACCTGTGATCGCTCGAAACTGACTTCTACTTAGTTGTAGTAGTTGTTTTATTTTTTTTTTGTAGCAACAGCTTGGGATAAAGTTTTCGGCTTGTCTGTTTCCTTCGGTTTCTCTCCAGAAATAAAGCTTCTTTTCTTCTAGCCGGGTTTTAATACTTAATTTTATTGTACTAATTGATAGCCCACAGGCATCATGAATTGAGATGCGGATCCTTTCCTGGTTAGTCCGTCTGCTTTTTCGTTGCTTTCATGTCCACTATGTCCTGGCAACCAAATCAGATGAACTTTATTTGTGGTGGCCAGTAGTTATAGGAGTTGAAGGCAATCCCAGACCAGGGTTAATTGCAAGTAGGGCTGCTCTACTGTCGGAGAGAATGTAAATGTTTTTTGTTTGTTATATGCCTCTTTAGATTCTCTCGAATGCAAAGCTCTATTGGATGGATTTCAGTCTGAAATACTCAGCTGCTTGTATCCATACTGGCATGTATGGATGTTTTAGCGTGAAGGCCGTATACTCCGTCTCCAATTCCATCATTTGTTTTGCATCCGCCTGTGTACCATACATGTGAGTCCTTGGCAAATGTTGGTTTTTCCTGTTGCCAGTTAAGACGGTCTGGAAATGTAACCTTAAAGCTGTACCGAAAGTTATATCGTGGTAGCTGTTTGTCTATTAAATTTATTCCAAGTAGTTGGTTTTTTTTTGAGTTCATGAAGAATTGCAGCATGAACTAGTTTGGAATTGGATTCATCTTTTGTGATGAGCATGTTGGCATTTACCATTGCTTCTTTCATAAGCTCCAGATGAAGTGGTGGGATGTTTATTGTAACTTCAAGCGCAGTTGTTGGTGCAGTTTTCACTGAACACAGGCTAGTCTCTGTAATTTGTTGAGTTTGGCATCTGCATTGCTTTATATCACCAAACGGCGGCTGCATATGGGAAGATAGGTCTCGTTTTTGCCGTGTACATTCATAGTGTTATTTTGGGATTAAGTCCCCAATTTTTCCAGCTTCACTTTTGTTGGTCCATAGTGAGATCCTGGCATTGTCATTGGTGTTAGAAAGATGAGTGTTCCACGTAAGTTTTTCATCCAGTGTGATTACTAGATATTTGACTTCCTTTGAGAACTCGTTTCACCGAAGAGAGCGGCATTTCTGAGTCTTTCTCGCCTTTTTCTCTTGGTGAATTTAACAATAGCTGTTTTCTTGGGATTTGCCTTGAGGCCAACTTTGGTGCACCATTCAACAACTAGGATCAAAGCCCTCTGGAGGCAATCCGAGATTATGTCCCGGAATTTATCTCTGATTAGGATAGCAATGTCGTCTTCATATCCTTGGACATAGAAGCCATCATTGCTGAGTATAATCAGTAGCTCATTAAATAGGATGGACCATAGTAGGGGTGATAGTACTTTCATAACTGTCAACTGAATTGCTACCCGGTTATCGGCATAGACCTGATGCGTTCCTTCGCATCACCAGTAATCAAAAATACAACTACTTTATTTAATATTTCAAAATACAATGTTTAATGTCGAGCAGACCACCTTAAACTAACTTACTTAATCGTAATATTGTTTGATCGATTTAAATTTGCGATCTTACTCCACATGTACGACTAAGATTTTACATTTCAACGTTTTAAAACCTAAAAAAAAAAACCGACTATGTGTGAACTACTCGTAGTCTTGTCATGATGGAGGATGACACGTCGTTTTATGCAATTCACTGATGAGTTCCGGCAAAAAGCTTCTTGTGTACCAATCGGAATTAACAGTTCTCCGATCCTGTAAAGCCATGACCGATTTACCAAAAAAACCAAGCGATAGTTTTTTTCGAAGTGCTTAGAGAACGAGTCACTTTTGTCAGTTTTTGGGCACCTTGAAATACCCAAACAGCCGATTGTCGCTTAGATTCGGCTTCATAAGCGTATATCCAGGTCTCGTCTTCTGTAATGATGCTGTACACGTTTTCTGAAGCACCACGATTGAATTTCTTTAGCAGTTCTTTACACCATTTGATATGAGCCTTTTTTGGTCATCGTCCAGTTTGTGTGGTATCCACCTAGCAAAACGTTTTCTTCACAGTTAAATGCTTATGTACTATTGATTGAATTGCGGTCTTACAAATGTCAAAGGTTGCTGGTATCTCACGGTATGTCACATGGCGATCGGTTCCAATCATGGCGCGTAAGGTATCAGTGTTGTCTTGCAAGGACGACCTTCACGACCGCGTTTGAACTCCGCAAACCAGTTATAAATTGTAGCATTGGATGGAATTTCGTCACCAAAAGCTATGCGAAGTCAATTTGTGTATTGTTGAGCTAAGTATTGTTTAAAATCATAAAAAATCATCCAACGAAATCCTTCACGAGAAATTTCCATTATTTGACTAAATCGTAAAAATGAAACCATTAAACGCTCTTCGGCGTGTCACTGTTTCTTACCACAAAAGGTTTCGAATTTTTGAATATGATATTTGGAAACATCAAATGAATCAGTGCTCCCATATTCTAAAAATTTATCGCACAATCCTCGTATAAATTGTTTTCGCAATTTTCTTAGGATTTTGTAAGGTCCTTCATAGGGGGTGTGAGCCGTGAACGTGCTTTATCTACTCTAATAAAAACAAAGTCTAATTTTTCCAGTGACTCTGGAAAACGTTCGGTTGGTTAAAAAACTTTTCTTGTGTCTGTTGGAGTTGCTAACAGGATTGCAGTTCTCAAATGGTAAATGAAAGATGATGTAGTGTCACATTAAAGACGTGGGTCCTTCGTCACAAAGCTAAGGACTAAGCCCTCCTTTATCGCCGTTCTAAACCCTAGCGAAAACAGCGGAAATTGATCGCTCCAATTTGTGCTGATTCTTCCGGCAATAGTAGCTGAAATTAGCGAAGTTCTTATTCGGTGAGTACCTAGCTTAATTCCCTGGTCAGTTGCGACTCGATCTGGTGTTCCAAACCGACACATGTACTGACACATAAACACCTTCATAATTTTTATTACTGGGATACAAGTATCACCTGTTGGGTTCGCTTCTACCTAAAGCGTGAATTAATTAATGATTGTAAGGATATACGAGTCCCTAGTAAAGGATGTTTTTTTTAGAGGTTTGGTTTTTAAGCCGGCAGCACTGTTGAAAGTTGATTTGTGGTTACTACAATTTGGCATCTTACGGTGAATAGATTAACGCAAGAACAACGCGTGCAAATAGTGAAAACTTATTTTGAAAACCATGGTTCGGTTCCCCAAACTTATCGTTCGCAAAGTCCATTTTACAGTCGACATAATCGTCTGTTATTCGGAACACGATGAATCGTTTTCGTACCACGTACACTTTAGTGGATAATACGCATCCGCAAAGACGACACACAGTGCGAACAGAAAAAGTTATTGCCATTGTGGAGCACAGTATTGAGGAGAATCCGAATGAGTCGATTCGCCATCGTGCGTAGCAATTGGAGCTATGCCCATCCACTTTGTGGAAGATTTTACGGAAAGATCTTGGCTTAAGAGTTGAAACCGCGTGACCATTATAGGCGTCGTAGGTTCGGTAAATGGGCGGAAAACTTGATTCAGCTTGATCCTCATTTTCATCGCAAAATTTTGTTCTCCGATGAGGCCCATTTTTGGTTAAATGGATATGGAAACAAGCAAACTTGCCGAATTTGGAATGGAGAAAACCCAGAATCATTTGTGGAGACGCGCTTACAACCATTAAGACTCACTGTTTGGTGTGCTTTATGGGCTGGTTTAATCATCGGCCCATATTTCTTTAAGGGCGATGCCGGCCAAAATGTTTCCGCCAATGGAGTGCGCTATAGAAATATGATTTCCGCCTTCTTCGTTCCTAGTTGAATGACATTGACGTGACAGAGCTTTGGTTTCAACAAGATGGCGGAACATGCCACACGGCGCTCGAACCATCCATCAATTTATTGCGGAAGACATTTGCTGAGCGCATAGTTTCGCGTAATGGACCCGTGAATTGGCCTCCACGATCCTGTGACCTCACATTTTTAGATTACTTTCTTTGGGGGTATGTGAAGTCACTAGTCTATGCCGACAAACCAGAGACATTGGACTATTAGGAAGTCAACATTGGACTATTAGGAAGTCAACATTCGTCGTGTTATTACTGATATACGGCCCCAGTCGCTCGATAGAGGTTCCAAAACTTAGACTTCCCGATTGCGTATAATTCGAGCTAGCCGTGGCGCGCATACACCCTTTAGATCCATTTGGATGTGCTCAAAGCAACCCTGTGGTAACATTGGTATCATAAATGAGTTCGATTAGGATTTAGTGTTACTATGCCCTTTCGGAAGTTGGCAAGATATGCAAGTTCTTGCCCATTGATTGCAGTCCCTGTTCATTGATGGCCAAAAATACCTGCTAATTATTGTACTTTCTTTCGAGTAGCCGTGAAGCAGATTATGTAGTGTATCTATCTACGTAGTTCTGTTGGCACAAACGGTCTATGTGTGCCTGTGCTTGTCTCATAATCATTAGTAACAGCTTCCACTTATTGTTGTTAGCTGGTCGAATATAAGCTTAGCGTTTCCAATGACGACCTTTAGCGTGTTCTCAATAGTCCTGATCAACCTCACCCAGAAGCCACCCATCATGGGGCGGGTCATGAAATACATGACGTCGTTATCTGGAATAGTCTGAGTCTCACTTAGCTTCATATCTGTTCTTCTGAATGTTTTCGCGTTATTTGAAAAGATGGTGATTAGAAATCCACGCCTTGCTATAAAACGTCTTACAGCCATTAAACAACAGTCCGTTGTCAGGTTGGTAGTTAGCTCTAAATGAAAAGCTCGGGTGGCGACACAGATAAATAATAATATGCAACCTTTATGTAGGACATCTTCTCCAGGATTCGCGTAATATAATGGGTCAGCAGAATCAACCAAAGTGATTCTTTTAATTGGCAGATGAGCAAATGGATGGATGACCGGTTGACCAAATAACTTCTTGCAGACAATGCATTTTCGATTTATTTTTTTAATCAGCTGATTTCCTCGAATAATCCAGAATCGTTCCTTCAATTTTGCAAGAACTAGACATGCTCCACCATGACTTGTTAACAAATGGTATTCAAGAACGATAAAGCCATTGCTGGCCGGAGGTATAGTGGGATGCTTCAGATCCAATGGCTCTTCCAGCATTTCGCAAGCCAAATGGCATTCTTACAAGCTTGAAGAGCCCGAAGGGTATGGTAATTGCAATAAACACATCTTCGGCAGCGACAGGTATTCGATGGTATGCCCTGACAAGGCCAATTCACGAGAAAATCTCGCAATTATGAAGTTGCAACGAGAAATCGTAAATGTGATGAATTGGATTCCTGGTATCGTCACAGCGTGAAGCCGTCTGGAGTCTTCACATTGTATTCAGTCAACTTTGACTTTTTTTCTTCTCCGATTTCAAGTGATGATGATACAGGGGAGGAGGATGGCCTATAAATACCCAGCTCAACTATATGTTGGATTCGAACACGTGCAGCCGTATGTTCTTTTTAAATTTAATCTATGGGGTTTCGAAAATGGAAAAGCCTTATGGTGTTGAATTGTATGTTTGATAGGATTGTTGAAATTTGGTAGAGCTGCGAGAAGGGGAAAGTCGTTTAAGATCTTCTGAAAGATATTACCATTGTAACCTTGCTGTTTGGGAGAGAGTTATCAACCAAAGCGTGCCGGGCATGAAGGATTTTGTTGTTGCGTCTATAAGGCGCCGAATTTTTATGTCGACTATAAAAGTAAATTTATTCTGGAAGTTGGCTCCTTTAATCGCATGATTAATCGCCGTGACCGTGACCGTGAACGAATGAACTGTCTTTGAAGTCATAGGTTCAATTTTAAGGCCTTTGTGCCGTACGTGCTATTGGATGTTCCATTTACCTCACAAATCATATCAGAACCGTTAAGTTGTTGTTTGGATCGCGGAGGAAATGGGGAATTTGAATTCGCTTGGCCACCACAACAGCTGGTTGCTTCATTTTTTTTATTTTCAGAACGATTTTCTCAATTTGATGTGAAATTTTTATTAAAACTACAGGTTTCAGTGCATTGTCGAGCATTTGCCCCAATTTTTTTATGAAACCAACACCATCTTATCCTGAATCAAAATCATGACCAGAACGACGACCTTGTTGTCTTAACTCATTCAGAAGTTGTTTTTCTATTGTTTGTACATCATTAATTGCATTGCGAGGTGTATTCTTGCACTATTGTTGTTCCCTAACTCTAGGCTCAGATATATTTGATATCGACCCTGAAGCTGAAGCAACATAAGTTTTTGTTCCCAGTGCTCTGCTCTAGACGCACTGATGAATCTCCCTACCCTTAATATCATGGGCTGCACTCTGAAAGCCATCTTCCATCTAAAACGAAGTGGTCTTTGATACAGCACGCACTGGAGCTTTGATGACCTTGCGCGTCGGCTGTCTTATGACTTTGGTCTTATGGACATGCCGTCCGATGCAATGACGCTGGAACACCTGTTGCAGAAAAAGGGAAAGAACCAGGAAAGGAATGCAGTCGAGTCTTCACGGATGGCTCCAAAACCAATATAGGATGTGGCGCTGGTGTCTTTCTCGAAAAAGACAACGTTAAATTTCACTTCCCGTTAAGAAAGCTTGCAACTGTTTTCCAAGCGGAGATTTACGCAAACCTGTAACACCCGCCTGTTTGTTGCTCAACAGTCAGAGACCTATTATCAATTAATCACTATATCTACGCAAACGAAGTCACGGCTATAAACTAGTCGAAAATACAATTTCAAAATACAAAGCTAAATGTCGAGCGCAAAATAAGTGAATGTACGATCTATCGATTCGGTATATACGTTTCATTTACTGCAGACCTTAATTTTGAGTTAACCCCAAAAAAAGGAATCCAAGGGTGTCAAATCGCATGAATTCGGTCGCCGATCGACATCAGCCGTTTCAAGAGATAATGCGTCCCGGGAATTTCCTCTTCCTTTATTTTTGCATTGGCTCTGTAACATGTGGTGTGGCACCGTCTCGTTAGAACCACATATCGTGCATATTCGTATCATCCAGTTTGCTCCACAAAAAATTAATTATCATGGTACAATAGCTTTCACCAATCACAGTAACAAGTTTACTGGCATGGTTTTCAAAAAAAAAAAAAAAAACAGTGCAGTACTAGTAATTCCTCCACAAACCAAAATCCACACCAAACAGTGACTCTTCGATGATGCTCGGTTTATCGACAATCTCTCTTGGGATTTGGTGGGCCCAAATGCGGCAATTTTGCTAATTAGCGTACCCGTTGGGATGAAAATGGGCTTCATCACTGAAGCTGATTTTATTCCTAAAAATCTTCAATAGGATGGAAGAGCAATCCAATTGGCAAACGTATGGCGCGAGGCTTCTTTTGTTGAAATTCGACGAAATGTGATTCCTGAGAGGTTTGATTCCTGCATACGATGACGAGTTGATGTGTTTGGGTTCTCGGCCACTTACGGTTTCACTTACGGCAGCAATGTTTTCGGGTGAACGGTCTGTACCCACACTCACTGAAGGTTTCACATATGCTACGATCTAGTTTTTTGAAATTCGCCCACCACATTTGAAGTTGAACGTTAAGTTTGAAGATAATTTTGACACGTTGTGCCACCGAGTAGCTCTCCAAGATTTAAATTGTTAATGACTGCAGGTGACAGATGTTGATATGAAAAAAGTTTTTTTTTGTCATTTAGATTTTATTTTCACTCTCATGGTAAACTACATATTGGCCCAGTGTTAGCTTTCTAACTTTTTTACTTGCTAAGGTCGCGCTCTAGTCTGCATCAGGCCTTCCACCAAGTTACTACTCTAGGAAACGCGGGCTTTGGCCAAATTCCTCTATGCGCATTTTTCTGACCAGGTTGATGTTTCTGTATACTCATAGAGTTGGCTGTTATATTTATCTTCTCTTCCTCCTCAGCCTGAAATGGTACCATTTGGATAAGGATCTTGCATAAACATAGGCCTTTTAGAGTTTCTTGACAAGGTCTCACTACTAAATCGCATTTTTAGGCCAATGAAACTTCCCAAGTGTCAATGTGGGTGTTGGTGCTCTGCCAATAAAGTCAATGTCACCTGCGAATGCAAGCATACTGAGGCCCGATCCTGGTAGACGGCCTTAAGTCAAACCAATAATGATTTAGTGTTTCTATGAACAATTATTATGTAATTATCTGAAGTTAATAATAAAGTCGTACATTTTTCGGTTTTCCTCTGCCCGATTGTTATTCTAGGGAGACGAAGAATATAGTTCCCAACCCTGATAATTTCTTTACAGCTCGGATAGTAACGCGCCTTTCCGTTTGGCTTGGTACTTTTCATAGGATGAACGACAAAGGATGTCATTCCAAAGAGCATAGTTTATATCAGCAGCGGAATCCACGTTATTATTGAGGGTATTCAACTATTCTTAAAATTCTTAAAGATGCTATAACGCCCATTTCAAGTAACTTTCTCGAATTGTTACAAAATCATTTAGAAATCATTCCTCATGCTATATCGTCAGTATATGAGAAATTAGGTGATATCACAAGCCTGGTGGGGATAGCACATCGATTTTGTACTTATCAGGATGTCGTTAAAACCATCTCCAGGGCATAAATTTCAACATCAGATATTCGTATCTGGTCATTTATAAGCTCGGTTAAGTTCATCGACCATGTTAAATAATTCGTTTTGCCTTCAGAATTTGTGGTAAGTTGTAAAAGCGTTGACAAAAGGCTGAACGATTTGTGACCGGCAAACGTTTTGGCGGCTTTTTATAATCTTTTCTAAATCCCTAATTCGTGAATATCTTCGAATACGGAGTAGGTGCGTAAATGTACCTCAACAACGTACATACATATAAATCAATCGACTTGTCGTGGAGAGAGGAATGCTTTATAAGTAATTTTAGAATCATGAATCCGTTGTTGGTTTTATAGGTTTTTTTTTATCTGACAGCAAAGATTTCTCTATTCTTCACACATATGTTACTATAAAATGGGTAAACCGATTTGAATATGACTTGCTATCCTACTGAAGAGGTGAGTGAGTGAGGTGTACTCGTAAATCTGGAAGTAAGAAGCAGAAATGTATTTAATTTTAATCACAGATATGCGTGAATCACTGCAATCAGTGGCGCACCAGTGGAGTACGTGCATATTTATCATGTTCGCCAAACGAGCCTTCTCCTACGTATTGAAGAAAAGTTGGAATGGATTGTATCCATGGTGACCGGATTGTTTATTTATTGCCGACAACCCAATTTGAAATTTAGTAAACTAACTATGTTCACATGGAAACAACTCATAGCAAAATAAACTACTAAAACTTATTGTAGTTCAAACTCTAAAAATACTATACTATTTCCTGCATGGATTTTTATAGTTATCACTTCATGACTCGCGATAACATTTTTAACCATCAACATCAATATCAGCAGCTATTTAATCAAATTGTATCAGAAAGACGGTGCTACAATCTACATAGCTACCTAACAAAAACATCGTAAATTCAAGTTGATTCTTACACACATTTACTATAAGAGACGGTATTCAAAACGATGCTACCGGGACAAATCTGGGCCTAATTTGCGTCCTTCCATCAAGTTTCACTGGAAGCCCCCGGTACATGCATGAGAAGACACAAAATGCGAAACTATTGACTATTGACGACCTGGTTTATTTTTTACATCTACAGGGTTTACACTGCCCATCCCAGCCAACATGGCCCTATGGGCCCTATCTCATTCGTATCACTGCGAATTATCGAAAGCTTTCCTTTAAGCGAGGATTACTTGAAGATGACAGTCAATGGGAAGCAAACTTATCAGAGGTTCCATTATTACAATCAGCAATAAGACTTAAGATTTTTAACAGAATATTTTGGAGATCAAGTTCAAATTCGGTTTTTCGGATGAAATCACTTCTCTTGGCGGAGAAATGGTCTTCCTAAGACGAAAAAAAAATAATTTAATTATCTATGCACTGACCTTTTACGGGAAACATCGTATGAGATCAACAGTCTCACTCAGGAATTTAACCAAGGTTGTTACCAGATCAAGCTCATATTTATTCCGTCATGCTTAATCAAGTTGCCAAAAAAATGGGTGGCATGTATTTTCCTGACGCACCAGATGGTACAGGGAAAACATTTGGAACAAAGCCTCTGCTTGGTAAAGTACGACAGCAGAAAGAAATAGAGGTAGTTGTGGCATCATCTGGTATTGCTGCTGCGTTACTTTTTCTGTTTAAATTGCCATTAAATCTTGTTGCTTGTGTGTAATATTAGTAAAACATCTAGTATGGCTCAAATTATCAAAACATATAAGTTTATTGTTTGGGATAAATGCACAATGGCCAATAAAAAGCATGAGAAACCATTGACCGAACACTCGAAAACTGGAAACCCGACCTAAGAAGGAAGGCTATGTTCAATAGCTTCGATACCCTGTTTATAGTGAGGAGCTCTTTAAAATAGCCATCAAGCGCAGTCTCCACCTCTTTACTGTTAGAAAATCTTTTACCACAGAGCCATTTTTTCGAATTCGGAAATTGGTACAAAATAGTCCGATGGGACTAAATCTGGAGAATAGGGTGCATGAGGAAGCAATTCGAACTTTAACTCATTGATTTTGGCCATCACGATAACGGATGAGTAAACTGGCGCATTGTCTTGATGAAACAAAACTTTTTTCTTAAGATAATCAATAAAAATTGTCCCAAGTGCATCCCAAAAAGCTGACGTCATGACCTTGCCTGCAGATGGTACTGTCTTCGCCTTTTTGCAGCCGATTTTCCCCTTTGAGTCCATTGTTTTGACTGCTCCTTCATCTCGGGTGTGAAGTGATGGAACCATATTTCATCCATGGTTATGAATCGCCAAACGCTCGATTGAAACATCCTCACACCGCTGTTTCTGTTCCATTGCGAGTAATCGCGGCACCCATCTTACGCACAGCTTTCTCATGTCCAATTAACATGCGATGGATGCGCTTTTTGAAGTGGTGATCAGTTTACGCAGTTTCAGTCGACGGTCATATAATACCATTTTGTGGATTTTTTTCAACATTTCTGGTGAACTCACCTCAATTGATCGACCACTGCGATGTTCGTCTTGGCAACTCGTTCTGCCTTGCTTAAGCTTTGCAACCCAATATTTTATTGTTGTAAACGAAGGAGCAGACTCCAGCAGAGTAGAATAAAGTTCCGTTTTGATGTCGGTTGGATTGAAGCCTTTCAAATGAAAGTATTGTATCACATGAAGATGACCAATTTTATCCAATTTTATCCATATTTAAAAATTCATTGAGAGCGTTCACTATTGATGGCTGCCGAACACTAAACAACATAGCATCGTCAAACTTCAAATTTAAGCTTTATAAGGTAATTTCTGTACTGGTATAATTGTCATTCTTTTTAAACAACAACCGCCATTTATATAGTACGTCAGGTCGGGTACTTCAGGCACTACCAATCTGTCCTTCTACCTTCTACACTATATCGTATTCTAGGCAGAAATTTTATAGATTAAACAAGTCCTGTTCTGGCTGAAGAAAAACGTGATATCTGCAGAGGATATATTTTTGCATAGCCAGGCCGCTATGTCGTCCATGGAATCAGTCTCATAAAATTCAAAAACCGCATTTGACTGCCGGTCATCTCTCAACTAGATAGAAGAGCAGTTTAGCATTCACCTACTCGTATATTGAGTGCCAGACCACAGAGATATTCCAAGGTAGGGCCGATGAACTCGTCAAAATTGGAACCACTCTACCTATCGGAAGAAGTGGCCGGCCCTGTATTGCTTGTTCGACCGAGAATATTACTGCTGTGGCCGAGGACGCCCGGCAAAGTCCACAAACATCGACGAGACATATGTTAAGCCTGGTGGAAGAAAATGAAGATTTCGAATCCATAATTATAATGAGTGACGAAGCCCATTTGTACTTAACTGGTATGTGAATAAACAAAATTTGTGTTTCTGCGGAACGGAGAATCCACATGAAACGCACGAAGAGCCATTACCTCTCATCAAAGTGACTGTTTGGTGCGGCATTTGCAGCGAAAAAGTTATTGGCCCTTATTTTTTGAGGAAGCCGCACAGTGAACTATTTTGGCTCAAAAATGGACAAAACTATAGAGATTAAGTTAAGATAAAGATAATTGATTTCTAGATATTGAGTTTTATCATATTTTCTCACCAAATTAGATTGGCATGACTGGAAATTAGTTAGTTTTCCTCCGTGATTGGATTTCAAAGAATATTCATGGTTTGTGATTTATTTATATTCTTACCTAAGGAATAAAATGAATGCCAATCAAGAAACAATAGGTATGTTCCAGTACTTTCTGTACCAAATTGTGAAGTCTGTCATTTTTTAAGGATTGGGGGTAAAAATCTCTCAGAGAGAGGCAAAATCTCAACAACGTCCGGGAACGCAGTTAAACCAGTTGTGTAAATTATGCCATTTATGAAATGTCAAATCTGAAATGTCACATATGTACATTTGTTTGAATTAAATTACACTCGTGAGTTCCAGAGTGTTGTGAAAATAATACGAAATTTTAAAAAATACTGCTAAAAGATTATTTTTGTACATGATAACTGACGAAGACGACGTGATGGAACTAATAATTAATGAACCGGACATTGAAGAAAAATTGTTGCTAGCGGTTGTGTCTTCATCTAAGTTTATTTAGAACGATTGTACCACTCTACTCTGAAAATGAATTCATAACATATTTCCGTATTAAAAGTTCTCTATTTGAAAGCCTTTCGGAAAAGTTTGAAGCATCGCATTTTTATGCTGATCTATGGCGCAATAAAAGATGCAGTGCTCATAAGAACACTGCAGTTTTCCTATGGTTCGCTGGGCATGAAGCATGCAGCTTCAGAGATTTTAACCAACCGTTTTGATTTCTCATCACATCTCTCATCTGTTTCACGTGTCATCGACCGGTATATAAAGTTTTTAAGTAGTCTCAGCCCAAGCATTATAACGTGGCCCAATGATGAGCAAAAACAGGAAACAAGTACATTTTTCCAAAATAAAGGAGGATTTTCCAAAGCAATAGGTAAAACGCACATAGATTTCACACTTATTTGTAATTTATTATTATTTAAATCAGGTTGTATCGATGGAACCCATATTGAAATAGACCCACCGAACTGCAAAGACGATTATATTGATCGAAAGGGAAATGTGAGCATTTGTCTTCAGGCAATCTGCATTGAAAAAAAAGAAATTTACAAGTATTTTTGTCGGATATCCTGGTTCGTGTCACTATAGTTGGGTTTTACAAAGTTCCCCAATTTATGGAAAATTAAGCGAAGCGTGTGGAGGTAAAGTACTTAAATTTGGCACCAAAAATTATTGACATATTAAAACTTTTATATTATTTTCAGATTACTATCTTTTAGGTGACTAAGCATGTCCATGTTCTAGTTAACTACTTACACCTTATAGAGATAACGGACATGTCAATCTAAAACTAAGTTCTTGTCGTGTTGCAATAGAGCATTAATTTGGTATACTCAAACAACATTCCGACAATTGTATTATTGTAAGCTTAGAGGAGTGAAGAAGATATGCCATTTCATAAGAGCTTGTTGCGTTCTTCATAATATTGCAAACGAAGATGATTTAGATTTTATAGAGGAAACTATTGTAAACAGCAGCCCGGACTTCGTACATTTTAGGGAATATAGTATGCTAGAGGAAATGTTGTGAGAGATGCAATATGTCAACAGTTACAGCAAAACTTGTAAATTTAAATCAACAGGATTTTCTTGGAACTTCATTTGGTTTTTATTCTAACGAACTACTTGTTCAAAAAAGGAACATGACATAAAATATAAATTCATTTAAGCAGAACCATAGAAACAAAAAAATCAAACTAATTCAAAACTTTTGAAGAAGAATTTTTGTGATCCAAGAATTGAACCACTTTAGTGTGGTATTCAGCACATTCTTTCCCAATTTCGTCGATCCTCCGCAAAATTCTCTCCTGAACTGGTTTGCACTTCCTCGTTCGTTTAATTTACTATCCGCTCGAGTTTTCTGTAAGAATATGCATTAATTTCATGAAAATTAAGAAATATTTTATGCTAAACCTGAAATTGAAGATGTGTTTGGTTCAGAGAAACTTTCGTTGGCTAGCAGGTCTTCCCTTGTCAAACCGTCCTGTGCTTTATTATCTAGCACATACTCAGGGTGTATTCCTCGTTTTTCTGACAAGACTTTATCTAACTCACTGTAACCAAATACATCATTAAATTAATATAAAAGGTTTCCAATAAATATACCTTTGGTAAGGACAACTCTCCCTATTTCTTCCTGTTCTTTTGTTGTGGATTTTGGTCGATTGACCTTGGACTACAGTAAAAGTGCAACCCTCTTCAAACAGTTTTTTTGGATCTTTTGTCACATTTTGGTTTTATTTTTTTAAATCAAATGTTTTCCCCACTTTTGGACGGAGATCTTCCACCAACGAAAATAGCAATATTGTTGGTGCTTCCAACCAAACATCTTTACATGTTTCACCAACTCCTACTTTGGATTCAACCTCAATATTCGGATCACTTTCACTAGATCTGATTAGCATATTTGGAATAAAGTCGTTGCCCTGTGTTTTCATCACTTCCTCAATCCCGGTATTCCTTGTCTACAAAGAAATTGTTGTTATTTATGTACGTGGTAAAAAAGCAAATCGTCTTACCTTTTTGAAGACGGTGATGCGTTTTAGGCGAACAGTCCACTTCCAAATTTTCGTTGTTATACATGTTTTTTTTACGACAGAAAATGAAACCAAACGCACAGCAAAACTAAATTCAATTTGTTGACACATCAATTGATTTGACAGAAGATCAAGAAACTACGCACAGAAATTTCTTGTTCTAAAATGGACAGGGTGGGGAAAGTTTTTACTCTCCCGAGAGAGCGCTCGTTTGACATAAAACCCATATTTTTGGCATACGGGAACAGACTTTCGTAGATTTTCGATGTTTTGTACTGTTTATTTTGGGTACGGGAACACACCTAATGTAAATAAGTATATATTCAATATCCACAGTAAATAAAACCTTTTTTTAAACTGAATTTGAGACTTCTAGTTTGTACTAGAAGAACAAAAAGTTTTGTAAAAAAAACTCACAGGAACAGATTTACAATTTATAAAATTAAAATTATACATATAATAAAGAAATTAAATATAATCACATTTAAAACTCTTGGTCAGCCATTATTTACTGCTGCTGCTATCACTATCTGTGTCTTGATGGAATAAAAAATTTTCTAATATACGAGTATTTGACAAATTAAGTTCATTATTGTAATCAGAATCTGGGTAAAGCTGGTCCCCAACTGTGTTGTTCAGAAAAAATTCTTCTATACTATAGATCTGTCATATAACTGATAATTTTTTTTAACAGTAATGTGACGATTTCTAGAAAATGCAGGATCAGAACTCAGCAGCAGGCAATTTATTAGATCATGATTAGTGTGGACTCTTGAGGACTTCCTTGTGTGGGCTAGCCTTATTTGCCTGATCTCTTTGTTCCTAGCCTCTAAGGCTTCTTCAGAGAGTAGGCCAATTGGTAAGTCAAAAAAACTCATTACTTGGGTGCTATGCACCAATTTTTATGCACCCAGCTAGGCATATAATACCAGGTATATAATGACGAACACAGACTTCTTGTATCTCCAGAAGTTTTTTGAAATTGTTTAAATTGATTGGCTTTGAACAGTTTAAAATTTTAAAATTACAGAAAAATTGTTTATTAACTGTTTGTCTATTCCAGTTATTTCACTGGCTATATCAGGATTTTGAAAAACCTCGTTGCCGTATTCCCATCTTTCTGTTTAGGCTTGTCTACAATGAGCCCCATTCTCAGTTTAAAGGCAGATTTAATGTTTTTCTTGGTTTCCTCCATTATTTTTTTGTTCTCTTCACCTTTAACCTGCCACTGTTTAATTTTCAACCTGTATGAGATTTGCAGCAAACACTCGAAAAATCTAATCCATGATTGAAGTGTAGATAAACCAAATCTAAAATTAATAGAATTTTCTGGCTTTTCTAAAACTGTCTCCTTGTTCATCTCTGAAGGACGGGCTCCATAGATGTAGAAAGAAGCAGTTGAATTAGTGTTGGAAACTGTGTTGACGACACTACCATCTACCATGGTAAAATACAATTTAAAATCGACTTGCACGTTAAAATTATTAATTAAACATTTGTGAACTTGCAGATTACTGATATTGTTTGTCATGTTTCTTTCTCCTTCTCTAACCAGTAAAGCACTTTCTTTGCAAAAAATGGGCTTTATTGGTCTGTAATATGAAGTTGAAGAGGCTCGTTTGTTGATTCACAACACTTCTCCAGTCAGAACAGGCGAGATTTTTAAGGGGACAAACGCTATAAAAAAAACATACTCGTCTGTGGAGTTTTCAGTAGAAAATCTTTATTTATAAGTGCTATGTCCGCTACTTCCGTCAAATCCCCATTTGTAGTCCATCACCACACTAGTGTCTTCTGAAAGACTTATGCTCACAAAAATTCTTACAGCAGTCAAGTTTCAAAGTTCCTGAAGGTTTACGAGTACTTTAGCGGATATTTCGGTTACTTCAATGTTTTGTGGCAAAATGTTTAATTTTGCGTTTTTTAATGCTTGTTTTGCTGGAAAACATTTTGGATGAAGGTAGTTAACCACTGCCTGTAAAATCTCATACTTCCTACAAGAAAGACTCAAATTTAAATTTAAGGCCAGCGCATCCTCAGCTGAAAGACTTTTCGCCTTATTAGGTTCTTGAAATCTTTCCCTTTTCGAAGACCACTGCAAACTGTAACTTTTGTTGCTCTACCCCATGTTTTTTTGTTTTTAGTGATGAGCCGCTAAATTGTTTCTGGGGTCTTCCTTTCTTAATTTTGAATAGTTTCACCTGCATTGATTATAAATTCTAAGCTTAGCCAGTTTTAAAAACGCCTCTCAAATGCACTTCTGTTACTAAAACAAGCCTTTCACTTTGTTTTTATAGTAAGACAGAAGTACACGGCAGCCTTTCGCAATACCTCCGGATCACATGAGTCGAAATGACTGCTTAGGCTGCCACAAAAAATTCTTTCCCTGTCATCCATTTGAAATATGAAAGCATAAACAGATTAATGAAGCCAGGTAATAAATTCCCAGAACATGTTTTTGGATGTATTTCAGAAAACGAAAGTTAAAATTATAATATTTCTTACAGTTACGTTTTTAAGGACATTCTGGGCCTAAAGATGTATAAAAATAAATAGTCAGTTACTTAACAGCAGCCATTTTCTTGTTTTTAGTATGTAAAAGGAAAAAAACCTTGTTGATCTTAAAGGTAATAATACTTGGTTGAATTACAAAACAAAAAATGGTCAGCCAATCAACTACACTTTTATCATAGCCATAGATCAGCAAATTTGTTATCTTCAATATAAATTCTCTATTACTGTTATCCGGAGCAAGTGTTTTGAATTCAGTAGGGCTCACTAAACACCACTAAACTCAACTACATAAGAAAAAATATTTTTTTTTATACGTTTTATCCACGGAGCGGCGCACAGTTGGCAGATATTAAACGATTTTTTTTGTTGAACTGGGTCACTAGTATTGTTGGTTCCAGCAGGATGGAGCAACCGCTCTAACAGTTCGGGCAACGATGCCGGTCGTGTCATCTCCCGTTTGAAATGATCTGCCAGATCGCCAGATCGCCAAATCGCCAGATCGCCAGATCGCCAGATCGCCAGACTTGTTCCTTTGGGGCTTTTAGAAATTTCTTGAAAGGCAACATTGAGGAAGAAATTACTAATTTGGAGCCAGACGTTTTGCGATCAACAATTCAAATTGCCGTACAACGAGCACAGATGTGCATCAACTCTGGAGGTGGTCGTTTGACAGGTATCATTTTTTCAACTTAATGCCAACAATTCTACACCTTCACATAAACTCTTCGTGCAAACAGAGCCTAATTTTTTTCATTTCTAACAAAATAGCAGTCAATTCACATTATGATATTACTTTTGCTCCACCTTCTAGAAGCGAATCTACATAAACAATATTTACACTAACAGCAGCAGCTTTTTCATGCCATAATGTGCGACGACCCTCCGGGTGCTTATTATCAATTATGAACTGAGTGGTACGAAAATATATTGTAGTCCGGGTGACTTGGTCAGATGTACAACTCATAACGTGGACAAAGCGCAGGGTAGGTTTCGCGAACTGAACCACGATTTTCGAAATGAACGAGGGTTGTCTGAAAAGTTTCCGACCGAACAATGATACAAGACATTTTTTCTCAAAAATTTTTTTTTATTTTTCTACAGTCTCCTTGTAACTCTACACACTTCTCCCAGCGATGCTCCCATCTCTCTAACCCGTCCAAATAGTACTTAGCGTTTTTCTATGCAAAATAATTTTTCACGAAGGTGATTGCCTCCTCATTTGACGAAAATCTCTGTCCTCCAAGCTCATTTTTTAGATGAGGGAACAAAACGAAGTCACTTGGTGCTAGATCTGGTGAATAAGGCGGATGTTCAAAGTGTGAGGTGTCAGACGGCGCGTTGTCGTGGTGAAACAGGATTTTCTTTTTCTGCAATGTGGCCGTTTTTCCGCAATTTCTGCCTTCAGCTTGACAAGTAATGATGCGTAGTATGCTCCTGTAATGGTTTTTCCTTTTCGAAGATAATCGATTAAGATAACTCCTTTACTATCCCAAAAAAAAACAGTCGCCATCACTTTCCCAGCCGAAAAAACAGTTTTTCCTTTTTTTGGAGCCGACTCGCCCTTTGCATTCTACTCTTTTGACTGAATTTTTGTTTCGGGCGTATGGTGTATCCAAGTTTCATCTACAGTAATTAATCGGTGCCAAAACTTGGATTTATTGCGCCTTAACTGCGCCAACAGAGCGTTGGAAATGTTCATTCGAACACGTTTTCGGTCTAACGTAAGCAAACGCGGCACCCAACGCGCGGACAGCTTTCTCATGGCTAAATCTTGATTTAATATGTAACAAACACGTTCTTTGGACATTTTCATAACCTCTACTATCTCTCTCACTTTAATTCGGCGGTCGTCTACCACCATTTGGTGAACTTTAGCAATGTTATCGTCAGTGGTTGCAGTTTTTGGACGTTCATCATCTCCCAAGCTCTTACGGCCACGTTTAAATTCACTGTGGTAAATGATGGTGCAGAGTCACAGAGTCCAACTCATTTTTGATTTGCGTAGGCGTATTGCCTTTCAAAAACAAGAATTTAATAACAGCTCGATACTAAATTTTTTCCAGTTTCACAAAAAAACATTCACATTGACTCACTCAACTTGAAAAAAAGTCAAGTTAATACTACAGAAGTATAATAGTTTTTATGCATACGGTATCAAGTATTTACTAGTGAAATTCATCCGAAACTAGTATGTTAAGTATTTTGTCCCCTAGTAAATGTTTGTTCTCCAGCACTTACTTAAGTTTCGTGCATGTGAAAATCAAGTATTTACTTAAAAATCGTCTAGTAAAAGCATTTACTAGTTTTTATGCATACGGCCCATTATCAAACCGTTTGTTCTTACTTCGTATCTGTAAGTCGCGATACAAAACAAAGTATCTGTTGCTACGAGATACTTATCTGTACGAATTTGTGAAGTTATTTTTTTTTATATACATTTACATACATATGTGAATACACATTTGGCTTTGGTAAGATTTATTTTTATCTTAATCTCGTAGAAGTGTGTGGATGGCAGAATAATAAAGTAAGTAATAAATAAAGTAAGCTTCATATGCAATCTGACAATTCGAATCCGTACCTTGTTGCAGAGATAACTCACTCAATCTAAATTTTGCCATTAGTTTTGATGCTACTGATATTTCTTAGTAAAGCTGACATCTATGCACGTATGTAGGGACTTAAGTATCCTTCCTATACATGTTATTTTTAACACGAAGAAATGAAAATGCATTTGACACCAGTTCTCTTACATCCCAGAAATGTGTCTCATGACATTGCTGTTCAGCTCATGAATATTTGTTGTATTCTTACCCAGAATTCTTCTTCGTTGTCATTTCCATGTTCTCGCGTTCAAGGATGTTTGAATGCGAAACAACATGGGGTGGGAGAACATGCCAGCTTGTACGTTTTGATTTGAATGCATTTCTTAAAGTACTAATAGAGTAAAGAAGGATTTCTTTCGTTGAAGAAAGAGTTTTAAGAATTGGAAAATATGGTAGAAATGATCTTGGATTCATTTAAGATTGAAGCAATGTTCCATGACATATCCGCCTCTGTCTCTATATCCTAATTGTCCCTTTTGAGTATTTACTATGTATCTCTGGAAAAGCATTAGAGCAGTATATTATCTGTCTAAGTGTGATAGTTAAATTCGATAATAGGGCGTCAACATTCATTCAATTTAGGATTGAAGGCCATAGCACAGCATGCGCCTCAAGATTTTTATTATATTGTACAATAAATAGTTAACGCTCCATTAAGCATAATTGAGAATTGCTCTAGACACATAATTCTTGGAAAAAAATATTAAATTTTTGTTCGTTATTTTTATTGGTTATTTTTGTTCCCATAAATGACGAGAATTTAATTAGAGGCATTCACCATTTCCTTGAGAGGGGGCTCAATTAAAATATGCCATGGAGTTGATTGGATTCTCAATATGTTTGCTCCTCTTTTAAGATGCATATAGTCTAGATTAAATGTAATTGCTTCATTAAGGACGTGGGGTTATAAAATTAATGCATCATTATACTTTGGTGAATAGAGCTTTTATAAATAGAATCATTGACGAACCGTATGTTATGTTAGCATGTCCTTGATTCTCAGAATCGGTTAATAGCTCTTATTTGCATGTTTTATAGAGAAATAATTTCATTTCAAAAGGTTAAATGTTAGTTATCATAAGGCAAAGTTATGCGGTCTCACTTGGAGACACACAAGGGATAAGTGCTATTAATAACTACTGGAACTATTTGGAAAGTATCACTCTGAAGCAACGTCGTCAAATAGGTTCAAACGATTTGCAATAGTATTGCAGAACTAAGCTGGAGTAATTATACTAATAAGATGCTAGACAGCTTAATAAGGTATCTCAGAGCAAATGAGCTAGTGGTTGGATATTCTACGAATAACTAATTGGTTTTTTAGTTTTATTGTTAAGTCCGTTCAAACAGCACAGGCGAAGGAAAATTAGGAATGGAAGAAAGAGAGATAGCGATGTACATACCTTGGTTTTGAATGCTTACAGGTTATAATGGCTAGGGAATAAAGAGCTTGTCTGAGGATTCCGTAAGCGGCTTGTACGATATTTCATTAGTTGGCTTTAGGGTAAATTAATGACTGTAACGTCAATGGGACGCCAGGATTGGAAAGGAGGACATCTTTGGTTGAACAGTTGGGTTGGCGAACATAGCCTACACGAGAACTCGTCTGGCAACAGACTTAGGCTTATTGACTTTGCCGCGGGACGAAATATTGCTATAGCAAGCACACGGTTTCTTAATGTTAATATACACAAGGGGACAAGGCGATCTCCGGATCATCAAACACCAAATCCAATTGATCATATTGCTATATACGTAAGGTATGCATACAATACTCTGGATGTCCGAACGGTCCGGGTAGCCAACATTGACTCAGGTAACCACCTTGTTGCAAGCAAAGTACCAATACGGATCTCCCAAGCGCAACAAAAAAGAAGAACTACTGTAAGAAGATATAACGTTGAAAAGTTGCAATCACAAGAGAGCGGCCGAAACTTCGCCGAACGCGTATCCCGAAATTTCTCCATAACTCCTATGCCATCAGCACCAATCCCCAAAGACCAGTGGCTAAAATTTCAATGTGCCTTCAGAGACGCCACCAAGTTATCACTGGTTTGGTGAAGATTGCCAGCAAGCGCATGCAGTTAAACAAAAAGCGTACAAAGTGGCGCGGCAACGAACGACGAGCGGCGCTCGTGACTTTTACGAACAGAAGAGACGGGAAGAACATCCAATTCTCCAAAAGAAGAACAAAGATATTGAGACGTTGTGCAACAGGAATAACGTACGAAAATTTTACCAATAGGTAAAAAGAATCCGTCAAAGCAAGAAGACCCGTACAAAAGCATGCAGAAATAAAGATGGAAACTTTGTAGTTGATTCACAGTCGCTGCTGCGAATATGGAATTTCAGCACCGTATGCCCGATCCACAAAAAGGGAGACCCCTGCGCCAACTATAAAGGTATAATTCTCCTCAACACCGGAGCGAATGTTTGAAACCCTCCCCCAACAACCTGATTGGTCCCTATCAATGCGGTTTCAGACCAGAAATGTCTACAATCGACCAAATCGATACCCAAAATCTTTTCATAGATTTTAAATCGGCAGATGACATCTTTTATAGAGACGAGCTATATAGAGCCATGTCTAGTTTTGGCATCCCTGCCAAACTCGTCTGTCTGTACAGAATGTGCAGTGTTTTCACTGCACCACTAAGGTCATTAAAGACTTAGCAGAGACCTTCGAGTCAAAAAAGGTTTCAGACAAGGTGATGCGTTGTCACGTGACATGTTTAACATCATACTTGGAAGAATTGTGGGGAACTGACAATTGAACACTAGAGGCACAATATTTCAAAAGTCTGTGCAACTACTAGCGTACACTGATGACATCCACATAATTGAGAGAACTCAGCGGGTAGTCACCGGTCCATTCGCTAGTGGTAAATTATGACAAAACCAAGTATATGCTGTCAACAAGAAGGGCTTTGTCTACCTTGGATCTGTTATGCAGAATTCACCTCAGCAGAAATAAAATGAAGAATCACTCTTGCCAATCCAAATACCCCAGTCCTACAAAATGGCGCAGAAGTATGGAGAAGGCGTATGAAGATATTCTCAGTCGTTTCGAGAGAAAAAGGCTGCAGAAAATATTTGGTCCGTTTGGTTTTGGAGGAGAAGGTTCAACGATGAATTACAGTCAAATTGGGTAGCAGTCCAAAAGGAGGGGTAGAGCATGAAGAGTCTTCGAATCTAACCAGGAGGAATAACGCAGTAGAGGGGATCTCAACCCACTTGGAGTGCGCAACTGGATGCAATTATCTAAAGACCGGACTAACTGGAGAGGCTTGTTTGTTGAGACCTAGGTTCACCCTGAACTTTAGCGTCATTTAAGTGAGTAAGTAATATCAATGGAGCACTGCTGGTTTAAATAGCGATTTCAATAGGGATCAGTTCAGCAGTGGACCTGCTATTACGAAACCGAACTTCCGGGTAGAGATATTTCATTAGTTGACGACCTTGCAAAGAATGGACGTACGTGTAAGTGCAATCGGTCTGTTAGAAGAGAAAGAAGAAGATTCTCATTTTCTAGAGACCAGCTGGACAAAAGATGTCTTCTGTCTGCTCGGAAGACGTCGTAAGCCGCATGATTGGTAAAAAAGCTTGGGCAGTGGTTTTGACAGCGTGGAAGAATACCTCTTCAAAAGGAGGGAAAGTAAGCCATTTGCACCAGTGGGTTTATTTATATTGAGGTCGCACGAGTGCGAATATGGATTGGGAATGAACAACTTCGTCATTCATCGTTCCGTTGAAATGACACATTCTATCCACATGGACCCCCTTCATTTTTCCCGATCCTAATACTGGATCCGGTAGACACCGTCACTGATGCGGGTTATTACCTTATATGGACCTTTCCAATTCCAGTGCAATTTCGGTGATTTGCTTTTCTTACGCAGAAAATTATACAGTTACATCACGTCTCCTTCGTTGAAGCTGGAAGGTATTGAATCGATGTCGTACCTAGTTTTCATCCCCTACTCGCTAGTTTCATCTTTTCTCGGGTGTTTTCGTGCAGTTTACGAATTCAGCTGCGCAAGTCATACTACACATAGTCGTTCACTTTCTTAGGCTCCGTAGGTGGGGATCCGAATTTCATTTCATTTGGCAACCGAACTGTTTGACCGAATAGGAACTCGGTTGGTGTATGTCCTGTTGAACTATGGACCGCGTTTCGGTAGGCCATTAAGAAGAGATCCCCGTCCCGCCGGTAATTGCCTACGAATTTAGACTCGTTTAGCTCGATCACTCCATCGGATTGAGGGTGTAGTGGCGTTGTCCTTGTCTTCCTTATTCCCACGTATTGGCACACTTCCTAGAAGATATTTCATTCGTCCTTGAACTCCATTGGGGCCCTAAATCTTCTTAGCAAGTTGTTTAATATTTGTTTTGTGAAGGTCTTAGACTTTTGATTTGGGATCGGGAGCACTTCCGGCCACTTACTGAAGTAATCTATGTCAACGAGGATGTATCGGTTGGTATTAATGGTTTCGGCCAGCGATGTCAATGGCTATACGTTCAAGTGGTGCTCCGACATTACTCGTATATTGTTGCATTCTTCCCTGCGGCTTAACTTTCGTACTTCCTCCAACGTCTCCTGAGGTTCCGTAATGTATTTCATGGAGCACTTCACTGATTCTGGACGACTAGCTGCACACGAGATATTGTTCCATCTGCACTTTCCCATTTACTCTTCAGCAAACCATTTTGCACACAAAGTGAGTCCCATTGAACCCAATATGCCTCCAGAGTTTGGCTCCGGTCCGATATCACCTGCCAGCTTGGTCTTTCCTCGTGTTTTTTAAACGCCAATATTGGTTCGATGTCATTGTCTGTCTGTTGAGGGGAACGGATTTTGTCTGTACTCCAACCCTCTACTGCCTCAGTCCTGATCATTTGGATAGTGGCCTGTTCTTTTGCTTACTTACGGTTGCAGTGTTGACTCCGTACCATTGACGAGAGAGGGCATAAGCATTTGAGCATAATTTCCCCTTGCGGTGTTGCGCTTCAAAATCATAGATGGATCATAACTGTTCGATATATCTCGTAACTTGACCTTCAGGGTTCTTAAATTGTAGTAACCATTTCAGAGCTGCGTGGTCTCTGCGTGCCCATAGAGGTACATATGGAAATACTTCGTTGTTCAAGGCTGCAGAGTACCCTGGTCTAATATGCAACTACTTTCTCTTGACTCCAACATTGCTAGCGTCTGCATGCACGATGAACATTTTGCCGGGTGTGGGGCATTGCACAGCTACTGCTTGAGTTCTTGGAATGTTTTTGCACACTCTCCAGACCACTCTTAACAGTCGGCCTTTTTCCATTAGTTGATGCAGGTTCTTTGCAATACCAACAAATCTTTTACGAATCTTCTATAATGCGTGGCAAATCCCAAGAAGTTTCTTAGTTGGTGTTTATCTTTTGGCTCAGGCCACCTTTTTACTGCTTCGATTTTGTAAGGATCCGCCTTTACTCATTCCTCTGATATAATGTGATCCAGATATTTTACTTCCGGACCGAACAAGGCACACTTTTCTGGGTTCAGCTTCAAACTAGCGCTTCGCAGCCTCTCAAACACTCCATTTAGATTTCCGCGATGTCCCCCACAGTCTTACTTAAGATGATAACACCGTTCATGTGAACTCTTGCAGTGTACGTTCCATTAATCGCAAAGGTTGCCGGAGCGTTACTTAGTCCAAACGGCATCACCGTAAACTGCCAAAGACTGCTGCCTGTAGTGAAGGCCGTTCACTCACGATCTTTTCAATTAATCTCTAGCTACCAGTAACCGCTCTTCATGTCAAGTGTTGAAAACCATTTCGCTCCAGAAAGCATGTCCAAAATGTCATCTATTCTCGATAGTGAGTAGCTATCCTTTTTGGCGGCAATAGGAACATAGTTCTGTTAACATCAAAAAATATAATGCAGAATATCCAAAAAGAAGGTAAGGCTTTTGCTATGTAAGTTATGAGATTCCAGAATAGGGCTTTGTAAATAACTGCCTCTAATAAAAAAGTGTCTTAAATTAAAGTTTTAACAATAAAACAAGTGCAAAGCGAGCAGCATTATAAATTGTTCTTAAGATACGCTTTTGGAGGACAATCAGTTGCTGTAGCTTGTTATGGTACGCACACCCCAATAGTAAATACCACATTCCAATTTAGAGTGAAATATTCCATAAAAAAACAGCTTTCAAAGTTGTACAAGGTGGAGCAAAAGTAAAAAGGATAAAGGATAAAAACATTTATGTTGCAGACAGATAGAGCGTCAGTGAACATCAAGCAATAGGGGGATACGCACCTAAAGAATGCCAATTTATTGTTACTACTTATTTGATCAATTTCCGGCCTGCTGTTTTAACTCAGAGTGAATTTCTACGTTATTTTCTCGTCGTTCTGCACCATTTTCGCGAACAATTAAGCATTTGGCTGAGCGTCTCCACTTGAGATGTCGCAAGAAGTGGCTGGCTTCGTATTGCTTGTTCGACCGAGAATCTCACTGCTGTGGACGTCCAAGAGAGTCCAAAAACATCGACCAGATAACGATGTACACAATTTGGCATCAGCAGACGTCCGTTGCGTCGAATTTTGATGAAAGACCTAAAGATGTTGCTTTATTAAGTGAGGTTAACGTACTCTCATGCTGTATTAATCCTGGTGTCTCAACCAATTGTCGCGGATGAATTGCAAACTCAAAGAAAATGAAGGGAAAAAAAGGATTTATGGTGATTAGAATTTTCTTAGAAATTGCCAATGATTACCTAAAATTAATATTTGCAGCACATACGGAACAAAATTAAGTAGATGCAGAGCTTGCAAAGAATTAACTATGAATCGGGTTTGTTTCTTTAACAAAATATTTATTTTGTCCTCCGGGTTAGCAAGTGTCATACCATTTTGGAATCCAGACTAAATACGCCATCTTTTAAAGCTATTTGCCAACAGTCAGTTCAAGTTAGGTGATTAATGATTTTCAGATACATGGATGGACAAAAAAGCAAATATTTTAGTTAAAACCGATATAACTACGTTTCAATTTTGGACAGTAATTTACAGAACAGTTGCTCAGGGTTACGTGACAATAAAAAAATTGAAGAAAAGTAAAGATTTGCGGTCACAGGGTGTCAGATTTCACGATTTTTTTGAGTGCCAATAATTTTAAAAGTACATGACTTAAATTTTTTTTATAATTTTGTGATAACCGACACCACTTGACCTATCACCCGTTTCCGGCTTGACGTTGATTTTTGGGACACCCTGTATTTATATGGGCAAAATTGGCTTAGATCACTCACCGTTTATTCTGAATTTAGCTTGAAGTTCTTTCCTGGATACAGAAAGATTACACAGCGCGAAAACGAGTTTGATACGGAAAACTCACAAAATATCGTTTTATAGTTTTAAAGTGTCCTGAATATGTCTTTAGGAAAAAAATGCAATAATCCAAAAAGGCCCACTGAGCACGGAGCACAGAGCAGCCAGTGGGAATCGAGGAACCCCCAAAATACGAAGAAGCACCACTGCCAGTTGAAGGAAAAGAAAAATCTTTTAAGATTTAACTTCCTTACTTTTGATCTTATTTTCATCACGTGTTTATACGATTACAAAGGCTAATTAAGAGATTGTTGACAAGCGATTTTGTTGCTTGTAATTTGTTGCTGTGTTGTTATGTGTCTGTTGTTGACTTATTGTTGAGTTTTTATGCGATATTTGGTTGCTGAAAATTTGGTGGATATCGTTGGTCAAGCTGAGTTTGGAACCGGTTAGAAACGTCGCAGAGCATTGGAGCGGAGGTCGTATAGGTATTTTCAGTTCCATTATTGTAGTTGTTTTGGGAAATTGGGAACTTCTTGCTAAAGTGTCTGGAGACCATTAGTTTCGAATACCTACCGTCCCTACTCTAACCACTTACGAGACAAAAACTGCGTATTAATCCAATAGAATCTGCAATTTGATTTGATTTAGTTGAATATTATGTTACATAGTTGTTGATTGTTGGAATGTCGGATTCAATCGTGCTAGCTGATGGCTGTGGGGAGATCCGCTGATGTTAGGTTTTATGTTCGCTTGGTTTTTTGAAATATTGTTATGTACCTCATACCAGTGCAGATCGCCTTAAAGTTGAGCTAAGCGCACGGTGTTATGAAGACTTGTTTATGAACACGTTATGATTTTAATTTACATGATAGCTATAAGCGATGACTTTTGCAAGGTTTTATTATGAGCAATAACAGTTTTCGGATCATGCAATTTTCAGTATCACCTACTTTTTATTTAGCTTCCGAATACCATCGCTATTACAAGGCCAGCGACCCAACTGCCAAGCCCAGTTCTTAGGTTCAAGTCTGGCTTTATAGTGTTTCTTTTTGTTTTTCGTCCTGATCCGGTTTGGAAATCCCATAGCATGATCAAAATCGTACCATATCGTATGACATGTAAAATAGGGTTGGGGTTAGCGGTCGAGGAACGGTCCAAGGATCGAGATTATTAATACACTTTTGCAACATGACTTCGATAAAATTAAACGATATTGCGAGGACGAAAACGGAAACCATTATATTTAGGACGCCTTTGTCTCTAGGGTCACCAGAAAAAATTGCCGAAAGTTTTCAAGAGTTGGGCAACATGGACAGCCACTTGCTTGTTGAAATGTAGTCAGATACCTTGGGATCTGGCTAGATCAATATCTGTATTTTAACAAACATATAGATGTTGCTCTGGCCAGAGCCGAAGGTGCTTTGCCCTTACAAAGAGATTGTTTTATAGCAGCCAACTCGATGCGAGGGTGAAGGTGATCTGCTACATGGCTCTTATCCGGCCAATGCTTGTATTTGCGTGTGGTTCAACTTGAGAGCAAGTTTATTGGAAAAGATTTGAGTGTGTGAGTTTGCTTGCCTTAGGGCTTGACATCGCTAATACAGATCACAAGAGCCTGAGTACATGATATTCTATCCTAATAAGGTCTTGTACAATAGGACGAAACTAATAAGAGTGGACAATTTCGTCATTAAGTTGATTCGAAAGCACATTGCAAGAGCAATGACCTCGTTGAACAACCTGATCTCTTGGGCCTACTACCCCAATTATAGCATATGTATCATGAGAGAGTTCGCTTTGACGGCTTTTTTCCTCCAGAAGCGTTCCTCTACTTTGATATGAAAGGTCTGATCCAGTACAGATTAGCGGTGCCGCTAATTTTCCACGACGCTCGAACAGCTGCGGACAAGCAACTCAACTACGACAGACACGTTGCACTTGTCAGTGCAGAGCGTCTCCGTTTCAGTAGGACAGTAGGGAGTCGCGACATGAGGGATGTTGCTCGGCAGCACCAGCAATTTTGGTGGATAGTTGAAGGAAGGGAAGTCCCATCTTCGAATTCCTCCAGTAATAGGTAGCTCCTTAGGAAGCAAATTCGGTCGTCAGTCTATTTTATTAGCCGTGGCCGACTTACATAATTTTAGGTAGGATTAGGGTAGATTTAAGGAAAAAATTAAAAAAAAAAAATTATATAAGAACAGAGGTGGGTAACTCCCTCGAAAAGAAGGGATAATCCTCACAAATAAAAAATTTATTTCAGTATACAGGGTGTCCACGATAATTGGTGTCAACGATAATTTGGCAAATGATTACTTTCCATTTTCTAAGAAAAAAATCGTTCCACAGTAAGGGTCTATCTCCAATGTTGACATCATTTATCGAGGATTTAAGAAAAGGCTTACTTTGGTGTACCCTGACCCATGTTAACGGAAATTGCTCTGTTAGTACTAATGGTAGAAACTTCGTGTAGGACTCTGTTTTCAGAAAAAAGACTAGGCTTTGTAATTGCGTCTAAATAAAGTTGATTTCTTATTTATGTCTTCAGATATCCAATTTCTGAGCCTGCTCTATTTTATTGCCCATGCTAATTTTCCAGAAAATGCGTAATTAACATAACGTTTTACAATTTTTTTTTATGAAAGTTACAATATTAAAAAAAAATAGCTTGACCAAAAACCCATAGATTTTATGATATTTGGGAAAACCTGGCAGCAGTCACTGGCGCTTTGTTAAAAATAAACTCCACTCCAATAATCCACAAACGCTTTAAGTACTAAAAGAAAATATCCGAGTTATTATTTGATGAAAAATTTCAGGCAGAGCCGACAGTTTGACAGATGTAAATAGTAATCCATTATTCACCTCAGAGCTTCTTTCTTTATAATATAAAATAAACTGTAAAAATATCAGCACTCTTCATAAAAATTTTGCGCTTTTCTATCGATTTAAAATGACACCTCTTGTTGGATAAACCTATATTTAAGTTAACGTATGTACAATATAACAAATTGCTTCCGTTGGTGTTTTCCATTTTGACAGAAATAGTTTTGCGCCTCTCGATTGTTCACATATTTAACATTTATTTTAGACGCGTTATCTTGCCTACGTCATTTACAGTGCTTATCGTTATCGATTGTGCAATCTCAGTTCTTCTAGCAAACTTTTAACGTACTCTCCCACACAAATCTCCGGTTTTGGGCTTTTGATTTCTCGTGCGGCAGCCACAGCAGGTGTTTGTTTTGTTTCGTCAGCTGACTATTGACATACACCGTGTTATATTGTATATAGTCACAGAAAGTAACTGTAACTATTTCTGAAAATTTTAATTAACACAAAAAATATCTTTATGTTTGCCGAGGTGATTTTTAGACGCGGCTCGTGGCGGAAATTCACCAGACGCAATATTTGCACTTTTGGCAATTCGAGGTTCATCTGTGGAATTATAAAGGTGTCATATATATCTTGGTGTTTTGTATCGATGGGACGTGTGGATGTGGATGTGGCCTACGTAACCTTTCTCCCTTAAGTTTGAAGCTTGGGTCTGGTTGAACTTGATGAGCTGGCAAGAGCGATGTGTCCAGCTTGATCTTGAACCGACCTTTGCAAATGAAGGTCGAAGCTATTATTCCTACTGTGGATAACAGAATTAATAGGAGGTAGTCATCTCTAAGTGCGTTGTCCTTTGCCGAGATGTTTATTCTTTCCAGTTGATGGAACCTAAAATCGTTAAATTTGAGAGCTTTTATTGTATTGTTTCATGTTATATTATTGGTTATTGCTGGATAGGATGTTTATAAATTACATTGCTAAGGATTACTTTGCAATTTTGATACGTGATTAAGGCTGAGCCTTGAACACTTTGTTCAAAACCTTAGGTGGTGTTGGTGAAACTTTGAGGGGTGTTTACGAATAGTATGTGATTGTAGGACAATTCACTTCTCTATTTTTCAAGATTCCAACGCACGTAGAGTGTTCCAAAGGTTGTTGGTGGATGAAACCTTTGCGATGGAAAATTTTCTCTACTCTTGAACAAATGTATTCAAACTACTGTACAACATAACCATTTAACGCTTAGAAAGGTCTTATAATTAATTTCTTGGTTTTGTTAATAGGTGATTAGATGGATATCGAGATAGGATGGGGATGCGGATATTGCAAACGACTTTGGAACCGTTGAAATATTCCTGTAGCTCAAGTATTCCAAATAAATGCTCGTCCGTTTTTATCTCAATTGAATTGCTCACATGTTCACACTCACATCAGTACCGAGCTGGCTATCGACAAATGCACATGCACAAGTTCACTTGTGAAATTAGAAATTTTGCCTCATCCTCCATCTAAACGCTCATTTATAATGACATTCCAGCTGTCGGCTCTTTGGACAAGGCCAATCTGCTTGCTTCACGCTTTGCTGTCAGCTCTAGACTCCCAAATTGTGCTTTGTGTCTGACTACACTTGAGTGCATCGAATCTTTAATGGGACAAATCCACTTTCGCACTCATATAGTACGAGTATATCTCCCCTCCTTTGGAAGAGGTTTTCTTCCTCGTTGGAAAAACCACTGCTCTTTAATCAATCCTACTCTTTATTACTTTTTCCGAGCAGATGGAGAACAGCATTTGTCTAGCCCGTCCCTAAAAGAGGCGAATCTTGTTCTCTCTCCTCCTACAGACCCATTGCACTTACGTCCCTACTATCCAAGGTCATGGAAACGTCAGCTCATGAAATATCTCGAAAGACGAAAACTTCGCAATGACCGGTAGTATGGTTTTCATAGCAACAGGTCCACTGGTTATCTGGTGGCATGTCTCATCAAAAAATGGAACCAAAATCTACACCAGTCTGGCGAAAGCAAGATAGTTGCACTTGATATTTCTAAGGTAGACAGAGTTTAACATCAGGCTCTTTTGTTTTCTTCAATGGATTAGAAATTACCTTTCAGTACGTTCAATTCAAGTTGTCGAGGATGATTTCAAATTTGATATCCACAAAATAAATGCTGGTGTGCCCCAGCGGTCCGTATTGCCTTCGACACTCTTTTTAGTTTTCATCAATGATCTCTTGTCTGCTATTTCTAATCCATTACATTCCTTTGATGACGACAATACTCTCTGCTTTTAATATTTGTCCACTTGTAGAATGGGAACGCCAGCGTATGTCAAGCTCATTAAATTCTGATATTCACAGCATAACTAATTGAGGAACTATCAACGGAGTGGAATTTAATGCTTCCAAAACACAATTCTGTCTGCTGTCGTTAAAGCGAAATTTAAACACCCAGCTATTATATATGAATGGCACTTGCATCGTCGAAGCCGAAAAACTTTCCGTTCTCGGCATGTTGTCAGTGACAACTTACGTTGGAATGACCACATATTCGCTGTCATCAAAAATACTGCGAAATGTCTAGGTTTCTCCCCCTCTGATCTGGCCACAATATATAAGGCATTCAACAGCCCAAAAGTGTAGGTACTGCGCGAATTTCGAAAGGAAGAGCTTTAAAACTTTGCATGATACAATTGAATAGAAGTTTCTCTAACAGTGCGAAAGTCAGGAACATTGACAACAAGGTTTGCGTAGCTACGTAGACCCCTTATGTCGGAAATGGGGCTTCGTAGATAGCCACCTCTCATAAAAAATACTTTTAAGGCTTTAAAATAAAACAAATGTCGCAAAGGAGAATTAGCCTAAATCTAAAAAAATCGATGGTGTATGCAAGACGATATATTTTATAAACTCTTCTCATAACGTATTTTTACAATATTCTAAGTGGTTGCAATTTGCTGTGTATAACATACATATACCACATTGTAATTTCGATTGGAATAACCCGAAGTAAATTATTTTCATATTCTTTGAGGCGCAATACTTATTAAGACGGTAGAGGTAGCGAATGACGAAAAGCAAATTTTTTTTTTAAATTGGATACCTATGTATTTAGATCAATTTAGATTCCGATGAATTGTTACACCAAGACATTTCTGTTAAAAGTTTCGTTCCGTTGCAAACTGCATTGGCTGCAGTTATCTAGGTAACGGGGCTCCTGCTCCGTAAGACTAAAAAAACATTAGCTTAGTTGGGTTACTCACAATAAGTCTCTGCTCGCAAAGCAATACCTAAGTAAAAAAATGTCATGGTTTATAGCGGAATTAAGTCTAACGCACTGGCTGAACTGTAGAAATACCAAGGTCATCCGTAGAAGCTTTGCTTACACCCATTAATGAAAGTGAAAATAAAGAGTTTACATAAATGAGAAATAAAATTGGAACAAGAACAGATCCTTGCGGTACTTATTAGTATTCTGCTACTTTTGCTACTTCTGATTTGTACATGATGAATTCTATCTTTAAAACATGACTCAAACAATATATAGTTTGTGTAGGAGATTTTTATGGTTAACTATATCAAAAGTCTTAATTACATATATCGACGAAAAGGCCAGGGCAATATTTTTTGTCATCTAGACCCTTAGTTAAAACAGAACAAAAATGTATAGCGTCTTCAGTATAAAGACCAGTCCTAAAACTAAACTCCATCGGACTGAAAAAATGTTTACAAGTATGAATAAGAGCGGCTAAAATGTTTGCCTTAACTATTTTTTGGAAAACTTTGGATATACAGGATAACAAAGAAATTGGTCTATAGTTTAATACATCTGCCCTGATATCCTTTTTAAATAAAGGAATAATAAAAGCACATTTTAGTTCATCGGAGAAGCTTCCAGTTATGATGCTCAAATTAAAAAGAAGGGACAAAATGCTTAATAAGTTGGGCGCAATATTTTTTAATACGCGATTGGAGATTTCTATCATTACGATGTGAAGTTGAATTACTCAACGTCAGTAGGTAAAAGTTGCTGTCGGAAATACCAACCTACTTAGGCCTATTGCGCCGTTGTGATGCCACGTGGACCTGTAATCCTTGTACTCATGGAGCGTAGGAGACTGTTAACGTCGATATTCTTTAGATAGTTTAAGTCAACGTAGAAGAAAGCTGCTAAATGAAGTTTTCTTCTCTGGCAGAGAGCTGGACATACCTATACATAGTAGGTACAGCTTCTACAGAAATCGTTTCTTAAACGACAAGCCTTCTTGCATGCTTGCCTATAAGGCAGTACCATCAGACTCTTAGAGCGATTCAGAACCAACTTTGTCCAGATCTGTTTGATCGCTAGACATGTTGGTTCAACAGTCTATCTAAGGTCTGTTCTTTTATTATCATCCAGCTTTAATATTGATTTGCACGTAGCGATAGGTATACCTATGCTACCATTTTCCGGTAGAATAGGTAGAGTGGTTCCAATTTTGGCGAGTTCGTCGGCCCTACAATTCCCTGGAATATCTCTGTGGCCCGGCACCCAACAAAGGTGATGGTTGAACTGCTCTGCCACATCCGTAAGCTATGATTGGCATTCAAGGGCTGTTCTTGAATTTAATGAGACTGAGTCCAGAGACTTGATAACTTCCTGACTATCCGAAAAGATTCGGATATCACGTTTTTCTTCAGCCAGGACAGAGCTTATTTCATCGCCAAAATTTCCGACTAGAACACGCTACAGTAATTTGGAAGACGCAAGGATAGGCTTAATTTTTGCTTTTCTGAGAAAACTGCGCCGCCAACCCCGCTATCCGTTTTATATCCATCTGTGTAAAATTTTACTGATTTGTCCTCCATGAAAACATCTTCCTCCCAGAAGGATCTAGATAGGTAGCTTACATGAGAGTCTTTGTCAAATCAAAGTTCGGTTATAAGCGAGGTAGAAGGCCCCAATTGTTCCCAATGGCTTTTTTGCACGAAAATAAAGCTACTGTTGCTTTCTTGACTTTTTCTTGAATATTAGCTTTCCAGTTTTGTTTCCTGTCAAAAATGAGACCCAGATATTTTGCTGTATCGGAAAAGACTAAACTGGCACTGTTTATTGAGGCAGGCTCTGCAATTGTAATTTTATATTCCCTGGAAAAGAGCACAAGATCAGTTTTATGTGGGTTAACTCCCAATCCATATCTATCTGCCCAACGGATTAATCTGTTGAGATTTAGCTGAAGGAGTTCTTTAATGCTATTAAGATGCTTACCTGAGACGGCTATAGCAACGTCATCCGCATAGGCAATCACCCTGCTACCACCCGCTTTCAGGGATATCAGCAGGTCATTAACCACTAAGTTCCAGAGAAGGAGAGAGAGGGCACCGCGCGGCGTACTTCTACTGACACATCTTTTAACAGAAGCCTCACCCAGTTTGGAGTTGATTATCCTGCTATTTAGCATAAGACTGATCAACTCCTCAAGTGAGTCGTTTACCTGCAGAGTTGACAGCGCTGTCGTGATTGGTGATGTGTTGACGTTGTTAAAGGCACCCCCTGCCCAGGAAAGCAACCATTGTGTACTCTCTACATATATTATAGGGATCATTCGATGTGGCTAGTCAGTGAATGCTGAGTCGTTTCCATCGACTTTCCTTTACAGTAGGTATATTGAGTTGTTGACAGAAGTCATGGATTAATTGTAGCTCGTACTTATATGGATACCAATCAGTCATTCTAGAGTTCTCAGAAGGAAAGATGATAGACTTATAGGTCAAGGGTCTTTTGGGAGAACATGAGAGCATTTTCCGTCTTTCGGAATGAAAACTTCATTGGCTTCTCTCCATGACAGTGGAATATGGATTAGTTCTACATAGCTCCTCATGGTATTCTTTAGCGTAGGCAGTATAATATCTGCGGACCTTTGTAGAAGACTTGTATGGTTTGAAGCTATGTAATGCTCAAAGCAGTTTTGCTCTTGTCATCAGATCATGAATTTTCATGACGGTTGCAGTAGCCTTGTTAGGGTTGTTAATGGCCGCGATTAGGGAGCTATCTGGAAAGTGGGTGTCCAGTAGCAGATTGAGTGCTTCATCACCTGAGGCTGTGCAAGAACCAGTTTTTTTCTAGCAACTAGGCATCATAGGATTTGTAGAGAGGATTTTGCTTAGCCGCGATGCCTGGGAGATTTCTGTAATTTTTTCACAGAATGATTTCCATGATTGTTGCTTTGCCTTCCACAGTTCTTTTTTATATATTTTGAGGGTCCCAATCAGTTACTTTTCTTGTGCTTTTTGCTAGGTTGAAATGTTTTCTGCAAATGTTTCTAAGTGGGCCCAGTGCTGATATCCACCAGTGCGGCTTTTTCTTGCCTCTAGGTTGAATAAGAGAGCAGGACGCAGCCACAGTCTGGGTGAAATTCTTGACTTTCATATCAAACTTGATAGTGTCACTCTCACACTTGAGAGTTCAGAGGATAGCCTTTCAGACAGTATTCCTCTGTATTATCAGTATTCTGATGTTTTCGGAATGTTGGTTGGCTGGGAGGAGCACAACTCAGGGTGAGTTGGATATCTAGCGCTTCTTCTCGATTTCTTATTATAAAAGTGGGCTCATTGCCAATGTTGCAAACAATGAGGCTACTACTTATAATATACTCAAAAAGTGACTCACCTCTATCGTTGATGTCAGCACCGTGTGATGAGCGTTCGCGTCGCACCCGATGGTGAGGCTAGTGTTAAGCCTTCCGGCACCACACTTTGTAGGTTATCACCAGGAAGAGGGCTCACATGATCGTGGCTAAGATATGGCGATGACAGCCAGTGGGAGCCTTTGGCAGTCTCTAGTCTGGCAACTGTTAAGTCGGGACCGCTGGGATTAGGAAGTAAAAATGCGTTAAGGTTACCTTCCACTAATGTACAAGTTCTGATCTTACCTTTGTCTTTTGTATAGAGCGGAGCGTATACAGGTGTCCCAAGTCCACGAATCATGTCTTCTACGATACCTAGTTCCTGGAATAGTATGATGTCTTCTGCGTTTTTGGAAAGACACAGAATAAGTGACGCCGAAACCTTTTTTGCGTGATGGAGATTAATCTGGAGAAACCGTATTCTTGCTACAATTTCACGGTTCTGTTCAAGTCCACCGATTCTGAAGATGTGCCCAAGAGTTCGTCTTCTTTCCCTGATCGTATAGGATCTCTTTTTAATTCGTCATCGGTTTCCGTTTACGACAGAGTGTCAGAAGAGGAGACTGACAACTTAGTTGTCGCCCTGGATAAATTATTGGAGTCGTCGCTATCCATTTCTGGAACTGTTGCTCAAAGAATTAATAGTTTTTTCGAATTCCATCATGGGATCAAAATTAAAGCTGTTACTATAGGTATTGTTGTGAGTATCAGGATAGGGAAACTCCTTCAATAGACTTGCAGGCTATTTGAAAAGAAGAAATAAACAACAGGATGACTAAATTCGTTGACAACTGCTTCAGGACTTGAAATTTACTTATTACGGTCTTACAAGCTACCAGTAAAACACCATTCACAACTTTCCACTCATTTTAAGACTCCCCTGACCCATCTACAATTTTGAAAAAAAAAATAGCTATCCCTAGGATTATGAATTCCCCTTTTTATATTTTAACGAGCGAATTAAATCGCCTTCTAAATTGTTATTAAATGGATGTTTCCAACATTTTTCTCTTAACTTGTGTTTAAGTTTTATTTTTTTTTCAAAAGAGTGTGACTAATCCAGGCCTTCAGATGGCATTCCCATTTTTGTCATCTAATGTTTAGTGTAGATAACTTAATGTGATGTCGGTGCGTTGTATGAAACATAAACATCGTCCCAATTTTCATAACGTCGCAATTTTCATACTGAGTACAATAAATTATATTTTTGAATAAATGGCTTGAGAAGTTTCATAAGTTTTACAGAATTTTAAGTTTTCATAAAATATTCCCGTCATGCAATGCTCTATTATGTATATTAAGGTTAAACATGATACCAGCAGGAAGATTCACGTTAATCTTCAAAAAATGCGCAAAAACATGGTCGAGACAGATACCTGATATTGGTCTCATAGTTTCATTTACATAAGAAAATAGAACATGTGTGCTTTGTATGAATCCGAAACTAAGCTCGCAGCTAAGATATCAAGATTAAAATCGCCTAAGATTACTAGATTTGTAGAACGTTCTTCAGCCGAAAAATATGAGAATTCCTCAACAAACGAAGAAGGGGATGAAAAGTGAAATTTATAAACGCAATCAAAATGAAGAACTGATTACTCGTATGTACTCGTATGTTTCAACAGATTTTGATAAAATCCACATTTCTCCAGTTGATGGCACCAACACTTATCATATCAAAAACTTTATCACATCACACATTCAAGGTACTTGCAAAAATTTCACCGGGGGATACGATATCGGGATAAGCAAAAAATAATTAATTGGGAATATTGTAATCTTGAATTTCACATGAATAAATCCAAAATACGAAAATTCTTTCAGAGATACGAATAAGGGCTACAACTTTCCAATAAGTAAATCAAAGTTCTGTCGTTAACTACAAATATTTTGATGCAAAATAAAAAGTGTTTGCCATCTGAGTAACATCTAAACAATGTCCTCGTAGTGACGTTTTCGCAGAAAAGGTCGTTGCCTTCAATCATGCTGTTGCTCCAGCGGAAAATTTGTACATATATTTTACATTATTTCCCTGTAATAAAAGACTAGGATTAAAGTTCTATCTGAGAAAACTGTTTAGCTTAGGTGGAGAGTTTTGATTGGAGATGACCTCAATTATAGACATAGGGATTGGGGCTATTTTCGAACAAATTCATGGGGTAATGTAACAATGTAACCAGTTCGCATTTTGTTTCTGTGTAGTCTCACGTACTTTCCGGCTTCTTCCCGTGGTCGTCCGTCTGTAATTGATTTGTTTATTTCTAACATTTCTAGTCAAATTCTTCAGCCATAAATGAATCATAATCCAGTTATTTTTCGCCTTCCTTGCTCGGAGATAAAAATCGTGCAATATATTCAGGATTTCAAAAATGCAAACTCGACTAAAAAAACCTTGACGATTCTCACTACAAACAGGGTCTCTAGTGAACGTCGCTGGAAAAAGTGTATTGAACTAAAAGGAGACTACGTGGAGAAATAAAGATATTTTTTCCCAAATTTTTTGTGTTTTCTTTGTTAGGTCGAGTAGTTCTGGAACTACCCTCGTATATAGTATATTAAAAATATTCATGGTATTCAAATCTCTCGCATTCCGTACACTGGCGTTTGTTCCCCCTGTAACATGAAACCATATATGGTATTTCAGAAATTTCAAATTTGACTACAAATTAAACCAAATTATTGCAAAACTAGATCATTCAGCTGCTTTTCAGTAATCAAAATGTGCTGAAATTTCAAACTAGTCATCGTTTACATGTGTATTTTTAAGAACTCTTCGAGTGCCGAGCTATCCTCCGACGACTACAGATGAGACATAGTGCTTTGGTGCTCTCGATCTGGATTTGTGCAAGAAAAAAAAACAGCAAAAAATAATAAAAATAAAAAACAGTGTACATTCCAACCACGCGCGGAAGTGAAAAATTACACAAAAATTGTGCAAAAAAAAATTAGTGGTCCGGTGAATCAGAAGACAAAAAAAAAAATCATAGTGCGGGCACTCTCACATCTTCTGCCCCTAGTCGGAGTGGACTTTTAACGAGTTTGATGCCCTATCTGACTACATTCAAAGAATTATATCCTTGTATCCTCATACTGAAATCGTTATTACGGACGATTTCAATATACACCTTTTTGGGTGGCTTCGACATTCTGGACAGACAACACCCGAAGGACAGCGTATTGAGATCTTCGCTGCAGAAAACAACTTAACGCAGTTTGTAAATGAGCCCACGAGAATACCAGACGCAGTCATACCGCCAAGACCCTGGACTTAGTTTTAACTTCTCACCCTGATGAGTAAACCGTTGACGTGCTTTCCCCTCTAGGTTCGACGACCCGTTGTGTCTTATCAACCAATTTCTCGTACACCAACCACACAGTTAGAGAAAAGATTCCTAAAGGAATCGTATGGCAGTACGAGGAAGCCAACTGCAGCAGTCTTAATACCTTCTTTAGGAATTTGAACTGGTCGGTATGTTTCCTCGATAACGACGTGGATGTCGCTGCTGATATGATCACTGACACTAATCTCCTTAGAATAAGATCCTTTACTTCTTACCGGATTAAGAGTATCAGACCAAAAGAAAAGGCATGGTACGACTCGAGCTGTCAGGATTAAAGAAATGTTTCTTTGGTCCTATAAGACCAACCCGACAGAGGAAAAATGAAAAAAGTTCAAACGAGCCATGACTGCAACGTCTTCCTTAAGCGCGTGAAATTTCAATACGAACAAAAATTGAGGGAATAAATACTGGAATGTCACAAAGGTAGTAAAAATTAATTTTAAATGTTAAAAATTCTCCCTCGTCCTCCATCCCAATGCTCATTTACAATGACATTACAGCTCTCAGCTCCTTGGACAAAGCCAATCTGCTTGCTGCACACTTTGCAGCTAGCTCAGATTGTGCATTGTCTTCGCCTATACGAGTACTTGAGTGTGTCGAATCTTCAAGCAAAAGTACTTAAAGAACTAAACATTCACAAATCCGATGGTCCAGATAGTATATCTCGATTCCTTCTGTAGAGGTGTTCTTCCTCGCTGGCAAAACCACTGCTCTTTAATCAATCCTACTCTGCATGACTCTTTCCGAGCAGATGAAAAACAGAATTTTTCCAGCCCGTCTCTAAAAAAGGCGAATCTTTCTCTCTCCTCCTACAGACCCATTGCACTTACGTCCCTCCTTTCTAAGGTCATAGAAACGCTGATAAACCGTCAGCTCATGAAATATCTCGAAACACGAAAACTTCTAAATGACCGGCAGTGTGGTTTCATAGCAACAGGTCCACTGGTGATTTGATGGTATGTCTCACCGAAAAGTGGAACCAAAGTCTACACTAATCACTTTTTTTTATCGCTATTTCCACCACCAATTGAAATCGCCAGTAGCATTCCGCCCATTCAAATTTTCAACCGTAACACCCGCCTCGCTATGAATGCTCATGAGTATACTCTCAAGCCCATTTTCGGACGTACTCTTAAATATCGTGATTCTTTCCTAAGCCGTACAACTCGCTCATGGAATGCTCTGCTGAACTTTTTGTTTCCTAGTCACTATAACTTGCAAACATTTAAAACCAACGCACATCGGTATCTTTCTCTTTTCCCTCCCTAACTGCCCGTCACCAGGGCTATGTGCAAACATCTTAGGGGCACACAAAGTATCTTAACAACTTCATAAGGACCTCTGTATTTTGGCAGAAGTTCTTATTCACCCCTTGTGTTTCAACATAACCAAGCCGCCTTCTTTGTATGCATTTGGTGGTTTGTGCCTTGCATCAAAATAAGATTTGCTAATATTTTTAATTTTTTTCTCCTGCCTCAGATGCTTGTTCTCGAATATATTTTAATTTAAATCAGATCTATCTTAATTGTTTGCACACACTAGATGTTCAAAAACTTTTATCACAAAATTCACGCTTTTGACATACTTCAAAAGGACGGATGCTTGGTGTAATCCGAATTCAACTTAAGCCAAGCAGTCTGACCAATGCCGAGTAGATTTCTCATCACACTTTTTACAGAACCTACCACCTTGATCAAAGTTTATTCAGAAAATTAAAAATTAAATCCGTTTTTTACGCAAAATTTACTCGTAATAAAAGTTCGTTGTTCCAAATTTGAATCCATTTCTAAAATTGTAAAAAATCGCCAACCCACACAGAGATAGATGTACTCTTGGCTACATAACTTTTGCAAGCATCAAGCTATGATGCTAAGATTTAGAAGAAATGTTGACAACAGATTTACCAACTTAACACAAAAAAAAAGGAACTCAAATCGGAACAATGGGAGCACCACACGGTGGTTATTCCGGGAATTTTTGAGGTATGTGTTAATATGCGATCAATTCTTCTCATTTGTCCATTTCACTGTGGAGACAAAGCTGAAAAGTCTTCCAAAAAGTCGGCAAACTCTTGGGACGTAAAGCGCGATCAACGATCGGATATAATGTTGTTTGGTCTACTATAGATGGAAAAATAATTATTTAAGCATGAAATGCATTCAGAACTTTTTATTACGCTTACAGTCTTACAAATTTTGAAAGACTGACTGACATCTTGGTACAAGTTGTTGAAAGTGCAGTGGTCGATATGTATAACCTCCAACGTCATTTTACCCTTTGCTATGTAAATTAACTTCTATTTTTCCAAACTTTGACGAAAAGTACTCGGAATTTGAAATTAAGGTTTCGATTTTTGTTTTCATGGATGGAAAGTAGTGAGTTTTATTTAGGTAATTCAAGCATTTATCAGCGCCAAGGTGACAGTGGCTCAAGTGGTAGTGTACTAGCTTCCAAATCGGAAGGTTCGGTGTTCGAATCCCAGCCTCGCCCGAAAGACATATTAACTTTTTCAGTTAACGAAAATCAAGTAAGAAGAGTAGTTGACTAGAAATCAACATCAAGCCAACTTCCACTAAGAATTAGTCTCCCCATTAAATGTTGGATGCCACCCGTGGAGCGAAATAACCACTGAGCCCAAAATCTTTCTTTCTCCCTCTATCCCATTTTCCAAAAACTTAACACATGCTGAGGCATTATAAGTGTAGTCATACCCACTTGAGTGTTAAGTTTAAATCCATGATCCATGGTATTTTGGAATGACTTGTTGTACCATTTGCTTAGGAACGAAAAATTTAATGCCGCCCTCTAATTTTCTATATACGAGTTCGTTGACCATTTCGTAGAGCCTGCTCTCGCTGTTTTCAAATTGCTTCGAAATACGCTTGATATCTGGATTCTGTTTTTGACTGATTGCTATGGAAAATTCAAATGAGCCTTCTTCTAATAATAACCTATTTGAGAACCTACTACATGGGACATTCTACTGGAAGCTCTGTGCTGAATCGAATAATCATAGTTCTGTAGCTCTAGCGTCCAGCGCGGTATTCTTCGATTTAGAAACCTTTTACTCAAGGTCTGGGTTAAAGACTGACAGTTTGTCAATCTGGGTGCCAGTTAAATAAATCCTGAGTTTTCTCAGTGCATAGTTTTGTGAAAGAGCTTCTAATTCGTAACTGTAATACGAGGGTTGTCTGAAGAGTTTCCGACCGAACAATGATACAAGACATTTTTTCTCAAAATTTTTTTTTATTTTTCTACATAGTCTCCTTTTAACTCTACGCACTTCTCCCGGCGATGTTCAAATCTCTCTAACCCGTCCAAATAGTACTTGGCGGTTTTCTCTGCAAAATAATTGTTCACGAAGGTGATTGCCTCCTTATTTGACGAAAATCTCTGTCCTCCGAGCGCAGTTTTTAGATGAGGGAACAAAAAGAAGTCGCTTGTTGCTAGATCTGGTGAATAAGGCGGATGGTCAAGCAGTTCAAACCGTAATTCATGGATTTTCGCCATGGCAACCGCTGAGGTGTGGGACGACGCGTTGTCTTGGTGAACTTTGTGAAACAGGATTTTCTTTGTCTGCAAATGTGGCCGTTTTTCCGCAATTTCTGTCTTCGGTTTGGCAAGTAATGATGCGTAGTATGCTCCTGTAATGGTTTTTCCTTTGTGAAGATAATCGATTAAGATAACTCCTTTACTATCCCAAAAAACAGTCGCCATCACTTTCCCCGCCGAAAAAACAGTTTTTGCTTTTCTTGGAGCCGGCTCGCCCTTTGCAGTCCACTGTTTTGACTGAATTTTTGTTTCGGGCGTATAATGGTGTATCCAAGTTCTATCTACAGTATTTAATCTGCGCCAAAACTCGGATTTATTGCGTCTAAATAAAGCCAACAGAGCGTTGGAAATGTTCATAGGAACACGTTTTTGGTCTAACATAAGCAAACGCGGCACTCAACGCGCGGACAGCTTTCTCATGCCTAAATCTTGATTTAGTATGTAATAAACACGTTCTTTGGACATTTTCATAACCTCTACTATCTCTCTCACTTTAATTTGGCAGTCGTCTAACACCATTTGGTGAACTTTAGCAATGTTATCTTCAGTGGTTGCAGTTTTTGGACGCCCCGAACGTTCATCATCTCCCAAGGTCTTACGGCCACGTTTAAATTCAGCTGCCCAAAATTTCACAGTGGTAAATAATGGTGCAGAGTCACAGAGTCCAACTGATTTTTGATTTGCGTAGGCGTATCGCCTTTCAAAAACAAGAATTTAATAAGAGCTCGATACTCAATTTTTTCCATTTTCACAAAAAGCACTCACATTGACTCAGTCAAACGACTGTCAACTGTCAAAAGATGCACAACTAGCATTCACCAGTTTTTATTGACGAGTGCCTCTATCTTTAGATTGCGGTCGGAAACTTTTCATACAACCCTCGTACCTGGATTTAGCATCAGTTGTAGTGGTTCTCTTTGAAAAATATGAACACGGAATTGAGAATTGAATTGTAGAATTGAGCCAAAGCGACACTCCTTGCATCAGAATGCAATTCAGTCTCATTCGTTGGGCTATAAATTGAAAAGATCTTAAGGATTTCCAAATTTTCTAATTGCTCTAAGACGAAATGAAAAACTGTATCTTTTCGTAAAAGATGGTAGAGAGGTTTAGATACATATTAGCAAATGCAAAGGAGCTGTGCACATTTTTAATACTCCTAGGAATTAGAAAGTCGTATACAGCTCTTACATTTTCTGAATTTGGTCGTATGCCTGCGGAGTTCACCGCATATCCAAAATATGGTATTTCCTCGTGAGCAAACTTACACTTGTCAAGATGAAGGTCTAAATCATTTTGAAAGGTTAACTTATGCACACTGTAAAGACACTCTAAGTCAAAAGCTTATCTTCATCGACTAATTTCTTAAAAAAAAACTGTTTAGGAATCTTTGAAATACCGATGGCGCGTTTTTTGGGCAAAATGGTAATTTCAAGTATTCATATTGTCCTATTTACATTACAAAGAAAGTAAATTTAATTGATTTATCGGCTACTGGAACATGGTGGAATTCACTACGTAGATCTATCATAGAAAAATATTTTTTGCCTTTCAGCCTATCGATCAAACCCTTGATCAAAGGAAGAGGATAGTAGTCTGTTAGAGTTAAATTATTTAGACAAACTTTCTTGTTTTTTTTTGCACCAACACAATTGGTGATGATTTGATGAATTACTTTCTCGAATGATTTTTTTCTTTAAAAGTTCGTCAAGTATATTTTCCAATTCAGTTTTGTATGCATACACCAATCTACGAGGTGTGCAGTAAAATGGTTCTTCTTTAGTCTAATGGATTCTCTTCTTAAGGTTTTAATGTAAAATTGAGGCAAGTTTAGTTACATCCTTTGAACGAGCTTCCGAAACTACCAGCTTCTAGAATCCATGAGCGTAAGCATCGACGTTGAGAAATGTGAAGATGGTTCATCAGCTTTATTAAAGGAATACCTGATTAGATGCTCAAATTTGTTATCGATATGAACAATGCCATTTTGATTTTTGCATTCCAGTGTTCTGTTTGGTACAAGAACTGCTATAGTGTCCAGTGTAGCATTTGATATTGGAGAGTTGACAAGATTCTAATGGTAAATTTGGATTGGATTGTATGACGTTGTTTATTATCGAGGAGTATCATAATCAAAGGATTGGTCAAATCAAAGTGTTACCTTAGACTAAGTATACTACATAAGAAAATTTAACATACGTAATATACATATACACATACATAGAAATGTACAGAGTTGCCATTGACTGCTTACAAACTAGTTTTTTCGTTTGTGAAGCATGACCAATGAAGCGATTCTCACAGATTACTGTTCTATGCTAAGGATATAGTAAATGAGAGTCTATACTTCTAGTTCAATATGGAAAATGATGAATATGACAACCAACAAATAGATAATGGTGCGATGTGATGCAGTGCTCGTCGAAAGATTCCTTCTTTGGTACTTAATTCCACGAGCCTAACTTGCCCATCCGATTCAGGTTTCGTTGATACAGCTCTTCCTATGAGTAGAAATCATTGTTGTGGTGGTAAATTTGTGTCATGAATTAATGCCAAAGTCACGACAATGATATTGGGTGCTTTTGACTTCCATTTCGCTTTTTGTTGGAGCCTGAGCCAATACTCTTGCGACCATCTTCGCCAAAAATGTTGTTTGACTGCTGTGATTTGTTGCCATCCCAACAAATAACTTATTAGTTATAAGTTTGGGTTCTACTATTCTAGTTCTAGTTCTTTGTTGTAAGGGTCAGCAGATAGAGGACATAGAGGTCTTGGATTTAATATTGACTCAATTTATACACATGCTGTCGTCAACTTTTCAAACGTAAGCAAAGTTGAATTGAGCGTCTGAACCAGAAGTTCTTTGGCGGATTTCACCCCCAAAGCCCACCAAAGCGATCGCGGTGGAATATGATGAAACAGTACCATCTATGACGAACACCAGCAGCTGAGTCTGCTGATCGATAAAGTGCTTCCGAAATTCTGTCATGATCATTCGAGCACCAACAAAATTTGTGCCATTGCCGCAGTATAGATGCTGACAAAATCTTCACCTTGCAAGGAACCTTCGAAAGATTGCGATAACCGCTTTAGCTAACATGTCTGATATAACTTCTAAATGATTTGCCTTTATAGCAATGCAGATAAATACGATGTACGATTTATACGGCGACTTTCCTCCAATCCGATGAGTTGCCTGAATGGGTCTGCAGAAGTCGACTCCAGAAATCAAAAATAGCTTTTCATATTTGACCCAGGTTGTAGAGAGGTTCCCGATGATCTGCTCCTGAAGTTGTGGTTTGTAACAAAAACAGTGCACGCAACTCGAAACGACCTTTCTTGCCAAGCCTTTTGACGACTAATCGCCAGTAAAGCTCTGGGAACTCCGTGACAAAACTTTTTCTGCAAATAAGTGAAATACGATTTAATGAAATTCGAATTTTTGGATATCAACAGTAACTGTTTGCTGTCATTTGGCAGGTTCGGGTTCTTAAGGCCGCCGCCTACATGGAGATTAGAGACCTTCTCTTCGGTGTTTAAGAATGGACATAGTCCCTTTATGGGACTTTTTAGGTGTATATCTTGACAGCATTCTAAATTACGAATTTCCTCGGGAAACTCGTGCTCCTGGATGCTACAAACTATGCCTAAAAAGGCTTCGTTAAGTTAATTTATAATATGTGATTTTCTTGCTTATTTTGATGTCTTACTTTTTAAGTAATTGTAAAAGCGAAAAACTGTAGCGAAGATTCTGCAAATATGCTCAAAGTTGCTATATAATTCGTATGTTCGGAATTCGTCCGTTGAAGCAATTAAGATAACAGTCTTTTCTAGATCTTTCTCGAGCAGTTGGGTTTGGATATGCAGCTCCTGGCGATTCCAACAGAATGTCAAAACCTGTAAACAACATCGTATTCCACAGGCCCTTCACTGTTGCTCCTCTCAATACAATGTACCCACGATTTGTCTTGGAATTTACAAGATATTAGCTCGATACCTCGATAAATTGTATAGTTTCTATGTTCCCTATTCGCTACAAATGTGTTCCAAATTCAGGAATCCGCACTACCGAATTTGACCAAAAATATATATCCATAGGATCGATAATAATGTTGCCTTTAACTCGTTCCACAAGTTCAGCAAGTAAAAGTGCTTCGCAGAGTTCTGTTAAAAGTGGTGCGACTCCAGACTTTGCAATTATTACATTTACAGTTATGTATATCTTCGCCAATGCTAATAGACCGCGCATATAGGCACGCACCAAATGCCACCTTGGAAGCGTCCACAAATCCGTGTCATTCGAAATAGCTAACTTGATCATTTAAAAAGACGTACCGTGGTATTTGCATGTCCTTGAATGCAGAAAAGTCTTCCAAAAAGGTTTTCTATCTGAAATATGTTACATCCACTCTCTCTTTCCACAATTCTTGCATAAACATTTTTCTAAGTGGGTGAAAGAGGCGGGATAAGTCTGAAAAACTGACCGTTTCATAATCCGTTTACCCTCCTGAAATGGCCCGCCATTCACGAATCCAAAGGTATCTGTACAAGGGTTCCACACACAAGAAGCGTCTTTCCCAAATCTTCTTCTGGAAGATCTTTTAAAAACGTCAAATCTTTTGAATACCATTTTTTGAACTTGAAGTTCATGTTGAGGCGCTCAACATTTTGTCGAATGGATTGCATTTCGCTCACTGTATTTGCACCTGTGATCAGGTCATCTAAGTGGAAATCTTTTCGACTTGGCGGTATGTTTGTTCGTTGTCAATAGCAATTTGCGCTTAGTACCGTGTGGCTACGAACGGTGCCGCAGCTGTGACATATGACAACGTATTAAGGCGATATGTTAAAATCTGATCATCTGGCTTGGATCGCCAAAGAATACATTGACAGTAGGAGTCGGTGTGGGTGATATAAACCTGGTGACATATTTTGAAAATCTCCGCCACCCCTCAATAAATCTTAGCATTATCGAAAATAAGTCATTATGCACCGTCGGTCCAACTATCAGGATCTCGTTTAGCGAACAATTGATAGAGGTCTTGCAGCTACAATCGAATACGAGTCAAAGGTTTGTTGTTGATTATGGCTGAAGCACATACTGCTGTGGAGTGTAATATTTCATTTGAGCTCATTTGGAGGTACAAGTGACATGTGGCCTAGCGATTCATATTCCGCTAAGAACAGAGCATACTGGTCCTTGAGTTGTTGGTTTTTTCATAATTTTTCACCCAAATACAGAAATCGTCGATAAGCTATTTGCATAGGCTCGCCTAGCAGTTCTGGACTCTATTTGAATGGCAATTTGACCAAAAAATTCCCATCAGCTAGTCGTCTCACAGTTTCTTCGAATAAGTTTTCACAAGCCTTCTCCTCTTTACTTAAATGGTCCTTCAATCTGACGAAGATAATCTTCAATAACATCCTCACGGGCCTTCTCTGATAAAGCATAGCAGTGTGGGCTACCATCTTTCTCATTTTGCAATCTTCCGACAGTTGCCCAACCTAATAAAGTTATTTGAAGTAAGGAATAATCATTGTGTAACTTGATTTTACCACCCAAAAGGATTCAGAACAATATATCTGCTCCGATTAACATCTCGATATTGCTTGCTTTGTTGGAAGATGTATCGGCTAGCTTGACGTTACTTGGTATATTCCATCCATCGACATTAATGCTTATGTCTGGGAATCCGGTTCTGCGAGGAAGGACTACGTAACATACCTTAGAAGAAAAGTTGTTGAGACGAGTTCCGATATTCGCATTGTTTGATATTTGCGTTTTGATTTTGCAATTTCTAGCTCGCTTACTTCACCACTAATTTCTTCTAGCTTCAATCCAAGGCGCTCAGCAACATTTTGGGTTAAGATGTGGTGTTGAGACACGTCTAAGATTACACGAAGTGGTTGCGAAATTCCAATCTTATCTTGTACGTATATGATGTACAAGACGTCTTTCTGTTCTTAATAAGAAGCTTTCACCTAGTCATAACTGCGAAGGAATGGCCTCAGTTGGTAAACTATTTTCCGTCAAACTCTGTTGATTAGCCTCAGAGGGCAGTCTAAAAATATGGAGTTTGGTGTGGTGGGAACGCGAATATATCCCGCAGTTTCCACGCGTACAGTTTCTAATTGTGTGCCCTTTGTTAAGGCATTTCGTACACACTCCCAGAATTGTTGCCTGCTTAAATCGATCTTTGGCCGTAAGTTTTGAAAAGCCTTGAGGGGTGTCAATTGTATGCGTAGGTTTTCAGCAAAAGGCATATGCGGATTGTGACGCATTTTGTATTGGCACTTTGGTTTACTTCGACCGCGATCGGTATTCCCCCGACCTGGCTGTCGACGTTCGCTGGACGAAACAGGTTCATTAAGCTTTCGTGCCTCCAGACTTTGGCACTAACGAATGATAATAGTAGAAAAGTCGGTCCAAGATAATAACTTATTGAAATCTATGGCTTCATCCCATTTCTCCCGGGAATCTTGATTGAGTCTATCAGTTGTTAACCAAATTAAAACAGGTAGTACTATTTATATGTTCCAAGAGAAAAAATTGCACTTAAATTGTGTAATTCAAACATACTTGTTACATGCTACATATGTAATTGAAACATGAGATTCTTCTTATCAAAACGCTCTTTTAGTTTTGTAAGCGCCTTTGAATAATAGATTTCAGTGGCCTCGAGATCACAAACAGTTGACAAAGCGTAATCGTATAAGCATCTTTTCACATAATTAAATTTTTCTATACTATCATAACTTGATTTGTTATGAACTAACTTATTAAATATCTCAATTCTTAATACTTCCCTCCAAAGGATGGTAAGTTAATTTTTTTCAGGTTTGAACTGTGACCACCATTTGGTACGGCGAGGGATATTAATGGCAGCTGCATCGCTCGACTTCGATTTATGCTCAGTCATGAGACCTAATATCAAAATTTAGATTCGACGAGAGGCACCGTGGTTTTTTGTGATGTTAATTTTTCTGTTGAGGACTGTACTGACAGCCTAAAGTGCCTAAAATAAGCTTCCAATATACCCAGCCTAAACCCCAGTTCTGGTAAAGTCAGACTATTTGATCTTTCGCTAACATATTGACGAATGCGCGTTATTCTGGCTTTTGTGGTTGATCGAAGCGATTTAAATTCTGTTAAACCACTTTCACCTGAACCCTTAGCTACATCGGCTGACTCGCTAGTCATAGTAAAACACTACAGATATAAGACCCTCCGCACAACGAGAGATTCAAAAACTAAGCAAACCCCTTTCTACGAGTACCCGAGCTGACGTTCAGATGGCGGTCGTTGTTTAAAAACAATAACAATTGTAGAAAGTACCAACTTTTTAAAGCTTTAATTTGAAGTTTGACGACGCTGTGTTGTTTAGTATTCGGCAGCCATTAATAGTGAACGCTCTCAATGAATTTTTAAATATGGATAAAATTGGTCATCTTTATGTGTTACAATACATTCATTTGAAAGGCTTCAATCCAACCAATATCAAAACGGAACTGGATGCTGCTCTGGGGGAGTCTGCTTCTTCGTTTACAATAGTAAAATATTGGGTGGCAGAGTTTAAGCGAAGCCGTATGAGTTGCCAAGACGAACATCGCAGCGCAGTGGTTGACCAAATAAGGTGGGTCCACCAGAAATATTGAAAACAATCCACAAAATGGTATTGGATGACTGTCGATTTAAAGTGCGTGAACTAGCAGAAATGGTAAGCATTTCAGAAAGCGCTGTACATCGCATATTAACTGAAAAATTGGACATGAGAAAACTGTGCGCTAGACGGTTCCCGCAATTACTCACAATGGAACAAAAATAGCGTCGTGAGAATGTTTCAATCGAGTGTTTGGCGAAGTTTCACAGCAATAAAACCATGGATGAAACATGGGTCCATTACCTACTTCACACCCGAGGCGAAGGAACAGTCAAAGCAATGGATTCAAAGGGGAGAATCGACTCCAAAGAAGGCGAAGGTAGTTCCAACTGTCGGTAACGTCATGGCGTTAGTTTTTTAGGATGCTCTTGGGACAATTTTTATTAGTTATTAGTATTCTGCGAACTTATTGCCGCATTTGAAAGATTAAATCACGAAAAACGCCGCATTTGGCGATGAAAAGTTTTGTTTCATCAAGACAATGCACCAGTTCACACATCTGTCATGCGATGACCAAAATCAATGAGTTAAAAGTCGGATTGCTTGTTCATGCACCCTATTCGCCAGATTTAGCCCCTCGGATTATTTTCTCTTTCCGAATTTGAAAAAATGGCTCAGTGGCAAAAGATTTGCCAACAGTAAAGAGGTGGAGTCTGCGGTTGATGGCTATTTTAAGGAGCTCGACGATTCTCACTATATACAGGGTATCGAAGCTATTGAACATCGGTGGGAAAAGTGTACTGAACTAAAAGGAGTCTACGTGGAGAAATAAAGCCATTTTTTCTTTGTTAGCTCGGGTACTTCTGGGACTACCCTTGCAATCTCGGCTCAAACTAGATTACGAAATCTAGTAAATTATTTAATTTATATTTGCGATTTAGGTGGTCATCAGACGTGCCCGTTCTCTTATCCGTTAAAATCCTGATTATCCAATATGACTAGGTATATGTGTGCGTCAGAAGTTGCACTAGGAGCATGTCGTTAATTCAAAATTCCGCTTAACACAATCGCCCGAACGACTCCGAAGATGTTTACAATTCAAATTTAGTTTAATACCTACGTCCTGTTCCGGTCGCCAAAGTTGAAAAGTATGTAGCATTTCTTGCTTTAATTGTACTGTTTGCTTGCTCTAATATGAATACCAGACTGTTAACATTCTTTTACATCAGATGAGTTGATATTGAAAAAAAGAAACCTTTAAGACATTTAAGCAAAAATAACTATCCACCCGGCACTAATTAAAAGGTCATCTGAATTACAATATTTCCTCAAATTGCTTCTACCATTATATAATTTTTTTTCTTCTTTTTTTTTGTATGATTTTTATCTCCTCTTAACTAAAGGATTTCTAAACATCAGCGTTAACTTCGACCAACAATTTCCCATTTAATTTCGTTTACCTTTTTATTAACATTTGTTGATGTCAGCATCAGCATGAACATCAGCATTTCAAAGGGCTCCCTTAAACATATGCCGCTTTCGAGGATGCGAAGCAAAGCAAAGTCAACCCTTAGCAATGCCGCAACATTCTGTTGGTGTATTAGGGGTAATGGCATATTTCCGCAATCCCTGCTAAATATATTGTAAAGACTACCATCACGCAGACTGAATTAGGCCATCAGCATTAAATTAAATAAGAAGACTTGAAAGTTTTCCTGTTGCCTTGGCTGTTGTTAGATTTCCTTGACTTGGCTCGTTTCATCAATTTAAGAATGTGCACGCAAGCCAAACACATCGACTAATGCCAAAAAAGGTTCAAAGGTTGTAGAAAATCGATGCGAAAACCTTGCACTCGTTACTTTAATTTTATTTGGATCCCTACCATTTAGTTATGTTTGTGTACGAGTAATCAATTGTTTCCTTTTTTTTTTCTTTTCTATTTCATTTCTTCTCATTGCTTTTGGCTTTGGTTTCTTCGATCTTTTTTCATTGAGTTTCATTTCTCTCATCGACCACGAGCAGGCGTATTTTTACGACGCTTCCTTGCGTGTACACTTTCAGGGCAAGTATTGGTTTCGGAGTTGATGTTTGATTCGTGATTGTAATCAATCAGAATTTCTAGTATGAATGGTCCAAAATTAGCTACAAAATCGTATTTACATTTGAGGATTGCTGAGCATCAAAAAGCAGTATTTGTAGTTCTTAGAAAACAAAAATTTGACATAAGAGTAGTACTTTAGAAAATGGCGCATATCTCAAAAACGGTTCATACGGTTTTTACAGAAGCTAATATTTTAAGTTACTAAATACGTTTCTTTAAAATTCCGAAATAACTTTGTAGTAAAAACTTTATTATAGGTATTTTAGAATCATTTAGTACATTTTTCTAATTTACTTGAAAATATTTATCTTGGTGCTGTGATGCGGCTTTAAAACAGTATATGAAAAATTGAAACCGGAATACTTGTATATATAGAATTGTGCAAAACATTCCGGATTTTCCTTGATGAATTTAGAAAACACCTGTTTGTCAATTTAAGCAACCCCAATGCATGTGTTTAAGGATTAAAAAAAAAAACAAGGTCTTGCTATCATAGTTTTTAAAGTTTTATTAAAATATCCATATACCACCTTGATCAAAAGTAATTTATTCAGAAGATTAAAGATACAAGTTTATTCATCTAAATCTATATATTCCAATTTAAAGTAATCGCTATTGACTACAACACACTTATGCCAGCGCTTGATCCAATCCTTGAAACATTTTTTATATTCGGTTTACGGTATATCCATCAGTGGTTCATGCGGCTGCTGAAACGCGTTCCCCGTAGTGGTTTTTTAACTTGATTGAACAGAAAGATGTCAAAAGGACCCAAATCAGGTGAATACGTGGCTGTTGCATGTTATTTGTTGCATTTTTCGTCAAAAAATTACGAATAATGATGGCACTGTGCGATGGTGCGTTATCATGGTGGAAAATCCACGAGTTTTCTGCCCACAATTCTGGTCTCTTTCGGCGAATTGCTTCACGCAAACGTCTCATAACGCCCAAATAATACGAGTACTCTTTGTTAACTGTCTGGCCTTCTGGCAAAAATTCATGATGCACTACACCGTTGTAATCCATTAAACCGTGAGCATTGCCTTCTTTTTTGACTGAAAACGATGTGGTTTTTTTGGTGAACGCCATTCACTTGCCTGAAGTCTGTATTGCGTGTCGCACTCATAAGCCCACGTCTCGTCTTCAATAATGATCCTGAATCCGATCCCATTCAGTCTCGCAAATCATATCTTTTGCGACGTCAACACGGTCTCTTTTTTGCATGAAATTGAGGTCTTTTGGCATCAACTTTGCTGCTACACGATGGAAACCCAAATCTTTAAACAAAATGTCATGGAGCGATCCATAGGCAATGTTCAAGTCCTCCGCTATCTCTCTGATTGTTAATTTGCGGTTATTGACCAACATTTCTTTTACTTCATCAATGCTTTCGTCGGTTTTCGATGTCGATGGTCTGCCACTGCATTCATCATCTTCGATTGACTCACGACCACTTTTGAACCGCTCGCACCACTGGTAAACGACCGTTTTCCTTAGAGAATCGTTGCCGAAACACTTTTCCAACATTTCCAACGTTCGCGCACCATTAAATCCGTTTTTTACGCAAAATTTACTCGTAATAAAAGTTCGTTGTTCTAAATTTAAAACCATTTCTAAAATTGTAAAAAAATCGCCAACACACACAAAGAGTACATCTAGGCTACGTAACTTTTGCAAATGTCAAGCTATGACGCTAAGATTTAGAGAGGATGTCAACAGCAGATTTACCAATTTAACAGAAGAAACAGAACTAACATCGGAATAATGGGAGCGCCACACGGTGGTGTCCACCGCGAACTTTTTGATCAATAACTAAACTCAATTTCAATAACTAAACTCAATTTCATGCAAAACATACCGGATTTTCAAATGTACCGTATTTTCTTGGGCTTCAACTTATTGATAGTGGTTGTTGTTGCCATTTGAACTGAGTTATGGTCAGGTGTTTCAAAAACTGTTTAATAATAAAATGGCAGAAAGTATGTATAGTGGTTTAATTAAAAATCAGGTAGTAGCAGAATATAAAGCAAAGCTAAAGCAAAAATGTGCAGTAAAAAGTTATAAAATGTCATCATCGTCAGTGTGCGACATCATTAAAAAGACCGGAATGGAAAACCGGTCGAATCCATTCAATCTGGTCGACGTCCGAGAAAAAGATCATTAACCCACTAGTTATCAACGGCAACCAGAAGGGCCATACTCAATACGATTTTCGCTTTACTGTTATATATGTATTATAAATCAAGTGTTGCAAGTAGGAAAAACTTTGTTTTACGTAGTTTTTATTGAAAATATAAAGTTTCAAGCACAAAGAAACAGTAAACTAATAAGTTTTTATTCATCTACATCAAGAAAGTGATATTTATGATTGCATTTGATGCGTAGGCCAACGTCGCATTTTATGCAAATAGTTGTGCCTTTTGATTCGCAGCTTACTCCCGCACATTTCCTTTTTTTGCCATCTGGAACTGTTACGAGGTAGTGGCCAACATTGTCGTACCGCTGTATACATATACTCCCAGGACTCCTTTGGACGGCAATAATTTTTCGGTGGGTTTTTATCACCGTACGTACGGCAATAACGAGTAGATATCTGGCGTCTGAATTCTAGCTGACTCAAAGCGACCGTGTAACAGCCATGCATTCTGCTACGATACGTCCAAAAGTCAGATGAAGATGGGGGACCACCATTTCTTGCCTTTAGCTCCGATTCTGTAAGCATTTACATTTTAGTCCATTCTGTCTATACCACACATATATGTACTTATTGTACTTTGCGATAGCTAGTGGGCGTGTTACCTGAATTTTTTTATGTTCTTGTCTGAAGCATCGACTAGCTTTAGATATTGAATTTTTTCCCTACAAAGTAGAAGCGACACACACAAGGGATTTGTCGTTCCATTTGGTAATACGTATGACAGAACCATCCATTTTAGTACTGACAATATATCCACGGAGTTTCCTCTGAAGTTCTTTCTTCAATGGTAATGGACAAGTTTTTGGTAACCAGTTCTCTCGAATGGTCCCGGTACCATGGTATTTCCGTTTTCTCAGTCCGACCAAAGTTACTGGTGACGTGAATAAATTATCGAAGTGAAAACAGAACGGTGAAGGTTTTATTTTGTCATCCAATTCCCCGATCATATTAAATAAAGGAGCAATATTTTTCCCGTATTCCAGTCCATATTTTGGATTACATCTTGGATTAAGACCTTGATACATTTCAAAGTTGACTAGATAACTAAGAGTTGTATTCAGACAACACATTTTGTAGCCGAAACGAATCGGTTTCCCTTTTATGAACTGTTTGTCGTATAACAAATTTTCTTCTGGGTGGGAATGCTTTGCGAACCGTTTTTTTAAAGCATCTGTCAATGGTCTGAGATTCCAAATTTTATCGTCTGCCAGCTGCAGTCCATTGTCTATAAAATGTAAACAACGGAAGATTGTTTCAAACCTGGCTCTTCGCATGGCTTGAAAAACTAACTCGTTTCGTAGATCCAAGTCATTAGACCAGTATCCTCTTTTATTGGGTACAAATGAGTAACCAGTAACTATTAAAATTCCAACAAATACTTCCATCTCATTTACGGTTAGGATTTGGATTTCCTGTTTAAACTGTATATTGGTTGGTTTCATTGCAAAGCATTAGAAATATCTCTTCATCGAAAACTTTTTCAAACAACTCAGATGGTTCTTGATTTTTGCAATCCGTATAGTCACATTCTGGAAAAAGGTCAACTTCACCAACGTCATCATTCTCAAGCCACAAAATTGGTCTTCCTACTGTTTTTTTTTATCGTTTTGAAGTTGGTGCAGCACCAGATGCGCCTCGTTTGGATCCCCTTATCTTCCGTGGTGTGTTAGGAGTCTCCACGATATTTGGAGCTGACTCCTCTGCTAGTACTGGTAACTGTGTATCAGTTGAAGTCACAATTTTTTGGATATTGCAGTGTACCGGCATTTAAGACAATACTACTTCAACACTTTGACTGGATAGTTACAGACGAGCTACATGTTGCTTCTTCCGATGTAACATCATAGCTTTGGGAAGTAGAGGCTGAAACTGTACTGAAATCATTTCGAACTAATTTTGTGAGTTTGTAAAGATTCGAATGTTGAGTAGGCCTGACTTCTTCAGGTGAACCAGAAACTGAAGCACATTCCGAATTCGAAGGTCCATCAATAGATCGTAGTAAACTGACATCTAAATTTTGAAAAGAATGTGTCATTAAGTCTTCTAAAGCGTCGTCCAAAAAAACGTGCATTTTCATCTTCATCTAAGAAATCTAAGACTGGCTTTCGAAATTCATTTTCATGTTCAGATGTTTTCATTTGTTTTACAACTAACTGACAACTGGCCATCATCTGATTTCTGTTTGAGTTTCCAATGTTACCATTTCCGTCTTCATCTCCGTAAACTTCACCTGAATGGACATTAGCACCAATTGGAGGCTCAATAAATACCAATTGTACTTCATCATCATCGTCATCCAATGTTTGCAGCTCTGTTAGGTCTATCACCTGTTCTACATTCATTCCATATCTAAAAATAGCCGAATATAAAAGATATATGTTAAAAAAAAATAGCAGGACTCCGAACCGCGAGAGTAGATCTTGGCTGGCTAGGATATCTCGGATCGTTTTCAATTTTTTTTTTAAATAATCTTTTATTCGTTAACTAAAACATTTTGTAAACATTTGTTCACAAAAATTTGTAATAATAATTAAAAAAAAAAACTTTACTACCGTTTCTGCCATGCCATTTATCACTTTTTTTCATTTTTTTGAAATCACAATCACAAGCCACAAGCTACTTCTTCACCACAATAAGCTCACCTGAGCTGAATTTAATTTTATTGTGTTTGTTATACTTTTCTATTTGCAATGTAATTGCGACAATAGCAATTGGACGCAAATTAAAAATTCCATTTAGCTTGATAACTTACTATTGCGTACGTGTCCATATGGCGCCGCTGGTCACTAATGGGTTAACGATCCTTGTTTGTCTTCAAAAAATATTGTTAGCGAACTCAAGCTTTGAATTGATGCAAGCACAGTACGTAGGCGTTTAAAAAAAGCAGATCTGTGTTATTTTCGACAAAAAAAAGCCTTTTTGTCTGCTAAGCACCTACAAAAAATGTACCACTTTATTATTCTAGTAAGTCATTGAAAAATTTGGTGCTGCTAATCATTTCTTAATCTTGCTGTAGCTTTCAAGAAACCATTTGAATTGATCCGCAACTAATTGGAAAACTATGATTTTTAACGACGAGAGTACGTCCAACTTTACTACTTCGGATGGAAATATTCATCTTAGACGAAAGAAGGGAACTCGTCTTCAGCCACGAGATTGCTGCTCAACTGTGAAGGATGGCAAAGGCTCGGATATAGTGTTGGCATGTTTTTCGGGCGAGGAATGTGGTCCGTTATATGAAATAAGTGGTTTTATAGATCGTTTTTAGAACAGGGATATACTGGAATCCGTAATGCTACCATATACTGAGGAGGAGATGGCTCTTCGTTGAGCCTATGAACATGATAATGCCCATAAACATTCTTCAAGTGTGGTTAAGAAGGGTTTTTCGGAAAAGATATCGGGTTCAAAAATGCTCTTATGACGTCACTGAGGAATTAATGGGAGACTATTTCAAAAAATAATTTCGAAAATTTAAAAATCAACTGTTTCTTTACAAAATATTAAGTAACCAGTATGATTGACACAGGACATAATCGAGTTAAGTTAAGTTTATCTAGATACGAGTACAATAGTATTAAAAGAATTTATTGTAAAACTTTATGCAATTTACAATATCTTCTCCAAAATTGATTACCAATTTTGCATATGTTCTTCCTGTCCCCTAGAATTCATAAAGGTAAAATGTTCGAGAAGACTTTTCTCAACAGTCTACATATTTCTATTCTTAATCCTTTCTCATGCAAGATTTAACAAGAAATGAATTTGGAGTCGAATAAATTCTCGGAACATAAGCAAAAGCAACTACGTGCGACCTGGTCGTTTCATTTGATTGAGTTTTTTTGCACACCCTCCTGGTGACTTCTTTGATCAAATGAGTTTGAGAACAACCCCTAGGCTTCTGCTTTGTTCTTGTGGGTGAGGGTGAAAGTGTAAGTCAAATTGAGTACACACTTTGATTAATTCGTAATTTCGAAAGAAAAATTAGGTTTGAAAAAATAAGGTACGAGAAACCTGACGCACTGAGGGAAACGTCGAAATGGCCTCCAGGAAGTAGTGCTCTAAAGAAAAAAAAGTCATTGTTGCCCGTACATCTATTGTCATGGTCAATTTGATTGTCGACAACGCCCCATTATTGACTAAGAAAAATTGCTACTGAGTGGTATAATTTAGCTATACCCCGTCGGGAGTTCCCTTTCATTGACGCATCACTGAGAGGTCCTGAAAGTTTATTTCGAGATTTCCACAATTACGATTTACAAAGAAGATGTTGAATGCGATAGAAATTGGACTAGAAGTTAAGTTCGCCTGAGGGTAATTCAGTCCCTTGCCTTTATTCAATTTCTTTTCCTTTTTTATTTTCAAATGAAGTAAGATGGTGTAAGTGGAAAGGTCACATACAAATGTATACATTGCTGTACAAATCCAATGAGCTTGAGCGTGTTTCGAAACCCAAACTCTGCCATAGTCCCAGAGTTCTGTGCAATTATCAATGTGACATGGGAAATTTAAAGGCTTCTATGTTGCTTATTTTTAAAATAGAAGGGATTCCGAGAATTGTATTGAATTGAATTGAAAAGACTTAAGAGGATTCATGAAAACCTAATGTATCGCGAAATTTTGATAATTGAGGAGTATTTTCGTAGGAGCGAACGAGCGATAATGAAATTAAATCACAACCGATGCGATTACATGAAATAAAATTTAATGACAAGTGAGTAAAGAGATAAATAATACGCATTTTGGGGTGACGTACTGATGAAGTCCTGATTTATTTTTGGATATTAAGAAAGTGTGTCTTTTGTTAAAGAGTTTTACAGAATTTAATACTATGATAGAAATTTAAATAAGAGAAGCATTGGATGGGTATTTTCTCGAATCAGACAATACCTGCTTCGACAAAAAAGAGGTAAAACGCTTTCACGAGGCTATGCCTGAAGACCCTTAATTAAACTATTTCACTGCATGGAGCGGAAAGGGAGATAAAGTAACATTGTTATCGTATGCCAGAGAAAATAATATACGCCCTGGTCTTTTCATCGAATGTGATAAGACGGCTTTTGAGCGTATATCCATCTTTTATACAATAGTTTCAAGCGTTGTAATATTGTTTTTAATTTATGACTAGGACAACATTCGAGTATCATTTAAAGTGTATCCTTTAATTGTACTATGCTTCCTATGAAGTGACTATACAGACAAAAGGGGATCCAAACATTATATTTAGATTCAACAATTTAAAAAAGTTCGCTACGAGATGTTCAACTTGCAAATCACAGCCTTCAACTACTTCAGTTTCTATAACGAAGGACGAAGCTTGAAATGTTTCACTTTCAGTGAATCATTGAGAGCTCATTTATCGTAGCACTGATTTCGCGATATAATAACTACTCATATACCTCTGAAATGGAACTCGTTATATGCAAGAGACGGAAAAGCTCATGAAGCTAGGGTTATCAGTTGGAAGGTTCATTACATGGTCTTTGCCCCTCAATAGTGATTAGTGATTAGTAATTCAAAAACTGTTTTTGTAAAAGAAAATCGAATACTGAGATGTGAGGACGGCTGAGGTGTTGAAGCAGACACTAGTTAATTAGGCTTATATGCCACAGGTCTGGCTTAAATTCCAAAGAAATAATTTCCTAGTCAACTCAATTTCTGTGTCAAATGATACTATGAAATTGATTCTTTAGCCATTTAGAAACGCTTTATAACTGTGGGTTATGTTCTCTGCACATGAGCCTAACAGAGAGGTTAGATAGACTATTCCTATGCCTATTCCAAGCTGTCGGACCATCATTTAATTATGTACATGCGCCATGTAGGCTAAAATTGCAAGTGTCATTATAGGAGAGATAAAAATGTCACGAACCTGCTAATATTGTAGATTCACTGTTTACAACCTTGGTAACAGAACTGCAGGCGGAATGCTCGAAACCTTAATAGACTGCGGGCACCCCTGGAAATCTCCGACTACTGCAAAGCGGACAATTACTCCCATCCAAGAAATGCGATGGGATGGACCGAAAGAAAAGAGTATGATAAACTATGATATCTAGTATGGAGACGACTATAGACAACCGGCGCTACAATGACATCAGTCGCAACATTTATTTGGATGCGGATTTCTTGTAAGAAGAAGGCTTATGGAGCAAGTCTTGAGCTTTAGGCATGCAAATTAACACCTGCCGACGGCTTGCGTCGTTGTTGTTGTTGCGTTGGCTTAATTTGGCAACGTAAGCTTCCATATGGTATATGCCCACCCTCAGACATAGAAGAAAATGACTGCTTCCACGAGTTGCTCCATAAAATTTACGTGTAATGCCCTAAATACAAGGTTAAAACCGTCCACGGCTAACGCATGGTTTCTACACCTTGATATTTGTAAAGAGACAGGGCTGACGCCTGATCAAAAACTGTCAAAGAAATTGAGTATATTCCGATCTACCCAAGGCAGCGTTTTGGGCATTCGAACGTTCCGTATAGTTAACGTCGACTCAGACCATATATGGATGCGGATATCTGAAGCTGCCCAAATCCAGCAAAACAATGTGAGTAAATTCAAAGTCGAATGGCTACAATCGCTATAGGCCGCTAGGGCCTTTTCCGATCGAGTCTCCCTTAACCTCTCGAGAAGTCCGATACTGCCAATATCAAACGTAGGAAGCCGGTGGCATCACTGCCAAAGATCAAACAGACAGGCGGCCTCTGCTGTGCTGGGTTTCACCCATTGATTCAATGACAGTGAATGTACAGAGCGGCCCTGCAGAAAATAACTTGAGTGGTTCGCTAGCTCTGGAAACAGACATAAAGGGAAGAACTTTGGCTCCTCAGAAGAAAAAAGGAGACCATTAAAAGCACTCAACAGAGCTTTTAGAAAAGGTCTTTGAAAAGAATGAATTTCGGAAAGCCTGCCAAAACTTAAAAGGACATGCCAAATTTGTAAAGGCGAACAGAAATTTGCAATAATAGAGAAGAAAATATCATAGTACAACCATCTGTGGTGCTGGGAATCTGGAAAGATTATTTTGCACACAGTTAAACAGTGATGACAAACATTATCCAACCACCAGACAGAATAACCCATTCAGCTTGGACAATGATAGATTAACATTTTCTGCCGTCTAACCAAGATGAAGTCAGGCCAGCAATCTCTAAGCTTAAGACCAGCAAAACTGCTGGTCCCGATGGCACTTTAACGCAGCAGGTGATAATTGGATACGAAGCATGGATCAACACATCTTTAAAATGTACGTCCGATCTTAAAGAAGGGGAATCACCTTAACTGCGCCAACGACAGGAGAATAAGTTTCTTCAATATCAAAACACACCCCATCTGCATTGCTTTCAAAGCCTCATATGGCAGCGTCAATAGAGACGAATTATATAGAGACAGTTTTGGTATCCTACCAAGTTCATTCGATTGTGCAGGGTAACTATGGAGAATGCGCGCTCCTATTTCAAAGTCGGTAATGACAAAGTCGAAAAGAACTGAAATAAAGCGAGGCGTTGTCATTTGATTTTTACGTTCTCGAAAGTATTGTGCGAAATGCGTAAATCAACTCTAGAGGCACCATTTTTCAAAAGTCGACTGGCTGCCTGAGCGAACGATAAACCTGCCGAGTTATTGAGAGCAGCGGAGGGCATTCATCCTAGCCTTCTCTATGGCCTAGAGGCAAGAATCTTAGGGAAGGTAGATATAAATAAACAGCGCAACGGCGAAGAGAAATATCGTCATCGTGATGGGGAATCTGAATGGAAAAGTTGGCAATGACAATGAAGCACTCGGATATGTGAACGGAAAGCATGGCCTTGGCGAGCGAAATGACGATGGTGAACAATTTGTTGATTTCTGAAACATCAATCGCCTAGTCGTAGGAGTCACTATGTTCTAGTATAGAACCTCCCACAAATTCATCTAGGTGGCAATCATAGTCCAACCAAATCGACCATTTGGCGAGCAGTCATTGTTTCAGAAGTTGTCTTTCAGAAGTCCGAAACAGACGAGGAGCCGATATAGAGTTGAAGTGACTAGCGTAATATAGGAATATTAACGCCCTGGCCACAGAAGCAGAGAAAGCAGCTAGCAAATGTGATAACAGAACCATCTAGAGAATTCATCAAAAGGCTATCATTGCTTTAGCCAACATCCGGTAAAAGGCCAAGATGGTTCCGTACTCGTTTCGGTTGAGGATCAGCTCAAGCGATGGAAGAGGCATTTTGCTGTGGTTCTTAATCGGTGTTTCCGCCAGTGATGTGCCTCCAAATCAAACTGAGCTGCCCGAATCTGCAATTTCTCGAATGTGCACCTCCACTTATAGTAAAGGTGAGATCGCTGCCGCAATGGGACTAGATGGTATTCCAGCGAGCCGCTTCAACAACATCAGAGCTTTTCCGTCCTTTTGTTGAGAGAGGTACAGAGGAGGCAGGAAGTTTCCCCGACGAGTGGAAAAAGGGAATGATTGTAAGGCTCCCTAAAAAAGGTTCTTCCCGCAGTTGCAAGGTAATAGCCCAAGTAGTTCTCGATCGAATAAAGGAACTTCTAGAAGATGCGCTGGATGCCGAAGAGGCAGATTTCCGTTCTGGATTGAACTATGCGCTAAATACCGGTCACCACTTCGCCTGCTGTTCATTGATTTTGAGGAGGCATTCGACGTTGTCAGCAGACAGTTTATATTGCTTGCCTTGCGCAGGTGAGGTATGTCTGACAAACTAACGGCTATTATTAAAGCAACCTATGATGGGTCTAAGTGTCATGTTGTGCATAGAGAGAAATTGTCAGAGGAATGGGAGACCCAAAGTGGGGTCGGACAAGGTTGCATGCTACCGCCGATATTGTTTTTTATTTGTGATTAGCGATGTGCTTCGCGCAACCTTGTGTACTGGAAACGGAGGAGTTCGTTGGACCCTTACATCTCAACCTAAATATCTGGACTACGCTGGCGACATTTGTTTAATCTTTCACAAGATTACAGATCTGCACAAAATGGCAACAAGTGTGGAGAGGCAGGCAAATATCGTGAGTTTGATGATTAATGCTGTTAAAACCAAAATCATCAACCTCGGTACTAACTCATCAACTCAAGTTATCATCGCCGGTTACGAGAGTAGTGGGTTTCCAATATCTTGGGAGTATTGTCTCTACCGAAGGTGGAACCGAACAGGGTATTGGCAACCGAATCGGCAAAGCAAAGTCTGCATTTGGAATGACTTCAATGATATAGCGAGACAATGCAATCAGCTTAAACAACAAGCTACGTTCAAATGTTGAATCCATGCTGTTGTATGGGTGCAGCATAATCACAAAAAATATATCAAATGTTCGTTAATAGGTGTCTATAGAACATCTTATGGGTTTTCTTGCCTAACCGTATCTCTAATAAATATCTTTAGCAGAGAACGGGTCAGGAACCAATTGACACAACCATCCAATGGCCCAAAGGGCAGTGAATTGGTCATACACTTGGAAAAGGCGATAGTTCCATAGCAAACTCCGCGATGAAATAGAATCCCTTATCAGAAGACGGTATAAGAACGGTCGAGGAATACGTGGATCAGAATAGTTGAGGAGGAGTCACGGCAATTGCGGATGAGTTGCAGAGAACTGAATCTCATTGCCAGGAACCATACACGATGGTGCGTATGAGTAATTGAGGCCCTAAGACCCACAAGGGGAAATAGGACATAAGTAAAATAAGTACTCGTAAGATATAATTATCCTCGATGATTTTCAACGTAAATTATTCCAGTGATTTATGATGCTATTATCGTTGAAGAGATTCAAAGATGAAGATACAGCGAATTCTATGAGCTGTACATCAACATCGATCTGGTTAGATTTGGGAAATTTCATGGAAAGGTGGGTAGCCGCTAGTACCACAACGACGATCTCAGCACGAGAAACTCACAGAGGAACAGCTTCTACAGTGTTGCTTTCACCTTTTTTCATTCGATGTCATTTTTCCCTGGTATCAAAATTAGATTAGCAAAATTACCAGATCCACCATAAAGAGTTTGTTGCCTTTTTTATTGAAGAACAAGCAATAAAACGACGCATCATTAAAATGTGACTTCGAAAAGAGTTATGAGTAATGTTGGAGTTATACTGACGAGACACATATATAATATATATTAATAAAAGTTGCGACCGACGACGCAAAGTAGGCCAAGGTCTTTTGAAGTCCTATAAAGAGGAGAAAGCATCCTCGCAAAATACTGTTATTTGGATTAACGACACTAAATGTGACAGCTACAGGCTTACACTTACCAAGGTAATAACTCTCAATAACTAGAGATTTTCTTATTCTTATCATAAAGTTGCAGGATCGGCTGTGATTGTCAGAGCTTTGCACTTTTGAAGTAAAAAATAAATACTCTAAAAAATTGGTATTAAAACGAGTCTCGCAGAAAGCCTAATGTCTGTTAGGCCTAACATGGCCTCATAGATGCTTCTGCATGTTTTAGTTCTAGATCGCGAGAGCTGCATAAAAGTTTGAGGTTTAAGGTTAAAATCAGACAAAGTCCAAGTTTCTGTAGAAAGCAGAACCGAAAATTTTCCATTTAAAAAAAATGTATTCCAGTGTATAATATACAAGTACATCAGCAAATTGGGGTGCACACATCACCAACATGAGACTTGCTTTCATTTATCGTTCATTGTAAACTTACGAGTATTAGCAGCACACTTCATTTGTGAAAGTTATCTCCCTACCCGGCTAATGGCCTGCGAACTTATATTCTAAAAACTTGAGTCATCATCTGGGTACTTATGGTATAGTCGCGTCTTGGCTTTGTACAAAGTTTTTGGAATGGCTTCTAAGCCATCTAAGTGGCTCGCACAAAGATTTACTCGAAAACTTTTAATTATTTCCCTACAAAGCTATAACTTTTCAAATTTACGTTTTAGTTTCTTTTGAAAAATGTCACAGGTTATTGCTTCTCATCCCATGGTTAGAAATATGCACAGAAGTTATTTAAATGTTTTTAGTCTATCCCTCCACGAGATGGATTGTTCTTTAGAAAACTTAAACTTAAAAAACTTCAGCTTAAATTTTCGGAAATAGCAGGCAGGGTGTCCCACTTGATTCTCGTTGCCAGGTTGAGGAAAAATTGACGGTTATCGTCCCGTTGGTAATCAAAGAACTTAATGCCTGTCCTAAAAAAGACGCGGTCTTTTGTATGAAAGTTCATATTGTTGAGTTTTTAGAATTTCCTACTTTTATTGCCCTTGGTTCATTTGGAAATCGGCTTAAGCTAAATTCATACAAGCGAACGAGCTGGACAAATGCGGTATACCCTACATCCGACTCTGTTCTTGTATTGGCAACTGACATAACATACATTAGGCCCTGCAATGTGAAATCAATTTTCCACCTAACGTTGCTGGTATTTCCTTCACAGTTGGAATTCTTTTGGTTATTTTTCAATGCCAAATAGTCGATGTGTGTGCACTTTATCCCCTAAATCCTACTTTTTCTGCAAGCACTATTGGTGGTTGATCTCGAGGGCAAAAATCTCATTTATCTTCTTTTTCCACAATCGCATTGTGGAACTGGTAGTGGTAGTAGGTAAGGTGAACGAAATGCCCACTAGCTGCATTGTGTTGCGTTTAATGGATCATTTAAATCAACTGGGCTCGAAAAATTTACTAACGGTGCACGAAGGACTCCATTTATCTAACTTCCAACTGCCATCATAACCAGTTTTTCATATTAATAATACACATCACAGACTTTCCGCACTCGTTAGTCACATGCAGTCGAGCAAATTGAAGATTTTGACTTCTCTTCTGGTTGGTTTCTTTCCTCCCACGATTTAACCTGATAGATGTTCTTCAATTAACCCATCGTATAACAAAAAATTGTGTCGCAACTGACGCTTTTTTCTTTCTCCTTCCAAACTCCATTTTTCCAGCTCATTACGTTGTTGTATTGTATATATACACTTACTTTGAAAATTTCCATCCCCACTCAATGGCTCCCTTTCAGTTACAATATATAGGCCGTCGTTTTCCTCATTTATTGTGGCCAACATTTTGTTTATTAAATCGACCAATAAAGTACCCTCGAACTAAGTGGTTTTGCAAATGGATCCTATTTGAGAAATCACACTTGTTTTGATAGCCTCAAAGTTTATTCTGTTTCCCATTTCGACCCTTTGAATTGAGGGTTAGCTCAATTAAAAATTCAATAGATGTCTGCCTTAGATTCTGGTATGTCAGCGTATTCCTCCGTTTTGGGAGGATGGGACCTTTGGATAAAATACTTAGTTCTCTTCTACCAGATATTGTACTGTAAAAAGGTTTTTTAGACGGCTTGATAACTCTAGAGTTTTGGGCCTAATTCAATAAGGGAACAGAGTATTCAGTCCATTGCACTGCTTGTACATTCCCTTTACCTAAACTTCTCAGTCATTCGTAGAAAGTTGAGTAAGCGATGTTGTTGTAAAATACCTACAGTACCAGCAGCCACCCCATCGTCGCCAATTACCTTTAACCTGATGCGAGCATAAGGCAGACATTCACAGGGATACTGCTCCGCGGTTTCATTATCACTTTCACAGCAAGCATACAGCACATTTAGACACTTAGCAAAAGCGTAGTGCCTCATCACGATGCTAGTATGAAGCCTGCTGTCTTTCATACCAAAGGACCTCTTGGAGACGTCAGGAAAACGTTTGGTCTATCGGCCACTGAAAAACTCTTCCCTGAAGCGTACCTATTAGGTTCATCGCCGACTTCATTTCTTGTGATCCCTTTCGTGAGACCGAAGAATTTAGCTTTCAGACTGCCTTTTGTTTTACATTCGCGAACTATCTTGTTCCTGTCATTAAAGTTGCGAATGTTTCACCCCTGCACTAATTCTTCATAATATAGATCGTTGCCCTCAGGATTGCGTATATCTCCGATTGAAAGGCAGACGCATAGTTTTCTAACGAAGAAATTTAAGGTTGTCGTCCTCCAGAAGGATAACAGAGCCGCAGAATTGACTACATTCCTTTCCTGGCTCATATTGTGGACGAAACCCGTCTTGAGAACAGGGAAAGTAGATTTCGTATTTTTTCAGCGAAAAGGATTCTGGTGTCATTGCATAACCATAAGACCAGAGTCGAGTGCGTGATGCACCAAAAACGACTTCTTCTTAAACAGAATATTGAGAGTGCAGCACTTGATATGAACATCAGCATTAGTGACGTATTTTCATGAAGGCTTGTTTCACTAGACAACTGACGAGGATCCTCTGGGTTGACAAGCTCAATGTCTATCAGGAAGTCAACAGGGCCTTGGAGCTTTTCGAAGTTACACCCAAATACTATGATTCCTTGGAAAAACAGACGGTGATGTCTTTAAGCCGCATATGTGTTAGGCCAGTCAGCTTTCTCCTTTTTGCATGGAGAAAAACTTCCGAATTGAGAGTATTGTCTAAAAGCTCATTTCTATCGCACCAACCGTCAATCAGATCAAACAATGCCCGTGTTTTAGGGTAGATAGTCTAGCATGGAAACCTCCGACACTACTTTCCAGTCAGTAATGTCCGTATCTGTTAGATAACGATAAGTACATCACTTGCTGTCTTACCTCAGAACAGGTGTTGGCTAGGAGGCAATACCGTTAACAACCTGGTCAGACGATAGTATGAAACCCGGGAGATGATTGCCTAGCTCTTTACATTTGCTACTTACTAACCCGTTAAGTATTCTAGGCATTCTTTCTGGAATCACGGTATTGAATGAGTTCAAGTTCTGCCTATGGTGGTGACGCAAAAATAAATGTGTGCCATTCTGCGTTCATTTTGTAGCTTGTATTCGCAGGAACTAAACCTACGAGTAGGTTGCTAAATTGTCCAAGTTAACATGATGAGAATGAATTCGGCACAAAAAAAAACAAGTTCTCTGTCTTTCCGATTGCGCAGATTCAAAACTATAGTACAGATCCGTTTATTCCACACCATGGTTTCTATGTGAATATCCTATTGTTTGACACCAATATCCAAAATTTAACACGGAAATCCTCGTACCATTGCATCGCTGGGTAGCAGACTTGGAATGGTTGAAGGTTGATTTGAGTAAATATAATATGTAGGTAAATACGGGGATAGTCGTCTATTTGTTTAAGTCCGTAACGAGAAAAAAGTCGACTTTGTTTTCCTTTGTTCTTACTCTATTTGTGGCAATATATTTTCTACTTCTCAGTGTCGACGTATTAGCACATCCTCCGTTTCTCTGAATTTTCTCCGAACACAGAAGATAGCGCACGTCAGTTTTCTTGGCTTAAAAAGTTCAAAAGTCTTAGTTTCCAGCTGGAGATTTTTGGCACAACCTTCCTAAGCCATTCAAAAGTTTGCTGCTTTCATCACTTCACTATAAGTGTTTCGGTTTGCATATCGCAGCCCTGTGCTTGAATGCAAACATATCTGCTTTAGCCAGCTGCCACAGTTCACCAACATAGTTTTTGCAGTTTCCGTCGTTCGGAGTGTTTTCATGGCCAGCCTTTCAAATTCGAATCATCAGAGAGAGTTGGTAACAACATCGTTAGAGGTGTGATCAGTACTTTAGTCCCTGGTTTCTCTTTGTTTTTTTGGTGCTTTAACGCGCCATTATACACCAACTTATTTTCAAGACTTGATCTCATGAATGTATGGCTGATGAACGGAACCTCAGCATCGTTTGTCCGGTTCACAAGAAAGAAGACTCTCTAAACTACGACAACTATAGAGGTAACAGTTTTCTAAGCATTGCATATAAGATTTTGTCTGCCGTACTGCGCGAGCGTCTGAAACCATTTGTTCGACGATCTATCAGTGTCTACAATTGACTAAATATACACATTATAGCAGATCCCGAAGATCCTGGAGAAACTCCAAGAAGTTCAGATCGATACTCACCACATTTTCATCGATTTTAAAGCCGCATATGACAGAGACGAGCTATACAGAGCCAAGTCTAGTTTTGGCATTTCTGCCAAATTAGTCCGCTTGTGCCGAATGACGATGGAGGAAGTTCGCTGCTGCATCAAGGTCGAGAAAGACCTAACCGAGAACTTTGATGTCAAAAAAAGATTTAGGCAAGACGACGCGTTGTGATGTGACTCCTTTAACATCATATTTGAAGAATTGTGCAAAATTCACAAGACAACACACGAGGTACGATCTATCATAAGTCTGTTCAATTGCTTGCATACGCCGACGATATTGATATTATTGGTAGAACACAGCGAGCTGTCTTTGGTGCAGTTGCGTTTATAGGAACAGAAGCGGGAAAAATGGGTCAAGTGGTAAACGAGGGCAAAACAAAATATATACTGTCAACAAGAAGAGATACCCAATATCGACGAATTGGCCAGAATGTCAAAATCGACTGTTGTCACATCTGAAAACGGCATCTCTTCAGAAATCAAATAAAGAACAACGCTTGCCAATCGCTGTTTCTTTGGATAGTAAGGCCCTCTCCCGAACAACCAAGGAAACTCTATATAAGACTCTTGTAATCCCAGTCCTGGTCTATGGTTCCGAATTACGGACCCTTCATAAAGCGGATGAAGATATTCTTGGTCGTTTTGAGAGAAAAATCCTTCGTAAGATATTTGATCCCGAATGCGTTGACGGGTTCTGGAGGAGACAATTCAACAATGAACTCTACGAGCTGTACAGTGACATCGACCTGGTCAAAAAAACTGCCCATTGGGCGTTTGAGATGGCTGGGATATTTAGAGCTAAGGAACACCAACGCTCCAGCCCGCAGAATTTTCGACTCTAAACCCGAGGCACAACGCAGTAGAGGAAGGCCTCGCCTTAGGTGACGCTCGCAAGTAGAAGGTGACTTCAGTCTACTTGGAATGGGCAACTGGAGGAAGTTAGCCAAAGACCAAAGGATTATTGGTTGAAGCCCAGATCCACCACCGACTAACTAAGTAAGTAACATACGCTGCTATTCCCGTTCTACATCTGGGTACGAAATAGGAAAGAGTACTTTCGTCAGCAAAGTAATATAGTGGATCAGAAGTAGCAGACAAGAGATAATTGATGAAAATTAAATTGAGTGTCGAAAGCAAATTGAGCTCTCTGGCACGTCTGCACTTATTTTGTGAAGATCAGACTTTGAACCGTCCAACACACCTTGCATTGAACGCACTGAAGAAGAGATTCATCTATCCCAAATCCACGCATTTTCGACAAAAGAGGCTAATACCAAACTCTGTCAGATGCCTTTGAATTATCAAGTGCAAATATCTTGCTGTCACCAGATTTGATGTACGTTTTGGTTCCAATTTTATGTGAGACATGCCATCAAATTACCAGTCGACTAGTTGGTACAACTTCCATTCTAATGGTCAATGAGAGAAGTTTTTGTGTCTCGAGACATTTCATGAACTGACGGCTTTTTCAGCGTTGTAATCACCTTGGAAACGAAAGACGTATATAATGCAATGGGTCTGCAGGAGGAGACGTATAAAGATTTCATCTACTAGGAAAAGGTCCTAAAGATTGATAAGTGTGTAAGATTGATAAGTGCAGTAAGCAAATAGCATAGAGTGTTATTGCAAATGTAGGTTTGGATGGAGGATGAGGCAGAATTTCTAACGTTTTTGACGAATGGCCAAAGATTTTCATTACTATTGGAACATTATATGTAGTATTTCTTGCCTCAGTTTTTAGTTGTATTCCAGTTTAACACTCTTAGGTAAGGCACTGCAGTCACTCCCGGGAAGTTTGAACTTTATTCAGTTTTCCTATGTTGGATTGGTCTTGTAAGACCCAAAAAATAGTTTCCTCACCTTTTGACTTGATACCCTTCAACCGATGAGTGATAAAGCATCTCATTCCATACGTATTATTACAGCAGCATCCACGTTGTTATCAAGAAAACATAGCGACCAGCTAAAATTCTAAAAAAGCTTTTTAAGTCCGCTCCAATTGGCTTTCTCGTATTGTGCTACGGTTCTTTTAGTTCTCTAACTCTGTGATAAGTATACGAGAAATCAATGGTGTATTTGTCCGGGATAGAGGCAGTTTATAAAGCAAGACTTTCAAGGCCTTTTGAGCCAAAAGGATAAAAAATTCTTTAAATAAGTCATATTTGCTCTGGTGGAGTATTGAAAAATACGAATATATAAATGGAGAATATTTTATGGAATAAACTTTGTGAATTTTTAAAAATTTTCAGCAAGAAAATCATCAATTTCATATGTACAAATAACGACTTCATAATAATTAAACCGCAGCGGTCTTTTAAGGATAGAGTTGTTAAAATTGGGATGTACTCGTACATGTAATGAGTAACTGTCTTATCCTCTTGTAAATATATCTAATCATATCCTTGAAGGCGAACAGGCTTTCCAAGCAGTTAAAAATGCCTTTGCCATTTGAAGAAACAAATACCATAATTATCCCTGCAACGCAATTTAATCCTACCCAAATTAAACCGTTTTGAGTCAGCTAATCCTAGGAAAAAGTTATTTCAAAATTTTCACATAAAAGTAGCTGTTCAGATCTGTTATTTTGTACCATAAATTGACTTTTATCTCAATTGGATCCTCTTTTTCATTACAACAATTAACCGCATACTAAAGTAGCATTAGTGGTAAGAACAACTTCAAGGGAAGTTTAATATTTCACCAAAAAATAAACACAAGTGCGAATATCTTGTGATTCCGGCATGGATGTGAAACCATTTTATGGTGTCGTTAAGAGCGTTATATTACTCTAAGTGCTATTTATGTAAGCCAAAAACTCGCTTCAATTTGAATACAATTTTTCTTTTTCCTCATTCTGACTCCAGCTCAGAAAATAAGAGTCTTGAATTGAATATCAATGAATGACTATAAATGCCAGTTGCTTACTTTTATTCAAATTTGTCATTAATCATCTAAATGGATTCGTCGAATGCTTTCTACTATCCTATGACAGTTTAAAAACTGTACTTGGAATCGTTTGGAACGTGGATTGCGGGTGGGGAAAAATGGAATCAAAGTAAATGACAACAATTATTAGAACTGCCAAATGCACTGTTATTGACAAAGGACTTACTAAGAATACAAATTTGTCTTCAAAGGTCAGAATATTCTTTTTCCGTGAAACCGCTTTTGCCATACGGAAGTTGATGAGGAGTCATTCCCCATCACATACAACGATCAACTGTAAGATGAAAAAACTTTGAATAGGACTTGGGAAACCTATTTGTATCTTTCACGAAATTGGACAACTTAAGCCATGTGAAACTTTAGCAATTTTCAATCAATCTACTAGCTTTTGGATATCTATCAATTGTTATTGGCACAGCATGAGCAACTTTTGTCCACAGAGGATGTAACATATGTATATGTGATGAGCGAGTATGTAGGGCATGCAACACGTTATAAAATCAATAAAAGTCTGGAAGGTTAAAGCAGCACGTTGGTTACCAAGTTAGTACCGATAAGCGAAGAGATATTTGTAAATTCGCAACCCATTTGTGTGAAACGAATTTATTGCGGTAGATTGGAATTTCCAGAGTTTGATCCTGGCAGCTTGTCGATATAAAACGTGCACTCACTTCTTAATCGTTTTACTGATTTCATGGAGAAAAAAACCACTTCAAGAGCCAAAGAAATATGGAATGGTTCAGGTTGTTGTTAGTTTCTAGAATGAAAAAGTTACCAGAACTCAACAGCTTCGATGATTGCTTTCCTTGTCGTGGCGTGAGGTTCAGTCATTGACTTCACTCTGAAAACGAAGGCAGTAGCTAAAAATTAATCGACCGTTGTCTATTCCACCTCCGCTTAACCCCAGTTGCCCCACTTCAAGATGGAATAGCATACATTGAAGGATGAATAGCTAAGGGGATGCTGAGTCACTTGCATGCGTACATCGGATACGAAGCAACATTCGTTGGATAAAAGTCCTATTTAAAAAAATAAGGTACCTTTTACGACTAGATGCCATCAACGGTTATAGAGGCCTACAAGCACTTTTAAGGTGACAATAGCTGTGCTTACTTCTGATTCACAGAAATATCAACTGATGTCGAAAATATGTGTCTTCAATCCAGTGATTTTGTTGAAATAAAATCACCGGGACAATTCCGCGTTACTTACTGGCCGGCGCCACAGTCTGGGGTAGACTTGGGCCTCAACCAATAAGCGTCTCCAATTAGCGTGGTCTTTGGCGAACCTCCTCCAGTCGCGCACTCCAAGTTGGTTGAGGTCCCCTTCCACTTGCGCGAGTTATGTACATCAAATTGTGTACATCAATAAGTTATATGTTACATACATACTAATAATACTCTTTTGTCAAAGTTATGTTATACATACATATGTTACTCTTAATACTTTTTTGTAAAATAATTAAAGTGCTTGCTTTTCAAAATTCATTTATTGTAACACTAAACCTTTTCTTGATAACATGCTTGCTTTTCACAACTTGTAAAATTAAACCATAAGAAAAACCGTGTGAGAACCAAATTCAAGCTTCCGTTCCCACAGTTTTTCATACTTTGTTGACTTATTATAAATTGCGAATAAAATCAAAGATTCATTGTCATTTGTTGGTTGTAAAGAATGGAATAAAGTTGTTTTTTTTGAAACTCCGGAGGAACGTTATATTAATTGGCGCAGTCGGTAGGATACAAGTGTATCCATTTTAAAATTAATCGGAATACGGGAGTGCGATATATTAAATGAACATTCAATACCAATAACGACGGTTTATCGTTATTCTTGCGGTTAGTGTGTGGACATTTAAAGACTGTACAAAGACTCTTGGTGATTGCAAGTGCATTTGTAACGACGGCAATCGTTATTTGAGAAAGTGATTCTCGTTAATGCAAGTGTTATTATAACGAAGGTTTATCGTGTCCAAGAAGTGTGCAGATCCTGACTCCTGGTGGTTTTCAAATCTTTAATTCCTGGAACCTACGGCTAGAGAATGATAATGACTATAATCATTTGCATGTAAGTCTGTTAATTGGTTAACATTCGTTCCTTTCTTCATCCTTTATAATCCTTATGCCCAAAAATAGAATAAGTAGAAATAAGATTCAAGAACCTTATTGTTCATCCTTAGATAGATTTGACGAATTTCAAAACAATTTTACAACTTTAGAATCGAATCGGTGCGAGTTCCTAGAGACAAATAATCTTTCAAAACTTAGTGCAATAGTAAAAACCAGTTTTCCAAATCTTTCCGAAATGAATTTAGATAGTTCAAGCTCAAGCGTAAACGCTAACGTTGTTACAAACGTTGGTAATAGGAACACAAGTAGTAGTCAATTAAGTAGTTTAGATATTAACAATATATTTAATGGCTTACGTATACCAGATGCCGTTAAAGATCTGCCACATTTCGACGGTAACCCCCGTTCTCTGTATGATTTTATAAATAACGTAGAGGAAATTTTGAAGCTTATACCTCAGTTAGACGGCACATCATATGCTATCATTATATTACGAGCTATTAGAAACAAAATCATTGGCCAGGCCAATGAAGTGTTAAATATGTACGGGACTCCGACGGAATGGGAGCAAATACGAGCTAATTTAATTTTGCACTATTCAGATAAGCGGAATGAATCATCTTTGATTCGAGATTTGCATGGATTGAGACAAGACAATGATACTGTTGAGAGATTTTACTCAAAGATCATTGAGTTGTTGTCAACAATGACAAACCATATCCGTATACATGAAAAACATATAGCTGTAATAGATGCAAAAAAGTCGCTGTATTCAGAAATGTGTTTAAATACATTTCTTATAGGATTAAAAGAACCATTGGGCTCAACAATCAGAGCCATGAGACCTGAAACCTTGGTGGAGGCATTAAATTATTGTATCAAGGAACAAAACGCATACTATTTAAAAAATACAAACCCGAAACCTCCTGTTTTACCAAACCCACTACCATTCCCCAAACTGACACAACGACCCCCACAAAATCAACGGCTCCAACCATACCAACCAGTTACACAGCCATATAGTTCCTTTCCTCAATACTTACCTCAGTTTAAACCATCTCAACCTTATCAACCCCAAATAAGGCCCTTACAGCAAATACCCCATCTTCAGTCTCCCAATCAGCAAGAAAAGAGATTCAATAACCCTATAGTAAACATTTCTGCATCCAAACCACATTTCAATTACCAACAGCAACGTCCAATTCCAATGGAAATATCTAGCGGTAATGCTAAAACTCTTCCGAAACCAGTACAATCCCAACAACCCTATCAAAGAAACAATTTAATGCAAAATCCCAGATACATTATAAGAGAAGTACATAGTTTTTCACAAAATCAGGAAAATTATGGGGAAGAATATCCCACATATGTGTTACCTGATGGATACTACGACCACCAACCTAATTTGGACCATTATACAATTGAAGAAATTCAAAATGATGAAGTTCCACAGGTCACTGGAAATGAAACAATACATGAGAATGAAATTGATGACAAAAATTTTCGTTCCAATGCCTCGGAAAACAATACGGGTTCCTAGAAATTAATCAACACGGTAGCAATCTTCTCCCTTACATAAATGTGACTTCACCTTTTGGTCGACAACTAAAGTTTCTCATAGATACAGGAGCCTCTGCTAATTTTATTGACCCCGAACTTACTAATCCCCAATATCATGAAAATATTAACACTGTTAAAATCACCACTGTTTTGAGTACACATGAACTCAATAAACAAATCACATTTCCGGCATTCTCTGAATTCAATTCTAACGAACAGTTTACATTTCTTTTATTTAAATTTCACAATTATTTTGACGGCCTGATAGGATTAGAAACATTAGCGAAATTAAATGCTTCAATAGATCTTAAGAATAAACTATTAAAAACTCAAAGTGCAGCTATTCCCTTATTGCTTAAACCCAATTTAATGTCAAAAATCTATATGATACCAGCAAGATCCAAAATGTTGGTTACATTACCGGTCGATATCCAAAATGGCGAAATATACATCAAGCCAACAAAAATAAATGATTTTCTAGAAATACCTGAAGGAATATATACATCTGAAGAATGGTACAGTCAATTGGAGGTAATAAACAACTCTAATATGGAACAAAAATTATTTGTAGAACAACCGATAAAGGTAGAAAAATTTAAAAATTTCGAAGAATTTAATAATATAAATATTTGTCAAACTGACAATCAAATTGAGCTTCTATCTGGAACCGACATAACTAAATTACTTCGGGTCGATCACCTTAATAATGAAGAAAAGAAATTGATTCTTAGACTGTGCAAAAATTTTGATGATATTTTCTTCATAGAAGGGCAGAAGTTATCATTTTCCAACGTAATTAAACATCGTATACAAACAAAAGACGACGTTCCAATATATACGAAGTCCTATCGATATCCAGAGATACATAAAACAGAGGTACAGTCTCAAATTCAAAACCTATTGCAGCAAGGTATAATAAGGCCTAGCTATTCCCCATGGAGTAGTCCCATATGGATCGTACCCAAAAAGCGAGACGCATCAGGTATTCAGAAATGGAGACTTGTTGTCGACTATCGTAAGGTTAACGAAAAAACGATAGACGATCGATATCCTTTACCTAATATAACGGAGATTCTCGATAAATTAGGGAAATGCATGTATTTCACTACGTTAGATCTGGCCTCCGGCTTTCACCAGATCGAGGTAGATCCCAGAGACATTCAAAAAACCGCATTCTCGGTTGATCATGGACACTATGAGTACATTCGAATGCCGTTTGGACTCAAAAATGCCCCATCAACCTTCCAGAGAATAATGGACAATATCTTACGTGATTTACAAGGCAAAATTTGCCTAGTATACATGGACGATATTATAGTTTTCTCAACCTCGCTGCAAGAGCATATCGAAAATTTGGCAAAGGTCTTCTCAAAATTACGTGCAGCCAATCTAAAAATTCAATTAGATAAGTCAGAATTTTTACGTAAAGAAGTAGAGTTTCTTGGTCATGTAGTTACACCAGATGGTGTTAAGCCCAATCCCAGTAAAATTCATGCAATAAAAAATTATCCGATACCCACTACTCAAAAGGAGATTAAGTCCTTCCTTGGCCTGCTAGGTTACTACAGAAAATTTATTAAAGATTTTTCAAATATAACAAAACCATTGACTGAATGCTTAAAGAAAGGAAGAAGCATAACCCTCAACGACCGTTATGTTAAATGTTTTGAACATTGTAAGGATATATTAAGTAACGATCCACTATTACAATACCCTGATTTTAGTAAGAGTTTTAATTTGACGACCGATGCTAGTAACGTTGCAATTGGTGCTGTTCTTAGTCAAGGCCCAATAGGATCTGACAAGCCAATTTGCTACGCCTCAAGAACTTTATCTCAAACAGAACAGAATTACAGCACAATAGAAAAGGAACTTTTGGCCATAATTTGGTCTACTAAATATTTCCGCCCGTATCTGTTTGGTCGAAAATTTAAGATTATAACTGACCATAAACCCCTCAACTGGTTATTTTCACTAAAAGAACCGAATTCAAAATTAGTCAGATGGCGGTTAAGGTTAGAGGAATTCGATTATGAAATAGTATATAAAAAGGGCACGGCCAATACAAATGCCGACGCACTCAGTCGTATCGAACTTAATCTTAATGAATCATCTACTGATACAAATTCTCTTGCAAATTCCAATATATCCTTACACAATAACGCTAATGATTTAGAAAACAGTTTAAGCTTGTCTACCATTCACTCTGCACATGAAAATCTCGACGACGGAATATATATTTCAGAAAGACCCCTCAACGAGTTTACGGAACAGTTGGTTTTGATTAAAACAAACTGCATTGTTAAGCCTTCCATGATTTATAATATCCTTTTCGAAACAAAACGTAGACGTATATTTAGGCAACCTGATCTCCATAACGAAAAAATAATTGTATCAATCCTCAAAGAATATCTAAACCCCCATAAATTAACAGCCATTTACACAGACGATGATACTTTCAGAATAGTTCAAGAAGTATACTCCAAATACTTCGCCAATAGTAAAGTGTTTAAATTAATACGATGTATGGAAAAACTAAACGATATTACTAATACAGATCAACAGGACGCCCTTATAAATAAGTATCACATAGATAGCAACCACCGCGGCATTAATGAAACCTGTAATCACCTCCGCAGAACATCTTATTTCCCGAAAATGAAAGAGAAAATAACTAAAGTCATTAACAACTGTGAGAAATGCAAATTATATAAGTACGATAGACATCCCCCGAAAATAAAATATGAACTTTCTGAAATTCCAAATAAGCCTCTCGATATTCTGCACATAGATGTTTACAGTATTCACAATATACAAATACTTACAATAATCGACAAATTTTCAAAGTTCGCTTCTGCTTTTATCTTAACTGCCCGTAATAGTATCAATATAATCAGTTCTTTAAGGCAATTCTTTTCCCAACACGGTACACCCAAAAAAATTGTATGCGATTCAGCCGCTGAATTCACTTCAAACTTATTTAAAGAGTTTTGTGATCAATACCAGATTCAGTTACATATAACCTCTCCTCAAAACTCTACAGGCAATTCTCCTGTCGAGAGATTTCATTCAACATTGACTGAAATTTATAGAATAATTTACGACAAAAATAATAGACAAATACCGGCAGACATACTGAACGAAGCATTGACTACATATAACAATTCAATACATTCGGTTACAAATTTGACACCTTTCGAACTCATAACAGGAAGAACATATAAATTTAGGAAATCAATACAGCATGTCTCTGAGCACGATTATATAAATAAATTAAGATCTTATCAAGACAAACTATATAGCGAAATAACAACCAAGCTTGAAAAGCATAATAGATCAATCATTGATAGACTAAATAGGAATCGTGAAGAACCACCCAACTTTAGTATAGATGATATAGTATATGAATATAATAATAGAAGAAATAAAATAGCTCCTAAAGCAAAGAAGTTACAGGTAGTCACTAACAATAAAGTCACTGTACTAACTAAAAATAATAGGAAAGCTCATAAAAATAAATTACTAAAAAAACGCAAATTTCAGGTTAGCACAGGCCATGAGTCAACGAATCGAAATTCAAGACCTCTCGAAGAGTCAAGGTCTTCTTCCCATGAAATTAGGCCCGGTACGGTTAATTGATACACATACAAAATTCATACACATTATAAATTTGACAGCTTATGAAGAAAATGTTAGCAATATCAAAAGATCTGTAGAACTTATTAATAAAAATAAAAACATTGGTCCAATGAAAGAAGTCACAAATATGAAATTTAGGGAATTAGAAAATAAATTTCTAACACTTCTTCCTCGATATCGAAATAAAAGAGGGTTTATCAACGGAATAGGATCGCTAATTAAGAGTATCACAGGGAACATGGACGACAATGACGCTGTACAAATAAATAATGACATTAAACTATTACAATCTAATCAACAGGACATGAACAAAGAAATGACAAAACAGGTCCAGATTAATAACAAAATGATAGAAAGGTTTAGTAACATAACCGAACATATAAATTCACAACAGAAGGATTTGGAAGATTATTTAACAAAGTACCAATTAGCATTGTCCCAGAGAATTCGTACCGATCAAGAAAACTTTCAATATATGCAATATGTTTATCAAACTAACTACAACATTGAAATACTAACGAACCATTTACAAGAAATCGCTGAATCTATAACTCTTGCAAAACTTAATATAGTCCCTAAACAAATTTTAAATCCGAATGAATTAGAATTTATACATAAACATATCGCAAATCAGAAAATAAAGTTCTCTTCGGATGAACAAATATACGAATTCTTGAGTCTACAGGCCTACTATAACCATACAAATATCATATTTAATATTAAATTACCAATCCTGTTCGAAGAATCCTTCACCTTGTACCATTTAATCAAATTACCTATAAACAAAACCCTTACAATTAATATAACCAAACCCTATGTCCTAATAAACGACCGTTATATCCAATTGATTGACGAACCATGTTTAATGATTGAACAAGTTTTCTACTGCACAAAAGGAAACCTAAAGAATATCACAACGGAGAAGTGCATTTCAAACATAATCAAAAACAAAAGAGCCACCTGTTTCTTAACGGAAGACCTGAACCAAGCCAACATCATGCAACCAGAAGAAAATTATATACTTTTAGTAAACTCTCCCAATATAGAAATGTCCTCCACGTGTGGAATCGAAACCAAGTTAATATCAGGAACACTTTTACTGCACTACGAAGAATGTGATGTAACCCTAAACAACGTGGTATATAAGGGCAACACAAACTTATTTTGGGATAGAATACAAATTATATCCTCAATATTCACTAATATAAGTTCATATTATCCTATAGATCGATTAAACACCAGTAGACTAACCCCGGACAACTTTACTAACACAGAAGTTATTACCCTGGCAGAAACCACTAAACAACAACAAAATCATTCACTTTCAATGTGTGTTGTAGTAACTATGATCCTGCTAATTTTGTACCTGATCAACTATACAAAGAAATGTCGCCAGAATCATGCAGCCTCCAGTCAACAAACAGATGATATAAATTTAGAAGCTCCAGCTCATGATAAGTCTTCAAGTAACAGCCTTTCATGGCCATCGCTTCATCTTAAGCGGGAGGAGTTATGTACATCAAATTGTGTACATCAATAAGTTATATGTTACATACATACTAATAATACTCTTTTGTCAAAGTTATGTTATACATACATATGTTACTCTTAATACTTTTTTGTAAAATAATTAAAGTGCTTGCTTTTCAAAATTCATTTATTGTAACACTAAACCTTTTCTTGATAACATGCTTGCTTTTCACAACTTGTAAAATTAAACCATAAGAAAAACCGTGTGAGAACCAAATTCAAGCTTCCGTTCCCACAGTTTTTCATACTTTGTTGACTTATTATAAATTGCGAATAAAATCAAAGATTCATTGTCATTTGTTGGTTGTAAAGAATGGAATAAAGTTGTTTTTTTTGAAACTCCGGAGGAACGTTATATTAATTCGCGCGCCACCTAAGGCGAGGCCTTCCTCTACTGCGTTGTCCCTCCGGATTAGAATCGAAGATTCTGCGGGCTGGAGCGTTAGTGTTCATTCGCTCTACATGTTCCAGCCATCTCAATTGCATAATGCGCAGTTTTTTGACCAGATCGATGTCGTTGTACAGCTCGTTAAGTTCATCGTTGAATCGTCTCCTCCAGAACTCGTCAACGCATTCGGGATCAAATATCTTACGAAGGATTTTTCTCTCAAAACGGCCAAGAATATCTTCATCCGCTTTATGAAGGGTCCGTAATTCGGAACCATAGAACAGCATTGGGATTACTATGGTCTTATATAGAGTTTCCTTGGTTGCTCGGGAAAGCGCCTTACTACCCCAAGAAACAGCGATTGGCAATCGTTATTATTTGTTTGATTTCTGAAGAGATGCCGTTTTCAGATGTGATAGCAGAACCGAGGTAGACAAAGTCTCTTGCTACCTCAAAGTTATAGCTGCGATTGTGACATTCTGGCCGATTCATCGATGTTGTGTGTACCTTCTTGCTGACAGCATATACTTTGTTCTGCACTCGTTCATCGCTAGACCCATTTTTGTCGTTTCTGTCCTTATACGCACCAAAGACAGCTCGCTGTGTTCTACCAATAATATGAATATCGCCGGCGTATGCAAGCAATTGAACAGACTGAAAGATCGAACCTAGTGTGTTGGCTTGTGAATTTTGCACAATTCCTTTTGATGCAGCAGCGAGCTTTCCAATTTTGGCACTAAAGTCGCCAAGGAGGAATTTAACCTCATACATCGAACATTGCTCATTGGCTTTGTCAAGGAGCTCGTAGAAACCTTCGTTGGTAGCATAGTCCTTTTCCTCTATTGGGGAGCGGTTAGAGAATTTAGCTTTGATATGAATTGTTATAAGGCGTTCACTCCCTAATCCACTCTTGACGACCCTGCAAAACCAACAAAGGACAAGGACTTTGGAATTTTCGGACTTTGAACGCCGGCGTGCAGCCGAGCAATTAGCGTAGGCCCAAGACTGCTATAAAGTAGATATCACCGCCATTCAGGAAGTGCGGTGGGGTGGGCCGGGCAAAAGAAAGATGAAAAACTGTAATATTTACTACAGTGATTGCTATAGGGAGCGTAAGCAGCGTTTATTTGGATGCGGATTTATTGCAATCGACAGACTTAGGCAAGAAGTCTTGATCTTTCGACACGTGACTGAACGGCAGCGTATGTTATGTTCATTAAATTCCGATATTAACATATAACTAGTTTATTGAGGAACCACCAATAGATTCGAATTTAATGCTGCCAGCACGCAATACCATTATCCAAGAATGGCACTTGCATCGTCGAACGGAAGCTGTCGAAATCGGAAAACTTTCCATTCTCAGTACGAGTATGTGTTTCAATGACAATCTACATTGGAATGACTACAAATTCGATGTCGCCAAATATGCTGGCAATTGTTTAAGTTACCTCGAGCGATGTAATAAATGCTTTTCCAGTCCGACCTTGTCTCAATATATAAGGCATTCATCGGCCCTAGGTTGAAATACAATGCTCATATCTTATCAGGTGCTCCTGAGACCTTCCTGGACTTGCTGCATAAGATTCAGTACCCTAAATCTCTTAGGTTATTCCATTATCACACAATTAATTGACAACATTGACATCCGACGAAATGTCTGCGTGCATACATCTTAAGGGTACTCAAAAATAAATGTAATTTGATTGTCAAAATTTCGGAAAAGGTAGCAGCCGGTAGGAAAAATTTCTGAAGAGCCCAAACTTCAGATTCGAATCCTACTAGCTACATTAGCTTTTACTATGCGGCTTGTGGCCTCGCATTATCATGTTGCAAGATGGTATCATCTGTCTGCTTTGGCACAAATCGCTAAGTTCCTCAGTGTGACCCTTTTTTGATCATTTCTCCGCGTTTCAGAAACGAGTAATCCCCAACTCCTTCACTCGGTTACCCATCTGTCATTATTTACTTTTCGGGTAGTAGTTCTGCCATTCCATTCTTTCTTATCGTACAGGATTCATTTTTGTTCGTAGCTAACGATTCGATTCAAAAAAGGTCTTCTGTACACGGCGCTTCAACTTCCTAACGTCGTAGCATAATCCCTGATATTAAGAGGTGGGATACCCATGCTCCCAATTTTCTTACTTTTCCGATGGCTGAAAGACGACGAATTTTGAGACCTTGACCTTGCAGCAAGACAAGGATTAGTTGTAAGTAGATTTTCCTCAACAGCAATCACAAGGCTTTCATCATATCTTTGGTTTATCTTCGGAACTCATCTGCAATAGATGATGTCTCTTGGAAATTTTGAAAAGAAAAGATAGAGAGGGAATCTCATGTTTTTTGATTTTTATATTTTAGTTGTGAGGACATTGAGATCCTGCTATGTTAGTCCAACAATTTTTTTGTGGTATTTAATTTTTAAAGGCAGTTTAGGCAGCTTGGCTGTCCTTGCACCTTTGCCCATCCTCTGTTTTATAAGTACGCAGATATTTTTAGTCAGATTGGCATCTGGAAACTGAGATGGTCGGCACACTGACGTTTTCCCTGATAAACACGGACGATGTATTGAATCCAACAATAACTTTTCCTACAGTTGGATAATTCTTTGAACATCGGGACCCAGGGGTTGGGTTTAGCCAGAACAGCTGGGTTCACATCTTCAACACGTGGAGACATCTCCATGCAGCCGGTGCTGAGAATATGGAAAGATAACTACTGCAGACTATAATGGCGATGGTGTATTTTAACCATCTGCCAAATAGACTGAGCCATCCTAGACGAAGATGACAGAGAATTACGTCCCCTTAATATAGACGAAGTTAAGATAGTAATATCGAAGCTAAAGGCTAGATAAGATGATGGTTCAGGTGAACTCACCGCTGTGCTACTTAAAGCAGAGGAGATAACCTGATTGGGACATTCACCAGCTCATTTGCAATATATGGTCAGAGAAAAGCAAGCTCGAAGCATGGAATTTCAGCATCATTTGTCCCATCTACAGAAAGGTGATTATATTGACTGAGTCAACTATAGAGAAATTACACTTCTTAACATCGCCTATAAGATCTTTTCTGACATATGACTTAAGAGTCCGAAACCATTCATAAACAATCTGGTTGATCAACGCTAGTGCGGAAAATCTACCATCTACCAAATGTTGGCATTACGGCCGGTCTTGGAAAAGACCATATTAACCATCAATATTTCGACTTCAAAGCAACATTATGACGTGATATGGCATGAATAGGGACGAGCTTTACAACAGCGTGCCTATTTTTGACATCCCTACCAAATTTGTCAGGTTGACCAGCATGACTATGGAGAATTCTCGTCACTCCATCAGGGTTGGTATGAATTAACCGAGACCCTCGCTATCAAGAAAGTTTTAGGACATGGCGCCGCACTGTCATGTGACTTTCATAACATCGCCCTAGGAAGAATTATGCAAAACTCACTGGATAAAATAAGTGGCACGATCTTTTTTAAGTGCGAATAATTATTTTTAGCGGATAACATTGTTAAAGCTTTCACGACTATTGAAGTAGAAGCAGTAGAGTGGAACTGACGGCAACCCAGGCAACACAAATTACATGCTATAATACGAAACGACACACACAATCAATAGCTTGACCAGCACGTCACCATTGGCAGTTAAAGCTTGGCTGCAGAGTTACTAGCAGAAATAGAACTAACCGCTGTTTAACATACTTGGGGTCAGAGGCAATTGTGCAACGGAGTACGTTCTCGTATGATCAAACTGGCTTTGTACAAGACTTTTATCATCCAGCGCTCTGGCGCAAGGGTATGGATTTTGTCGAACGACGATGAAGAAACACTTGGCCGTTTTGAGATAAATATTCTATGACAAGAAATGGAGGAAGAGATTTGACCACGAACTTTACTGTGTCATCGGTGTAATTAGACGTCTACGGATGTAACGTTTGATATGGCTAAGCCATGTTGAGCGAATGGACATCACAACTTCAACTGGAAGACACTTCGCCCGCCCGTCTTCTGGCCATGAGAGGTGATGAGAAAATGAATATAATATATTTTCCACATTCGTATATATGTATATATATAGTATACACAAAGATACAGAGACATTTTAAGACGTGATTTGACAACGAAACCATTGTATTTTTATGCTGTTTCGTCCCATCTGCCAGACAACCAGAAAAGTCGATGTCCACTTTCTTTTCCAGACCTTGATCATGAATTATAGCGACGTTTTGGAAAAGTACAATATTGTGTTTCAACCACTTAAAAATCTGTGCACAATCTCATTGAAATTATTTACTAAGTGAAACAAACGACTGCGACTTAATGCTACGGAAAGAAAAATGATGTCTTAAAGAGCGACGTGACAGTTGTCATTAGATATTATACCATAAATTTTCTTTTAAGAACGTTTATCTGTTCACTTAGTCTCTACTAAAAGGAAGGAAAAGAGCCTACGGTATTGGTTTTTTTTTTTAAATCGTAACTCCTATTAATACGTCTAATGCTACTTATACTTCTTGATACCGCTTGTAGGGTTGGGTAATGAGAAGAACCTATCACGTCGTACACTAATTTTACAAAGACAAGAGAATCACAGATGACCTTGGTATTTCACGAAAGGAAGAACAAATCCATAGTCCCAAAACCAGCATTAGCCAATTTTGAAACATTTTCGAACAGTCCTTATGAAAGACCCGCATTTATTGGCCCAGGGGGAAATGCGGGCTTCTGCCTAGATTATTAAACCCCTTCTCAAAAACAGTGATAATGACAATGTAAAGCGCTGTCGTGAAACTGCTGTTGACTGAGAATTATTTATTAAATATGCTCTGCTCAATTCGTATTTGGCCAACAAATTGGGGATACCCGCCTACAAAGGACATTTTGGGAAATACGAATAATATACGACCCGGTTTCGGCATTTCCCCATCACATTGAAAAACCCTAGAAATAATAATTGCCGAAATCAACCCCCAGCCGAACAGATGTATTTAGACATTTACGTCAGTATTGGAGAAGGGTTTTAAATTTTATGCGACTACAACAATAAATATTGCAGAAATTTGGTTTTAACGTTCGAACAAGGACAAAAGTTACTCCTCCAGCTTTAAATGGTACGAGGATGTGGGAGATAAGTTTAAATTGGAATTGTTTCCTCTCTTGTTGAGTAATTGGAAAGGCAGTATAATGACTCATCATGACGACAAATTCGTCTTTGTCCTCTGTTAGTTCCCATGCTGTTTTGGCTTTTCTCTTGTCAAAAGTATAAAAAAAAAATGAGAAAATACAATTATGTTACATAGACGGAATGATAGATGCTAGGCAACCACAGAGGAAAACCATTATTTTCCTGTTGATTTATGTTTCCATGACTTGAAGGGAAATCACAATAAAAGTGATACTCAGTGTCAGTTTTGTCAAAGCAGAAATGTACGGTGAAAATACAGGAAATGCTCTTTTAGACCCATTAAGGGATCAACATTTCCGGATGTAAAGATTTAATGTAAAATAAATTAATGTACCGTGGATTGTCGTTACATGACTATGGAACAAAACGTTGTGTATTTGGCGAAAATATTTATATTTGTAAATAAATGTACAAATACACTAAATGTATTTACGTTTGAGAAACCAAATTTAATCAGAATTTCATTAAACGTTCATAGAATTAGTTATAAATTGAATTGTAAATATCATACCTACCGACACAATATCTCCGACGAAAAAGAGATAATGTAATAAAATACTAAATTTCTTATTTAGATGGTGCTAGAGTTCGGTGCGCACCATGGCTTCAGTTAAAATGCCTCCCCAGTTGCCCCCAGTTGCACATACGAAGTTGGCTTAAAAACTTTCCCTCCGCTGTGTCCAGATGTTTAAGGTGACCTAGCCATCTGAGCCGGGTTATCCTGTAAACCTATACATTTCGCTGTTGAAACATTTACTCCATTCTCCCTTGACATAAACAGAGCCGAAAATAACCCAAAGAATTGTTCACTCTTTCCGCCAGAGAGTGTTTGAATCCGCTTTCGTCAATGTCTAAGGTTCTGTTCCGTATAGCAGAACTGGGATGATCAGTGTCTCGTATAAAGTGTTTTTGATTGCCCAAAGGAGGGCTTTACTACTCAATTGGCTTCTAAGAGCGAAGAAGCAGCGTTTATTCCCCAGCTATTACATTGGACACTCGCAAGATGGATTTTAAATATTTTATGCAGGAAACGATTGTTGTTGCAGACAATCATTCCATTTCGACAAGGAGTATATCTGCGGTATTAACAGACTGTCACTGCAATAATTTCTCATACAAAGTTCAATTAGTAAGCAAACTGAAATCAGCAGACTTGTCGAATCGCTTGGAATTTTGTTTGAAAAGCCTTCAAGTGATGGAAGAGGACGCAAACAAGTGAAACGACATTCTGGCCTAGATACGGTAGTGCCAACAAACAGAATTGTCGAATGCAGAGTAACAGGAACCTAGAGTTGGACAAAGAGACGGAGCTGCATCTAGCTCAAGTCACAGTGTGATGTGAGTGCTATTAAGCTGCATTGTCGGACCCCGCTTTTTCGATAAAAGTGTTCGTACTGTTAAAATAAGTTCTTTTGCGGACCTCCGTCGAAAAAGAAAACTTTTCAATTCTCTGTAGTTTTAGCAAGATGGTGCAACCTCTCACAAAGCCAGAAGCGTTATGCCATAATTGAATGTCGTTGTCCATGTCACGTTTTTACACGTTGTCAACAGTTTAATCGATCCTATTCGAGGTTTATTGTTTTATTGCATATATATTTCTTTTGCACTTCAGACCGCTTCAACTTTGAGGTACTGAAAGAGTGGAGTTCACTCGGATTTGCTATTACTTATAAAGGTAATAGATGTGGTAATTGACCCAGTTGTTTCCGTTAAAGAAAAAATTCACGTTTTTATTTGTATAATAAGGTATTACTAGGTTAGGTTAGGTAATAAGGGATGTTCTAGTTCCAAAGGGACAAGCGTATACGGGGTATTAGTGTATGACCAGATAGGAATGATAGTTTTGTTTCAGCAGCTGTCAAAGTTACCAATGATATCCAGCTGTCGAAATATTCAACAAGGTTTGGCATTTGGCATGCATCCTTTTACACTTGCCGAACGTGCGGTAATTATTAAAAATATTATCGCAATTCCGGCTCAGTTGTGAGGTCGGAAGTTATGGCTTCAGTGTGCAGGCAATTTGTCGCACCGTGCAAAAGTTTGAGCGTGAGGTCACTCTTTTGGATCTTAAGCGACCAACCAGATAGAGCTTGGTGCGAAATGAAGAAAACATAGTCGCCTTAGCGGCCAGAATCTGAGAAGACCCAGAAATGTCGATTCGGCACCGATTACCTAAATTGGGCATTGCCAGAGATTCAACTTTTCAGTCTATCCCAGTGAATGTAAATGGTGCAACGTATGTGGTACGGCGAGCAAGCGGTAACTTACCCATATGTGGAAAACATGGCGTCGCTTTATCGATTTTACAGTGCTGACGGGATTTCGTCTCTTTCTTATAAGTGGTACGCAAACGGCTTACTACCTTTATCAAAAAGTTCAGAAAATTGGAAATACAAGTTTATTCATCTAAATCTATATTACTTATGCCAACGCTTGATCCAATTCTCGAAACATTTTTTATATTCGGTTTTCGGTATGTCCATCAGTGCTTCCTGCGATTTTTCCATTACTCCCTCTCGGCTGCTGAAACGCGTTCCCTGTAGTGGTTTTTTAGCTCGATTGAACAGAAAGAAGTCACAGGGAGCCAAATCAGATGAATCCGGTAGCTGTTGGATGGTATTTGTTGCATTTTTCGTCAAAAGTCCATGAGTTTTCTGCTCACAATTCTGGTCTTTTTCGGCGAATTGCTTCACGAAAACGTCTCATAGTGCCCAAATAATACCCCAAATAATACACCGTTGTAATCCATGAAAACCGTGAGCATTGCCTTCTTTTTTGACTGAAAACGACTTTTTTTTGTTTTTGTCTCGGCTCATTTCGTGAACGCCATTCACTTGCCTGATGTCTGGATTGCATGTCGTACTCATAAACCTACGTCTCGTCTCCAGTAATGATCCTTTTGATGAATGTGGAATCGGATTCAGTCTCGCAAATCATCTCTTTTGCGACGTCAACACGGTCTCTTTTTTGCATGAAATTGAGGTCTTTTGGCACCAACTTTGCTGATGCACGACGGAAACCCAAATCATTAACCAAAATGTCATGGACCGATTCATAGGCAATGTTCAAGTCCTCCGCTATCTCTCTGATGGTTAATTTGCTGTTATTGACCAACATTTCTTTTACGAGTACTTCATCAATATTTTCGTCGGTTTTCGATGTCGATGGTCTGCCACTACGTTCATCATCTTCGATTGACTCACGACCACTTTTGAACCGCTCGTGCCACTGGTAAACGACCGTTTTCTTTAGAGAATCGTTGCCGAAACACTACTCCAAGATTCCCAACGTTCGCGCACCATTAAATCCGTTTTTTACGCAAAATTTACTCGTAATAAAAGTTCGTTGTTCCAAATTTAAATCCATTTCTAAAATTGTAAAAAATCGCCAACACACACAGAGATAGATGTACTCTTGGCTACGTAACTTTTGCAAATATCAAGCGATGGTGCTAAGATTTATAGGGAATGTCAACAACAGATTTACCAACCTAACAAAAAAAAAACAGAATTCAAATCGGAATAATGGGAGCGGCACACGGTGGTGTCCCCCGGGAACTTTTTGATCAAGGATCAAGTATTTTTGGCGAAGCTCATTTACCACTGTTTCGCTATTTACGAGTACATGATGATATAGCTCGCCTTAGGATCAAACGTGTTATATTGTTATTTCTCGGCAAGATTATTGGTCGCATTTGCTCTTCTGTAACGCAGGCGTTGTCAATGCCTACACGAAGCACGCTTGTCTCATTTAAGTATGGAGACAACTTATATAACATATATAGTACGCTTGACTTCTTTAGCCTCCTATTAATGCTGAGTCGGCGTATATCCGCGGGGTATTCTTGTCTCTGCGCTTGTAAATATAGCATAACTTCTCCTTTTTTCAACTCATCTTGAGTAAGTTCACCGCGTATTAATGGACATCGCTCCATTTTGTGCTTACAGTTCTCTGAAAACCGGACAACATATGCCGCAGTTCTCAGAAACCTCTTCCACTTAGAAAAGCGTTGCACATTGACGGTGTAGTTAACTGTTGAGATGTGCAAGTGTTGCTGCTTCAGTTCAACATCCGTAAAATTTGTATCAGCTTCTTCTGTCGGCCACTTATTTTCTGATTTCTGCAAGAATTGTGGGCCACTGAACCACCGACTGTTATGTGTAAAATCTGGTGTTTTTGTCCACTGTGTTCCTGCATTCAGCTTGCTTGGGACCCAGTGCCATTCATTTATTTCAGTGATGTCAAGAATTTCACATATTCGTAAGGCTACGAACTGATGGTATCGACGATGGTCACCCGAACGTAGCCAACTAACAACTGTCTTAGAGTCCGACCAAAAAAAATTTCTTGGCAATCGAGATCGAATAAGTCTCCAATACGTATTTCGCAAATCGGGCCCCTATAACAGCCGCCATCAGCTCAAGTCGAGGATTTGATACGATTTTCAACGGTGTCACCCTAGTTTTTGACTCTATTAAAGAGCATGTGGTATTCTGGCCATCAGAAAGGCGAAGGTATCACACGGCCGCATATCCATTTTGGCTTGCATCTACAAATGTGTGCAATTGTACATCGAGATCACGATAATCTGGAAAATGTTTTAAGTGGCACTGTGGAATCCTTAACGTCTGCAGGTCGGGAAGAAACTTAATCCATTGGGTCCATTTTATCGATTGGGAACCTAAAATCTGCTCGTCCCAGTCGACAGCGCTTCTCCAAACTTCTTGAAGTAATATTTTTGCATACATTACAAAATGACCTATCAGTTCTTACGGGTCATAGATGGAAATTAATCTGCGAAGCATTTCCCTTTTTGTAGGTGGCCGTACATCAAGAAAGTTTTCATTTTGCGATATTACTGCAGATATTTTACATGTTATCGCATCCTCACTGGGAATCCAAAAAACGCCAAGTACCTTTTCCGTATCTGGTCCATCACTTAACGCCAAGCTTTTTTCCTGCAAGCACTGACCGTCGCTAAGAGATTTCAGAACAGCGATGCTATTTGAAGACCAATTCCGAATATTAAAGCCGCCCTTCTTATGGATATACATAACTTCGTGCACTAATTTTCTTGCTTCCTCTACGGTAACTATCGACTTTAAAAAATCATCTACATAATGGTCCTCTCTTATTGCTCTTGCCGCTGCTGGGAATTTTTCCTCAAACTCTGATGCGTTTAAATTTTTCACATATTGGGATGTGTTAGGGACACATGATGCTCCAAAAATCTTCATGTTCTTGACATAGACATTGAGTGGTTTGCTATCGTCACAGTCTCGCAGACAATAACGCGAGCAGATCAGGTCCTTTGTGCAACAGGGAATTTTGCGAGACGCCATGTGATTTTGCAGCCGCATCCCACACTACACATACCGTGCCTGGTTTATTTTTATTATGAACAGCAAATATCGGTAGGTACCATATTTTATTTTTACCTGGGGTTTCTTGTTTCTTGCTTGTTAGTAGACAGTTTAGGTATATATCCTTTATTTAAATATTCTCTAATAGCGTTTTTGAACACCTTACCTAGCTCAGGATCTGCTTTTCTGCTTTATTTTTCTTTCCAAACACAAAAGCCTATTTTTTGCCATCACGTAGCTCTATGGTAGCTCAAATTCTTAATAACGCCAAAGGAGACCGCTCCCAAAGTGGTGTCCAGGTCGTCTTTTTGTATACTGTTGCAATAATTTAAGACCACGCTCCTCGTCACTACAAACTTCCTTTTTCGACACTGTTAATCCAAAATTTTCAATAGAGAAGGAGTTCACACTCACAGATGTGGAGATTATAATACTCTTGTAGATTTTTTCCACCTCCGTATATAACCCAACATAAGTTCGTGCGCACGGCAACATTTTTTATTTTCACGTATTTCCTTAGGAATACCCAAACTCCAATTGTTCACGTCAATTAGTAATTGCGGAGTTGCATTTCTGTAACTGGAAATAGGCTGGTGTCTTAAGTGATGGAATTGTTTGCAAAGCGCTTCGTAATCCAATGTTTGCATTAGAAGAGCCAACTTACTTCCAAAGCCGCGTGTTCCCGTTCTGACAGCCGTAGTAATAAGCATGCGCTGCGATTTGTTGTCTGTGCGTTGCATGTCCATTTTAAGCAGAGTGGATGCGAAAATCCTTTTAATCCTAATTCGGCAGCAAGTTCTTCATCTAGTAGACTTACTGATGAGCGCCTTCGTCTATAAAAGCAAAACTTTTAATGACTTTATTGTTTCCGAAAATTGAAATTGGAATTATCATACTTTAAACAATGTGTTGCTTTTGCAATTGCTCTTGCTGTGTGCATTAATATTCTCGAGATTTGGGCATTTATCTTCACTTTCGTTAGAGTTTCTGGAAGGAAACGATGTAGAAGAGCTGATGTTCGTAGGTACATCCAGCGATACCGCATAATTTCTTGCTCTTGCACGGATTAGAGTGAGGGTATAAGCACTGCTTGCATAGATTATGCTTTCTCACTATTTTCCACCGTTCGCTTAGATCGACTTTCCGAAATGTCTCACAACTGGCAACGTTATTGCAAAACCCTTTGCACACGTAGCATTTCCTCTTTCTACTCCGCTGTGTGCATGTAAAACGACCGTTTTGGTGTTGTTTTTGTTTCGAGTATTGCTTTTGTTGCTAATACTGGTTATCACCGTTCCACTGCTAGCAGAGACACCGAATTCAAAAATCCAGTTGGAAAACTCGAATTTGCTCTTTTGTTTTCCTTTAATAATTGTAATTTATAGTATATTTGCCCCAGCTGAGTTGATACTGTGTTGGCAGTTTTTCAATCAATTTCTGAAGTATTGAAGAATTACTCAACTCGTGTTATAAACCGCTTGCATCAATGATAAAAACGAGACTTTTCACATTTATGGCAAATGTAGCAAATGACTCTAGTTTGTTTGGGTTTATTAGTGGCGTTGATTTAATTGTTGTTTTGATTGACTTCAGTGTTGATATAAATGCTGGGATACTCGACGGATGAACTAGGATATGTTGTATTGCCTGCAGTGCAACCCCTCTAAGTGAACCTTAGGAACAGATTAACGCGTCTGAACTTGTTCTTTTGTCCACCTGGGGCAAAGTATTTGTGACGGATGTACTTCAGTTAAAAATGTATTTATGTTGTTGTTGTTGTAGAACTGGGTTGATGTCGCGCTTGGGAAATCACTATCTCGAGGCTGAGTATGTTCGTCTTGTAGCTCTGAAGGGCGAGCTGAGTAAATCAAAGCAGTTGGTGTGTTGCGGAACATTGAGGTTCCAAGGAAACAGTTAGCATTGTAATCGGCGCTATTTCCTACAGTTGTTGTTGTTATTGGAGGGTGATATACCTGTGTATTTATATACAGTGTTGTGCAAAACATAACGGATTTTTTCAAACATTTTTCTTTGGTGAATTTTAGGGAACAGAAAGAACCTAAGTAAAATCTTTTGTCAATTTAAGAAAACTTATTGTACACTTTTACAAATAAAAGAAAAAAAAGGTTTTGCAATATGTTTTAATTTAGAAAAAAATTAACACAGCTCGGTAACGGCCTGTGCAAAACATACCCACAAGTTCTCTATAGGATTTAGATCGGCCGATTGAGAGGGCCATTCCAATACATCAAACCATTCCTTAACCAACTTTGATGAATGTTTTGGGTCATTATCATGTTAATAAACCCAACGCAGTGGCATCTTCTCCTCAGCGTATGGTAGCATTACGGATTCCAGTGTACCCCTATACTGAAAATGATCCATAATACCACTAATATCATGTATTGATCCACATTCCGCACCAGAAAAACATCCCCACACCATAATTGAGCCTCCTATATATTTCAATCAATATCGTGGCTGAAAGCGTGTCATCTTCTTTCGTCTAACATGAATACTTCCATCGGAAGCAATCAAGTTGAACTTACTCTCGTCGTCAAAGAGTACAGTTTTAAATTTTGTTGCTGACCAATTCAAATGGTTTCTTGCGAGTTCCAGTCTAGGAAACGATTAGCGTTAGCAAAGTAATCAACGACTTACTAGAGGAATAAAATGGTACCTGTTTTGTCTACGCTTAGAAAAGAACAAAAACCAACTTCTCTTAAACGCTTTCGTAAGATGCTTGCTCCAATTCAAAGATTGAGCTCACTAACAGTCTTTCTTGAAGGCAAGAAAGCATCGTTAAGAATCATTTTCTTAATTTGCCGTTCGGTTCGGAGTATAGCTTTTCTGGGACGTCCTCCACAGTGAATTTTTTCGACCAATTATCCATTCCGAAATTTTTTTATAATATCCACTGGCGATGATGGCATTTTTAGCCCTGCCCTGAAATCCTCTACCGCCTGATTTTTAACGACACCACTGTATTTATTTTCAGCCATTTTATTAGTAACCAAATTGGAGACACCTGACCTTTTAAGTTTTGTTAAGTCTATAACGCACTTCAAATGACAGCCAAAACTATTATTAGCAAGTTAACGATCGAAAAATACGGTACTTTTGAAAATCCGGTGTCATGCACAGGCATGACATTGAGTTGAGCTACAGCTTTTGGCAAAACTCTAGAAATAATGATACCAATGCCTTGTTTTTTTTCTATTTGTAAACTTATTCAAAAGGTTTTCTTAAATTGCCAAACAAGTGTACCTACTGTATTCCTGTCCCATAGAATTCTTCAACGAAAAATGTTCACGAAAAATCCGGTATGTTTCGCACAACACTGTACATAGTTCGAATTAACTCTAGGAGCTGATATGGTTATAGATGGATTTGTTGTAGAGCGGTGGAGAGGTTGTTCTATTGTGTGTGAAATTTGAGACAAGCAAAAGCGAACGCTATCGCGACGCAGAGGTAGTTTATTTAGAAGTAAGTTTTGTCTAGCTCTATCTTGTATAGAATTTTGACTGCAAGTTGGTATATTTTGTTGATTTTCCGCAGTGGAATCTTAATCGTTTTGAAACATTGTCGTGCTTGTTGATCTAGCTACTTTCGGACTGACACGGACTGACTGCTTCCTACGTCCTCCTGTTCACATTCTCCAGCTAGAATATGACACTTCTTTTTGATATACACTTTATTAATTGCCAGTTCAACGAGAGCTACTGCGCGTTCCTCTTCTGCACGTCGCAACTCAAGGGCAGTTCTACGTGACTGCAAAGCTTTAGATGAGTTTGACGCACGACTAGAAAAGGGTTGGATGGAGTGCACGGGATCCTTATGTAAATTCGTTGAATTGCAAGATTGGCAATGCGAATCCATATCGAATTAGTACAGAGTGCAGCAGATCATGTTCAAATTTGAAGGGTTAGTGCAGATTTGGCACGTGGTTACATGGTCTTTGTAAAATTTGGTCGCGGAATTGTGTAGGGGTTAGAGAACTTAGTGCAGTCGGTATTGGTGGTGTTGGTGGTTGACCCTGTAAGGTAGAAATGCTCATATTGTACTCACTTTTGAAACTCGCGGGTGTGTGGCTCAATACGAATACCAGATCCGTGAATGCTGATCACTAGATGTAGAGTTGTACCGCAACAGCAGCTTTAGCCGTCGGATGCATAAGAATTTTAAATTTTGTTGAGTGCAGAATTGGCACGTGAAATTTTGTAATCCGCTGGCCCTAGGATTCTAATCCGCTGTCCAAAAGAAAATACGGGTTTAAGTAGTTCACAATTTATTATATTCGCGGTTAAAATTCCTGTAAAATTGACTTATTTGTTAATTTACCTACTTATGGTATAGACCAGTTAATTTACAATATGCTTAAGTAGTTACAACTCGTATAACGATTAAAATGAAATGGAACCATTTTTAATATAAATGCCATAGAATGTAAAACTTAATGAAGAAAATTATGTACTACTAAATTATCAGTACTACAAATGTACTGAGAATGATGTACCATATATCTAAAACCAGTGATTCCACAAGTAGCGGTAGCAGGTCCCTTATTATTTATTCTGGCCATTAATGAAGTTGATTGCATCATTAAAAATTCATACATCTGTTTACGCAGATGATAAGAAAATCTTTAGAGATATGCGTATCATCTTCCTCAGACAGCCTACCACTGCAGGAAGATCTAGACAGATTTTGTACTCGGTGTCAGAAGAAGTTTCTTGAGCTTAACGTCAATAAGTATTAGGCTATAACGTATATCCGTAAGCGCCCCCCTACTTCACCTCGCTGCTATCTAGGCATTAATCTGCCTGTTCTCTTAGTGAATGAGTTGCATGGTTTAGGTGTTATCTGTGATAAGGAAATCAATTTCCGTTTTCACATAGATAATATGATAAAATAAAACCAACTCCGCCCTTGACTTCATCAAGCGCTAGTGTAAGTAGTTTTCCAATCCTTATATTACCAAATCTCTTTACATAACCTTTATTAGGCCTCTTTAATATGCAAGTCAAGTTTGGTCAACCTACTACAGAACTCACTTCCTTCGGATAGAAGCGCAAGTTTTTACGATTTGATTTACGTGGTCTTCCCTGGGATGATAGCTAAAACTTACCACCTTATACTGACCGGCTGAAACTTATAAAATTACAACCCCTTTCCATACGTCGAAAAGTCGCCGACATTCTCTTTATTCATCAAATTTTAGTTGGTAATATCGATTGTCCTTCTTTACATCAACTTATTTCTTTTAACACCAACCCACGAAACCTAAGGTCTGTGCCACTTTTTCGGCTCAATCTTCACAGAACGAATTACGAACACTTGGAGCCAATGTCTAGAATGCTTCGTGAAGCTAACGGTATTCTGCCGCTCTTCTACTACCATCTCTCTCAAGAACATTCTTCTTTCCACCTATGCCTCACGTCCTAACATTCTTTAACCGCTCTCAACCTTTACTTTTTATCTTTAGTTTTAAGAGAAATTGTTACTTTTAAGAATAAGCTTGCAATAAGCGTTAATAAATCTGTCAGGGGTTGACCCACGCCGCAAATCAATTTAATTCATAATATTCAATAAAATATTTGTTTAAACTACTTCTCTTCGTTAAATAATACATAGGTTTCAAATAATACAATGTTACCAAACTTTTTGACTTAATTGAAAAAAAAATGCAAATAATATTGTTTTTTGAACAAATTTATTGTAGTTTCATTCAATTGCAAGAGCCAAACTTCGCCCAACATAAAAACATGAAATTTCAGTCTTTGATAATCTGTAGAATGTGATGCAAAATGATTTCAAAAACGGTCAAGCAGCATGTCTGGTATTAAGTTTGAAATTATTATCATACTTTCTACAGTTTGCATCATACAAATTTGTAATGACTTTCTTAAGAGCACCTCCTCCTGAAAACTGATCTACAGGTAAGGTATGTGTCCTTTTTACTTTTGCTAAAGCTATAAATTTTGCTTCTTTGGGCAGAGAGAAATTCACCATAAAACGCAATTATATTTTCGCATTATTTAACGTGCATTTTCAAGGATACCCAGAACATTACATTGCTTCCATCCATTCCTTTGATTTTTTTTAGCAAACTTTGCCAATATATTTCAACTAAACAAAATGTTATTTTTAATCACGCAAAAGAAACTTTTTCACAATGGAAAGCAACTTATTGGGTTCTTCTTCATGGGATTGTAAATAAAAACGTTCTTTTGATAATGAGAAGAATGCAATATTACGAGTTTTAGAATTTTCTTTATCGAAGGGTTTGTTTAGAATTCACAACCGAAAATTTGACATGAAATATTTTTCATTTCACAACGCAAGAGTATGTCTTTCAGGGAATCATAATTTAAGACTTGTGGCAAGTATTACCGCAGCCTAGTAGGGGGTTTCGTATACATATATTAGGTATGTTTTTTGAGGAATAATACAATATTTGAATCTTGCTAATTTTACGCAAATTTTCTTTATGAAGGAATATTTTTTATGGCAAATTAACTGAGGGAACTGGCAATCTTCATTAAATTTGGGGATTGTCCATAATATGGACCAAACCAGGTTGGCCACATTGGTAGGTTCTAGTAACATCACGCATTAGCACAGCGTTGAAGCCACCCAACATGTACTATCATGCTGCAAGTTGGGAAAAATTAAAGAGGGCAGATCGTGTACTGCAATGTATGCGCTGCCAAAGGTTCGGGCACGCCGCGGCTAATTGCAATATGAAATTTAGGTGTGTTAAGTGCGACAAGGACCACAAATATGGAGAATGTCCTTTAGGCAACGATAGAGTAGTGGATAGGGGTCAACTCTTCTGCATACTCTGCAGAAACTCGGTCATCCTGCTAATTTCAGGGGTTGTCCTAGGTTCCAGTAACTGAGAAACAAAGTTCAGGCTCGAAAACAGTTGATCGAAGAAGAGAAGCGTCAAAAGAGTCACGCTTTCTCCAAGTTTGTGGCACCGAGTGTATACTTTGACCAAATGGTATCTGGAGCGGGTAAGGCCACAATAACAGCAAAAAATACGCCAAAGGTAGGCGAAAAAGTGCCGGAAGCGGATCTGGATTTGAATGCAATTTTTCTGTCCCTACACGGAAAAATTGACCATTTTCAGAAACAATTAAATGAACTAGCGGCTCGAATTGACGTCATCTATTCAACCTTGTTTGACAAGTCTGGCACGCCGATATAATATCTGCTACCTTAAATAAGGTGAAGATCCTGAAGATGCTTGCGTTAAACGTTAACTCACTAATCAGGATCGAGAAAAGGACCAACCGACAAAATCTGTTGTTAAGTGAATGCCCAGATGTGCTTTTGGTAAGCAAAACTAAGCTTAGCCAGAATCACAAAATTGTCTACAGTGGCTACCGTCCACACTCCTCACGAGGGGGTAAGGTTGGCATCTTATTACGCAAAGGCATGCACCATAGAGTCATATATAGCTGAGATTTATAGAGGTTCCGGGTGTTGGAAGCCTGCATCGTATGCATTCCTGTTCATAGTCGAAGGCGAGTGAATGTGATGCCACTTTATGCACCTAATATTGCCTTCAGCTTCAATAGGAGGAAAATTATTATTTAACGCTAGACATGCGGCATGGGGAAATAATCAGCCAAACACCAAGGGCAAACAGTTGTACTACTGGTGGGGACAACATATGTTTGAGTACAAACTTGAACTGTACGCAACGAATATCCCATCCTTCCCATCAGGCGGTTCTTTCCTGGACTTGATATTAATAGACAGTAGACTAGAACTGACTAACACAGATCGAAACTTGAACTTTTTGCTAGCGTTCGAGTACGATAGTGATCACTACGGACTTGCCGATCAAGTACTTGTACGATCAAGTGTACTTTACGGGAGTAAAGTACAGAGGTCCTGCTTCTCAAGAATTTTAAAGCGTAATTTATGTTTTAATGGAATCGATCCTCCGACTAACAGAAACTTGACAAACGAAGAAATCGACCGTAATTTACTGACGATGCAAGACGTTGTCAAACTAACTATGGAGCAGACTATCCCTCGGATAGAACACTCCGACGAAAGCCAGGTCGAAAAGTACAGAACTTCTACAATTTACGCATTGTACGCACACGAAAGTAGACTACTCTCGAGGCTTAAGCAGCTGTACAGACAGTTTACTGACAGAAACGACTCGGGAATAAGAACAATAGAGTTACTGATCAAAAATCTAAAACAATTAATTAAAGTAAATTACAGTAAGTCTGTAAGTCTGCACTAGGGCAATAAGATTCGGGCTATAAAATCCAGTAGTACGAATATGTTCCCGCAGATAAATAAATTATTCAGGCGAAAAAGATCACAATGACATTCAGTGTGTCCGAATTCTACAAACGACAGAAACCAGACAGACACTACTGACCGTTGGTATAAGTCCTTCGTGGTCGAAGACCCAACGGAGAAAGTGGATTTGCTGTGACTTTTTTTCGAGGCCGTGTATACGGTGAACAATCCGGTTCACCGTAATCACGACATTGACAACAGGGCCTACGTAAATCACTATTATCTGCGCAACGAACTTCAAAATTGGCTATCAGAGAATAACGGTTTCACCATATTCAGTGAAGAATACCCGGCAAACGTTATCATCGCGATGAATGAGCTTCCTTGCATTTGTTCGTGCGAAAAGATGAACACCTGTGCATCTTTGAGCCTTTGAAAAACAAATAGTCGTCGGGAGTAGACGGTATTCCAAACGTCCTATTAAGACACCTAACCATGGAAGCAGTGCATATATTTACTATGCTATTTAACAATGCGCTGAATAATGCATATTGTCCAAGCAGTGGTACACCCAATCCCGAAAAGGGATAACAGTAAAACTAACCCTGCTGATCTTCGGTTAATTCGGTTAACTTCCGAATATTAGCAAGATATTTGAGAAAGTGGTTAATAGAGTGCTGTTAAGGTGGGCTGAGGAAAGTAATATAATTCCGGAAAATCAGTTTGGTTTCAGGGCGAGGCATGACACTATTCATGCTGCGTCAAAGCCGGTCTCCGGCATACAATGGAATAAATGCAAGAACCAGTGTACGGGTGCCTGCCTCGATGACTCTGAGAAGGCCTCCGACACCGTTTGGTTAGAGGGGCTTTTCTATAAGTTGTCCAGGATGGGCATGCCGAAACTCCTGCTATATATGATTTACGACATTCTTATGGGAATGAAGTTCGTTGTTAAATGTAACAACTTCATTTCGAGCAAGATCTTTGCATTAAAAACGGCTTACAAAAGGGGGCTGTGATTTCTCAGATACTGTTTAACATTTATACAAGTGATCTAGTAGGTTCCCTCAACCATGCCATAGCGTATGCAGATGATTTAGTTGCGTACAGATCAGGTCCAAAAATCGAAGACATCAATACTTTTCTGCAGCATGATTTCGATCATATTAAGGTGTATTGCGACTATTGAAAATTGAAAACCAATTGTCAAAATCCGGAAATAATCTTGTTTAGAACCGCATTGAGATGGGCTTCTAGGGATACCAAATACAACTGATGAAATTTGGCCATCATTGGACAGCATGGACTGCCATTGGCGGTGTGAAGAGTAGTGAGATACTTTTGAATCTGGCTCGATAAATATTTGTATTTTGTCAAACATATAGATGCTTGTCTTGTTGGGGCCAAGAAGGCTTTAGCCCTGACAAGAAGGCTATTTCACAGTAGTCAATTTATCTCCAGGGTGAAGGTCATATGCTATGTGGCCCAAATCAGGCCAGTCATCGCGTATGGTTGTCCCGTGTGGTTCAATGTAGCGCCGTAACAGATGGAAAGGATTCGGGTGTTTGAAAGGCAGGATCTTAGGACCTGTCTCGGCTTGTACAGAACACCACAATCAGAGTACAAAAAATATTATCACAACAAAGTCCTTAACGACGGGGCTAATCTGGATGGGATTGACAATTTCCTGATTAAGGTGATTCGAAGACACGTTGCAAAGGCAAAGACCAACGATAATAGTCTGATCTTTGGGGCTAATTACCCCAATGAAATATACCACGAGAGCTCACTTCTATCCGGCTTTATCCCGCCAGAGGCTCTTTTCCATATTGATGCTAAAGGGTTAGTACAAAGCAGGGATGGTATCCCGGTAATACCGTATACCACCGCCACCGCGGTGCGAGGGACTAGCGGCTCATCTACGATGGGTAAGTCTGGCGATTGCGGACATGGGTCGATGCTGAGAAACTGTACACCGAAATCTGGTGGCTTCCAGAAAGGAAAGGGTTGGCCCGCTCTCCTAGGCCGGTATGTTACTAAGGTAACATACACCTCTCAGTTGTAAGATAGATTTAGGATAGTTAGGGGAATCTCGTGGAAAGGCCGCGTTAATTAGCATGAGGCCGCGTTCATTAGCATGAGGCCGCGCCTCTGGGAAGTGACAGGTGTCCGAAATCGCAATTGGGATGGTGACCACTCGTTGTATGGCATCTAAATTTTTTCTAAAACTATTTTCTTAGAAATTTTATATATTTTATAATTTACATATAAGATTAATCGTAAGGTGGTTTTTAAGGAAGACAGGCAAAAATTGAATGAAGTTGTTAAGTTTAGAGCGTTCGGTAAGAGCCATTAAGTTAGATTAAGTAACTGTTGCTGTCAAATCAGATTTGATCAGTTTTGTCTAGAAAGTAAGTAATAATGAAAGAAACAATAAAAATGAATTTAGAAGTAAAAGTAAGGACGTGAATGTTTAATAAACCGATGCACACGGCAGATAACATGTAAATTATCTGTAAAGATTTAAAAATCAAGTGTTGTTTTTTTCTGATTTATCCGTAAAGAAAGTTAATTCAAATCAATGGACTTACATAACATCAAGCCCGCCACCAAGTTTTACATCCCAACTTATCGCACAGAATCAAGCTCTTTGTCAGAGTTATAGGAAAAGATTCACTGAATATCTTATTTAAACGATAGAGAAGACATCCATCTCATCACGGAAGATTCACCAAAGATTTATTCAGCAAATTCATCAGGTCAAGGGATTGCAATTTTCTCCTGGGAACAAAGTGAGTTAAACATTTGTGTGTGAGTGTTTTACCTAATTTCAACAAATTATATTATAATTGAAATGGAATATAAGGTGTTAGATAGATCATTGATTCTATAAATTTCCAAAAAAAAGCGTTCATCACAGCAAAGTGTTAATTACCTAGATGGACGCTTGGTTCTGTTAGAAAGGACGATGCAGTCGGCAACTGATGCTTACGAGAAGCTCTGAGTAAACAAAGATGTGGATTCTAAAAATATTCAAAAGGCTGGGTTAGTGTTTAAGCAGGTTAAAGAAACGTACCTAGATTATCCGGCGGATAATCAATCTTCCCATTTTTAGTGGCACCTATGAGATTTGGCGTCATTTCCACGATCTCTTCGTGTCTGTAATCCACAATAACCATAGTCTATCGGAAAAACAAAAACTTCGTTATTTCAAATCAAGTATATGGGGGGAAGCGGATAAATTATTAGCGCACTTGACAATTGATGTAGGGAATAATGTGAAGGCCTGGGAGATTTTAATTTCCAGATACGACAACAAGCGTTTCCTTGTGAACAGTTAGCTGAAGTGTTTTTTATTTAACCAGCCATTATTGTCGCAAGAGAGAGCAGAATCCATTAAGGACATTTTAGACACATCAACAGAGGTTGTACTCGTATAATACATAACTTAAGTAACTTAAAGTTACCTGTTGAGCATGGGGACCGTCGAGAACACAGCACCTATGAGAGCATAGGGTTCAAAACTGATAGGAGGAATTAGCTACATTTATCGGATGTACCGGCTAGAAGCCGTCGACAATCGGCAGACCCGGAACTCTTTTAAAACAACTCGAAGTACTTTTCATATATTCATACTGCAACATGAAATTCGTAAATGCAATCGCTTTTTGAAGTTTAGCATCGCCAATCGTTGTAAGCACGTAAAGAGATTAGGTACTTGTAGCAATTGTTCAGCATATAGCCATACTATTGATTTGCGCCCTAGCCAACGGCGATGCTATCACTGCCAACAAAACCTTCTGCACGGTTCTTCTGAGTCAGAGAATAGTTTGGAAAACGCCGAACACTCAGCGCCGAGAGGCGGGCGTTGACGGAGGTAGTTAGTCCTCAAGTTTTTAATGTCCACTGTGGAAATCAACACAGTGGATACATCGTTCCTGCTTTAGTTGGTAATGTACCTTGTCAAATATTGGTAAACACTGATTCCTCAGTAACACTTGTGAGTCGAGATATAATTCCTCCGGGTACACGATTATATACTGGTAAAGCAGTGAACAAGACTTTATGTAGAAACACTTTCCATATTTCGAACGAATGGCGGACAACTTTGCAGCTGGGAAAATTAAACGTCGTGTGAAGATCATGGTGGTTGATTTTTCACTCTCCGTCAGCAGTCATGGAATTATTGGAATTGATGTCCTAAGGTCTCCAAGGGTATCCTGGTGGTTACAGTATTCCCTTGACCAACGAAAATAGTTCTTCGTCAAGTTCCCAACATTGCGATACGTTTGAAGAAAGCGTACGGGTTGCCTACCTTAAAACAACAGACTCCTTTGTAATCCCTCCACAAAGAGGGAAGATTGCTACCTTCGAAGAAGTCGTCGAGTCTCAAGGTGTTAGCCAAACAAGAGGAATCGAGGCGATTATGGACGATATGCTAAGGAGAGATATAATTAATCCAACTTCAAGTCCGTGGGCTTCGCCTATAGTAATGGTGAAAAAGAAGGATAGATCTACCCAATTTTGAGTTGACTATCGCAAATTAAATGATGTCACAATTAAAGACTCGTTACCTTTACCCCGAATTGACGACACCTTGGACACTGTTGTTGGTTGCATTTGGTTCAGTACAGCAAAATGTCAGTCTGGTTATTGGCAGGTGACAATGCAGCCGATTGGTAACAAAAAAAACGGCATTTATGACACGAGATGGCTTGTGGCAGTTTAAAGCGATAAGTTTCGGGCTAACCAATGAACCAGCTACGTTCGAGCATCTGATGTCTAACGTTATGAGAGGTCTCTCAGAACTTGTGCCTGGTCTACCAAGATGACATTCTAATTCATGATAAAACTTTTGATCTTATGATTGCTAATCTACGATCAGTTTTTACTTCTCTGCGAGAAACTGCATTAATGATAAGCTCGGCAAAATTCAGCTTATTCAAAAAAGAGGTCCGCTAAATTTACCTAGATTCTAACCGATTATAGCAGGCACAAATGGAAGACGACGTTCTATTGTGGGATAAATAATGGGTCGAAGAAGGCAGTAAATCGGATTGGAATTGCGTTTCTGGTGAAGACAGCCTGTTGAAGGCATACTGGGAGCAATTTTCCACCCTATTACTTAAGAACCACATCTTATGTAAAAAGTGGGTACCATTTACACGCAAGCAGTCTGAGCGATTGTTGCCTATTGTACCAAAGTCATGGTCATGAACATGAACATATTTCATGATACCCTATTTGGAGGATGTTGGAGATGTGGAAGAAAACTGGAATGAATGTGACACTTGTGCTGTGAAAAGAGGTGCAAAGAGTAAAACAAAAGGTAAATTACAAATCAATCTTTCAGGCGAACCATTCGAGCGCGTAGCCGTGGGCAGTTTGGTCCTTTACCTACTACAGTGAAAGGCAAAAAATATGTCTTAGTACTCATGCACTACTTTACGAAATGCTTTGGGTATTTGCACTCTCAGATCAGACAGCTAGCACCGTATCAAAGGTATTAGTGAATGAATTATTCTCCCGTTTTGGAATACCAAGAGAATTACACTCCGGCCAAGGTAGAAATATTGAGGCTGAATTATTTTAAAACGTGATGGCGATTATGGGTATCAACAAAACTAGAACAGCTCAATTGTACTCAATCAGATGGTCTCGTTGAACGGACACATAAAAATGATTGGGATGATCTTTTTCCGTTGTTTGCTATGACGTATCGAGCAGCACAACAAGATACAATCAGGCAGTCACCGTATACCATGCTTTTCTGCAGGGAGATGAGGCTTCTACCGGATTTATTATTTGGAAATTTGCAAGAGGAATTTGCAGTTTTTGATTATGCAAAGCAGTTACAAAACAACTCGGTGATATATCATCAGATATATCAAGCTACTAGCAGAATGAAATCCAGGTATGACCTTGCTTCAAATGAAAAAGTTGGACAATTTCCTAAACGGAAGGTGATGGGTTTGTTTACCGACTTTACTATCAATATCGGGAAGATTCCGATAACCAAACCAAAGACCTGGATCGCCTAGCCATTTATCGAGGAACAAATGTCTGCGCCTGGTCAAAAGCTTCCGCTGTATTTGCTAAAATCCAGGGAGGGGAGAATGTAACAAATTATCCGGGAACGCATACAACTTAACTGATTGGCTATTCCATGGTGCAGTCATTGTCCAAATTTGTCAATTGTCAAAAGCCAATACTGAGTAGGTTGAAATAAAGCACGCGGTTGAATTGCCGCCACATTTTCATAGAAATTAATAATTTCCTATTCTTTTTATGGTAATCTCCCTGAGAATCCTGAACTCACCAAATTCATTACAATATTAAACAGGTTACTGGCATTGGGAGTTTTTACAATATCCCATGTAATTCTCAATATGGTATGTTGGTACATTTCGTTTCCCTTTCGACCATTGGTTTGAAATTACTGCCGTCATGGTATTTTTTAGAAATACTACTCGTAAATGACAAAATCGCAACCAACTCTATTATTTAATGATTTGATGATTTCAAAATATAATATAACTTCGAAAAATGATTTCATTTGAATTACTATACTTGGCTAAACTTATATTTTTATTCATTTTAATTTCAGGTAAGCCTAGTGAAAAGGTTTTGTAACAGTCAAAAATGTCATTTGATTTCTGTGGCAACATAGCTTTGAAAGCTTACTGCATCGGCCGGAACAACAATTATTATTTACTTTTTTAATGCAAAACTACATTTTTATCCATGGAAGAGGTAAGTCATTTTGTAGCTGACTCCGGAGATCAATGGATCTACGATCATGAAAAGGATTTTTTTTAAGATACCGGGATTCAAAATGTATTCAAAGTGTATGCTGCGGTCTATATTAGTGATAGTCTCTATGATGATTGTGATGTTTCCTACCTTGGGCTATTAAGTTCTGATATGGTGAAAGTCACTTGTACTGTTAATACACAGAAATTTGTTTTTATGAGTTTTTATAGGCTGCATTGGAGAAGTAAAGATTCTTTTATTGATGATCTATCCTTAATATTGAATGAGGAACATTCGAAAAATGTGGTTATTTCAAGCGATATGAATCTAGCTCAATAGCTCAAACTTCTATTGCTGAAATATATCTAACATTAATGTCTGCTAATGGTTTTAAGTCATGCGTTAATGAACCTACAAGGATCTTTGAGACCTCCAAAACCTGTATCGACCATATATTTGCTAGGACTGATAGTAGGATTAATAGTTATTTAACCAGTGCAATATCGGATTTTCTAATTTCTTGTCACTGTATGACTTGTCTCTTTTTTCGTCAGCAGTTTCCTAACGGTAATAAAAAAACGATCTCTGTTGAAACAAATTTTGAAAGTCTGAACGGTAGCTTGTTATTTGAAGATTGGCCAATTGTCTATAGGCAAAATAATCCCTCTATCGCTTTTGACTTGTTTTGTTAGGTTTTAAATGATCATGTTAAGAGTTGTTCTAAATCAGTTCACAAGAGTCGCAAACTGAAGAAACTTAAGCCTTGGTTGACAAACTATTTATTAAAAAAAATAAAGAGGAAAAATAAATTATGTTCCAAATATAAAAGTCAATCCAATAATGTAAGGATTTGCAAGGCTTATGAAAAAGTTTGCAAAGAAGTTGTCTCTGTAAGGAGAGCTTCTACATTGTTAAATTCCATCAAGCCAAAGGGAATGCCAAAAAGGAATGGGAAATTGTTAACCAAATTTTTTCTAAAAACGTGTCCTTGGACGCGCCATTATGCATTATATACGAGGACAGAAACATCGATTCTCCCCTTGAAATGGCCAATACTTTTAATGAGTTTTTTACAAGTATTGCCACTGATACTATTACAAAGGCGGGTTTTACCTCTTCGAACAAATTTTGTAGCCAATACTGTTGCATCCAGGAAGGCGCCTCCCATAATAGCTTTTTCTTGGAGCCTATATCTTCCTTGGAGCTACACAAAACTATATTGTTACTAAAAAAATCGAATTCGTTTACCCAAAATAGCGATTCAAATTTCTTTCTTAAGAGCATTTCTTTAAACATTATGGACGTTTTAGCACATATCTGTAACCTAAGCGTATATTGTGGTATTTTTCCGAATAGCCTTGCTGAGGTTATACCTATTTTCAAAAAAGGTGACTCGAAGAATCTTAATAATTATTGGCCTATTTACCTCCTTCCGGTTTTCTCCAAACTGTTCGAAAAAGTAATGAAAGTCAGAATTATCACATTTCTAGAGAGATGTTCGTTTCTGACCAACAACCAATACGGCTTTGGAGCGGGAAAGTCAAAGGAAAATGCGCTTTTAAACTTTTGTAGTCATATCTATGAGAGTTTAAACAAGAGACATACTACTGCGGCACTTTTCATCGACATCACAAAGGCCTTTGACACAGTAAATTACGATCTGTTACTGAAAAATTTTTAAAAAGGTGGCTTTAGAAGTTTTACACTGAAATGGTTAGCTTCATACCTTAAGGATAGGAAGCAACTGGTTAAGATAGGTAAAGTGTATAGTGAGTGCCTGGATATTCCAATTGGTGTCCCACAGAGGTCTGTATTGGGTCTCATTTTGTTTGTAATATTTATCAACTCAATTTTTAGTCTTGATCTTAAGAGTCAAAAAACTGGGTTTGCTGATGACATAGGATGTTCTTTCTCCAGCAATTCTGTATTGGACTTGGTAGCAGATATTAACCATGATCTGAAAATCCTAAGGCACTGGTTTGGCATGCATAAGCTTGTTATAAGTGACAAAGCTAAACTTATGTTTTTTAATATTCCCTCTTGCTATTTTCACTCTCCGAATTTAATTTTTCATAGTTTTGATTGCAATAGTATGTGTTTATTAAAACACGATACCTGCAATGCGAACAGAGGCCGAACAACCTTCGATGAGAACGTAAGTTGTTCTTTAAAATGCTTTCCCATTGAAATTATATCTGTTTTTAAGTATTTGGGTTTAAATATAGATAACAAACTGAATTGGAGTGTACATACCTCCCAATTAAAAAAGTATCTTCTATCAGCAACGTTTATTCTGTACCACCTTAGACAGCTCTGTTCTCGAAAGCTCCCTGAAACTATTTATTATGGTCTAGTTCAATCCAAGTTGCAATATGGTCTCATTTACTGGGGCGGTACCTTCGCGAACAACCTGCAACCCATAATAATTGCGCAAAAACATATCCTAAAGATAATTTGGAAAAAAAGACGTCGTGATCACAGTTTTTTTCTGTTTCTCAGTTCTAAGACACTTCCACTAAAGCATTTATACTTCTATAAAGTCTTAAAATTTTTCAGAAGTGGCAATCGTCTTAATCAGGATTTAACTGCTTATAGCCTTCGTAGTAACGATCGTCATTTGCTGTCCATTCCAGCTCACAGTAGTCTTAGCTTTTTAAACTTCTATACCGAGTTGCACACAGAATTGAGCTTTGCAGTATCCGTATATCTTCAGCTTTCCTCAAGAGGATTAAAATGTGGTTGTTTGCGTTTGATGTAAATGAAATCAATAACATAATGAGAATAATAAGTAAAGGGATCAAATAGTTTTTTTTTTCCTTTGTTTTTGTTCTCTACTAAGTAGATACATATACCTATATGATAATCTACTTGGTGTTTAATTTTAATTTTTACTTCACTACTTTTGTAAAATCGCTATCAACAAACTACTCTATTTTATGAATTTATGTATTCTAATCTCGATTCACTCGCTACATCCGCCACTAGTTCTTGTAACTATAGGATGTATCTAAAATGTTCCTTAATTTATAAAATTCTTATACACCGTTTATTAAAACTTATATGTTATACTAATAATGTAAATTCGAATACATTGTATAGAATAAGGAATAAATAATGAATGAATGAAAATGAACTAAGACTTACTTTTCGTTATATACTCGTAGAGAATCGAAAACACCTTACAAAATTTTGCTTTTATTTTATTGCACATAAATAACTCAAGGCTTGCTTACCTAGGACCTAGGCCTCTTCAGTTAGAGTGACCTCTGACTAATTGCCTGCAAAACTGAATAAATGAGAGTCTGCTACTTTTTAATTTTTATACAGTTATATCTGAAGTATTTTTAACTTATTTTTTTATTGAATAGTAAATTATGATTGGAGATTCAAGAATAAAATAATTTGATAAAGTTCGCAATGAAAAAAAAAAAACATACGAGGGCGGGTCAATAAGTCCGTGACTTTTTGAATTTCTGACCTCTTTACTGATACAGCAACACTACTCCTGTCAACAGGCATCTGTCAGCATCAGACTACTCACTAATTTGAGGAGAAAATGGAAAAAAGTGAATTTCGTGTGCTTATTAGGCATTATTTCTTGCGAAAAAAAACCATTACCGAGACCAAGGCTAAGCTTGATAAATACTATGGGGACTCTGCACCATCGATTTCAATGGTAAAAAAGTGGTTTACTGAATTTCGTTGTGGCCGTACAAGCACTGAAGATGCCGAACGTCCTGGACGCCCAGTTGAGGTCTCTACACTCGAAACAATCGAAAAAATTCACGATATGGTGTTGGCCGACCGAAGATTGAAAGTGCGAGAGATTGTGGAAGCCGTAGGGATCTCGCATGGCTCAGTGGTTTCAATTTTGAATGATCACTTGGGCATGAGAAAGCTTTCCGCAAGATGGGTGCCGCGTTTGCTCACAGTCGACCACAAACGCAATCGTGTAACAACTTCAAAGGAAGGTTTGGCGTTGTTTAATCGCAATATGGAGGAGTTTTTGCGCCGTTTTGTAACCGTGGACGAAACATGGATCCATCACAACACACCAGAGAACAAACAACAGTCAAAACAGTGGGTTTCTAAGGGTGAATCGGCGCCAAAGAAGGCCAAGGTGGGTTTGTCAGCCAATAAAGTTATGGCGACTGGGATAATCCACATTGACTACCTTCAAAAGGGAAGAACAATCAATGGGGAATATTATGCCAACTTATTGGACCGATTCAATGACGATTTGAAAAAAAAACGACCTCATTTGGCCAAGAAAAAAGTTCTTTTCCACCAAGACAATGCAAGGGTGCACACATGTGCAGTTGCCATGGCAAAAATCCATGAATTGGGCTATGAATTGCTCCCTCATCCACCCTATTCTCCAGATTTGGCTCCCAGCGACTACTTCTTGTTCCCAAACCTGAAGAAATGGCTTAGTGGAAAAAGATTTGACTCCAATGATGAAGTCATCTCGTCATTTTGAGGACCTCGACAAATCATTTGCCATTTTTTGCCGATCGGGGAACAAAGCTGAGATTCCATTCATCAGGCATACAGTCCTCTGACCAGATCTGAGAAATTTTTTGGTGTATGCTTTCCACAAAGTCATTTCCACCAGCTTTGAATACCTCAGCCGGTAAGGCGCCAGGTCCAGCTGCTTTGTTTGACTTTAGCTTAGACATTTCTATCTTTACTTCATCTTGGTCAGATGTATGAAAGTGTTGGCTATCATCAGTTTTTCACATTCTCAGCACCGAGTGTGAATCTACTACAAGGTTTCTGTACGGATCTTGAAACGTTCCTTTTGCCTATTCATAAGACTTCCTTCCTTTCAACATCTTCGTCCTCTTTTTTTTTTCTTCTGGAAAAGCCGTCTCTTCTTTTCGTAGAGCTCACGAGCAGCTCTCGTCCTTCGTTTCAGCGCCGCTTTGTAGGCTTCTTGTTAAGCTGTATGCGCTTGATGGCATTCTACCTCAAACCAAGGACTTCTTTGTGGTGGTCAGGTGAAACTCAGCACATCAGTTACGGCGTGTCTGATAGCACGTTGGCAACGTTACCACTGGTCTTCGGTACTTGATGCTGGGGGCGTAGGAGTTGTTGAGAGATTTCGGGATACGCGTTCGACGAAGATTCTGGCGGTTTCATATGGTCGCAGGTTTTCTACGTTATATCGTGTCACAGTAGCTCTTCTGTTTTGTGGCGTTTGGGAAATCAGCATTCGTACCTTGGATGCAACAGGGTGGAGATCCGAGACAATGTTGGTTGCGCGGAACGTTCGGACTTCCAGAATACTGGAGGCAACCCTTGCGTCTATTGCAAAATGATCAATTTGGTTTAGCGTTTGATGATGAGTAGAAAACCACATTCCCTTGTATATATTGAGATGAGGAAACTATGTGTTAACTATAGTAATATTTCGTCCCATCGCAAAGTCAATAATCCTAAGTTCGTTGGCAGACGTGGTGTCTTGTACGTTATGCTCACCAACTGTCCTACCAAGGATGTCCTATCCTGACGTCAAAATCGCATAGTCATTCTTCGGAATGCTCATATGTCTTGTCGAAGAGCTTCTAGAAACATTTTTTGGTGGTGTCGTTCTTGTCTTCCGTACGGGAATGGCGCAAATTGAACTTATATTAGCGAATTTAGCCTTGTTGCAGCTTGTCATAAGGCGCTCGCTTACGTGACGGCATCTCAAGACTCCTTGCCTAAGTCTTCCGCAAATGGCAAAACGACAGCCGAAAAACGATGTTTCGTTTCTCTATAGCAATCACCATAGCATATGGTATACATATGTTGGTATGGGTATAACACAGTCTTTCGTCCTCCTTATATTCGGCCCATCCCATCGCACTTCCTGAATGGCGGCCTCTCCTAATTGCTCGGCTACTTGTGACCTGTTAATGGTCCGAACATTCTAAGTGCAGTTACGAAAGTCGTTTTCCTTAAAATATTTACAAGGGTCGTCAATAGTGAATCCGTTACTATCTCCCTACTGACCCAATTCAAGTTATACTATAGTCAGCAGTTTCCCGATCAATCGCACTTCCCTTGAAGTGGGTAACTGACGGCAGTTAACCAAAAATCGCACTGTCTCACCCCAGAAGGTAGAGACATCTATGGAAGAAAGTAAATGTCAGATAACAAATAATCGTTTGACCCTAGACGGTTCGAACTTTTGAATAACTTAAAAGTGGGAGTCAAAAGTGTTCGCTTTCTCTTGGTCTCTCTTGCTGATTCATTATTATTGAATCGATGTTATGTCTTTGGAACAATAGGCTTCCTTTTCCACCATCAGCTTACATGTTTTCTAAAGACTCTAATAATCAGTTTCAGTCGATTACACAAATGATTTATTGCATTTACCTTCCGAACCACGACTTTATTGCCATTTCACACACGTTTTTCTTTTCTTCTTTCATTTCCGGGGATTATTTATTCTGCGAAAACTTATTTTCTTTTCCCATCAATCCTGGTGCCTTTTCTCCCAGAAGATGGAAACCAGCATTTACACATCTCATCCCTAAAAAATTCCAATCTTCTTCTAACTCCTCCTACAGACCTATTGCACTTAGATCTCTGCGTTGGCCCACGAAATATTGTTTTATTACTATGAAAATTTCACTACGTCGTAGTATAGTCTTCACGCAACAGGTCCCCTTTTGATGATATTTGTATGTCTCATCGAAAACTGGAACAGAAGTCCATAACAATGTGGCGGTGTCTATTGTGGATAGTTGAGCCCGATATTTTATATGCACTTGCCAGAGTCTAGTACCAGATTAATTTGTCGAAAATACAAGCATATGGGATCTATGAATCCCTTTTTTAATGACTCAGATATTACCTATCTAGCTGGCGGATATGCCCAAAGGCTTCGCTCTAACTGCGGCATATTAAACATTTCATTGACGATCTACGAGTATTGTCTGCTATTTCTGATCCAGTTTACTATATTCCTAGGCTCGTTCTAGAACTCATGTCCTTACTATTCTTCTTTACAATGGAAACGGGATCGTATTAAGTTCATTCAATCCCGGTATTAACGGAACAACTTATTGATATACGAGTATATTTAAAACACCCAGCAATTACCTAAGAATTAGTCTTGCGTGGAGAAACCATAAAGTTTTCTATGCTTCGTAAGTACTCCCATTGACATGATGAGAATCAATCCACGTTGGAATGGCCACATATTCGATGTCGTCAAAAATATTGAAAAATCTGTTATCAAGGTTTTACCCACCTAAAATTGGAGCACCTACAACCTGAGTTATAGGATTTAAAATTCTGCGATGAAACTATGATAGTAGATGACAGAAATAAGGTAGAGTCCACACCAACTAACTACGAGTATGCATGTATAAGAGTTAAATACACTTTTTTATCGCTTTTTCGGCCACTATAACTTAATATCTTGGTGAAAGGGCTTAATTCTGTTTTCCAAATCGAGAATTGGTCAAATTTTATGAATTTACTTAATGGGCTTGTCTACGCTTTTAAAAAATGCCACAGTCAAAGTACACAAGATTATATCTCGATGATGTTGTAGGGCCTGCAGAAGGAGAAGAAACTCTATTGTCGTTTCCTTCGAAATAGTCCATTATGAACAGGGATAGCGGGAAAAAAGTCACAAAAAAACGGTGCACAGCTTTTCACTTTCAAATCGAAAGATAAAATAAGTAAAAGGTGATATCTTTCTTGGAATTGATGTTGGTGTCGTTTGACAGATGTTTGCAAAATGTAAGTGATAGCCTCAATTACCTTGGCAATTCTTCCCGGAATCCAATGATTTCTCCCGTTGTAGCAAACAGCGTAGACTATTTGGCCAACTTCAAACTTTCGACGGTTCAATTGGATCCGTTTCACTTTCGGAAAGAGGGCCGAAAATATAATTCTTGGCTGCCGACCATGCAATAATTCTGCGGGTGACATCCCACACTCTTGATTGGGGGTTGTCCTAAAAAGTTATGAGGTTTTTGCACAGAGCTTTCTCCTCGTGATCTTCGTCCCCCATGGTTTTCTTGGAAGCTTCTTTGATTGTAGCTACTGCAAGCTCGGCAAAGCATTTGAAGTTGGATAAAATGAAGAGATTGTAATGTGCTCAATATAATTTAAACAACAGAATTCCAGAATTCGGTTGGACGTAAAATGTAGGCCGTTGTCATTGACAATCGTCTTGGGTAGGCCTTCAATCACGAAAACAAAATTGTTAATAATGAAGTTGTCGATGAAGGTTTCGTAAACAAACGGCAAACTGGAAAACAAATCGACAACAACAATGTGAAAAGAACGGACTTGAACGTCGTTTGATTGAATGCTTGATCAATATTGGAAAACCAAACATATCTGCGCGCAAATTGCTTTATTCGGATTTTCGCCAGTGGCCCTTGTGTAACATTTGAAGGATCTTTGCTTCGAGCGATGTGGGTATCACAGCATGGATGCGATCGGTGTGAAGGAGTAAGACTCCACACTGCAATGAAAAAGAAAACTTTCTGCAAATTAAAAAAAATGGAAACAATTTGTTCTGGGAATTGGGCAACGTGTCAGGCCAACCGTTCTGAACGAATTGACATATGGAATGCAATCGTCAACTCGTAAACATCATCCATCACAGCATTTCATTGTCGTTCTTATCAAATTCGATGACGAAGTCGAGATAATATGATGCATCAACATTGGCATGTTATTTTGTGTTTCGAAATACTATACAATTGAATATGTCCTTGGACAATAATTGCCCATAGTTGTAACTGGTGAAGAGTCGTAGTTTTTTGGGTGGGTGGATGAGAGTGGTAAGTGAGGAGGTCAAAGTGTCTGCCATAAAGACATTTATATACATACATAGATACAATTGACAGCGTTTCTCTTTCAATTTGAAAGTATTTTTTGATTGACTCTTACTTAGCATCCTCGTGGCAAAAGCAATGAGCTTTCGGCATCATAAGGATAGTGCGTCACCCTTGCCAGTCTTCGATGCGGGGTAATTATTCACTAAAGTACACCAACTGAACTACCTTAATAATTTATTTCTTTAATCTGTTAAAAGCTACATCTTACATCTTTTTCCAGATAAAACCAGTAATTTTTCTTAGAAAAAAAGTTAAAATTGAGGCCTTTGAAGAAAAGTTTAGAATCAATTCGTTGTAATAATTTATTTTTTCAATAAAAGATTCTACTTCGGTTAAATTCCTCGGACTTGGCATTCATTCTACGGCTTCTGCTTTTTTTCCAGTGGCCTGATTCCAGTTTATTTTGGGCAAGATGATATTTTTATTGTCTGCACTTAAGGTTATGTAGGGAAAGTCTTTTAAAAAGTTCTTTTAAGATGCTCATTGTCATTGCTGCCAGTTACGATGATGTTGTCGAGATTGGCACTACTCCAAATGGCAAACGCTGGTATTGCAACAAGTCAAAATGTGTACTAATGCCCATGAATGCTTTTAGTCTTCGGTAACTTCGGTTCAATCTGGGGGTAAGCATCACTGAGGTCAATTTTTGAAATAAATTTTCCACCGCTTACGAGTAGTTTGTTAAAAATCTCTTCGATCCATGGGATTGACCTTGAAATCGACGCATATTCTAGTTTTGCCGTTGGACTTCTCAACAACTACTATTGGAGCTGCGCATTCACTTGGGTTCCCTGGTTTGAGGGCATTTACATAGATTCACGTCCTCATAGGTAGCACATTTCATGGTTTGAAGAACCTTAGTCGAGTGTTTGCTTTTACCACAATATTAGCCTGGTAGGAAGAACAATACGCAAATTCTGATGAAAATATTGACTAAAACTCATTTTTGAGATTTTCAAGTGCTTTAGTTAAGAACTATTGATTAAGGTTGAAGCATCGCGAGTTTTGCTTATTGTGCTCTTGACTCACTTGACGGTTAAAGTTCTGTTGTCGAAACCAATCCGAGGGTATTTGTTTATATATGTATATATGTATATTAACTGTTAACTACCATTAAAGATAACTTCTCGTAATTGGAATCTAACGGTACCTCTACGTCGATTGTACGGTTATAGTAGTGGGGCGCATCGAAATTTAGCTAGCTGGTGGTATCCCTCTATTCCAATGAGGGAACAGCAGGCAACTTGAAAACTGAAAATATTTTTATTTATATTTCAGTTAAGTTAAGTTATCCATTCCAATATTGTTCTGCATTACTTCAACATATTAAAAAGAAGAATCAACAATATCAACAGTACTTACGGGTTTCGAATGATTCCACCTAGTTTACAACACATCTTTTTGTTTACTCTGTGACTCTAAGGAGTTAAACCTTAGACTCTTATATGAAGGAGTTGATCGATTGCGTATCCCGAAATATGGGATGTTTGCATTTAAAATATAAAACATAAATATAGGTATTTAAATAATTATTAAATATGTTTTCTTACCATTGGAAATCAACAACATCAGATACAATATAATCTGCCAACTGATTTCTTGCTTGTTTCGACTAATTAGGTGCTCTTGAAGGTCTTGAAGAGACTCGCTGTTCAATGAGTCATTCTATAGACAATAAATCTTCGATGTTATATCCACTCTTAGCTCTTACTAAGTTATAGAGAACATAGCACGTCTTAACCAAAACTATTGCTAAATCCAAAGTCCCATTGATAGGTTTGTGAAAGATTTTCCATCTATTGTGGTAGACATATTCCACATATCTCCTGGCACGAGACAACATGTAGTTCAATATCCTTTTTTGACCGACAAAACGCTGAAAGGTCTTATTATATTTTGTGAAAGTACCAATTTGGTGAGGCATTACAAATGAACGCATAGGATTTGGACTTACAGTACCTGGAATATTCAATTCATTATTTTAAAGATTTTCATAAAAAATAGTCTCTTTGAATATAGTGCTATTTAATTTTTTTCCAAACCCACCGACGTCTATGCAGATTAAGTTATATTTTACGTCTACAGTAGCGAGCAATACTAATGAAAAAACATATTTCTAATTGTAAAATAGGGACTCACGCGTCCTTGTATTTCATAATCGGGAAACTGGCTATATTTATAATAATTTTTTGCAATTTCCTTCTAACGTTCTTCAAACAACTTTGGAAAAGATTCTTATCGCAAACATTTCTAAATATCATTTCAAGCTTTTCTTACTAAAGGCTAAACAGATACGAACTGCTTCGCTGGTAGTGCTTCAAGAGGTCGGTCCATCATTTGCGGCGTTAATCCGTCAATAGCGTGAAGAATGTTGGCCTCGAGCTCATCCAAAGTAGATGGCTTGTTAGTGTAGATTAATGGCTTGACGTAGCCGCATGACCGCGGCGGCCAAGTTTCGTAATAATCTACCACGTAACTCGTGCAGTTGGTGAAGGGCGACTCAACTAAAATAGAGATGTCGCAGGTTTAGAAGGCAGTTTCAAGACAAGAAATATATTGCTTTGTAGCACCAAAATATTTAGTCCAACTAATCTACAAAAAAAAAAAGATTTTTATTCAACTGTTCTTCGCCGCATTTCCCAATGGCGATATACTCCCTTGCATGCTTGGGTTCGCAAATTCCACTACACTGTATTTTTGGAATGGAAAAATCATAGTGCCGTCGCGTGTAACTGATCCATTGCCGCTTTCCTGCATATTTCTATGTAAAGTTCTTCTATATAGATACAATTCCGCACCAAGATATAAAAGATGGTACGAACAAGAAACATTTCTAATTATGGATTGCAAATTACGACTGATGAAAATGGTTGCTTTCCAAGTATGATAATAAAAAATATTGAATATCCTTGTGTGACTTAATCTAGGTACACATTGCCATTCAAGACTGACAATAGCATAACGAACTCTCATCATGTTCTGCCAATTCTGCTGCTAACATCTAATTCAATGACACCGTCAATAGAAATAATATTTCCTGGATATAGGAGCATGTCAATTACGAGTATATCAAACTAGGTGCAAGGTCCATTATAGTACTGCAGGAGTCAAACTATTGAATATTCTACCATCCTAAATGACTGCTATCGAACGCGTGTTGAGTCCAGAACACATAGTGCACAAGATTTTAAGAAAATCTTCTTTATAAGACCACAATATCCAGCCGCAAAATAAGCCGGGTTGACTCTCTGGCGATGTCCATTTCACAACAATCCCTGTCTGGTTGATGGCTTCAGATCCAAAAGAGTGTACTCATGCTAAAACTTTTCCACGGTGGGACAAATTGCCTGCACACTAAACACATGATGACGACCGACCTCACGACGAAATTCATATTGCGTATTTACAACTAAGCAAGAGTTTCGATAATATTTTTTAACAATTTCCGCACGTTCGGCAAGCGTGTAACGATGCATAATGAAATGGCAAACCTTACAGAATATTTTGACATCTGGATGTCATTGGCAACTTTGACAGCTTCTGAAACGTAACAATTGGAAAAACTATCATTGTTATCTGGTCACCCGTTATCTTTCCTATTGCTACTATATATGTCTGATTCTGTACGTCCAGAATCCCTGAACCTGAATGTAAAATATATCGAAATGCAACAAAATTATGAATTTATACAGAAGTGGAAAAATATCAGGTTAACTAATTATAACAAAATTAAAATCAAATAAATTAAAATCAGGACAGGCTGCTAACTGTGGAAGACGGTATGTATATGCACGCCATTGCAAGTTGCTGGTGCCAAAGCAGAAGCTCAGTGAAGTTTAAATAATGATTTGCCAAAGGATCTGTAAAAATCAGTAGGGTCACCGGGGCCGCACAATAATACTCTACAATTGGAGAGATCTGCGTGCCCTCCTTGCTACAAATAGAACTCTACAATGAAACGTAACCGTGACATAGAATCTGCTTTGTTCGATTTCTTCTATTCCACCAATTGCTCCCGAGATTAATCCAGACAGATCACTTCCGTCTATAAGTGATTTCACAGAAGACCAGAAGCTGTAGTTTCGCGGTGAAATTCTCAATCATTAGGTAAATAAGAAATATGCCAACCGTATAGCAATATTTAAACCATATTCATTACCAATCCGCTATGGCTCCCCTTCTACGTATATATCAAACATCTTGCCACAACTTCACTCGACCTCAGCTCAATCAATATCCCACACAAACAATACAGATTCAAACCATTCGCTCTACTCACTTTTCTCAAATACTCAACCCGGATCTGAATTCAATTCCAATATCTCCATCCTCGTCGTCTTCCATAACTTTGTATAACCAGAGGTACAGCGAAGACAGCGTGGACATTTTCTGTGAAGAGATTTGCTTTACTTAAAAACCACTTATAGCAAGCATTTCAAGGGGAGATATGGACAATCTCAAAAATGTATCTTGAGAATTAATTTTTGCTGAAACTCTTACGACCGACTCATCGAAACATTTTACACTCATTCGGAAGTAACTAATTAACGAATTTTTCTGGATTTTCAATTAAACTATAAAATATTCCTTCTGTGAGTCGACGATCGGCAAAGGATGTACCCCATAACGTCGTTTCTTTTTCATAATGTAATTTTTGTACACGAGATACGCGGAAATTACATAATAGTTTTTTTTTTCTATATAAACCTCCATTGTCGGGATCCAAATACTTACTATAGATTGTGTTAGAGCGGAAAAATGCCGCATGTGTGCATTGAACTGCTGTGGGGTGCACGTTATAAAATGCCACGCGTGCACCTGTTCTAAGTACGATAAAAATAAAATTTTTATGTAAAGCAATTGCAATTTACCAACTTAATTTGAAATATCCGATTTATAAATAGGATTTCGAATGCGATTAAAAATTAATCCAACCAATTAATAAAAGCACCTTTTTTGGAATACTGTTCACTGCTTACTGGCACTTTAAGAAGCATACTTCGATCATGGATTTTAACACTACAGACAAAAGCGTTTTTTGCATCTATATATATGTTATATTATATGTATGAAAATCCCGCGCATTCTGTAAAGTTTTCCTTCAAATTCAAATCTTTTTGCAATCAACTTTAACAAGGATAATGATAACATTATTTTTTACATAAAATTTAATCTCAGACACGTTGTCTGCTTTTCTCCTTCGGTTAAAAGCAAACCGACGAACACTTTGTAGTGTGAGGCACTTTCCTTCAGATGGAAGAGAGGACAACTAAGAATTCGTGAAAAAAAAGTTAGTGTGGGTATATCCTTAGGGATATGCCATTTCGTGCTTTTCTTCTCTGGCATCATACTTTAATGGAACAGAGTAAAGGTGTGGAGCTTAAATGATCCTCTTCAATGTGAAGATACATAGATACAAACATTTTCTTATACGGGGATGGACAATTTTATTTTTATTCCCAGATTGAAATGTCATTTGAACAAGCAGTCAAAGGCAGTAGCACAACGCAAAGTGATGGTAACCGATTTACGAGATGGGAATGACATTAGGGTTGGTAAAATGTCGTTAAGGGCAATTTGTAAACGGCGTACATTTCATTAATATCTTTCGAATGGAATACCAAAGAAGATTTGAGGTCAATCTGATTGGATTTTATTAAGAGCGAAAATGTTTTCTCATCATTTTATCTACTTACGAGTACCTTTCGTATGTTTTTTTTTTTTTTTTTTTGATCTTTCCTCTTTCTATTCTCACTCTTCCTGTTCCGCAACGTTTGGTTTGATAAATTGAATAAGGATTTTTCGAATTCAGATACAAGAGATGTTACATGGAAACTGTTTTTACGGCCGGCGAAGGAAGTACAGTAATTGAAATTTATATTCGAAGGCTCTTTGTTTTTGCTTTTAGTAGATGTAATGGATTTTTAAAACACTATAATGTTAGAAAATATCATAAACCTATTATGATCCCAAGGAGCGTGGACCAGGTAAACGCCAGAATTTATTGGAAATTAAATCTAAAGGAGAATTACAGACGTGGGCATTGTTAATACAATTAATTTTTATTTGCGGTTTAAAGGAAGTAGGATTCAAGGTGAACTCTCTTCAGGATACAATATTGCGTTTTGAAAGTGAACTACAAGTATTATTTAACGTTGATGAACTCCCCTTTCAATTGTGAGCGCTACATTCTCAGGTGTCTTCTTATACTGCCTACAATGAGTCGGATTGTAAATATCCATTCACTCCTCATACTTGAAATATCTCAGGCGATGCACAGCACAGTGGTATAAAGTGCTTGCAGAACTCTGTTTTCGGGTGGGCCCGAATCCACTGGATTAAAAGATTTGGGGCTCTGGTAATCCAAAAAATTACTTCACTTGGATCAATAGTATTGCTTGTAGAGCCAGTCAAAGTTGAGTAATTTTTAAGGCCAATTAAAATTTGAATTTTTTATTTCGTTTTTTAGGTTTGAGTGTAAAAAGTAGGTAAAGGGTTTTAAAAAATCATTTCTTTTTCATTTTGTGTGATATGTATGTGGGAAAAGAAGCAGACAAAGAACGAACGAACGATTAAAACAGAGAGCGGCGATGAAACCGACTTACGCATACACGCACATGCAAGACAAGAACAAACAAGAACGAAAGTAAATTCCTTAACCAGTCTGCAAACTCAACTCAGCAAAGTTGGCGGGTTATTTCCTTACGTGGTTTTCATAGTACAAAGCATTAATTTTAATCGTATTTTAATAATAAACCTGAATTCTTAATATCTAAGCGGTGTGTTTTATTGCTACCAGTAGAATCGAGAGCCAGATCTTACAATTAGGGGCTTAACCGAGATTTGAACCGCGTCGGAAGTTGAAACTAATTCCATCAAAAACGGATCGAAGCATTAAGTTCATCTGAGTTAATTTGTTCACAATTAAAACCTAAATAATAATCAGCAAAAAAAAAAATCGTTGTGGGGAAATTGCTTCAAACACGGGAAAATATAACACAGTTACCTAGAGACAAAGGAAAGTGCAAAACAGTAATTTGCGACGGTTGTTTTGTCCTCGTGCACAAACAGTGAAATAAAAAAAAAATATAATAATAACCCGAACAAAGAAACTTGTGTGTGCTGTTGCTGTATAAAGGGCTACAACCTAAAGCGGTGCTAGTGCGGTGTGGTTAAGGGAGTGCAATGTTAAGAGAGTGTAATATTGGTAGGTTTAATCTTCGCGGTATTGAAGATTCCCTGAGCCACTTCAACGGCAGTGAGTCAGGAAACATTAGGCTATGGATCCAAGAATTCGAGGAAAATGCTACCGCAGTAGGGTGGGACGCAATTCAAAAATACATTTACTCTAAGCAATTGTTCAGAGGCGCAGCAAAAATGTTCGTCAAGAGCCAAACCTTCGTCAAAAGCTGGGACGCTCTAAAATAAGTTCTCATTAAGGAATTTGGGACAAAACTTTCATCTGCAGAGGTTCATCGAAGGCTTAGAACGAAACAAAAGGAAGCATCCGAGTCGCTTTTGGAGTACTTGTACGGTATCTTAGAGCTTGGGAGTCTCATCGAACTTGACGATGAGAGTGCAATCGAATACTTTGTTGAGGGTATTCCAGATGCTAGGCAGAACAAGGCCGGCTTATACCAAGCTACGAATATAGAGGAGCTTAAATTTCAAATCCGCGTATATGAACGGTCAAAGGAATCCGCCTAGTAGTCTTCTAGCTCGAAGGGAAATTTACGTATTAGTTATACTCCAAGCAGTAGCGCTCCAGTTCGGGAGCAAATTAAGAGCGAAAGGAAAGGCCGCTCGTGCTATCGGTGTGGAGAGACAACTCTTTTTGCTAGAGATTGTCGTGCTACAATTAAGTGTTTCAGGTGCAATCAACAAGGGCACAGGGCACGCGATTGTAGAGCTGAGTCATTACCAGTTCAACGGCGTGTCGATCATTAACAATCTGCATCATCGGGTACTCGAGATTCGTGGCCGGAAGCAAGAACGAATTTAGCGATTGGGTCTAACAGAATTTTTAAAGACATTACGGTTAAGGGTGTTACTATAACTGCACTTGTTGATACCGGAAGCGATTTGTGTTTGCTGCGCAACGACTGTTTGGTTTTGATAGATTCCGTTGAGCTTGGGAAAGAAAAAAGAAACCTTTAGGAGATTGGCCAAAACAAGGTGACAATAGTGGGCAACGTTCGGTTGGAGGAGGAAGTTGATGGCATTATCCTGCCAGTAAACTTCCACGTGGTAAAAGAGAGGGATATGGGTTACTCATCGGTAATTGGCAACGATATCCTGGAGCTGGTTAACTTGTCGATAGTCGACCAAAATGTAGAACTGAAACTTAAAGAGAGTTATCTCGAATCGGAAGTAGAGTCTGAGGGTCTGGGTTGTAATGAAGGGTAACGTGGATTGGGATCTAACGTGATGCGGAAGGATGCCAGGGGCCTAAACGGGATGCCGAACCAAAGACTGGACGAAAAGGAACCAAAGGATCTGGGATCTGAAGTGTTCGAGTTGGCGGCGACGTTTCTTCAAATTTGTTCAGCTGCAGAAGAGGGCATGTTTGCCTGAGATTTAGAGCTCAGTCACCTGGACGTCGACAAACGAAAGGTACTGATGCGCACCATCGAGGAGTATGCTCCTGAAGGTACGGAACCATCACCCGTCGCAATGAAACTGGTCTTAAAGGACGACATAGCTGTGTTCCAGAGACCAAGAAGAATGGCTTACGCCGACCAGGTTTTTGTGCAAACTCAAGTGAAGGCATGGCTGGAGGAAAGGATAAAACAGCCAAGTAAATCCGAGTACGGTGCACCCATCGTGCTTGTAACGAAGAAGGATGGATCAAAGGGATTGTGTTGCGACTACCGCAAATTGAACGAAAAAGTAAATAGGGATAACTTTCCAATGACACAGATAGACGAGGTACTTGAACGTCTTCAAGGTGCAAAGGTGTTCACCACGTTGGACTTAAAGAACGGGTTATTCCATGTTCCGATGGATCCCGAGTCGAGAAAGTATACAGCCTTTTTCACCCAAGACGAACAATTTGAGTTCCTGTTTGTTCCCTTTGGGATATCCAACTCGCCAGCGGTTTTTGCCAGGTATATTCACACAATATATAGGACGCTAAAGATTTCATCCCACGAAGAGTACGGGAGCTGCCGAAGTCGTGGATTGCTTGGAAAGGCAGTCAAGTGTGTTCGGCAATCCACGGAGAGTCACCATAGACACCTCAACTGCATTCGAGACCTATTGCAGAGACGAAAACATCCAACGCCTTATGATAGCGACAGGTATACCGCGAGGAAATGGACAGGTAGAGCGGATTCATAGAATCATTTTGCCGATGCTGACAAAGGCCTGTCTAGGAAGCCCGGCGAATTGGTACAAGCATGTGGACCGGGTACAGCGAACGTTGAATAATTCACCTTCAAGGAGTACAAAGTTCAGTCCGTTCGAAATATTGACTGGATTGGAAATGCGAACGTCCGAATACCCAGAAATACGCGAGTGGTTAGCTGAAGCGGAAGTTCAGGACCTACACGTAGGACGAGATACCATAAGGAAGGAAGTGTGTCAAAATCTCGCGGTACAAATGGAGAACAGGAGAACTTTGGATAGTACCCGAAAGCCCGAGAGAGAGTATGAGCCTAATGCACTAGTTGCCATTAAGCACACGCAGTTCAGAACCAGAGTTAAGCTCAAGCCAAAGTTTGTGGGTCAATTCAAGGTCGTGAGGAAACGAGAACATGGGTGGTATGACGTAGTAAAAGTTGGCGAACACGAGGCAACGAATAGAACAACGATAGTCGCTGAAAACATGAAGCCCTGGAATCCTTCATTCGGGGCGAATGATCTGTCAGGATAGCCGATTTTGGGAAAAGAAGCAGATAAAGAAAGAACGAACGACTACGACAGAGAGCGGCGATGCAACCGACTTACATATACACATAGATGGTCCAAAGGCTTCAATTTTTGTTTAATTTGGATTTTATAGGTGTGCAAATGAAAATCAACTTTTAAAATTCGCAGTGAAGTGCCATAAGTGTGAGTTATTGACTTCGGTGACGAATTAAAACGCCTGGCTGGTTTTGAACACTTTCGCTCACAGTGGTGATGTTTTGGTATGTACGTATTGGCTGAGCACGCTGATATGGAGTTTGGCCCGACACGGAACCAGTTCCTTCAAAACGCTTCACCATTGCACGCATTATTGACTCACTAGGGCGATTATGTTGACCGAAAAATTCACGACTTTTACGAAATGTTACTTTTACAGATCGCCCATTTTCGTAATAAGATTGAATAACAAAAATGCATTGTTGCGTGGTGAAAGACTCCATGGCATTGTATGACATCTGTCATTGTATGACATCTGTCAAAAAGATCAAACGCATTGAATTCAGTAAATGACAGTAATTGATAGCCAACACCCACACCATCTGCTCCTCTTTTATTGTAGTGAGAATACATACATTCGATTTGGGTCTGTCAAAAGAAAAATAGAAGATTTTGAGAAGTTCCCTAAGAAAACACAGCGTAAATGTTCATCCATCCTACAGCATTATAACATTTGCCAAAAAAGAGGCAGTTCCAGGAAATTAGGAAATCACTCAAATATCAGCTAGAATGAAACTTCAAGACGTACTGCAAGACGACTTTTAGAAATTGAAAATGCTTATGACATCAGTTCTTCTACTGCGGCTTAACAGTTTAAATGGAGGAACCCTCACCCATCATCCATTTTGCCGACCCGTAATGTTCCAATATGCAAAGGAAATTGGAAACCTCATAAAAGTACAGTCAGCGAGATCAAAAGTTGCTAATCTTCACCCCGCTATATCTAAAGTTAGTGGCGAAACTTTTAACTATGAGTGATAGAAAAGTCCTGTATGAAGTAACTGATACAAAGTTAAAGCCGTCATGTCCCATATGTAAGAAAACGCAAAAAAAATCTTCAACAATGAAGATGAATCAAATGATTACGAACATAACTACGAATAGGGAAAGTCTCCATTGCATGCAAGAACCAGGTGCACGGAATTTATTTTGAAATTTACTTATATACAAGGGAGAGAGGATATTGATAAATCTACTGGAATTAAGCAGGCAGACAAAAGAATAAAACAAGAGATCAAAGCATTTTCATGAGATGAGATTGGGCTCGATGTAGATAGACCAAAACAAGCATTTGGAAATACTTCGAGGAGATTTTCTCATGCGTGAGAGGCAATAGCTCCTATAACTGGAGTCAATAATGAGGTAATAACGAGGCTTGAGTTAATACTAAATATTTTGGAATGCAGGGAAAAGGTTAACACTGTCAAGTTTGGGGAGTATGCAGAGAGAATAGCAGAGTTGTTAAAGCAAAAATATCTCGAAAGACAACTCACATCTATTCTTTATAAAATGTTGGCTCAAAGTCAAAATATAGTCGAATTTCAATCATTACTGCTTCGAGAATTATCAAACGAAGCTCAGAAACTCAGAAATAAAGACAACAAGAAATATAGATATCGAAATACGTGCGAGGTTTCTAGGATGCGGCAGAATGAACACCTTTTCAACATGCTTGCAGCCTCATCGGACCCACTCAATTCCTCGTTAAGTCAAGGCACAACCGAAAATATCTCAAAACGCAATAGTGATACGTTACGATTTTTGAAAGCAAAAAAGTCTAAATGACGCACGTTTGCACAATTTTCTGATCACATTTTCTTTAAAAAAATGTACGAGCAATCTGCCGTTCTAAGCAATCAACAATATTGTAATCCGTCTTCGATAGCATTCTCGCGTCTGCGCCATAGAGTAAAGGTTGGGTGGTGCGGGTCTTTTATGGGGTTTCTAAGTGTGTTTTGAAGCGATGCTTTATAATTCAACTGCTTTCTTAGGCCAAAGAAACAGCGGTTGACAGGTGTAAATTGTTCTCCTCCATTTTCTTTTGACACAAGCGGGAGCGAACTTCGACCGAAGTACTTTTCACTCGAAGCGCCTGAGAGCAGTTTGATCCACTTTCATCTAAGATTTTGGCCAGTAAAGCTGGACTAGGGTGATCAGGGTTCTGTATAAAGTCCTCGAGAAAGAGCTTTACTACTCAATAGCCTTCCAAGCAAAGGATCAGGAATGCATCGCATGTTATTTGCGCTAGTGTCGTTGTTGGAGTTGATAGCGGAGGTTAGGTACATAAAGTTTTGTACTATACAAAGTTATAGCTGCATATTGTGGGGTTTTGTCCTCGGCATTGATGATGTGTGTCCCTTTTTGTTCATAGCATATAATATGGTTTGTTTTTCCTTCGTTGACTGATAATCTAATGTTAGCTGCTTCTGGTTCTGCAAGCACTCCATTGGGATTTCGATATGTTCTTCCAATTAGATTAATGCCATCTGCATATGTGAGTAACTTAAAAGTCTTTTGAATTGGCTTGCTAGTTTCGCACAATTCTTTAATAATGGACGTTGAAGCCACATAACAAAGACTATGCGTGCTTTTCTGACTTTCTTGATTTTTTCCCTACATTACGGAGCAACGTCAACTCTCCATCGTCATCCTGCAGAGTTAAATGAACTTGTCAAGGATACCAAAATTAGGCATGGCTCTGTATATTTCACCTTTCTGGACTCTCTCATATGCGGCTTTGAATCAATGAAGGAGTGGTATGTATCAAAATGGAACTCTTCCCTTCTCAAGGTCTGCCGTATTTTGAAAATTTGAGTTGCTTTGAAACAAAGTGATTGAATCCGATCCGACTGTAGTCGAGGTGTTAGGCGTTCACATAGTAATGCAGACAAGGGGATCTCCCTTCTTTATGATCGGATATACAATGCTGAAGTCGTCCTACTTGTCGGGCGCACTTTCGCTATATGCTCCGCACCCAATTATTACCTGCTGCTTTAAACTGTTTGGCAATTAAGGCCAGCAGCTTGGTTGGACTACAGCTCGGAGTTTGCTGCCCTGTCTTCAACTTGTTTGGGTAAGCAGAAATAATGCCTGTCATTCTACAGATTAAATGGTTCATTCTGTGGGGTGTTCTTCGACATCACCGTTTAACAGTTTGTATAAACAAACTTTCCAGCACCGCACTGTAATTTTACTTTGAGATTTTGTTCCTCATGCTTGCTGACTTCTGTTCGGGCCTTACAGTTCTCGCATGTTCGTTTTATTCTTTTGATAAGATTTTCCAACTTCATTCTTCGTGTTTCCTCTTGGAAGCCTTTTTCTTTCCTTTTATTTGCCTGTCCGTATATGTCACTGAACAGGTGGTTTCTTTATTGAGGGGGATTGAAACCGCGCACATAAGCCACGGCCTCTGTGCCTGGCTCGCGCGTATCGCACGTATCAAGTATGAAGTTAAAAAAATATCATATAGACTCATAGCCTTACCTTTTACTGAACGCTTCTGTGACTGTGAAGATCTGGATGGGAATGACTTGAAAAAGTTTTTTTTATAAAATTATCACCGACCGTGGAACTTAATAAGATTTTTTAAAATTTTGTTAAAAATTTCAGATGCCTTACTTGGGGTAGCGCCTATTCATCTCATTCATTTCATTCATCATTCACTTTTATTTTTTGTTTTACTCCTTAAAAGCCGATGTTTTTCGGTCCACTTACCGCTCTTATCCTTCCCTGCTGCGCCGCTTCTGGTCAGGTTCTTTCATGGGTTGGTCGCGTGGGCTCCAGCAGACCAGTTGGGGAATAATCTCCAAAACTTGATGCAAATTGAACACTTTTCGAACCTTTCGATACACGGATACATGATCGGCAAAGGCTCTGCTGGTTAGTCGCGTTTAGTGTTCTTACATTTCTTTTCCAGTATTTCTCAGGCGTTGTGGCGTCCGATTTTAGTTTATAATTTTATGATCAAATGATTACCATGTTTCTTTGTAAAGATATTCCGCCTTGTAGCAAAGTGGATTTCGGATGTGGTATTGTGCAAGTTAAACTTTGAACTGTAGCAACAAAGGTTTTCTACTTTCATGTGGGTAAAAATCATTTCAAGTTATTTTACCTAAATGCATCACCAACGAAACATAATATTTGAGTTTCACCCTGTACAACAGACTTCTTTGGACTAAGCATGTCATGAGTTTTCGGTGAGACATGAGATTTGTCACAGAAAAACAATCTTCAAGCAAAATACCTCACTGTTGCTTTAATCAGAATCTAAAGAACGGTCTATCTCGGGTGCATATCTCTGTGAGTGTCCAGCTAACGCTCATCAGGATGCAGGTACTCCGAGTTAACGTGGTGGATGCTGGAACTCTACGCACTTTATCACTGAAGCGCTTCCACATCTTTCTTCAAAAGGCTGAGAAATTCGATTAAATAGAACGTATAAAGGATACAATGGACTAGTTCTTTGTCTGAGTTCACTGTTCCGACAGAACAAAAACAAAAACACTTGTCCTGTTTTATAAGGACGCAGAGAATTGATATTCGCCCCCTTCAAACTTTGCAATTTCCGAAAAGACTTCCAGGTGGCGCCAGGTGGAGGCGTTGAAGTAGGACTTACTATTGTAGTAGTGCAGTTGGTGTTCATTTACGGAGGTATCATTTCGTTTTTTAGCGAACCAGCATTGATGAGCTAATATTGTTGCTACAGGGCTCATGACTAGTCTTTCTTCCATGATTCAATCTTTATTTCTTATTCTCTTTCGAAAGTAAACTGAAATTCTTTCAAAAATTTTCGCGAATTTGCTGAAATATATTTTCTTCACCAGTTACAATCGACTGCCGGGACTTATTCAAACAATTTAATTTACTCCCAATCCCCATAGTCTAAGGTTGCGACATCTTTTTCGGATTCAAACTTACCGCACCACTGTAATTGGTTTTGAACCAATTTCAAGAATAATGGATATGACAAAAAATTCCGCTGAATCAGTAGCACCAAACTGTATATCAAAAGAGCACTGCCGAACATACCAGACATTACGTGCAGTTTGCTGGCCAGAGTTTGTGAGTTGTCCTTGGAACAGCCGAATCAATAATTAGTAAAAAGCACACACCCTCGTATGCTGAATTTATGATTAAAGTTACGTACCCACCCCCTCCTCCCTCCCCACCCCATCGGTAACTTTGATAGTCCAGTTCAAAGGACGATACATCACATAGCAGAGTGGAATTCATACGTTGAATATTCACACTCTGCAAATTTTTACCGTGTCACTCTGTCGCTTATACTTCATTGTAAAGTTGAGTAAAGTTTATCCGCACAATTCAATTTCCTTAATCTGCAACTTTGTAACTTCTTTATTAGCACCCTAATTTCCTCTTCATTTTTCTTCCTTTCACGAGAAAGTTTCTCTATATCTTCTACGCATTCCATTACTGTAATGTGTGTTACGGAAGCATCTCAATTCAAATGTATAAATGTGTGCAGTTCTGATGGATCGGTAATAAAACATTCATCTCCGGTATAAGATAAATTCCAACAAAGGCAGAATGTTTCCTGAAATTCCCAGTAAATGTACGTAGAAGCACGTAAAAATGATAGAACTTTAGCATTTCAGAGAACATTTCCTGTAAAGACTGTTATCCTTTCAAAAGATTCCTCAACCAGCATGCTTCCTGAGTTCGTAGAAATTCTCTACATCAATAGATGTTCAATGAGTAAAAATTGTTCGCATGAATAACTTTAGCATTTGCATAATTTCTATTTTGCTCCTACCACAATTGGGTGTACTCGTACATAATATATACAATACTACAGCAACTATAGTAGCAACATACCCTAAAGGGATTACTACGAGTGTGGCTGAGTTACGAGTATGTGCTATTATTGATTTCTCCGAGGATAATAAACCGAAATGACAATAAACGGTTTTATTTCACCGACAAAAACAAATATTCTCTAGAGAATAGAGGATATTCTGAACAGAAAAAGGACAAATTTCCTAATAAATCAACGCGTCTGACACCACCCATTAACTGAAATTATTAAAACAAAAAAAAAAATAGGATTCAAGCCTTCTTTAGAGAGAATCCAGCTTAACGACTTCTCTCAAGGATACATCATACCCAGTCCGTTAGCATTATAAAATATTTATTTGTGTAATACCCCCAAGGAACGGAATGTTGCATAATAAAAATCCTGTTGACGTTATTTACTGAGTCAGGAAGAAGTATTTATTGAAAATTTTAAGGAAGCAAGTAATACAATGAAACGACAGGAAGGGATCAGAGTTCCGGGCATACCATATGTCTAAATCGGGATCTTGATTTCGAGAACGGACAAGTCCCTTGTCTTATGCAACGGAAAAACGTAAGTTTTGTAATGGCACACATGTTAAATACGAGGGTTGTCTGAAAAGCCTCCGACCGAACAATGATACAGGACATTATTTCTCAAAATTTTTTCTAATTTTTCTACAGTCTCCTTGTAACTCTACACACTTCTCCCAGCGATGCTCCCATCTCTCTAACCCGTCCAAATAGTACTTGGCGTTTTTCTCTGCAAAATAATTGTTCACGAGTTATTATTATTATTATTTTTCATTTGATGAAAATCTCTGTCCTCAGAGCGCAGTTTTTAGATGAGGGAACAAAAAGAAGTCGCTTGGGGTTAGACCTGGTGAATAAGGCAGTTCAAACCCTAATTCATGGATTTCCGCCATGGAAACCGCTGAGGTATGATTCTGCGCGTTGTCTTGGTGAAACATAATTTTCTTTTTCTGCAAAAGTGGCCGTTTTCCCGCAACTTCTGCCTTCAGCTTGGCAAGTAATGATGCGTAGTATGCTCCTGTAATGGTTTTTTCTTTTTGAAGATAATCGATTAAGATAACTCCTTTACTATCCCAAAAAACAGTCGCCATCACTCCTAGCCGAAAAAAACAGTTTTTGCGTTTTTTGGAGCCGGCTCGCCCTTTGCAGTCCACTGTTTTGACTGAATTTTTGTTTCGGGCGTATAATGGTGTATCCAAGTTTCATCTACAGTAATTAATCGGCGCCAAAACTCGAATTTATTGCGCCTAAACTGCGCCAACAGAGCATTGGAAATGTTCATTCGAACATGTTTTTGGTCAAACGTAAGCAAACGCGACACCCAAAGCTTGATTTAAATCTTGATTTAATATGTAACAAACACGTTCTTTGAAAATGTTCTTTCGAACACTACTATCTCTCTCACTTTAATTCGGCGGTCGTCTAACACCATTTGGTAAACTTTAGCAATGTTATCGTCAGTGGTTGCAGGTTTTGGACGTCCCGAACGTTAATCATCTCCCAAGCTCTTACGGCCACGTTTAAATTCAGCTGCCCAAAATTTCACTGTGGTAAATGATGGTGCAGAGTCCCCATACACAGAGTCCAACTCATTTTTGATTTGCGTAGGCGTATTGCCTTTCAAAAACAAGAATTGAATAACAGCTCGATACTAAATTTTTTCCATTTTCACAAAAAAACACTCACATCGACTCACTCAAACGACTGTCAACTAAAAACTGCACATCCAAAATGACTGAAAAGATGCACAACAAACATTCACTAGTCTTTATTGACAAATGCCGCTATCTTTACGTTGCGGTCGGAAACTTTTCAGACAACCCTCGTACTGTGCGTGACAATCAGCAGGACCACTTACTTCTAGGTGCTAGCTACTTACGAGGGCGGGTCAATAAGTCCGTGGCTTTTGGATTAAAACAGGTTTTTTGATAAAAAAATAATTTTATTTTTCAACGTAGTCTCCCTTGAGCTCTATACACTTTGTCCAACGCTTCTCCAATTTTTTTATCCCTTCCAAAAAAAATGATTTGTCGAGGTCCTCAAAATGACGAGATGACTTCATCATTGGAGTCAAATCTTTTTCCACCAAGCCATTTCTTCAGGTTTGGGAACAAGAAGTAGTCGCTCGGAGCCAAATCTGGAGAATAGGGTGGATGAGGGAGCAATTCATAGCCCAATTCATGGATTTTTGCCATGGCAACTGCACATGTGTGCACCCTTGCATTGTCTTGGTGGAAAAGAACTTTTTTCTTGGCCAAATGAGGTCGTTTTTTTTTCAAATCGTCATTTAATCGGTCCAATAAGTTGGCATAATATTCCCCATTGATTGTTCTTCCCTTTTGAAGGTAGTCAATGTGGATTATCCCGCGTGCATCCCAAAAAACAGTCGCCATAACTTTATTGGCTGACAAACCCACCTTGGCCTTCTTTGTTCTCTGGTGTGTTGTGATGGATCCATGTTTCGTCCACGGTTACAAAACGGCGCAAAAACTCCTCCATATTGCGATTAAACAACGCCAAACCTTCCTGTGAAGTTGTTACACGATTGCGTTTGTGGTCGACTGTGAGCAAACGCGGCACCCATCTTGCGGAAAGCTTTCTCATGCCCAAGTGATCATTCAAAATTGAAACCACTGAGCCATGCGAGATCCCTACGGCTTCCACAATCTCTCGCACTTTCAATCTTCGGTCGGCCAACACTATATCGTGAATTTTTTCGATTGTTTCGGGTGTAGAGACCTCAACTGGGCGTCCAGGACGTTCGGCATCTTCAGTGCTTGTACGGCCACAACGAAATTCAATAAACCACTTTTTTACCATTGAAATCGATGGTGCAGAGTCCCCATAGTATTTATCAAGCTTAGCCTTGGTCTCGGTAATGGTTTTTTTTCGCAAGAAATAATGCTTAATAAGCACACGAAATTCACTTTTTTCCATTTTCTCCTCAAATTAGTGAGTAGTCTGATAAAAATAGCTGTCAAACACAAACTAACTGACGCAGCAAGTTTAAATTTTGACAGGAGTCAAATGACAGATGCCTGTTGACAGGAGCAGTGTTGCAGTTTCAGTAAAGAGGTCAGAAATTCAAAAACTTATTGACTTATTGACCCGCCCTCGTATGATACAACTGCGAGAGAAGAAAATATCGGCAAATTTAAGTTTGCAGGCCTGAAATGGATTCGTGGAAGAATGACTCGTTTTAATTGCTGTAGGTTCGGTTGTCACTTGATATGAAAAGGGCTGTCGATGGTGCACGACGTCTACTAAATTAAGATTATTATCCCCGGATTGCTTCAAAAAAAACATCTTTCGATTTTGTTATCATTAATTTGATAATACTATAGTAGTATGCACGTGCGGAAAAAATGGACAAACCTAAGTTGAAATTATTTTCGTGGATTTGTCTCATGCTTTTTAACACTTTCCACAACTAATATTTTTCGATACCACATCTTCTCCAATATCATCATTCCTTGAATGAGTGACAACAGAAAAGAGCCTCGGGCTTAAAGAGTTTTCCTTTCGAAATGATTTTGCTTATGCTTTAATTTAGCCTTTGGGATAAGTCATAGGAAATGCAAAGACTATATCTCAAAAATCGAATCACAGAACTAAAGTTAATTAGACAAGTCCTCATTGGAAAACCTTAGAGTGGCGAGTCGAACAGCTTCAATCCGAAAAAGAAAAAGAATTAAACGATCTATGATAGGCTTTATATAGTGCAAAATTTAAGCTTTCATAAATGTAATAAATATAAATTAATAATAAATTTTTGAAGCTAAAATAAAACTTTATTAAAAATAATTTAATAAAAGAAATTAATGAAAATTTATAAATAAATATTTAATAAATGAATAATAAAATAAATAAAAAAATAAATAATAAATAAATACAATATAAAAATAAATTAATTTACGTAAACAAATCCTAAGCTTATATTTTAGAATTAATATAAATAATATGAATATCATTTATTTCAATCCCCTATTTTAAAATTTAATTTCATAGTTAATTTAAATAGACTTAAGTATGTATTGTATAAACTATTTTACTGAAATAATACAATTTTTTTTTCTTTTTGTAAAAAGTAAACAGGGTGTCTCCTAATTCGTCAACGATAATTTCGAAAATGATTCGAAATGATTGAAAGAAAAAAATCGTTCTACAGTAAGGGTCTATCTCTAATGTTGACATCATTTATCGAGGATTTTAGAAAAGGCTTACTTTGGTTTACCCTGACCCAAGTAAACTGAAATTCTTTGTTAGTACTAATGGTAGAAACTTCGTGTAGGACTTTATTTTTAGAAAAAAATAATAGCCTTTGTAACAGCGTTTAAATAAAGTTGAAATCTTGTTTGAGTCTTTAGGTACCCAATTTCTAAGCCTGCTTCATTTTCATTGCCCACGCTATTTTTTGACTTTGAGGTCACTTTTCTCCAGAAAGCGCCTAATTAATATAACGTTTTACTATAACCCATAGATTTTGTACCAACATTTCTAACAACAGTTGAGAATACTCGTAAGAGTGATTTCCCATGAATTACTAGTTTTTCAATATTTTTTTTAAACTTGCATACCTTTTAAAGAGTTTTACAGCGTGCTCGTTTATTTGACTACCTGTCAAAATCCTCATTTCCTTACTTTGTTCTTTAAACGTTCTCAGATAGAGTTAGGTTTGGCATTTGAAGGTATATTTCAAAAATTTCCCACACAAAAATGGTATAAAAGATTTGAAAAAAAAAAATTCATCTGTTTATATTTTTACGCTAAGGTCACAATTGCTTAGAAACGCTGTGACATTTTAAAGCTAACATTTTGAAAAATCGTTGGGCCAATTTCATCAGAAAAATGCGTTTATCACGAAATTTTCAACTTTGAGATTAACTTTTTTATCAAAACTTTTGTCTTCTCTTCTTTATCTACGATGCTTATGTATGACTTTTCCACCTACAAACAACGGAAGTTATTGCAAACCACTATTTTATTCCGGCAAATAGATCACAAAATAAATTTAATATCACTTTAAATAGTTTTTGTGGTCCTAAAAAGGACCGTTACGCTTTAAGATTCCGGGGTATCGAGCATGATACTATGATGTTAAAATATGATATTATTTTTTACATCGAAGGTCTCGAACGATTGCTATCGACCTTAATAGAGAAACAAGGGTTTATCATTATTCATTATTCTTCACAATCTGATGAGTTGGTAAGGATGCTAATGTTGGATATGACTCTGTATACATAGTCTATGCATATCGTCTATAAAGATAAGGAAGTGGTGAGCTTGCGATTTTTACAGGATCTGCAGTAATGTGAATATTTGGTGGAGTCCAGTCAGATCGTTGAGTAACGGCTTCAGGCGTTCACACAAGATTGCAGATAGGATATAATATGCGATGCTGTGAGACTGATACCACTAAAATTGAAGTAGTTTAGAGAGTCTCCTTTCGTGTGGATCGGGCAAACGGCACTAAGTTTACATTATTAAGGCATATAGTACTTTCTGCCGACCAAATTTTAGAAGTAAGTTGGTACAGGCGAAGCTTCTTTCTCTCTCCTCTAAAATACCCATTGCACTTACACCATTTCTTGCGAAGGTCATGGAAACGCTGATAATCTCCCCGCTCATGAGATATCTATATCTTGAGGCGCCAAAACTTCTTAGTGAGTGAGGCCCATTTGTGATTTGATGGCATGCGTCACAGAAAAATGGAACTAAAGTCTAAACTAACCTATTGAAAACAAAATATGTACTTGCCAGCTCGGTATTTTAAAATAAGTTTTTTTTTTTTTATAAATGGCGCGCGCACAACGGATTTTGTGTTTTGTTTGTGATTTGTTTGCACATAGAGTTGCGAGGTGAAGTTAGGGAGGGAAAAAAGAGATATACCGATGAGCGTTGGTTTTAAATGTTTGCAAGTTATAGTGACTAGGAAATAAAGAGCTTTGCAGGGCATTCCATAACCGACGGCTTAGGAAAGGATCACGATATTTCAGAGTGAGCTTGAGGGTATACTGATGAGCATTCATAGTGAGACGGGTATTACGGTTACAAGTTAGAAGGGGTGGAATGCTACTGGCAATTTCGGTGGAGCAATGGTGGTGAAAATAGCGATACAACAACGTGAGACGGGAGACATTGCGTCTGTGATCGAGGGTGTTGAATGACTGTGGGATATTGTCATAACCCATGAGTTTTACCGCATGGTTTTCGATCCCATCTAGCAAGTGCAAAGAGGTATTAGGAGCACCTGACCAGATGTGAACATTGTACTCCAATTGTAAGGCGGATAAACGCCTTATATATTGAGGCCAGATCAGAGGATGTGAAATATTTCTTACATCGCTTGAGGAAACCTAAACATTTCGCAGCATTTTTGACGACACCGAATACGTGGTCATTCCAACGTATGTTTTCATTGACACAAATACCGAGAATGGAAAGTTTATCGGTTTCGACGATACAAGTGCTATTCTTGGATAATGGCTGGGTATTTGAATTTCGCTTTAATGACAGCAGACAGCATTGAGTTTTGGAAGCATTAAATTCCACTCTGTTGATACTCGTAGTTCCCCAATTGGCAACTAGTTATGCTGCTAATATCGACATGTAATGAGCTTAATATACTCTGCCGTTCCCGTCCTACAACAAAAGGGCAGGGACGAGAGTTCGGAAACGAATTTGAAAAGCAAAGAATACCATCTTCAGCAAAGGAATATATTGGATTAGAAGTAGCAGACAAAAGATCATTGATGAAAATTTAAAAGAATGTCGGAGACAGAACGGAGCCCTGGGGCACACCAGAATTTATTTTGTGAATATCAGACTTGAAACCATCCAGGAAAACTTGAATTAAACGTCCCGAAAGTAGTTTTTAATCCACTGAAGAAGAGAGTCATCGAGCTCAAATGCAAGCATTTTCGACAAAAGAGCCTGATGTTAAACTCTGTCAATTGCCTCAGACATATCAAGTGCAACTATCTTGCTTTCGCCAGAATGGTCTAGAGTTTGATTCCACTTTTCGGTGGGACGTGAAATCAAATCAGCAGTGCACCTGTTGGTACTAAAACCGTACTGCCGGTCATTGGGAAGTTTTCATATTTCGAGATATTTCATGAGATGTGCGAAAGTGGATTCGTTCCATTGATGATTCGACGCACTCAAGTGTAGGCGGAGACAAAGCACAATCTGGAAGTGTTGAACTGGCCGCAAAGTGTGCAGCAGATTAGCTTTATCCAAAGAGGTGACAGCTGGAATGTCATTGTTAATGGGCGTTGGGATGGACATTTTTGACGAATTACCAAAAACTTTTACTACCTTTGGGACATTGTAGTATTTTTTGCCTCAGTTTTTGATCGTATAGAAATAGCACGTGCTTGAGAAAGACGTTACAGTCATTATTGGCTCGTTTGAACTTTTTTCGGTTTTCTTCTGTCGAGCTAGTCTTGAAGGACCGAAAAAACATTTGTTTAACCCGTACAGCCTCTTTACAGCTCGAGTCGTACCATGCCTTTTCTTTTGGTCTGATGCTCTTAATCCGATAAGGGATAAAGGATCTCATTCCAAGGAGAATAGTGTCAGTGATCATATCAGCAGCGGATCCACGTCGTTATCGAGGAATCATAACGACCAGTTAAAGTTCCTGAAGAAAGTGTTAATTTGACATAGTTTGGCATCAGGCCCTTCTGACTAAAATGGATATCGATAAATCTCATTTTCTGTTGACTAGAAATTACTTTTCTGAACTTGCAATTCAATTAGTTTTGGATGGTTTTAAGCCTAATTTCCACAAAATGAACGAATGCTGCTCTGCCCCAGGGTTCCGTCCTCTCATCGACACTCTTTTCAATTTTCTTTTAACCCTCTATATTACACTTCGGCAGTACTTTCGTATTCATTACCGAATTCGCATCCCTTTTCTCCCGCCGTTGAAGGAAATGGTAGGTTAAGCTGACCAAATTCTGATATTAACCTAATCACTAATTTGGGAACCATCAACCGAGTAGAATTTAATTATTCCAGAACAAAATGCTCTCTTCTGTCATTAAATCGAAATTTAAGCACCCTTCCGTTATCCATGAATTAACCTTACATCGTGAAACATATCAAAGACAAGTTACATATGCATTCACATTGGAGATTATATTCGATTTATTCAAAAATTCCGCAAATGTCTGAGTTTCGTGAAGCGATGAAAGAAATACTTTTCTCCGTCGAACCTGAAACGTAAAAACAATACAAAATTTTCTATTTGCCTTCCTTTTATCACTCAGCCTAGAAATATTCATGTTCTACCACATAAATCTAGACATCTGGCCTTCATAATCATCTTTTCCATGAGCCGAGAGGCCTAATTTTCTTTTTTTCTCTTTTTGCAATTTCCTTTTTATTTAGAACGTAATAAAATTGTTAACAAATTTTGGGTTGGGATTTCCGTCAAATAATAATAATTAAAAAAGTAAAAGTAATAATAATAATAATAAACAAGCAGGGATAGGATAGCAAGGATGGCTTAGAGGTACTTCAACCTCTCCAAAGAAACAAAACGGGCGTGCGATGTGGTCGGACAATTCGATTCTCCAAGTTCTCTCCTCTTTTCAGCTTCCTTTCGGTTATTCTCTTTCGTTAAGAGTTGACTTCCTTGTTGCTGTTTAGTTGTAGTTGGTTTTTGTGCTTGATTCAGCTGTGCTGCGGGGTTGTTTGTTGTTTTGATTGCGATTGATTGTAGAGTGTGTTTTAAGTGCACGTCGATTTGAATAGGCGTCGAGTAAGGGATTGGTTGGTTATAGCGTACAAGATAAATGACGCATCAAACAATCGTCAGTAAGCCCATCATCGTTTGTCATCATATGTTGTGATTGCTGATGATGTATCGCCAGGCTATTTTCTAAGATACCACCTTCACTTCCAACACCGATACCACCCCCACCACCTACTCCTCCACCACCACCGCCAGCATCATCAATTTTTTGCGGAGGCGATGGATACATACGAGTATATTGTATACTTTGCTCCGAGGAAAATACCCACTACTGGGCTCTGTCCCTGTAGACTCTATTAGATTGCCACCAAGGTGCTGCGACGATGGAATCGTCGCCTCTGGATCTAGTGGATGATTGCAGTTGCGCCGCTGTCACTGCTACTGCTGAGGCGGCTGCCGTTATCGTCTTATCATAAACACTAACAAGATCTTTAATATGCGCCAATTTGGCATGTACTCGTAAATAGTCGAATCTCATTTTCGCCCACTGACCCATTCATTTCGTATCCATGCATACCCAGTAACTATTTGCTTCTTTATATTGCTATAATCGGCATCGTTACTGGCAGTTTTAAGGCGATCGGGCGTTTTTTGAAACCGTTTGCCTACGTTTTCGATGTGGCTCAAAAGTTGGCGATATTCGGCCTAATCATTCTCAAGTTCAGTCTTGTAGCGACGACGCTGATCAAGGGTTGTGATCTTCGTGTATTTGCTAAAGTCGTAGGGAGGTTGTTGTGTCTGCTGCTGTTGGTGATGCGGCTTTTGTGTTGTAATAGTGGTAGCTGGGATTGGGATTCGAATTGGGATTGGTTTTGTAGTTTCTGGAGTTGATGCTGCTGCTGCTGCTGCTTTTGATGCTTTTATTGCTTTTGTTGCTTTTGTTGCTTTTGTTGCTTTTGTTGCTTTTGTTGATTTTGTTGCTTTTGGTAATGAACAGGTTGCAGATGCTGATGATGATGCACTTGCTGATACTGTATTTGTTGCGATTGTTGCTACGTCTTTAGATGATCACAGCTACTGCTATTGTGGTTTGTTCCTGGCATTGTAGTCGTTGTTTGTTGCTGATGTTGTTGTTATTGTTGGCTTGGTGAATATATAACTCTACTATTCTGTTTGTTGCTGCTGCTATGGGTCCTTGGTGATACTGCTGACGTTATTATTGCCACCTTCACTGCTACAGTAGGGCGATAAAAGTTTTCCCATCGATGGAGGTGGTGCCTCATTGTAAGGACTTTTGTTATTATTATTGCGATACATTTTTAAACCACCAGATGGGACGCCTGTTGTTGAAATTCCTCTACCACTACCTCCTATTCTTCGAATAACTGTTCCGGTCGTCATAAAGTCATCGTTATCTAAAGCAGAGCAGCCCAGGTTAACTGAATTCTCATCGATAAAATGTGATTTTGATTATTTATTTTTGATTTTTTTCTTGATTGCCACTGGACGGAGCCAACAGACCAGAATTTGGTAAATTATTACCACCACCACCACCAACAACAATGTTGCTACTGCTACTGTTATTATTTTTCTAAAGTGACAAATTGTCTGCTTATTAGACATTATGGACTACCATTATGTGTGCTAATAGGGCTTTGTCCAGATGTTGAATTAATAGCGTCTGAGCTCAGTTCAGGCGGTGTCAGATTTTGTGGTTTACGCCTTTCAACCATTTGTAGCTCTTGCTCCGTATAGAATTGCCAATTCTCGTTAACATCATTCCACATTTGTCATTTCAATTTGTATGTGTTGTCACGCATATTTGATATTTACTCTAGCATCGTACTTATCAATTGTTTTTCAACATCCCGTATGCCCTCGTTTTGCAGCAGGGTATAGAGTTCGGGTTTTTTAAATGGCTTCAATGCTAATAGTTGAATTAATCTCTCTCGTATATTTCTCTTGGTAATATCGTCTCCTTTATTTGGATTATTGTTATTGAAGTTCATACCGACACCTGATCCGTTACAGTTACCACCCTTGGCATGATTGTTGCCGGCTAAATTTGGACCAGCGTTCTTGTTGGAGTTCATCTTCATTTCTGGACTATTTATTACCTCGGAAGTAACCGTTGGTAACGACCGATGTATCTAAACCAGTTGCCGATGATAACACTGACGATAGAGATGAAGCCGATGTTGGCATGCCAACGAGATTGCCATTATTCTGGCTGCTGTTGTTGCTGCTGTCGCTACTGTTGCTGATGTTATTACTGCTGCTGTTGTTGGACTGCAATTGGAAGATGTCGGGTCTCGTTTGGGAACCACACTACCATTATTATTATTTAATCCACCACCAACTCTATTGTTATTGCCATTCCACTGCCATTGTTGCATATGTTACCATTACTACTACTTCCTCCCAGTCCTACTGTTCCGCTATTATTTTTTGTCCGTATATGAGAGCCTAAGGTCTTCAACAACTCAAAAGTCAGTATGCAATCGGATATTTTACTGTTCCCTGGGCCACCACTAATCGACATTGCATTGACGTGAGATGGATAAATACTCACAATAGCTCTTCTTGTTTTCAGATTTTAATTGAACTTTCTCCATTGTGTATTTGAAAACTAATCCCACTTCCACATTTTGACGCTAAAGTCTTTGTTCCAACCTTTGTTACAAAAACTTGAAAAGGTACATCATTTTCCTACGTATCTGGTGTCATATCTCATTTATATGGCTGGCACTTTTCGTACATCGTCTAACAAGATGCGAAAGTTAAAGCTTCCCCTATATGGAACAACTTCATCGCTTTTTCCTTAGTAGCTAAAGACATCGCTTCCAGGTAGATGTCAGTACGTAATCGGATTCGAAACCAATTATCTTCCAGCGTCTTTATCCAATTTTTAAAAGATGCATGAAGCGATGTTTCGTCATTCCTTTTAATAGCGCCATCACCGTTCCTTTGGACTCGTTGATAAGCTGCTTCAATAGAAAATTTAAAGGCCATGGAATTTGATGAAAGGAAATTTAAAATTACCTGGAGGGTAATTATTCACTTATTTGGATAATTCTGGCATTTCTTATCATAACCCCGGCGTAAAAAGAAAGGTTATGGCCAAAAAACCAGGTGAGGGCGAAAGTAAGTTTGGAGTTTGTACACTGCCATGTGTTCTACAACTTAAACTTCGAATTCTCCTGTTATTATAGCTGTGCATTTAACTTTCATTTTAAAGCCATCGTACCTATCGTTCGTCTCGGGTACATTTAGCGCTGTCGGAGTGAGATCGCTGGAAACTTTGCCGATTGCTTTTATTAAGTCTATGAAGATGAGATGCAGATCTTTCGAAACTTTGCGATCTTTTTCGTCAAAGTTTGAATCGCGTCTTATATCGACCTGCATCCCGTAAAGCCGTATTGACTGCCATGGAGTTAAACAATATTCCGTGGTCTACTGTTCAGAACTCTCTCGTATATTTTCCAAGCATGCGACGTTGTTTTCACTGACTGGCAGCAGTTGCAATTTTTCGTGGTTTTGCATTTAAACAGTGGAAAAAGAAAGTTCTCCCTCCACTGATTAGGCTTTCGATCGCCCCACGCTAATTTATTGAACAAAATAGAGAGTTTGAACCACGGTTTCCAATTGTCGCTTATATTTCGGAGGGCATGGAGAGTACGCTTCCGGTCCGACTTCACGCCCACGTTTGATTCCTTTTACTGCATCAAAGACTGTAGGGTTTGAGTTGATTTTTCGTAGCATACGGTAGATTCGGTTAGTTCGTGCCATAGGAGGTGTGGTGGGATGGTAGATAGAAGAGACGAGAGTTACGTAGATTTCAAGGTTTAGTGTTGAGGAAAATAGAGTTGTGAAGGGACGCTCATTCAACGTGACCTAAAAGGAGTCAAAGAATAAAGAGAAAATAGGCTGCATATCTGCGTTCCTCAAGAATGTTTAAGTTGATAAGGTTGAGACGGTTTTGATAGGGGGACAGAATAAAAAAATCGTTCCAGGGCATACCTCGCAAAGCAAATCGAAGAAAACGGTGCTGGATGCTTTCAATTCTCGAGATATGAACACGATGATATGACGTACTCTAGGAGGAACGAAGGTAATACAGAGGGTCCTGGTCACGTATCGGTTGGTGAATTCTTGGGACCACCGTTTTACAAAACCTAGTGCAGAGTTGGCTTCAGGGATTATCCCATCCATATATAAAAGGAAGATGAGCTCTCTATCCCACAAAATGCCGTGGTCGCGAAGAGATTGAACGGAGGAAATAGGTTGGTCGTCTGGAAAGTAGAGGCGGGAAGAAGGTTAGTACGCTTATGTGACAAGGTGACGGATTGGCATTTGGGTATATTAAGTTCCAAACAATTTTTGAGGCACCTGTTCGAAAAACTAACAAGGTCTTGTTGAAGGAGGAAGGAGTCATAGGGAGAGGAAATGGTTTTTTTGAAAAATTTAGTATTGCCGGGGTAAAGGAAGACAGACGAGTGTTTGATGACACTATCGATTTATGGTTAATATGAAAAGAAGTGGACCGAGGAACTCCAGAGGTGGCCAACAATGGAGCCGAGTGGGCTGACCTAAAACTAACAATGTAAAAACTGTTTTTGGGGGAAGAGGATATCCATTTTAACAGTAAGGGTTCAAAGCCGAGAGCAAGCAATTTGAAGAGTATTAATCGATGAGAGATTGTATCGAAGGCCTCGCTAAAATCGGATGCAACTACATCGACTTCGTTGCCATTATCTAGGGCAAAGGATACGAATTCAACGAGATTTTTGGTAATTGACCTACCCTTCAGGAAGCCATATTGTCTAGGGCGAATAAGTGATTTGCATTGGAAGCTTAGAGTTTCATACAAAATACTTTCGAAGAGTTTCGGTATATGGAATAGTTTAGCGATTGCCCGATATGTACGAGTAGTTTGTTATTTCGTTCTTTGATCCTTCTTTGTGGATAGGGGCTATGAAGGAGGTTTTCCAAGCCTGAGGAAATTCTCCTTGTTAAAAGGATAGGCGAAAGAGATTAGAGAGAGCAAGGGAAAGAGAGGAAGAACATTTTGTAAGGAATATTGCATGGAGGCCATCTGGGCCGGGTGTGAATTCGTCATTCATTGGAGAAATTCAGTAGGTAATAAGATGGATCTGGTACAAAGGAGCCGCTGGTGAAAGATTGTTTGAAAAGGTAGCAAATAGGTTGGCAATAGTGAGTGGATCTGTCGATGACTTGTTGCTGGGAAATAGAGAAAGTGGATAGCCATCGGACTTTCTTTTGTAGTTAACAAATTGGAAAAAGGACTTGGGGTCGTTTATAAGGTCGACGTGCTCATATTTAGGGTAGCGCTGGTAAAGGAAATCATAAAGTCCGATGAAATGAAGATGAGCGCCAAGATAGTTGGAATAGTCGGAAAAATTATCTGATACGAAGGAAAAGAGCCCATATCTTGTTTCTTTTATTCCGTAAGGAACGAAGTTTGAGCTAGTAGATGATGTTATAAAGTGGGAAAACGTAATGTAAAGGGAAAAAGAATTAAATATTTCTCTATAAATAAATGGATAAGGCATCATTTCTACTTAGGTTGTAAAAGTTAAAGGGGAAAGTCTCTGATTTTGTAAAAGTTTGCTTTATGGAAATCGTAGGATGAGAAAGTTGTGGGGGAGTGAACTGGACAGAAGAGTTATGGAAAAATGAGAGAGATAGGGGACAATGTGAGACTGAGGAGTTAATTGAATCTGCTGTGAAAATCCAACATGTGTTGGATATACCATTGACCTGGCATAGACTTGAGTCTGTTAAGCGATCTAAGAAGAGACATTCCTTAGCTGAGTTGGCATTTGAAGCTATGAAAATTTTTTTTTTTATAATTTACGCGCGCCTAAAGGGGTGATGAATGCCCTTAGAGAAAGGAAAGTATTGTTTGTGATGTAGTGGTTTGAAACTCAGGTGTGTTTGTAGCTGAGGAAGATTAAAGCCGCCGAAAATAAGGATATCGTCAACAGAACCAGACAGGCCAATTAACTGGTCGATCGCATCGATAGCAAGTTGGTAGGATTCAATAGGTTGAGCTGGGAAGATGTAGCAACATATAACGTAGGGATTTGAAGGGGAGTGATCGACTTTAGAGGATGAAGAGATGGTAATGGGAGAAGAGTTAAGTCTGTTGTGGATCGCCAGTAGGACGCCTCGACAAGGGGAAACGCCGTCGCGAAAACCATTAAAAGTTGGGGGAATAATTCCTTATTCTTTATGTCGGGAATCAGATTAGTTTCAGTCAGGGCGTAAATATCAAAGGGAAGAGCATACGATTAACGTAGAACAGCATTGGTTTTAGAGCGAAGACCTCTTATATTCTGGTAGTAAAAAGTAAGAGATCTATTTTGGGGTGGAGGTGTGAGGCCGGATGGTTTAAGTTGTGACGAAAAAATGTATCGTGGTCGGCTCGGCTTCGCTATAGGTGTGAGACTCGCTTAGAGTGGACGTAGTGGCCCAATACAGCGAAGCCACTTTTGAGAGGACATGCTAAAAATCTCGTCGTACCTGACATAAAGGTTCCCGAGACTGATAGATCGGTCCATTCTGCTGGATGGAAACCCTGACGCTGGTTTTAGACTAACCTTCGTAACAGACCGAGTCCGATTTGTCATATAGGGACAAATGTTTTCATATATGTTTCTGGGGGTGGAGATAAATCGTTGGATATGGAGTTGGCCGAGGGATGTGATGTAAGGTGAAGGTATGCTGTAAATTGTTTTTTATATGCTTACCAGTAGACAGTTAATGGTATTAAATGCGATATGACTTCTGCTAGAGCATTTGACAAAACGGTCTGCAACAATGTGCGATTTATTCTCCGATCCTTTTTAACATTTACATAAGTGATGCTGTGAGTTCACTTCACCATGCCATAGCGTATGCAGATGCCTTGTTTGCATACAGATCAGGTCCAAAAATCTAGGTGTTGGTAATGTGCTCTTTAAAGCGATTTCGATAAGGTTAAGCGATATTGCGATGACTGGAAGTTGAAGATCATTCTTTTTAGGACGTATTTGTGTAGGGCCTCAGCGGATACCAGAAAGAATTGGAAAAAGTTTACGAAAGTGGGACAACACGGTCCACGGATACCTTTGAATCTGTCTAGACCAATACCTGTATTTCAACAAACATATTCATGTTACTCTGGCCAGAGCCAAAGGTGCTTCGGCCCTTGCAAACAAACTCAATGCGAAGGTGAAAGTAATTTGCTACATTTTTTTTTTTTTTTGTGTTTTAAAAGAACTTAACACTCAAGAAGGTATTACTACCTTAAAATGCCGGAGCACGTGTTAAGTTTTATCGGAAAATTGGGTAGAGAGAGAGAGAAAGATATTTGGGGTAAGTGGTTATTTCGCTCCATGGGTGGCATCCAACATTTAATGGGGAGACCAAATTATTAGTGTAAATTGACTTTATGTTGTAGTTAGGCAACAATACATTTCACGAGATTTTAGTTGCCTGAAAAAAAGTCTTTCGGTCACGGCTGGTATTGAACCCCGAACCGTCCGATTGGGAAGCCAATACACTACCACTTGATCTACGGCTCTTATCCGGCCTATGCTGGTGTTTGGATGTTCCGTGCGGTTCAACGTGAGATCAAGTTTATTGGAAGAGATTCCGGAGTCTGAGAGAGCCTGCTTAAGGGCTTGCCTTCACTTGTACAGAACACCAGAATCTGAGTACACACAATTCTATCCTAATGAAGTCTTACTCAATAGGGCGAACCTAATAAGATTTCGTTATTAAGTTGATTCGAAGACATATTGCTAGTGTAATGACCTCTACGAACAACCTGTTCTCCAGAGTTTACTACCCTAATTATCTTTATCACGCGAATGTGAACTTCAACGGATTCGTTCTCCCAGAGCTGACTTAAGAAAATTTTTTGGTGCCGCTAATCTTCCACATCGCTCGACAGTGCGGAGCCTCTCTGGTTCAGTAGGGCGGAAGTTGCTCGGTAGCACCATGAAATTTGGAGGCTTAGTGAAGGAGAGGAAACATCTACGTCGTCTCGCTCAAATTCGGGGCCGCCATGGCCGGCTTATATACATAGTTTAGGTAGATTAAGTTTGTGCTCAAATTTTACAAAAAAATATACAAAAAAGGCTTTATTTATGTAGGTAACTTAGGTTAAGACACTTCACGTAGGCGAAGATTTATTTTCGATGTAAGTTTTATTTAGATAAGAACAAAATTGTTTATTGACTAAGTTTTTTTCAAAATTAAAAACTATTTTCTTAAATGGAATTGCATTGAAATTGTAAGGTTCGTCGAAAGACATAGATTAGGTGTTATTTTTAGCCCGTTAGTTAGGCTCGTATACGGCCAGTAAGTTATATCAAGATTGTTAAGTTAATTAAGCTAGTTTGTAAGCGTTTTTTGAATGGCTTAGATGCAAGTAATATTGAATTTAATAAATAAAAGCGCGTTAGAAAAAACTGACTAGATGGATGCCGCCGCTGATTTGTATATGGAATTCCTCCGCTGCCTATCCAGACGATGAAGGAGAACTTAAAGATGTTAATGCATCTACGGTCTCTCGCTGCGCTATAGGCTCAACTTAGGTTTCAAAATGCTTGAATATGATTTTTCCCCATTTAGTGGCATGTCACGACAAGTAGACCAACGGATAGTAGCGGTATTCTATTAGTTTGTTACTACCTGGCCGGCATTCTGTATATTCTATAGACTCTATTCGGTATAACATACAAGGTACGAAATATTTACTCCTATATGCACCAAAGTAAGAATAATATTAGATAGCTTCTCTGGTGTAGACATATCATGATAGTTATCTAACATAATATTCCGTGGAAATAGATAATTAAAATTTTCCTCGGCATCCTGATTAGCTAACAGAATGAATTGCATTCGAAATTAGTGAATTTGTTTGTAGTTTATCGAAATAGCCGGTGGCATACTGGGCTTATTCGATCATTTCCAAGTAATTACTATACTATACTACTAAGCATCTATGAATAGGAAGTTAGTTGAAAATGAGCATATGTAAAGTCGTAATATTTGTTCGTAGAAGCCGGTGATGGTGTCAAAGCAAGTCTTTTTGAAATAAATTACACTCCACGTGAATATTTTTAAAGTTAGAAGTTTAGCTGGAAACCTGGTAAGAAAGATCTAACATAACATAGCTAGATCTCATTTTGCTACATTTCTAAAGGCGGTACACATTCCGATAAACTCGTCAGCTTTGAAGTTCCCGGAAATTTCAATCTGTTATGCTATGTAGGGGTGCGATTTTACTTAGTACTTGAATTCCGAAATATTGTGGGATGTAGTCCTTTGTGCTGCCAATGGTATGCCAGATAATTAGCTTATATTTCTTTATGATCTGATGCTACCAGCACAACTGTAAGCGTTAAGGCAACATATTGCATACAGTGTTCACGTGAAGAGTGGATTTATTAAACAGGTATGCTGCAATGAATATCCTCAGAATGTTCTTGGAATTTAAGCAAGTATTGAGGTGGCGAATAAGTTCCCTCTGTATACCTTTAGTGTTAAAGTTAAATTTGTATAACGGGGTTTGTAAATATTGTTTCGAAATTATAGTTTTTTTTTTATTTAAATAAAAATCGAAGTATGTAAACATGTGGTTCCGGCGTTTTCGTGATGGTAATTTCACATGCTCTGACTTGCCCCGTTCTGGAAGACTGGTCGAGATTGATGCGGACCAAATTAAAGCTCTAATTGAAAGTAATACACGTTCCAGAATCAGGTACATTGCAGAGGTATTGAGTTTCTACGCTCAAACTGGAATACGTAAATCAACACGATATTTGGCTGATTCACAATTTGAGTGAAAAAAATTTATTCGGTCGTGCTCCATCAGTGATGGAGCTCTGTATGCTCTGTATTTGGTGGAATTGGAAGAGAATTGCATATTATGAGATAAGTCCTGTTCTCAATTGGATAGACTGAAGGATAAAATCAGCGAAAAACTCACGGAACTGCTTAGTCAGAGGGGAGTTGTGTTCTATCAAGACAACGCTTGACTGCATGTCCCTTTGCAGACTCGGCAGAGGTTGGCGCAGTTTGGATGGGATGTTTTACCTCACCCGCCTTATCCACTTGATCTTGAACCTTCCAATTACCATTTGTTTCGGTCCCTGCAAATCTCATTTAATATAAAAAATTTCTCCTCGCTGTAAGCATCCATTTGGACCATTAGACATTATGAAATTGACCGAAAGGTGGCAGAATCTGGTAGCAAGAATGACGAATATACCATATGTATGTACAACTGATTAAAGTTTTTCCTAATAATAAATATTTAATTTTTATTTGCAACTAAGAAATCAGAGGGAACTTATTGCCTAACCCAATACATATATGCAAGTCAGACGGTCCGACTTGGTCATTAATAAATTTGGCAACTTTTGGTATGAAAAAAATAAAAAATTTGACATGCTCAAGTATCTATAATTATAATTGCTTGGGTACGCCGAATTACGAGAACCAAATGGAAACTCTTTAAGATGAAGTCTTAAAATCTCAAAAAATTTACTAGACCGACGTCTATGGGTCGTGGCCTTTAGAAGCACTACCTCGTCTTTGATTACTTCATTTCGCCTGGAACGAATGCCGATAATATTTGTCCAGCTATGCTGTAGATACCAACCAACTCTGATACTTCTTCAGATACTTACTTAGTATCGTCGATGTTTTTGATTTTCTGCGTACGTCCCCATGTGTAAATACAGACAAGCTGTTGCTGCACTTAGTAAAACACAGGTAGATCCCCACACATACTTCTCGGATCACTTTGATCTGAAGCTGCCTGGCTACGAACTGGTGCCATTATTCTTTTACCACTGCGGTCTCGCCATTTACGTGCGTAGCTTACCAAACTCCACTACAATGTAATCCCTGCATCAATCGGAAATTCAATTTCCTGTTGCTAAAATTTCGTCTCCGTAAGCAAATTATCCACTACTATTTTATTTACAGAACTCCGAACTGGACAGCAGTTCGACTTATAACGAGTTTGATGCGCTGTCTTACTAAATTCAAAGAATTGTATCCCTGTATCCTCATAATAAATTCGTGATTACGTGCGATTTCAATATACGAGTATAGTACATAATTCTAGGTGGCTTCGACATTCTGGACAGATAACGCCCGATGGACAGTGTGTTAGACATACCGCCAACACCCTAGACTTGTTTTTAATTTCTTACCCCGACAAATACAAGGTCAATGTGTTATCCCCTCTAGGCCCGTCGGATCACTGAGTCATATTAGCTAATTTCTCGTGTACTGAGCACACAGTTAGAGAAAAGATTCCTATCTATGGCAATATGAGAAAGCCAACTGGAGCGGTCTTAACAGCTTCCTTAGGAATTTTAACTGGCCGTTAAGTTTCCTCGATAATGACATGTCGCTGCTGATATGATCACAGACACTATTCTCTTTGGAATGAGATCTTTTATCCCTCATCGGACGAAGAGTATCAAACCAAAAGAAAAGGCGTGGTACGACTCGAGCTGTAAAGAGGATGTCAGGGTTAGAGAAATGTTTTTTTCGGTCCTTCAACCCCTACCCGACAGAAGAACACCAAAAAAGTTGAAACGAGTCAGGAATGACTGCAACGTCTTTCTTAAGCGTGTGAAATTTAAATACGACCAAAAGCTGAGGCAAAAAATACTCCAATGAGCCAAAAGTAGTAAACATTTTTGTTCGTTCGTCAAAAATATTAGAAATTCTGCCGCATCCTCTATCCCAACGCTCATTTACATTAACAGTCCAGCTGTCAGCTCTTTGGACAAGGCCAATCTGCTTGTTGTGCACTTTGCGTCCAGCTCAGTACTCCCAGATAGAGCATTGTCTCCCCCTGCACTTGCGTGCGTCGAATCTTCAGTGGGACAAATCGACTTTCGCACTCGTGTAATAGCAAGAGATCTTAAAGATCTTAACGTTCACAAGTCCGCTGGTCCCAATGCTATATCTCTCCTTCTTCTGAAGAGGTGTTCTTCCTCGCAGGCGAAACCACTGCGTAACTTATTTCATCAATCCTACTCGTTAGGACCCTTTCTGACCTAAAAAAGGCCAACCTCTTTCTCTCTCCTCCTACAGAGACATTGTACTTACATCCCTTCTTTGCAAGTTCATGGAAATGCTGATAAACCGTCAGCTCATTAAATACCTCGAAACACGAAAACTTCTCAATGACCGGCAGTGTGGTTTCGTAGCAACAGGTCCACTGGTGACGTGATGGCCTGTCACACCGAAAAGTCGCACCAAAGCATACATCAATATGGCGAAAGCAGGATAGTTGCACTTGATATTTCTGAGGCATTTGACAGAGTTTGTTATCAGGCTCTTTTATCGAAAATACGTACATTTAGGATTGACGACACTCTTCTTCACAAATAGATTGGAAATTATGTTTCGGAACGTTCAATTCAAGTTATATTGGATGGTTTCAAGTCAGATGTTCACAAAATTAATGCTGGTGTACCACAGGGATGCGTGCTGCCTCCGACACTCCTTTTAATTTTCATCAACGATCTCTTGTCTGCTACTTCTAATCCAATATACTAGTGTTCCTTTGCTGACGACAGCACTCTCAGCTTTTCATATTCGTTTCCGAACTCACGTGCCTGGTCTTAGGCTGTAGAACGGGAACTCCACCGCATGTTAAGCTGCGGTATTAACAGCATAACTCCACTAACAGAGCAGAATTTAATGCTTCTAAAACACAATGCTGTCTGCTGTCGTTAAGGCGAAATTAAAACATCTGCCGATTGCCCATGAATGGCACTTGCATCGTCGAAAAAAACTTTTCTTCCTCGGTGTGTGTGTGGAATGACCATATACTTTTCCCCTTCTGAGCTGGCCGCAATATAGAAGGCATTCATCTGCTCAAAATTTGAGCACAATGCAAATATCTGGTCAGGCGCGCCTGAAACATCTCTGCACCTGCTAGATAAGATTCAAAACCGTGCGATAAAACTTATGAGTGATATTAATATCACCCAGACAATGGACACTCTTGAACACCGATGTAATGTTTCGTGTTCCACTCTGTTTTATCCATATTTCCACCAACAGTGCTCCACAGAAATCTTCATAGAATTTCAGCATATTAAGATTAAGATCAAGAAGTAGAAATCTGAAGTAAACAGCCCCGAGCGTGTGACAAATGCAACTATAATCAAACGTAGGCTCTCAATATATTTTGAACAACAATGTTAAATGCATTTTAACGATGGTGCGAATTGTTATTTTCTGTAATGCTTTAGTACTTGGGAAATAATCGCCACAGTTATTCGAAAGCCCTAACCGTGTTTCAAAATTACAGATTCGCATGAGAATTCTTTAGGAAACGACTTATGGTATGTACGTATATCACTATTCTCAGAACAGCGTATAGGCCATACTTCAAGACGCGAAGCAAACTGCGTTGCTTCTATGTAATCCACTTACCCAGACAATGGGTGGCCGTGGCTCAAGTGGTAGTGTATTGGCTTCCCAATCGGACGGTTTTGGGTACAATACCAGCCCTGCCCGAATGATATTCTCTCTTTCAGCCAACTAAAATCTCGTGAGATGAATGGTTGCCTAAAATACAAAATCCAGTCAATTGACAATAATAATTTAGTCTCCGCATTAAATTTTGGTGCAACCCACGGAGCGAAATAGCCATTTAGCCAACCATCTTTCTCTCCCTCTGTATCCAATTTCCCGAAAAATTTAACACGTTCTCCGACACTTTAAGAGTAGTTGCACCATTTTGCGTGTTTAGTTCTTTAAAAAAAAAACAGCCAAAGGAACAAGGTTTAGAAATCACACTATGAGCTAATTTACTAACTTTGGATAGAAGTTTATAAACAGGGGCAGTCGTGAGCCCGAAATTCCAATTACGCACATCGGCTAAGCTGAGGTCCCCTTTCAAATACGTCGGAAACTTTAGATACGTCCTTCCATTACTGCCTTGTATTCGGCTTAATTGGAAAATTTTTGTGACAGAAGCACTTGTGTTAATATGCTCTTTATAACCTAGCTATCTTATTCGCTGTGGACGCAGCCATTTGATACAGGATAAATGTCGCTACATAGTACTTTTCTTCATATTGCCTCCATGTTTGCGCCGTACTATACTTGTATAACAAGATAGAGATTAAGAGGCTCTTCATTGGTTGCTACTAGATTGTCTTCTTAGTCCTTTAACAGATCGATTGGCTAGATTTATTCTTGTTTTTATTGTATCTACGCGCTGATATCAATACTAGACTTTACTGCAAACTATTGTCGACACATTTAGGCTGCTCCTACCTTAATACTCATAAATGGCATACTGACATCTCCGTACTTTCTCCCGTTTGTCCTAATGCATATAATAAAGGTGTACCTTCCATCTAATGTTTATGTTTATCCGACTTTGATAGAACAGTCGGAGTTCTAGTAAACCGAACAGGATTTTGAAACGATTTAGTAACCTTAAAATCAATGAAAAGGTGGTTAGAATCGGTTATAAATATATTCTTGAGCCGTCTACAAGAGGCTTACAAGCTATAAAACCAAACTGGTGTGGACCAATTAATTTCTTGATAATCGCTGTTTTACATAAAACTACAGCAAGGATCTTGTATGCGGTATTAAACACGCTTTCGTCATCGTTTCCGCGGGCATGGTGTTTCAACCACGAAGTTTGCCCGTTCTTTTTTATATGCTCTACGTCGGGCTTTATAGCCCTGATATATCGTTTTTACTTCCTGATAAAATTTCCGATTGCCTTTCCTACAAATAGCATCTATCGGCCATATAAACTTCTGACTTTCAAACTTCCATTCGAAAAGGCTGGTATTTGTCCCTTCTTCTCTGACGATACGTGCCAATAGCAGCTTTCATCTCAGCTCTAGTCCTCTCATGCACTGTTGTAAGTTTCGTATTCTGCTTGGCTACAAGCGCAAGTGGGTGGCAGTGGCTCAAATGGTAGTGAACTGGCTTCCAAATCAGAAGGTTCGGTGTTCGAATGCCAGCCTCGCCCGAAAGACATATTCATTTTTTCAGTTAACGAAAATCAAGTAAGATGAGTAGTTGACTAGAAATTAACATCAAGCCATCTTCCACTAAGAATTTAGTCTCCCCATTAAATGTTGGATGCCACCCATGGAGCGAAAAAATTTTTCTTTCACTCTCTATCCCATTTTCTAAAAACTTAACACATGCTGAGGCATTATAAGTGTATTCATACCCACTTGAGTGTTAAGTTCTTTTTAAAAAATTCTACCTCCTTCAGATTAGGTTAGTGGTACTTTGGGTTTCTTATTGCCATGCTGTTGGCCTGCAACGTTAGGGGTGGCATTTCTGATCTGATGGCCGTATTGCTAATGGTGGTGGTGAGGTCACTTCTACTTGCGTGCTTCACCTAAGATAGAGTAGTCATCTACCTTAATGTCCCTCTGAGATGAAGTCGAAAAGGTGACCAAGCCATCTCCATAAGTTGGCTCTCCGAGCTTTTCTAACGAAGTCTGCATCGCGCTACTGGCCCTCCAGTTTTCTGTTGAAATGCCTCATCCATTCTAAATTAACCAAACGGTGTCGATATTTATTCGAAGACCTTTTCTCTTAAAGCGCCCGAGAGTAAATTCATCCGTCTTCGTTAGTGTCCAAGCCTCCGCGCCGTTAAGTAGGACTGGGATGATCAGTATCTTGTAGCATGTCTTGTCACGTCCTTACTACTCAATTGTCTTCTAACTCCAAGAAGCAGAGATTCTTTGTATGATTTCTGCGCTGATGTTGTTGTCAGAGTTGATAGCGGAGCAGAGATGGATAGTCTCCAAAGTTGTAGCTGCCTATACTGACGTTTTCTCCTAAACGTCGATATTGTGTTGTTGATCGCTCTTTGTTAACAGTGTAAATTTTATACTGCCGCTTCAATAGTCGCAAACACTCCTTGACTTACGAGTATTGTACAACTCTTTGAGGAGCGATGTTGAAAAAATCACATGACAACACATCATCTTGTTTACGTGCTCTTCTAACATTGAAGGTCTCGGTTTTGCCATGAGTATATTCTCTATAGCCATCCTGCATGGCCGAATAAGTTTAACAGGGTTGCCAAAAGACATGCCTCTATATTGTTCGTCTCAATAAATGTTGGCTTCCAAGGTCTGCGCTTTATGACCATACATCGAAAACGTTATATAGCCCTTCAAGAAGCAATCGAGTGGAATCGAATTTCACGATATCGGTTGCCAATTCGCGATTGTCGTTGAATTGAGTCCTCAGTAAATCAATGGTTCATGACCTGCGGTACTGGTACTAGTACAGCGGAATCTTACTAGAACCACATATCGTCCGGATCACTGTCAACAATATTTTCGAAAAAAATATTCACTTACTATTGCCTGGTTATGTTGGCTTTTGACTGTAACGAGAACTACGGCCTATGTTTTGAAGAAATAAAGACTGATGTTGCAACAAGCGTAAAGATCACAACAAACAGTGCACGTTTGTAAGTGTTATTGTTTGTCTAGAGCCTTTTCTGAATCATGTCCACTATACAAATGGCAGTTTTGATTGTTTACAACCCCATTGAGCCAAATGAGTTCAACTTCAAGCTGCTCAAGAGTCCGATCCAATCCAAAAGCTCAGAATTCTTGGCTACTACGAGGTAATCGCCGAAATTTATTTTTCCAACTTCTCCACCGATGGCAATATGTTCAATCCATCTTTTCGTGTTCTTATTAGAAATTTACGGGAAACGCATACCTAGTACGATGTTCTCTCTGCTTTCAGATGAGCTACTTGAGCTTTCTATTCTGACATTAATATCACCAAGTAATAACTTTGACAGTTCTCAACCGATAAGCTTCATTAAACACAATTTGGAAACGCTAATTTAGTATAATTTCAATCATGTGTAACTTTATACCGAAAAAATGCCCCGAAATACATAGTGACGCGTTACATTGAATATAATCGGTCAGTTGAACTAACTCAGCGTGTATCGTGGAAAATATCGTGATCTTTTTGCGTTTTCCGACAACACAATTCGTTGTTTGGCCTCAAATTTTATAGAGCACGGGTCGGTAGCGAACCGCCAAGAACACACTACATATGTATATAGCGTCCACGTCGCTCCAATGAAACTGTTGAAGCTGTTAGAGAGAGGGTTGCCGAAAATCGAAATGCCTCATAAGGCTGCCGATCTCAGCTATTAAACATCAGCGGGACCACTTTAAAGAAGATTTGGAAGCAAGACCTTCATATGTTTCCATACAAAGTACAGGGGACTCAAATTCTGATGACTGATGAGGCTCATTTCACCCTTTCTAGCAGAGTAAACAAGCAAAATTGTCGCTTTCGGTAAACTCATAAAACTCACACAATTCATGAAACACTAATGCACTATGGCCTGGTATTTGCTCCAAAATCACCATTGGGGCATTTTTCTTTTAAATTGGAGAGATGGTGGCAATTGGTACCGGTTAATGTTGGCACACTTTGTGTGTCCGCAAATGTGTGAAAAAGGTCGACAACACTTCTGGCATCAACAATATGGTGCGTCATGTCAAAAAATGAACTTTTTGAAGCAAAAATTTCCGGGACGGTGACATGGACTTCCCTAAAAGATCTCCAGATTTGACTCCTCCGGACTTCTTACTGTGGGGCTATTTCAAAAACAAAGTTTAATCCAACAACCATCAATGTTGCTTAATGTTATGCAAGATGTTAGGAAAGGATCCCTACTTTGTATAAGCAATGAAAGTGGATACATAATCTATATTGTGTTCGAAAGATAGCCCACGTAAATTGTGAAAGACCACACTAAATAAACAATTTTTCCTTAAAATTATTAAATATTCCTATACCAAAGCTCCAGATGGCGCTCCAGATTCTGTGCACATATCTCCTTGTACCCATTATCCAAATGTCGAAATCACTTTTTCAAATTAAACACCTCACTTCTGACTGAAATCAATACCGTAACCATATTCCCCGACTTCGACATGGGCTAAGCTTCCGAAGAGCTCCTCTTCAATGAAAATCGAAAACGTGCCTGAAATCGAAAACTTATCCAATTCACATTTTTCAACACATTACTCAACTCAACCGTCCATGAAACTCGAAAATCACTTCAAGTGGTGGACATTCAGTTTCAGTTCAGCCATCATCAAGGACAAACCAATCCCTTCAATTCTCAACGGTTATCTAGTTCGTTTAGAGATTCTCTTACAGTTGCTCTTGTTTTACTTATAACAAGCTAAAGATACCCATATGTGCACTCATGAGGAGACAATTCGTTGACATTTTACGAACCATCGAATTCTTCCTTCTGTTTCCGTATTTTTAGTCCCTTTTCCATCAGATACATTTGCCTCGTAAACCAAACAATTTATAAAGCTCGTGCTATTTAAATCCGACAAAATCCTATAAAACTCGGGTAACATTTTTTCGACAATTTTATGAAAAGTGGAAAAGGATTGAAAAACGAACAGGACAACGTAGGGTAGGAGAATGTCTACATACATTGTCACGCACATAAATCCTAACGTCAAAAATTCAGCTTCAGCAAACTGAGATTTCATAAAAACGGTGCAAAGTTGTTTGCCTCGTCAGCCGAAGGATAAACATATGATACAGGCTCATGCTCACATTAGGGTGTCGATGGGTACACCTAGGATCTAAAACGTACTCGTATTAGGTATATAACATAAATTTAAAGTCGACGAAATGCACACATTAATGCGAACCCCATAAAGCTGTCGAGTGCAAACGAAGGACACATTAAAACGGATCTGAGCTTCTATTTTTTCCGTATCGGTACCGACCCGTGACCATGAATACAAGATGCGGGAATCAGGATTCTGGATACTGGATTCCGGATCTATTGGTTTACTTTTTTTGTATTGTGTTTTCTTTTATTTACGTTTAAGGCACACTTAAAGGTGATTTATGACTCCTTAACCAAAGGTTTGAGTTCTGATTGCGTGTTCTTGATACAGGTGGTGTGGAGAATCGGTCTCCTTAGGCAGAGATTCATTGAATAAAGAAGTTGTTTTTCAGACCACGGTTGACTTCTGTCATAAGCGCACGAACACGCTTTGATTAAGTCCCGTAAAGTCCCTGTTTCCACAAATATTTTTTTTGTAAAATCCATTTTAAATGCTGGGATTTCAGGCACGTAATGCCTCCCAGGGGAATCGTTTATTTATTTAATTTTATTTTTTTTTCTTGAAGAAATCCGGCATGGTTTGACATAGAGCTTTGCTGTTGTAAAGGAATTACTTTCAGAAATAAGAACAAAACAATTGCTGATACGTAGAAGCTGCTAATCCTTTAAGTAAAAATGTTTCTTGAAATTATTCCAAAACCCACAACTATGGTTTATGGCCAATTGTTTTTTTTTTTTTTTTGGACAAAATTCATAGGAAAAGGCAGCGCTGGTTTTTATTTTGAGGGCGATTTAAGCCAAGCTCTTCCTTGCGTGAAACGACTTTTAAAATGTCACTGGAGACAAACTTCCTCTCCTCGTATAAGTTTGAAAGCTTATTTGAACTACATATGTACACACATTTACTGCACAAGGATAATTTTGTGACTTAAGGGGATTTAAGTGTATTATGGGAGCGAATTAAATGAAGGCTACAAGAGTTATTCTTAAGAAATTTACAGCGAAAAATACTTTGGCCGAAACCTTCCAAAAGACGCCTTCTGTGGTTAATGACTTAAGAATTCAAATAAAATTTGTTATCTCGCCGCCACGTATTTTATCTGCCTAAAAAAATTGTATTTTAAGATAATTAGAATAATTTGTGAACCCAGAAACTGACAAATTGTGGTTAACATAACACTTACCAACATACTAAATCTACGTCTTAATAAAGGATGACCAGATAAGGGCGACAGGAAAAAAGGGGCAATTGATGAACGCCCCCGTGACGTGATCCAGTCGCCAAATTTCAGTTCGGATGTATCGATGTTGTCGAGCTCTGACCACAGAAAGTGGGTTAACATAATTCTATACCTGAGATCATTGGCGGTAACGGTGTATCCTCCCTCATTTCGAAAGAAATAAGGTCCGATAATGCCGCAATGCCACAAACCGCACCAAATAGTCAATCTTTGTGGATGCATTGATGCGTGGATGAACACTGTGGATTATGTTCGCTCCATCTTATAGAATTCGCGGTTATAAGTACCTTCCCCTCGACTCATACACATCGTGTCCCGCTTAGATGGCGCTATTGTTCGGGGTAAAGCTGGGCCATAACTAACAAGACTCTCCAGCACTATCCTTAGTGAACTGGCTCAAGTTACGCACTCCTATCATCTGAGGTCCCCTTCTACTTGTGCGCGCCACCTTAGATGAGGTCATCCTCTGGAGCATTGGTGTCCATTTGCTCTAGCATTGTCCTATCGATTTCAGGTGACTGATGCTCAGCCATCTGACTTGATTGATGTCACTGTACAGCTCGGATTGTTTTTAGTTGAATCTTCTCCTCCAAAGCCTGTTAACGCAAACGGGACCGATTATTTTTGGAAAGATTTCTCTCTCGAAATAACTATAAAAGATATTTTCATCAAGAGTTAAGGGTCACCTTAGTTGCTCGATATAGGGCCTTACTACTCAATTGCCTTCTCAGTCTAAAGACACAGAAAATGAAAAGAGCTATTCTCGGTTTTATTTCTACTGCAGTACTGTTGTCAGAATTAATAGCAGAGCCTAGGTAGACAAAGTCGCTTACTACGTCGAATAGATGTCGACTGTGACGCTCTGTCCAATTGCTCGATGTTGTGTGTCCCTTCTTGTTGACAGCATATACTTGGTTACGCCCTAATTTACCGCTAAACCCATTTAGGCAGCTTCCGTTTTACTATTGGCGTAGGCTAGTAGTTGCACAGACTTTTGAAAGACTGTGCCTACACTGTTCGCATGTGAGTTCCACGCAACTCTTTGAAATATGATGTTAAAGAAGTCACATGACAACGCGTTACCTTGCCTGAAACCATTTTCGACATAAAAATATCGTGGTTCGTTCCTAAGCGGTACAATTCGCTTATGAAATACCCAGGCGAGCTCCGTATTTCCCAATCGTTATAACGTGCAAACATTTAAGACTAATGTACACCGGTATCTCTCCTTTCTTCCTCTCTAAGTTTCCTTCGTCCACGCTATGTGCAAATATTTTAAGGCTGTTAACAACCCCTTCAGGGCGCGCTAATTATATAAAAAAAGATCTTAGTTACCGACTTTGACAGTGAAGCGAGGTCCTCAATCGCCATTCTGAACAGAAGGACGAACTTGGCAGGGATGCCAGGACTAGACATGGCTCTATATAGCTCGCCTCTATAAATGCTGTCATATGCTGCCTTAAAATCGATGAAAAGATCGTGGGTATCAATTTGGACTTCTTGAGTTTTTTCCAGGATCTGCCAGAGTGTGAAGATTTACTCGATTGTGAACTTTCCTGGTCTGAAACCGCAGTGATAGAGGCGAAATAGTTTGTTGACGAAAGTTTTCAGACGTTCACACCACAGAATGGCAGAAAAGATTTTGTATCCGATATTGCGACGACATACGAGTATACTACTATAGTTACTGCAGTTTAGTGTGTCTCCTTTTTGTTGATCGGGTAAACGATACAGAGATTCGATTCATCGGGCATACACGCTTTCGACTAGATCTGAGAAATGAGTTGGTGTATGCTCTCCACAAAGGCATATCCAGCAGCTTTAAATACCGTGGCCGGTATGTTGGGCTTCTCCACCGCTATACAGTCCTTAGAAAAAGTTTTCCCATATCCTCAACTGTGACTCTGCTTTTTCATCTCTACAGGCTTCTGTACGGATTTTCTTGACTTGACTTTTTACCTGTTGGTAAAACTTCCGTACTTTACCCCTGGAGTACAACTTCTCAATTATCCCTATTACAAAAGTCGTTTAAGTCCTCGTCACAAAACGACTTTGTAAAGTCCTTATTATAGTAGTCTCTTAAGTAATTGCTTCACGTCATGTTATGACATGACTTGAGTAGCTTATCTCTTATTTAACGTGTTCCTTGGGTGATATGCTTCGAATAACTATTTGCATTGGTATTTTGGGAGTCGGTTTAGAGTCACAAAATGAGAGGCTAAACAACAGAAGGAGTCGGTTAAGATTTTGCAAATGACTGGCAGTGAAAATTGTCTCAAAATGCAAGTGTTGTTTGCATTTTAACTCAATAGCGTACAATACAATAAATAAATAATATTTAAGTAATTATTTACTTTTTTAGAATAAAAATATCAAATCGCAAACAAACGAAACAGTTGGTGTAATTAATGGAGGAACATAATTTATTCGCAACGAATTTTAAGAGAGATGTTTCTCAGGCGGCTAACAGGAAAACCGGAAGAGGTACCTAAGGTTTTAAACAGCGTAGGATCACCTTTACGAGGTAAAAAATAATGGCAAAAAATTATGCATATATTTGCAAATGGACGATATGAAGAAGAAATAATTGAGACTTATGTATGTTTCATAGGTTTGGTATGATCTTAAATTTGAAGTAAAGAACAAGCTCATATTAGATAAAAAAAAAATCTACTGGAGGAGAACCGTACAAACAAAAAAATTTGAACTGAGATTGAAGATTTAAATGAAGTAGTTGATCCTCCTCGGAAAGTAATTGTATACTACCAAGCGATACAGACGACGAAACAAGTTCCCTGTACTTCATCAACCATGCGTTCTTCAAATGAATTAATGATTAAGACTGCATCAACCTCTAATGAACAGACTTCAGATTATGCACCGATAAAACCACATATGATTTCGATTAGAAGTTTCAGTTTGTTCTGCCGCCATTTCATCTCTAGAAATAGTTTTTGAAGAAGAAACAGGAGAAAGAAACATCATCTGGATCAATTAAAATCGCAGGCTCTCGTGAAAAACTTTGTTTTAGAACGATTTTGGGGAAACAATTACCAGTGCAAGAAAGTTATATACGAGTACATATATAATGAAGTGAAGGATTCTGAAGTGTTAGGAAGAAAGCTAAGCCTCTTTGGTCCGCTTATGAGATTTAACTTTTCTGGCTTTATTAACGAGGTCCTTTTCAAGCGACCAGTACAACTAGACAAACAGATTCATTAAAAAAAATTGACACATTTAAATAAAAACGCCCGATATGAGATAAAGAGCTTTTACTTGGAAGATTCAATATTAAAATCGTATGAGCTACAAATGGAACGAGACGAAAATAAGTTGGAAGTTATAGATTTAGAAATTAAAAATTGACTACTAGATATTGAAAAACAGAAAATGCATATCGAATCAGCAAATGAAAATGAAAGTCCAAACCAAAATGTATAATACGGCAAATAAACGAAAATGTACATCAAATATTTATTGTAATAATTTAACAACGTTTTTAAACAAATTATGTATAAATATGTTCTCTCTCGATTAAGAGACCGCAGATTATATGACAATGATCGTTTATAACTCTCTTACCAACATAATAAACCGTACTCTGTCTGTATCGACGGTATAACAAAAACCAATGCAATTGTTTCCGTTCTGCAAGGAGGCCTCCCCACTAATCATAATGATCTGCGGCTGCTTTTTATACGTTTTCATGAGCAACTAGATATGACTCCTGATAAGGTGCCTAATAATCTCCCTTCTTTTGCGTATCCTGTAAGTTCCAAACGCACTTCAGAGAACACGGTCTAGTTTCAAAAACTACCATCGCTCCTAACCCGCCGCTCAATTATTTACCGAAGCCTCCCAAATGTCTGCCTGTTTTCCTGCTAATACCTTAATTCGCAGGTTCTGCCATACGACATTTTTTCCCTCACAGAAACCAATCGCACCCCTAATATTAAGAGTAATGAAATATTTTCCCAATAATTCGGTTTACACCGTGACAATGATGGCCGTGGTGTACTTCTAGCTATACACTCGTGTCTCGAGTCCTGACCCTTTAGAAAGTCGTCCACTGTGATTGTTGAATTTCACCTATGTAGGGTAGGGTGGGGCTAATTCAACACTCTTTTTGACAGATTTGAAATAACTTCTTTCGCAAATAAATTTTTGAATAACTTTTTTTATTGAAAGTACTACAAAAATGCATAATTTCTTAAAAGTTCACTTCATCCTGATAATTAAAAAAAAAAATAAAAAAATTTAACTCCTTTAAAAAGGCGAATCTGCCCCAAGGTGGGGCACAATCGTCTTCCGGATGGGGCACTTTCGACATGAATTTAGATGACGCAATATATTAAGAATCAACTAGTCAAACATTTTGTATATTATAAGTAGGAATATACTGTTTTTATTTGAATAGTTATACAAATCTTAAATCTATAAACATACAAATTAAATGAGATCACAAAATCATTTTTAAACTAAAATTGAATTTAAAATCACATTCGAATTTTCAGATCACAAAGAAAAAAAAATAGTTAAGTAAAGGATAACTGTAAAATAAACGGATGTGTTAAAAAAAATCATTGCACATTGTATTGACCTAAAACAGATAAGGTTTGAATATCTTGACGATCCAGCTGGATGTTCTGGCAATGCTAGCTTTACCTCAATGTCACTCTCAACACTAAAGACACATCCTCAAAAGGAGGTTTAAAAAACTGCCAATTGTTTGTTTTTTTTTTTTGGAAAAAATTATCAGTGAAGAGAAATCCATTTTAATTCCCAAATTTGGTTATCTGATCAACATAATATTTTGGAATTCGGGTGTCAAATTACACCAAAATATAGTCAATAAATGCTGAGTTCATCCTCGGGCTTCAGTCTATAGACACTTGCATTTGATACTTCTAAATCTTCTAAATAGATTTTGTTGGTCTTATTCGCCTTATAGCTTTTTTGGTCTGCTTGTTTGCGTGTTAGTTCAGTGATTCTGTTCTTCTCAGGTGTCTCAGTATAAATTCTTGATTTACCTTTATTTATTCGATATATGCACTTCAGTTGAGAGATTGTTATCTCATCAGGAGTAATTTGACTCACTTTCTGGTTAGGAGCTGATTTATTTTGATCTTCAGAAAGAGTTGATGTTATATATTCCGAGCTTTTTTAAAAATTAGGCTATCAAACGAGAATATACCTGTGACTTTAAATCCCTTTTCAATATTTTCAGGACAAAAAGCTCCTTGAAATGGAACTTTTGTCAGTCGAGCGATATCATAAAATGTTATTTGTTTTCCTGGCTTGTTGATTTGAAACTCAGTTAAAAATGTCTTGCAATAACTTTTAAATGGATGTGTCAGTGGCTGCAGCTTATGAGAGCAATGAGGTGAAAAAGACAATAGCTCAATCCCATTTTCTCGACAAAAATCAATACCTTCCAGACTATAGTGCGACGAATAGTTATCCAAAATAACAAGAATGGGGGTTTCTTTGCTGCAATTGGTAGAGTTCTGGATGTGTTTAAGCACATGAATAAACAGTTCTCCGACTGTCCAACCATTTTTGCTTAAAAGACCAGTGCTTTTGCTTGGACTGTCTTTAATGAACTCATCCTTAAATCGTATCCTTCGGGAATACATACCCTGGAAGAACAGCCCATTCGGAGGAATTGACAATTCCTACAACAGTTTCGAACGTTCCGATTTCCGTCGAAGATACCTTACTAACCGATCTTTTTCCGTTTTCTGCTATTATCTAAAAACAATTTCTAATGAAAACAACATCATATTAAATTTTAAGATTTTACTTCTTAGGTACCTACCTTTGTGGATACTAAAACTGTTGAGATGCCTGTTTAATCCAAGCTAAAAATACTCTAAGAATTATATTGGTGTTTTTCGTAAAGACTTTTCAAGTTTGAAAAGAATTCTTGCACGGAATCTTCATTAAAACCACTTAATCTATCTATGCTAATATTTGGATTTCTTTTCAGAAGACCACATATCCATTCAATTCCAGCCTCTTTTTCTTTCACCCAGGAACTTGGCACTATAATATTATTTTAGTTTGCATATTCAAAAGCAAACTTTCGTGCCATTGAATACGTAAAACCAAACGTTTACGCGGAACACCTTTTAAAATAGTCCACGAGCTCACGTTCTTGATGTTTGGAGAACATTTGTTGGGTTGCATATTTGGAGCCGTAACGTTCAGTGAGCTAGGAGTCACAGGGCTCATTATATGAATTTGGTTTCTTCAACCTCGTTTTAGGTCATATTTCCGAGCAGCCGACGTGGAAGTTTCGATTTTATTTCTAATTTATTCGAAAACCTTATTAACTATTGTTTCGTCGATATTACATCTATTTGTACTTTTTTTATAAGAAAGAACCATTCTGTAAATTTTTATATAATTTCAAATTTCAGTTTTAAATTCAAACTTAATAAATCCAACATGGGACACTTTCGAATTTTGCCGAAACTGCCCCATGTGTTTTGCCGAAAGTGCCCCATCCTTTGTTCTAGTAAACATTATTGTTTTTCACAAATTAAATGTTATAAATAACTTAAATATATTATATACCCAAACTTTTGACACTCACAACCAAAGAATTCCCATAAGAAACAAATAAATATCACTTACCTCGTTTACAGGAAAAATTGAAAAAAATAACTGAACGAGTTAAAAACCGGTCTAATCACCACAACTGCCGAAGAAGAACTGTCGTAGTGCGTGTACGATCTGAGAGAACAGTGTGGCACGGGTTGTCATCAAACATTTTATTTAAAAATTAACCGCTTTTCTGTAATAGAGAATGTCGGAAGTGCCGCATCGTCGAAAGTACAACACCCTACCCTATTTGTTGCTGCTACATTAACCCCTCGATTGAATTTTTAGTGGTGCTGATCCCAACTACGTTGTTATTTTTTTAGGTAATTTTAATGTACCTACGCTTCTATAGGCCCAGATTGATCAGGTCTCCTTTACTGTACCTTTTCATCGACTGCCTTACTGACTCTAGTCTGTATCAATTAAGTGGTTTCACTAATAAAAGTAACTACACGACCTAGTCTTTCGCCAATAACTACCTCGTTTTAGAAAGTAGACATCTTCTCTCTAAGTTGGATAGTAACAACCCTCTTATTTCTCTTACGTTGTCGTATGACAATGGTCTTAATCCCGCTTCCTATAACTATTTTTACAGTTTGAATTTTCATAGGGCAAACTGCGCTAGACTGAACAACCTGCTCAGTATGGCCAATTTTAACATTCTCTAAGATAGTTCTAACCTTACGGTTAACAATGCTCTTACATCCTTTTATACCAAATTTTTCAAATGTCTCTCCCAATCTGTGTCTTTTTCACCCAAAAAGAATCCAGCATGTTAACCACCCTGGTATAATAAAGAGCTGCGATCCCTTTGTAACTAGATAAATAAGCTCTGGTATACTTACTTAAAATCGCGTTCCGACGCCGATTTCTTCTGCTACCAGTCTGCCTAAATAAATTTCTCTTTACTTTGGCAAACTCTGTATAACATGTATTTAAACCAAATGGACCACAATATCATTCCCGACCTCAAACGATTCTTTCACTTCATCAAAACTAAAAGTAAATCAGATAACTCCATCATCTCTGAATTTTCTTGATTCGGGCGATCGCTAAATCATTGCAAATCTCTTCGCAATTTTTTTTATCCATGCGTTTGTCTTCAATACCCAAGAGCATGACCACTCCTGCTTTTCCTACTTAAATAGCTGCCCACAAACAACTTTGGAATCTGTGTCTATAACTTTAGAGCAAATTAAAAATAAAATAATTAGCCTGCTGGACATGATGATCTTCCCTCTATATTTTTAAGTAAATGTAAAATGCATCCAGCCCCACCTCTAACAGTTTTCTTTCAGCTTTCATTCACCCAGGGATTATTTCCCTCGACCTGCAAAAGGTCTTTTATTATTCGCCTACATAAAAAAGGTCGCAAAGACGATATTTCTAAATATCTACTAATTGCTTAGCTGTCCTGCATACATAAGTTTTTCGAGATCATTATTTACGACGAGGTAGATCTAAAATCGCCAGCCTAACGGACTTCGTATCAAGCACTTTATGTGCACTAGAAGCTGGAAATGAGGTTGACATGATTGCCACCGATTTCAGCAAAGTCTTTGATAGAATTTCTCATGATACGATACTTCTAAAATTAAAGGCTCTGGGTTTCCAAATAAGCTTTATAACGTGGGTTCAATCCTATGAATGATATTACTATGTATGTTCTAGTTAAGCCAATGTTTCTGACCTAATTAAATCCTCCTCTAGTATCCCTCAAGGTAGCCACCTTCGTCCCTCATTATTTAGTCTGAATGTTAATGATGTTAATTGTATCATCTCCCTCAGACAGTCTACTACTGCATGACGATCTAGACAGATTTCGTACTTGGTATGAGAAGAATTTCTTTGAGTTTAACGTCAATAAGTGTCAGGCTGTAACGTATACCCGCAAGCGCCCACCTAATTTACCTCGCTGCTACCTAATCTTTAATCTACCTTTTCCCTTAGTCAATGAGTTGCGTGATTTAGCGGTTATCTGTAATAAGGAACTCAATTTCCGTTCTCACATTGATAATGTGATAAAAAAAAAGCCAACTCTGCCTTTGGCTTCATGAAGCGCTGGTCTACGGAGTTTTCCAATCCTTATGTTGCCAAATCCCTTTGCATAACCTTTGTTAGGCCTCTTCTTGAATATGCTAGTCAAGTTTGGTTACTCTACTACATAGCTCAGATCCTCTGGATAGAAGCTGTTCAACGCAGGTTTTTACGATTTGCTTCTACGATGATAGCCAAAACTTACCACCATACACTGATTGTCTGAAACTTATAAATTCAAAACCCCTTTGTATACCTCGAAAAGTTACCGATATTCTCTTTATTCATCAGATCTTAGTTGGTAATATCGATTGTCCTTCTTTACTTCAGCTTATTTCTTTTAACACCAAACCACGCAATCTTAGCTCTGTGCCAATTTTCCGACTCAATCTTTACAGAACGAATTACGAATACCTTGAGCCAATGTCTAGAATGCTTCGTGAAGTTAACGACATTCATTATTTCATTTCATTATTTAAGCTTATCCAATAACAATTTGTTCACAATGAATTAATAAATGCTCCTTCCCACAGAATTTGCTACTGTTATTGTAAAATACGCATAAAATAAATATCCAGTTACATTTTGTTCGCTTCGAATTAATAAATACATTTTTCCACAGAACTTATTCCCAATTACTGTAGAGTAAGCATAAATTAAGTATAAAAACCGATGTAAAAACAATAATTTTTTGAAGTCTTGTCAATAAAATGGAATACGGCGTTACGCTGTTCAAAAAGCAGTTGTGTTTTTTTCGCCAACCTCTCGGTCAAACCTTTAACTCCCGCGCCAGAAAAACTGTGTATAATTTGGTTGCTAAGATTGTTTCATATATTTACAGCAACTTCATCATTAATGGTATTATCATTTGTTTTAACTGATGGAATTTAAAATTCAATTTGAATTATGGGTGGGTCCGATATATTTACAATTTGAATAGCCCTAAGAGGAGCATAATGCAATTGCCTTGCACCAAGGAATTGAATCTGAATTGGATTATTGGATTTTAAAAACACCGACTGTTCTCTCTATGACTGTGTTAAAGCGTGCTTGTATGCTATTGTCCGCTGCTGACCTACACAAAGTCATCAAAAATGGCTCAATGGTATATCCGGCATCTCCTATCAATTTAAAATTAATAAAGGTTTTTTATTTACTAAATAAACACCGACCTAACAGCCAAGTATGGTATATCTTTCGTCTCTGCCAAAATTTCGTTTATCCCAAACATGAGAGTCATGACTGGCCCCGGATGCCTGGCATCAATGTATCCTATGAACATTTTACGAGCACAAACCTACAACAAAATTGCTTAATATAAAACACAAGAGAATGATTAATTTTTTTATTACAATCCTCGCAGTTAAACTGAAAAATCCTTTGCAATTGTAGTACTCGTATCTATGTTGTTGTTCGGTTTTTTTTTTTGAGCTAATATTTTTATGTGGGTACCATCGAGACATCCAATGGCCCCCGGAATACCGTATTTTTGGTAAAACTGCGCTTTAACTTGGTTGTTTTCTTCGCTGTGTTTTCAAATTTCAATACATAAATTCCTCCATTATGCTAATCACCTCACCGATAATTTTGCTTACTGTAGGTTGTGCTGAACCTAGAAAAATATTTGCCAACGCCCATTTGATAACTGCCTTCAGCACAGAATCTTAATGTTGCGGCAAGTCTGAAAAGTACTGGCACAGAACATGCATACTTTATATCTGGAAGCTTATCCTTGACTTCGAGCAATAAATAAACAAATTCCTCTTTACTGAGTTTTACTCGTATCAATTTTCTTTTATTAAATTCACCTTCATCATCATCATGATTATTCAATGCTATGAACATTGCTACGCTGTCCATATTTAGATTAAGTAATTTTTGTTTTTATTTAATACACAAACTGATTTCAAGGTGTAAAATCGAAAGGACAATTTGGAAAAATAGAAATGAAACAGCTCAAAATTTCAATCTACAGTCAGCTGTCGTCTTGTGGAATATTAATGAGGCGGGAGTCAAGTCGTTTACATTTCGTAATACTGACACTAAAACCACTGCAAAATGAAGTGCCTCTCAAAATGATGGTGTCGCGCACCGTGTGGCATGTTGCGGCTTCTTGTTGAAACCAAAGCTCTGTCATGTCGATGACATTCAACTGATTAACGAAGAAGTCAGAAATCATGTTTCGATGCCGGCCAAAATGATAATGGAGAGCGCTATACATTCTGGCCGGCATCGTCCTTAAAGAAATATGAGCCGACGATTCCACCAGCCCTTTATGGGGCAAGCAATGAGTTTTAATTTTTTGGACGTCTCAACAAAGGCTTGCCTTTATGGGGCAAGCAATGAGTTTTAATTTTTGTAAGGACGTCTCAACAAAGGCTTCTGGTTTTCTCTACTCCAAATTTGGCAATTTTGCTTGTTTACATATCCATTCAACCAAATATGGTCCTCATCGGACAACAAAATTTTGCGTTGAAAATTAGGATCAAGTTCAATCAAGTTTCGGCTCATTCACCGGACCTACGACGCCTATAATGGTCACGCGGTTTCAAATCTTAAGCCAAGGTCTTTCCGTGAAATTTTCCACAAAGTGGATGGGCATAGCTCCAATTGCTGTGCACGATGGCGAATCAATTCATTCGGATTTTCCTCATCACTGCGCTCCACAAAGGTAATAACTTTCTGTTCTCACTGTTTGTCATCTATGGGGATGCGTATTACCCACTAGAGTACGTGGTTTTTTTTATAATTTGCGGGCGCTCAAGGGATTACCTACCCTTAAAATGTTTGCACATAGCGCGAAGAAAAATCAGGCGGATGGAAATGGGGGTACCGATGAACGTTGGTTTTAAATGTTTGCAGGTTATAATGACTAGGAAATAAAGAGCTAGGCAGAGCATTCCATAAGCGAGTTGTACGGCTTAGGAACGAATCACGATATTTTAGAGTATGTCCGGAAGTGGGCTTGGGGTATGCTAATGAGCATTGACAGCGAGGCGGGTATTACGGTTAAAAGTGTGTATGGACGGAATGCTACTGGCGATTTCTATGGAGCATTGTTGGTGGAAATACCGATAAAACAGAGCGAGACATGAGACATTACGTCGGTGTTCGAGGGTGTTCATTGTTTGAGTGATACTAGTATCACCAATGAGTTTTGTCGCGCGGTTTTGAATCCTATCTATCAGGTGCAGAGATGTTTTGGGCACAGCCGACCAGATATTTGCATTGTGCCCAAATTTTGAGCGGATGAATGCCTTATATATTGGGGTCAGATCAGAGGGGTGTAGTATATCTTATATCGCTCGAGGAAATCTAGACATTTCGCAGCATTTTTGACGACACGGAATATGTGGTCATTCCAACTTAAGTTGTCATTGACACTCATACCGAGAATAGAAAATTTATCGGTTTAGACGACGCAAGTGCCATCCATGGATAATGGCTGGGTGTTTAAATTTCGCTTTAACAACAGCAGACAGCATTGTGTTTTGGAAGCATTAAATTCTAATCTGTTAGTAGTTCCCCAATTAGTTAATATGGAAATTTAATGAAATTAACATACGCTGCCGTTCCCGTTCTACAGCCGAAGAGCAGGGACGTGAGTCTGGGAACGAATATGAAAAGCAGAGAGCACTGTCGTCAGCAAAAGAATATATTGGATTAGAGGTATCGAATAAGAGATTGTTAATGAAAATTAAAAAGAGTGTCGGAGACAGAACGGAGCCCTGGGGCATACAAACATTTATTTTGTGAATAACAGACTTCAAACCGTCCAAGACAACTTGGGTTGAACGTTCCAAAAGGTAATTTCTAATCCATTGAAAAAGGGAGTCGTCAATCCCAAAAGCACGCATTTTCGACAAAAGAGCCTGATGCCAAACTCTGTCAAATGCCTACTTGCTTTCGGCATATTGATGTACGCTTTGGTTCCACTTTTCGGTGAGACATGCCATTAGATCACCAGTGGAGCTGTTGCTACGGAAATCGTGCTGCCAGTCATTAAGAAGTTTTCGCGTTTCGAGATATTTTATGAGCTGACGGTTTATCAACGTTTCTGTGACCTTGGAAAGGAGGGGCGTAAGTGCAATGGGCCTGTAGGAAGAGAGAGAAAGATTCGCTTTTTTTAGAGACGGGCTGGACAAATTCTGTTTTTCATCTGGTCGAATAGAGTCCTGAAGAGTAGGATTGATAAAAAAGGAGGGGAGATATACCATCTGGACCAGAGGATTTGTGAATGTTAAGATCTTTAAGAACTCTTGCTACTGCATGAGTGCGAAAGTCGATTTGTTCCACTGAAGATTCGACGCACTCAGATGTAGGCGGAGACAAAGCACAATCTGGGAGTGTTGAGCTGGCCGCAAAGTATGCAGCAGCAGATTGGCCTTGTCCAAAGAACTGACAGCTGGAATGTCATTGTTAATGAGCGGTGGGATGGAGGATGCGGCAGAATTGCTAATATTTTTGACGAACGATCATTGCAGTCATTTTTGGTTCGTTTGAACTTTTTTCGGTTTTCCTCTGTTGGGCTGATCTTGAAGGACTGAAAAAAAACATTTCTCTAACCCAGATAGCATCTTTACAGCTCGAGTCGTATCATCCGATAATGGATAAAGTTTCTTATTCCAAAGAGAATGGTGTTTGTGATCATATCAAAAGCGGCATTCACGTCGTTAACGACCAGTTAAAATTCCTAAAGAAGTCCTTAAGACCACTTCAGTTGGCTTTCTCGTATTGCCATACGGTTCTTTTAAGAATCTTTTCCTAAAAGATTCATCGGGTTGCGAATAACTTGATCAGATGGACGATTTTGTCGACGGAAAATGGACGTAGAGCATATTAAGTTTGACAAACCGAATCATTATTTTCAAAATACAATAAGTTTGCACAATTTGCACGCGTTGTTCTGGCGTTAGTCTATTCATTGTAAAATGGTAAAACGTATTAACCACAAACTATCTGTAGAAACAGTTTTTCCAGTTTTAAAACCGAACCTCTAAAAAAACACCATTTAGTAGTTCTTCTTTGTTGTGCCGCTTGGGAAATCCGCATTCGTACTTTGATTGCAGCAATATGGTGAGCCGACTCAGAATAATGGAGGCATGCCTTACGTCGATCGCAAAATTATCAAATTGGTTAAGTGCATTATGATCCGGACACCCCAATGTCCTCTTAGGTATATTGGGATGAGAAAACCGTGTGCCGCAAAGTCAATATGCCTAAGTCCGTTGCCAGATGTGGTGTCGTGAAGTTTATGCTTACCAACTGTCCTTCCAAAGATGTTCCGCTTTCCGATTCTGATGTTAGGATCGCCCACTATAATTTTAACGTCATACTTAAGGCATTGCTCATATGTCTTGTAGAGCTCGTAAAAACATTCTTTAATTGCAGCGGCGTCCTTATTTTTCATGGGGAATGGGCGCATATTATGCTTGACATATGTTAGTGAAGTTAGCCTTGGCTCAGTTTGTCATAGGGCGCTCGCTCTCGTGTTGAAAACTCAAAGCTCACACACTTCATTTAAAAATATAGTTATAATCCGTGTCTTCGAATGATACATACAAATATACTAACTTAGTTATACGTTTTGTATTTAGCGCCGTCGGAATGAAAAGTCATCAAATACAATCTGGAGTAGGGTTGCCATCAACACATTACAGACATCTTGTGGAAGTCAGCCACGTATGACAAATCCGCCGGAAAAAAGATCTGTTTGTGTTTCCTATGGCAATCACCATAGTATATATCACAGTCATAGCAATCAAGAGGTTATGCTAGTTGTTCCGCTACACGTATCCTGTTAAGGGTCCGAAAAATCCACATGCAGATCCGAAGGTAGTTGTACCTTAATTTTTTTCCTGGGTTGTCAACACTGGATCCACTCTTATCTTTTTTTTATCTCCTCCGTATAGGGTTGTTGGCCCTACGGCGACGTTGACCAATGTTATATATTAATTTGATATTAATAGCTTGGATTGTAGTGAAGCCGTTTCTAACTACTTGGCATTACTAACATCACATGGTTCAACATGCTTTATTAATGAGCCCACTAGGGCTGTTTCAAGGAGTTTCCTAGACAATATTTATGGGCGTTTCAAAAATGTTGCATTCGGCAAGTGCGAAAAGTGTGTATTCGATTTGAGGATTACTAATCTCTTTATGACGGGTGTCGTAGTTAACACTTCAGTGATCAAGATTTGTAAAATTCCAAAATTTTCTCAAATAATGAAAATTAATTTTAGCAAGCTCAAAAACAATCTGATTTATGAGTTTTGGGAAGAGGTATATGTTTATAGTGATACTCCTACAGCCCATGCATTGTTTATTGATTCATTTAAGAAAAATATTTTAAGTTGTTCCTCATTCCTGACCCCACCCCCCAAAAAAAAAAAAAATTCGGTTAAAATAATTAAACCGTGAATATCTATATCTCAGAATGATGTGTAATAAGTATCCTCATAATTTGGGACTAGCTAGGAAGTGTAAGAAATTGTGTGCCGAACTTAGGAAGGAGATTCCGATTTGCCGCGATACCTATTACCGTGCTCAATTCAGCTTTGTAAAGGGAAATTTAAAAAACGAATGGCAAGTAGTAAACGGTATACTTAATAAATCTAATCTTTCAAAAAACCTACTGTTTTACGTGTTGATGACTACGAGGTGTCTGACAAATTTGCTAATGCTGATGCATTTAATTGCTATTTTGTTAATATAGGCTGCAGTTTACTACCTTGTCCAGTCCAATCACTTTGTTCTCACTGTCCGTTTTTTGTGGATATTTTGAACTGCTGCAAAGTAACAGTTTTGTTTTTGAATCCACAACTCCTCTTGAGGAATGCGAATTCTGGTGGAGCTGATGGTGACTCGAATTTTACCCTTAAACAAATTGCATGTTTAATAGCGGATGTCTTGGCATATATTTAGAATCGTTGCGTGTTTACGGGGGTATTTTCTGACTACCTCAAGTGTGCAGATGTCATTCCATGGAGTTTTCTACTTAAAACCAAGTTCTGTAATCCAGTTCAATTTGGTTTTCAAGGGAAAGTCGACGGAAGATGCACTCTTACAGTTTCGTTCTCAAATAATGTCACACCTAGATGGGAAAAAATGTACAGCGGGTTTATTTATTGACATTACCAAAGCCTTCGATATGGTTAACCACAAATTTTCTGTTGAGAAAATTGGAAAAAGCAGGTTTCCGTTGTTTCATCCTCAATTGGTTCAAGTCGTATCATGGTAACAAGTAGCAAAGAGTGAAGATAGATGGAATAAGGAGCGAATTCAAGTACTTTAATCTGGGTGTACCACAAGGATCTGTTTTGGGTCCAACTCTGTTTTTAGTCAACATCAATTCACTGTTTTTCAAAGGATCACCTACTGCGTTTGCGGATGATAAAGGTTTCGTTTATGAATTGAACAGTCCTGTCGATCTATTCTCTGACATAAATTGCGATCTGAATCTATTCAGACACTAGTTTTCTGAACTCCAAGACCAAAATAATGTCCTTACACTAATCTTCCTTATACAAATTAGAAGCGAAAAGAGTCAAAGATACAAATTATCTAATTGCAATTGTAAGTCTGGTCCTCCCTCTCCCACTTATTGTAGTAGTCTAAACTGCAAGGATAAATGTTTTTTAATAGAAACCGTACAGAACTTCAAGTACTTGGGGCTTCATTGATTCTAGAATGGGTTTTTCGAATCATGCATATACATTGAGAAAGTATTTCCGATGCACACTTAGACATTTTTATTTTTTATTGTATGTATGTTCTACCAAGCTTTTAAAGTATTTTCAATTTTAAACTACAATATGGAATTGCTTGTTGGGGAGGTTTGTACCAAAATAAGATACATCCACTACTAATTTTGCATAAACATATTTTAAGAATAATGTGTCGAAAACCTCGCAGACATACTAGCTACCCTTTTTTCCGTGACCTGAAAATTCTTCCCGTTCACCATTTGTATTATTTTAGGTGTTTTAAGGTGTTAAAAGCGTTCTTCATGATGTCTGGTAATCGCTATTTCCCTCTTATTTCTAATTTTGATTTACGTGTAAACTTTTCAAACATGGCGTTATCTGTACCCAATGGAAGACTGATTTTAATTTCTCTTTCTAGCTAAATACTTTGCTCGGTGTATCCTAGTTGCTTACTCCTTAAAAATCATCACATTACTAGCTGTTCGAAATTCAATTAGTTGGAAACCCTTGTTTGTTTAAGGGATTCATAGACCGTGTAATATAAGCATCACACTCCGAATAGGTTCCCATTCACTAAGCCATTCCTACTTGATAAGGTTATCGGCTTATCGCATGCTGATGCACGCTTATTAGACTCATAGAGCTGGTGCACATATTAAACGCACATAGTACGCTAATGTTTTTTAAAATTAATTTCAGCGCGGCTTATAGCTAGGCGATCTCTTATTGACTATAAGTTAACCACTCTGGGTTTTATCCCCTATTTTTGGCATGGATTAACCCTTCAGCCATTTCCAGATCAGTTATATCTGTCCCCATTAAAGCTACATCTGGTGTCCGCCAAGGTAGCCATCTTGGACCAGTCATCTTTATTAAGGGGTTACCCACCACTGTAGGACGAGCGGTCGAAAAGGAAAGTTGTCCTTTAGTGCCGAATTTACTTTCACAGTCTAAACTTGGGCGATTTTGCAACAACGACTTATTTGCCGCAGATATAAGTTAGAAAACGAGCGGATAATTACACAAACTTGTAGTTATCTTATCTTTCCTATGATTTGTTACTTCCGCCGGGACCGAAGGCAGTATGCGAACTTATTAAATACAATGATTCCAGGAAAATACGATTTATCATATGCTGTGATGCTAATGTTCGCAATACTTTCTGGGGCAGTAGCAAATGCAACGTGAGAGGTAAGGATAACTTCGTCGGACTTAACATAATATATCGAAAGCTTCCAAGCTTTCTGGCGGAGTAAAGAAGTTTTCGTCAAAACATGAGACTTGCAACCGGGGAGGGCACTTTGGATCCTCATGGAAATGATAAGGCTAATTATTTTCTTTGCGTAAACTAGCTTTTACAAAAATAAGTCACTCCAAAAATGGGTCTGTCTAGACCTGCTCTAGACCCACTGATAAATCTTCCTCCCCTAGATTATTTATATCATGGGCATTTAAGGCCCATGGTCTTTGGCACAATACGCACTGCAGTTTTCATGATATTTTGACTCTGTTCTTACGACTGTCGTCTGATGCAATGAAACTAAAATTCCTATTGCCAAAAAAATAAAAACCAAATCCACCCCTCAACTCAACTTCTCTTCGACCCATTTCCTTGTGCCCAGGAGTTGGTTGGGTCAAAATCAGCGCCAGGAAATGAACTTGGGTCTTCACGGATGGCTGCACAATCAATCTAGGATGAGGTGTTGGTGACAAGTTAGATTTCAACTCGTTAAGAAAACTCCAAGAGGAGATATACACAATCCTGATGGCAAGGAACTAATATATAGTATATTGCGAAGAATAGGTGGGGAGAGTGAAGCATTTTCATCTGCAGTAGTCCGGCTGCACTTAAAGCTTCCTCTTCTGACTTCCAAGCTAATTGCAAAATGCAAGGCTTCGCTGAGCACAGTCAGAAGGTTGAATTCACTAAGTCTTATAGTATTTGGGTCGCATATCAAAATGGGATCGCTGGACCATAAATCGCCGGTGAACATGCTGGGCGTGGCTCTTATAAGAGTTTCTCAGCACATGAACCTTCTTCAGGCCTTCCTGCAGGCAGACCAAACGAATGCTTCCTGATGTCTTTAAAACGTTAGAGACTTGCCTTCTGTCTCTCAGCAGGAAAGACTGCAGCCTGCTTACCGACGTCGTGACGGGACTGAACGTAAGTGACACAACATCGTACGACGAAATATTGTGATAAAGATGACGACTCTTCGGAACTTCTATCAGGCCGCAGATGCTTCATGCTGACGTCGTGGGGTCTGGTACCGTAGGCACTTATCACTGAAGCCCTTACTCATCTTTCTTCGGAGTACAACTGACTAGTTCCTTTTAGGGAGAATATTTTACTCACCTTCAATCTTCGTAATATAAGATCCGCGCTTCTTTTATAGATTCAAGGTCATGGCGTCAGTTATGGTTACTATGAACCAATCTCAAGGGGCAGGCGTACAACAATAAACTTCACAGAAGTATTTGACTTCTGGAAAGCTCACCCCGAAAACCCTGTTCAATTTGCTAGGGTCCATTCTTATTATTTATTTGGGTTTAAGACAACTTTTTTTTAAGGACATATTTAATTGTTTTTGGGTAGGTTATTAAATTACTATTACTGGAAAGATATACCATTTGTGAACCACTATGGTAAGCCAAGCACAGTGAAGACTTTTCGGGAACAGTAGAAAATGTTGAAAAAGTCTTTCCTTTGCATTTATCCGCTTATTCCTTAGTCCCTAAACAAATTATTAAGAACAATATTTTCAGGGAATCCACATTTGTTCGGTATTTCCTTTTACATATTTATAGTATGGTTTCCCCAAGCAAAACTGTATTCTTCGCCAATAAGAGTACTTAAGCGAATTCTTCCTTAATATTTGTACCTATATTTCTGCCTCATACGAGTATGAACTTTTCTATATTTAGATTGAGATTGTTCCATATAAATTTTATACAACACATAATTTTTCACATCATGAATTTCACATCATTCTGTATCCGGCAATAATCAAGGGCGTGATTCAAGGGCATCATATGTCTTCAATCATGTCACAATCTACTTATTTATGCCTTCCGACGGAATCAATCATTTTCCTAGATGCCCAGATTAAGTTTCAGTAAAGTAATTTGCCCTACGCCTCCAATAAACCAAAACCGAAAAAGTAGAACAAAAAAAAAAATATATATCGAGGGAAAAATCCCAAAATAAATACGTCCTCGTACTCTATTGTCAATGTCAGTCTATGTCCTTCAGCCATACCTGCATTCTCCCAGATTGATTAATTTGAATTAAAATAAAATCTAAAGTCTGGAAAAAATGTTGATGAATATTAATGCAGGTACCCAATGGAACCGAATGTGACACCTGTTTGCCTAGCAATGCGAAACGAATATTTACAAACACGTATTACGTATTTTTGATTAAAACTTTCGTGTCGTTTTTTTTTGCAAAATATATATTTGTTAATAAGTTAATTACTATGCAAAAGTTTGTGTTGATATAAAAAAAAAGGTACATGAATACCTTGATTCATAATTTAGCGGATGTTCGCAACATAACGTAGTGCTTGACAAATTGTAAGAGCACTTGTGTAAGTCATTTAAATTTTAATTATATACTTTTACGTTTTGTCACAGAGTTTTCTTGTTATTAAAAAAAACGCAAAACAATTTTTTTCTTACTTACTTTATAAGGACAAACTTCTCCCGAAGATATTCCCTGGAAAAAAGAATCTCTGTTGAGTTAATGAAAAGTTTTAAGGAACAGACATCGACTGACTTATTTTTACAGTATCTAGGAATTGGGACTAACACCCGAGATTCCAAAAAAATTGTCTCTGGCATAGGAGTAATAGCAACGAAAGCTGAACAAGACGAAAAACTCTTGGTGTCCTATGTGGGAGCCAAAATTAGGGGGCCATTTCCATTCTGGGGATCTATTAATGCCTGTCGACAAGGGCCACGATTTTGGGAAATTGATCCACAAAAACAAAAATAATCAGATATTTTAGTCTGCAGTCATCAGAATACGTATACAAAAATACATAATTAAGGGACTTCTCACGAAGCTGATTTCCGTAACCTTTCAGAAACTGGAAGAAACAACCACACACCTAACAGAATTCCTATCAAGTACTCTGTGCGCTCAAGAAAATAACAAACATTGCAATCATTAGCGATTTAAGTAAAGCGTGGTTTTCAATCAGATTTCATTATGTGGATTACATCCTACTTAAAATTACAGTGCGAGGTCCACTTCAGGTCAACGATATCTAAACTCATAAAAGCCCCTTCTGGCGCACCTCAAGAGAGCCATCTCGGTCCTCTGTTATTAATCCTGACAATTGACTGTATTATTGTAAATCGAACTCTCCCTAAGTCGAATTTCTCTCTAACTTGAATTTTTTCGGCATATTTTAGCATTCCCCTCAATTTTCCATACAAAAACATCCTCTAAGTCAAACTCCCTCTAAGTCGAAACTCCTCTAACTCGTACACATTCTGTCGATTCTTAGCCTCTTTTTTCACCGCTTAAGTCGAATTTTTTTTGCATAAAAGGGTATGCCATCTTCATAAGTGCGCTGTGTTTCTACCTACCCATGTCCAATACAAAATGCGTCTAGGTAGAAGGTACCTACCTAAAAAGATACTATTTGTAGAAAAATTGCAGTGCAAAAAAAAACAATGTTATCCTTTTCCTTGAGTTGTTCGTTGGATTCAAAACAGTTTTTGTTTCAAAGCAATGGAAATCTATCTAGGAAAAAAGATCTTGTTTTAACGAAATTCCAGTTGGAATTCGAACATCAGTTGATTCTAGGCAGTTCCACAATACTGATGCAGTTATTCTCTGCAAATTGGTAGTAAGAATAACTAAAAAAATTTTAAGTTATACGTTACGGAATTATTGCAAAGTAAATCGTGTGGTCAAACATTTTGTTCATTTAAAATTTATTGTTTTTAGCTTTAAGACAATAAGGCGATGAGTTGGAACAGAGGATTTGAACTACAATAAATTAAACTTTTAAGGGATTACATCATCAGATTGGAAGGTAGGTGTTTGTACTCTATATGTGAAAGAGCATCTATTTTTTTACAAATGAATACATACAAACTTTTACAGATGAATTATGGCAAAAAGAAAATTGAAAACATTAGATCTTGGCACGAAAATTCGCCTAATTGAAGAAATTGAGAAGGGACTTAAAAACAAAACCAAAATTTCTGAAAATGTTGATATTCCTCGTAGTACACTTTCATCAATATATGGTGTAAGAGAAGAACTAAAGCTGCGGTATGGTTGTGCTAATAGAAGTGGTCAAGTAAAGAGGAACAAAGTCTGTGAGTATGAAAGTGTTGACAAAGCCGTTTTCAAGTGATTTGAGAGTATGCGAGTCAATAATTTATCAGCAAGTGGTCCAATCATAAAAAAAAACAAGCTCTGGAATTTGCAAGCAGCTTAGGTTTTCGTGATTTCAAGGCAAGTGAAGATTGGCTGAGCAAATTTAAAACGAGGCACAGCAACTTTGCCAAGAAAGTTTTACATGTGAAAGAGCTTCTGTTGACAAAACAAAAGCTGATGAATGGAAGCAACAGAGGTTGTCAGAGGATTCAAACCGGAAGACATTTTTAATGTCGATGAAACGCGAATTTTTTTCCAGTGTTTACCGACACGTACCTTGGCTTTTAAGGGCGAAAAATGCTTTGGAGGTAAACACAGCAAAGAAAGAGTGACATGTCTTGTAAAATTCAACATGATAGCATCAGAAAAACAAATACTCTTAATTATCGGCAAGAGCAAAATAAAGACCTGAAGGAAGTTTCTACCATTAGTACTAACAGAGCAATTTCCGTTAACATGGGTCGGGGTACACCAAAGTAAGCATTTTTTTAAGTCCTCGATAAATGATGTCAACATTGGAGATATATTTTTACGTGATATACCAAAGAACGTGTTTGTTACATATTAAATCAAGATTTAGGCATGAGAAAGCTGTCCGCGAGGTGGGTGCCGCGTTTGCTTACGTTAGACCAAAAACGTGTTAGAATGAACATTTCCAACGCTCTGTTGGCGCAGTTTAGGCGTAACAAATCCGAGTTTTGTCGCCGATTAATTACTGTAGATGAAAATTGGATACACCATTGTACGCCCGAAACAAAAATTCAGTCAAAACAGCACACAAAAACTGTTTTTTCGACTGGTAAAGTGATGGCCACTGTTTTTTGGGATAGTAAAGGGGTTATTTTCATCGATTATCTTCAAAAAGGAAAAACCATTACAGGAGCATACTACGCATCATTACTTGACAAGCTGAAGGCAGAAATTGCCGAAAAACGGCCACATTTGCAGAAAAAGAAAAACCTGTTTCACCAAGACAACGCGCCGTCTCACACCTCAGCGGTTGCCATAGCGAAAATCCATGAATTACGGTTCGAACTGCTTGACCATCCGCCTTATTCACCAGATCTAACCTCAAGCGACTTCTTTTTGTTCCCTCATCTAAAAATGCCTTTTATCATTGTTCTGAAACTTCTCAGACGATCCTCGTAAGTATAGACGAGTCTGTTCCCAAAATATCTGTGACAATGAAATGCAATTTCGTGCCCACAGTAATAATATCATAACGAAGGTTAACTCCCCTCTTGGTTTCATTAAGCGCTGTTCTGAGAAATTCTCCGACCCATTGACCTAGTCGTGCCATAAGTTCTGTTACAAATATAAAACGCTATAAAAAAAAAATAGTAAGCGTATTGTCTTGAAAATTGATTAATTTATTAGACCATAATATTGATTACTGAAAAAAAATTAGGTTCACTCGAAATGACTGCTTTTTGCTTTAACACAAGCTTCCAAACGGTGTTGCCATTGGGCTATAGCGGCACGTACGGTTTCCTTAGAGATCGCGGACGCTGCTCTGGTTAATGCTGTTTTAAGGCTTTCAAAGGAACAGTGTCCTGTTGGAAGATCCATCTTTATCCATTGAAAAAGGTAGTGGTCAAACCCTTGACAACACCCTCTAGCACTTCTTCATGGTAAACATTTTGACCAGTTTTTACGCCATTTTCTCAGAAATGGAGGGATGTGACACCATGGTGAGACAACCCCCACCAAACCATTACGGAAGCGGGATGATGTCCACGTTCAAGCCTTGGAATAACTTTTTTCGCTTCCTTAGATAAAGTGGCATCAATTTTGTCATTTTGTTTGTTGAAAACTTCTTCCACGGTAAAAATTTTCTCATCCGTAAACAAAATGTTTTCATGGCCATTTTCCGCGTGTCACTGCAAAAGTCGCTTGCATCATTCCAGCAAGTTAAGTGAGTTAAAAGATGACCCGTGGACCAACGATATGCTTTCATATGCAAATCATCCCGAATCAGCCTAGACATGGATCTGGTTGATATATCCAATTCCTTGGACATGATCTTCTGCTTCCTAAGGAGACTTCTCCGAATTCGTTCACGCAGTGCCTTTAGTACCGCATTCGTACGGACGACGCATGCGATGGCGACCACTTCTTGGCCTGTCCTCCACTCCAGACAATTCGCCGAGCGAACAATAGCCCGATAAATGAATTTTCTCGATATTCCGAGTGGTTTTAGCAACTTGAAAATTTGGCCATCACTCGATTCTCTTTAACGCCCCACTCCATGTTAACAGTTTGCAAAATGAAACCAAACTGACTGGTTGACTGATCAGTGCAAGTGTTCTGAACAAAAAATTTAACGGTTCTATTCCCGCAAGAAGTTTTGAACGATAAGCGCTGGAAATTGTGTAAGATAACTTATGGCATCACTAAGTATTATTAAATTCCTTCATAAAACCTTTGTTCGACCTCTTCTAGAATACGTCAGTCAAATCTGGTCGCCCTATTATAGCACCTACATATTGCGCATACAATCTGTAGAGCGCAGGTTTATCCGTCTCGCGTTACCGGGTTACCCCTAGACTGACAGTTCCATCTTTCCATCCTATCTCGATCGCCTCTAACTGATAAACTGACAACCCCTTATAACGCGTCGAGAAGCTAGTGATATACTCTTTGTTCACCAGCGTTTAGCTGTTCTGTTGAAACTCAACTCTCCACGAAACCTTAGATAAGGTTTTCTCTTTCATATACACCCTCAATGACTCGAACTGCAACCAACTTCAGACTGCTATAATTTCCAAACCGTTCATAACAGTGAGCTCATATTTTGACACATGACAGATAATTTTAATTATTTACAAGCCCTTTAAAAGATTTGTCTCAGCTGCGTTGAAAAATTTTTATCCGCGAAGGAATTCAGACGTGATAGTGTGATTGCTTTATATTTGGCTGGAAAACCACAAGTAGCTATCGTTAGAGCCCTCCAGCACCTCAACGTGAATAAATCATTTGTGTCTCCAACCATAGCTCGTTACCGTGATACTGACAGCGTTGCAAAATGCCATGGAGGTGGTCATACAAAAACAGCAACATCGGCAGAAATGGTTCGGAAAGTGAAGGCTCAAATTGAGTGAAATCCGCGTCGAAGTGGAAGAAAAATGGCTCGTGAGCTCAACATATCGTTGGAACGGATGCAGCACATACTGAAAAATGAGCTTGGGCTCAAGCCATTGAAGTTCCAAAAAGCACACGATCTTACACCGCAACAGGAAAAAGTTAGGGTCGAAAGAGCGAAGGATTTGCTACGCTTGCATGAAAGTGGTGAGTTGCCGAATTTGGTTTTTTCCGATGAGTCGCCATTTGTTCAAGCAATATGTCAACGGGTTTGGGCCGCCATAACCGCCGATGGTCGCTCTCCGCTCGTATATTTGGACCGTGGCGTTAAAATTCATGCGATCGTATACCGTGAAACTGTCTTAGGTCGGAGACCGTGGACATTTCAACAAGACTCACAAAGCGCGCGTCGACCAAGATTGGTTAAAAAACAATATTCCACACTTCATTTCTTCGACACAATGGATTGCAAATTCTCCTGATGCAAATCCGTTGGATTTCTCTGTCTGGGGTATTTTGAAGGCGAAGGTTTGCACTAAAAAATACCAAAGTTTGGACCACCTCAAACAAGCACATCGCCGGGAATGGGCTAAAATACCGTAGAGCCACTTGCGTACAGCGTGCGATGCCTTCTTCGGCCGTCTCAAGGCCATTATTCGCGCCAAGGGTGGACATATTGAAAAATACTGATACAATTTGGAAATTGATGTATTTTCCAACGTTTTTGGCCTTGGCACATTAAAATTTATCAAAAAATAAAAAAATTAAAGCATTTTAAAAAGTTGGAGTTCGAGTCATTCACCCTGTATGTATATCCTTACCGAACGAATTATCTACATCATAAACCATGGTTCAGAATGCTTCGTGAAGTCAACTCTATTCAAACAATATTTGACCTCCACTCCACTCCACTTTTATGCATCACGTCCAATACTCCCACCTCATAGCACGTAGCTAGAAAATAGCAACATGATGATGCTCTCTCAGCGGTGGCGTCAAAAATCAGCATTGCAGATAACACTGAGGCGGACAGGTAAATTTCTTTTCATGTTGAATTTTTTTTTTTTTTGTGAAATACTTTGGTGCATGAATTATAATTAAATTGTAAATTCAAGAGGACGAGAGTGATTAAAATTGGAATGGGTCAATCCTGCCGCAGTTTTTCAGAAGTCCTAGAATATGGATATCACAAAATTCTAAAATTTTTGAGTATATCCATCGCTAGATGGATGACTATTATTCAGATAGAAATATACAATACAGACCTCTAGAAGCGTTGAGAATGTTTTCGCAAATGCAGATGCCCACAGAACAATACTCGCCGGATATACGTAAGTTCTGCTTTGGTTAGGTTGTGTCGGTGCCGCTGCATCTGTTCCATTATACCCAAATGTGCGGTTTAAATGGTTAGCTACTCCGTACTCTCCTAAATCCAACGTCTCGGTTACCTCCTTCAGACCAATGTATTTCAGAGGTTCCAGTTTATTTCACATAAATTCCAAAGCAAGCCACAGGTATTGCAACAAAGTGTTCCAAGTTTTAACATTCCATTCAAGTGCAATTGTGGTTCTGTCTGCTGGAGACTTTGTGCGAGCAAATGGATTGTTTCCCAGCAAATGTAATTATTAAATTTAACAATAAACAATGTCCATTACCAAACGGCATTTTAACAAATATGCTAAATATAGAGGGAAAGAAACTACCACGCCCGGTCAATGTTAGATCAAATTTAAAACTATCACCAACAGTAGCTGACACAATCATTGTGCAATGGTGTCCCGTCTTTACACGAAGCTGTTGTATTTCAACCTAGTGTTATTTGTAAAAATATACTGATATCCGTGTAGACTGCTGACTTTATTAGACGACGGTAGACTATCGGCTGACTCTACGTATACAACATTATTTGTCACATAATATCTTTAGTAGTTAACCATATATGTAGGAATTAAAATAAAAAAAATTGGAATCCGGTCAATAAAATTATTTTAATTCAGTAATTCAATGAATGCTCACATAATTAAAGGGACAATTAAGCTTTTCACAAAAAATATTAAAAACGATACAACTTTGATAATTTGGACATTTCAACGTTAGTTTCTTTGTTTTTTTTAAAAAAAAAAGAACTTAACAGTCAAGTGGGTATGAATACACTTATAATGCACCAGCATGTGTTAAGTTTTTTTGGAAAATGGGATAGAGAGAGAAAGAAAGATGTTCGGGCTCAGTGGTTATTTCGCTCCATGGGTGGCATCCAACATTTAATGAGGAGACTGAATTCTTAGTAGAAGTTGGCTTGATGTTAATTTCTAGTCAACTACTCATCTTGTTTGTAGGCAAATCGTCGATGCCCTCTATCACATATTGCATTATGGATTTTTCATCGAAACCACCTCTCGTACCTAGTTCCCGCATTGCAAATAAATACTCTGCTGCACTTTCTCCCTTCGATTGTTTTTTGGATGCTAATCCTTTGTGCACATCTGCTATAGTCATACCACCTCCAAATTCATCAAAAAGCAGTTGCTTTACGTAAGTCTACCAATTTTGTTATCGTTGGTTTAGTTCTTATAGCCATCTTTGCCATTCCCGTTAACAACCGCTTAGCAAACAGTATTTCCTTGGTGTCATTTCACTTCATAAGAGTTGATACCGTTTCCAATTCGTCACACCATGTACCTACATCACCTTCGCCGTTAAAATGCGATGTGGCATTAAGAGCATCCTCGAAAGACCCAACACTCGCTTTATTAGCACTATCTTTTACCTGTTCCAGTTCGGTTAGTAGAAGTGAACAGTCGAGCTTCAGATTTGAAATACTATTAAAATTCGTCTGCGCCCTACTCTTTTGTTTTCCCTCTGGCTGGTCAGGAGTCCTTGCCCCGCGCGACCTGAGCCTGTGCGCGATTATTTAGTCCACTACAATTTGCCTGAATGTCCTCTTCTTCGATTTCTGCAGTCTGCGGCGAATATGCACATCGTTGTTGTTCTAACCTCATCCAAACGTTCCTGGACGTCTCCAGTTCGTCCTCTCGTCTCTTTAACTCCATTTCTCGGTGCATCTTAACTTGAAGCACTAAGTAAAGTCGAGAAATCAGCTCCCGAATTTAATACCGTGCTATTCAATCACTTCGGTGCTCGTCTTTGACATTCGCCTTCTGGTGTTCGTCAAAGGTCTGATCAATGCAGGGTGACCATAAACTATATACCATATACCATATCTATATACCATATGTATATACACATATTATATATGCATTAGTAAAGTATACAACATCTCCCTTTGAAGATATACAAAATTATAAACATAACTTTTTAATAGTAAGAAAATATTAAAGTAGATTCATAAAACAATTCAGGATAATGAATTTAATTCAAATAAACATGTTGCTAACTTAAAGTTATATTTGAAAATTTTTCTTAATTTACATTAAGATTCACAATATACCGCGTCTGGCGTTCCCGGCGTGTGGCGCTCCCATTGTCCCGATTTGAGTTCTGGTTTTTTCGTTAAGTTGGTAAATCTGTTGTTGATATTCCCTCTAAAGCTTAGTGTCATAGCTTGACATTTGCAAAAGTTACGTAGCCAAGAGTACATCTAACTCTGTGTGTGTTGGCGATTTTTTACAATTTTAGAAATGGATTCAAATTTTGCAACAACGAACTTGTATTAAATTTTGCTTAAAAAACGGATTTAATGGTGCGCGTACGTTGGAAAAGTGTTTCGGCAATGATTCTCTAAAGAAAACGGTCATTTACCATTGCCACGAGCTGTTCAAAACTGGTCGTGAGTCAATCGAAGATGATGAACGCAGTGGCAGACCAGCGACATCGAAAACCGACAAAAACATTGATGAAGTAAAAGAAAAATTGGTCAATAACCGCAAATTAATCATCAAAGAGATAGCAGAGGACTTGAACATTGCCTATGGATCCGTCCAAGACATTTTGGTTAATGATTTGAGATTTCTGTCGTGTAGCAGCGAAGTTGGTGCCAAAAGACCTCAATTTCATGCAAAAAAGGGACCGTGTTGACGTCGAGAAAGAGATGATTTGCGAAGCTGAATTCGATCCGAATTCGATCCGAGAAGGTCAGACAATAAACAAAGAGTATTATTTGGGCGTTATGAGACGTTGGCGTCAAACAATTCGCCGAAAGAAACCAGAATTGTGGGCAGAGAACTTGTGTATTTTGCACCATGATAACGCACCATCGCACAGTGCCATCATTATTCGTAATTTTTTGACGAAAAATGCAACAAATACCATCCAACAGCCACCGAATTCACCTGATTTGGCTACCTGTGACTTCTTTCTGTTCAATCGAGTTAAAAAACCCCTACGGGGAACGCGTTTCAGCAGCCGAAAGGAAGTAATGGAAAAATCGCTGCAAGCACTAATGGACATACCGAGAACCGAATATAAAAAATGTTTCGAGGATTGGATCAAGCGCTGGCATAAGTGTGTTGCAGTCGATGGAGATTACTTTGAAGGGGTCAACATAGATTTACAGTGAATGACTCGAACTCCAACTTTTTAAAATGCTTTAATTTTTTTTATTTTTTGATAAATTTTATTGTGCCAAAGCAAAAAATGTTGGAAATTACATCAGTTTTCAAATTGTATCAGTAGTTTTCAATATGTCCACCTTTGGCGCGAATAATGGTCCTGAGACGGCCGAATAAAGCATCGCACGCTGCACGCAAGTGGCTGAGCGGTATTTTGGCCCATTTCCGTCGAAGTGCTCGTTTGAGGTGGTTCAAACTTTGGTATTTTTTAGTGCCAACCTTCGCCTTCAAAATACCTCAGATAGAGAAATCCAACGGATTTGCATCCGGAGAATTTGCAATCCATTGTGTCGAAGAAATGAAGTGTGGAACATTGTTTTTTAAAAAATCTTGGTTGACGCACGCTTTGTGAGGAGGTACCGAGTCTTGTTGAAATGTCCACGGTCTCCGACCGAAATGATTGTTCGCCCAAGGCTTCAAGACAGTTTCACGGTATACGATCGCATTAATTTTGACGCCACGGTCCAAAAATACGAGCGGAGAGCGACCATCGGCGGTTAAAATTCGGCAACTCACCACTTTCGTGCAAGCGTAGCAACTCCTTCGCTGTTTCGACTCTAACTTTTTTCTTTGCGGCGTAATATCGTGTGCTTTTTGGAACTTCAATGGCTTGAGCCCAAGCTTATTTTTCAGTATGTGTTGCATCCGTTCCAACAATATGTTGAGCTCACGAGCCATTTTTCTTCCACTTCGACGCGGATTTCGCTTTATTTGAGCTTTCACTTTCCGAACCATTTGCGCCGATGTTGCTGTTTTTTTTATAACCACCTCCATGGCGTTTTGCAACGCTGCCAGTATCACGGTAACGAGCTATGGTTCGAGACACAAATGATTTATTCACGTTGAGGTGCTGGAGGGCTCTAACGATAACTACTTGTAGTTTTCCAGCCAGTTGTTCAACACAACTGAGACGCATATCTTTTAAAAGGCTTGTAAATAATAAAATTATCTGTCATGTGTCAAAATTTGAGCTCACTGTCGTGAACGGTTTGGAAATTTTAGCAATCTGAAATTGGTTGCAGTTCGAGTCATTCAGGGTGTAGATGAATAAACTTGTATTTTAAATTTTCTGAATACCTTTTTGATCAAGGTGGTATGAGTCGGCAAATATACCAGAGAGTTTTAAAAAAGCAATAATTTATCCACTAAAAGGAAGGAGGCTTCAACCATCCTAATAATTATAGGGGAATATCTTTGTTGAACACGTCAGCTAAGCCCCAATATATAACAGACTAGTGGGTTAAAAGTAACGAGGTTCTATCAGAATTTCAGGCAGACTTCAAGGAAAACTATTCCAGTGTCGACCAAATATTTTCTCTTACTAATATTGCAGAAATTTATTGTATAAAAAGAACCATAAAAAGTTGTACGTGTTTTTTGTCGACTTCCGAGCGGCATTTGACTCCATATCACGTGAAGCACTATTTTACAAACTGTACAAAATTGGGATCTCGAGTAAAGTCATTCATACTCTAAGAGCAATGTATGAAAACAATGTTGCGTTTGTGTGGGATGGAGAATCCATATCTGAAGAATTTACATCAACATTGTGTGTGAAGTAAGGGTTCATTTTGAGTGCATTACTATTTATATTGTTTATCAACGACATAACAGATACTGTAGGCGGAGGAATTAATTTTTGCCGAACGAAGATCCCGGCGCTGATGTGTGTGGACGACATTGTCTTCCTTGCTGACACGGTAAATTGTATGCAACTCATGATGAATAAGCTCAGCGAATACTGTAAATGCTGGAACTTTTTTGTTAACTTAGAGAAGTCTAAGACAATGGTATTCCGAAACCGAGGCAGCAGATATTCCAGATGTGAAAGATGGACGTAATGCGGCGAGATGATTGGCAATGTGCACTGGTATAAATACCTCGGGGTTCTGGTAACAAGCAACTTAAATCTAAACAAACACTTGGAGGCAAAATTATCAGATGCCAAATGAGCAATTTCTTCCGCCTGGGGGCGGTGCATTTGGAATAACTATACGTCTCATAGTTCAAAATATAAACTGTTTCGTGCAACCGCTAAGTCAATACTGCAATGTGGAGCTCTAGTTTTGAGGATACCGTTATTTCCCAGCAGTAGAGATCTTTCGATACTTTTTGAAGCGAACATTTGGTTTACCGTGTAATACACCAAACTATATGCTATATTTGGAAACTGGAATGCCTCCTTGATTCTTAGAGACTCTTAAATTACACTTTGACTATGTAGTCAAAGTAATGTCAATGGATGGAAAAAGGTTGCGGAAAATCGTTCTCACCCTCATTATTGCAACAGGAACTATTTTCATGAATGAGTGGCGGAATCTAGAGTCAGAGTGTGGCCGTAGCCTTCAAAATACAGCAAATTTGAAGCCTGATTTAATAAGAATTCAACTTGCATCTTTACTTAAAGAAACAGCTAAAAACTTGTATGACAAATTTGCGAATGAAGCCCACTCCTCTCAGCACAGGATGCATTATAGTAAATTAATATATCATCTGCAAGAAAGTACATATTTTTTAAATTCCTACTCGGCGGATAAAATAAGCACAATTTTTAAATTGAGAGGAGAGCTGATAAGTCTGAATTTTATACCACAAAGCCCAGAACTACCAATCCTGTGCAATATGTGCAACCTAAAAGTAAGAGGAAATATTTTTCATTTTCTTGCCATCTGTCCCATTTTAAGGGAATTCCGCTTACAATTCAAGCAAGCATCATAGATGAAGAAGAAGCAATCCGCATTTTGAATGGAGAGCAAGGATGGGATTTATTGTACAATTTTACACTGAATGCCCTTTGCTATAGAAGACGTATTATCGAGGAGGACTTTTAAATTATATTTACATAATAGATTTTTTATTTTTTTTATTTTTATTTTTTGTACTAATTTTATATGCCTAGTCTATTGATATACAAATAATTGTAAATCTGGTAGACGGCTATCAGCCATGCCAAAAAAAAGAGACTTAGAAATTATTGTTTTTTGTAAACTACTTAAAATGAAATAAAAGTCATTTATAACTAACTAACTAACTAACTAACTTACCTGATTCCGATTATCTACCATATAAAGGAAATACAAAAGATATAAAAGATTTAATCGAGTATCCCTCACAGGTGCAACACAGCACAATAAATGTGCCAGTTGTGATCAACTGAGTAAACCCATCTTCAAATGTTCCAAGTTTCAACAACTGTGTTGCAATATTGTTTAATCGCCGAAAACTGAATATTTTATGAATATCGGACACATGCTTGCCACACTTCACAATCAATTCAATTTGCTTGATCGGTTTGGGACAAAATTAATAAACTGAAGCACTTTTGGAGATGTGGGGGCGTACGGACTTATTTCCTTTTTCTTGCATTCTATGATGCGTTGAATACCCAAACCAGTGTTTGGTTCATAGATCTTATATTTTACTTTGTGTGCAGTTGGTGTTATCCCTACACTATCATGTTGGGATGTAAAGCTTGTGTTGCAAAATACAGGATCTGCTCATAAAACGTACTCTCTCGTGCTTAAGTCTCATCTAATCATCTAAGTAGACACCGTTTTTCCTTACCGAGATATAAAACATAGTTGGCCTTAATTGGAGAGCTATTTTGAGCAGAATTCTGACACAAGTTATTTGCTTTGAACCTCGCTTATTGAATGAAACAAACCAAAAAGAGTATCAGGAACTATAAACCAGGATCTAATCTGGCACAAAATGTTGTTAAGCAAATTTTATTCCTAAAAATAAGGCAAATTTTGCTCAGCAAATATTTCCACATTTCCATGACTATAACTGCAAGGCTTTCTTGGCAAGAACAGGATGCGTAAAATTGTCAAATTATAACACACCAATTTGAGAGCGAACCACCCTACCACGGATTCTATTTCACCATATGCGAATCGAAACTGCAAAGTTACAAAATTACAGGAAAACGGTAGCATAGAATTCATACTAAGGCGAGGGCTCCTACACCGGGATTTGAAGATATTGCTTTATATTCATATACACATACTGCATGTTCGATTTTAGGCTGGGTAAATTTTTTGAAAATAATCAAATCACAGTTTCGGGTAAGCAATATTTTCCAAACATTTTGAGTTATCTCGTATCTCCTGTATCACGCCAAAACCTTTACTCTCTGTGGAATGTGATATTTTATCAGAAATGAGCTTTGTATTACCGTTAAATTAGAAACCTGTAATACGAATGATTGGAATACGTTTCATTTCATTACTGAAATATGTGTTGGTTTCCGGTTCCTTCTTAGAATTTCCAAAAATTTGCAAAATTCGAATTCAATGTAAAATGTGTACAATGTCGAAGGTCTTATCTTCTTGAGAAAGTCAGTGTAGGCCTAAAACAATTCGGATTCAAGGAAAAATAACATATGGAGGTTTTGTGGGATTTTGAAATTCGTCAAGGCTTCGCTGTACTCTGGTTCATCAGTCATATGAGGCCATCAATTCGCGTAAAAGATGATGATTGACTTACACCTAATTTCGTCTTATGTAGTACCGCGAACAAAGTCAATTGAAATAAAATTCTTAGAACTAAGACTCGCAAGCGCCATCACTTAACAATACTCGTAGTTCAAGAAATATGCAATGGAAAAGTATTTAGCAAGAGGCCATAAATGTGGCCTTGCAATATCCCTAGCATTTCTTTATAAAACGGCATGATGGAATCTGGTGAGATATATGGAATCACTTCAGATTCTAACGAATATCCAACTGCATGATTGTAGATAGACCCAAACTTACACGATTCGGTGTATGTTAATTAATCGGCCATAATATTGCAGAAGAAAAGGTTTTATGAGACACTTACAGATTTGATTCGATCTTCTTAAAAATGTTTGAAAGGCATTTGAGTGAAGTGTATCTTTGGGTGAAGCAAATTCTTTGTGCCAGCTAACGGCTTCACTACGTCCACTAAACCAGGAAATGAGTTGAAATATGTCGATCAGACCAAAAGCATAAAACTTCTAACGATTTCAAACCAATTGGCTAGCATTCATTGTCCTTTTTGCATTCCTGGAAAATTAAAAAAATTCCAACTTGCATTCGCCAGGAGCAAGTAATGATATGTGTAAGACCTTTATAAGTAGAAGATTTAAAACTTGTGGCTTAAAACATATTATCTTAGAAACTTACAATGGGCATCTCACTGTGCACACTGAATATATTAAGGTGTTGTCTAAATGAATATACTTGGATAAATGACAAACTTCTCCAGAATATTTACAAGAGACTTCTTCTCGAAAAAGCTTTACCCACCGTACAAAGGGAATCTGTCAAAAGGAGCATATTGATGGGTATCTAAGAGCAATGGTTTCCTTTTTTTGGCTACCTTGTCATGGCAGGAAGAAGGCTTAAGAGTCGAAGACCCTAAAGTTCTGAAAAGAGCCCAGGTGAGGCGTAGAACTAAGACGTCCAAAATTGTTAAAAGTATGGAGGTGACCCGAAAGGATTATACTCCCGGGAGTACTCGCTATAGTGACACTCCACCCTGTCTATTCGACTGCAGCCAGGATACGAATTCTGGAGGCCCCAACCAACATATTTCTAAAAACCCCCGACCGATTTTGGCGCTGCCCCAAGAGCTGTTGGATTACTTGATTATGACGACTACTGCGGCTCTTTCTACGACACGTTCGGAAGATTGAGCAGGATCGATGGAGAGAGTACCCGAGAGATCTTACGTGTTAAACTCCATCAGAATAGAGCAGTGGTTAGTCAGGGTGCCGCTATCTCCTGGCAACAATAACAGCCGGAACGACACTGAGTGCAAGCAGTGTGGCCGATCAACAGTGGGAGCTAGCCAAAGCAGAGAATGTTTGCATTCAAGCATAGGGCTACGATATGGAGAATGGAACACTTAGAGTGAAGTGCTCTACGCAACAAATTTTCGAATGACTAAACAAATCTGTTCTGAAAATCCCAGCCATGGAAACTAAGATTTTCGAGATTTTCAGACAACCCAAACTGACGCGCACCATCTTCTGGGTTCCGGGACAAATCAGGGAAACAGGAGATGTTCTGATATGTCTTCATAGCCAGAACCCTGGGCTCGAAAGTGCAAAGCGAAAATTCTATTTTCACAGGGAAGGAAAGAATCTGAAAAACAAGGACGGCTCTTCTCTTGTTGTGGACTTAGACAAAGCTTCTGTCGAGACCTCATGACTCACGTCCCTATCTGCATCTTGGAAGGGTTAATTTTCATTTTATTTCCAAATGAGTACAGATAAGAGACGACCACCCCAGTACTCTGATGTTTTGTGTACCCAGATCAGCCTTTAACATTCCAAGTATACTACTGCATTACTATGTATAAGCTACGAAACGAACGGAGAATGGCACAAATTCGTCGTTGCGTCTGCTACTTTCCCTATAATTCGTTATTACCGAAGGCGGTAGTCTAACTCAGTCAATACTGTGATTAAATGCTCAGAAAACTCTTCGGGGCAGTAGCAAATGCAACGCGAGAGGCAATCATCTCCTGGATTTCATACTATCGTCTGACCTGGTAGTCAACAGTGTTGGCTCTTAGCCAACTTTTGTTACAGCAAGATAGCAAGTAATTGACTTACCTTTATCCAACAGGTATGCTACGGAGAGTACTGGCTGGATAATACTATCGGAGATATCCATATCAGACCATAAGTACATAGAATTCAGAATCGGACGCGAGGTCTCGACCTTGCTGAAGAGCAAGAATCCTCAGAGAACCAATTGGACACGATTTAAGGAGGAGCTCGACAGGGGCAAGAGTGCTTCCCATAAGCTCAGGACAAAACAAAAGCTAGATGAAGCTGTTCAGAACCTGACCGGTACCCTCATCGAGTGTTTTGAAGTAGCATGTCCAGTTAGTAAGCAATCCTGCAGACCGCCTGTTTTTTGGGAAACGATCGAAACTATCGGCTGATCAAAGTCCTTAAAAGGGAAAGATCCACCAGGCTAGAACCAATCAAAAAATCTGACGGTATCTACATTGAAACGAAAGCAGAGACTCTCCGTGTCATACTTGAGGCTCGCCTCCCAGGTAACTTAATCGAAACCAGCTTACAACCAGCTCATATTAACGAAGCTGCTAGTAAGTTAAATAGCACAGCACACCGTAGCTGATATATCTCATCGCTTGTGGTGACAGATGAAACCATTAAACATGCAGTTGCTTCCTTTGACGGCTTCAAGTCATCTGGTATCGATGCCATATATCCACTTATGTTACAAAAAGGTGTAAAACTGCTGGTGGTAACTCTGAAGTGAATTATCACTGCTAGCCTGGCACTCGTACACATACCGGAACCCTGGCAAACAGTGAGAGTAGCCTTTATACCGAAAATCGGAAAGGAGGACTACACGCAATATTCAGCAGTTTAGTTATCATAGATAACACTGATTTTTTTTCCATCGCAAATTACCGTAGCTCCAGATGGTGTATTTACTACAAACACTTAGGTGTTTTATAAGATTAAGGTTGAGTGGGGTTTGGAGTTCAGCTTAATTCTTCTATTTGACATTTTAAAATGATTTCGGTGATTTCAGTCCATAATTGCCAATTATCCAGACGTTTTTGACCACTTTTTCGGGTCATATGCCTACAGTAAATTGAGGAATATTGTATTCTAAAGCTTCAATCATTGCTGCTTGATCTACATAAGCAAGCCATTCCGCAAAAACAATCGAGCGGCAGTAGAACTTAAGACCTTTGTGGCCACTTTACAAGTCCCAATCTAGGAATCATTCTCTCATCAAGCATTGATTTCAATAAAGTGATTGTATTGACCGCAGTTTATCTCGTAGCCCCATCCTGCTAGAATGGCAAAGCATCCGTCTCGGTGTCACGTAGATTTCCAAAGAAGTACTCGTTGATCATCTTTCTGCGTCGGTCACCATTGATTATAACACGCGTTTCTATCGGATTTTTAAGCAAATAGGATGCGATTATGCCAGTAGCCCAAACCACACTATGCAGTAGTTTTCTGTTGATGAAATTATATCTGAAGAGTCACTTACTGACAGTTTGAACTCCAAATATGGCAATTTAGCTTATTGTCGTATGCTGTGAACCAAAAGTAAGCCTCATAACTGAACATAATTTTACCATAATATACCGAATGATTGTGCAATTGGTTCCAACAATTCCATTTGCATCTTGTAAGGTATACGGTCTACATTAATTCTCAAACGTACGGAGCCCAAGCTCATGTGCATGCAAATATGGGCCTTTTTTAACTCTTGCCTGAATTGCTTTTTAATTCGTGAAATATACAGAGAATTACGCGCTTTTTTAGGTCCTTATAAACCACCAACTGCCTGGAGACGTTTGTTGGTTGAAGCCCAGTTCCACCCCAGACTGTAGCCCCACCTTCAATGAGTATGTAATAAAACACCAACAGATGTCGCTATTTGCCCTGTTGTGGATAAATTTTGCAGCAAATACACGAAATATGACGTAAAGCCAAAAACATTTCAACGTCACCTGCATACAGATGAATCTGTAGCCTTTATGAGTGAAAGTGTGGCAAAAGATTCGAAATTGTAAACGTCCGTCTACTGCGTACAAAATTGGCGAAAAGGTGTCGGTCTACTCCCGTAGCTGAAGCCACAGGACCATGACCTGCGACGGGAGTTCACGGATTAAGTTCTTAATCAGCTTGAAGTCGACTCTTATTTTTGTGGATTTTTGACTTAATGAGTTCGCGGGCAAGCAAAATGGTGAATTTTGAAAGGGACTGATTCCGAAGAGACTCATGAAACTCAATTTATGTTTGATGTGACCTTCACTTTCGAAGCATCATTGGTCTTTATCTCTTTAAAAAAAATTAGGCCGTGAAACCACTGACTTACTGAGGACTCGATTTAACGCAAGAAGAACCAGTGAATTGGGCACAGAGATTCTGCTTGATTACTTCTATAGGGTAAAGTAAACTCTTTGATGTATGCTAATAAATCGCTATTTTTTTAGCGTTTCCCAGCCAATATTTGAAGTGCTTTTAGTGATACAGAGCATCGAATGTTCAAGAGAGTGGCCCTAAATTGAAACGATAGGATGCACAAAAATAGTCGAGAAAGCCACGTGGTTGAAGTTGTGTTCAAAACATAACATTAATAATAAGAATGGTTGATTAAAGTTTGATTCCTATCGTCATTGTTAAAAAAAAATTCTTACTTAGTTACTTAGGTGGCGGTACTTGCGGAGTGGACCAGGTCCTCAGCTAACGTACCTCTCAAGGTAGCGCTGTCTTTTCCCAGCTGCCTCAAATTGTGCACACGAAATTAGGTGAGGATCCCTTCGGTCGAGGATGAGGTCGTCCTCTACCGCTCCGTTCCTCTGGGTTGGAGTCGAAAACTTTCCAGGCCGGGTAGCTGCTGTCTGTCCGTTTAATGTGACTGAAAGAACTTTTCTATCGAAGCGCCGGAGTGCATTTTCATCCGCTTTCGCCAGTGTCCAAGTATTTGCACAGTAAAGCGGGACCGGCATAAACAGTATCGTTTCAACTACTCGAGGAATCGAGGGAGTGGTTTACTATTCAATTGCAGCGATAATTTAGACTGATTTTTCGCATGATTTCCACGCTGGTGTTGTTGTCGTTGCCTATTATGATGTTTTGTCACAGGCGTCGTTGATTGCTAAACCCATCTTTGCCGCCCCTGCTTCATCACCTGCAAATGCTCCGTTTACACCACACCAAGCTATGTCCTTCCCATAACGTAATGTCGTGTGCATATGCGAGTAACTGAACAGCTGTTTGAAAGATGGTGCCTGTAGAGTTGGCTTCCGAGTTTGCTACAATTCTTTGAAGAATGAAGTTTAAAAAATCACCTGACAATACATCGCTGTTTTTGAGTCCTTTTCTGACATTGAGAATCTCGTTTCTGTGCGTTCTTAATTGCTGTTTTTCATATTCGAAAGACCTTGGCAGAGATGCCAAAATTGCCTTTATGTGAAAATCTGATCTATGATGGACTTTTCTGCCTTTAAAACACCTAGGAGCCCATCAAACTGTCGGCGATGGGCTCACATACATATACCTGTAATGTTGCAGACCGGATCTTATATGCAATGTTAAGGAGACTTATTCCCCTTACTTCTTAAAGATCAGACAACCAATGCTAAAGTTCCATTCATCGGGCATGCCTTCGTCCGACGTGGCTTCGCCGACCCAGGTTTTAGAGATGAGTTTATATATTCTATCACCACCTGCTGCCATAAATAGCTCGGAAGTTAAAGTATCGGCTGCAGTTGACGTGTTAGACTTAAACGTGGAGATTGCAGTTATGACTTCATCTTGACCGGGTGAAAGGAACCAGATTGAATGGTTGATTCTGCTGGACGGTGGGATGTTGCTTAACCTCAACGTTTAACAATCTGCAGAAATAATCTCTCTAAATTCTCAGCAGTGGCTGCGTTCCTTCTTCATCATTACAGATTTGGGGGTTTACAGCTTCTTCATGCTCATTTTATTTAGCAGAAAAACTTCCGAACTTCATTCTTCTGGTATAATCTCTCTAGCATTTCCCGTACTTTCTTTTTCTTCTGATCAGCCTATGTTGTCACTTTCTTTTTTGCTCGTCAAGATCTGAGGCCCCTCTCATTCTTTTCGGTTCGACGTTCCTCAGAATGCTTCGCTAGCTTTGGGCTTTTACTGATATCCGCATCCATGTCTCGCCTATAAGAAGATAATGTTCCGGGTCGATATTAATTGCTCGGAATGTTCCGACATCCAAAACACTGGAGTGTCCTACTTTGAGCGCCAAAAAATCAAAAAGCTTGTATCCTTCCCGGGGTGATGCTATGAAGGCTGTAGTTTCCGACCATACCTGCTTCCTCAGCTTGGCTTCAAAATCACCCTTTTCTACGAAACCACCTATCTAATGCAATCAATTTAAATGCAACATAGTTCGAAGTTGTCCTTGAATTAATTTTATTATGCTATTTTTGGATAAACTCCCTAAAGCCTTAAATAGAGTGTCGTCCAAAAAGAGAAGTCATTGAACTGTCAATATCCAACTATCATTGCGAATGCTTTCGATAAGGACAAACTAGGGGGTTATTACATTTGGATCGATACCCACACTTATAACATGTACTATTTCAACACGTTGCGCAAGTATGTATGGCTCAAATCACTACAAAAATGGTGAAAAATATCACGCGCCTTCTCGCATAGCTATAGTGAATTTAATCGATTAATTTGAACGTCTCGGGTAGGTTATTGATGTGAAGACTCCAAATCGTGTTCAGCTGAAAATACCGCCGCCATAGCTGAGATTGTGACAGAAAACCAGGAGTTTCTATTGCGAGACTTTCGCAGGAATCCAGCCCATCCGCTACCAATTTGCACTGAATTTTGCATAAAGATCTTGCCCTACAGGATCAGCTGACATATGTTACGAATTAAAGCAAGTAGACCACCCATAACGCCGTACTTTCGGTTGGGTGCTGGAAATGAATGAACAAGATCATGATTTTTTGCACAAAGTGATGAGGCTCACATTTATCTGCGCACGTAAACAAATAGAACTGTCGAATCTGGGGCTCCGAAAACCCAAGATAGAAAGTGGAACAACTTCTCCATTCACAACGATTTGCAATTCAGTGCGGTTTTTGGGCTGGCGGTGTCATTGGGCAGTTTTAGTGAAATGATTGCGTTACTGAACGATGTTGACTACCTTTTTTCAACTGAAATTAGTGCTATGGATGTAGACGATGTTGATTTTCAGCAGGACGGCACTACATGCCATACATGTTAGCTGGTGAAGCAATGATTCTATTGCGTGAAAAATTTCTTCAAGCGTGTGATTTCTTGAAAGTGGCCACCGAGGTCGTGCGATTTAACAGCATTAGACTTTTTCCTTTAGAGCTATGTTAAAGATAAAGTTTACGCCAATGCTTCACCAGTATTTCATTCACTAAAAAGAAATATCAAAGCTGTTATTCGCAAAATAGAGCCGCAGTTAAGCGAAAATGTGAAAAAAAAGTTTGACTCTTTGTAAGCAGAGCCGAGGCGAACATTTGACTGATATTGTACTCTATCACTAACCTAAGAGTTTATATTTTAACTAAAATGAAAATATCATCACTTTTCGTAAAACTGTAGCGGTTTTCTCCAGAGTTAAAATGACACTTTTTGCTAAATGACCCAAAAATTCAGTGTTCAAGCCGGAGCATTTTACATTTGAAGCCAATGCATCAGCCCATGGCAGTTCCATTTAAATAACCCATTTCATACACGAGAATAGATCAGAGGTTATTTCATCATTACACGCAAAAATAATAAGGATATATAGTAAGTGAAGATGGATTGCATCGCAGGATACGAATATTACCAAGAAGAGAGATTGTTGTGGGTACCAGTCAGTGACAGTAAATTCCATTCCTTTCACAATCCTCTCTTATGAGTGACAGGAGCAACATCCAAACTGTCCACGCTTTTTGACACAAACCCCGACTTATGACTTTTCCTCTGACCACATTAGAAAAATTCTCCCCTGATGCTAGTAATGCGAGCTAAAACAGACATTATTACCATTGCTTCGCATACTTGCCTCATTTCTGTGTCGCAGGAGATGTATCTCTACAAACATCATGTCATACAACCTCATATTCGCAAATCATTTCTTACAACAGCATCCACAAAGAACGTTTAAATCAAAAAATTAATGTTAACGAAATTAAATCACCAGAGATATCAAGATCTCCAGACGTGCATTTCCATACTCGAGTGTCATGTGCGACCATTATGTTCCTAAAATTCCTCTGATGTTGTTGAACAAACATATATCTTCGTGCTACGAAACAACAAAAAAAAAGAAAAACCGCTCATATAGACTTTTACGAAAACAAAGTAAACACATAATGAAAATTATTTTATGATCTTTACTCAGACAAATGAGAGCTATGGGAGATAAAACCTTCAACCACTGAAAAAGGAAATTTATTTTCCCTAGAAAAGAATGTTCCTTTAAGGACCATAATGGAAAGGTAGGGATACGGTGAGAACGAGAAACGTTGTAAGGTTACCTAGCATAGGTATACATTCGTCCTGGTTGTTTGGTGGAAAATTTGTGAAAAAAATGGGGGAAAAATTGAGTGCTCTATGCGGAGTAAGGTTCTGTTGTAATTCCTGTGGTTTTGCTCTCCTTTTTCGGTGGAAATCTGAATATGTACAAGAATTTGTAGTGGTTTCGGCTTCCATGGAATGTCCTTAATGTACATTCTAGATTTTTGATATACATTTGAGAGATGAATTGGTAGGAATTCATATTCACTGCTTGGTGGTATGTGACAAAGTAATCATATAGTATTATTTCTGAATGCAAGGACATTTATTTATTCATTTGGTTGAGTGGCATAAAACACATCTCAGCTATTCATCATCAGATGTGCGTATCGTTGGCTTAAACGTGGTTCCAAGATTTATCTCAACCAGCAAATAAATGGAAGTGGAAAGAAGCATTTCATTTAATTTATCGCCTTATGGCTTGCTTCGCAAGCAATTGAATATACAGGGTGAGTTCTTTAACTTGAGACATCCAAATTACTCGAAAAATACGCGATATCGCGAAAAATGTTTCAGACAAAAGTCACAAGGTTTTGAAGGGGACATAAGATGGTGACCACGAGTTTGACCTTGAGACCCATTTTCAAGGTAAAACGAAGGTCACTTTTGATTTTTCAAATGATAAATCCTGATTTTCATTGCTCAGTCGAAATGCTCGTAGGCTTGTCATTTGTTTTTACATACTGCGTTTAGCATAACCCAGAAACAATGACGTGGACGTAGCAGTATGCACATCATACACTCTCAGATAAGTTTAGGACAATTTGTCTCTATCTCGAATTTCTTTGAGTTTTAACTTCACTCGAGGCAATAATGACTTCCTCAAAACAAATCTCGACCTTCAAACACCCTAACAACGTTGGAAACCGATTAGTGATTTAGGCGTGTCAGTGCAGTGGTATCTAGCACTGAATGAATAAGACCTTTGAGACAAAGTCGTGTGCCCCATTGAGGAATACGACTGAGCAATGAAAATCAGGAATTATCATTTGAAAAATCAAAAGTGACCTTCGTTTGACCTTGAAAATGGGTCTCAAGATCAAATTCGTGGTCACCATCTTATGTCCCCTTCAAAACCTTGTGACTTTTGTCTGAAACATTTTTCGCGATATCGCGTATTTTTCGAGTAATTTTGATGTCTCAAGTTAAAAAACTCACCTTGTATACGAGGGTTGTCTGAAAAGTTTCCGACCGAACAATGATACAAGACATTTTTTCTCAAATTTTTTTTTTATTTTTCTACATAGTCTCCTTGTAACTCCCAGCGATGCTCCCATCTCTCAAATCCGTCCAAATAGTACTTGGCGTTTTTCTCTGCAAAATAATTGTTCACGAAGGTGATTGTCTCCTCATTTGACGAAAATCTTTATCCTTCGAGCGCAGTTTTTAGATGAGGGAACAAAAAGAAGTCGCTTGGGGCTAGATCTGGTGAATAAGGTAGATGGTCAAGCAGTTAAAACCGTGATTCATGGATTTTCGCCATGGCAACCGCTGAGGTGTGAGACGCCGCGTTGTCTTGGTGAAACAGGATTTTATTTTTCTGCAAATGTGGCCGTTTATCTGCAATTTCTGCCTTCAGCTTGGAAAATTATGATGCGTAGTATGCTCCTGTAATAGTTTTTCCTTTTTGAAGATAATTCCTTTACCATCCCAAAAAACTGTCGCCATCACTTTCCCAGCTGAAAAAACAGTTTTTGTCCACTGTTTTGACTGAATTTTTGTTTCGGGCATATAATGGTGTATCCAAGTTTCATCTACAGTAATTAATCGGCGTCAAAACTCGGATTTATTGCGCCTAAACTGCGCCAACAGAGCGTTGGAAATGTTCATTCGAACACGTTTTTGGTCTAACGTAAGCTAACGCGGCACCCAACGCGTAACAAACACGTTCTTTGGACATTTTCATAACCTCTACTATCTCTCTCACTTTAATTCGGCGGTCGTCTAGCACCATTTGGTGAATTTTAGCAATGTTATCGTCAGTGGTTTCAGTTTTTGGACGTCCCGAACGTTCATCATCTCCCAAGCTCTTACGGCCACGTTTAAATATCAGCTGCCCAAAATTTCACTGTGGTAAATGATGGTGCAGAGTACCCATACACAGAGTCCAATTCGTTTTTGATTTGCGTAGGCGTATTGCCTTTCAAAAACAAGAATGTAATAACAGCTCGATACTCAATTTTTTCCATTTTCATAAAAAACACTCCCATCAACTCACTCAAACGACTATCAACTAAAAACTGCTCATCCAAAATGACTGAAACTTCGGTAAGTAACTGCTAAAAGATGCGCAACTAGCATTCACTAGCTTTTATTGACAAGTGCCGCTATCTTTACAGTGCGGTCGGACAACTCTCGTACAATAGAATTAAAACTTACATTGGTTGTGTTAAGAATTAGAGATGAGTTTTGAAAGTGAACCTCAAATAAAAACTTCTGTTAACTTCTCAACTTCGGTAGTTAAATAAGAACTGCCCCTAGGTTCTTGGGCGTTAAATTTGTTACTGAGAATATATAATTTTAGGGCTAAACAATGAAGCAGCCCTTGGTCTGAAATCTTCTCGGACATAATCTAGACTCTTGTGAAATTTTTGAGACCAAAGATCTTATCATTACTAGCCCAGAGCTCTTGAATAAAACCTACTCTACGCCGTCTTCAGCACACGATTTGCTAAAGACGTCAGAGACATTTTAAGTGCCCTGAGTGTTACCCAGGAGCCCTTTAAGAAGGTTCATCTTTTGCGTGTGTGCTTAGGTTTATTGCCGCATCTCCGACATAGGTGGCCCTTAGGTCTTCTCTTTGTAGTTCGTGCTAAATTTGTGGCCTTTCACCTATTGGGGGCAGGCATTCTTCCTCTGGGTTTTCATCCAAAAGCTCTACGTGATGAATGGATGCTGATGTTGTTTGTAGCTGGTGCTTTTGTATTGCCAACAGTAGTGAAGCTACGAGTTTTGTGTCCCAGCCTTTTCTGAGCGTTGTTGGTAATAAGTTCGTGCCGAAGCTCCTTATTACGACCCTTAACTTTCCGAATCGGTAGTTGACGGGACTTTTTAGGTCAGTCAGCCGCTTCATGGAACTGTCATTTATTGCTATGATCTTCTACTCTTTGCTCAACAAAGCCTTGAAGATGAAAATTCAATTAAAGTCAAGAATTTCTAACACCTAATCGGTAAAGTTACCGTGTTGCTTATGAACGACAGACTTAAGTTCTTGGATTAGTTTAGCCTCATATGTTGAAATAGATCTGAACTTGTTTGACAATTGCTTAGCGAAAATGCCTTTCACGTTCCTTGTTAATGTAATAGTCCTTACTTGCCATTCAAAACGAATCCTTTAATTGGAATGCAACTCATCCAAAGTGAGTGATACAGTGGATTGAAAAATTATCTTAGAATAAATATTTTAGGACTGGTCGGTGGATTTGTTGGTAAACAAGATAAGGGTTTTCAAAACCTGATGTGCTTAACATCTTCTCTAAAGTCTAGGAGGAAAGAAGCCTTCAAATGGATTGAAATATTAGTTATTTTTGCAACACCGCAAAGAAAGGACTATCCCATACTTTGTGGTAGCTATCGAGGTTCCAGCGAATGTGCCACGTGGCATTCTGTTTTAAACTTTTGCTGTTGATGCTGGTTCAACTAGAAATAATCCCCCATTTAGTTTTTTTTCAACTAATCTATTTTTTCTAAATATTTTTTATGCTATTCATTTTTTCAAGTCCAATTGGTTGAAGTCCCTTTTAACTGCCCGTTGCAAACCAGGTAGATCCTTTCTTGCGGGTGTCGTCACTTTATTGTGGATTCGACTCCTCTGGTAAAATCATTGTATTGATGCGATCCTTGTTTTTGAAGTGCTTTAATAGATACTTGTATCAATTTTTTTCTTTTGAAGTAACCAAGCTACTGTATGATAAAGCAAACTGCGAAGGCAAGAGCCTAATACAGGGTCTCAATTGCTTTTTTAGTCTAACGATACAGTGATTGCCAAAAATGATTCTTTCGGAAACCCAACTGGACACGCTTTAAGGAGGAGCTGTTTATGCTCTTCCTAAACTCAGATCAAAGCGAAAGAATGAGGAAGATCTTCACAATCTGGACTGAGCCCCTATCCAGTGCTTTGAACTGGCGTGTCCAGATAGGGAACAATACTCTCCGTTCCTCCGTCATAGTATATTTTGACTTAGAAGAGTGGCCCTAATAAAGACTTTTGCCAAAAGTCGATAATACCAGCAGGCTAGTCAAAGTCCTCAAAGATATCAGACGGGACTCTCTGTATCATGCATGAGGCGTACAACACGATCTGATTAATGAAGCTGCAAGTAGACTGACTTACACGCTCGCATCTGTTATCTGTTGCGCTGACGATGCGTTCAAGTCCCCTGCCACTGATGCCGTATATTCGGTGATGCCACGAACAATTTTAGACCAGTCGCTGGCAATTGTGAGGGGGCATTCACTGCAATCCTGGCACTGGAATATATATCAAAAACGTCGCGAACAGTGAGAGTAGCCTTTACACCGAAAATTTAAAACGCTGACTACACGCTTTAGAAGAGCTTCAGATGTATTAGCCTGACTTCTTCTTCTTGAGGAGCATGGAGGGATTGGTCGAACTCCATGCGCGTAACTGCTTTTTGAATGCTTCCCCTGCTCGAGATGCAATATGATAATAAATACAGAAGACCATGTGAGACTGCGCTTCAAAATATGGTGGATAGCATTGGAGATGCACTCTGCAAGAAGTAGTGCAGTCGACTCTCAGGCATAGCGACGTCTTCTCTAAAGCGCAGGCAGACGATTGGTGCACTAGAAACAGACTTTCAGTCAATTTTCTCAAAACTGAAGTTGTTCTTCCTGGTCTGACTCATCTAGTGCTTAAATGCATCACCATCTGTTTCTCCAACAAAGCTTAGTATTGAGGTATCATCCTGGACAAAAAAAAGGTAAGAGTTAATATATCACATCGATAACCTACAAGGCGCTGTTGCCCTTTTGTGGCATTTTAAAGGAGCTCTCGCCAGTCAGCTCCTTCAATTCCAATTCCATTTTTGAGTCAATTGGCCGGTGGAACAAGCTTTCGCGAAAATGCGTCACTGCTACTTTTAGCAGTCTCTAAAGCACGGTCTGTCTCCCCTGCGCGGGGGCTTTTTCTAGCACACCTTGCTCTGCTCTAAACGCACTAATAAATCTCTCTCCCGTGGAGTATCACATCATGAACTGCACTATCAATGCCATCATCCGTTTAAAAAGAAGTGGTCTGGGTCTGTCGCAGTGTACCTTTGATGACCTTGCGAGCCGGCTGTCTTTTGACTCTGGTCTTATGGATATGCAGTCTGACGCAATTACACCAGAACTCCTGCTGCAGAAAAAATACTTCGACTTTTTCTGTGCTCAATACGGGTTTCATACCGCATCTGATCCAAGAAGGAATGTAGCCAGGTCTTCAGGGATGGTTCCAAAGCCAATTTATGATGCGGTGCTGGTGTGGTGTGGTGTCTTTCTGGAGGACGGCAACGTTAGATTTCACTCCTCGTTAGGAAAGGTCGCATCTTTCTTCTAAGCGGAGATATACGCAATCCTGATCGCAGTGAATTATATTGTGATGAGTCGGTGGAGGTGCAAATCATCTGTATCTGTAGCGTCAACCAAGTTGCGCTATAAGCCTTGCTGAATTCTCTCGCGAATTCCAAGCAAGTTCGAGAATCTCAGTAAATGCAGTAGATAAGGCTGAATACACTGAGTCTTGCTTGGGTCCCTAGTCACAATGGGATCACGAGAAATGAAATGAAAGAGTTTTTCACTACGCGAATCTGCGTCTTTAGTAGGGCTTACCACTGAATCGTTTACTCATGTTTTTGAGAAATTCCACTTTATAGGAAGATGCAAGGAGCATCATACATCGCTCATGAATTTGTAAATTTTCAAAAAATAATTAAAATGGTAGGCCTCCATTGCATAATTTCGATATACTCGTAGATAGTGTGACCTGACATTGAAATACTATAGTACCTCGTTTTCTGCATATAAAAAATCTCAATTCATATCCTAGTTTATGTAGCGTGCAGTGAAGTATTGAATTGAATTCACCTTGGTTCCTTAAATTCCATGACATATTTGAAGTTTTGAAATATTGCACTTTGTCGTTTTCATTTTTCCTGTTGTACAAAAGTATGTACCTCAGTTTTCAGTAAGAATAAGGTAGAATCAAACCCACACATCTGCTGCCGCATTTAAAGGATATTTTCCATGAAACCAGTCTCTGAAGGATTTCTATTGTAAATTTCAAAAATTCTGATAGAGGTTTCATTTCCAAGCACTGTGAGGATTTTGTGGGATACGAGTGGCCGTGTTTACTATAAATTGAATTTCAATTTGGGCAAAATCCGATGATGGGAATTTTCTGGAATATGCTGAATAGGAATCCTTTATGGAAGGATTAGAATCGAAATATATTACAAATTGGCGGTTTTCAATTGAAAGGTGTTATTATCTCTGGACTTAACCGAATATTTGTGAATTGATTGAAGCTGTCAAATATGTAAAAGTAAATTGAGAGGATTTATTCCCATTGGATGCATGTCGATTAAAGTTAAAATTATAAATGAATAAGCAAGTCTCTTAGGAAAAACTACAAAATGACTCCTAAATGATTTGCATAACCAGTTTGTTGCTTTTCTTACCTAGGAATTAATTTTTAATTAAAATGGGTCCTCTATGGAAAACTTTTTAAAACAAGCATACACAGAAATGAACGAATGCAAAACAGGTGGAATTGGAATATTAGAGAGAATTTCCTGGGAAGGCTGTCGGGGTAGGCTGAAGGAGACAGCAAAGACTCACATCCTCTTACGACGAAAGGTATTCAAAACTACAACGTTGTTATATGTTACATCAGGAATCAGTAATCTGAGACAAGTGAACAGACACCTAAACAACAGCCAAGAGGTATGTCAAAAGTGAGCAGGGAATTACTAAATACTGCGAAACGCTCGAATTTTCAATTCATTCATCAAAACTTACAACACCCTTTCGCATCCAAAGCGGGTCCTATTTGATGCAACACAGTTTTCGAAACACTTTTTTGTAGACACTTTACTGTTTGGCTTTTAGGTCATTCTGCTAATTCCGCTTTATGGCTTCAATCGAGTCAAAACGAGTTCCTGGAGCTGCAATTTTTATCGTAGCGTAAAATCGAAGAATCGATATTTTACAAGTTCTCACTTAACAGCCAAACAGTATTCTGTTGTCTCTCTGGAATGAATTTTCTATGCACGGAACCACGAAATTCGAACGAAATAGTAAGCGTTACCATGACTTCGGAAATGCATCCCCTCCGAGTTACAGAGGTTTTTTTCTGCCTTAAAATCGCCCGAACGACGTACAACGAGCACGTACTTTTAGCAGCAGGCATCGACCCAAATGAGGCCATTGATGACGACAAGTTTTTTGTGATCCAGTATTCACAGGAGAAGGTAGAGGCTATAGGAGCGACTTTCTAGGAAGTGTACAAGGCAAATGATATCATTGGCCCAAACCACGACCTGAAAAATCGAGTATTTGTGCTCAATTTCTACCTTCGAAACGAAATACCATAGTAAAGTACCGATTCAAGAGCTCGGGTTTCGCCCAGTTTAGTGAAGAGAATATAGCAAATAATGTCATCACCGATGATAGATTACTACCACCGTTCACTTGGAAGGAAGGGCTCCGAACGACCTTCGAAGCACTTAGAAGTAAGAAATCACCGATGAAACATTGTAGTTCGACATCTCCTACTAGAAGCTATAGACATTTACGAGTATACCACCTTGTTTAATATTTCAATGAATAATGCACATTATCCAGCGCATTGGAAAACTGGGGTGGTATTACCCATCCCCAAAAGGGATGAAGACACATGCAATCCGGCGAATCTCCGGTCGACCAGTCTTCTTCCAAACATAAGTAAGGTTTTCGAGAAGGTGATCAATATGTAGAATCCTGACTAAGAGGGTTGAGGACAAACGTATATTATAGTTCCGGATAATCAATTCGGATTCAAGGCGGGGCATGATGTCATTCATGCCGCGTGCTGGTTTCTGATATCCAATAGAACAAAGGCAAGAACCAGTGCACTGAGGCCTGCCTGATTGATTGGAAAAAGCTTTCGATACCGTATGGTTACAGGGACTCTTCTTTAAAGTGAGCAGGATGGACATTAGTAATCCACTTTTGTATATTCTTTTCAATATGCTCACAGATATGCAGTTCATCGAGAAAAATGGCGATTGACTTCTGCCGGAACATTTAAAATTAAAAACGATCTGCAAGAAGGTGTAGTAAATTCGTCGATTCAACATTTATACAAGCGATCTGATAGGTTCACTTCACCATGGCATAGCGTACGCAGACGACTTAATCGCGTACAGATCAGGTCCAAAGATTGAAGTCACAAATATACTTTTGAAAGGCACATTGCAAGAGCAATGACCTCTTTGAACAACCTGATCTTCGGGGCTTACTACTCCAATTATATGTATCATGAGAGAGTGCGCCTTGACGACTTTATTTTCCCAGAAGCGTTCGTCTACCTCGACATGAAGGTCTGATCCAGGACAGATTAGCGGTGCCGCATACAGGCTGAATTTGATGTATCTGTGGTCTGAAAAAGAGTGTTCAGACGATACCATCCAGTTCGTTAGCATTTGTGTGATGCTGTCGGAGACAAGAGCGATATCTAGCACTTGCTGTCGGTTTCTAGTGATAAAAAGGGGCTTATTGCCAGTGTTGCAAATAAAGAAGTTAGTGCTTAAAATATAGTCAAAAAGTGACTCACCCCTATCGTTGATGTCGGTACCGCTCCATACCGAGTGATGTGCGTTAACGTCGTATCCGATGATGAGGTCTGTTTTTTGCCTTCAAGCTTAAAATACCACTCATTCTAGCTTATCACCAGGATGAGGGTCCGCATGATCGTGGCCAAGGTAAGCCGATGCCAGCCAGTAGGAACCCTTGGCAGTCTCTAGTCTGGCAACGGTAAAGTCGGGGTCGATGAAATTAAGAAGTAAAAACCTTTGTCCTAAGTCCACGAACCACGCCTTCTACAATCCATGGTTCCTGGATTACGATAATGTCTGCTGAATTTCTGTAAGAAACGTCGAAAGATATAGCATAAGTATTAGGTTTAACTTTGAGACCCCCCATGGTGCCAGTAAGTTAGAATAAGATAATGTTAAGTTAATTAAGCTAATTTTTAAGCCTTCTCACTGAAGAAGGTATGACACAAGCAGTCTACCGACCTGAAATTTCTGCCACTGAAGGGACTTGTGGAATACTGTGGCAATATGAACCTTCAAATTATCATTGAATGTGATGTGAGTCCTCTCCTAAAAATGTGGATTTAATGATCAATTTTAGTTATCTAGAATTTATTTATTATGGGGCTAGTTCCACTTTTCTAAACAAAATCAGCGAAGAGCTCCTAGATTTCTCCCTGTGCACCCCATTTATGAAAAGCTTCATTGAAAATTGTCATGTATCAACAGAAACTTTAAGGTCTGATCATCCCACATTGATGCCCAATTGCGTTGCACTTCGTCTGGTCGATACTCCGGGCTCCCCTGCGACATCTTCAACCATAGCTGCCATATTCTCGGTAGAACGGCTGCTCCGGGGACGGCCAGACCTGGCAGCATCTCGTGTTGTCCCATACTCTTCTAGGCGAGCGGTTAAACGTCGTAGTATTTACCTAGTTGGTGCCGGACTACCGGAAAATCTGTGCCAATACCACCGACGAATTATTCCACAAAAAAATCGTGACAATGGTTCCGCGTTCTTTAGGAGTATAGCGATTCATGTCTTGTTGACGTGTATTTGTATCTGTTTACTTCACAAATTATAGCATCTTCCGATAGGCTGATGACTTTTGAGCCTCATACAAACAGTCAAAATCTACATACTTGGAGTCATATAGCCTAAAGCTCGTGGAGAAGATAACTAGCTGCAATAAGGTAGTCAGCGTTATTGGTAACCATGAACTTCCTTGTGTCAACCTAACCACGGCCATTACAAGTGCTTACCACCAATCTCGCCTGGAAAAAACTCCAGCGGGCAATAGAATCAATCCTTGGTGATCTTGGTTGGATTAGTTTAGGTTACAGTGGCTGTAGGAAAAAAACCCAAGCCAATTAGGCCTATTGGCCCATTGTGATGCCACGTGGATCTGTGATCTCCTACGAAGCGTAGGAGACTGTTACCGTCCAAATTGGTTAGATTTCCTAAGGCATGTACAGAGTAGATGGAGGATTATCTCCTACTTCTATTCGCCCATCTTGTCTATAAGTCAGTGTTCAGCGATGACAGCTTTGAGATGCTTCGTCATTAGGAAGGTGAAACTCTTAGAGCGATTCAGATAAAGTTTTGGCCAGATTTGTTTGGTAACTAAACATGTTGGCATAACGATCCGCCTAAAGTTTGTTCTTCTAATAACATCCAGCTGTAGTTTTAGTTTGCACGTAACTATTGGTATACTGCTGATATCTTTTTCATGTAAGGTAGGTAAGTGGCTCCAATTTTGGGAGCTCATTAGCCTCACAATTCCCTGGAATATCTGTTGAAATGCTTTGCCATTTTCTGAGAGATAATCTGCAGTCAAGGGCGAATTTAGGATTTTGTGAGACTGATTCCAGGGATTGGATAGCTGCCTGACTACCCGAAAAGATGGAAATATCCTTTGCAGATATCACGTTTTACTTAATGAAAGGACATTTTTAGTCCCCACAATTTTCGCCTGAAACACGCTACAGTGGTTTGGAAGAATGAGGGACTTTCGTTGAGCTTATCTGAGAAAACACCGCCACCAACCCCTGGTGGTGGTCTAAAAAACTTGTGAGGTTGTAATCTGAGGCTAGATACAATCTTTAGATTAGAAGAGCTAAAGGAGAATCATATAAAACTTTTTACTAAAACCTTTGTGAAAAGCGCAGCAGTGTACGCATTCACAAAATCCTCCCCAAGCAGGACAAAAATCAAATTGGTTTATTGAAAAGGCAGATGGCACTTTTGCTAAAAACGGTCTTGATACGCCAATATTCTTACTCAAAACGCACTTCCCATCCTCCTCCATTATTCCGTTTTCTCCAGAAAATCTTCTCCAGAAAAGGATCATAAGACCCACCAGAGAGGATTGATTGTGGACAAGGAAACTATTTCATAAGGACAACATAAAATGCGTAATCAGGTCGCTTCAACATTTCAAAGCCCCTTTCTCAACACCCCTCGAGAAGAGGACCCAAATCATAACATTCTCTTTGAGAAACATCTTCAAACAAACGGAGTGAGATTATGGTTGAGCCTCTGAACTACCAAAATCCTACAGAACGATACGTTTATTTTCATTTTTTTTTTTTAAAACAATAGAAAAAGTCGTTGACAGGCACATAAGGGACGGAACTCTCAAGCAAAGCCCACTTTATATCAATCAATTTGCCTACAACCAAGGAAAACCAACCTCCCATGCTCTTCAGAGATTAACCTCCAAAATTGAGAAATCACTCAAAGACAAGGAAATTGCGGTTGGTTGCTTTTTAGATATCAAAGGCGCGTTCGACTATGTATCAAGCTGTATCCAAAACAAGCTGGTTGATTGTACTACATGTAAGTGGATAAAAAACATGCTACCTAGTATAAGAATAAAAACCACATGAGGTAGCACACAACTCAGGAACATTGCTGCGAAGGCCTGCCAACAAGGAGGCGTTCTTTCCCTCCAAATATGGTCCATCATAGTCAATTAAATCCTGATTATACTTAGCAATGACGGTTTTTACGTTCAAGGATACCCTGATGACGTTGCAATTTTGATCAGAGGTAAATTTGAAGAAACAGTCTGGTGCAAAAAGGTTTTACCCTGTGTCACCCTTAAAAACAGTATCATAGTTACCTTTACCAAGAGCAGAAAATTAGACAAACTACAATAAAAAATCCAACACTTTTTCGTGCAACCATAAAGTTTTCAAGTGAATTGAAATTCCTAAGGTTTACCCTGCATCAAACTCTGACCACGAATACTAACAGCAAAAAAAACCATGTAAAAGGCCAGGATCTCACCATGGACCAGCAAAAGCCTAATGGGTAAAAACTGGGGCTATAACCCTAAAAATACACAACACTTTCTACGCCTATTGTCACTTATGCATTTCCAATTACAAAACTCTACACAGGCTAGACTAAACAAACTTCAAAGACAAGCCTGTGTTTGTACTACGGGTGCAATAAGAACAGCACCGACTGCAGCACTAGAGGTTCTGCTGAACCTTCCACCACTTCACAGAAGGAAGGTTTGGCATACTCCTACAAAATAATTCACCCAGAATTTTCACAAGCACTCAGGACAAATGAACTTTGATCTACGGAACTATTCTTGCAAACAATTGTTTGAAAAAGTACAAGTTCAGCCATAACTTCAAGGTTACATTCCCTAATCGACAAAACTGGGAACAGAATAAACCCCTCTATACAAAACATTCGCTGTTGTGTTAAACTGACGGACCCAAAATAGACAAAGGAGTTGGAGTAGGTATGGGTATACGGAAAACTTCCAATACCTCACTGCATGCATATAACAAATAGACAGCAGCATCTCTATATTTCAAGCTGAGATATTCACAATAGAGCCCTGCATAACAAAAAATTTAAACAGATCTGTAACCAACAAGAACATTTACATATATTCTTTCTGACAGCAAAGCGGCCCAACTTGCTATCAACGCTTTTGAGATAACCTCAAAAATTGTCTGGGATTGCATTAAATTTCTCATAACACTAGCCAGGAATAGAGTCCATTTAATCTGGGTGGTTATGATGGTAATGAAGGAGCAGACAGAAAGGGTTCGGCCTCAATATTCATTTTGCCACCACCATACTGCGGGTTACCAATTAACTTGACAAATAACTGGATAAAAACAGAGGCAGTCCATTACTGGACGCAATCTGAAGGTAACAGGCAAGCCACAAATTTTCACCAACCCCTTTCCTCAAAAGAACAAACCAACTCCGACAGGTTTCTAGGGATCAGATACACACAGTAACCGGATTCCTATCGGGACACTTCAAAGTGAAAAAACACTATTAGAATAGCACAAGTATAACGAGGACGAAAAATCAGCAGAGCACATTTTTTGCAAATGTTACTGCCTAAGCAGAACACCTCTACGTTTTCTAGGTAAGCCATATCTTAAGCCAGAAGATATCACTGCCACCTCATTCAAAGATATTGCCGATTATTTTGTAATTATATAATATGTACAATCCGAAGCTGCTTTATATTTTACTAGCTGGTACCTGCGAATTCTTTCGCGTCGGTGTAGTGAATACTTGATGGTTGACCAACGAGGAGTCGAATATTATATAGGCTTTTAATGAAAAGCCTTTTAGTGGGAAGCCGTGGCGTGGGTAATGGTATATTGGCCTCTCAATCGTCGTGGTCAATCCCTATCGGTGCCCGAAAGACCAACATTTTTGGAGGAAACAAAAATGGTCTATTTTACTTACTTCCTTAGGGGCACTACAGTTCGGGGTGAACCTGGTGCTCAACTAAAAAGCCTCTCCAGTTAGTCCGTTCTTTAGCTAACTGCCTTCAGTTGGACATTCCAAGTCAGTTGAGGTCCTCCTCCGCTTCACACGAAACCTAATGTGAGGTCTTCCTCTATTGCATTGTCCCTCCGGGTTGCCATCTCAGCCGTTGGCAGTTTTCTGACTAGGTCGATGTCACTGGACGTCATTGGATCTTCATCTCCAAAGCCCATCAACGCGAAACCCACCGCGTGTTTTCCGAAGGTTTTGCTCACGAAACGACTGAGGATATCTTCATCCGCCTTCGATGGGGCCCATGCTTCTGGCCCATAAAGTGGGACTACAAACTAAGGAGGCTCTATCTGTTGTATGTTAAGACCTTGATGAATTTTAGCATAGATGGAGCCTTCTTAGTTTGTCGAAATACGGCCTTACTACTCAATTGCCTTAGTAGCTTAAAAAACAGCGATTGGGAAGAGAGATTATTCGTTTTATGTTTGCTGAGGTGTTGCTGGCAGAATTTATAGCAGATCCAAGGTAGACAAAGTCCTTTACGTTGTGTGTCCGTTTTGTTGACAGAGATTGTGAGATCTGCACAATTCTTTCAAATATAATATTAACGATGTCACATGATACTCGTAGCACGTCATCTTGTCCAAAACCTTTTTTGACATCAAAGGTCTCTGTTGAGTCGTTACCGACCTTGACGGAGCAGCGAGCGTTCTTAATCATCATTCTGCTGATGGACGAGTTTGGCAGTGGCGCAAAAACTAGACATGGCTCTATATACTGTAGCTTGTCTCTACAACTGCTGTCATATGCGATCTTAAAATCCATGAAAATATGGTGGGTATCGATTTGAACTTCGTAAATTTTTCCCAGGATCTACCGCAGAATGGACATTTGATCGATTGTGGACTTTCCTGGTCTGAAACGCACTGATGGGGACCAATCATTTTGTCGAAGGGTTTCAGACGTTCATAAAATATGTCAGATAAGATCTTATATCCAATGTTGAAGAGACTAATACCTATATATTTGGCGCAGTTGAGTAGGTTTTTGTTTGTGGATCGGGTATACAGTGCTGAGATTCCATTCATCAGGCATACAGTATTCTGATCAGATCTGAGAAACGAGTTGGTGCATATACTCCACAAAGTCATTTCTAAGAATACCTCAGCCGATTTGTTGGGTTTTAGCTAGATATTGCTATCCTTATATCGTTATGGTCAGATGAACGTTGATAAGTGTTGGACTTTTTTGCCATTATTTAGCCTGCAAAAAAAAAATTCCACATTCTCAGCACCAACTGTGACTCTACTTGAAAGTTTCTTTCTTCAGCTGTCCAGATTTCCGTACGGGTCTTCTTGGTTTTTACCTGTTGGTAAAACTTCCGTATGTTATTCCTGGAGTACAAACACTCAATGTCTTCGATCGACCGATTCTCGTGCTGTTTTTTCTACTTCCGGAGAAGCCAATGTTCTTCCCGTTTCTTCTGCTCGTAGAGCTCATCAGTAACTTTCGTCCTTCGTTGCAGCGCCGCTTTATAATCTTCATGTTTAGCTGCATGTGCTTGCCGGCATTCTTCATAAAACAGTCTTGGTGGTGGTCGGTGGTGAAACCCAGCACATCAGTTGCGGCGTTTCTAATTACACTTTGGCAGCGTTACCACTAGTCTTCGGTACTTGATGCTGGCGGCATAGGAGTTGTTGAGAGATTTCGGAATATGTGTTCGGCGAAGATTCTGGCGGTCTCTTGCGATTGCAGTTTTTCTATGTTATATCTTGTCACAATAGTTCTTCTTCGTTATGGCGCTTGGCATATCTGCATTAGCACATTGTCTGCAACAATGTGGGGATCCGAGTCAATGTTGGCTGCTCAAAACGTTCGGACATCTAGAATACTGGAGGCATGCCTTGAGTCTATCGCAAAATGATTAATTTGGTATAGCGTTTGATGATTTGAAGACCGCCAGCTACTCTTGTGTATATTGAGAGAAAACTGCATGCTTACTATAGTGATGTTTCGTCCCACCGCAAAGTCAATAAACCTAATGTCGTTGCCAGACGTAGTTTCGAGTAGGATATGCTTACCAACTGTTTCGCCAAGGATGTCCTGCTTTCCTCTCGTATCCTATCGCTTGGTACTATTTTAACGTCATACTTCGGACATTGCTCATATTTCTTGGGTGCCGTCGCCATTGTCTTCCTTAGGGGCTTGGGCGCATATTACTCATAAGATGCTTAATTACGTGCTAGAAGTACAAGACTCCTTGCCTTAGTCTGCCGCTTATGGCATACCCGCATCCGAATGAGCACTATTTCTTTTTCCTATAGCAATCATCATAGTATATATCACCGTTTTTCATCCTCCTTATGTTCTGCCCATCCCCTCGCACTTCCTGGATGGCGGTGATATCTGCGTGGTAGTAGTTAAGGACCTCTGCCAATTATCCAGCTGCTCGGGACCTGTTGGTTAAGGGTCCGAACATTTCTCATGCTGAGCCGTAGGTCGTCATCAACAGTTAATCCGAGGCCATTAATTGGTTCATCACATATATATTTTTATCTCTCCCGTATAGGGTTCTGAGCACTATGACGGCGTAGGTTAGTATAATGCTACTGGCCGGGCATACTCTCGTCATTTTATGCCGCATGAGTAAGGGAACCACTACTGGGAGGTAAGGAAAGTACTTCGCTACGAACTTGACTGTTGCCCGTCCCCGTGTCGTGTGTTTTAGTTTCAGTTTTAAGAGTATCCATCCCCTCTTAAGTGTTAAATAAATATATAAATACAATATAAAAAAAATAAATAAAAAAATTATTTCATGCTTAACAAATCCAAAGTAAACGTTTAACCAATTTTTATTGGGTTTACATTATCATTTTTAATTCGCTGGTTTCAGTGAACATTGTTCAGTGCTTAGAGACGGTGCGGTGAAGGGAGCTCACCCTTCTGTTTGCCGGGGGGAATCGCAATAAACCTAATGGTATTGAATTAACATTAAATCAAAGCCTTTCTGTACATTAACTGCTTGTTAACGTAAATGAAAGAATTCGAGTAGCCCACGACTTACGAACAGCGGACATAGAGATGGCCATGGGCGAAGCGAGTCGTTCGGAGGTCTACGCTGACCGACTTTTGGGTCTCTCCCTCCGACTTGTTGACCGTCACGGGGTATTGGAGTCACTCGAACTGGAAAGGACAATTTGAAGTGGAATTCACGGTAATCGCGCCACATCTGATAAAGATTGTGGCTTCGGCAAGAGTACGATAACTTAGGCACCAAGAAATAATAACGGTTTTTTGTAGAACAGGTCAATACAAGCATTTTTTACTAAGGGAGGGGGGGGGGTCTATCTCGCCCCGTTTAGGAGGTAGGGGCAATTTAAAAAACAATTACATAAGATGAAAAAAACTTATTAAAAAACAACGGCAACACTTAAAATGAAGTACTATACCGGCTTTGAAGGCCAGAAACCTGTTCTTTAATCCTAAGTTTAAATTAAATTATTTATGTCAATAGTTTTTGAAAAAATCGCATGCAAACTCAACATTTTGATAAAAAAAATTAAAAAAAGAAAAGTTTAGACCAATTTCTTTCAAAATTGTGAAATGAGGTTCTAAATTGTCTTTTTGGGGTCAATGCTTATATCAATTTTGAATCGAACACAAAAAACAGTCTTCTGTCTTCTAATTTTTGAGAAAATTGAAAATTACTAGTTTTGTTTTGCTTTTTCGTCCATTGAGGCAAGTGAATGAATAATAGATTAAACATCTGGTTGGCGCCTATAACAACAGTTTTCTTAATTAACAGTACCCGAGTGGCCCGCTTCACGGGATTAAGGGATTTAAATTCTCTTTTCGCATGCAGTAGGTCCCGCTCACGCAACTTCGTTGCTCCGCTCGGGGTAGGTGCTTTTCTTCAGGCAGGCACCTATTTCATCAATACTCTTCATCTACAGTACTCATTCCAAAATTACAAAGTTAATTAATGACAAAGTTTTACTGATTCGCATTATAGAAAATTCACATGTTCGAATGTTGCAGCAAATTATTTACTTTGGGAAATATGTATGTTCGCACTTATCTGATATGTAATGCACTTGATAATGATGCAAACTTAACTAAACTTTTTTTATAAATTTTTGTTATCAAAATTTTTAGTTTGCGAGTTTTTCAAAATCTATTGACATAAATAATTTAATTTAAATTTAGGATTAAAGAACAGGTTTCTGGCTTTCAAAGCCGGTACAGTACTTCATTTTAAGTGTTGGCGTTGTTTTTAATCACCCTTTTTCAATTTAAGTAATTTTTTTTTTGAAATTGCACTTCCATAGTAAAAAATGCTAGTATTGAACTATTCTACAGAAAACCGTTATCAATTTTTTGCGCCTAACTACTCGTACTCTCCCCAATTGCACTTACAAGTAAATATTAAGTCTTATACTTTTATTACAATTTATGGTTTATTTTTGGTATGCATAATATATTAATATATATTTATTGTGTTATCGCAGAGTATTGCATTCTTTATAGTTTTTGAAACAAATTATTTAGTAATATTATTTCGTATAACGGAGCTGTCGGGTGATGGAGGATGGAAGTGCGTGCACTTAAATTTCATTTAATTGCGTGTAATGGAGAGAGAGGATCCACTCTTGTAGCACGGATGGGGGAGCGGGCACATACCTCTCCATTCATTGCTCATGGATACACTCTTGTACCAGGGATGGGGGAACGGGAATATATCTCTCCATTCGTTGCTCATGAAACCACTCTTGTAGCGAAGATAGGGGAACCGGGATATACCTCCCGGTATACCTGCCTTCCATGCACACATTTATTTAGATGAACTCACATGCTAACTCTTTGTTCATCCATACTCGTATTTCTCAAATACTCGTAGTGTACTCCTACTTAGAGTACAGCGATCGCTATTCGCACGACTCTTAAATCCATCTGGCCTCGTACTATAGCACATGTGTATAACCATCAACCAATCTACTTAGTTATTATCATTTTTTTAGTTGTTCCCTAAATACTACGCATATACGTTTTTTTTAAGTACAAGTATTTGATATCGTCTTACCGTTGAGAAGAGCTAAGAGTACTCGTGGGTGTATTTTTATTGCAGAAACTAGAAAAATAACGGAATCCTAACGACCTGGGCAGCCCTATCCTCTCCTACTTTAATGTTGTAATTTTTAATGAATAAGTAAATAAAGAAATATAAAAAAAAAATTTAACGTTCTTTAAATACTAGGTTTTATATTATTAATATGAGGCTTATTAGAACGCCAAGCATATACGATTATTGGTCTAAGACACTTTTTTCAAGAATAACATTTTTTACTCACATATTTTGGCGTAATCGATTTAAGCAGATTTTTTGGTTATTGCATTTGGAAACAACAACGAATGTAAGTACATATCTTGAATTGATCAATAAAAAACTTATGGAGCATTTCATACCCGAGGAAAACCTATATGTTGATGAGTCTACAGTCGGATTCAAAGGAAGAATTTCTTTCCTTTTATATAATCCGAAAAAGCCAAGAAAGTGGGGCATTCGAATATATGTATATGCTAGCAGATTTTCAAACGATTTATTGTTGCAGTTTTATTCTTTACTACGGGAAAATCACAACCTTGAGTCTTATCAGACCGTGGCAAAGTTTTACAAGCAGGATAGTTCTCCATTTATATAACAACTTGCTAACCCCGGAGGCGTTGCCCTGCGTCATTTCAAATTGCAGAAAATCAGTGGTCAATTGTCCATTGCAATTTATGCTTTGTGTTGAAATATTTGCTGGATGGGTTGCGGTCGGGTCGATTTTGAATTGTATTTCCCCTCATGATAAACGGTATTTTTCATCGATAACCATCCTTGCTAGTGATGGTCTCATCAATCAAATTTCGTGTATAACGCTTGGAACGCTTGCCGTCGACCATGCACGGTGATTGTGGGTTAATAGCGCCACACGGTCCATGAATCATGTTTGTAATTACGATATCATTCAGGTCTGGATCGGTTTCGGGATCAAGAATCTCATAACATATGATGCCATCAATTTGGTCTAGTTGCATTCTTTCGACTAACCAAATGTGTGTATGCGGCAAGCCTCTTTTTTGCCATCCAATTGAATACATCCAACATCAAGTATCCCCAAAGACACGATGATTAACAATATAGTCCATCAGCGGCCGGATTTTTTGCCTGAGTACACGTGCGGTGATATCGTGCCGATCACTTGATGTTTGGCCAGGAAGCAGCAGTTGAACAATTTCTATCCACTTTGGATTGCACGTGAAGGTGATGAACTGGTCTGGACGGCCGTAATGACGTACATACCATATGTCATTGCATCTTGCGAATATTCATGCATATGACGTGGGCTGCCAATGAACGTCGCCGGTAAAATGTTCAACCCACCAATATCAGTTGCATTTTCTTCGGTATGTAGTTGGGTTTGATGTAAATTGATAAAAAGGAGGCGCTCCGCTTTTGTTTTGGCATACCATACATATCGATGCAAAATTGCTGAAACAATCGCCGAAATCGAAGGAAATAGTTATCGACATTTTGGCGAATCATCAAACGATACGCGTAAAAATTCATTGCGCTGACCTTCTTGGTGGTTTCCTCACCTAAAATGATATCAGTGACATTAGTGTCATATTGAAATGAAAATTATTATGATATCGATACTCACCGGTCAATGGATTTATCTTCTTGATGTTGATATAATATCCATCATCTCCTTGCCAAAACATCAGTGGGTATTGTAATGCATCATATGAATGATGTGTTTCGGATATTCGTTGCAATTGCCCAGAGTCCCGATGTGTGAGCACAATATCGCGTGATTCCGGATTTTCGCCAACAATCACAACTGCAACCTCATCTATTGTTGGAGCGTTGAATTCGCGTTCGTGCGTTCCAGCAGGCCGTTTATCCGCGACTGATCATGACTTTATAGTTAGCACTTAGCATGCGATCCAACGCAGTTTTGAATAACTGAACCAATGCATGATGTTCATGAAGTAGCTGCTGCAAATCTCGAAGAATTCCTCTTCTTATTGCCATTTTGATTGTTCGGCGCTGATCAACTTGATTTTCCATATTGCCCATGAAGTAGATTTGGAGGAATTTATGTTGTGCGTCTTCAGGCGGTAGCAATGATCCAATTCGATGGTGAATTTGGCCTTGGATCTATAGAGTCGATGACAAAATTAGAATCAATGATTTTCTTTAATTTATTTAATATTAATTTCTTTAATTAAAATTAAATTCATTAATTTTTTATTGCCTTGAATGTCGGATTAAATCTGCGTTCATCAATAACATCTGCTGCAAATGAAATCATTTGAAAGCATCCGTTATATTTCTGAGTGTTCGATAGAAAATAACGTGATTCTGGTGTTTCACCACGAAGCAGAGAATGCAATGTCTCTGGTGGCAAGGGCAATGGTGGTAATTCAACTTTGCCACTGAGACAGCACAATCCAGGCGTTTCTCCAGCGAACTTCAATGCACCGAAATGGTTGCACACAACCTCCAATGGGCCAATTTGAACGGAAAGATGCGAGCTGTAGTCAATTGTGCAATCGTAATAAATCGCTACTCGATTCAAATCAACATTTGAAGCACTTCTTCTTACGCGTTGATTTCGATTTTCACGTTGTTGAGTTGTTTGATTTGCTCGACGATTTCTCATTGTTAACTGAGCTGTTTCATTTGCCGCCTGTCTTTCTTCTTGCGTTTGTGATGCACGAAGTCGGGCCATACTAACACAGCGCTGTTCTCGTGCGACTTCTTTATCCGTATTCAATTGTTTGGCGATATTCTGAACTCTACTTGCATTACGGGTTCGATTCGAACGATTAGATTTTCTGGCTCGCGACATTGTGAATAACACTGAGAATTGAATGTCACAAAAGCAATGAAGGAATTATCGATACATACAAGTGCTTAAATGTCATAACTTCACAAAATAAATATCTTCGTTGACAACTTACCGTTTGAAAATATGATTCCATACCAAAATGATCAATCAGAATGAAACGAACAGCGATTTCGAATTAATTTTCAAAGTAATCCACCTAAAAATTAATTTCTCAATCCGAAATTAACGTTTGGATTGATGTCGATACGCACGCAATCACAAAGAACATAACCATTTACAATGTGCACTTCATCAAACTGAACTCACCTCTATGAAATCAGCTTTCGCTGGTAATTTTCACAGAAAATCATTTCAAAACAATGCATTAAATCAAATTAAATCACAATAACTGTCGAAAGCTGATAGAAATTTGATAAAACTTGAAAAAATGCTGATAAATCGCAACACACGTCCGCACAGCACAATAGTATGCGATGGAAAGACTGTGCAAATGAATCAGCTGTCAAAAGTTGTAGCGTAGTTAGCTACCAATATCTATAAAATTCTTGAGGACGTGTTTGCTATTAAAAGGAAACGCTTTAATTTAGTTACAATATTTTATTTCAAAGATACTTCCAGAACAATTAAAATATGACGTGCACGCTTTTTCACCAAGAGAAGAAGAATGGCGCGGAGCTCTTTTTTTGAAATTACTATTCTCTAATCCAGGTAGATGGCGTAGTAGCGGTTTGGAGGATCTTCTTCTTTCAGACATCTTGTTTTCCTTCTCATTTAATTTTGACAGCTGCCGAATGAAACCGCCAAAGTACTCCTCCCCAAGTGACAGCGTTAAAAAAAGAAAAAAAAGTAAATAAATTATTCATTGATTTATGAAATGTTGTCTTTCGCGATTATATGTTTTCCTTGTAGGTTCGAAATGTACGGATGTTGGATGCCGATTTAACGTTGCGGGCCTTGTTTTAACTGTAGGAAGAGAATCACTAGTGTTGAGTATAATTTGTGAATTTGTATTAAGTAAATTAATAAAGTTTTCGAAAAATGCAGGCTTTAGACGTTCCGTGTTGATTGTAGTTGGGATACCCTTAAAATTTATTTTGAAGACATGGTCGGATATACGCTCCATGATTTTGTATGGACCTTCATATGGCTGCTCGCATGGTTTTTGCACTGCATCCACTCGTACGAAGACATGTGTACATGAGAACAAAGTTCCATGTGCGAAAGGTTTACTCCTGGAATGATGTGCGGAAGGAACAGGTTGAACCTGCCGCATTTGTTCGCGAAACTTTTCAACAAAGATTTGTGGGTCCGGTGAAAAATCTTCATCGAAGAAAAATTGACCCGGAAGTTTCAAAGTCATTCCATAAACTAGTTCTGCAGCAGTGGCTTTTAAATCCTCCTTGAAACTGGTACGCAAACCAAGTAAGACAGTAGGAAGAACACTTACCCAGTCTGATGTTTCTTGGCACATAATTGAGGCTTTTAGCGATCTGTGCCACCGTTCAATCATGCCGTTGGATGATGGATGGTAAGCAGTGGTCCTGACGCGTGTGCTTCCGATAAGTTTTACCAGTGCATCAAATAAGGTTGATTCAAATTGTGATCCCCTATCCGATGTTATTGTTTTAGGGGCTCCGAATCTGCATACCCAGTTGCTAAAAAAAGCGTCTACTACAGTTTCAGCAGTTATGTCCTTAAGAGGTGTTGCCTCCGGCCATCTCGTAAACCGATCAATCATCGTCAATAGATATCGATAGCCGTGTACTAGTGGCATAACAACTATATCAACGTGGACATGGTGAAATCTGTCGTTAGGGATCGAAATGTGCTGTGGTGTATTTTTGACGTGGCGATTTATTTTACTGCGTTGGCATTGAATGCAGGATCGAGCCCATGCAAGGATCTCCTTGCACATGTTTGGCCAGACAAAACTCGTGGAAATTTGACGTTTTGTAGCTCTGCCACTGGGGTGCGAAAGATTGTGTACATTGTCGAAAATCTTCTTACGAAGAATTTTTGGCACAAAGGGACGAATGTCGGTATCTCCGACGTCGCAGTAGACAATTTTGTCTGTGCTTCCAATACGGAGTCCTCGCAGTTTTAGTGAAGAATTTTCTGGACTAGCAAGTAGTTGTTTTAGTTCGTCGTCGTCTTTTTGCATCGTGGCCAATTCATCCGTGCTAACCAATACCGGCATGTCGATAGTGTTGATACGGGAAAAAGCGTCAGCCACTATGTTGTCCTTTCCCGACACATGCTCTATTCTCGTCGAATATTGTCCGATTTCCTCGAGTTGTCGTGCAACGCGATCGCAAGCATGATTGGATTTCTGATTAAAGGCGTGTACTAATGGTTTGTGGTCGGAAATGATGATCAGTTCTCTGCCTTCGATGAGGTGTCGAAAATGTTTCACAGCTCTGTAAATGGCTAATAACTCCCGATCATAGATTTTGTATCTGACTTCACGTGGGCTTAGTTTTTTTGAGAAAAAACCAAGCGGTTGGAGTTGATTTTTTATGCGTTGGTCTAATGCAGCTCCGATGGCTGTGTCTGATGCATCACAACGAAGGACAAGTGGTACATTTGTATGTGGATGAGCCAGTTGAACTGAGTCCCTTAGCTTCTCTTTACATTCTTCAAATGCTCGGCTGGCTTCGGGAGTCCATGACACAGTACGCTTATCTCCTTTTTTGGCTCCAACTGTTAGGTCAACCAGGGGTGATTGTGTTATAGCTGCACCAGGTAAACAATTGCGGTAAAAATTCCATGATCCCAAAAACTTTCGCAGCTGATCCATCGTTTGAGGCTTTGGATAGTTCATAAGAGCTTCGACTCTATCAGTAGGAGGTTTGATACCAAATTTATTGACTGTGTATCCCAGGTATCTCACCTCTGGTTGACCAAAGTGGCATTTGGGAATGTTAACTATTAAGCCAAATTGTTGAATTTTGTCGAGGACGATGCGGAGATGTTGTCGATGCTCATCTTCATTTACAGATGCTATTAGGATGTCGTCAATATAACAATGGCAGAAATCGAGATTTCGTAGCACTGAATCCATAAACCGCTGCATTGTTTGCGCAGCATTACACAAACCGAACGTCATTACTTTAAACTCAAAGAGGCCGAAAGGTGTTATAACGGCCGTCTTTGGAATATCTTCGGGAGCTAGAGGAATTTGATTGTAGGCTCGTCTTAAATCCAAGGTAGTGAAAATTGAGCATCCAGTAAGCTGATGACTAAAATCCCGGAGATGTGGTATGGGATATCGATCTGGAACCGTGATGTTATTTAAGCGGCGATAGTCCCCGCAAGCTCTCCAGCCACCGGATTTCTTTTGCACTAGGTGGAGGGGGGAGGCCCATTCACTTTTAGAAGGTTGACAGATTCCTCTTTGCATCATGTATTGGAACTCCTCTCTTGCTGCTTTGAGCTTTTCACCGGCTAGGCGGCGAGCTCGTTCCGCGACTGGATGTCCCTTAACGACAATATGATGCTGAACAGAGTGCTCGGGAACTCTGAAATTATTTTCATGTGTGATATCTACGAACTCTTTGAGAATATCAGAGTAACGATTCGTCTCGTCAATGGTTCGAACTGTAGGCTGTGCGCTGTTAATCACGAATCCCTTCGTACTCAATTGTGTTTTGTTGTCGATGAGCATCCTCTTGCTCAGCCGAATGGTAAGGTCGTAATTGTGAATGAAATCGGCTCCGATGATAGCATGTTTTACATCCGCAACTGTGAAAAGCCAACGAAATTCACGACGAAGTCCGAGGTCCAAAGTCATGGTCTTTGTTCCGAAGGTTGAAATGGCTGCTCCATTAGCAGCGAAAAGTTTTGATGTGGCAGGTGTTTTATTATTGGGGTATTCTATGGGTAAAACTGAAATATCGGCTCCAGTATCGATGAGGTACGATATGCCGCTTGTTTTGTCGATAATTTGCAGACGGTGACGATCATTGTTGCCGTGGGCGACCGTCTGTACCCCCGACGGCAGTTTTAGTTTCCCGACCACTTTGGACAGCCGGGTTTGCACCTGCGTGCATCATCGCCAAATTTTTGATGGTAAAAACACATCTTGTTATCACTGCTTTCGGAGCGCTTGTGTCTGCTCGATGCTCTATTTTGCGAATTTGATCGGTTGCGCGGTTGCCTCGTTGTCTTCAAAGCCAGAACTTCTTTGCGTAAAACTTCAATTGACGTTTTGATCTCGTCCAGAATGTTTACTTCGGGTTGTGAGATTGCTTCTACTAATGCCGGAGATGTAACAGTGCAAAGATGTGCATTTGACATGTCGTAAATCTTATCTCCAACTTCGGCAAGTTTATCCAAATCTTCTTGGCCGGTTGCTATTAATACTGTCCGCATGTTTTCAGGCAACCGATCAAAAAAAAGTGTGCGCATAATTGCTGAATCACACCGTCCATCAGCTAAGTGTTTCATGTGCGCAAGAATTTCTGATGGCTTTTTACCTGTGGTATCTTCCCCGCGCAGCATGCGGCGTAGCTGTGACTCAGGATTAGGAGCAAAATGATGTACCAGTCGCTCCTTAAGTGATAAAAATTTGTTGGTTCCTGGTGGATTACTAGCTAGATCACCGACTGCCCTCAAAGCATCACCTTCTAGACTTACTAATAAATGTGCGTAACGCTCGTCGTCGTTGGTGACGCCACCAAGCTGGAAGGCTATCTCCACCTGGGTTAGCCATAACTGTGGGTAATGCGCATTGAACTTCGGCAGTTGGATGCGAGGCGCCGAGACTCTTGATGTATCCAAACCAGAAGTAGGCGTAGGCGATATGTGTTGGGTGTTATGTTGATGGACATATTGAGGCGACTGAGCTATATGTGCAGGAATTGACTGTACTGGCTGTGCATTCTTGAGCGCCTGTATAGTCTCGTTTGCCAATTTAAGCTCCTCACGGAGTTGGTCCATAACATCAACTGAAGATGATTCTGTAGGGTTAGACATGGTTGTATTTAATGTTTTAAAGTTGGTTTGAAATGTGGGTTTTGTTTCTTCATCGGCTGAACCCGGGTCTGTGTATGTAAGTTTACTGCGTAGTTTTCGTGGCATAAGGGATGGTTGTAAAATCTTGATGTTTCCCGGATCACGTCGGGGTCACCAATTGTAGCGTAGTTAGCTACCAATATCTATAAAATTCTTGAGGACGTGTTTGCTATTAAAAGGAAACGCTTTAATTTAGTTACAATATTTTATTTCAAAGATACTTCCAGAACAATTAAAATATGACGTGCACGCTTTTTCACCAAGAGAAGAAGAATGGCGCGGAGCTCTTTTTTTGAAATTACTATTCTCTAATCCAGGTAGATGGCGTAGTAGCGGTTTGGAGGATCTTCTTCTTTCAGACATCTTTTTGGCGGTTTCATTCGGCAGCTGTCAAAATTAAATGAGAAGGAAAACAAGATGTCTGAAAGAAGAAGATCCTCCAAACCGCTACTACGCCATCTACCTGGATTAGAGAATAGTAATTTCAAAAAAAGAGCTCCGCGCCATTCTTCTTCTCTTGGTGAAAAAGCGTGCACGTCATATTTTAATTGTTCTGGAAGTATCTTTGAAATAAAATATTGTAACTAAATTAAAGCGTTTCCTTTTAATAGCAAACACGTCCTCAAGAATTTTATAGATATTGGTAGCTAACTACGCTACAATTGGTGACCCCGACGTGATCCGGGAAACATCAAGATTTTACAACCATCCCTTATGCCACGAAAACTACGCAGTAAACTTACATACACAGACCCGGGTTCAGCCGATGAAGAAACAAAACCCACATTTCAAACCAACTTTAAAACATTAAATACAACCATGTCTAACCCTACAGAATCATCTTCAGTTGATGTTATGGACCAACTCCGTGAGGAGCTTAAATTGGCAAACGAGACTATACAGGCGCTCAAGAATGCACAGCCAGTACAGTCAATTCCTGCACATATAGCTCAGTCGCCTCAATATGTCCATCAACATAACACCCAACACATATCGCCTACGCCTACTTCTGGTTTGGATACATCAAGAGTCTCGGCGCCTCGCATCCAACTGCCGAAGTTCAATGCACATTACCCACAGTTATGGCTAACCCAGGTGGAGATAGCCTTCCAGCTTGGTGGCGTCACCAACGACGACGAGCGTTACGCACATTTATTAGTAAGTCTAGAAGGTGATGCTTTGAGGGCAGTCGGTGATCTAGCTAGTAATCCACCAGGAACCAACAAATTTTTATCACTTAAGGAGCGACTGGTACATCATTTTGCTCCTAATCCTGAGTCACAGCTACGCCGCATGCTGCGCGGGGAAGATACCACAGGTAAAAAGCCATCAGAAATTCTTGCGCACATGAAACACTTAGCTGATGGACGGTGTGATTCAGCAATTATGCGCACACTTTTTTTTGATCGGTTGCCTGAAAACATGCGGACAGTATTAATAGCAACCGGCCAAGAAGATTTGGATAAACTTGCCGAAGTTGGAGATAAGATTTACGACATGTCAAATGCACATCTTTGCACTGTTACATCTCCGGCATTAGTAGAAGCAATCTCACAACCCGAAGTAAACATTCTGGACGAGATCAAAACGTCAATTGAAGTTTTACGCAAAGAAGTTCTGGCTTTGAAGACAACGAGGCAACCGCGCAACCGATCAAATTCGCAAAATAGAGCATCGAGCAGACACAAGCGCTCCGAAAGCAGTGATAACAAGATGTGTTTTTACCATCAAAAATTTGGCGATGATGCACGCAGGTGCAAACCCGGCTGTCCAAAGTGGTCGGGAAACTAAAACTGCCGTCGGGGGTACAGACGGTCGCCCACGGCAACAATGATCGTCACCGTCTGCAAATTATCGACAAAACAAGCGGCATATCGTACCTCATCGATACTGGAGCCGATATTTCAGTTTTACCCATAGAATACCCCAATCATAAAACACCTGCCACATCAAAACTTTTCGCTGCTAATGGAGCAGCCATTTCAACCTTCGGAACAAAGACCATGACTTTGGACCTCGGACTTCGTCGTGAATTTCGTTGGCTTTTCACAGTTGCGGATGTAAAACATGCTATCATCGGAGCCGATTTCATTCACAATTACGACCTTACCATTCGGCTGAGCAAGAGGATGCTCATCGACAACAAAACACAATTGAGTACGAAGGGATTCGTGATTAACAGCGCACAGCCTACAGTTCGAACCATTGACGAGACGAATCGTTACTCTGATATTCTCAAAGAGTTCGTAGATATCACACATGAAAATAATTTCAGAGTTCCCGAGCACTCTGTTCAGCATCATATTGTCGTTAAGGGACATCCAGTCGCGGAACGAGCTCGCCGCCTAGCCGGTGAAAAGCTCAAAGCAGCAAGAGAGGAGTTCCAATACATGATGCAAAGAGGAATCTGTCAACCTTCTAAAAGTGAATGGGCCTCCCCCCTCCACCTAGTGCAAAAGAAATCCGGTGGCTGGAGAGCTTGCGGGGACTATCGCCGCTTAAATAACATCACGGTTCCAGATCGATATCCCATACCACATCTCCGGGATTTTAGTCATCAGCTTACTGGATGCTCAATTTTCACTACCTTGGATTTAAGACGAGCCTACAATCAAATTCCTCTAGCTCCCGAAGATATTCCAAAGACGGCCGTTATAACACCTTTCGGCCTCTTTGAGTTTAAAGTAATGACGTTCGGTTTGTGTAATGCTGCGCAAACAATGCAGCGGTTTATGGATTCAGTGCTACGAAATCTCGATTTCTGCCATTGTTATATTGACGACATCCTAATAGCATCTGTAAATGAAGATGAGCATCGACAACATCTCCGCATCGTCCTCGACAAAATTCAACAATTTGGCTTAATAGTTAACATTCCCAAATGCCACTTTGGTCAACCAGAGGTGAGATACCTGGGATACACAGTCAATAAATTTGGTATCAAACCTCCTACTGATAGAGTCGAAGCTCTTATGAACTATCCAAAGCCTCAAACGATGGATCAGCTGCGAAAGTTTTTGGGATCATGGAATTTTTACCGCAATTGTTTACCTGGTGCAGCTATAACACAATCACCCCTGGTTGACCTAACAGTTGGAGCCAAAAAAGGAGATAAGCGTACTGTGTCATGGACTCCCGAAGCCAGCCGAGCATTTGAAGAATGTAAAGAGAAGCTAAGGGACTCAGTTCAACTGGCTCATCCACATACAAATGTACCACTTGTCCTTCGTTGTGATGCATCAGACACAGCCATCGGAGCTGCATTAGACCAACGCATAAAAAATCAACTCCAACCGCTTGGTTTTTTCTCAAAAAAACTAAGCCCACGTGAAGTCAGATACAAAATCTATGATCGGGAGTTATTAGCCATTTACAGAGCTGTGAAACATTTTCGACACCTCATCGAAGGCAGAGAACTGATCATCATTTCCGACCACAAACCATTAGTACACGCCTTTAATCAGAAATCCAATCATGCTTGCGATCGCGTTGCACGACAACTCGAGGAAATCGGACAATATTCGACGAGAATAGAGCATGTGTCGGGAAAGGACAACATAGTGGCTGACGCTTTTTCCCGTATCAACACTATCGACATGCCGGTATTGGTTAGCACGGATGAATTGGCCACGATGCAAAAAGACGACGACGAACTAAAACAACTACTTGCTAGTCCAGAAAATTCTTCACTAAAACTGCGAGGACTCCGTATTGGAAGCACAGACAAAATTGTCTACTGCGACGTCGGAGATACCGACATTCGTCCCTTTGTGCCAAAAATTCTTCGTAAGAAGATTTTCGACAATGTACACAATCTTTCGCACCCCAGTGGCAGAGCTACAAAACGTCAAATTTCCACGAGTTTTGTCTGGCCAAACATGTGCAAGGAGATCCTTGCATGGGCTCGATCCTGCATTCAATGCCAACGCAGTAAAATAAATCGCCACGTCAAAAATACACCACAGCACATTCCGATCCCTAACGACAGATTTCACCATGTCCACGTTGATATAGTTGTTATGCCACTAGTACACGGCTATCGATATCTATTGACGATGATTGATCGGTTTACGAGATGGCCGGAGGCAACACCTCTTAAGGACATAACTGCTGAAACTGTAGTAGACGCTTTTTTTAGCAACTGGGTATGCAGATTCGGAGCCCCTAAAACAATAACATCGGATAGGGGATCACAATTTGAATCAACCTTATTTGATGCACTGGTAAAACTTATCGGAAGCACACGCGTCAGGACCACTGCTTACCATCCATCATCCAACGGCATGATTGAACGGTGGCACAGATCGCTAAAAGCCTCAATTATGTGCCAAGAAACATCAGACTGGGTAAGTGTTCTTCCTACTGTCTTACTTGGTTTGCGTACCAGTTTCAAGGAGGATTTAAAAGCCACTGCTGCAGAACTAGTTTATGGAATGACTTTGAAACTTCCGGGCCAATTTTTCTTCGATGAAGATTTTTCACCGGACCCACAAATCTTTGTTGAAAAGTTTCGCGAACAAATGCGGCAGGTTCAACCTGTTCCTTCCGCACATCATTCCAGGAGTAAACCTTTCGCACATGGAACTTTGTTCTCATGTACACATGTCTTCGTACGAGTGGATGCAGTGCAAAAACCATGCGAGCAGCCATATGAAGGTCCATACAAAATCATGGAGCGTATATCCGACCATGTCTTCAAAATAAATTTTAAGGGTATCCCAACTACAATCAACACGGAACGTCTAAAGCCTGCATTTTTCGAAAACTTTATTAATTTACTTAATACAAATTCACAAATTATACTCAACACTAGTGATTCTCTTCCTACAGTTAAAACAAGGCCCGCAACGTTAAATCGGCATCCAACATCCGTACATTTCGAACCTACAAGGAAAACATATAATCGCGAAAGACAACATTTCATAAATCAATGAATAATTTATTTACTTTTTTTTCTTTTTTTAACGCTGTCACTTGGGGAGGAGTACTTTGGCGGTTTCATTCGGCAGCTGTCAAAATTAAATGAGAAGGAAAACAAGATGTCTGAAAGAAGAAGATCCTCCAAACCGCTACTACGCCATCTACCTGGATTAGAGAATAGTAATTTCAAAAAAAGAGCTCCGCGCCATTCTTCTTCTCTTGGTGAAAAAGCGTGCACGTCATATTTTAATTGTTCTGGAAGTATCTTTGAAATAAAATATTGTAACTAAATTAAAGCGTTTCCTTTTAATAGCAAACACGTCCTCAAGAATTTTATAGATATTGGTAGCTAACTACGCTACAAGTTGATGCACACAACGCCATCTACTGGCAATACCGGAACCAGCATTTGAAATCATGTTCGTTTTTAATGTATGACAAAAAAAATTGCTACACAAATAATTGCCACACAAATTTGGTGCAAAAACAATTGTCGCAAAAAATTGTCACAACGTAACGTAAACATAAACATCTTCTACCATGAAGATGGAGTCGTAAAATCGCTCCATACAAAATTTTCTAGAGTATTCTTCTTGTTTGGCCGGAGACCAGTCCGAATTGGTGCGAATCATCGAAATTGGTCCAGGCGTTCTTGAGTTATAAGCATAGTAACTAACGGCAATCTCTTTTATACATACTATAGTATATATTAAGATTTCCAAAACTCAATTCTTGGACTCTCCGGATACCACTTATTCACGGACAGATTTCACATCAATATGGTGTTGGCAGATGAACTCTTGATGCAAAACCGTTTTCTGAATGGGACAATAGTGATAAACAAGAAAGGACTTCATCAAGAAATCAAAAAACCAAAATTATCAATTGAGCAAACCGTATCATATCGTAAGAGGAAAACATCCGTTTTAGCTTGGAGGCATAAAGGAGTGATTACAATGCTAAGCACCAAACATACATCAGCTATGTTGACCCGTACGGGAAGGAAAAGAACTATGAGTGCAGATTCAAACAGCCAATTTGTCACAAAACCAGCAGTTGTCACAAAACAATGATAATATGGGAGGTGTTGATATCCAAGATCAATATGCTGTTTCATATTGTTTCATTTGCAAAACATTGAAATGGTAGCGAAAACTTTTTTCTGCGGTTTGGACATATCTATCGTCAATTCATTTATATTATATAAGTAATGCGCAAGAAAAACCAATGAATCACCAGCAATCGGGATAGCAACTCTTGATGGAACTAATTGGAGACTTTTGGGCACCACAGCCGGTCGGACATCAAGTAGCAATATGGAGCAGCGGTTAAATAAGACACCCCATTTCATTTTTCAACTACCTGTTAGGACGAAAAGAAACCAGTTACTTCTGTTAGACTTGTAAAGGCAAGCATGGGCTCCATCTGGACAAGTGTTTCAAACGATACTATACCTTACATAGCTACAAAAATGCACATACTCGTAATTATATTATAAAATTGTGTTCTTAATTGAGTGCTTGGGGCGAAATGTTAAAATAACGAGTCCACTCCCTCACTTCTGTAAGTTACCCCAAAGGATTAATATTAGTAGATTTGTTTGCTTTACAAAATCTAATAACAACCCGGATCATTGAAGCCGATGGTAAGTCCACGAGCAAAAAAAAAACTGCTTTCGTTATTTCGTTTTCCTTTTTTGTGTTTCTCTTTTAAGTGAGCGTGCGCATGCATTTGATGTTTGATGATGTTTATATTTTCATTAGCTGGCTGAATGTCAGTCGTTCTTAACTATGTGTATGGTACATACATATCCATATGCACACATATGTGTACCGAAATATTTTAATTTTGAAGTGTTTTCTTAATTGTAACTCCGGCTATGTTCAACTGATCGTAATAAAATATATCGCAGTTTTAAGTTAAAAAATGATCTTTTGAAGAGTAAAAACTACGTTAGAATCTGTTGAATAGTTTTCCTGTGATGCTCGGACAAACAAACAAATAGATAAACGGACAAAATTATAAGAAAAATTAATTTGGGTGCAGACACATCCATACGCCCTACCTAAAGTGTGTTTTGAAAATAACTTGAATGTACAGACACGACTTCATTATAATTTTATTAGGTTGGCCAGATAAGAACGATATGAAAAAAAATTTAAAGAAACCACAAACGGTGTTAGATATGAAGTTGATTTTCACTTAATTTTGAAGCTAAGTTAATGCCATCAAGTGCGAAATACTACATCATTCAAATGGCCGCATGGGCTTTGCTGGCAGTGCTTCAAGCGGTCGGTCCAATTTTTGATGACTCGGTCCAAGTTGTGCGGCACTATTTCTTCAATAGCGTGTCGAATGTTGGCTTCGAGCTCGTCCAAAGTGGTTGGCTTATTAGCGTAGACTAAGGACCCCAGAGAAAATAAACGAGTGTTATCAAATTGGATGATCACGGCGGACAATTGATGAACGCTCGTCGTGAGATGAGCCAGTCTCGAAATTTCTCCTTCACAATTTCGAGCGTTACGTCGCTTGTATGGCATGTAGCGCCATCTTGTTGGAACCACCGCTCGGATATGTCGAGATCTGACCACAGAAAGTCGGCTGACATCGCTCTATACCTGAGACCATTGACGGTAACGGTGTCTCCTTCCTCATTTCGAAAGAAATAAGGTCCGATGATGCCGCCATGCTATAAACTTCTGAATTATGTTCGCTTCAATAATGGAGATTTTGCTTGTTGATATAGGCGAGGAGATGATTTTTTGTCCAAAATCCAGATCTCCGGAAAACATTTCCAGCGCTTAATTAGCGAACTCACAGCGCTGTCTATGGTCGTCCGGCTTCAATTATTGCGTAAGCGCAATCTTGTACGGATGTAAGCCCAAATCCAACCGCAAAGTAAGCCGGGTTGACTCTCTGGCGATGATCAATTCAGCTGATCATCGCCGAATCGACATTTCTGGGTCTCATTTGGTACTGGCCACTACGCCGGCTATGTTTTCTTCATTTCGCACCAATCTCTATCTGATTGGGGGCTTATGATCCAAAAGAGTGTAGTGACGCACAAACTTTTCCACGGTGTGGTGAATTGCCTGCGCACTGAAGCCATGATGACGACCGACCACACAACGAAATTCACGTTGCGTATTTACAACTGAGCCGGAATTTCCGCAATATTTTTTAATAATTGTCGGACATTCGGCATGCGTAAAACGATTTATGATGAAATGGCAAAGGTTACTGAATATCTTGACAACTTGATATCATTGGTAACTTTGACAGATGCTGAAACATAACGATTGGAAAAACCATTATTGCTATCTGGCCACCCTTTAGTAGAAATTAAAAGGAATTTACTTACATTTCCAGGATAACTGAACTCAATTTCTTTGAATGCTTTTTATCTGAAATTAACAGAACTTTGTAAGATGTAAATTATTAAGGTATTTACTAAATATTTAAATATTTAAAATTATAAATATCTTAATGAAATATATTTAATTAAATTTCAAAAATACGTACTCGGAAATGGTAAGCGTAATACATGTTTTGTTTTTATTTTTACTTTCAGGTAAGCACGCTAAAACAAAGATTATGGTAATGTATGGCACTAGCTAAACATATTTTTACTTTTTTTTTATGAATGTACGATTTTAGTTCTTTGCATATAATCAAAGTCATAAAATTAACTAAAGTTAATACACGCTACCACTAATCTTTTGATCCTGCATATTGGCTTCGAATTTGCAAATGGGTAAGGATAAACATCGGATTTAAATCTACAGAGAAGAATTCGGTAACCAGTCGGGTTTTGAGATAGTAACATATCTTGAATTGCACACTTTAAGTGGTTTATGATTTACATCCCCCAAAATGACACCACATGACGAAATTGAATTACGAAAACTCGTTTCAGTGACTGAAACGGAAAAGTCTTTTCTCGATATAAGTTGTCAGCATATTAATGTAATTTTAGTTTCATGCAATACTCTGTCAATGCAACGATCTTCCTCTCCTCAAAGACTTTCTCAATTACATACATCCGTGATTCACTAAATCTGATCAATAATTGATTTCCTGCTTCTAAACTCAAACCGGTGATCAGGGATACTATTTTTAATTAAGTTGTATCCTCTCAAAAATGTTGGATACAAGTTGGAGAAGTGAAATCGGTCTATAAGGCTACTTGTCACAAGCTGGTTCCCTGGTTATGGTACCATTATGACTTCAGCAACTGTCAAATGACGCGGAAGGTATTCTAATCTAAGTGCTGCGTTTATAATATATGTAGAAAAGATTGGTACATTTTTTTTCGAGGATCATTTTAAGTATTTCTCTGTTAGGTCGTTCCATGGTCTTGATTTATTTATTTCCTTTTTGAATTCCGTCATCCGAGAAAAGTAGCCCATGAATACACTAACAGGATCCGCTAAACAGCCGGGAAAGCCATATGTCTGAAGTCGTGTGAAGAACCACTTTTTATAGTGAAGAAAATTTTGTAGTTCTTAAAATAATACCCTTTATAACAATGCTTGGAACTAGAAGGTTGTCTCTTCGAAATATATTGGTGGAATCCGTAGAAGGGGACGTCTTAATTCCATTGGGAATACCAAATCGGAAGTGATTTAAAAACCAAAGCCAAACTACGCAGCATATTCGAGGCGGCTAACTGTGACTGGGGGTAGTTGTACCAGCCAATAAATTGAATGGTCGACTGGAGTACTTACAACGTTCAGAAGTGGATTCACTCCTCAAATTCAAGGCATTCTTACAATTCACTCGACGGTTGCCGAATAGAGCACATTCCTGAAGCAAGTCTTGTAAAATAAAGAAAAACTAAGAATTCAAGGCCAAAGGTAGGAAAGAACAAAAAAGAAGAAACCATTTAAACGTTTCAGTAAATTCTATCCTCCGAATACTTACAAATAGCACGCACATCCTGTCGATATTCGTAGTTCAGGTTACTTTCTTAAGTAGAAAATTTTTTCGTTTTTAAATCCGTGAAAGTAGCTCAAACAAAAACTACTTGAAGAACTTCTTATTAAATCACTAGTATGGATGTTACATGAGGTTTTGAAAATGAGTTTAGTAAAAACTTCACAAGCATCCTTCATCGTATTTTACGGTGCTGTAATAGAAAAATGGAAGGTGGTGCCTTACGTATCTTTGGGTTTAAATAAAGGGTTGCTGCACTTAAACCGAATTCCTATGTGTTCATTTCATACCTCGTTGTTAAGTTTTATATGTACGAGTACCAAACGTCATGAAAAAGTTTATGTCGTAGAAAAAAGAAAAAAGAAAAAATGTTGACACTCTTACCACCATTAAGCATTTTCGGCCGATAGGGTAAGGTAAGGATAAAGCATATTTATTTGACTGTATTTCGCGTGTTGTTAAACGATAAAATTACTACTTTGTCCTATCGTCAACATCTGTGTCAATATCCAAATATAACCAAAGCAAATAGCATCTCTCAATTTCCGCCCGGATCCGAAACAATAAAACCGAAAACAGTTTTGAAAAAAAAGAAAAGAGGAAAAAAGTATCTTCACCATAAGACTAAACCAATCGGAATTGATTGCACGAGGAAATATCCGAAAAGGATACCAATTGTGTACCCATAAAGTTACCAATAAAGTCCGTTTCCGTTTTCTGTTTTCTATCAAGGGACAGAATACACACTCATACAAAGGCCCACAGCAGACCTTTTGAAAGAATTTAATGGAAAATTAATTTTTCTTCCCATCAAAGGAACGAACCAAGTGACAAAGGGACCAATAATGCATTTGGAGAAAAGGCGTTTTCATAATACCATTATCCGTTAGATTAACTTTGTCGGATAAGATAAAAGAATTATTGTCACGTGCCAGATAGAGTAGTAGATGGGGACGCTGATGGGGTGAAAAAAAGGTGCTTTCCAAACAAGACCGAAACAGTGGTAGATGAAGTTATCCCATCATCCTTTACAAACTTTACAATTATTAGGAATTCATTTGCCAAGGATCTTACAAATCTGTCAGATTGCATTAGGTACTAATGACGTACCTTTGATCACAGTCTCTTTTCAGACGATTGTTGGATTGAGTACTTGTTGTAAGATATTTTTCCGGAAAGTAACAGTTGGTCGAATCTAGCTTCCTTCAAACTGATTGAGTAGCTGGTGTAGATGTAGATGGTGTAGGTATTTGTAAAAATGGGCCAACTATTTCATTTAGGGTAATTTCTTCATCATAAATAGGTCTATCTTCCTCCACAAGGGATAAACTGTTGCCTAAAATAAGGCCTAAATTAGGTTTTTCGAAACAAAGCGCACATAAACAGAAGTACAACTACGCCCTTTGTGTAGGCATCTGCTGGATTATTTGTATGATTACTTTCTTAACGAATAACAGATTCATCCTTTCTGATCTTGGATATGCTGTTTTCAATTCGGTAGACCAAGTGATGTGATTCCTAAATCGGAGGTCCATTCTCTCTTATCGTATGCGATTCAAAAATCTTTTTGCTGCGAAAATGTGATTACTTAATGTGGCCGGCTAAGGGTTTTCGACGGATTTTGACTTTTTGAAATACATTTCCATCTCATTAAAATTATTGTCTAGGACACAGTATCGTATAGTGGGACTTGAAATATCAGTGTTTTGTAGAGCGTGCATTTCATCTTTTGTATTTCCGCAGTGAATGCTTAGCGGCAGCGGTTTTCTAGGGTTAGCCTTCGCGGAATCCTTATTAGATTCTAATTCGTTGAGTTATTGTTTTTTTTTTTTATTTTAAGGTACGAGTATGTATGTGTCCTCCTTAATAACCTCGAAGTAACTGTTGTCAACAGTGCCTTTCGGATTGACAACTATCCTGCGCAACATAACGTTAGGAATAATTCAAAACTGTATATTACATTGTGTATTTTATATCATAAAGATGTCGTAATCAACTTTGAAGTTCACGGGTTTGTTTATTTGATGTGGTATCTGGAGCCAAAGGTACCCTACACTTCATCGCATTTAGGTCTGTGTAGACCAATTATGCCAGGGCGCGGAAATTAGATTGAGGTAGCTAGTTTCGGTTTCCGCTTTTCATCTGGCGTTGGGAGTCGTTTGGTCTTTGAGCTGGTCTAAGCCATCTTGTTGATTCGGTGAATTTCACATGTAAAGGAAATAGAAAATAGCTCAGAGAGTTCGCGAAGTAATAACTTCGTAAAATCCTATGTCTCAAATTGCTGAGTCTGAGACAGTGGGACAAAAAGGCTTTCCTTCCGTGACCCTATATCCCAGTAGCCTCTACAGAGGTTGCCGTCAGTAAAATGCAGCCTTATTGCGGACGACCTTAGAAGATTTTGGCCTGCGAGTAATCCAACAAGCACTTGTTCTGGAATGCTGAATTCCGCCATAATTGTCTTGTTTCACATGTTGGAAAGTTGTTCCACCTTTCATTGGCTTTGATTTGTACCGTTCGCTTCATTTGCATTCTTAGAGTCGGATCATTTTGAGCTAATCCGTCAGCATGTCCGTTGCCTGACACTTTTTTGTAACTAGGGAGCCAGCAGAGCTTAACTTTATGCATAAGCTCTTTACGGCAACGCTTCACACGTTCCGATTTAATTTCGAATTAAGACATGACATAATGGCAGCCTGGCTGCAAATGGATATGGTAATATCATCGTAGGATATTGCTTTTATTACCACAAGTCTGGCTTCTTCTGCTACAGCCAATATCTCAGCCTGAAATATGGTACACTGCTATAGTCTGTCAGGTAACGTGAAGATCTTATGTTCAATTGATCGGAGAAGATCCCGGCGCCGGTGGCTACCTCCATCTTTGAAGACAAATATCGAGTCTTCTACCATTTGGTTATCGTCCTATGCCTCTCTCCTTGGTAAGATACAGGAGGATGATGTTTCGAAGTCATGATGGGATACTACATATATAGTAAGTATTGGAGCACAAACCCAATTCTCTTGTAAGAATTATATTAACCTGACTCAATCTTAGAGCATTTATGCTGCCGATTCTTGCATATATACGAGTAGATCTATGTTAGGTGCAAGTTACCAAGTACAGTTTCTAGTTCCGCCCTTGGAGTTGTTCTCATTGCATGAGTTTTGCCAATACATGCAATCCTCTGAACTTTTGTCATCAACTTAAGGTTGCAAATTTTATTTCTGATTTGCCACCATACCAAGCTAATGAAGGTAAAGGTAGATCTGACGACAGCCGTGTACATCCATAGAATAGTCTTGGGGTTAGGTCCTCATCTTCTTCCAAATATACGACTGCAGGTGTAGAAGGCGAACGTTGCTTTCTTTACACGTTCTTGAACAGTGAGCTTCCAATCTCCCATCTATGGAGGGAAGGTCAAATTGTTAAGTTAACCATTTATTTTTGAATAATACAAGTTCTGATTCCCAGCCCACAGAGCTTGACCCAGTCACTGAGGATTCAAAGGACATAATTTAGGTTCCACTGATTGTGGGAGGAACTCGATGGGGGCCATAAGAACCACATCATCCGTGTACGGAGTGACTTTTATTCTTCTTCTTCTTCTTCTTAGTTGCCAAGGAAGACAGCTAATGTGCAGTCCTTTAGGTAGAAACTTTTCTCAATCGTCCTGACAACTTCATGCAGGGCTGCATTTCTTTTGGGTAGGCATGGTGGTTCGAGGCTAAATCTTTTCGGTAAAATTTACTGTGAATACGAGTGACAAGCTAGGTTGAAGAATGAATGATGTTAGATGCAGTCAATCCTTTACATTATTGCTCAGTTAAAGTCCTTTTAGATGAATTTTTTGAATTTCTCTAAAGTCTTCCTTTTAAAAATGTAGTGCTTATGGGTGATTTTAATGTCAACCTTTTGGACGACTCAAATGATGTGGATTATTTTTGTCGGTCTTATTATCTTTTCGATTCGAATCTTTAGTGTTACAATCTGCGCGAAGTTCTACGAATTCTAGCTCATGTCTAGACCATTTATTTATAAAATTACGCAGAAATAACTTAACTAGTTTTAAAACTTTAAAACTGTTGTTTATGATCTACAGATAACTGATCATTAACTACAACCCTTTTTTATTGCGCAATAAATCGCAAAGATCTAAACCATTGCGATTTAAACAGTTTAAAAAAAATCTAATTTACAGCCTTAAAAATAGATTTATCTTTTGAGTTTTGGGAAAATCTATATAATGCTCAAGATCCGTCAGTGGCATTTGGTTTATTTCGCAATAAATTAAAATTTCATATTTCCAACTGCAGCCAAAATCGAAATACGAGTACAAATAAATCTAAGTGTATTAAACCATGGATAACATCTTATTTATTGAGGAAAATAAGAAAGAAAAATGAACTCGGTGCTCTTGTTCGTAAACATCCTATAAATACTAGGCTAAAAAATTTTTATGATAGACTTTGTCGAGAGTTGAAATTAGAAATTTCACTTTGTAGAGACAATTAATTCAGAAGCAAGCTGGTCAATATAGGAAATTGTAAGAAAGAGTGCGGTTAATGAAATTTTGAATAGAAACAAGACGAACGAATAAATTGTTCTAAATTGATTCCAGGATAAAGAAACTTTTCGTGTCACTGTGACAATACAAAAAGGCAGGAGAAACATCAGTCTGCTTGTTTCTACTTCAAACATTTTATAGGAAATACACAAAATTCTACAGTCCCTAAAAAACGCACACTCCTCTTCACATGATAATGCAATATTTCAAGCTACGATCTAAAAAATATCTCTTTTTTTATATCTGATGTTTTATGTCACATATATTTTAATCTAAGCATTCAACAGGGTGCTTTCCCGATTAATTTAAGACCGCTGTAGTAATTCCTCTACACAGAAAAGGTAATACTAAATTTTTGAATAACTGCCGTCCTATTTCCCTTTGGTCTACTTTCTCCAATATTTTTGAAAACGGTTTTAAACCCAGAATACTGTCTTTTTTAGATAAAACTAATTTTTTTTTATTGAACTTCAATTTGGTTTCAGAAGTGGAAAATCCATTGAAGATGTTTTACTAAAACTATGTATAGAAATTTATAATTGTTGCTACGTTATTTATAGATATCTCAAAAGCTTTTGATATGGTGGATCATTAGCTATTACAAATTGTACAATGCTGGTTTTTGAGATTTTATACATATTGTACGTGTACGTTTGCGTCTTATTTGTTGAACCGTATAAGTTCATAGAAAACTATAAATTTGGGTGTACCAGAGGGTCTTGTTTTCGGTACGGTATTGTTCTTGATTTATGTAAACTTTTTATGTACCAAGCTTTTTAAAGGAAAAATTATAGCGTTTGCCGCCTACACAGTTCTAACTTACTCTTGTTATAACTTTTTATAATCAAGCAAACATTAATTTTGACTTAGATTTGCTTCGTAGGTGGTTAGACAATCATAAATTAGCAACAAAACAAAATACATGATATTCAAAATTAGGGCAGTACTACCTGATAACTGATTTTTAAAATACCATTCACCAAATTGCATAAAATTTTATCAAAGAAATGCTTGTCCCCATTATCAAGGTGTATCAACCTACAATGCCGATATTAGTTGTACTACGGATTGCTTCGTTATTGAATGTGTCGAATGTTTCAAATATTTGGGGATTATACAAAGACTCAAAGCTAGTTAGAGAGAATATACCTTGCTCTTGTAGCAATACCTTAACTTAGTAGTTTGGCAGCTATATCACCTCGCTACCAATAACTTGCAGGCGATCTTGCCGCTCTTCGTCACTGTGTACACTCTAAAAGAGTCTCACACCTCCAACGCAGTCGACTTGACCACGATAAATTTTTTCGACCCTAAAAAAGCAAAAATCTACCTCTCACCTTCTATTACCAGAACGTAATAGGACGTTCTAAACCCACGCCATTTTCTGCCAATCTCATGCTCTCCCATTTGATATCTACGCTACGACCGAAACTAATCTTATCCCCAACAGAAAAAACAAGGAGTTATTCCCTCTTTCTTTTAATGTTTTTCGGGATGATGATCGCACACTCCCCTTGATTGAATCCCCTTGTAGAGGTGTCCTACTAGCTACTCACAGCAGCCAGGACTCCTCTCTCGTTGCAAATTCATCTTATCCTAAGATTGACTTTGTGTCAGTTAAAATAACACTCACTCGTTGATGCTTGTATGTTATGTGTTGTTACATTCTTCAGGCGCAACCTATCAAATCCTACCAACTTGCTATTGCAGCAATTGACAATTTGATCGACTTGTCAGACCAGGTAGATAATATCATTATCGTCGGCGATTTTAATCTGCCTCAGTTGAAGTGGACTCCATCTGAAGACCTATCTTTTTTCATCGCTTCCAATCCCATTTCTACTAAGGAATGCCTCTTCTTAGATCGGTTAACAGACTCTAGTCTATGCCAAGTCAGTGGCGTTTCCAACTATATGGAAAGGCAATTCGACCTAATCTTCACAACAGATCCCATCAACTCCTCGGTATCGCGTGGTCCCCTATCTCTTTCAACTATTGATAACTTTGGTTATCCACATCTCTTTCATTTTTCCACAACTCTCTCCTCTATTCGCCTCCCTGTGTGGTTCTATTTTCAAACAATTTTCGCAAAACTAATTTCCGTAAAAGCAATACCTATCTAAGCAGGGCTTCTTTTGAGTTTACCAATCTATCTCTGGTCGCCGCCCTCTGCATTTTTACAGAGAAATATTCAAATCCATCTCCCTTTATGTGCCATATTCCCGCCATAAAACTTCTTCTACATGCCCTCCTTGGTATAATCGTAGACTCCGCTCTCTATTATTCCTTCGCACCCACTCTTCTTCCGACTGTTGAAATTATTTAGGTACATATCTTTATTTCATTGAACTCTATAACTCTCCCTATCAACGCCACCTGAATAGTGCACAAACCAATCTCATAAATGACCCCAAGTTCTTTTTTCAATTTGTCAATTGCAAAAGTAAGACTGATGGTTGCCCTTCCTCCCTCGCTTTCGAAACCAAATCCTCAAGTGATCCACCTACCATCGCCAATTTTTTTGCTGCATTTTTTAAACAATCATTTGCCAACAACTCCTTCGTACCAGATCACTCTTACTTGAATGATCTACCGAATTTCTCCGTTGGTTCCTTTCTCACTCAAAATGTCGATCCTGCAGTTATTGAAGAAATGTTACTAAATCTGAAAAATGAATTTGTACCTGTTCCAGATGAACTCTCCGCCGTGTTTCTTAAAAAATGCCTTTCCAAGGTGTCTCTACCCCTTTCCTACCGTTTTCGTGTATCCACAGATTTGGAAGACCTCTTTTATAATCCCGATACACAAAAAGAGATCTAAGCATGAAGTTACCCAAACTCTCTGAAAGCATTTTATACGAAGCCATAAGCTTCAAATGCATACCTTTAATTTCGTCCCGACAACTTTCAAAAAGGTAGATCAACTACCACAAATCTAGTTGAATTCGTGTCTTTTGCTCTCGCAGCCTTAGAAAATAGTAAAGAAATCAATGTTACCGCAACTGATTTCACTGAAGCGTTTGATAAGATATCTCATCAATTGATCCTCTACAAATTGTCTGCTCTTGGCTTTGAGCGTCTCTTATTAAAATGAATTTCTTCTTACCTGGTAAATCGATATTATAGTGTTCGGTTTAGATCCGCCCTTTCTGTTCCTGGCCTCATCTGGAGTCCCACAAGGCAGTCATTTTGGCGTTCTTACTATCAACGATGTTGAGAGGGTCATTAAACACTCCTCCTTCTCCCTTTACGCTGACGACACAACATTTTTTAAGACTATTTTCTTTCGTCATGACTCTGCCCTTCTTCAAAAAGACCTTGATCAATTTTCAATCTGGTGCCTAGAACTTAATATATTTGTTTTCTCCATGGTCAATCAATTCCCCTGGTTCAGTCTTTTCACGACCTTGGCATATTATTCGACTGTAAGCTTAATTTCCATTCGCACAGCGATAAGATGATCCTTAAAGGCAACTCATCACATAACTTTATTAAACGGTGGTCCAAGGAATTTCCCAACCCGTCAAGCTTGGTCCCCGGGTTAATTTTTCCCGAATCGAGGGTTTTCAACGTCGATTCCTCCGATTTGCTCTCAGTGGTCTGCCGTAGAATGACCCTTTAATCTTACCTTCCTATCAGGACCGCCTCAAACTTCTAAATATGAATTCGTTAGAAGAACGTAGGAATACTGCTGACATTCATTTTGAACTCAATTTCCTTCAATACCAACCCCCGCAATCTACCTTGTCCTTGTCTCTTCTATCTACCGGTCCACTGCACCTCTTATGACTCCAACAAACCAATCTCCCGAATGCTCCGAAAGGTCAACTGAAACCTCTCCCTTTTTGATTTCCACCTGAGCACTCTTCGTCTCAAACAAGATCTCCTCCATCACTTCCTTGGTCCCTAGCTCTTAAGTCTTTTAGGTTAGATTAAGCTTGTATTTGGGGGCCTCAGCCCCCACCAAAAATTAGCCTTTATTGCAGACTTGGTATTTTAAAGTTAGTATGCAATGGTGTTTTTCAATCCAAACTGCAGTACGGTATAGCCTGCTGGGGCGTTAAAAATTTCAACAAAAGACAACCCTAGCTAATTCAGAAAAAACACTGCATACGAATAATCTGCAAAATACTAGATCTAGTGAAAAGTGACCTCCTTGACAGCCAGAATGCGCTGCTACTGCAAAAGAGGTTATGGTGCCTTGAAGTCCGTTCATATTTAGGCAGACATGCCAAATTTCAATGTCCTTAGTTTTGTTTTGACAGCTGTTTGTTGACGTGTTTGACATCATGTTGAGTATGGACAAAAACGATTTTCGTTCTCTCATACTCGTAAAATATTATCTTTTGAGAGGCAAAACGGCGAAGGAAACAAAAGAAAAGATAAATATTATGGGGCTAATGCTTCGTCAGATTACACCGTCAAATATTGGTTTCGAGAGTTTCGTGGTGGCCGCAACTCCACTACCGATCAAGTCCGCAGGGGCAGGCCCTTCGATGGGGTTACAGAGGACAATGTCAAAAAAATACATGAAATGGTGTTGGCTGACCGGAAAGTGAAGGTGCGAGAGCTAGCAGATACCACAAAGATTAGTACTGAGCGCACACGCCATATTTTGTGCAATGTTCTGCATATGAAAAAGTTATAGTGCCGCTGGGTGCCGCGAATGCTCACTCCTGACCAAAAACACGAACGCGAGAGCACTTCGAAAGAATGTTTGGACTTGCTGATGCGGAATCGAGGGGACTTTTAGCGTCGATTGGTAACTGGATTTGGATCCCTGGGATTATTATCTCTTCCCAAACCTCAAAAGATGGCTCATCAATAAAAAATTCAGCTCACGCGAGGAAATCACCGACGCTACGGAGGAGTATTTTGCAGACCTTCCGGAAAATTACTTTTCGGACGAGATCAAGAAGTTGGAGAATCGCTGAATAAGTGTAAAAAAACATTTTAAAAAAAAAAATTGTTTATTCCCAAGGAAGTCACTTTTCACTCCATTTAGTATTGGTACATTCGCCACTTGTCTTAAGGCTGCAGAATGTTCCTAACTATTTCATATATTATACATAATTCAATTATATGTAGTATGAAATAAAGAATTTATTATTATATTATTATTTTATCTTATATTTTGGTGGGTATGCTTATATTTAATACTACAGCTCAAGGGTCTTTTTAGGAACGGTATAAACGGTCTGCTTCGGTTTTTGAAGCATGATTCCGTCCGAGAGATTTGTAAGCGGAGAGTGTATCGCCTTTGTGATTTCGTGTTCCCTAAGGAAATAAATGTCAATATCTATTACTGATGTTGGGGTAGGGCTGCATTCAGGAAAGTTGGTTTCTACCAAGCTTCCTTCCTTGGATTTCGTGTAACTGCCTCTGGGTAGTTTTAGATCTGCAACTACTGAAGGCACACTCTGTTGTGCTTTCAGTATTTAAGCAGAACTTTCTCCATGATTTTCTTTTTGGCTTAATTGAAAAGTTTCATTCACTTTTCTAATGTATATTGTAGCTCTTTAGTCCACCAATATGTTTAATTCTTGTATTTATTGATGTTCGTGAGCCGTGTTTTGTTGAATCCGTGGGTTTTCGGCGGGGGTTTGCATTTTGAGTCCGTTGAGGGCATAGTGTTTCTCATCTATTTTTGATGCTAAGTTTTCCCAGTTAGTATTTCTGGAACTCTTGTACAATTGAGGATGAATGAGGGGGTCTTTACCAGTGATCATGATGATTTTGTGATCAGAGAAGGATATGTCCGAAGATATGTCACACTTAATTACAACAGGCGTGTCATAGTGACCCAAACGGGTGATTTTTAGCACCTGCCGCATATTTTTCACTATAAATGTGGGATCGTTACTTCGTTTAGCGATTAAAAAATTATCATCAATTATGCAATTTAGTAGGGACTCACCTCGGGTTTTTTTGTCCGTGCTACACCATTCTACCTTAGTGATATGGGAGTTTAGTATTGCTGGTGGGGATCCGCCAGTCAACTTATACGGTATGTTGCTCATAGTTATAAGAGTTTTACAATACTTTTATTACCTGTAGGTGAACAACTCTGTTGAGCTCGGCCCTCTAATTTTGCCTCGGATTATACAAGGATTCTGAATGAGGGCGATGTCAATGTTTTCCTTACTCATGGAGTAGACAAGATTTGAGTTGGCCGCCTTAATGTGATGAAGATTAATTTGTATTATCTTCAGCACAGTGGTTCGCTTTCTTCTTCGGCTTCCCACTCAGAGCTATCGGTGATTATCCATTTCAAGTTGTGTTCAATGTTCTTAGGTATATTGGGCCCCCGGAATTTTCCACCGTCCCTTAGTTCTGGAGCGACCTAGGAGTTTTTTTTATCGGCAATATACGAGTATATTGTAATTTGGCCTTTAGGCATGGTGCTTTCGTATTGCCGACGAATTCTATTACCAATTTTTAAGTGGTTAAATGTATTGTCACACAGAATGGACTTGGCTCCTTTTACGGTGATTAGTTGTGAATGGCGGGATATTCCCAGCTTCTTTCAAGATAGCACCGTCTAGGATTCTTAGTTGTAGAAGCAACCTTTGGTCATCAGTTCAGAATTACCAAAATCGACTATTGCAACTCGGATGTTTTCGTTGGTCACGACTGTGTTCCGCTTATACCATTTCTCATCCCTGCCTGTCTTAGGGGAGGTTGTGTTTTCTATTTGAATTCCATAAATATATGATGAGTTTCAAGTTAGAATTTGTTGGTCCCTATAACAACTATACTCGGCTTAAAGATTTGGTTAGCAGCCGATCTGCTATGCCTAGAGTCACTTTGGCACTTGCTGAATAGTGTGTTGCAGACGTTCACCTTTTTAGTTATATATCCTTCGGTAGTTTTTACAAGACTACTTTCGCCTTCTCTGACTCAGGTTATTATTTTGTTCACACACCCTCCAAATTCCAAACATCACCTCAATAGAGGTGAGCTTTTTAATAGCTGCGCTAATTTCTTCTTTAATAGGGAGCGTGACTATTTCTTCGTTTATATTCATTTTATACCTAAATCACTCTCTTAAAATTATACCTAATTAAAAACTGTTGAAGAAACTGTTAAAAAAATATTTGAAATTCGCTTACCATCGGTGACATTCCTCTGGGCTTAAGGTCAGCTCTCAACTCTCTAGTTTTCCTTTAAAACTGCCTGATCTACATCTTCGTTCGCCGATCATGTCTTTCAGTTATTTAAGATGTGCGTTTTCTATCCGGAACTTACAAACATCATTATACCATGGGTTGCTGGTGAGGCAATATATTTCTTCTACCTTACTGCTGTTTGAATACACTGAGTGTTGCAATTATTGAAGATTGAGTGCATAGCGAAGGGTGTCTCACTTGGCTATTGCAAACGTGTTAAAGTGTTCAATATTTCGTCTTATGTTGTGTGCCCTTTTCTTGCTCAGCTTCTACTTTTGAACAGACGGGCTGTATATTTGACTGTGATAAGGCACGTGGTTGATTTGGTTGAAAGTTCGAATGGTTACTGCATGGATGTGGAGTTCCCGAAGCCTAATCATACATCATACGCGGAGTAATGAGTTCCCATGTAGTCACCTACCAACGTACTTACCGCGCACGCGCGCAAAATGAATTATTCGAAAGCTGGTACTTGTTCCCATTCAATGACGATTTACCTTTTTAACCAATCCTGCGAAGAAACTACCATTGCTGCTTAATGTGGCGTAGGAGTCCATGAGATTGATCTTGCCACCAACTTTGGATGGATTCGGCAGGCTATCACTAGGCGTTATTCTTTTTAATGCGAAGTTCAACCCTGTTAATAGGTTCATGTGGATAATGATTAGATATGAAGCTCAGGCACCACGTACGAGTTTTAAATGTATGTCGTACTTGAGATCCTGTTCATTGCTTCTTTCCAAGACCAAACATATCCGAGGCCGCTGTCTTTTTCACCACAGTTAGATGAATATCCGAAATCATTGCTTTTATTTTGACAGAACGCCTTTTTGTAATTTCTTTCGAAATGCATATTATAGTCCATCATATATACCAACCTTTGTCGGAAGTTGGGGATTACGGTTGAAAATGTTTTGGCCCTTTGATAGTGATGCCTTACCAGTTTGATACCCCTATACCAAAGATCCATCCAGATGGAAAGGTTTCGACTTAATATACGCTTACAATGATTTCATTCAAATATAGCTAACAAGTAAGCACCACGAGGAAGTGATGATGCGATATAAAACTTAATCGTATGCAATTAATTCTTGGCGGAATTATGTACGGAACATCAAATCTTCTTCTTATCAGCATCAGTTCTGTTATGAAATATTTGCAGAAATAAGAAAGTAGTGTTCTCAAACTGGATCCGTCGATGTCGATCTTTTTGCCGACATCATTTTTGGCGACATCGAATATATGGCCATTGCAACATAAGTTGTCACTGACACACATTCCGAGAATGGAAACTTTTTCGGTTTCGAAGTGCCATTCATGGATAATGGCTGGGTGGAAGCTGTTTTGAAAGCATTAAATCCAACTTTGTTGGTGGTTCTCCATTTAGTGATACTGCTTATATTAGAATTTAATGATCTTAACATACGCTGTCGTTCTCGCTCTACAATTGAAGACCAGGGACCTGAGTCCGGGAACGAATATGCAAAGCAGAGAGTACTGTCGTTAGAAAATGAATATATTGGATTAGAAGTGGCAGAGAAGAGATAATTGATAAAAAATAAAAAAGAGTGTCGAAGACAGAACGGAGCCCTGACTGTCCAAAACAATTTGAATTGAACATTCCGAAAGGTAATTTGTAATCCATTGAAGCAGAAATTCATAGATCCCAAATACATGCATTTTCGACAAAAGAGCCCGATGCCAAACTCTGTCAAATGCCTTAGAAATATCAAGTGCAACTACCTTGCTCTCGCCTGACTGATGTGTGCTTTGGTTCAAATTTTCGACGAGATATGACACCAAATCACCAGTGGACCTGTTGCTACGAAAACCGTCCTGGCAGCCATAGAGAAGTTTTCTTGTTTCGATATATTTCTTGATGGTTTATCACGGTTTCCATGACTTCGGAAAGAAGGGAGGTAAGTGCAATGGGTCTATATCAGGAGAGAGAAGTAGATACGCCTTTTTTTATAGACGGGCTGGAAAAATGTTGATCCGAAAGACTCCTAAAGAGTGGAATTGATCAGAAAGCTTACGAAGCAGTTTTTGCAATCGTGGAGGAATACCACTTCAGAAGAAGGGAAAGCATACCATCTGGACCAGCGAATTTGTATATGTTAAGATCTTTAAGTACTCTTGCGACTAAAGACTGAAACGAAAAAAATTTGGAAACTTCAAAGTAAAAAAAAAAAATATTTTCATAATTCATGTATATTTTTTTTTTATTTGCTTTAAAACTCTGTTTTTATTAAATTCTTTCACAATTACAAAAAATAAAAAAAATTATTTGGGTTCCCATTCTTTCCTCAACTTCTTTCGAATGTCCTTTGTAAGGTTGGTGACAGTTACATCCGTGATCTTTTTGGACGCTCTTTTCCATTTAGCACTAAAATCTTTTACGTCCTTTGCACACTGCTCACTTTTCCTCAATTTAGCTTTGACCAAAGCCCAATACCTTTCAATGGGACGGCACTGTGGAACATTGGGTGGATTCATGTCTTGTGGTACAAAGTCGACATTTTTAGCAACAAGAAAGCTCAACGTCGCATGAGCATAGTGAGCTGAAGTTAAATCTGGACAAAATAATGTTGAACCCTCGTGTTTGTGTATTAAGAAAGGAATCAATCGTGTTTTTAGGCACTCGTTAATGTACACTTGTTAATTGTTGCCGTTGTAATAAATGATGAGCTTCTGTGTCCACATTGGCAAATGGCCTGCCAACGAGATATTTTGACCCGAATTTTTTCATCCCAATCGATGTTGTTGATTGCGGAAGAGTCTCAGCTTCAAACGAGTTGTAAAACTGCGCACCTGGAAGAGTAGTAAAGTCGGCTTTGACATAAGTTTCGTCATCCAAAACCAAGAACGTTTTCTTGTTGCCGATCAACTCGTATAGCTTTCGGGCTCGTGTTTTTATGACTTTTTTTTGGTTTTCAGTAACTTTTGGTATTTTATAGTTTTTCTTTCGTGTTTTTAGATTTTTGTACCATTGTTTGGTTGGTATACAATTTCCGAGCAACATCTCTGGATGACATAGTCCGGTTTTTTACGATGGTACCCACTATTTTCCTGTCCAAATTTGTATCATGTAATCACTTTTAGCTCCACTTTTCTGTTTTCACTTAACTGTCAGCGTCTCCAAATATCGTTTAATAACAGAATCCACTGTACTGCGTGCTACTCGTATGTTTAAATTTTTTGAGATGAAATGGTTTGGACGCGAAGTATTTTCGAGCCATTTGTCGATGATCTTTTTACGGCGTTCCTCTTGACTCATATTTTATAAATATTTTAAACAGCACCGAACTAAAATCAATAACAAACTGAAACTAGAGAATATACAGGCTAATTTGGGTAGAATATGGGATTGCAATTTTTACGCATTGGAAGTATAGCCCGTATTAAAATTTACAGATTTTATTCGTTTCAGTCCTTATTCGAGTGCGAAAGTGGGTTCGTCACATTGAAGATCCGAAGCACTCAAAGGTGGGAACACTGAATTGTCCGCAAAGTGTGCAGGAAGCAGATTAGTCTTGTCCAAAGAGCTAGCAGTTGGAAGGTCATTATAAATGAGCGTTCGGATGGAGGATGAGACAGAATTTTTAATATTTTTGATGAACAACCAAACATTTTTGCTACCTTTGGGACATTGTAGTATTTTTTGCCTCAGTTTTTGGTCGAATTAAGATTTTGCAGGTTTAAGGGGTTAGGCCACTCTAGGATTTTCAAAAAATGTTTATTTTTTTATTGCTTTCAATTGTCTCTTATAGGTAAGAGGGAGCAGTGTACTTATCAGGGTGGGAAGTTAAAAAGAAGTTAAAAAGAAGGGTGTTGGAGGTATAACTGTCAACATCCGGTATTCGCGGTTGGTTTCCACAGCAAAGATTTCAACACACCCTCCTTCGAGTGTTGTCTGTACAGAATGTCGAAGCCACCCAGAATTGCGTATATTGAAATCGCCCGTAATAGCGATTTCAGGATGAGAGTACAGGCATCCAATTTTTGAATGGAGTCAGACAGCGCATCAGACTTGTTAAAGGTCAAAATGCTTTCCAATTTGGAACTTCTGTAAATAAAGTAGTAGTGGATAATTTGCTTAGGGAGATGGAATTTTAACCACATGAAGCTTAAATCCGGATTGGAACATAAATCACATGGCGGTAGAGTTTGGTAAGCTACATCACTACGCACGTCAATGGCGAGGTTACTGGAAAAAAAGAATAATGGCATTAGTTTGCAGCCAGGTACGAGTAGTTACAGAAATGAATGATCAGAGAGATGTGGGACGGGATCTACCTGTATTTCACTACTTTTTAGCCCGCTAATATTGACTATATCCACTCTAAATTCCCGAGTCCTAGTCACAAATAAACTTATAAAATACGAGCGCCGACGATGCTAAGCAAGGCTGGGAAGTGAAAATTCTGACGTTGGTTTACCGCCGTCGAACCGTGGAAAAGTTTGAGAGTGAATACACTCTTCTGGATCTTAAGCCAACAACCAGACAAAGATTGGTACAAAATGGTGAAAACGTAGCTGCCGTAACGGCCAATACAAAACAAGACCCATAAATGTCGATTCAGCGCTGATCAGCTGAATTGGGCAGAGAGTCTATCCGACATAAGATTGTGCTGACGTAAGAATTGAAGACGGACTATCATGCCGTCTGTGAGTTCGCTAATTGGGCGCTGGAAATGTTGGGCGAAGATCCAGATTTGGGCAAGGAAAAAATCTTCTCGGACGAGGCCCATTTTTGGCTCAGCGGCTATGGTTGACAAAAAATTGATATTATTGGAGGGAAAATCCAGTATGCATCCACAAGAATGGACTGTTTGGTGCGGTTTATGATAAGGCGGCATCATCGACCTCATTCCTTCCGAAATGAGGAAGGTAACGGTGTCTACCCGTCAATGTTCTCAGGTGTAGAGCGATGTTAACTAACTTTCTGTGGTCAGAGCTGAACAACATGGAGATATCTGAGCTGTGGTTCCAACAAGACTGCGCTACATGCAATACAAGCGACGCAACACTCAAAGTTGTGATGGAGAAATTTGGCGACTGGGTTATCTCACAGCGAGCATTCATCAATTGGCCGTCGCGATCATGCGATTTGACCCCACTCTATTATTTTCCCTGGGGCTACGCTCCTTAGTCTACGCTAACAAGCCAACTATTTTGGATGAGCTGGAGGCCAACATTCGACACGTTATTGCCGGAATAACGCCTCACATTATCAAAAAGTGGACCGACTTCTTGAAACACTGTCCGCGAAGCCGGGGTGGCCATTTGAATGATATTCTATTCCACTCAAAATGGCATGAAAGTAGCTACAAAATAAAGCCAGAATCTTTCATATCTTACACCGTTGTTGTTTTATTTATTTTTTTTCCTATCGTAAATCATCATATCATAATCTGGTCACCTTATTGTATCCAGAGTAGATAGGTCCTTGTGCACATTTGTATCTTCGATCTTAATATTTGGGAGAGGAGTTTCAAGCTCAAAATTGATAGTCTTCAAAAGAATTGGAGAAGAAAGTAGCAGACGTTTATACTTTTTCATGTAAACAGCTCTTTTGAGAGCTTTGACCAGGTTCCAAGTTTTTATGAGTTTTTCGATCCTGTCGCATAAGTGTTCATAGATACAACTCATCAAAATTTCGCTTTGATCTGTAAAGCTTTTAGTCTTCTTCCAAAGAAATATTATTTTTGAATAAGAAGATCTTTATGCTACTTACAATTCACTGACAGACTATCTCTGGAGGTTTTGCCACATTAGCACCTATATACAGTACTATGTAAATGGAACTCAGTGATCTTAAACTTCATAAAAAGATCAAAAGCTAACGAATTTCAAGTTTCCTGGCAGAAAATATCCTAAGGATTGCAGTGTCTATTGATGAAATGGAGCAAACCCAAGTACCACCCAAAACACACTAGAAATGCTGCTAACTTTTAAGATCCATTTGTACTCCTAAGCATTCGTTTGATATTAAAATGAAAGCCAACTGATATTGTGCTCATAAAAAAAACCCAATTTTCGAGTTCGACTAGGAAGTATCTTTAGCTATGGGGTGTATATCAATTAGACTTCCATTGACCTTCTTCAGTTGTTCGTTATCGATGCCATACGAGAGTCACTCATTATAGTTTCGCTTACCCTTAATGGACAACAGCATCTCAGTCACTTACCTGTTTGTTGACTCCTTTGACTCAAATTTTATAGTTCTAAATTCCGAAAAGAATAGGGTTTTCCCTTTCTCAATTCTTACTCTCAATTGTGTACTATTGTCTGTTTTTTTATTAAAGATTTCATTTGGAAATATAATATTTCTCTACGGAATACTATCGCTGTGTTTGTGTATGTGGTGCATCAGGTCTAAATCAAAGTGATCACGTGAGGGGACGTCCCTCAATTTACTTCACGGAATCGAAATGATACGTTTCTTAGATCTGAAGGAAGTCTTATTAACTCATTTTCTACCCTACTCATAGATCTGATCAGAAATGAAATACTACGAGTAAATAATTCAAAAGTCTATGACATGTCCCCCTCCCCGATATCTTCAATTTAAAGGCAAATGTAATCATTGGGTTTTACACGACCAATTGAATTAATTTGAATTTCTAACCAGCATTGCTGTGCTATCATGCCATTTTCCACTTCATATATTTCCAGATAAACTCAGTCACTGGCACCATCACTACTCACCTTCCAGTGTTCTAGTTCTGAATATTTCGCCAACATATTTGAATAAACTCCTTCCAAGTATAGATACCTACTCGTGAATGGCTCATACCTTTCAAGGACTTTAGAAACTTTCCCTAGATTATACGTTTTCTTGTAATAACCTTCGCTCAACTAACACTTCATCTCTAGGGGAAACATCGGTCGTTCATATCATTAAAGCACATCATTCATTACACTACTACTTCAACATCCCGAAAGTGACTTCTTTTCCGGATCTGAAAAACTAATATAAAATCTAGACGTGGTATTTTATTTTGAGTTATTGCGTTTCAAAAACACTATCATCCTAACGATGATGGGCTCGCAGTCACTTTGAATCGAAAATAATAAATTATTCTGACATCTCTAGAGATGGTTTCCATCCTATGTTTCATATCCGTTGTCAGGTTGACAAGGTCGTTAGATACTTGAGCTTGCTTCCTGTAGCACAGAGAAGATACTCGTGTTTAAATAAAATTGAAGAATTTTCATTCAGCCCATTTTGAAGGTTGTTTCTAATTTGTAATTAAAGGTAACAACTAAATAAATGACAAGGACCATCTTTAAGTTAATGAAGTGCTGTAGTAACTCTTGTTAGAGATATTTTTATGCGTCCTTGGTAGTCAAATCGTGCAATGACAATTTGGACAGTACGTGGGTTGAGAAAATGAAATAATACAAGATTCAATCATCGCATGATTGTACAGTCTTATATCCGGGAAAGGTTACAATGCTTAAATCAAGGAAAAGATAGGACATTCCCGTTGAAACAAAAAAAAAAAAACTTTAATAGCCCCAATTCAGAGTTGACAGTTTTATGACACGTGACGAGCACATAACAAATGATATGAGGATATACAAGGAACACAGACACATTCGTATCATACATTTGGAGAAGATAGATAGATACATGACGCTTGATTTCTTGAATCCTCTGGTGGGTTATCTCTCCGACACTGGATGGTGATGTTGGGAATTTTATTTAACCCCCCCAGGGACTTACGAGATTATAGAGTTGCTTTTAATCCTATTTGTTAGCTTGCCATAAAGTTTTGTTGGTGCACATATTGATGGATCTTCATGTTGACAGATGAAGAATTTGCCATGAGGCTTATACGATTTAAGCGGATTTATTATGTTGGTTAGTTTTTATATCTTTAAGATAAACTTCTTCATTCTTATCTTCTTTTCGTTGTTTTTCGTGTTTAGTAATTTTAATGGTTATGAGAAGAAAATCTTACGGTGAGAAAAGTTGTTGAAACCGCGGTTTGCGGATGATACGACAAATTATAATGAAGAATTATGAATTGGGACATTTTGTGAAGAACAATACATTGCCGAAAGATACCTATCTGTACCTGTAGTCCGGGCACGTCTAATCTGTTTATCGCAGTGGTATTTAAAATCTTATGCGAATATTACAAAGAATTATTAGTGGTTTTGGGTCTTAATGTCATGGGATTAAAAAATTTAAAGGAATTAATTTATCATGCTGCCAAGCAGTACGAAAATGTGATATTGTATGTGCTTGCAACTTCTGCGTTCACAATTTCCATGAATTTGCTGTGTCTGTCGATGTGTGATTTGGAATCATATTTCTAAATAAATTATTCAGTAATTTTGAGGTCGTCACGAGGACATGGCTATCCTTATGTATAAGATATACCATATGCAGCAAAGAAAGAACTAGCGTTGAACTTGATGCTATCCAGTGACACTCGTGTAAGTGTCAGATCCCAGCTATCTTTTCCAAATATCTGAGGCAACTGCTTCATCTTATGAAGAAATTGACGAGAAATAAACTGAAAAGGCCAGTTTTTTTCTGTCAAGATTCAAGTAATTACATTAGGGCAGAGCTTTAGATTCTACAATTTTAAGGGTATGTTGAATAAGGTGCAAGTTCTAAACAACCTCTTAGATGATGATAGAGAACGGGTTACTCCTAGACTTCAACCAATAAACCTCGCAAGTTAATCCGAAATCACTGAATGCCTGTTCCACTACTGCGTTGCCACCCCGAATAGAAACCGAAGAATCTTCGAGATGGAGCGTTAATATCCGTTCGACTTAGATGTTCTAGCATTCCCAGCTAATTAATGAGCGCTTTCCTTATCAAAATATATCAAAAATAAGCTGAATTTTTATACAACTTTTAAAATCTTTTTTTATTCTTCTAAATCTATTTCATCGCCTTCAAAGTACTCCCCTTTCGATACAATACACTTATGCTAACGGTTTTTCCAATCCCCGAAACAATTGAAGGGGCAAGTGGCCTATGTGACATTACTCAGGTTTCGAGATAATCGCAGTTTAAGTTTCGGTACACGATGCACAACCTTCTCCAAATTGTTCCTTTCTTAAAGAAGTTCTTTGGCACATATTTATTACTCACTAGCCTATAATAGATTTTCTCTAAATTTTAAATTTGTGTAAATGAGTCCTTTTTCCGGTCGGTCTGAAAGGCTTTGAGTGCAAGAAGGGCATTTATGTCGAGCATAGCTGTGAACGACAATATATTCAATGACATCTGCTACCTACGAGTAGTTACAACAAAATCATCTTCCAATGACCATTCTGTTTTTCAGATACATATTTCATTTGATTTTTCATGTCTCCTTTTTACTCATAAAAAATTTCATTCTTTGCCAATAGTTATTGTTCTACTGCGATTGACATTGCTTTTTTTGTTGATATATAATACTTCGTTGGTGTTGAACATTCACCTGCCTGAATCTGAATTTCATTTGATGGGGGCCATAGCTCATTCCACGATTACTTCAATGTTTCGGCTGAAACCTCAGCACACGTATCTGATGTATTGTCTACCACATGCTTGAGATTGTAGCTCTTCCAGTATTCTTTAATGGAAATTTCTTCTTCGGAAATAAGCTGTTGAACGAAATTTTTCCTGTATCGGCGATTGAACCTTACAATCACAGACTGATCCATTGGCTGAATTAATGATGTTGTGTTTGCTGGTAAAAAGTAACAAGTAACATCTCCATCGGCACTTTTTAATTGATCTTCTGGACGGCTTGGTGCGTTGTCCAACACAAGAACCGCTTTCGGTGGAAGATTTATCGATTTAAAATGTTATTGCACGTATGGCTCGAAGACTTTGTGGAACCATTCAGTAAATAAGCCTTGAGTCATCTATGCTTTCTTTTGCGAGTAATAATGAATTGGGAGAGCATTCATGTTGACACCTTTTAAAATTAAGGAAAACTTTAAGGAAGGAAGAAAATGGAAAACTTTGAAGCAACGAGGCTTTCTTGCTGTACCAATGAGAAGCAACGGCAATCGGTGATTTCCACTTGCATTAGCGCGAACCATCACTGTTATCCGGTGCTTTTGTATTTTGAATCCCGAAGCGTATGCTTCAGAAACAGATGAGAGTGTTTTGCTGGGCAGTGCTTTATAATTCAGCCCAGTCTCATCTGCGTTATAGACTTGGTCCGGTGTTAACCGATTTTTCAAAATCATTTGCTGGAATTTGAGTTTATATGCACTTACAACTTTGTCAATAGCAGCACTCATTTTTTCGCCTTCAATATTAAGCTCCCGAATTCTATGAGGACTCTTAAAATTGTGCAACCATCTTTGATTGGCTTTGAAATCGGCATCCCCGGGATTCCTTCGCTTTGTTTTTGTAAGAACCACAAATATAATGCCGCGTCGAGTGTTTCATTCGGCGAATTCTTCATTGTTTTGCGTCTACGTGACAAGCCATCAATTGAATCCATTTGAGAAGCGAATTTCAAAATTTCTTCGAAGTTTTTCTTGAAATCGCTTCTCGTTTGCCTTGGAATACCATAGGCCTTACTAAGAGCGGTTGCGGTTGCGCCATTTTTTAATTAGTTCCTTTTACGTTTCTGTGTACCAGATGTAGATTGGTGTCCTTGTAAGGGGACACACACAACGCAATATAATTTGATGTAAAAACCACTCGAAACAGAATAAAAATCAAATTGACAACGAAGATATGCTCACAATTGTGTACGAGACAATCATAGTCACATCGCAACATTTTATGGAAAGCGTTTGTTTATAACGGTTAAGGTAATATAAATAACATCAGGGACAATCGATTACAAAGTACTCATATTTCACAGATACTTATCGCAAACATTGAAATCAACTTTCTACTGAACAACATTGTTTATGCAATTCTGTCTAGAAACATGAAATTGTAGTATGTACTTCTCTAAGATGCATAGAGATGCATAGTTTTGCATATAACAAAATTGTGTCTGGTAAAAAGAAATCTTGATTCCCGGATTCCCGTATAATTGAGGTGCCGGATAATCGAGGTTCTACTGTTTCAACTTTACAAAAAGGAGAATTCTCATCCAGTGAGGTTTTGTATCTATCACTTTGTTCAATGTGTTACTAACAGCATCTCTTAACCTGAGCTGCTTGTTTCAGGACATTTTCTGTTGTTAATCTGCACATTTCTTTCAACTGAAAAGTGATCAACCACGGCAGTAATGGTGGTCGGTTTTGGGCAGAGATTTCTAATTAGGTCCCTGTATTGCTCAGGTGTAAAAATATTTTTCTTTCTTCTGATTTTTTTCTCGCCCCTCCCAAGATCTCGATCTGATTCCAGGTAAAAGTGCCCGACAACAGAAAATTTATGGTCTATCGCATTAAATATACGCGTAGTCTTGACGGATTAGAAGTTGGTAAATACATACGAGTATCATGACGAAATTATTATTCTGCCTAGCGCGGAAATCAGACGATATCAAAAGATGACCGATAGGACCAAAATCAAAATTTTGTGTAAAGGTATAAAACGTACTCCAAATTGCACCACACCTTCTTCTAGCTTCATTATCAGGCCAATTAAAAAATAGGCATTTTTCCCCTTCTCTGTTAATCACGTGAACCAAAGTTACAAAACCTTAACTGACGCAAATAGTTGACGCAAGGCTTGTTATGTAACAGAGTTCATCTTGTTTAGCACATTCCTTATAGTTTTCATGATGCTCATCTGTGGCTTCCCCAGCATCACAAATAGCGTACGTATCACTACGGGGCTGCCCAAAAGATAAGCTAAATTTTGAAATAAAAATTTTGTTGTAAGTACGAGTACAGTTCTTCACTTTATATTTTTCAGGCAGATTCAACTCCTCATATTCCTTCAAGTAAAGCTGGTGTAATTGCGAAAGACTTAGTTCGGATGATAAATTTTTTTTAAGGGTTGTTATGTCGTCTGTAATGGATTGATTCGGTTAGGAATTTTGAAATATGAGGTACTACTGCCTGTTCTACTTCTTCCGGAGTTTTCATGGGCCTATGCGAGTGCTCACCTCTTCTATCTTCTTGCGGCAAACACGAACCTGAGCTTATTTTGTTTTGAATGACTCTAATTTTTTTTGGCTTTATTTGGGATAAGGCACAAAAAGCAGTCATGCATGCATCGATACAGCGTTTGTTGATGCTATATTTATACGTAGTTGCTTTCTTCTTAATTGCGCCTTTTACGTGACGGTTGACGCTCTATGACTTTATACTTTTAAAAATCAAAATGTTTTTGCTGTTCTTATAAAGGTTGGTATACCTCTGGAGAATTTTTTTTCTATCAGTCACACTAAACGTTTCAGAACAGCGTAATCTGCATTCATCTGAACACAATAAACTAAATTCTATTTGCTTAGCCTCTGCCTCGTTTCTTTTCCAATTTTGTGGTTTCCTCATTCTCTTACGAGAATACTTCTCCGACGATGTGAAGACTTTTTCCTTTTTTGCTGGAGGTGGCTCCAGTGCGTGGTCCAAGTCGCTGTCTGAATCTGACGGAATAGGAATTAAGGGTTGTACTTTGCTTTCCACCGTTTTCAATTAGCATTTCAGACATTTTTTGTAGGACGCGTGTCTAAAATACATGTAAAAAACAGACGGCAAAACTTCGCGGCCTCTCCTTTTGCACTGCCTCTGCTTAGAGGTTCTGGTTGAATTTTTTTATCACGAGAATAAATAAAAGACCAGCTTTGCAATTTGTTTGGATTGAATTTCGTATTGAACTGCAAAGCTCTTTTCTAATTTTATTTATTTTTAAATTTTGTTCGTGCTATTGTTGGTCTATTGGAGAAGTCCTTCTTCCCACGACAGTATCATTTATCTAGTGAAAACACTTGTCAGATTCCCAAAATACTTCATATTTAACTTTTGAAATTTTTCAGGGGCAATTTTTACACCAAATAGAAGGACATTGAACTGATAGCAACTAAATGGAGCGCTAAACGCTGTTAGCCTTTTCGACTCATCAGCTAAGTTAACTTACAGGTCAGGAACTGTGAAGTATTTCATCGCAGCCATTGCCTACCTTAAGTCTTCGAGCTTAAGAATATTTTCGTTTAACTGTTTAGGGTAGAGACATATATACAAGGACTTGTCCTTCTTTTCGACTACTACCATGTTATGTTATAAGGTCTCAACCTTCGAAATGATATTCGTTTTTTTTCCATCTGAAGTAACGTTTTCTTTTCCTTGTCTCCTTGGGGGTTTGCTAATCGGTTTTACACCATTCTTAAGCCTTATGATACATTTATCTAGGAACTGTAATAAGCCGTAAAAAACTAATTTATTTCGAGAAATAAAGTGAGACACCTCAATTGAACTAACCCGCCGTATTAAATACAAGACTGAAGTGCATGTAATGGTTGTGACAGCGCATTCAGTCTCAATTTCAGTCTATAAACTTTGCGTTTATGTTTAATACCAAGAAGTTGGAAAATCGCTAGAGTAAGTGTATCAAACTAAAAGGGGACTATATTGAATAAAATAAGAAAACATTTAAAAAAGAAATTTTTTTTTCATTCCCTAGGAGGTCACTTTTCACCCCATCTAGTATAGCTGATTTCTTCTACGGCATGAAAGACATATTTTTTTCGTAAGCAGGACACCGACCTCTCACAAGTGTAAAACTGCAGTATGTTCATGACGTCTTGACGTGACTTAGTGCGGTTTCCTTGAAAAATCTGGTATTATGAGTCTGATTTTTATTTTCATTGGTTATTGCCGTCCTGGCAAAAGTTTTTCAATACTTCAGCATTTCTGCCCACACTGAGAAATCTGCAATGCCGGTTACGATGCGATCCCATAACATCGACTCCCTTTCTGCACTAAAGCTGCAGTTCTCGATCTGTCCTTTAAGAAGAGTTCTTCTTCTTTTTGGTTTCTTGTGTAAAACAGGCATCGCTGAAACACAATATTTCTACGAGGATTGCAATACTTATCGAATTTTTCGACGACCCTATTCAGTTGTTTCCTTTCAGCGCCTGTTAGGGTAAAGGTGTGGAAGAGTTCAATCGCCATCCCTCAGAGCACAGCAATTTTTATGGGGTCCACTTTTCCATCCATACAAGGTAAAATGCAATTTGAGCTTTTTCCAATTTACCCGTAAATATCCACTTAATTTCAATAGCTGCTGTTTTGGAAATTCAATTTTTACTTTATATACTCATTTCTTTTTCTTTTTATGTTTTACCGGCAGCGCCAAGTAAATATACACGTATTCGAGTTTTATTAAGAAGTGTGCTTAATTTTGTCCTCGTAAGTAACATTTCAATTAAAGATGAAGTTGAGAATCCACACGTCTGGTTAAGTCACAATAGACTTAGATAGCTATGTGATATATAAATCAGAGCTTTATAGATAATTCATTCAGGTTTCTATTTGATTGGCTTTTATAGTCGTTAATCTGATTTTCACGGAATCTAGTGACCTACAACGCTGCCGGGATGTCCAAGTGGAGAGTAATTGACCTTCGGGCGATATCGTTCACAATTATAGTAGTTTCTTGCAGCTTGAATAAAGGTAGTTACCTCCTGTTCGAACACTTATCCTGATGGACCAGTTAATTCCTAGAGTTCCGAGGTGTATCCCGGCTTCCATCCCTACATCCGCTTTAGAACAATCTGTTTAAAGCATGTTTTCGTATATTGGTGATGTGGTTACTCTTTTAAATGATGCCTTGGAATCGTTCGGTCCGTTTGTGGGGAATATTGGTAGTCTCCTAGCAACAGAGTTTCGTTGCAAATTACCATATTTGTCTCTCCAACTACCACTTTAGCCCTCGAACGGGTGCAGTGTAATGCGACTTCTAAATGCTACTATCCTGACTGGATCCACAATTCCGATTCAGAATATCTTCTGGAACTTGGTGGTTTTTGAGAGTTAGTAGATCTATTCTAATACCGCGCCCCATGAAAGAAGGATGGATCTAAGAATCACCGTATCAAGCCAATATAGTACAACCACTTTGTAGCTTGAGACTGACGCCTTTCAACAAGATTATAAATCATTCATCGTTGTTATCCTACCAGTTCAGATCGAAATCTAAAATCACACCCAGATAGTTCTAAGGCACCCCAATATGCGGAGGCTTTAAGAACAGGATTGTTGTCTTGTTGGTTAAGTGGACAGCCTCCGTCTTCGAAGGACTGATTCCTATACCTTTGAAATAAGTCCAATTTTTCAATAGGAGTAGTGCTTGCTTGAGCCTTTAGCTAAGAATTGTGGAAAATTTGGCTTATACCAAGATGGCCATATGGCCAGCATAGGTCGTCGTATTGAAGGCAATGCCCATCAATACAATCAAGATTTTGACCTTCACCAGAAGTACGAGTAAGTCCCTGATAAACTCATATCTCCCTTCTTTTTTTCAGCTTGCTTTCCTCAAAGTCAAACTGATGATCCATTCAGAGTCGTGACAATGTGCTGAAATATATAAACAGGTGTCCAGGTGATCTTTCTGTTTAGAAATGCATCTGTACTTACATTATTGCTTGAGCCTTGGAATGACGATTTTGGACTCAGTGGTTATTTTGCTCCATGGGTGCCATACAACATTTAATGGGGAGAGTAAATTATTAATGTAAATTGACTTGTTGTATTTTATGCAACCATTCAACTTATAAGATTTTAGCTGCCTGAAAGAAAGTCTTTCGGTCACGGTTGGTATTGAACCCCGAACCGCCCGATTTGGAATCTAACACACTATCACTTGAGCCACGGCCACCCACTCCTGATGCCTTAAAAGGAGTAAGTTTTTTAATGGCCAAACTGTTTTCTTTTCATTTGTAATTTTCATTTGCCACGTTCGTATCCCCGCCAGCTGCGTTCTTATGAATGGAAGCCTATTTTTGAAGATAGGCACGTCATACGAAGACTATTCATAGTACGAGGTGTGTCCAAAGTCCCTCAAAATTAAAACCGAAGGCATTGCTACCTCAAATCCAATATTTTTCTTGTCAAGAACCATCGTTGGGAAGAACGCACCCACATTTTCAGACAGATCTGTCAAATAGATTTGTTGTGACAAAAGTGAATTTCGTGTGCTCATTAAGTACTATTTCTTGTGCAAAAAAACCATCACTCAAACCAAACAAAAGCCTGAAAACTATTGTGGGGACTCTTCACCATCGATTGGGACCATCCACCACTGGTATACTTAATTTCGGCAACAGTAGCATAAGTGACGCCGAACGTTCTGGTCGCCCAATTGAGATCACCACACTAGAAATCGTCGATAAAGTCCACGGTATAATATTGGAGGACCGGTAAGTGAAGGTGCGCGAACTTGAAGAACCTACAGGCTTATTACGTGTATTAGTGACTTCAGTTTTGCAAAAATATTTGAATATGAAAAAGCTATCCTCCAGATGGGTTCCACGGTTGCTCACAATTGACAACAAACGCAATTGTTTGACAACATCAAAGGTGTGTTTTTTAAGATGTTCAATCCTATCCGAACAAGTTTTGGGCGAAATATGGATTCATCACAATACACCAGACACCAAGAAAGAGTGGACCAAAGTGGTGACAGTGGACTCTTCCTGGTGGATTGAAGCGACAGTTTTTTGGGACTCGCGCTGTGTCATTCACATTGACGCCCTTGGAAAAGATAAAAAGATCACCAGCGCCTATTATGTAGAGCAGTTGGATCGATTCGATGCGAATTTGAAGCGAAAATGAACGCATTTGACGAGGAAAAAAGTTCTCTTCCACCAGGACAACTCACTGGTGCATAAGTCCGCAGTCGCAATGGCAAAATTGCATGAATTAGGTCACGAATTACTCTCTCATACAGCATATTCTCCAGATTAAGCTCCCTCTGATTATTTCCTGTTTCCAAACAAGAAGAAGAGATTTGGGTCGAATGCAGAAGTCATCGATGAAACAAATGCCTATTTTGAAAGCCTCGAGAAATCGTTTTATTTGGAGGGCATCAAAAAATTGGAGAAGCTTTCTAGATTACCTTGAAAAATAAAACGTTACTTTTCTTGAAAAGAGAAAATTTCAATGTTCATCGAGTTTTAATCCTGATTACAACTTTTTCCTTTGACTTAGGTGTCCTTTCACTACTAGGTTCGTTTATAGCAGCATTATACATGGTAATTGTCTTGTTTCTCGTTTTACTGCGGTCTGCCTTGCTAGTACCTGAGCAGACTCCATCAGGCCATTTGGGTCTTGGCGTCCAGGACCTTCTCGACTTGCTTTAGCTTGCAAAACTGCTTCCTCATTTGACTTATCGAAATATTCAGGGGGATCAACAAGTAGGTATTCCGCCATCCCATTAGAGATTTTGTGAGCAAGGAAAATGATATCAATTGAGAGCTTATCGGGCTCCAGAATGATGGCACTATCATATATTATGCTCGCTACCGCAATATTTGCAATTGTTAATTTTTTGTCTGCGTTTGTTTTTATTACCACGACTGAGGCTATAAATGACGGTTAATTACCGACTGAGATATCATGCTTGACTTGACTGTGGGAGCTTGCTAATAGTTAGTTAATCCCAAATGTTCATCCTTCGGTGCGGCCTACTTACGCCGTTTGGACTTTCGAACCGATTTCACTTCGGCACTTGCCAATTTGTCACTTTAAGCGTCGACTATACTTTTGCCCCTGCACCACGAAAATGTTGGTAGGCTATGAGGCTATCTGCGGTAATGAAATAAGTCGTGCGGTTCTTTTACAGCCAATTTTTTGAGCCAAAAGGACAAATAGCCTATCACATGCGATACTTATGACCTAAGAAGTCTTGTCTAATTAGAAGCGCCTTCTGTAGTATTTAAAATCCGATCCTTATATGGAGATGTATCTACTTGAACATTATATACTCGTAATTATAATTCATTTGTGGACTTTCATATAAGTCTAATAAACAGAATGCAGAAAATTGTAATTTGCTACAGAAAATGGATCGTTTTCTCTTCTCCTGTCTGAAACTCACACATTCGTTTTCCATTGTCAGTTTTATTGAGTAAAATGGGTCCTTAAAATACAGGTAACCGTTTGTAATAAAGTAGTGGGTGCAACAGTGCGAATGTTCGTAAAAAACCGAATTAGTCTTCTCAGAAAATGTATTTAGCTTCATAATTTGTAATCTCCTATGTAATTTACTTAAAAGTTGAAAGTTCAGATGAATTATAAGACTCTAACGTCGGCGAAATCGTAGTGTTTTGACACTTTTTGTGGAACAGAATTCGAAGAAGTAAAAATAAGTCAGTTAACATACTTACATTAGACACCCATATTCAAGTTGATAAGTCTTCACCATTATTTCGCAAGTATTTTTCCAAAAAGCACAACACTTGTATTCTTTGCTTTGTTTCTTTGCTCGCGTGCAGTTGCTTACGCTATTTCTATAGCTTTCAAGGGATATATCGATTTGGCCATCAACCAAAATTGACTTATGACCTTTTATGCCTTTAGTGTATTCATCCTCTCTAGCTCAACTTGGGAAACATTTCATTGAATCTGAAATGTATTCGTACACCCCCCCGCGCTTTCTATAGACCTAATTAAGACACTTGCGAACATCTTAACTAATTAAAACAATTTACAAGTTCGTGCCTTGTTTAGGTAACTTTACTTCTTGGGCAAAAAGTGGTGCGTGACTAAGGGACTCCTTCAACCGCAAAAGAGAAAACTTCCGGGCCAAACCCAAATCCCCAAGGCAGCTTTGCAAACCCTTTCAATAGAAATTCCTTTCAACTTCTTAGTATCTAATTACGTTACATGTTACATAACCATGTATCTGAAGTCTCGTAGGATACTAAAAGGATGTTGGATTTTCCAGTAATTCACACAAAACTTCTAGTTTGTCGTGGGCATATTCTATTTAACAAAAGAATGTGTCCCCACATGATATCCAATGTTTCTTGTTTTTGTTTGGTTGCGCCAAAGGATATTTTTCTTAGCCATCGTGACTAGATAGGAACTGCATAAGTTTCCATTCCTTCGGTTTTTCGTCCATGGATGGTGTTCCACTGAGTTTGCCACCTGGCCATTGAAGTTGGTCTAACTTCTTCTTTGATCGTTTTGATGACTGTCGACTCTTGCTTACTATTATAGACTCCCTACGTCTCGTCCGCAAGGATATCGATGGGAATCATATCGACAATGACAAAAGCAGCTTCGTCCGAAATAGTTCTAAAACCAATAATTACGAGTACCCTTATTGCGCTAAGTCGAAATGTTGATGATAGCTTTCTCCTTGCTCTCTTTGTCGCTATGGCACCCATCCAAACTGGGGCAGCATATAACAGGACTGAATTTACTACCTTGGACATCAAGACTCTTCTCGCATTTACGGATCCTCGTATGTTTGGCGGTATTTGAGAAAGTGCTGTCTGAAGCATTGACGCCTGAATAGTCAATGCGAAGCATAAAGCTTAGCCTATTCTCATGTATTACTCCCAGGTATTTCTTAGAGTGTCTTGGATGTTATCTAATTCAATCAGTTGTCAGTCCTCGATGAGGTTGATTGTATCGTTGTATCCTTACATCAACGATGTAGTCAGCGAATCCGATTATTTTTACTCCAGGTGGCAGTGTTAATTGCAGAGCTTCGTCGTACGAGTACATGATATTCCAGAGTAGGGGACCCAGTATCGATCCCTTTGGGACTCTCAAGGATATTTTATAGTATTTTAGCTAATGAATGGAAAAACGAGCGTTTTTTGGAGGAGTGGAATTAGGGGATGATTGCCAAGTTGCCGAGAAAGGATAATATGATGGATTTCTGAAATTGGAGGGGGATATTCGTTCTGCCGGCAGTGGCCAAAATAATAGCGATGATGACAATTCCGGACAGGATCCAAGTACATTTAGACTCAACTCTTGAAATCGAACAAGCAGGCTTCACTCTGGATCCTCTCGCACTGATCACATAAACGCCTTGCAGATGATCGTAGAGCAATGTGTCAAGTACATGTCTCCACTCTGCCTGCTTTTTGTCGATTTCCAGAAGGCATTTCATAGCGTGATGCTACGAGGGCGGGTCAATAAGTCCGTGACTTTTGGATTAAAACAGATTTTTTGATAAAAAAATAATTTTCTTTTTCAACGTAGTCTCAGTTGAGCTCTATACACTTTGTCCAACGCTTCTCCAATTTTTTTTATCCCTTCCAAAAAAAATGATTTGTCGAGGTCCTCAAAATGACGAGATGACTTCATCATTGAAGTCAAATCTTTTTCCACCAAGCCATTTCTTCAGGTTTAGGAACAAGAAGTAGTCGCTCGGAGCCAAATCTGGAGAATAGGGTGGATGAGGGAGCAATTCATAGCCCAATTCATGGATTTTTGCCATGGCAACTGCACATGTGTGCACCCTTGCATTGTCTTGGTGGAAAAGAACTTTTTTCTTGGCCAAATGAGGTCGTTTTTTTTTCAAATCGTCATTGAATCGGTCCAATAAGTTGGCATAATATTCCCCATTGATTGTTCTTCCCTTTTGAAGGTAGTCAATGTGGATTATCCCGCGTGCATCCCAAAAAACAGTCGCCATAACTTTATTGGCTGACAAACCCACCTTGGCCTTCTTTGGCGCCGATTCACCCTTAGAAACCCACTGTTTTGACTGTTGTTTGTTGTGATGGATCCATATTTCGTCCACGGTTACAAAACGGCGCAAAAACTCCTCCATATTGCGATTAAACAACGCCAAACCTTCCTGTGAAGTTGTTACACGATTGCGTTTGTGGTCGACTGTGAGCAAACGCGGCACCCATCTTGCGGAAAGCTTTCTCATGCCCAAGTGATCATTCAAAATTGAAACCACTGAGCCATGCGAGATCCCTACGGCTTCCACAATCTCTCGCACTTTCAATCTTCGGTCGGCCAACACCATATCGTGAATTTTGTCGATTGTTTCGGGTGTAGAGACCTCAACTGGGCGTCCAGGAGGTTCGGCATCTTCAGTGCTTGTACGGCCACAACGAAATTCAGTAAACCACTTTTTTACCATTGAAATCGATGGTGCAGTATTTATCAAGCTTAGCCTTGGTCTCGGTAATGGTTTTTTTTCGCAAGAAATAATGCTTAATAAGCACACGAAATTCACTTTTTTCCATTTTCTCCTCAAATTAGTGAGTAGTCTGATAAAAATAGCTGTCAAACACAAACTAACTGACGCAGCAAGTTTAAATTTTGACAGGAGTCAACTGACAAACGCCTGTTGACAGGAGCAGTGTTGCTGTTTTAGTAAAGAGGTCAGAAATTCAAAAATGCACAGAATTATTGACCCGCCCTCGTACTATAAAATGTTGCAAAATGTAGTATTCTACACAACAGTAAGTTGTGTTGAAATCCAAAACGGAGTTCGGCAGGGTTGTATTTTATCACCGCTTCTTTTTCAGGTGAGAATAAGCATTTTTTTTATAATTAGCGTTATGTACCCTTGCAATGTTTGCGCACACCGCAGGCGAAGGAAGGGGGGAAGAAAAGAGAGACACCGATGCATACTGGTTTTAAATGTTTCCAAGTTAGAACGACTAGGGACCAGATAGCCCGGCAGTGGGCTTGAGGGCGTACCGATGATGACTCATAGAGAGGCGGGTGTTATCGTTAAAAGTTTGAAGGGACGGAATGCTACTGGCGATTTTTACGGAGCACTGGTGGTGGAAAAATGAAAGAAATGTTCAAGGGTGTCTATTGCCTGATCTAATATCACTTAGCGTCATCTATGAGTTTCATCGTAAGGTTTTGAAGCTTATTTAGCGAGTACAAAGAGGTTTTGTAGGACCTGACCGGATGTCGGCGTAGTACTCATATTTTGGACGGATATTGAGGTCAGATCAGAGTCGGAAAGTATTTCAGTTTCGATGGCGCAAGTGCCATCCGCTGATAATGGCTGGGTATTTGAATTTCGATTTAATGACAGCAGACATCACTGTGCTTTGGAAGCATTAAATCTACTCCGTTGATAGTTCCCCAACAGGTTATGGTGTTAATGTCGGAAATTAATGAATTTAACATACGCTGCCATTACCGTTCTACAACCGAAGAGCTAGGTCGTGATTCCGGGAAAGAACACGAAAAGCAGAGAGTACTGTCGTCACCAAAGGAATATATCAGATTAGAAGCAGAAAAGAGATCGTTGATGAAAATTAAAAATAGTGTCGGAGACAGAACGGAGCCTTGAGGCATACTAGAATTTATTTTTGAATATCATTCTTGAATCCATCCAAGACAACTTGAATTGATTGTTTCTAAAGGTAATTTCTACTCCTTTGAAGACGAGATTCGTCAATCCCAAATGCACGCATTCTTTACAATGCCAAGCTCTGTAAAATGGCTCTAAAATTTCAAGCGCAATTATCTTACTTTCACTAGATTGATGTTCACTTCGGTTCTATTTTTCGCTTGTCATTGACAAGTTTTCATGTCTCACGATATTTCATGAGCTGACGGTTTATCAGCGTTTCTATGACCTTGGAAAGCAGGGACGTAAGTGCAATGGGTCTGTAGGAGGAGAGAGAAGATTCGCCTTTTTAGAGACGGGCTGGACAACTTCTGTTTTGCATCTGCTCGGAAAGAGTTCTAAAAAATACGATTGATGAAAAAGCTTATGCAGTGGTTTTGCCAGCAAGGAAGAACACCTCTTCAGAAGGAGGGGAGATATACCATCTAGACCAGAGGATTTGTGAATGTTAAGATCTTTAAGAATTCTTGCTACTACGCAAGTGCGAAATTGGATTCGTCCCATGGAAGATTCAACGCACTCTACTGTAGGCGGGGACAAAGCGCAATCTGAAAGTGTTGAGCTGGCCGCAATCTCTGCAACAAGCAGACTGATAGCTGGAATGTCATTGTAAATGATGGGATGGAGGATGAGGCGGATTTTCTAATAAATTTTACGGTGTTATCCGTCAAGGAGGAAAGCAGAGGTGTTCAATGGACAATGACATCTTACCTGAAACATCTTGATTATATTTGGCAGGAGGTCGAGAAAGTGCACAGTTTTTCATATTTGAGAAACACCATCTCGACCGGCAGCGGTACCGAACTCGATGTAAGTAGCTGAATCGAGAAAACAAAAGATGCTTGCGGAATGTTTTTTTAAGGTGTGGAAAGGTAATGTTTTCAGCACTAATATCAAGCTGCGACTGTTTCGCTCCAATATCGAGTCAATACTGAACTAAATGGGTGTAGTATTTAGAAGGTGACCATAGCAATCGCTCCGGAGCTGCAGTACTTTCTGGGCCCAACCGAATCTCAAACGCAGATGTCCATATTAAAATAGGATAGGAGCCAGTCGACATCACTATAAAGAGAAGGAAATAGTTATGAATTGGTCACATCTTAAGGCACGAAGAAAAGTCCTTTGCCTAGAATGTCACGCAATAGAACCCGCTTACCAATGCAGCAACATTTGAAAAGTCACAAAAAATGGATAAATATAAATGCTCGCTATGTAAAATGGAATCCCACTGTCTTTCACGTTGGGACATTCGTCAAACTCATGTCCCAATAGATCTCATGTTAAAATCTCAATGCTATGAAAGAGCAATACCCATTGCATTTAAAAGCAACATATTCGAACTTATTGACTGTGGCTGTGAATAATTTTTAATTGACCACAGGTACATCCCAAATGAAATAAATATTTAAGCTTACGAACTTGCATACGTAACTCTGGTTAAAAACGAATCCAAAGCCATTGGACAAATCTATCTATTGCAGTAGTCAACAATTCTCCAGTACCGCTTAATCCAGGAAATGATTGGCGAAAGGTAGCAAACATGAAAACAGTGGTCTACACAAATGACGACGTTCAGATGACGTCCAAGTCCAAATCCAATGAGTCATATACTTCAAACTATTTCAACGCTTGTGCTTTAAAATCCAACCTTTTGCCTTTTCAAAATTTCCTTCAGAACGATATCTTTTACCAGATTACCAACTTTTTAAAAAATGTATAGCCCTACCATATCGAACGGTTAAAGCACATTGTATATAAATATTCAGACGCATTTTCCACAAACGGCAACCTGATTGGACACTGCACAGTAGGAATTCACCACATACATTTAACAGACGTTATTCCATTCAGAAGAAAACCATATCGTTGCTCCTGGCATGACAGAAAATTCATAAACGAAACAATTGACGAATGGGAAAGGCTTAACGTTATAAGAAACTCCACATCGAAGTACAGCAGCCCCGTCGTTATTGTTAGTCAACCCAACCATCCAAGCACACCAGGGCGCAAAGCAGTGGACTACACAGCACTCAACAAAAAAAATGGTTAAAGAAAATTTCCCACCACCGAATATCGATGACGTGATTGAATGTCTTGCTGTCGAGTCCAGTCCCATGCTATCTGTAATGGACATAAAAACAGCATTTATGAGTAAGAGTAAATCTAGCAGATATTCAAAAAACGGCATTTATAACGCAATAACAATGGAAAGGATTATGAAAATCACACTCTCCGAATCAAAAAATATCATCAGTTACAGAGACGACGTAGGACAGTCAGCAGCCGACATCGACTCTGCCAAGTTTATTCGACCTGACCCTCAACGCACCAATTCAATCGACAGTTACCAGACATTCGAAACTAAAACGGATGCAAAGTCCTTCCATGCCTAAGCTTCGCACCACAGAAGATTTATAAAAGACTTTTCGAAAATACCCTTACTAGTTCGTAATGCTATTAATACAACGCCGCTTTTGTGGACAAAAGTGGCTCACAAAGCAGCAAATCCTAAAAGCAAAGCTAAAATCACCTCCTATATTAGCACACTCTCAGCACGATTGTGCCGCTGAAGTATAAATGGACGCATCACTCACCGGATTAGGAGCTATACTATTACAAATGCAAAGCCTCAAAAAAGTTGTCATCTGCCTTAGCAAGAGCGGAGAAAAACCTCCACATCAATCAAATTGAAAGCCTTGCAGTTCACTGGGCAATTACTGGAAAATTCCACGTATACGAGTATCTTTGGACTCAAACAATTCACTATCATCACAGACAATTGGACAACCACCTGCCTCCTCCAAAACGGAAATAAGCAGCAAAAAATTCTCCCTTTGGGTAATAGACTTACCGTCATAAAACTACACAGTTCAACGTAAAAGCGACGACAAAAGTAATGTGTGTGCAGATTCACTAGCTCGTATCTCTCATAATTACGAAACTAAATCATGAAACCAGTATCTCCGAGGACCCAGAATGCTGTCGTATAATTCTAAAGCTGAAAATACCTCCAAATTACGAGTAGATCGACAGATAGAAGACTAATATTTCATTGAAAACGGTATTTTATTATTCAAAAAAGACCTTAATTGCCATCGAATAGTTGTTCCACAAAAGCTCAAAACCGCCGTTCTCGAAATCAGTGGGCACAAAACGTTTTCAAAATTAAAGTGTGTCCAGATAAGAACGATAGAAAAAAATATTAAATAAAACAACAACGATGTAAAATATAAAATTGATTTAAACTTTATTTCGAAGCTACATTAATGCCATTATGTGTGGAATAACACATCATTTAAATGGTCGCCTCGGCTTCGCTGGTAGTGCTTCAAGCGGTCGGTGCAATTTTTAATGACTCGGTCCAATATGTGCGACGTTATTCCGGCAATAGCGTGCCATATGCTGGCCTCGAGCTACATAGTCCAAAATGGTTTGCTTGTTAGCGTAGGCTAAGGACTTAACGTAGCCCCAGAAAAAATAATCGAGTGATGTTAAATCGCCCGATCGCTGTGGCCAATTGATGAACGCTCGCCGCTCCGGTCAACATTTCCAGCGCCCAATTAGCGAACTCACGGCGTTGTCAATGGTCGTCTGGCTTCAGTTCTTGCAGTTGCACAGTCTTATATGCAAAATAAGCTGGGTTGACTCTATGACGATGCCCAATTCAGCTAATCGGCCCCGAATCGACATTTCTGGGTCTTCATCGATACTGGCCACTACGGCGGCAATGTTTTCTTCATTTCGCACCAATCTCTGCCTGGTTGGTGGCTTAAGATCCAAAAGAGTGAACTCACACTCAAACTTTTCAACGGTGTGACGAATTACCTGCACACTGAGGCCATGATAAGGACTGACCCCACGACGAAATTCACATTCCGTATTTCCAACTGAGCCGGAATTTCGATAAAATTTTTTAAAAATTTCCGCACATTCGGCAAGCGTAAAACGATGAACGATGAAATGGTAAACCTTACTAAATATTTTGACAGCTGCTGAAACATAACAATTGGGAAAACTGTTTGGTCAGCCTATATTACGACGCTATGGTTGATCATCCAGTTGGAAAGACTGCACGCAATTTGTTTCATCATTCCACGTCTGTCAATAGCTCAACAACAGGACTATTACAGTCAAGACAAATTCTAGATCGACCATTGGATGTCATATCCAGGAATCACTGCTGCTTTCCGAAGGATATTAGAGGTATGAAATATGTATTAATAATGAATCACACTACCAGGTTTCTCGTTGGAAAAGTTCTACCTAACGTAGTAGTAGTAGCACGGCTAAACTAAGACTTCGAGATGAAGTCCTTCTATGGGTGGTCGACAACAACACTTGCAGAAGTCAGCGAATCCAACCACTTCTACTGGACCGAGAAGATTCCCAAGCAAAAACTTATCACTTCACAACTCTACCAGAAAGGTCATGTTGACACACACACAGACAGGAACCAAAACTCTCGATCGGACAGTTTGTCCTAGCGCTTACTTTAGTCAAGTCTAACAAGTTCAGCCCAGAATATGAAACCATAGACCCGCAGAACCGGCGAATTTCGACGCGACATCACCAGAACTCCTCACACAGGACAAAAAGAGGAGGATAAATTGACACTTGAAACTTCTTAAGTCAGGGATGGCACACACAAAAATATGAACATGAATTCACACTCGAAACTACTCTAACTTCTTAAGTCAGAGATGTCACTTGCTTAACATTTTGAGAATATGGTACAGCGAAGAGGATACGTGTTTTATTTCACTTAAAGATCAAATAGAATTTCCTTTTTAATCGGGCCTTACAAGAGTCTCATAGCTCTTACAAAACCAATTTTTTAACCCGGCTGCGCGACTGTAAAGGCATGGGTTTTTCGCATGTAGCCTACGAGTATGTAAGCACGTACGTATATGTGAAATTCTTTATTCCTTCATATCATCCGAAAAGCTGGATGGCTTTTAATAAATGAGGTATCATTAGATTTCTATGAATCCCGAGAGTGATATAGGGTATATTACTTTACACTTAAGTATTAGTTAAAAAATCAAAAAAACTGGTCTGTCTACAAAGATGAAACCAAGAACAAATCGAAAAATTAATATTCTTATCCCTCTGCTTAACACTTTTACGGTTTTCAGACTTTACCTGGGCCTTTAAGACCTCTCACTTAGACAATGGTCACTGAATTTAGCCTACCAACTGTGTTCAGTAATCTCTTGCATTCTTGAACTGGATTCTATTACTGAGAGCCCATTACCAGTGCAGCAGTCGTCGATCACGTCTAGGGCTGCCTGCGCTTTGGAGTAGTCACAATCAGCCGCGTATGTTTGTGCATAGACGTTAGAACTATTGAGCGCGTCGACCAACATGCACTATAGCAGTGGAGACTGAACGTCACCTTTCGGGCAACACCTGTTTACACCCGACACCACATATTGGCCACAGTCAACACCAGCAACCAATGACCTATTCACCAGCATGCTTTTATCTACAAAACTAGTGATTCATCTACGCCGTCTTGTCTGACCGAGTTACACATGCCGCCAAAAGTTGCGATGTTGAAACCACCCTCAACGTCGATGAATATGTCCAAGGTGTATTCCTTCTTGTCAAGTGCGCCTTCAATTCTGCCTACCAGATACTGAAGCGCACTCTCGCCGGATCTTCTGCGTTAGCGTGTTGCCTCGCCGACAGAGGATGCATTCGCAAGGCGGTATTGCGCATAAGGATCTCGACCATTCCATCGAAGCTTTTCAGGATAAAGGAAGTTAGACTTACAGGTCTGAAACTCTTGACGCGGGAGTAGTCCTCCATTCCGATTTTCGGTATAAAGGCCACTCTCACTGTTCTCTAGGGATTCGTCGATGAAAATGACCGTCATATTACGGCCAATGAAGTTCGCTATCGTGGCACATTAGAAGACTGCATATTCCAATACCCGCAGTTGTCGCTTCCTACAATAAAAACATGGGAAGTGTCGATCTCTCTGATATGCTACAAAGTGAACCACCATTCAAAGAAGTGGTATATAAGAATATTTTACCGGTGCCTAGGAACATCGGTCACAAATGCTTGGCTTCTTTAAATTCAAATTCACTCATTAAATTTTAATTGAAAATCGATCATGTACTTTTGCCTTCCAAGGAAGACCAACAAAGAGTGAAAATCCGTCGCACTCTACTAGTTCTCGGTCGAGTAGTATGACTACAGAGAGCTTGAAAATTCACAAACTTCCACATACTTCTCTAAACGCAAGTTCTCCCTCAAGTAATGGGTCCTCTTGGGGCTTAAAAAAGTATAAATTTACACCGACACCTTCTAATACAAAGCGTTATGATCAAGACGGACACTGGGTTGTTTTTGGCGAAAAGAGTCGTTGCAGGCTTTGTAAGATTAGAACTCCTTTATCCAAATGTCTTAAATGCGGAGTTCATCTTTGCTGTAATACAAAACAAAACTGCTTTTTGACATTTCACACTTAAAACCGTAAAAGTACTTAAATAAAAATTTAATTTTACATTTAAAAAAATCATGACTCAAAAATAATATTGTACCACAATTGCCCAATGTGGGCAAAAAAAATTTTTGGACGACTGAAAAAAATTCGGGGTCGAAAAGTTTAATTGAACAGTGCTATTTAGACTATTTTGGATTTCCTGTGAGAAATCAAGATAAATCCTGGGTTCCACATAAATGTTGTGTAACGTGTGTGAGACAGCTATTAGGTTGGGCTAAAAAAGAACAAAGACATATGCCATTTGCTATACCAATGATTTGGACCAAACCAAAGGATCATGTAAGTGATTGTTATTTTTGTTTGATTCAAACAAAAGGCATTATAACCAAGTGCAAACACACTATCCAGTCTCCAAACTTGTCTCCGGCCAACAGACCTACATAGTGCCGAACTGCCTGTGCCAAAGCCTCCAAATCGATCAGAAAGTCAGTATTCTAGTCTGGAACTGTTTTAAGTCAGTACGATAATGTATCTGAAGATAGTGACCCAAGTTATAAATCGTCAACTTCAAAAGAACCGCACTTATTGACACAAAGTGATTTAAACGATTTAGTACGTGATTTGAATCTGTCTAAAAAACAGGCTGAGCTTTTGGGGCCTACATAGATTAAACGACTGGATGGGAAAATTTCATATTTTCCACACCGTGCCAATGAAATAAAACTTTACTTTTCTAAAGCAGGTGATTTAGTCTATTGTAATAACGTTCCTGCTTTGATGAATTTATTTAATTTTGAATATGATCCAAATCACTGGCGATAGTTCATCGACTCCTCAAAAATTAGTTTGAAAGCAGCGTTGCTGCATAACGGTAATAACCTTCCTTCAGTGCCTGTTGCTCATGGTTCTGATATGAAAGAGACTTGAAAGAGACTTACGAAAATATAAAATTTCTTCTTGAAAAAATTGAATACAGTAAACACGCTTGGAAAATTTGTAGCGATTTTAAAGTCATTGCACTTTTGCTTGGACTGCAGCTTGGTTACACAAAATTTTGCTGTTTCATTTGCGAATGGGACAGTAGGGACAGAAAAAATCACTATATGTACAGAGAAAGTGTGGCCCAAGCGTAAATCACTCATTACAGGCCATAAATGACATTCTTTTACCACCGTTGCACATAAAGTTCGGCTTGAAGAAAAATTTTGGAAAATCTATGCCTAAAGATGGCAATGGATTGTATATGTAGATACCGTTAGCTATTGACTTCGTGAATTGGATGATGAATTGGGACTGGAGGACATGTGGTTCCTACAAGATGCAGCAACGGGGTATACTGCACGCGCCACAACCGAAATTCTGAGGGCTGCATTTCCGGGTCGCCTAATCTCTCGTTTTGGCGATTTAACTGGCCGGCAAGACCGCCTGATATAATCGTTCCAGACTTCTTTTTGTGGGGTTTTTTGAAGTCACGAGTCTATGTCAACAAGCTTCAGACTCTTTAAGCCCTCAAAGAGACTATCCGTCAAGAATGCGAGGGCCTATCGCCGGAAGTTCTGGCAAGAGTGATGGAAAATGCCACAAATCGGCCGCGAATGGTCATCAATTCTGGCGGCGGCCACTTAGCCGATATCATTTTCTCGACTTAATGGAAAAAAATTTAAGACACCAAATAAACATAATCCGAAAGCAGGAGCAGAGTTTTTCAGCCAGAGAACATCGGGGGACAACTTTCGCGCCACTTTGTACAAGTAAATAAATTTGGGTACATATCTGCCTTCCCTGCCAATTGGGACGCTCCTGTCTTTATGTTGGGTACTGCCCGCTATAGTCACTGCTTTTTTTCGTTGTTTTGTAGATCGTCTTTGGAGGTTGGTTGCCTGGGTTGATTCGCATTTCGGCTAATTGACACCTACACATAGTTTCATATACTGTTCCACTACTTCAGCAGCTAGAACAAAGGGACTCACTTCCAGAACTCTGACAGCCTCCCTATGGAACCACCCAATCATACCAGTCGATATTTTATCGCGTTCGTTAAGTTCGTTCTGTCTGTCTAGTAATTGCTTGTGTCCTTATTAGACCCTCGGGTCCAGGACATGGCATCAAGAGCTGGACAGTCCGTGCGCTAGAGTATCTATACGGTCATCTTTGTAGCGATAGGCAAAGTCCGCTCTTTGGATCCATAGTATCCAGTAAATCCCACCTGTACCATGGCAACCAGAATCTGACGGGATGAAAAGAACGCAGACAACACGAGAAAGAGCTGGAGGGCAGAGGAGTGGAACAGGCAACAGAAGCCCCAAAGTGAATGGAGAACTTTTGGGGCGTGATTTGCACGCAACAGAATTGGTATTTTGCTTCATTAATTTTACCCTTATAGTGTTTTCTTGCGTTTTTGTACTCATCCCAGTTTCTTTCTTTGTATTTTTCAGAATTTGAAGGTCTTTACTGAACAATTTATTTGATTGATTGCTCACTTTAACGAGTTTGGAGGCAATAAAATGCTCTATTATATGTATTTTTAAAATTGTTTCAGCTTTTTTGGCATTTGCGTGTATTGTATTGTTTTTTTGGTATTTAATTAATATTGGTTACAGTTATTTATTCTGTAGAACGTCCATTTAAGGACATGGACAATTCTGTCGTTTCCCTTTGTACTACTTTCATCCTCTGTATTTCTCTCTATACTTTCATGATCAGATATTTTTTGACTTTCATCTGGTTTCACCGTTATTTTTTTTCTGTTTGTTATAATGTAATCAATATTATTGTATTAAATTCCTCCGTTACCGTGGGGTAATGTTTAATTTTTTATTCAAGGCAGTTATCTTCAAGAATTATTTTTATTTTTCTTTTATGAGTATAGTTTTTGCACCAGGTATATGGTATTGTTGTCTTTTTCGGTGAGTGTTTTTTTTTCTAGAGGAAGGAACAGGTTCTGGTATCTTCTCAGAAGACCCAGGACTAAGAGTGCCTATAAGACTACCGTACGCAAGCAGTGTCCTTCAATCAGAGAAGTTCTGGCTATCGTGAGGGCGGCTAAGCTGATGCGGATGAGATCGGTATCCGAAAGATATATCGCTATCACAGTCAGTACTCAAGGCACTATGCAGTCAGAACCAGGTAAGACTGTGCTGGGTGCCAGGACACTGCGATATTACAGAAAATAAACAAGCGGACGAGTTTGCAAGAAAAGGAGGGCTACTCGACAATAGTGAGGTTGCCAATATCAAATCACCCTTTTGCATAGTGAGGGGCACTATCGAGGAAAAAATCGCAAAGACTGCCAACCTAAGGTAGACAAGTCTTGAAGGATACAGGGTATTCAAAGATCTAGGAAGTTCATAAAATTAAACAGGGATAAGCTTAGGACAGTGATAGGAGTCCTGACAGGACATTGTCTCCTGCGGCTGCACGCAAAGAGATTTAAATTGTCAGATACGGATATCTGTAAATTCTGGGTTATCTGAAAGCTATTGAGGACATGACACACATATGCAATATCGCGTAGTCGAAGAAAATTTTTAGAGAAATACTTTTTCGAAAACCTAGAGGAAATTGACGGCACGAACTTCAAAGACCTTCCTGCGTGTGATGGCGGATCCATCACAATCCTGTTTAACCTAACCCAAACCTAATCTCAGTGAGTATTTCAATATTTTGTTTAAAGAAATCCCAAAATTCTCTTTCTTAACTGCTTGGATATTTGTAATCACCTGCTAGAGTCCGTACAAAATTCAGGTATGTACACTTGCACGATACCAACCAGGCCGATTAGCCAAATAATTTTTCTACTACGTTCCTAATGTCCCAATTGGTTTTAATATACGATGGTGTGCCTCCCGTGCTGTTTGCGTTTGAGTGACAAAATACTTCGTTATATCCATTCATTTTTATTTCATCGCTTTCGATATTAAGGGTCAATATTGGCATATTGACTTCATGCATGAATATAAACATCTTAAACACATGATTGAGGCCCCTCCAGAAGTTTCGCAACAACCACATTTTTTCTTACCACACCACTGCGTTTTACAGGAACAGAATACAACAACAAGGTTTCGTGTTGTTGTTATTGGCTCCACAAAGACATCATCTGCTATATCGTTGAATGATATCTTAATGGCATGGTCAACCATTCAAACTAATTTATTTAGTGCCTCATTAAAATTCCGAACTCATCGTCTAGCAGCTACTGCGGACATTGCAAAAATATATCGCTGTGTTAAGGTCCAGCCTCCGGATGATAATATGCAATGTATCCTCTGGCGTGATGATGTTTCAAAGGACCTTAGCATTTACAAGACCACTACGGATACATACGAAACTACACCTGCTTCCTTTCTGGCAACTCGCAGCTTCATCAACTTGCTCTGAACAAGCAGTCCAACTTTTCCATTGGGTCAAGGATAATCAAATCCGATTTTTATGTTGACGATTTATTAACATGGATTAATTCACTAGAAGATTTATATAAAATAAAGGATGATGTATTTTCTTTACTTTTAATGAGCGGATTTCTCTTATGGGAGTGGTGTTCTAACTCTGTGGAGTTTTTATCAAATATATCATCGAATGAAACGCAGGAATTTCCTCGAATTAAAAATATGTATATGTATCTATAAATATTTATATACATCTATAAATATAAAACAAAGTCGAGTTAGTTACACCGTTTATAACTCAAGAACGGCTGGACCGGTTTTTATGATCTTTGATTTGTTGGATTTGTCTCCGCCCCGAATAGCAGAATAACAATGAAAACATTAGAAAAATTCACGAAAAAAAAATTATGAAGAAAATTAATTTTCTAATATGGTACGGCAAATCGAAACCGAAAGCCTCACTTTCATTCGGTTGAACCAAGTCAAACTGCGTTCCAAGGAGTATATTCATTTACGCGATGCAATCAGCACCAAAGTGGATGCAGCTCTTGTTCGTCGATTGCCAATTCTACCGGCGACGTACATCCGGATATGCTTGAATATCCGGAAGATGCAATGTCTTTAGGACCTCTTTAGGGATACGCGATGCTTCATGTATTCGATTGAATGGTAAAACTGACGCTTGTCGCACGCACACATTCTTATTTGGTTAGTCGAAAGAATTCGACCAGACCAAATAGATGACATCATATGTGCCGAGATTCCAGATTCCGAAACCGATCCAGACTTGTATGAAGTTGTAATTACGAAAATGATTCACGGTCCATGTGGCGCTATCAACCCCCATGGTCGATGGCAAGTGTTCCAAGCGGTATTCACAAAATTTGACAGCGAAGACTATCACTGGCAACGATGGTTATACACTGTATCGGCGTCGATCACCCAAAGATAACGGTATAACTATCTCACTGAAAGTGAAAGAAAACAATTTCATTAACAACATTTGGATCGTTCCGTATTCGCCACATCTTTCCAAAACATTAAAGGCGAATTTCAACATGGAGTATTGTAATTCAGTAAAGTCCAGCAAATTGGTTCTACCACATGAAATGTCTGATTTTCGCTCAGTCGAGAACAAGACGTTCTCGAGCGGACATCTGTGCCAGGACGTTAAATTTTCTTTTCTTATGAAATAAAGTAGTACGTGTGCTTGACGTGTGAGAGTTTTAGAGTTCGTTACAAGTACCGTTATTTTTTTTTTCTAAGAATCATTTACCATGCTATCGGAAGTTCAAATTCGAACCCTCTTCCTTTAAGAATTTAAAATGATACATAATGAGTCATTGGCAATGGAAAACATTAATGACGCATTAAGGATGTAGCGGTAAACGAACGCACTATACTACGTTGGTTTGGAAAGGTTCGTTCGGGAGATTTCAGATTCGAAAATGCACCACGTTGGAAGCCGGAAACGTTAGTTGACGACGATGTTTTAAGAGCAACGGTGCATGCGGACCCAACGAAATCGGTGCGGGTGATTGCACGAGAGTATCCCCAAGGACAATAAGTCGTTACATTAAGAAACCAAACTGATGAAAAGTGGACACTGTATGATAATCGTAAAAGATTTGGGCAACGGTTGGATACAGATGGAAAACCAAAACACACCCCCAAGCCCGATCTTCACCCAAAAAAGGTTATGGTGACAATTTGTTTGATATCAAAAGTAGAAACTATAAACGCTATCAAATATTGTGAGGAAATCGACATATTGCATGCCAAATTGGCTGAAAAGCAACCTGCGTTGGTCAATAGGCACGGTCCGATCCTTTTGAATAGCAATGATAAATCCCATACCTCACAAGTAATGGAGCAAAAACTGTTGCAGTTGGGATTTGAAATTCTTCCGCATCCACCGTACTCTCCTGATATTTCCCCAACGGATTACCGCAATCTGGATTCATTCAGCCGGCGGAAGGTCTTCCGGAGCCGCAGCAGAGGTCATAAAAGCCTTTGAATATTTCATTGCCTCGAAAAGTCAGCACTTCTATGAAAAAGTAATATTTGACTTTGTATCACGTTGGAAGAATGTCATAGATGCCAATGGAACCTATTTTGATCGAATTAAAGTTTACTGAAAAATAATATTGGCTTTTCAATTTTTACTATAAAATCGGACATTTCATGTGGATCTTCAAATATGTCACGAAAAGCAGCGATATGAGGGTTTTGGCGTTCAAACACCCAATACCAACCAAGAAATCACTCACTATCAAGTTGGTCGATATGTAAGCTGTAATGATGCAATTTGGCATATATTGTCATTCTCCATTCATTAAAGTCATCACACTGTTTTACATTTAGCAGTGCGTCTGGAGACTGGTCAACGAGTTTATTTCAACGCACCAAACATTGCTCAACGTGCTGAAACACCACCAGCGACAACATTGACCAGTTTCTTTTCGATTTGCCAAAGCCATCCGTTTGCACGAACGTTGCTCTACTCTGAGGCGTCACGTCCTTATGCTTGGAACGTTACATCCGAGAAATTGCAATGTTGGAAACTAGGCGATTCGGTTCCAGATCATACGGATGTGCGTTCAACTAGTGCTCTTGGTCGCATTTACACGCATTATGCGAAAAATGACGAATGCATTTATTTCCGTTTGTTCCTGGTGATTGTACGCTGGCCGACATCATTTGAAATACTTCGATCTGTCGATGCCCAGAATTTCGTGCAGCATGTCAACAGCTCAATTTGCTTGAAAACGATACTCATTGGGACATGACAATTGCGGAAGCAATTGTTTCTGCATCTCCCATTATTTCGATAAGTACAAGGATGACATGTCAGAAGACATTTTACATCGAATTCGTGTCAGTTGAGGGACACCCGATATTGAGGTGAATGAGGAGATACATAACCAGGCTTTGCTTTTGAGTGAAGACATGTGTTACCTCATGTGCGGCAGTTTGTTAGTCAACTTAGGAATGCCAATGCCATATCGTGGACTGAACGACGCTTTCAATTGAGAATTGAAACGTGAATGTGAATACGATCAAGAGGCATAGAACCAATTCGGTAGATCAAATGTACCACTGTTGAACCCCCATTAGATGGAAGTGTACGATACGTTGATGAAGGCGTCCGGTAGAACTACGAGGTCACTCCTCATGTCATTGATTTTAGCCACTGCTCACGCGAGATCCGAAATTGTTAGAATGATAACGAACGGCTCATTCAGTGTTGAAATTGCCGTTAAACTCTCAACCGACTGACAAACCGACATGCAACAATGCGAAACACTCAGCAATGGCCAAAGTTTTGGTAGCAAGTAAAATCAGCATCTGGGATGAATGCACTATGGCACACAAATGTGCATTGGAAGCATTCAATCGAACTATGAAAGAAATGCGCGATGACTCAAGCCGTTTTGGGTGCGCAACGATTATACTGTCTGGCGATTTCCGCCGAACACTACCAGTCATTCCAAGATCGACCGCTGCCGATGAAATAAACGCTTGCCTCAAATCATCGACTCTGTGGCGCTATATGAAGAACTTCAGCCGACGACAAACATGCGAGTTGCATTGCTAAACGATCCATCTGCCGAAGATTTCTCCAAGTAATTGCTGACCATCGGTAATGGGCGTGTTCCTGTCGACGAATCGAATGGATTGAGTTCGTTTCCGCCGAATTTTTGCAATATAGTCTCAACGAAGGAAGAGCTCTTCAACAAAGCGTTCCCTGATAGCATTGCTAACCACAAAAATGACAATTGGTTGAGTGAACGAGCAATTCTTACGGCAAAGAACAAAGATGTGGATCAAATTGTTAGTCCACAGCATTCCTTCAAATCTATCGACTGTGTAACAAACGAACGAACTCCAACTGAATTTTTAAATTCACTGTATCTGCCTGGGTTGCTACCGCACAATTTACAACTGAAGATTGGCTCGGTAGGCATCATGCTTCCAAATCTGAACCAACCAAAACAATGAAATGGAACGCGTTTGGTGGAGAGAAAACTTATCGGAAATGTGATTCAAGCGACGATACTCAAAGGAAAGTTCAAAGGTGAGGAAGTTCTCATTCCTAGAATTCCGATGATCCCAATCGATATGCCATTCAAGTTTAAACGAATTCATGGTATTTATGCAAATTCCTTGGCAGGAAACCTTGATTTTGATGAAGCGTATACGTCTCACCTTCATACGCAATGGACAGAATTTCGCGATGAACTTTCATCTATAAGCAGCATAAAGCTTCCATGATATATGTATGTTGCTACCGCTTTTGATGACGCTGCTACATGGTATTGGTAATGCTAGCATATATGCCTTTGGAGCTTGCATTTGTGTGGGAAGTATTGAAGACATCAGAAACGTAAATGTATGATTGTTATGCTCTAAGTCGATGATTGGCCCCATCAATACTATTTTCATTCCAATGTTGGAATTGGCAGCGGCACTTTTATTATCGGATTCAGAAAATTATTTCACTACAACTTGGTGAGGTATTCTGTTGGTCTGATTCTACAATTATGCTGTCATCGATATCGTCCCCGTCATGTATTTTACTTGGAACACCTTCATAGCAAATATGGTTAAAAAAAATTGAAGATGTATCACGAAGTTGTAACTGGAGACATATGGCATTAAAACTAATTCAAATCCAGCCGATGGAATACCTCCACTTGAATTGAATAGCAATAATTTCTGATATTATGGACTTGAATTCCTAAAGGGTGAATATTCTCCATGGCTTGCTATAGATATGTGTTTAACTAAAGATATTCCTGAAAGGAAGGCGAGTATTAAGAACCTATTTGAGCACCATTCAGTTTAATTACATTACCAGTAAATACAAATTTCCTAACGGCTATAATTGCACGCTTCGAACATTTGCTTATGTAAGGAGATTTTTCGAAAACACTTCGAATAAGAATCATCGAAACTGGCCACTAACAGAATTAATCAAAATTATTCGAAGAGTTTTATTTCGGGTTGACCTTAAGCGACTTAGCGATGATGTCGTTATCAGCAAGGATAGTTTCCTTAAGTCTTTGAATCCTTTCTTGGACAACAAAAGGATAGTGGACATATAGCCCTCGACTATGATGCTAAGCATCAAATAATACTGCCTAGAAATCATCAATTTACAAAATCTTTAAATTATCACTTCCATAATACAAACCTTCCTGAAGGATGTCAAACACTTGCTCACTAACTTAGACAGCGCTTTTGGCCCTTAGGAGGAAGACATACAATTCGGAAAGTAACTAATATCTGCACTAAATGTTTCAAAGATCGACCGTTAATTTGCACGTAAATAATGGGAAACTTACCAGTTCAGCGAGTTCATCCATATTTTTAAATTGTCCCAAATCCCAAATCAGGGATAAGCAGTAAAGACCCCACAAAAACATATGTTTGTCTTTTTATTTATAGTTAGTTAAGACTTTTATTTCATAAAAAGTTAGGTTGATACATTACCACAACTTCGCCGTGTGGTTCAAATTCGTTCTTACCGAATTAATCTGTTCTCCGTAACTTTTGATTCTGTGCTCTCAATTTGTACTTATCTCTGTGAGAAGTAATCGCAGTGGCTGACGTATGCAATTATGTGCGAAGTTAGCAACTCTGATGTGCCAACGTAACGATGTAACGAAACTTATTGCTCGACAAATTGCAAAATCCTTGACTGGAGAGCTCGCAAGAAAGTCTGTTTTCAAATGATTACACTTGCACCGATTAAAGATGCAAATATACTTAGCAGTCGATTTATCCCAACGGAACTGAATCCTACCCGTATCCCAACGGATAACAATAAAACAACAAAACGTCTACTCGCACGTAATCCATTATTGATTTCACTCTGAAACCAAAGAACACCTCAGTAGATAATGAAACTTCGACAAAATCTAATGTTTCTCAATGCTCTAAAGCATCTATAAGAGCTGCACCTTTGGAAACATCATACCATTATCCTGAAAATGTGTTTTTTGAAGTTCTTGTTCAATCCATTGAGCAGGATGATAATTTAGGAATTGCCTTTGTTACTGAACTCAAATATGAATCACCATGACGAAAACTCTTGGCCGAAATAAACCGAAATATCGATATCAACTCAGTTAAATGTTCAGATGAGGAAATCTTTGTTCGAGCACTTATTTCAGCGCCATTCAATAATTCATACTACAGCGCTAAAGTTGTAGAAGTCGTGGAGGCTTTAAAAATGCTCTTTGTCCATCTAATCGGCTATGACAACTTAGTTGAATTACTATTCAAAGATCTACGCTCTCCTATCCCGATTATGCGCAATTTAAATACGTATGGTTTCCGAATTCGGTTGGGAAAAAATGTAGAATTGGAAACTGAATTGACGATCCGAGTTATTGGTATTGAACCAAATGGAGTGGCAATAATCGAAGAGAAAATCTCTTCTTCAATGGATTCAAAAGTAATAACAGCAACATTAAAAAACTGACGATGTTCTAACTAACCAAGCTGCATCTTTGGTGATACTTAATCTCCAAGAACGCACATTTCGCTTTGTTTTGCATTTGCAACGAAACTGTAAAAGTACAACTTCAAGAGATGGATAATTTATTGAAAGCGGATTCAACTATGCGTATGGAGTTGGAAAAGGCACCCAAAAATGGGGATTATGTTATCGCATCCGTGATGAACTGCTGGTCACGTTCTATTGTAATTGGTACACAGAATAAGGACTTATTGATGTACACGATCGATGTGGGTCGTATTTCTTTAGTTCAGGAAGTTTTGAAAATTCCATAAAAGTTTGCAACGTTTGCAATTGAAATGATCTTAACAAAGGAGAAGGATTTAATGAATCGAGTTTTAGAAAACGAAATTATTTATATTAAAACGCAGAAGAACGTCACGTCCGCAGATGGTCGAGTTCCGTGCTATATTCAAACAAGTTGCGATAAAAATATAGCTGAAGTAGAAGCTTTCAATTACTTGCTCAATAGCAAAGATATATATGTAGTTGACCAATTGAGTTTAACAGTTAGTTTCGGGCAGTGAAATTTACATAACACACCTTATTAGTCACGATGATATTTTCATTTTATCTGTGTGCGGTAAGTTATATCCAAAAATTGTCACTTCTGGTGCTGAGGAATGCAAGCTTCTCCAACAAATTGATAAAGAACAACTTGTTCTTACAAAGAAAATGAGTACTTTAGGGCAAAAGGTTCTCAACGTGGATACCGATCACATGGCAACAGTTTCTGCCTTCAATATTCGAAAACCGAACTCGTTTGTACAGTCTTGTCCTTAAAATAGAAGAAGAGTGAGATTAAGGTATCTGTGTAATTTTTCTACTCCATATGCAAATAACAAAGCTGTTGCTCAACTCGAACGTTGTCAACAGAATGGAGCAGAATTTATACTTTAAGTCGATCAAAATCTAGAACTAGGGATAGAGCTGAACACTCCAAGTCTTTGAATAAACAACTTTTGCCGATGCTTTTTGGAAAGAGAACTAAATTAGTCAACAACACGGAAGGGGCATTGACCGTGACAGAGAGAACTTCATCTGCATTGACAACACCTCCACCAAGTCCAAAGGTTGTTGTGATTCACAACAAACCAAACAAATTTACTCTCTGGAGGATTTGAAAATAATTCCAATTACTTGTGATGATGGTATGACTATTTTGCTAAACAAGGGTACGTAACAGATTTGCGATCACACCTCAATGGATTTAATAAAAAAACTAGAGACGTTAGATAAACATTGTGCAGCGTCTAATAATATCGCAGGATATCGTCCCGCTGTTGATGAAATTTGTCTGGCAGTCTTGAGTCAGATAAAAATTGGTACCGAGAAGAGGTTTTTATGTTAGCGATACGAAACAGTTATTTAAAGAAATATAACTAGTTAAAAAACTAGTTAACTAACTAATAAGAAGCAGTAACGAGAAATTATAATCATGTACTGCGAGAAAACCAAAAACCATTTTCGTCTCATCCACCCAAATGAAACCGTTGTTTCCAGTGTAAAATAAACCCAACTTTTCCTCCACTCCTGGCCGATAGTAACTACATTCACGAAACGAACGAAAAAGCGTTTTCATATCTTTTAGTGCAAACGAACAAAAAACGCAAAAAACGCAGAAATACTTCTCCGATAGTTATCGTTTTTTTCGTTTTTAATATTTTCTCCATTTTTTCCGTTTTTTGTTCGTTTGCACTAAAAGATATGAAGGAGTATGAGAAAAATGCGATCCTGAAAGTTTAGAAAAACTACGCAAAAAATAAAGACCTAAATAGTAGGTGTTGAATTATTGGCACCCGGGTGCGACACCTAACCCCTCTTCTACAATCTCTGCCTCTTCTATTGACGTCCTTTCGCCACCCACTTTGAAATTAACGCAGCAAACTAGCGACGCTACCGAATGTCGCTATGCGCTCTCTAGGCTTAGAGATAAAAAAATATATGAGAATATATGGTATGTCTATATGTCGCCTATCTGCACAATAAATCCGACTCATTGTGCTACGAGGGTAAATCAAAAAACAAGCGTCTCAGGAAACTTTATCTAAAGATCTTAACGATCTGCGCCACTATGTACACTCTAAAAGAGTCTCACATCTCCAACGCAGTCGACTTGACCACGATAAATTTTTTCAACACTAAAAAGCCATGCAAAAACCTTTTTCTCACCTTCTATTACCAGATTGTTAGAGGACTGCGTTCTAAAACCCATACCGTTTTGCGTCCTTCGCATGCTCTCCCATTTGATATCTACGCTCTGACTGAAACTAATCTTATCCCCAATATAAAAAACCTGGAATTATTCCTTCTTTCTTTTAATGTTTTTCAGGGTGATGATCGCACACCCCCCTTGATTGAATCTCCTTGTCGAGGTGTCCTGCTGGCCAACCACAACAGCTCTCTCTCTCTCGTTCTCTTCTCTCTCGTTGCAACTTCATCTTCTCATAAGCTAGACTTTGTGTCGGTTAAAATAACACTTACTCGTTGATGCTTGTATGTTATGTGTTGTTACATTCTTCAGGCGCAACCTATCAAATCCTACCAACTTGCTATTGCAGCAATTGACAATTTGATCGACTTGTCAGACTAGGTAGATAATATCATTATCATCGGCGATTTTAATCTGCCTCAGTTGAAGTGGACTCCATCTGAAGACCTATCTTTTTTCATCGCTTCTACTAAGGAATGCCTCTTCTTAGATCGGTTAACAGCCTCTAGTCTATGCCAAGTCAGTGGCGTTTCCAACTATATGGAAAGGCAATTTGACCTAATCTTCACAACAGATCCCATCAACTCCTCGGTATCGTGAGGTCACCTATCACTTTCAACTATTGATAACTTTTATCCTCCACTTCTCTTTCATTTTTCCACAACTCTCCCCTCCATTCGCCTCCCAGCGTGGTTCTATTTTCAAACAATTTTCGCAAAACTAATTTCCGTAAAAGCAATACCTATCTAAGCAGGGCTTCTTGCGAGTCTACCACTCTATCTCTGGTCGCTGCCCTCTGCATTTTTACAGAGAAATATTCAAATCCATCTCCCTTTATGTGGCATATTCCCGCCATAAAACTTATTCTACATGCCCTCCCTGGTATAATCGTAGACTCCGCTCTCTACTATTTCTTCGCACCCACTCTTCTTCCGACTATTGAAATTATTTAGGTACATATCTTAATTTCATTGAACTCTATAACTCTCCCTATCAACGCCACCTGAATAGTGCACAAACCAATCTCATAAATGACCCCAAGTTCTTTTTTCAATTTGTCAATTGCAAAGGTAAGACTGATTGTTGCCCTTCCTCCCTCGCTTTCGAAACCAAATCTTGAAGTGATCCACCTATCATCGCCAATTTTTTTGCTACATTTTTTAAACAATCATTTGCCAACAACTCCTTCGTACCAGATCACTCTTACTTGAATGATCTACCGAATTTCTCCGTTGGTTCCTTTCTCACTCAAAATGTCGATCCTGCAGTTATTGAAGAAATGTTACTAAATCTGAAAAATGAATTTGTACCTGTTCCAGATGAACTCTCCGCCGTGTTTCTTAAAAAATGCCTTTCCAAGGTGTCGCTACCCCTTTCCTACCTTTTTCGTGTATCCACAGATTTGGAAGACCTCTTTTATAATCCCGATACACAAAAAGAGATCTAAGCATGAAATTACCAACTATCCTTCCATTGCTAAACTCTCTGAAAGCATTTTATACGAGGCCTTAAGCTTCAAATGCATGCCTTTAATTTCGTCCCGACAACTTTCTAAAAGGTAGATCAACTACCACAAACCTAGTCGAATTCGTGTCTTTTGCTCTCTCAGCCTTAGAACATGGCAAAGAAATCAATGTTATCGCAACTGATTTCACTAAAGCGTTTGATAAGATATCTCATCAATTGATCCTCTACAAATTGTCTGCTCTCGGCTTTGAGCATCTCTTATTGAAATGGATTTCTTCTTACCTGGTAAACCGATATTATGTATAGTGTTCGGTTTAGATCCGCCCTTTCTGTACCATTCCTGGCCTCATCTGGAGTTCCACAAGGCAGTCATCTTGGCCCTTTTCTCTTCATTCTAACTATCAATGATGTTGAGAGGGTCATTAAACACTCCTCCCTCTCCCTCTAACCTGACGACACAAAATTTTTTAAAATTATTTCTTCTTCCCATGGCTCTGCCCTTCTTCAAGAAGACCATGATCGGTTTTTAATCTGGTGCCTCAAAAAGTGCCTAGAACTTAATATAGCCAAATGTTAATCTATAACCTTCTCACGTAAATGCAGCCCGTCTCCTCTCCGACTTTATTTTCTCCATGGTCAACCAATTCCTCTGGTTCAGTCTTTTCAAGACCTTGGCATATTATTCGACTGTGAGCTTAATTTCCGCTCGCATATCAATAAGATAATCGTCAAAGCCAACTCATCACTTGATTTCATTAAACGGTGGTCCGAGGAATTTTCCAACTCGTATGTAACCAGATCTCTCTATGTTACCTTTGTTCGCTTCCTGCTTGAGTGTGCTAGTGAAGCTTGGTCCCCCTTTCACCGAGTTCAGGTTTCTCGAATCTGCCCTGGAACGACCCTCTAATCTTACTTCCCTATCAAGCTTCTCAATATGAATTCGTTAGAATACTACTGACATTCTTCTCATTCATCGACTGCTCTCAGGTTCCATAAACCGCGCATTCATTTTGAAGTCCATTTCCATCAATACCAACACCCGCAATCTTCGTTGTCCTCGATTGTTCTATCCACCGGCCCACCGCACCTTTTATGGCTCGAACGAGCCAATCTCCCGCATGCTCCGAAAGATCAAGTCAAACCTCTCCCTTTTTGATTTCCACCTGAGCACTCCTCGTCTCAAACAAGATCTCCTCCATCACTGTCTTGGTCCCTAGCTATTAAGTTTTTCTGTTAGTTTTGAGTCCTAGTCTTCAAGTTGGATTAAGGTTTTATGAAGCCAATAAATGGGGGCATCTACCCTCACCAAAATTATACTCGTACAATCTGTGGAAGTATTCAGTAAATGACACTACGAGTAGTTTGTAGGAGTCTTCCATTCTGTCTTTTTCTATGATAAGACTTTCGAACTGCAGATACATCTCCCAATTCAATTTTTTCTTTCAAAGAAGCCTATGCTATTCCCTTCTTTTCTGACGAGAGCATCTCTCGTCTTTCGATGTAGTGCATCTTCTGCATATGCTTCTTGTTTGGGTGCATGTATTTGGATACCTGCGGCTTCATAGAAATTATTAAAAAGAAACGTCTTTTTTGTGGTTCCAAGTTGATTTGATATTTCACCCTACCACATTTTAGTATGAAATCGATCATAATCAGAAGTAAAACTTATGTCATGACGTATAACAACAATCGCAAACAGAAACCGCAGAAAATCAGTTTACGTTAAAGTAGCCGACATTAAAATGACTGTTGAAACCACAAATCAAGAAACGACCAACACACATGTGTTGTATCTTAAAGTTTTCATCGAATAAGCTAAAAGAATTTTAATTTCTTTGGTCAGATTCAAATGCGAAAGGGCTTTTAATGCTGTCCCTTTGACTCAATTGGGAGATATAAAATAAAATTTCCCTAGTAATGCTAATTCAAATTCATACGGCCTACTGCTTAGATGTGATTTCCCTTGAGCTGACACAAGTCCCTAATTCTTCCTTTCACATTGTTCACTTTATTGCATACAAATTACGTTATTTCTTCTCTACCAATTTCCTCATCGATTTGGCCATTATATATGATTGTCGGCTAACATGTATTCGTAATCCTTGTGTGTTGTAAATTAATTCATCCGTCGTATTCCACTTCGTTGTTGTTGAGAACAAAGCATCGACTTCCATTGGAGTTAATTAATTAACATGCTCCTAAATGTTGTACTTAATTAATACAATTTAGCAATCGATACCTTACTTATGGGAAACTTTACTTATCGGACCGAAATTTGATTTACGCGTGGCTAATCGACTCTTTCATCTACAACGAAGTTTGCCTGAAACGTCTAAAAACCCGTCATATGATTTCGTAAAATATTTTCGAAAATCCTTCCGATGGAAACCTTTCTTGGTCTACCTTCTACCCCTCCATAATTGATAAATATGATTAGCAATCATGTGGCCCCAAAGAGCCGCAAAAGATACGAGTACGAGTATTTCGGATTTTACACGTGGCCGTCCTAATATTAATCCCCCATAAAAGTTCCCAAGTCTGCGGGTAACCGTTGTTACTAGCTGTAACCACAGATTTCGTATCCTTGTGAGTAAGTCTGTTTGTATCATTAACCAACCGAACCACTGACGGCGCTGGTAGGTACTGGTCGTCATTGTGAATTCTGCTTGAAATTTTCCTGTTTTCGAATATCACACAAAGTGTTCAAAATTATCGGCACATCGTTTCGCCAATTTTATGGATATTGCGTCGCTTTGAGTTTATCTTGGGAAACCATTCTGTGACCAATTGAAAATTGTGCCACTCAGTGTATCGGAACGGAAATCTCGGTCTGTTGTTGGTTATAGAATTCTGAGGATCAAATAGGAGTACAAGCTGCGGGCTCTTTTGTTAATGCTTTTCAATTCTCAATGCTAATGCTTTCTTTAGTTGGGTTATATCTTTTCAGGTTTCGTTTTGGTTGATTTCAAGAAAGAGAAAGTGTGCAAATGGCAATTTGATCAGACGGCGGATGTTTTGGGGGCGGCTGAGAAGGGGCTTATTTAATTTGTGATTTGATGTTTTGGGAAAAGTTTTGTCATTAATATTGGTTTCGAAGGTCGTTTTTGGATAATGCTCGACTTATTGCTATTAACATGGGTGGTTGCGACAGGAAAAAGAAATGAATTCCAAACGACCTTGCTCGACATTAGAATGGACAATTTTCCCACGAATTTCAATTAAACTTTCAAAGATTTTCCATTGCGTATATTTTTTCCTTTAAATTTTGACGGATTTTACGAAGCTAATTGTAATGAAATCCTAAGGACTTCACTTAGAGATTTCCAATTGCATCTATGTAAAGTGGGTTAAGAGTTGTTACTGTAAGATTAAGCACTTTGGATTTTAAAACAATTTATTATACACGCGTAGGCGGCAGGAATTTCTCAGAATTAAATTCGAAATGAGGTTAAAAGTGGTGAAATGTGGGTTTATGGATTATCATCATTAACTTCTGAGCCAGATGACATATTGACATGAGATTTGCTCTCAAAAATTAGTCATCCTTAATATATTACCCACTCAAGTTTGATCTTTTAAACTGCTGTATCTGTTCTCATGGGTGGGTTTACAATATATCCTACTTCAACCCCACTGTGTTTATTGGAATGGAACATATTTGAGGTTCATTTGTGAACTGAGTAAATAATCTTGAACGGGGTTCGAGGACTACAAATATTATGGAGTTTTTCGAGAACTAACTTAACAGGTGTGATATATAAATTGTTGTCGGCTGCTTTTTGTTAGGAACTAGATTTAAATTTTTGGATTTCTGAATGTGCTCGTATAGTACACTTATTTTTGAATGGAATACTTTTCCCAAACAGTTTTTAATCTCACACAGTACTTTCAGTTGATAATCAAATCAGAGAGTGTTAAGAGGATGGCGGTGGTTTGCTCTGGATTACCTCATTGAATGGGTTGAAGTATATTTGAGGTAGTCACCACAAATTTTTTGTCGGTTATACTTACCAGGTATGGACAAAAAATGCAGTGGATGAAACGAGCGGATGTAATACCCCAGATAGTACAGCTTTATTGAAAAATCTGCATTTTGGGAAGACCTTTTTATTGCAAACAACCAACATTAAGAGAATATTTAAAATGTCACTTCCCAATCACTCATTGTAAGTTGCCACCTTGTGCGTTTCTTTTCCAACCTGTCTTGTCACACCATCTTATCACAGGTTCCAACATTCCATTGCATTATGTGCTCGTACTTTTTTGTTTTGTTTTCTAAAATTCTAAATCCAAATTTAGTTAAACAAATTAAGTACAAATAAAGCAAGACATTGTTTGAGTATTGGGTTTGTCACACATGAAATGTCCGATTTTCGCTCAGTCAGAAATAAGAAGTTCTCGATTGAACATCTATGCCAAAACATTAACTTTTCTTTTTTTATAGAATAGAGTGGTATGTGTGATGGACGTGTAAGAATTTTATGGTTCATTACAAGTACTGTTACTTTTTTTCTAGGAATTATATACCATGCAATGAAATGGCAATGAAAAACATTAATGACGCACTTGAGGGTGTAGCGGTAATCGAACGTTGGTTTTGAAAGTTCCGTTCGGGAGATTTCAGCCTCGAAGATGAACCACGTGGGAAGCCGGAAACGTAAGTTGATGACGATGTTTTAAGAGCAACGGTGGAAGCGGACCCAATTGCGCAAATATGGAAGTATCCCCAATAACTATAAGTCGACACCTTTCTCTCATAGAAAAGGTAAAGAGACTCGATTCGTGGGTACCCCATGAACTGAACAAATCCCAAAAACTACGCCGCCTGGAAATCCGCGCATCACTCACATTAAGAAACCAAACTGAACCGTTTTTGCACCGATGCAGATGAGAATTCAAAACATACCAACAAGCCCGATCTTCACCCAAAAAAGGTTATGGTGACAATTTGGTGCACTTTTCATTTCTTCAACCAGCAGAAAGGATAAACGCTATCAAATATTGTGAGGAAATCAACATATTGTATACCAAGTTGGGGGAAAAGCAACCTGCGTTGGTCATTAGGCACGGTGTGATCTTTTTGCATGACAATGCAAGAACCCATATTTCACAAGTAATGAAGCAAAAAGTGGGATTTGAAATTCTTTCGCATCCACCGTACTCTCCTGATATTTCCCCAACGGATTACCATCTGGATTCATTTTGCCGGCAGAAGGTCTTCCGAAACCGAGCAGAGGTCATAAAAGCCTTTGAAGATTTCATTGCCTCAAAAAGGCAGCACTTCAACGAAAAAGGTATATTTGACCATGTATCACGTTGGAAGAACTTATAATGCCTCAGCATGTGTTAAGTTTTTTTGGAAAATGGGATAGAGACAGAAAGAAAGATGTTTGGGCTCAGTGGTTATTTCGCTCCATGGGTGGCATCCAACATTTAATGTGGAGACTAAATTCTTAGTGGAAGTTGGCTTGATGTTGATTTCTAGTCAACTACTCGTCTTACTTGATTTTCGTTAACTGAAAAAATGCATGATATGTCTTTCGGGTTAGGCTGGGATTCGAACACCGAACCTTCTGATTTGAAAGCCAGTCCACTACCACTGGAGCCACGGCTACCCATGTCATAGATGCCAACCGATCCAATTTTGATTGAATAAAAATTTATGGAAAAATAATATTGGCGGGGGCCAAAGTCATCGCCCTATCGGAAGATATTATATTTTTTGTAAATGGCGGCAAATATTAATTCCACTTTCATATTAGTGAAGTAAACAGATACGAAATATACGTCAATAAGACATGAATCCCTATACTCCTAAAGAAAGTGGAATAATTGTTACGAATTTTTTTGCGGAATAATTCGTCGGTTATCTGTCGCAAAGTGGGAAAACACTACGATGTTTAGCCGCTCGCTTCGAAGAGTATGGGATAACACGAGATGCTGCCAGGTTTTGCCGGCCCCGGAACAGCCGTTCTGCTGAGAATATTGCGGCTGTTGTTGAAGATGAAAATGCCGCTGGCCAAACGACTACTGTGGATAGCAAGCGCTACAGAGCCATGCTCAACGACTTTCTCCTTAATCAATTGGATGAATTGGGAGTGGAGAGCATGTGGTTCCAACAGGATGGAGCAACGGCGCACACTACACGAGTCACAACCGAAATTCTGAGGGCTGCATTTCCGGATCACCTAATCTCTCGTTTTAGCGACACGAACAGAGCGGAAAGATCGCCTGATTTAACCGTTTTAGACCTCCTTTACTGGTGATGAAAAATGGATCCATTATGACAACACCAAGCGCAAAGAATCATATGTGAAACCCGGCCAACCAGCCAAATCAACGGCAAAGCCGAATATCCATGGCGCGAAGGTAATGCTCTGTATTTGGTGAGATCAGATGGGTATTGTGAGATGCTGTATTATGAGCTGCTAAAACCGGGTGAAACCATCAATGGACAACGATACCGAACACAATTAATCCATTTGAAGAGAGCAGTGACCGAAAAACGCCCGGAATATGCGACCAGACATAGAGGCAATAATTTTCCATCATGACAACGCTCGGCCCCACTTTGCTATTCCGGTTAAGAACTATTTGGAAAACAGTGGATGGGAAGTCTTAGCCCACCCGCCTTATAGCCCAGACCTTGCCCCTTCTGACTACCATTTGTTCCGGTCGATGCAGAACGCCCTCACTGAAATACGGTTCACATCAGAGCAGACTATCAAAAATTGGCTTGATTCATTCTTGGCTGCCAAGACTGCGCAGTTCTTTTGGGATGGGATCAACAAATTGCCGAAAAGATGGAAAAAAGTCATAGCTTCAGATGGGCAATACTTTGAATAATACTATTGCACAGGCTTTTCTTAAATAAACGTTCAAATTTTGAAAAAAAAACCGCACGAACTTAGTTATATACCCAATAAATTAACTCTTCTGCGTACGTTCACGTCTGTAAATAAAGAAGCTGTTTTGGGACTTAGTGAAACACTGGTAGATAACCGCCCACACCTCTCAGATCACGATGATCTGAATCTGCCTGGCTATGAACTAGTGTCATTATTCTTTTCTCACCGCGGTCTCGCCATTTACGTGCGTAGTGATGTTGTTTACCAAATTCCACCACAATGTAGTTCTTGCTCCAATATGGAATTCAACTTCATGTGGTTAAAATTCCATCTCCGTAAGCAGGAATTCGATCCTTAACGAGTTTGACTCCATATAAAGAATTGCATCCTGTTATAGAAATCGTTATTACTGACGATTTCAATAAACACAATTCTGGGTGGTTCCGATATTCTGGACAGACAACACCCGAAAGGTGGTGTGTTGAGATCTTCGCTGCGGAAAATAACCTAATCCAGCTTGTAAATGAGCCCACACGAACACCAGACGTTGATAGTCATATCGGAAATACAGTGGAATTGTGTTTAACATCTCACCCTGATAAGCACACTGTTAAAGTGCTTTCCCTTCTAGGCTCATCCGACCACTATGTTATATCAGCTAATTTCTCGTATACCGACCACACAGAGAAAAGATTATTAAAAGAACTGTATGGCAATACGAGAAAGCCAATTGGAGCGGACTTAACAGCCTTTTATGAATTATTCGTTATGTTTTCTCGTAACGACGTAGATGCTGCTGTTGATATAATCATAGACGCCATTCTTTTTGGAACGCGATTCTTTATCCCTCACCAGACGAAGCGCATCAAACCAAAAGAAAAGGCGTGGTACAACTTGAGCTGTAAATAGGTTATCAGGGTTAGAGAAAAGTTTCTTTCGTTCCTACTTGACCAACCCGGCAGAGGAAAATCGATAAAAACTCAAACGAGAAAAATGACTGCAATGCCTTTCTTGAACATGTGAAATCCCGATATGATCAAAAACTGAGGCAAAAATACTGCAATGTCCTGAAAGTAGTAAAAATTGTTGGTCTATCGTCAAAAACATTGGAAAATCTGCCTCCTTAACAATCTCAACGCTCATTTCCAATGACATTCCAACTGTCAGCTTTTTGGACAAGGCCAATCTGCTTGCAGCATACTTTGTAGCTCAACACCTCCAGATTGTGCTTTGTCTCTACTTGAGTATGTCGAATCTTCAATGCGACGAATCCACTTTCGCACTCGAGTAGTGGTAAGAGTCCCTAAAGTCTCATTCACAAATCCGCTGGTCTAGATGGTATATCTCCCCTTCTTCTGGAGAGATGTTCTTCCTTGCTGGTAAAACCAGTGCGTAAGCTTTTTCATCAAACCTACTCTTTAGGACCCATTGATAAGATGGAAAACAGCATTTGTCCAGCCCGTCCCTGAAAAGGCGAATATTCCTCTCTCTCCTCCTATAGACAAATTGCACTTATGCCCCCTCTTTCCAAGGTTACGGAAACGCTGACAAACGCTGATTTGAAGGCATGTCTCACCGAAAAGTGGAACCAAAGCGTACATCAATCTGGCGGAAGCAAGATAGTTGCACTTGATGTTTCTAAGGTATTTGCCAGAGTTTGGCATCAGTTTGGCTCTTCGGCTGTAAAATGGGAACGGCAGCGTATATTAAGTTCATTAACAGCATAACAAATTGAGGAGCTATAATCAGAGTGAAATTTAAAGCGAAATTTAAACACTCTGCCATTATTCATTAATGGCACTTGCATCGTCACAACGAAAAAAACTTTCCATTCTCGGTATTTGTGTGAACGACTACTTAGGTTGGAATGACCTATGCCGCCAACAATGCTGCGAAATGTCTAGGTTTCCTGAAACGATGTAAGAAATATTTCACCCTTCTGACCTGGCTTCAATATATAAGGCCCTTATCCGCCCAAAACTGGAGTACAATGCCCACATCTGGTCAGGTGCCCCTAAGACCTCTTTGCACTTGCTAGATAGGATCCAAAATCGTGCGATAAAACTCATTGGTAATGCCAGTATTACACACTCACTCGACACTCTCGAACACCGGCGTATTGTCTCCTGTCTCACCTTGTTGTATCGCTATTTTCGCAACCAGTGCTCCACTGAAATTGCCAGTAGCATTACGCCCCTTCAAATTTTTAACCGTAACACCCGTCTCGCTAAAAATGCTCATCAGTTCACCCTCAAGCCCATCTTCGGACGTACTCTGAAATATTGTGATTCTTTCCTAAGCCGTAAAACTTAAATCACACATCGATATCTCTCTTTTTTCCCTCTCTAACTTCCTTTCGCCCACTCTATGTGCAAACATCTTAAGAGTACATAAATCCCTTTTGCCGCCGCCAATTATAAAAAAAAAAAATTCAAAAATAAAATAAATAAGATATTAGTGTTCAATCAGCTCATTAGAGATGAAATCGATGTTGGCTATATGACATTCCTAAATATGGTATATGGTACATCGGACTTTTTGGAGGTCTGTAATATTCGCAACGAAGAACAATATTTTCTGTCCAGCTGCCCTTACACCAAATCTACGGAAACGCACAGGTTTTCACTCTTAAAATCATCATGAGGACGAATTACGGCTTTAGTTGGGAAAGATGAAACGAATGGCAATTACTACTCCTCCAAGGCCCAAATAACCACTCATTGCTGTCCGGCCAAGACGATGAGCCGTGTAGAAGCCGTCGAAGATTTCAGCAGTTGAGTAGTTGTCACTCAACCATGTCTCTGTGATGACAAGTATATCATACTTCTGCAGAGAAATAGCAACAAATACTATACATCATTAAGTTGGACAAACCATTCTATTAGAATGTTAGAGCGGGGCTGGAATGATAGCATCCCTTTAAGACGAAACCGTAATATGTTTATGCATAAAGTCGAACTTTGCCAAAAAATTGTGTTTTTATATGTTAGTCCCCGGACTTTTCGAACCACTTCCTATACGGATAGGACTATTACAAGGGTCCTTCTCAACGATGAAGTTTCCTTCGCTGGACAAGATTTTTTTTAGATTTTCTTTTTCAATATTTCGTATGAAATGGAAAGATGTTAGTAGATGGAAGGAAGTGTGGAAGTAATATATGGGGATTAAAATGAGAGGCAACAAGTTTTTTGCTGCAGGGATGTTTATTAGCCAAATTTCGGTTAGAAGGACTACCTATGTGTCCTTCTAGTGGATAAGAAGTAGGAAACTGTGTGTTTTGTAGAGAGTGATTAGAGACACTTGAGTAAGTTTAAGTATCAAAGAGGAAACAAGAGTTAAAAAAAAAACTGGAGCATCATATAAATAGACAAAATGTTGATCCATTTTAAAATATAAAGTCATTACTTCGAGCACAGATGCAAAGCATTTTAATAAATTACTTTAATCCAGTAATTCGTTTTGTTTTGAAAAGAAATGCATAAATTAAATTAAAAAGGAGGAAAACCATTTTTTATCCATATACCTAGCTTAAGGAATTAAAAACACCCTAAAAATACTTACACACAGTCCTGCGTAAGAGAATTGGGAAGTTTTGAATTTTTTCTTATTACTAGTAAAATGGTTATATGAGTTTGGCAGGATATTCCGAAAGAATCATAGTATACGTCAGATAGACTTTAGAATAAACTGAAGAGTATAAAGTGAGACGGGTGTTACGGTTTAAAGGTTGAATGCTACTGGCAATTATGGTGGAACACTTTGCCTACTGAAAAGTTCAAAAATTAATTAACTTTTCAAACATCGGGACCCTTCTGCCGACAAAGATAAATCTCGGAAAATACAATCTTCTGCACATGAAAATGTTTCTCACTTTTCAGTCGCTGAAAGCCGATAAAAGACTTTAGGTCCTTTCATTGGGCCCTCACCCAATTACCAAGGCTTCTTCCATCAATGACGTTGCCTAATAAAAATCGGAGGCAGAGCAAAAATAATTGGTCTTATCGTAATGGTTTTCAGAACTTAATGTCACTGAAGGTTGCTATTGATTTGACCAGTTACAAGCTCCCGGTTAGAGATCCTGTTGGTAGCTGGACCACCGTTAGTCCATACCAGGATGTAAATCACGGTACCATAGGAAATCGGATCCCCTCAGGTTTTGTTCGGGCCTGACTGGTTGAGGTAGGCCCCCATGTGGGAGCGTCATGGTGGCTGTGGTTTAAACCTAAAATCGCAGAAAATGTCTTCCAGTTAGTTTAGTCCCAATGTAGAGTTGCAATAAGTACTGGGTGCTGTAATCCTAGCATCAGCAAGAGGTTTTAGATCGGCCTCGACCAAGAGAGAGTGAAACTGGTGCTTCCTACGCAGTTAAGCATTGGTATTCATAATACATGCAAACGATGGCAAAGCTTATCCTTGCTCCCGTGGATGTATGGGTATTCCGTGAAATTAAGTCTTTACAGACGGGAGTTTACGTAAAACACTATAGGAATCTGTAGGCCATCTCACTGTGCACAAAAATGAAAAGACGATCAACATAGTGAGCGTAAGTTAGAATAAGGTACGGTTGAGCAATATTGGTTTCACTTGGAGTGGAACTGTAGATAGGTTTCAGTGCACTTCCCCAGAAGTAGCATTCCATTTTTAAGCCAATAAAAGTGTTTTACATTAGAGCCAGATCAGATGGAATGAAGTATTTTTTTTACATCGGTTGAGTGAAGCTAGGTATTTCGCGGCATTTTTAACAATTCCGCAGAATGGAGCATTCTTTTGATTTAACGATAAAAGTGCTATGACTGTGAATTCAGGATGCCATTGCATTATGGAAGATTCAATTCCACTTGGTTGCTTGTTTCCCAATTAGTCATCAGCCTTACATATACTGCAGTTCATATCCTATGCAGAAGAGTGTGAATGTGAGACTTAATGAAAACTTAAGAGCTGTGGTAGTAAAAATGTACCCTTTTGGGCACACCAGTAGTTCTTTTGTGGATACCAGACTTGATGAAGTCCAAAACAGCTTGAACTGAATGTTGCGAAAGGTCATATCTACTGCAAAAAAAAGGGATCCATCGGCCGATAAAAGACCCTGGTGCAAAACTCCATCAAACGCTTTTATAATACCAAGTGAAACATTTTGTTTTTTTTTCTTATTGGAAACCAAAGTGTCGCTGAGATATGCCATTAAATCTCCAGTGAACATAAAAACACTTCGTAGACGAATCATTAATTTTGTAGATAAGGCAATGCCGGTGAATAGGATCCTGATTACGGATGTTTTCTGTGAGGGAGAGCTGCTTTAAAGCGTAGGCAACCCTAGACATGATACACGACTGGTGCACTAGAAACAGGCTTTCAGTTAATCATCTCAAAATTCATTTTGTTCTCTTTAAGAAAAGTAAGAAGCTAACTGATCTGACTCGTACAGTGGTTGAAGGCTTTACCATCCATTTCTCCAACAAAGTTAAATATCTGGGTGTCCTCTTGCATAATAAACTTCTTTGGACTAAACATGTTACGTGGAGGCTTTGAGACTAGAGGTAGGCGATATCGGTCTACTGCTGTAAATGAATTTTCTGTAAGACATGGAGTTTATCACCTGAGATTTACACGGCTATGATAATAACAATTATAACTTATACGTCTGCTAGCTGGGAAAGCAGACTTTCACGAAAATACTGCTGCTAGAATCTGAGCCAGGAAAGGCAAGTAGTCGGGTCTTCACGCATGGTTCCAAAGGAGGGCGACAACGCTGGTTTTCTTTCCTCGTTAGGAAATCTTGCTTCTGTCGCAGTCCTGATGGCAACGACCTACAATATTTTATTAATCGGTGGAGGGGCGAAGCATTTTCATCTGTAGCAATAGATGAAGTTGTCGTCCCGTGTTAATTTGTGACCGATTCATTGCCACTTTGTTCACCGGACTCCGAAGATGTTCTTATGTATAACAGCATATGTAGTTGTCGGTGGAAAAGTTTTCCAGATCATGGTGCCCTATAAGTAATAGAAACTGTTGTTCGTTCGTCAAACTATTAGGAATTTTGGCTCATCCCAAATCCCAACGCTTACCAATATTATCAATTTTCGTAGCCAGCACAACCACTTCAAATGTGTCTTAACTCCTCCTACACAATTTTATTCCAATATATTCCTTTGCTGGCGCCTGCACTGTTTGCTTGTTATATTCACTCCCGGATGTCTATTCTTGGTTTTCGGTTGTAGAATAGGAACCGCAGCATAACTAACTGGGGAATTAGCTCCTAAGTGTTATTTATTCTGTCTAATTTGACCTCAAAATGTAAGGAATTCGTCTCAAAATGTAGAGTACAACGGCTACATGTGGTCAGGTTCTCCTAAAACTTCTGTGGACTTGATCCAACGAAATAGTTGGTTGCATTCCACCTCTTCAAATCTTCAACCGTCATACCTATTCACTTATGAATGTTCATCAATTCACCCTCAAGTTCATTTGCGGAGGTAACAACACACGACTCGGATACGAACAGATACTGTGTTAATTATCAACAATAATTGGATTCTGCTACGTCAATACCTAAACGGAAAAAGGAGGGCCATCAAAGCATAGATTTGTACAGCTAGTGGGCGAATATATGGGGTAAAATTTGGACATCCTAGGTGTAAGAGCAATAAAATGGTAGGAAGACATGTTCTTGGTCTACTCTTGGAAACCAATAAACACCACATGCGAATATTTGGTAGGGCTCTTACTTACCCCTAAAGTAAAACATATCTTTATTAACTGTTCATCTTATGGCAACAGGATATTGACGTCGAGGTTTAAGGGTAAAATCAAAAACATAACCAGTATCTAGTGCTATACTCGTATTCTGCCAAATTTAAATTTAGCGAATTAGGTTGACAAGGACGATTGAATCATATTAGGCGCAGCATCCAACCCATCATCTAACCGGGATATCGTGATCATGGCTTAAAGTTTGACGGTAGGCATCGACAACACCACGTTTAAACATGACAACGGGTAAAGGTTAGCTGTCTTTTGTTTTGTCAACCACTTAGTCGTTGGAGCTACTCTGTTTGGTCACATGATCAGGTGGGTCTCGACGAATCGATAACAAACCAACCAAATCGATCACTTAGAAAATGCATAAAGCTGACATCGGAATAGTCCCACCATCTGATAGAAGGTACAGTTCTACATATTGTAACAGGAGTAGTCTCAGCTTGCTAAAGATACGCAGGTATAGCACCGACAGGAGTCACTTTCCACCAATAAGGAAACTATCAGCAACTTCGCTCCCGTGAGCATCGACGACCATGTAACGTTGTGGAAAATGCTCTTAGTTTTGGGGCAGGCACTATTTTCAGTAGAATGTAAAAACAATCAAAGTACATCGGCGTCAGTAAACACCTGATATAGAGTCTAGTATAGCATGTAGAAGAAAGAAAGCTGAAAGAACAGCAAATAGGTGCGTTGTCTATTGCGTGTTATCACTGAAGAACTCGCTGATGATCAAGCTTCCTAATTACATCTAGTAGATAGTGGGAAATCTCGTAGTATTGCTTAACAATATTGGTACCGGTAACAAATGCCGGTATTTTCATTCTCCTCCCTTGTAACGCTAACTAAGTTGATGATACTTGTAAGAACCCTGAAGGAGTGTGAAAACTAAAAAGGTAGGTATATGCGTTCTAACAGCGGTGGCTAAACATATACGTAGAATATTTATTCATTTATTTGTTTATAAACTTAAAGCTAATTATTAAAGTGTATATTAGTTGTCATTCTTTAACAAGAATTCAATCAAGAAAATTGTATTATCTGATTTGTTTTTAAAATCAGTTATACATAGTTACGAAAATTATTAAAATTTTATAAAAAGTCAAGGCAACAGGAATATTAAAATTCAAATAAATAAGATAAAGGTAACAAATCTGATGATAAGATAAACACAAGTTTATTACATTGATTTTTGCTGATCCTTAAGCTAAATTTCTTAAAACAGACTGAAAAATGAGACTTGCATGCGATTGGCACGTTTCTCAGATGCATGTATTGTAATTTATACGTTGGCTGTGTATCTGAGAGTTCCTACTGGGAATGTTACTACTTTTCTTAAAGAAGTGACTACTATATAAAAATTACTTTTTCCACTACCATGGACAGTAAAGCAAACAATTTTACAGTCGTATACGTGGAAATAGAGATTATAATGATGCATCTCGTTACTCGATATTTTAAACGACATGATTTTTGTTTTTTCGCTGATGATAAACATATGTGCAGCAAACCGAAATCTCAGTTTTTCTAAGCCCTCTAAAATCCTGATAACTAAAAGCTATATCGTCTGCAAAGGCTGTGGGTGAGCCATTTAAATTCAATTCAAATAGGGAATTGGTGCATATTAAAAAGAGTAAGGGACCTAGAACGGAACCCTGTGATGCACCGTTTTTTAGGGAACGAAAACCTTGAAGTTTCCGTTTATATTGCCTCTCTGGGGAACCATTTTTGTGCCATTCCCCTAAAATTGGCACTGCATAATTTTTTCAACAAGTCATGGTAAACCGAGACATATTATATCTGTTAAACATAGTTGATACCTTCAAACAATTTCGAAGGAAATACAATAATAATTATTTCTTGTTTTATCTACATTATTATGAACGTTTTGACATAGATTGCCATAATATATTTGAAGCTTAATGTTAGGTGGGTATTTTTTTAATCCAATTGCAATTTTGTTTTTCATTTGAATCTGTTGGAAGATATTAAATGTTTTAATATTAAATGCTATAATGTTAAATTCTCGACTTTGGCAGTAACAAAGAGGTACGCTTTATAATAAGTTTACTTCAGATTTTTGTGAGTAAATGCCACTTGAGCAGTGGACTGGCTCCAAATCAGAAGGGAAGGTTGTTCGAAAGACATTAATTTTTCCAGTTAATGAAAATCAACTAAAATGAATAGTTGACTAGAAATCAACAACAAGCCAACTTCCACTAAGGATTTAGTCTTCCCATTAAAAGTTGGATGCCACCCATGGAGCGAAATAACCGCTGAGTCCAAACATCTGTTACTCTTTCTCTATCCATTTGTCCAAAAAAACTTAACACGTTCTTCGTCATTATAAGGGTGGTCATACCCTCTTGAGTGTTAAGTTCTTTTTCAAAAAAAAGAAAAAGTTGGCTTGTAGCACTTTAATGTTTTGCAATTAGAGTACATACGAGGGCGGGTCAATAAGTCCGTGACTTTTGGATTAAAACACAGATTTTTTGATAAAAAAATAATTTTATTTTTCAACGTAGTCTCCCTTGAGCTCTATACACTTTGTCCAACGCTTCTCCAATTTTTTTATCCCTTCCAAAAAAAAATGATTTGTCGAGGTCCTCAAAATAGGCCTTTGTTTGCGAGATGACTTCATCATTTGAGTCAAATCTTTTTCCACCAAGCCATTTCTTCAGGTTTGGGAACAAGAAGTAGTCGCTCGGAGCCAAATCTGGAGAATAGGGTGGATGAGGGAGCAATTCATAGCCCAATTCATGGATTTTTGCCATCGCAACTGCACATGTGTGCACCCTTGCATTGTCTTGGTGGAAAAGAACTTTTTTCTTGGCCAAATGAGGTCGTTTTTTTTTCAAATCGTCATTGAATCGGTCCAATAAGTTGGCATAATATTCCCCATTGATTGTTCTTCCCTTTTGAAGGTAGTCAATGTGGATTATCCCGCGTGCATCCCAAAAAACAGTCGCCATAACTTTATTGGCTGACAAACCCACCTTGGCCTTCTTTGGCGCCGATTCACCCTTAGAAACCCACTGTTTTAACTGTTGTTTGTTCTCTGGTGTGTTGCGATGGATCCATGTTTCGTCCACGGTTACAAAACGGCGCAAAAACTCCTCCATATTGCGATTAAACAACGCCAAACCTTCCTGTGAAGTTGTTACACGATTGCGTTTGTGGTCGACTGTGAGCAAACGCGGCACCCATCTTGCGGAAAGCTTTCTCATGCCCAAGTGATCATTCAAAATTGAAACCACTGAGCCATGCGAGATCCCTACGGCTTCCACAATCTCTCGCACTTTCAATCTTCGGTCGGCCAACACCATATCGTGAATTTTTTCGATTGTTTCGGGTGTAGAGACCTCAACTGGGCGTCCAGGACGTTCGGCATCTTCAGTGCTTGTACGGCCACAACGAAATTCAGTAAACCACTTTTTTACCATTGAAATCGATGGTGCAGAGTCCCCATAGTATTTATCAAGCTTAGCCTTGGTCTCGGTAATGTTTTTTTTTTCGCAAGAAATAATGCTTAATAATGCTTAATAAGCACACGAAATTCACTTTTTTCCATTTTCTCCTCAAATTAGTGAGTAGTCTGATAAAAATAGCTGTCAAACACAAACTAACTGACAGGAGTCAACTGACCTATGCCTGTTGACAGGAGCAGTGTTGCTGCTTCAGTAAAGAGGTCAGAAATTCAAAAAGTCACGGACTTATTGATCCGCCCTCGTACATACATGGTTTAACCATACAATAATCTGTTAGTTTTACATCGTAAGTAACATATATTATCAATACGGGTGAAGTCAAAGCAGTAGCACGTCTTGGCTCATTTATCAAGCCCTTTAGACCAGCTGACGCTATTTGAATCCAATAATTCTCTTTATCTTTGTCGAATATGTCGAATTATTTTAATAACTTTAATAATTATTTTACAATAATTTAATTTTTTTTAATATAGTTTTGTTTCTTATTATAAGTATAAATAATTCATTCCAAAAAATATTAAAAAATAAAACAGATCTTAGAAATAAAATATAAGTTAAGGAAAATGGACAAAAACTTCATAAAATAACATTTTGCATCATTCTTTTAGTAGTGAGTATTGCCTCTCCGAGAAGCTAACAAAGCAGTAATACGCAGTCCTGCTAAAGGCGTGCAAATTGAATTCGACGCCGCTTATACTGTACCGTGAGTCTCGGTACACGAGCAGTTCTTCTTGCACTCCGTTTGAGTATTCACGGCTGCCCCTCCCAACAGTTCGTAGTCTGTGAGACAGCTCAACCGCTGTTGGGGCATCGCTTGCAGAGGTTAATCTGGGGTCACCTTAGCCTTGACACCGTGTGTTGGAAATGGTTTCCCTGTACATTTTAATGGCTCTTCTTAAGGCGCCATGGCGCGCGAGTTATATGGGAGCGAAAACGCGGGAGTTAAAAAAACATAATTTTATTGAACCTTCTTCTCGAAATGACAAAACAAGATTGAAATTTTGCAAATATTCACCTAACTTGCAAAGGTGAACTTTCATATCTGCCGGATGTCGCCAGACGCTTAGCTTTGCAAAAATGTATGAGAAAGTTTCACCTGTGCAACTCACATTTTCAATTCTAAGAATTACAATTTTGTATTTATTTTAAAATATTGTTGCTGAGTTGTATCCGGTGGTGTCCTATTGCTGGGTGGTTTCTTGTTGTTGTTTATTATAGGTATTATTGGTTAGGTAACTCGCGCGCGTTACGAGGATGTATTTTACATAATTTTTTTCGAGCAAACGATTGATGATTTTTTTTTATTGATACTAATATTGATACTAAACGGCGAAGCAAACAAAAGAAAAGTTGGATAAATATTATGGGGCTAATGCTCCGTCAGATTACACCGTCAAATATTGGTTTCGAGAGTTTCGTGGTGGCCACAACTCCACTACCGATCAAGTCCGCAGCGGCAGGCCCTTCGATGGGGTTACAGAGGACAATGTCAAAAAAATACATGAAATGGTGTTGGCTGACCGGAAAGTGAAGGTGCGCCAGCTAGCAGATACCACAAAGATTAATACTTAGCGCACACGCTATATTTTGGGCAATATTCTGCATATGAAAAGTCATCCTGCCGCTGGGTGCCGCGAATGCTCACTTTTGACCAAAAACACGAACGCGAGAGCACTTCGAAAGAGTGATGCGGAATCGGGCGGACTTTTGGCGTCGATTGGTAACTGGATTTGAATCCCTCGCTCACGTGAGGAAATCATCGACGCCACGGAAGAGTATTTTGCAGACCTTCCGGAAAATTACTTTTCGGACGGGATCATTAAGTTGGAAAATCGCTGGAATAAGTGTATCAAACAAAAAGGGGACTATATTGAAAAATATAAAAAAACATTAAAAACAATTTTTTTTTTAATCCTCAAAGAGGTCACTTTTCACTCCATTTAGTATGTTGTCAACCAGGTTGAAAAATGTAGTTTCGACAATACACGATACGAATCGAATGATAGATACGAATCGTACGGCAGCTGAAAAACAACTGACTCTTTTGTGTCGAATTCTTCTACGCTTGTTCACTGGGTTTCTATTCAGTTCAGTAGCGGGAGTTTTCCGTTTCTTCCCTCCTAGGGAATGCAATATATTAACCGGAAAATTTTAGGGAGGATAAGGGTTCAATGGGGCCAACAAAGGATAGGTAGGTAGCAAACCAGTCTAACTTGGAACGGCTTCACATAAAATGCTGTATTTCCGTCAATTTTACGAATTTCTTTACTAAATATGGTTAGAGCATTCCAAACGCGTCTTTCAGAAAATAAAAAGAAAATTTTTTACCGTGGACTGGTCCCTTAACGCGGCATACCGAACCCTTCAGCGGTTCGGGACCAGACCTCTCTTCTAGTCTGGAAAAACGATTAGAATGTGGCTTTCCTCAATATGATGCACATATCACAAGGAAAATGAAAAGTGATTATACAAATAGGCATACAAATAAACTATTAAATCAGTAAATCACTAAAAATAAGTAAAGCTCTGAAAAAACATTATGGCATGTTACCAATATCAAAAGTATGACTGCGCTACTTTTTTTGTAACTTAGTGTATATGCATACATCATTGTGTAAAACTCATTTCTACTCATCCCTAAGATCAATAGTTCAGGATTGAATGCAAGAACATCTTGATTTAACGCACGACATCAAACGGACAGACTTTCGAGCTGGGACCTGTGGATCATCATTGAATAGTGCGTCGAGTTAAGATCTCCCCAACATTTGGTTAGGTGTCAGAAGAATGCGAGGTTCGGAGCGGAGTTCCACTGGGTTACATTCTTTAGACACAGCTACTTTTTGTGGTAACCAGTGATGCAGTCTAGACAACTCTGATTGTTGGAAATATGGGGCTGATGATGGATTATGTCTTAAACAGCTTGACTAAATTGAAAATCTTTGCCTGCTCCCATAGAGGATATTAGATCAGGACCATATTGCCCTTAATGCCTCAGTTGGTTCTATCGCTATTTTCACCAGCAATCCTTTACCGAAATTGTCAGTAGTATTCTACCCCTTTAAACTTTTAACAGTAACGCCGGTCTCGCTATAAATGCTCATCAGTACGCCCTCCAGCCCGCTTTCGGACGTACTCTAAAGTACCATATCATGATTCATTCCTAAGCAAATTTCTTTCTCCCTAAGTTTTCTTCGCCCGTGCTGTGTGCAAATATATAAAAACCCCTGGAGCAATCGCTAATTATAAAACAAGAAAGTTTGGATTCAGATGAAAAAAGTAACGTTCGCAATAAATACGGCAGTTCAATTTCACACCAACGCTGCTCAACTCAACATTGACGGACAGCAAATCTAGAAAAAAAACAGCTTTTTAGATCTATAGAGTATAGTTTTACCGAACTCAATGCGGACAAAAGTGGAAAGTGAAAACAGTGCTACTGCATTCTTGCTTCACCTGAAAAGTGACCAACTACGTCACGAGGAAGGTGCAACCCATAATATCTTAAACATCTACAGACCAAACCATATATAGAACGACCAACTTCATATAGTCGATTGGTCACAACTTACGGCACGATGGCAATTACCATGCAATATAATCCACTTACCAAATCTGGTATACTGGTATACTTGGGCAACCTAGGCAGAGTCGGAGAATCCAGATATTGCAAGATTGTTGCAAGGCTCCGAACACTTTCCCTCACATGAGGTATTAATGCTTTACGGCCCGCAAGCTCTCAGAGGCCCTAACTAAAGGTAAGTAATTTTGAAGATATCGATGTCATCCTCGTGCCTCTCATACCAGAAGATACATAAATAGATCAGTTTCCCTGCAAAGCGGTTGTTAAAGACGTTATCATGCTGTGATCGGATGTAAAAGTTGGTAGTGAAGCCAAAGGTACTCGTATAGTAATAAGTGAAAACTAAAAGCAATTAAACAAAAAAGTATCTTTTTCACCAAAAATCCATAACTAAATTGTATACCACAAACGCTGAAGAGCATCTCTACACCAAGTCAAATTTCATCCTGTTTAAACATTATTCCATTAAATTTTATTTGATTTTTTCTAGGGCGTGGTATCTTTTGCGTCATTAAGAAGTAATATCGCACAATATTTTAGCACATTACGATTTCGGATAACAAGGCAACCTAACGCCGCCGCCGAATTATTGACAAGACCTTGCAAATGATAAACTCCGACATGAATCCATATAAATAACTCGTATAATTTTAAACAGGTTTTTTTGATTAATACTCATATGTAAGAGTATGAGTAAGATGTATATAAACACGGGTATCTACGTGTAGTTGTATTCCCGAAATTACTCCCACTGTGCGACGAAAGCCATAGATATATCATACTCATAGGTACACACGCATGACATTTGCTCTAAATTAAAAAAACAAAAGTTATCACATGTGAAATTAAATTTTGCATCCGAAAAACAGGCTGCCGTGACACAGCAATCAAATATACAGAATCAAAGAAATATACTGCCATTATTTTATTATCCGTATATCCTTGAAATATACGTACGAAAAAAATCGATTGCCTGCCATATTCGTTGGCAAAGCAATTTGATTATAACTTATTTGTTTTTTTTTTTGTTTTGTCTCTGCATTGGTTTATGTTTCCGATTTCCCCGGTCCTCCTTTGGATATATGTATTTACAAAGTTAAACCGGTCAGGGTAAGTAATTGCGGTCGTATTGTGGGCATTGAGTTGAGCTGTTTATCAAGATATGAATGTAATAATCGGATGGTCATTTGACGTACTCGTAGACTCTGTGGTTTATTCTAATCCTACATCAAAACAGAAAGTTGATTCACTTATTGGATTTGCTTTGATGAAGTTCGAATGGGGACGAATTCCCATGTGCCTGGATGAAACAGATTGCGAATTCAAGGATAACCTACTACCCTAACATTTTTCACAGCAAATACTCGTATGTATATCTTATGTTAATATTGCAATGCCAGACAGGATGTCGACCGGTTGTAGACAAGCTACTTTTACGCAATAGGCTATAAATTCTCTTTGTGCTGGCCAATTTACCTTATATTGTTTTTGCTTTATCTCCATATCGAATATTATTCCGGCCTTCGGTTGAAGACATATTAAATTCTTTTTTCTCAGAAAATTCTTGGAATTTGCTTCGAAAGTTGAAGGTAGGAAGAGTAAATAGACTCTATGGTTTATTGTCTGTCACGTGTGGAAATAAAGTATCCAAATGAAAAATTTTCCGATATGGGAATCAATTTTGAATGAGTGGATCTTTAGTGTTGAACTATAAGTTGCTATATTCGTATATGGGTTTAACAAGTAGAAGGGACGAACATCGACAGTCCCTTTAGGTCGCTACCCAACAAATTATTTTGGTGATCAACGTTCTGATCTAAGGGGGTCATACATATGCAGCAAAACAGTTTGATAGTAGCTTAATATAAAATAACACGTTTAGATATTACAAGTTAAGGAAAAATTATATAAATGACATTGGATTTTTTTTTGGATTGGCTTGGAATGAATGAATTAAATGAATTGGCACTGATACACAGATCTATGTCGATTTTTATTTCTGTCTCCTGTATTTAACAATTTTCTAACAATTAGTAACAGAGCATATGTCCAGCCAAACTGTTCCTTACTCATTCTATGCCTTCGACTTTTTGTTTTTTTTTTATTGGCGCGCGCACAAGAGGTTTTGTGTACCCTTAAGATGTTTGAACATAGCGCGTGGGAAAGGAAGTTAGGGAGGGAAAAAAGAGAAACCGATTTACGTTGGTTTTAAATATTTGCACGTTTCCAGTGCCTAGGAAATAAAGAGCTCGGTAAGGCATTCCATAAGCGAGTTGTATGGCTCAGGAACGAATCACGATATTTCAGAGTACATCCGAAAGTGGGCTTGAGGGTATACTGATAAGCATTCATAGCGAGATGGCCGATTCGGTTGAAAGTTTGAATGGGCGGAATGCTACTGGCAATTTCAGTGGAGCACTGGTAGCGAAAATAGCGATCCAACAAGGTGAGACAATTACTTCTGTGTTCGAGGGTGTCGAATGATTGTGTAATAGTGTCATCACCTATGAGTTTTATCGCACGGTTTTGGATCTTATTTAGCAAGTGCAAGAAGTCTTAGAAGCACATGACCAGATATGAGCATTGTACTCCAATTTCGAGAGGATAAACGCCTTATATATTGAGGCCAGAAAAGAGCGGGTGAAATATTTCTTACATCGCTTGAGGAATCCTAGATATTTCGTAGCGTTTTTGACGACAACAAATATGTGTTCATTCGAACCTAAGCTGTCATTGACACACATACCGAAAATGGAAAATTTCTCGCTTTCAACGATGTAAGTGCCATTCATGGATAATGCCTGGGTGTTTAAGTTTCGCTTTAACGACAGCAGAGAGCATTGTGTTTTGGAAGCACTAAATTCCACTCTGTTGATAGTTCTCCAGTGCTCTAGTGCTATGCTGTTGATATCAGAAGTTAATGAGCTTAACATAAGCTGCCGTTCCCGTTCTACAGCCGAAGATTAGGGACTAGAGTCTGGAAGCGAATATGAAAAGTAGAGAATACTGTCGTCAGCAAAGAAATATATTGGATTAGAAGTGGCAGACAAGAAATCATTGATAAAAATTAAAAAGAGTGTCGGAGACAGAACGGGGCACTGGGGCACGCCAACATTTATTTTGTGAATATCAGACTTTGCAACCATCCAAGACAACTTGAATTGAACGTTCCGAAAGGTAGTTTCTAGTCCATTGAAGAAGACAGTTGTCGATCCCAAAAGCACGCATTTTCGACAAAAGACCGTGATGCCAAACTCTGTCAAATACCATAGAAATATCAAGTGGAACTATCTTGCTTTCGCCAAATTGATGCACGCTTTGGTTCCATTTGCGGTGAGATATGCCATCAAATCCCCAGTGGACCTCAACCGTACTGTGTTGAGCTAGCCGTAAAGTTTGCAGCAAACAGAGTGGCCTTGCCCAAAGAGCTGGCAGGTGGAATGTCATTATAAATGAGTGTTTGGATGGAGGATGAGGCAGAATTTTTAATATTTTTGGCGAACGACCAAAAATTCTTACTACATTCTTACTACTGGGACATTGTAGTATTTTTTGCCTCAATTTTTGGGCGTTTTCAAATTTCACGCTCTTGAGAAAGACGTTGTAGTCATTCCTGGCTCGCTTGAACTTTTATCCGTTTTCTTCTGTTGGGTTGGTCTTGATGGACCGAAAAAAATATTCCCCTAACTCTGACACCCTCTTAACAGCTCGAGTCGTACCATGCCTGTTCTTTTGGTCTGATACTCTTAATGCGATTAGAAACAAGGGATCTCATTCCAAGAAGAATAGTGTCAGTGATCATATCAGCAGCGGCATCCACTTCGTTATGGAGGAAACATAACGACCAGCTAAAATTCCTAAAGAAGCTATTAAGACCGCTGCAGTTGGCTTTCTCTTATTGCCATACTGTTCTTTCAGGAATCTTTTCTCTAAGTGTGTGGTGGGTATACGAGAAATTAGCTGATATGACACAATGGTCCGACGAGCCAAGAGGGGAGAGCACATCTACGATGTACTTATCAGGGTGAGAAGTTAAAAACAAGTCCAGGGCGTTGTCGGTATGACTATCAACATCTGGTATTCACATTTACAAGCTGGGCCAAGTTATTTTCCGCAGCATAGATCTCAACACACCGTCCTTCAAGTGTTGTCTGTCCAGAATGTCAGAGCCAATCAGAATTGTGTATATTGATATCGCCCGTAATAACGATTTCAGAGTGAGGATACAGGGCAACAGTTCTTTGTATGGAGTCAGACAGCGCATTAAATTCGTTAAAAGTCGAATTGATGTCTAGTTTGGGGCTTCTGTAAATAAAGCAGTAGTGGATAATTTGCTTACGAAGATGCAACTTTAACCACATAAAATTGAATTCCGGATTGGAACAGGGACCCCATTGTGGTGGAATTTGGTAAGCTACATCACTACGTACGTAAATGGCGAGACCGTGGTGAGAGAAGAATAATGGCATTAGTTCATAGCCAGGTAGCTTCAGATCAGAGTGATCTGACAGGTTTGGCGGATATCTACCTGTGTTTCACTAAGTGCTAAAACAGCACGCCTAAATTTGCAGATGTGAACTTTCGCAGAAAAGTGATTACTTTTTAGCCCGCCTATATTTGTTATGTCCACTCTAAATTCCCGAGTCATTACAAATTAACAAACACAAAAGACACAAATACCGACGATGCTAAGCAAGGCTGCAGCGTGAAAATTCTGATGTTGGTCTACCGAATCAGATTGTTTTTAAGTGTTATGCCCTTACAACAAAATGAAACAGGGCATCAACAGAATTCACACTTGCAACACGCTATTCATCAGTTGTTACATGCATTCAGTCACTGCCTCTGCCTCCTAACAGAGTTATACTGTAATGGCAGTGGCTGCGTGCAAACAACAGCACTCCGACCAGGGGCGGGGATGTGGGAGTGTAGGCAAATCCAGATCGAGAGTACGAGTGCACCGTGTCTCGTGCTTAGTCGTGAGAGGTCAGCTCGGTACAGATTAGACTACTTCATTATCTCTTCAAAACATGGTTGCCTTGAAAAGACCAGTTGTTATCCCGTAACTTCCATCCGACTGCATCCGCAGTGCATTGTATAATATGTTCAAGCCTTACTTTAGAAACCAACTGATGGTTTCTTGAAACTCTTTTGCATGTTTCGTCAACATAACGCATGGAATATGGAGTTGGTCCTACACAATCTCTGAAGACATTTCGATATCAATCCTTAATACTTAAATATCCATAAAGGGACCTGGCTGACTCCTGATCAACAAACAGTCAACCAAACTGATCACATTGATCGACGCAAATCACAAAGGTGTTCTCGAAACTGGCCAACCATTATCTTGTTGTAGTCAGGATACAGATGGGTATATCCTCAATACCCTAAAGCCTGTAAACCATTGTGAGGAAATTCGACGTCGATCACCGACAATCGGAAGAGCAAGGGCATTTAACCATCGAATCTGCCGTAACTTCTCGAGAAATCCGATGCCGCCCCGCATCGAACATCGGAAGCCAGTGTCACCACTGCCAAAGAACAATCAGAAAAGCTGCCTCTACTGTATTGGGTTTCAACCCGCCCAAACCAATTGTTGAAGTTAAACGCTGCGGGAAGACGTTTATTATGCGAATGAAAATACATATACATATATGGTAGTACAGGGTAGATAGAAATAGAAGTGAAACAAAGAAATAGAGTGAAAAAAGGATAATTGAGAACAATTGGATCATTTTTCCAAAAACCAATTTCGCAGATAAATTTCCTCTTTGCCTGAATTTTATGTTGCCATGAATTCGGCCTCTATGCTGCTCAGTGATATCGTATTTTGTTTTCTCGATTCCCAAGAGATTGCGCGTTTCCCATACAAAAAAACAACCCTGATGTAAGATTTGCGATCTTAAGCGTCGCTGCGCCAATCAGTGTCAGCTTACTACTACTTACCAAATATCGAAGGATGTGCTTCGCTATAGTCAAATGTTCAACATGTGAATCTTTGTTCCTCTGCGCCTGCTGGGATACTGAATGCAGTATATTCGGTCTCGTCATTATACCAAGATGCATAAATGCCCCAATAAGCGATTGATACTGCATGATACGAGTATCTACTTTACGACACTGTTGATGGAATGCAACTTGGTTTTGCAGCAAAATAGTGCCTGAGCATGTCTTTGATGTATTCTGTTTGACTCAAAGTAATAGAGCCAACTTCGGCTTCACGGTCGATCTCGATCCTAAGAAAGTGTTGTAATACGGCTTTATCAACCACATTGAATTGTTCTGAAATTCGTTCTTTCACTTTAAACAATTTAGATTTATCCTTGCATGCGATGAGTATGTCACCAATGTAGACCGCCATTAGAACAAATAAGTTGTCTGATTTCATTTTGTACAAGCATGGTTTACTCTCGCATGCCATAAATCCAGTCTTCTTCAGCACTTCGTCGAGTTTATGATATCACTGTCTTCCGGACAGCTTCAAGCCGTAAATTTCCTTCTGTCAATTCAGAACTCTTCTTGTATGTTTCTCGTCATTAAAACATTCTGCTGCATACAAATGTCATCTTAAATAGGCTTTACTGACATCCATTTGATGAAGATGTATTTTCTCTTCAACAGCAATCGCCAATAGCATTTTATAGTAGCATAGCGTACAACTGGAGAGTGGGTCTCTATATAGTCTACACCAAACTGCTGTTCACACCCTTTTGCTACGAGCCTTGCCTTGTAACGCTCTAACTCACCACCCTTATTTCGTTTTAATGGAAAAAAAAAACAATTTGCTTTTAATGGCCTTTTTATTATGAATGGAGGGTCAACTAATTCCCAAGTTTCTTCAGTGCTGAAAATTCAACACTCATCGCTTCCAGTGATCGCGTTTTTCGCATAAAAGTGCTTCGTGGAGATTTCCATTTATTACGTTATATTGCTTAGATGAACGTAGATGCCTTCCGCTGTGAAGTATTTTTGGTCTACACGGAGTTACCTTGCATGCCTCCGAAGTTGAATTATCTACACGTTGCTACCCTTTGTTGTCAATCCCATGGTCGGATTCATTTTCGGTGACACATGATGTATCCTCTTACTGTCCATCGTCGAAGAAAGACTGCATCATATCAACATTTTCCGTGTCTCGTATGTCATCATTGTTCACAAGATACTCGTTGAAAAGTACGTCCCTTATCATATAGACGATATGCCTTGGATTCCAATGAATATCCAACCATTACATACTGTTTGCCGTTCGCTTCAAATTTAGCGCGATGGGTTTTATTTAAGGCCACTGCAACTGCGTCAAACATTTTTAAATGACTTACCGCTGGTTTTTTTGTCATACCAGACTTCGTATGGTGTTTTATTTATTAATAGCTTCGTAGGACACATATTTCTTATGTATGCTACCGTTGATATTGCTTCTGCCCACAAATTTTGTTGTAAACCTTCGTGTAACAGCATGCACCGTGCCATCTCCACCAATGTTCGGTTAGCCCGCTCTGCCACACCATTCCGCTGTGGTGTGTGTTGCACTGTTAATTCACGTCCTAGACCACTCTGGTTTAAAAATGATATTAAATTCGCCATTTACATATTCCATGCCATTATCGTTGCGTAGCGCTTTAATCTGGAAACCCGTCTCTCGTTCAACATACATCTTAAAAACCTTGAATTTATCCAGTACTTCATCTTTTGTCTTTAAAGTATAAATAAAAATAAATCTGGATTTACCAGATTTTTTTGTGCAAGTTTTGAAACGGCATTGATCAACGTTCTTCTCCAATTTCATACCACGCACCATACCATGCTCTTCCAACTCACGAAGATTTTGGTAATTTAGGTAACCGCATCTGCAATGCTAAATCTCATTATTACTCACCCCAAACAAGCCCTTTCACTGCAACTCCACCACAAACAAATTGTGTTTCTTCTCTGCTTTCAGGATAACATCGCCTTGTTGGTCTCTTATCCAAGCACGCATACTTTTGGAGGTGACTGTCATGCCATTTTCAGCTGCCTTGCTTATGTTTGCATTTAGTTTTGGAGAGTTCAAAACATTTCCCAAGCGAATATTTCTCTCCTTTGTATGCAATATCACGTCGCCTTTGCCTACTGCCGTAACTGATACGTTTGCTGCCAGGGATCCTTACGCTGTTTGCACCTTTGCCCTTCTTCTAGAAGCTTAAATTTTAATGCGCTATATGTTGGCAAATTATCTCGCGTCTCCATGGCGATAACAAAGTTTTCAAAAGATTTAACAACTCCTCTTGTAGTTTGATTCCAATCTCCGCTAACCTTCCCGACATTCCAGTGAATTAATTAATGAAGTGTACTACATTTTCATGGTCTGGCATTCGCGTGTTCAGTAGCTGCTTGTACAAAGTTACTTTTTCTACCGAACCCTTTTGCGTGTATACCTCCATTAACTTGTGCCGTGCTTCTGCAGTTGTTTTGCAGTTCTTGAAGTAGGTGAGTTGTGTTGGTTTCATGACGAGCAATATCGTGGCCAAAGCCTTCTCATCGCTCATAGTCCAAGTTGCAACATCTTCTGCTTTTACTTTTTGCTGCTCACTGACCACCTTCTAGACACCTCCATGCACCAAGTAACTCCGCATTTACACTGACCACGTCTCGTAGTTGGGCTCATCGAGTTTATCGATTGCGTATAACGATGTCATGCTGAATTGTTAATTATTAATTTAATTTACAATTTAAATTGCAATTTTAATCTCAAACTATTGAAAACTTGGTGTGACTGGGGCCATAACCTATTGAAGTTAAACGATGCGGGAATACGTGTTCACAAAGAGACGTTTATTATGCGAATGAAAATACATATAGAGTACAGGGTAGATAGAAGTGAAGCAAAGAAACAGAACGAGAAAAGGATAATGTAAGATCATGGACGTTGAATAGGTGATGCCGCTTTATTTTTTCAACACAAATAAACCCCTGGTTCGATGACAAATGCAAACAGGCAAATGTGGACAAAAAATATGGATGGACAGAGCGGCACTGCAGAAAAAAACGGAAGAACATAGATTCCTCAGAAAAAAAAAATTGAAAGAGCTCGAGAAGCACTTGATCGTAGAGAGGTGCTGTTAGCAGAATGGAGCAAAAGTTATAAAGCCTAAAGAGAAATCTGCGAGGATGGAAAAGGAAACCACAAAGAAGAACCGCGGTCTGTGCTGATAATCTGGACGGATTTTTTCTGCAGGCTGTTAAACGGCGATGTTGAGCAATATCCTACCATCAGGCAGAATGAACTATTTAAACCGAACGAAAACAGACCACATTCCCATACATCTGATCAGAATGAAGGCAACACAGCAATTTTCAATTTTGTAAGTCTAACAAAGTTGCTGGATCCGAAGACTTAACTGCCGAACTGTTTAAACCAGCAGCTTTAACAACGTACATAAAATTCTGTCTGCTGATTGTTTGGCCCCAATTAGTGTGATTTTAGGGTAGGAAGAAGATTGTGGGAGAAACTCAAGAAGTCAAAATCGATACCCGCTATCTCTTCGTTTACATCTAAGCCGCATATGACAGCATCTATAGAGACGAACTATACAGAACCAAGTCCAGTTTGGGATCCCTGCCAGGTTCATTCGACTATGCAAAATGACGATGTGAACGCACGCTGCTTCGTTAAAGTCGATAATGAGAAAACCGGGACCTTCAATGTCTGAAAAGGACTGACTCAAGGCGATGCGTTGTCACACGATTTTTTTTCCACATAATTCTTAAAAGGATTGTGGTAAACTCCCAAGCCAACTCCAGAGGTACCATCTTTGAAAAGTCTATTTAGTTACGGGCATATGCTGACGATATTGACATAATGGGAAAAATACATCGAGCTGTCAATGGAGAATTTAAGGCTATTGAAACAGAAGTGGCAAAGTTGAGTTCAGCGCTCGAAGAAGGAAAAACAAAGTATATGCTGCCAATAAAGCGGGGCACCCAACATTGCTACCGATGACAAAAATGGTGCAGGTGCAACTTTCGCTTCCACTATCAACTTCGACAGCGACACACACTGGCACAATGAAAGAAAAGTTCTTCGGGTAAATTCCGGTTCGCCTGACATCAATGGAGAATGGGGGAGACGTCGCAATCGGGAACTATACCGGCTGTATAGTGATGCTAACCTCGTCAGAAACGCTCGAAAAACCCAGTTAAGATGGATGAGCGCATGAACACCAGCGTCCCGGCCTGGAAAGTTTTCGACCCCAACCCAGAGGGAAAACACAGTAGAGAATGACCTTATCCTAAGTGGCGCACACAAGTAGGAGGTGACCTCAGCCAACTCCGTGTGAGCAACTAGATGCAGCTGTAAGTTTGTAACCTAGACTGCGCTAAACCATAATAAATTTTTTTCAAAACTTCTTTCGAACAAAAATGTTTCAGATGATGCATTGTTCGTAAGACAATACCATATATGTTTTTATGTTTTGAATGTGATCTTTCGAATTCAAATTGAAATCAATCAAAACCCTAAATATTTATAGTTTTTCCTTGTTTCAATTTTAAAGCAGTTCAATGAACATTGAAATTACTTTTTCCGCAGCTATGTATCGGTAAGCTGAACCTTTTACAATCACGTGCATGAAAAGAAAGATTGTAATCATGCAAGACATTACCAGATAATTTAAAGGACATAAGTTTGGTTTTGGTTTGTGCTCCGTAAACCAGAGTCTTAATGTTTCTAAATCTTCTGAGATTTTTACAACGTTTTCTAGTTCTGTATCAAACTGATAAGCAATCGCGATATCGTCTGCAAAGTCAGTAAGGGTCCCATTTAGCTTCAAGTTGAATACGGAATTAATGCAAATTAAAAATAACAAGGGACCGAGAACGAAACCCCGTGGAACACCATTTTTTAGGAAACAAGATTCACTAAGAATGTGATTTAATTTAACTTTTTGTTTCCTACCTTTTGAAAAGGAACAGAACCGTTTATGTATTATTCCACTTAAGCCAATGGTATTCAGTATGTATAGGAGCAAATCATGGTCAACCATGTCAAAGTCCTTAGTTATATCAATAAAGGGAACCATCGTAGATTTCCTACAGTTAACGCCCTCATGAAGCTGAGTACAAAGTCTTAAAATATCATCTTCAGTTGACTTTCCGTTCCTAAATCGGAATTGATTCGTGCTAAGGTATTTGTTTCAATTTAAAAATGATAAGTCTCGTGACGTAATCAACTTTTCAAAAATTTTAGACAAAAGGGATATAGGTCTATAATTCGAATTATTATCTTTTGTACCTTTTTTTAAGAGAGGTATTACTTCAGCGCATTTAAGCTGGCTAGGAAAGCAGTCTTTTCGAACACTAAGATTGAATAAGTATTTAAGTATGTCAACAATATTTAAGGCAATTTTTTAAAGTAGAAAACCAGATATTTCATGGCTTGTGCAGGAATTTGTATTTTTCAAGGTTAAAATAGACTTATAAATTTCCCAAGAAGAGAATTCCAGGAATACAAAACTATCCGGCTGGTAAAACCTCGCAAATGTTGAGGAAGTTGAACTTTCCATTGTTGGCTTAAGTTTTTGAAAAAATTCTGTAAAAAATGTATTAAATTTGTTCGCAATCACTTTTTTACGAGTATCAACAAATCTATAGCCGTCTATATCAAGACTATCAATCCCAATATTCTGTTTGATTTTACCTAAAATGTTATTTACTACCATCTACTCCTTTTTCCCATTTCCCCTAGCTATATCAAACGAATCGGTATAATATTTATTACGTACATCATGAATGTTTTTTAACCGTTTTGCACATAACACCATAACTTTCTTTTAAATCAGCGTTTTAAGGATTTCTTTTATAATTTTGAGCTAAGGTATCTTTTGTTTTAATGAGCCTTAATAATCTGTGACTCACCCAAGGTTTCATGACTGATGGTTTTTTGAAACTATGATTGGAAGCATAAGAAGAATCTTTTATATGGGCTTTCAAAGTTTTGAGGAACACATCATAAGCAGTTGAAGGGTTTAATTCTAATAAGACTTGGTCCCATGTTTCATATAATAATTTTTCGTTTAACAGAGAAAAATCAATGGTTATCTTCTGCTTAATGGATTTTACAGGATTTTTTAATATGTTATTTGGAACAGAACAAAGAGCAATGAGGGAATGATCAGTTAATCTAAGATCATGTACTTTTCCTTGGAAAAGGTTTTTATTATTTTTGTGAAGACGTATGAAAATATGGTCAATACAAGTTTTTATTGTAAGATATTCGCGTGTTGGTTCGTTAATAAAACTCCTCAGACCATGTCATGTTAAGAGATACAAATAATTTTCATTATCATGTTAGCTGATGCCCTGGTCCTCCACAGACCCTATTTAAGTACCATTAAGTGCTATATAGATGGTAGAACTTTATTCCGCTGCAGAATATTATAAAGGTGATACTCTTTATTAATATGAATGGTAGATTTTGCTTTTCAACGTCAATCAAAATATCTGACAATTTTGCGAAAACTGAAAGTATACACATCGTTATATTTTTCTAAAAACATTTGACTAAATTTTCTGAAGCTAAATTTGTCCATTTTGAAACTGTTTAAGCAAATCGTCAAGGATTCTACGTTAAATCGCTTCAACAAATTCTTCATAAAAAAAAAACCAAAACTCTCAAATTTTCGGAGATTTTTTGCTGTATCTGTAACAGTTTATTTTGGTCTATATGAGTGAACAACAATAACCACAGCTTCAAACCGAAGCCTGTACAAAGAATTCATTACAAAGAATTCAAACGATATGCAACTGAAATTAAATTTCACTTAAGAGGGCTTAAAATTCTAAAGCGAACAAAAATTCTTATTGAATGAATCTAATGAGGCAAAGGCTTCTGCCAAACACACTGCACCTCATATGAACTTTCTTTATTATTTCTCTATATCTCGTCTGCAATATGTTCTTTATAACGAGGGTCTGTACATACAGTCAATGATTGCATTGCCGATGGACCCGTCCCTTTCTTATATTACTCGAATGTGTATGAAGGTCCCAACATCATAAAATCCAATTTGGAAAAGTAAAGTCAGTGAGTCTAAATGTCATACACTCTCAACAATGGAAATAATCAACATACGTTTGTAAAAGTATAGTAGTCTTGAGGAATCCTATAGGAATATCATTTTATTTAAATTCCTTGCATGAACAACTTGAACACTGTTCTTCTTATGGCAATAAATAATCTTCGTCTGAGGTTTCTTTAGGTTCAACATGCCGCAGCATTCAAAACTCACACAATATCGTTAGGTAACAATCATTTGGGACGTTGAATAAACAACATTTTATAAACTTCTTAACTACGTGCCAACGCTTCATCGAAAACAAAAATGTATGACTCTTGCGAAAGAGGCACATCACTTCCACATGGAAGCAGATTCCACATCAAAGCTGGTTTTAAAATAACCGAGTACACGTGTGCAGAAATTACACGAGTACATAGTGTATAATATATAATATATGAGGACTTGTACTAAACTCTTCACTTGAGCCCGTGTACCAATCGCATTACATGTACTAGTATACCTATTTATTATTGATACACGTGCAATTTACATGTGCTTGATTTTGACAAAAAATCTACATGTTTTTAAAAGTCAGAGAACATTTTTTTTAAACGGGTTTCTAGGGACACCAGAAACACCTGACGAAAATAAGCCAACATTTAACAGCAAGAACAGCCATTGCCAGTGAGATGTAATGTTAGGGGATATTCTACACAAATCGGTATATTGGCCATATCCATCCTACATTCTACTGCACTTGCTACGAGCAAGTAAACCAATATTGAGTTAAGTTTCTAATACTTTTTCCAAACTCTTTACTACACAACTAAAACAATAATGTAATATAAGGTGGACCATAATATGTGATAATGTAATATAGGAAAGCGCCATAGATCTTACAAATGGCGTCGAATGTCAATTCCGTTTTGACATTTGTGAATCAAACAGAATTAGAATGTGTGAATACGCAATAGAACGCTATTGCTATGTGCGTCAGTGATATTGGCGTATTAAAAAGTTCATTTTCATCTCTGTGGATACGTGAACAAACTAAATTTGCAGTTCTAGGGCAATGAAGGTCTGTGAGTAATGCACCGAGAGCCATTACATCCACTCAAGATCACTGCATGGTGTGCTGCTTACACTGGAGGAGTTTGGTTTTGAGAAAAGCGTGGGTCAAGTGGTCCACGGATAGTGAGCGCTATAGAGCGATGATCAATGAATTTTTCATTCCTCAATTGGATGAATTGGAACTGGAGGACATGTGATTCCAACAGGACGGAGCACACGGAGCCGGTAAACCATCGTCAGAATTTTCACTTCGCAGCTTTGGTTAGTATCGTCAGTGTTTACTGTTTACTGTGTTTGTTTGTAATTATGACTGGTGAATTCAGGGTGGACGTAGCCAATATACGCGGGCTAAAAAGAAATCACTTTTCTGCGTATGTCCACGCCTGTAAGTACCGCCCAGCTGTTTTGGCACTTAGTGAAACACAGGTAGATCCCCCCCCACACCTCTCAGATCACTCTGATCTGAAGCTACCTGGCTACGAATTAGTGCCACTATTCTTTTTCCATCGCGATCTCACCACTTATGTGCGTAGTGATGTAGCCTACCAAATTCCACCACAATGTAGTCCTTGTTCCAACCCGGAATTAAATTTCATGTGGTTAAAATTCCATATCCGTAACCAAATTATCCACTACTGCTTTATTTACAGAAGCCCCAAACTGGACAGCAATTCGACTTTTAACGAGTTTGATGCGCTGTCTGACTCTATTCAAATAATTGTATCCCTGTATCCTCATACTGAAATTGTTATTACGGGCGATTTCAATATACACAATTCTGGGTGGTTTCGGCATTCTGGGCAGACACCATCCGAAGGACAGTGTTTTGAGATCTCCGCTGCGGAAAATAATTCAACCCGGCTTGTAAATGAGCCCACACGAATACCAGACATACCGCCAACAAGTTGAATTTGTTTTAAACTTCTCACCCTGATAAGTACCCCGTTGATGTGCTCAACCCTCTACGCTCGTCGGACAATTGTGCCACATCAGCTAATTTCTTGTACACCGGCCACACAGTTAGAGAAAAGATTCCTAAAAGAACCGTATGCAATATGAGAAAGCCAACTGGAGCGGACTTAACAACTTCGTTTCCTCGATAACGAAGTGGATGCCGCTGCTGATATGGTCACTGACACTATTCTCTTTGGAATGAGAAACTTTGTCCCTCATCGGATGAAGAGTATCAAACCAAAGAAAATTCATGGTACGACTCGAACTCTAAAGAGGCTGGCAGGGTTAGAGAAACATTTGTTCGGTCCTTCAAGACCAACCCAACAGAAGAAAACGGATAAAAGTTCAAGCGAGCCAGGAATGACTGCAACGTCTTTCTCAACAGCGTGAAATTTGAAAACGCCCAAAAATTGAGGCAAAAAAATACTACAATGTCCCAAAGGTAGTAAGAATTTTTGGTCGTTCGTCAAAAATATTAAAAATTCTGTCTCATCCTCCATCCAAACACTCATTTATAATACCATTCTACCTGTCAGCTCTTTTAGCACGGCCAATCTGTTTGCTGCACACTTTACGACTAGCTAAACATAGTATGGTTTTCGTAGCAACAGGTCCACTGGGGATTTGATGGCATATCTCACCGCAAATGGAACCAAAGCGTGCATCAATTTGGCGAAAGCAAGATAGTTCCACTTGATATTTCTATGGTATTTGACAGAATTTGGCATCACGCTCTTTTGTCGAAAATGCGTGCTTTTGGGATCGACAACTGTCTTCTTCAATGGATTAGAAACTACCTTTCGGAACGTTCAATTCAAGTTGTCTTGGATGGTTGCAAAGTCTGATATTCACAAAATAAATGTTGGCGTGCCCCAGGGCCCCGTTCTGTCTCCGACACTCTTTTTAAATTTTATCAATGATCTCTTGTCTGCCACTTCTAATCCAATATATTCCTTTGCTGACGACAGTAGTCTCTACTTTTCATATTCGTTTCCAGACTCACGTCCCTGCTCGTCGGCTGTAGAATGGGAACGGCAGCGTATATTATCATTAACAGAATAACCAATTGGGAAACTATAATCAGAGTGAAATTTATCCATTAATGGCACTTGCGTCGTTAAAACCAAAAAACTTTCCATTCTCGGTATGTGTGTGAACGACAACTTAGGTTGGAATGACCTATGTCGCCAAAAATGCTACGAAATGTCTAGGTTTCCTCAAGCGATGTAAGAAATATTTCACCCTTCTGACCTGGCATCAGTATACTCGTACCCCAAAACTGGGGTACAATGCCCACATCTGGGCAGATGCCCCTAAGACCTCTTTGCACTTGTTAGATAGGATCCAAAATCGTGCGATAAAACTCATAGGGGATGCCAGTGTTACACAGACACTCGAAACTCTCGAACACCGGCGTAAAGTCTCTTGTCTCACCTTGTTGTATCGCTATTTCGACAACCAGTGTTCCGTAGAAATCGCCAGTAGCATTCCGCCCCTTCAAACCGTAACACACGTCTTGCTACGGATGCTCATCAGTATACCCTCAAGCCCTCTTTCGCACGTACTCCGAAATATCGTGATTTGTTCCTAAGCCGCTTGTGGAGTGTCCTGCCGAGTTCTCTACTTCCTAGTCATTATAACATTCAGACATATAAAACCAACGTACATCTGTACCTATCCTTCTTTCCTCCCTAAATTTTCTTCGCGCGCGCTGTGTGGAAACAGTTAAGAGTACCTTAACCCCTTGAGCGCGCCCTAGTTTATAAAAAAAATGCATAGCTAGTAGATGATGAATAGAAAGTAGGGTATGACTGAGTTATGATCTCGGAATTGAGCCGGAAAACTGTAATAGCTTTGGACTTTGAAGAATGAGTTGATGGACCACTTCATTTTGCTTTCTCAAAGTAGTTCCTTTCCAATTCTCTCTCATTTAAATTTTTTTAGGTTTTATGAGCTTGTCTGAAAAAGTTTTCCTAATTGATGGTATAAGTCAAATCTGGTTTCCAGTATTTTGGTACCTGTATTCACTTTATCGAAGTCACTTTTCTGCTGGTAACGTTATTCTGCTTTCCACTTACATAGTTATGCTTATGCCTGTAAGTTCGTTTTAATGTACTGTCGGAGCTACGATGTTCTGCCACAACCACTCTATTTAAAGATGACCAAATACGTCCAATGATTGCAATAATTATTTCCCTATTTCTCAATGCTTTTGGCATTGTTGAGAAGAATTCAGAAAAATGTATAGCTGCTTCCAATTAACCATTTAATTGTTTGTGTCAGTTAAAGTCAGAAATCGATAATCAATATGAATTTATATGAACCCAAAAAAATTAAGCCTAATAGTAGATTGCTAACACAGAAATCCATAGCCTCAAGTTAATTATGAATAAAATGAGGTTACTGAAATGAATTGATACCCAATTTGATATACTGCCAATTTACCCAAAGGCCTAATCTCTTTTCCCTTGTATTATAAGCCCATACATTTAAATACCCTTCTTGGAAACCAGGATTGTCATACCATTGCGAGATTTTAAATATTTTTCTACGAAAAATTACTGTTTCTGGCTTCTGCTTTATTGGATTGGATTGGGTTTATAGCTACAAATTGTCAATTCCACTCAATTTCATATCACGTCCACACAGTTCTGCAGTTAATACCTCGCAAAGTGGATTTCCATAACTGCATAATGCAGGGGAAAAGGCCATCGTATTTACATGTTGAGTCACTTTCTATTTATAGGCATATTGATTCATCTGCGAGCACATCTGTTACGAAAAGCGCAATATACTCATCAATCGACCTTCTATAGCTCTGACAAGAATTCAAAAACAGACTATCGGTTCAAAATACGAGTATTTGGAATTACCGACTTTTTCCAATGAAGTTTGATGTGAATAGATTTGACAAAAACATGAAATCCAGTATGATATTGCAAAACGTGTACGGAATGAAACCACATGGAGCCCCTACTAATACCCACGAATGGATGGACTGTACATACTTTGGCTACAATATATTCGCCAATTATATTTCAACAACGAAATTGATTTAGTTCGAAATTGATTGATCTTCAGCTCTTCAATACTCTCAGTATTTAATTTGGGTCAGATCTCGAACTCACGTATGATACTGAAATGTTTGGTTGTATCGTTTTCTTAGAAAGAATCACTGGGTGTTTCTGTTCGTTTTACGAATCTGTAGGTAGGAGTTGTACTAGTGAATAGCTCTTTTATCCTTTTTTCTGGAGAATATTAATTATAAGCCGTTCTTATATGTATATTCCTATCACAGAATTTCAATCAGATATTGAATTTCTTTCAGATGGAATCTGCTCCATACGAGTATATTGGTTTAATAAAAGCTTCCTGGAAGCCTTTTCTCTCCAACCTACAATTTCCATGTACAGGTGGCGCAAAATTAATCACCCTATCGGAAGATGGTATAATTTATATTTGTAAATTGCGTCGTACGTCAATAATATTTGACATTTGTGAACTAGACAGCTGCAGTATACAAACAGACAAGCAATGGAGCATTATACTCCTCTAGAGCGTGGAATAATTGTGTCGATGTTTTTGACCAATAATCGGTCGATGTTGTTAGCGCAGCGTGAATTTCGACGTCGATTTCCTAATCGTGTCGCGTCAACTGGGCAAACACTCCGGCGCTTAACCACTCGACTCGAACAGAGTAGTACCACATAAGACCATGCAGGTCGTGGCCGCCACCGGACTGGTCGTTCGGCCGAGAATATCGCGGCGATGGATGCCGATGTCGCTGAGAACCAAGAAACATCAACCAGACGACGGGTGACGCAATTGGGCACCACCAGCCGGACCCTACAGCGAATTTTAGTGAAAGGCTTACACATATTCCCGCACATGGTGCAAATAGTGCATCAGTTAATGCCTCCTGGCCGTCAGTCTCGTGTGAATTACTGTAAAGCCATCCTCAATCTCAACAACGAAGAGGACAATTTTGTGTCGAAAATCATCATGAGCGACGAGGCCCATTTCCACTTAAACGGTTACGTCAATAAGCAAAATCTTTGTTTCTGGGGCACTGAAAATCTCCGTGTGATGCACGAATAGCCCTTACATCCACTCAAAGCCACTGTGTAGTGCGGCGTTTACGCGGGAGGAGTGATTGGGCCGTATGTTTTGAGGACGCCATCGGCAATACGGTCACTATTATTGGCGAACGCTGCACGGCCATGATCTTCTTACTACCGGAATTGGATGAGTGGGGACATGTGGTTTCAACAAGACGGTGCAACAGCATACACGGCACGAGCCACAATGGATATTGTGGAGGAAGCCCGATTTAACCATGCTAGACTTCTTTCTTTGGGGCTACTTGAAGTCGCAGGTTTATGCCAACAAGCCTCAGACAATCGCAGCCCTTAAGGAGAATATTCGAGAGGAATGCGAACAGTTATCACCGGAAAGCTTGCGGAAAGGCATGGAAAATGCGATAACATGGACACAAATTTGTATCAACACTGGCGGCAGCCACTTGGCGGATATTATCTTTTCCATTTAACAGAAACAGTTGTTGTTCAGACGGCAACCCTAGCTCAAAATTGTAAATTACTTCTACTCCCAAATCTATATTTGATGTAATTGACCCAGGACACAGTCCATTCGCGCTCTCATACGAATCATACGTGCTCTCTGAAAATACTTTAATTTTTCTTTTATTATCAATAAGGATTATTAGTTGCATTATCACTTCGAGTTCTTATCTTGCAGAGAAACAACCAGCGGTTCCTTGGTTCTTCGAGCCGGATCTCTGCAAAGGGAACTCGTTTATTAATTCGTTAAATTATTGCAGTTCCTTTAAGAAAAACATTATTCGTAATCGTCGGGGTGCAACGTACATAAGAGCGAAGACTATTCGGTGCGTGGTGTCGGTATTGTTTGGTGGTGACAATTAAATCGAAACAGGTGGAAAACTCAAAGTACGTTCCCCAATTATTAACAAGAATAATTCGGTCATCATTATTATCATTAATATAATTGTGCGATATTCGAATCAAAAATTTTAAATATCGGGAACAAATAACAGTGACAAGTTTACATTATATACAAGTGGGTTAACAGTTGGGTTTCTCATCTCGAGGAGAAATAAATAGAAATGCATTTCGCGTGAAACAGGCAAGTGTATTATTACCGCGTGCGTAAGTAAATGTCCAATAAGAAGTGCCTACGTATTTTAGATAAAGCTGTCAACATAAAACGTTAGTTAGATTTAATTCAATTATATTGCACCTCAGTCAACAACGTGGCCAGATCTTAAGGAAACTTACGATTTTATTAAATACGCTCGCGCAGGCAGATAGAGACTGTCGATCAATTTCTGAAGAAGAAATTCAATTGCAAATAATACGAAGACATTCAATTGAAAATTGTTCCAGATGATTTCGCCCACGAAGAAAATTTTAAAGTTAAGCTTTTTGAGTTAAAAACAAACTTATTAACCTGATTAAACGTACTTAACTCGGTGTATCCCCCTTCCACACACCACCGACAAGCATCCACGGAACTCGATAGTACAATACGTGACTCGAATAATCAGTTTTCTCGAATCGTAGAACAACAAAATAGAATCCTGTAGCAATTTATTGATTCGGTATTACAAATGACAATTCCTTCTTCGTCTGAATTAGAACATAAATTACTCGCATTACATATTGCCAGCTTTAGCGGAAAGGCCGAAGATTGGGTCTCGTTTCACGATTTATACGTTAGTTTAGTTCACGAAAACGATAGGTTATCGAATATCAAAAGGTTTCAATATCTAAAGACAGTTGTTAAAGACAAGGCGGAAGGATTATTGGAACACACATTGGTGTCCGATGTAAATACTCGTAGTAAAAAAATTCCTATCGTAACAAATAAAATTCAACGTTTCTTAGATCAACAAGCTATCAAGGAACCTAATAACGCAATTGCAATTCGTCGTTTGTACGATATATCGGACGAAGTCGTTAGATCATTGAAGACTGAAGGACGTAATCCGTGGTTGGTTCACATTGCATTGTAAAAACTAGACAACGTCGCTAAGCGGGCTCTCGAAAATGGGGAAAAGGATTACGATTGGCAGTCATTTTTAGCGTTTTTGGAAAAACATTGCGTTACTTTAGAATCTTGTCAGCAGTCTAGTAGTAGAAGGTATCATTCTACTATACCATCTAATTCTCAAAGCAGTATTCATAGATCGGCTATTTCGAAAACATTTGTAACAGAACCGGACAAATGCAAACTGGGTTGAACCGAATCGCACGGAATATATCATTGCCCAAAGTTTCTATCCTCGACGATCGACGAACGGACTCGGTGTGTTAAGAAACTAAATTTATGTCTTAATTGTCTCAGGGAGTCGCATAGCATAAAAGTATGTAGGTCACGAAGTTGCAAGTATTGCAACAAGAGGCACAGTAGTCTTTTATGTTGCTCGCAAAACCATACCCTCTTGTCAAAACCAACTCAATAGTAAAGTGAATTAAATCCAAAATAAGGGTTATTCGTTGCATTATCATTTCTAGTTCTTATCTTGCAGAGAAACAACCAGAAGTTCCTTGGTGCTCGCATAGTTGTAAAGGTCCAAATAAAGATTTCCATCACTCAAAATTATTTTTTTGTTATTTAGTAAAAAAGTAATTCAAAAACAAAATTGGATGATTAATTTTGCGCCACCTTGTATATGCGCTGTTTTGCACACGATTTTGAGGTTATGACAACAAATTTGAAAACTTAAAAAGTCTTTTGCTTTTGAACTTAAGAACACCACTGAAGGCTTCATGTCAAATGGGCACCCCATAATTCTGATATTCTGAGTTATGAACATTTCGAACTTAGAAGGTGCAATGGTACTCAAGGCCGATTCTTCAACTCATCTAATTTTGGTGGGGGCTAACGCCCCCATTTATTTCACTTAATACAAACTTATACTAACTTAAAAACTAGCAACAATTAAGAATTAGAAAGTAAGGGAATGGTTTAGGTTTAAGACGAGAAGTGCTCAGGTTAAACTCAAAAAGGTGGTGGTTTGAGTTGATGTTACGGAGCATGAGGGAGATTGGGTCGTTGAAACGAAAAGAGGTGCGATGGGTGGCAATATAGAGGAGAAGAGGTCAGCGTAAATGATGAGGTTACATAGGCACGTTTTAATGGATAAGGATCTCTTTAGATCTTAACATCTCAAAATTATATCTCATGATGGTAAATCGACGACGTAATTACCAAATATTTCGCTTGGTACTCATTCAAAGTGTTCCATCCATAAAGTGGGTAGTAGTCATTTTAAAGTGCTTCCTATTGGCGGGTGGCTAGAATGCCGAATATTTCTTGGAGACGTTGGGAAGTAATCGTTTAGACTGCATGCTTTCTGCAACATGCAATAAAATCATGCCACCTTACGACAAATCCTCTTTCTCCAAAGTGTTCAATATCTGCTTTGCTTTGCCGCTTGTCGTTCAGCACTCGGCTCCCTACACAAACTCTGTCAGAATTAATGATTTGTAGAGCATGTAACTATTTAATCTTCCGCGTAAGGAGTTTTAAGCCCATTTGTTTCGCCAAACTGAAGTAGTAGCGTTTTCTAGGCCAAGACTTCGTCGAATCTCCACTAGAGTGTCATTGTGTAGTTTACTTAGATGTTGGTAAACCTTGACCACGTCGAAGTTACTATGGTCAAGAGTGACGTTTTTTTCTTAGCAGCAGACAACATGTACTTGGTTTTACCCCAATTTATTTCAAGGCGAACTGTTCTTTGATTGCCGTAAACGCCTCTATGTTGGCGTGTTAGGAGCGACCGATTATTGAAGATAACCCCCTCCATATTAACACCTATCCTGTGCACTATCTGCTCCAGCACCAGATTGGAGAAATCACATGACCGTGTTTTCTTGCAGAAATCTGGAATAATTCAGACGAACTATTTTCGAATGGCATACTGGACTCCGTGTTTTCCAACGTCACGCGGCACAGCTGGGTTAGTTGCTATTATTGCTATCACATGAGACTTTGATGTCGCCATTGGGTCCCGACTTGAAATTCGTCGGCGTTTTTCAGAATTCAGATAAATGTGAAAATTTGCTCGATTGTGGATCTGCGGGACAGCAAGCGACACTGGTATGTGTCGATTAGTATCTTCGTATAGCTTTCATACCTGGATGATGATTTGGCGCATGCACCGTTACAAAACATTACTTCCATGTTTGAAAATCTCCTCTAGTAGACCATCGGAGCGCCCTTTTGATAACTGATGCAATCTCCTCCAAACTGGGGATCCTTTTCCCGTCCTATCACTCTCTCAATCTGATACCCAATAAATAGCAGTTGGGAGTGCTGCCTAAGCATATCTACTACTTCTTGAGCTTCGATAGCTCTCAGACAAAGCATTAAGAGCAGTTGGACTTCCACTGCCTAACAACGAGCTTTCGTCACATACGAAGCAGTCAGCTCCATATCCATTACTCAGCTATATTCCTTTATTGGCTCATATTCTATCCAAAATCTGTACTGAATATAGAAAATCAATTTCAAATTTATCCGAGCTATTTTCAAGATCACTTTTTATAACCCAAAACTAATTTTGAGAGTGCAACCCATGATATAAATGGAAGGGAGTTTCGTAAGTACGGACAGAGCGGCACTAGACATGATAAAGGAAACTTCTGTGCACCACAGAAAAACTATTTTTCGGAGTCTGATGAAAGCAGTAGTGAGCTTAGGATTGATCTTGTTAAAGCTGAATAGTTTCTTTCCCGTTTAAGCGAGCAACAAATTGGTATACCAGATGCAACTATGAAGAGCATGTTTTTTGCTAACATGGCATTGGCATATGCACTAACCGAAATCCTGGCCAATACTGACAGTAGCCTTTACACCGAAAATCGGAAAAGTAAAGTACACGGCCGCAAAGAGTTTCAAACTACTTTATGTTGAAGAGCATGTGGAGAATACAGAGAGACGGAATACATGCTAGATATTTTCATCAAAATTGCGGGTGCTTTCCACAAAGCAACTTTTGACGTCATGTGGAACATAGAGAGACAACACGGCGTTGACGAATTACTAGTTTTGCGGATTAAAATATGAATAGAATATTGCATTCAGATGCTGGGGCCAATACGTGGTGGCGGGGTAAACAAGGTCTGCCCACAAGACAGCTCTCAATAATTTTGATGTCTATGTTCAAGCACATTCAGATGATGCAGCTGCATTGTCTGTTAGATTACGTTTAGCGACTGTCTGCTTTGAAGCTCAGGCACCCCTAGACGTAATCGACGACTGATACACAGAAATGGGTTTTCAGACCATCCCTCCAAAACTGAGGTTCTTTTCTTTGCGAAAAGAAGGAACCATCCATTACCATCCAATTTTCCAAAGAAGCTAAGTGTCATATTTGGATTTTACCTTGGATAACAACTGTTTTTGCATTAGACATGTCACGTAGAAAACCTATAAGACGCTTTCCGCCTTTTGGTAGTGTAAATGAGAAAAGATCCTCTGGATTTACATAGCTCTAATAAATCCAATTGTGTCCTACCGGTCGGTTTTCTGGTGGAACAAGCTTCCCAGCACGCCTCTATTTACTCCAGAACCACTGATGAATCTTTCTGGCCTTGATATTCATATCATAGCCATCTTCTAATCTTATGGACATGGAGCCTGATGACATGACACCGGATTTGGTGTTGCTGAATAAATACGATATCGACTTTCTCTGTGCTCAGGAATGGATTCGCCCAAAATCTAAACCAGAAAAGGAATGTACTCGAGTCTTCACAGATGGCCCTAAAACCGATTTAGGATATGTCGCTGAAGGAGACCCTCTTTGGATTTCACACAATCCTAAAGGTAAGAAACTACGAATACCTTGTGAAGAATTGGTGGAAAATGCGATGCATTTGCATCTGTAGTAACGGCCAAGCTGCGGGGATTTGTGCAATCCAACTTTCAAGTTAGTTCGATAATGCAAGACTTCACTGAATGCAGTCGGATGGTTGACTTAACTGAGTCTTGTTCCAGGTTACAATGTGATCACTGGAAATAAAGTCACCAACGAACTTGCTACGCAAGGTTCAGTGGAGAGTTTTCCAAGACCAGAACCTTCTTGGCACAATTTATACAGCAATCTACAACGCTTCCTATGAAAGTGATGACGATACAGCAGATTGAAAAATGGGTTATGCAAAATGGATTCATTAAAGCAACTCAAAGAGTACAAAGTCATGGGGACTGCCCGGTCACGCTTCTACGTTGTCGGCTCTGCCGAATACTCACACTGCGAACACCAAGTTTGTTATTACGAATTGTTGAAACCCAGCTAAACTATCACTGGGAAACGGTATCGACTTCAATTGCTGCGATTAAGGCTAGTATTTCATGAAAAACGGCAGTGTCACGAAAAAGTGATTCTACAGCATGGCAACGCTCGGCCGCACGTTGCCAAATCCGTTAAAACTTACCTGGAAATGCTCAAATAGGGACGCACAGCATTAACGAAGCCTGCGCGTCATCTTGCTCTAACTTTTATAACTTGTTTCAGCGTTCCCTAGGAATCATACTGTGCCAAGTGTGCTGCTCTTTTCAATGATGCCTGTATGCTTTGACCTGGAATTATACGGAGGAATGGGTTTGCTCTGATCACTTTTCTGATAATGCGAGAAATATTTATTTAACGTATGGCAGGTTTCATGTGATTGTAACAGTTATATAACATGCGAAGTGCGGTTAATCCACCGATCTTATTCAACATCTACACTAATGATTTTATGACCTATCTATCACGCCGTGGCAAATATGACTCGCCTACAGATCGGGTCAAATAATTGAGGTCATTAATATGTATATTCCTACATCGTGATGAACCAGCTAGTAGTCCCAAATAATGACGGATTCGCTATAAACGACTCCGGCAAACGATTAAAGGACAACGATCTTCTGATCTGCACGTGGAATGTTCAGACTCTAAAATATACCCCCCTTCTGCCGGAAAACTAGCGGAAATTTGGCATTTCACGCCCGTCTCTGCGGCGAATTTTGGTGAAAGACTGGAACATGTTTCCTTACAAAGCACAGACAGTCCGTCAGCTGATGGGTGTTGAACGAGAATCACATCTAACCTACGCCAACGCCCCCCTGAATCTCAACAACGAAATGGACGATTTTGCATCAAAAATAACCATGAGTGACGACGACCAATCTTCTGCTGCTATAAAGCCAGAAATATTGACTCTCAGCCACTCCTGCGTGATTTTGGCTTTATGGGCTGGAGCAGAGTCTTGTTGGAAGATCCATCTGTATCCATTGAAAAGGGTAGTGGTCCAACCCTTCACAACACCCTCACATCTTCTTGGTACACCAGTTTTTACGCCTTTTCACAGAAATGGAGGATGTGATATCATGGTGAGGTACCCTCTACCAAACCATTACGGAAATGGGATGATGTCCACGTTGAAGCCTTGGAACAACTTATTCCGTTTCCTTAGATGAAGTGGCATAAATTTTGTCATTTTGTTTGTTGAAGACTTCTTCCAGGGTAAAAATTTTCTCATCCGTAAACAGAATGTTTTCATGGCGATTGTCCGCATGCTGCTGCAAAAGTCGCTTGCATCTTTCCAGCTTATTTTTTTTTAGTTGATGAGTTAGAAGATGACCCGTGGACCGACTATAGGTTTTCATATGCAGATCATCCCGAAACAGCTTGATATATCTAATTCCTTGGACATGATCTTCTGTTTCCTAAGGAGATTTCTCCGAATTCATTCTCACACTGCCTTTACTACCGCATTCGTACGGACGACGCACGCTCGGGCGACCACTTCCGCCGAAGCGAGCAATAGCCCGATAAATGAATATTCTCGATACTCCGAGCAGCTTGAAAATTTGGCCAGCACTCTTCCTGCACTTATGCAACGCCATTACCGCAACTCGATTCTTTTTAACGCCCCACTCCGCGTTAATAGTTTTCAAACTGAAAACAAACTGACTAGCATTCTTCACTGCTCAGTGCATGTGTTCTGAAAAAAAGTTAGCGGTTCTTATCCCGCAAGAAGTTTAGAATGATAACCGCTGGAAATTATGTAACAGAACTTGTGGCAGGACTACGTATATGTAAATAGTGAGGCAACAGGTGGTTGATATTTTTGACAGATGTCAGACAATCTTTGGCAATTTTAGTCATGGAGTCGTTTACCACGCAAAAACGCATTTTTGTTATTCAATCTAATTACGAAAGTGGGCGATCTGTAAATGTAACATTTTGTAAGATTCTTGATTAATGGCCTGAGTGAGTGCGGAATTCACGCAATGGTGAAGCCTTTTGAAGAAACTGGTACGGTATCGGGTCAAACTCCATATCAGATTGCTCGGCCAGCCAGTATACGCTAAAACATCACGCCTCTCAGTGAAAGTGTTCAAAACCAAGCAGGCACCTCAATTCATTGCTGAAGTCAACAACTGGGCTTCATTTATGACACTTTAAGGCGAATTTTAAAGTTGACCGTCATTTGCCGGTTGTCTGATATCGCATTATGGCGGTTTGCATTGGCACGCAAGATCACCCAATTTTACCCTCCTAAACTACTTTCTATGGGGTTATTCCAAGTGACGGGCTTGGGCGAATAAGGCACAAACTCTGGCAGCCCTCAAGAGAACATCCGTCAAGAAGTTCTAAAGAAAACCATGGAAAATGCCATAATGAGGGCCCAAATGGTAATCAGCAAACATGATGGAAAAAAACCTAAATGCCCAAATAAAAATTTAAAAAAGCACAGTCATTTCCAAAAATATATCTAGATTAGGAAAATAGGTTCATTCATCGGCAGGAGATACTCCTTCAGTGCTTTAGATGTTCGATCGTTCCGAATAGCTAACATCGATTTGAACTGTTATCCCAATGCAGCCAAGATATGGATCCGGATATTACTAGAAGTCCCTAGCTAGTACAGAATTATAAGGAAGTTCAACGTCAAAAGACTACAATCGTGAGAGAATCGAATGAGAAAAGCTCACGAACGATACGACAAGACAAGAGCAGAAAATAGGCTCCGTAGAAAAAAAAGGAAAAAGCACGAAAAGTACTCTATTAACGCCTTTGAAGAATGAAGTTCGAAATTTTACCAAATCGACAAACGTCAGCTTTTCATCAATTTCAAAGCCACATATGTTAGGGTCTATAGAGATAAATTATGTCTAGTTTTGGCATATCTGTCACACTGAATGCACGTTGCAAGGTCGGTTATAATAAAGCCGAGATCTTTAATGTCAGAAAAGGGCTTAAACAAGGGAATGTGTTGTCATGTGATTTCTCAACATCGTTATTGGAAGAACATAAGGAACTGTCAACTAGCAGAGATAGGTTTAGGGGACCATGAAGGAAAAACAAAGCACATACTTGTATATGATGTCAACATCGATGCCTTTGACAAAGCGTCACGATAGGCAGTTATAACTTTAGGTAAAGTAAGGGATTTTATATACCTCCGACTCGCTATCAAGTCAAACAACCACACCAATTATGCGAAGAAATACCCTTGCTAATCGGGTGGATAAGTCCTCCCTCGAGCAGTGTCTTTATATTCTACAAGACACTGATCGTCACTGCTCTGCTTTACGGCGCAGAATCGCGGAGATTGACGAAAACGAATGTAAACACTCTCGGGCGCTTCTGGGAAAAGGTTCTGCGGTTAATTTTCGGTTACGTTTTCATCAATGGAAAATTGGATAGACGTTTGAACAGGAAATGTAGGTTCAGCGAAGCTATCCTCGTCAAAAATGCTCGATTAGCCCGACTTTGTTAGCCAGGCCGTATTGAACGTATGTCACGGAAAGTTTTCAGCTTCATCCCAGGACGACTTTATCTTACACAAGTTAAAGCGAATTTCAGGCACTTTTGTGTACGCAACTCAAGGCATCTGGTAAATAAAAGCCCTAGCTGGAGAGGATTGTTAGCTAGGGCCCAGCCTCACCCGGACCAAGCGAAGAATATAAAGGAAGTCTTTTTAAGAGCAATTGAGCAAAGCTGACAGGAATTGAATTTAAGTAAAATATATTTATTCGTATGAAGAATGGTTCATGACATTATGATTTGAAGGCGATTTCGGGCATATGGCTCCATGGTGCCATTGAATGTCACGAAAGTTCAAGCCTCATTTTAGAAAACATGGACACATATGATGACACCAGCGTGGGTCTTATTAGGGTCCTCTGAATCTGTTTCACTCCAGGAGGTGCGTTTCTCCTTATTCGCAAACCCATTTTGCTATAAAAATAGGGGTCGGCTTCAAGCAAAAACATCAGTCGCAAGCCATGGTCTTGTCACTTAAGTTTTTGTGCCAGATAGTTCTTAAGCAATGTAATCTCATTTCTCGAAGTATTCCACATAATGGACGGATAAAGGTCCCATTCTCTGCCACAAGGTTAATATTTTTGTTTGTACACATATACGTTGACGGTTGTTCTGACGAATATCGAGCTCAATTGTTCGATTATGAGGACCAAAACATAAAATTATCTTTCATACGTTGCGCGAATTGAAGAGCGATTTTGACACCGTATAGGCTACGTTTTTTCTAAATATGTTCCGCCAAAAAGGTTTTAATTTTCTACCTTCGCATAAACATCATCAGGGGCAAGCTCATACACCGGGTAGTGGAGCTCGTAGCAGCAATTTTCGATAAACTTCTCCTTTTTCTCACTTGCTGGGGATTACTTATTCTTCACTTTTCTGCCTGATGACGAGTCTACATCCAATTGAACTCTGTTTCTGCTGTATATAGCGCCACACCCTTAAGAGGATAATGTCAATATCCCTTCATCCCATGGAACTCGTCCGTCACGATCTCTATTGCGACAACCTGACAAGTGGCCCTACAATTCCTGGCCTTAATTCTGAATATGTCAGTGTAGCTCAAATACGGTTAACGATGTCGTCGTTGACTTCATCTTGGGAGTTGCTCTGCGAAAATATTCGTTTTTTCACTTTGCTCGATTCACACGTATGCACTGAACCTCGCCCATTTGCTCTTATGTATCATTGATCCTAGTGTTAAGTTACATTTGCACAGTCACCCTCACCATACTGTAGAATGTTGGTGGGGGCACTTAGAGAAAAACTTCGAGAAACTCAATGACAGTTGATATATAGCCAACACTTGAGTGCAAATACTAATCCATGTACTTTGAACTTCTTCACCATCAACGAATTTAATAGCATTTAACAAGCACATCCATTTCTTTTAATATCTGTCAATTAAATTTGAGACAAAGACAAAGGTCAAGGACGTACTTTCACTTACAAGTAACATCCAACGTGAACGATATAAATTGCAAACCATACTCCAACAACATTGTTTATAGTCTGAAAATAGAATACCTTTTCCACCTACCTTCTCATTAAATAATTAATTACAGTAACCTCGCATTTAAGCCTCCACAGACCATCGCTAAATTTCCGATGATCCAAGGAAGCTTTCTTGGAGCGTAAATTCACATACCCTATGTGTCAGCAGGAAGTTTCTTAATTCGCTTAATTAAAACATAAAAAGGATTTTATCCCCTTATTCGGACACCCTTGCATGGTAAATAGACACACAAACTGAAAGTATCTCTTCTCAAATACGTAAGTCCTTAAAAGAAACTCATAAAGTGTGCTTGTTTCCTTGAACCTGTTAACATAATCCGAAGATTACCAAGAACCGACTGAATAAGACTCATACTCGTACTTAATAGAACGTTTGCACAAATGTTTTAATGTATTGCATGTCCCTTTTTCGGTTAACTACAATGCATACCAAAAATGGGGCATGTAAATATTAGTTATTAATTATTATCTACTCATGGACTTATGGTCATGGTCTGGTTTCTAAGAAGGCCGATTTATAGCCAGACGATGTGGCAACACCCATTATGGTTTCATGTCTTCCTTTATGAGATTAAGGAAGGTACTGTGCTTTATTTCGGATTTATGAAGATTTTCGTTGTTTGTGTGTGTGGATCTCTTCATGAATAATTCAATGCGAATTTGTCTTCTAATAACATTCCTTGTTTTATCGGTTTCTTTTGGCAGAAAGTTGTTGTTATTTTCACTTAAGGCAGAACTTGATGAAAATGCGAATAAAATAAAATGAATGCGTGCATATTTCCCGGACCAAAAAAGATAATTGTCACTTTGCCAAGCCCGTAGTGTAACAAGTTCATAATACTCTGATACTATACGAGTTTATATCCCCAAAAGAAATTAATGTATAACCGCTGAGGGCGGGATCTCAGAGGAAAACAATAAACAGATAAGGATAATTGCTCTTTTAAAGTGCTCTTTGACTGCCAGCAAGATATATTGTACAAAAACGGGTTCAACTTGAGGCTTTCCAGTGAATTTAGAAACAAAAAAACAGCCACATTGCGCATAATATATTGAAAATATCTTCTTGAACGTTGGTTAAGCTGGGTTAGAGTGGTTCTCATTTAAAAGCACTTATGTTACATCTGTTGTATGTTCATCGTGATAACACTAAGAGAGCATGGGATGATATCCTGGGTACTATTGGAACCGAACAGAATTCTTGAAAAAATTTTCAATTTGAAGAAATCTGTGAGGTTGACCAGCTTTCCTGATCGTTCGGAATTTAATATTAGTTAAGATGTATTGTAGATATTCTGCTGAATGCAACTACGGCTAGCAATAGAGAATGCTTCAGAGTGTTTCATCCTAGGCTTAGGATATTGGTGGCTTGATTTTGATGAGCCGCCCAGTATTTGTTCATCAGCGGTTATGTGACATCCAACTGTGATTAAACATATGTACGTTGTTTCTGATATTATGCTGGTAATCTGCTTGAAAGTACGTGCCAATCACTAAATTTCCTCTATTTTGTGGGGTTCAGATCGCTACTGCAATATCCGTTGAAAATATCATGTTCAGGCTGAGCTTAGCAGCGGCATGAAAATTGGCCTGGAGAATCCTTCAAAAAATGTGTAGGTAGACTAAAAGGCTAGTGTGTGCAGGGGCTGTCAGGGATAGCTCTCTGTGAAATATGAGACGGCTTAACTGGAACCTTTAAGCCTAAAACATCTGCCGGATGACTAAATTTTGAAATTGTGTTTTTTTACAATTTGCCCGCGTTCAAAGTGTCAAGGATACCCTTAAAGTGTTTTAACAAATCTTAAGGGAAGTATACCCCCGTGCTATTTGTTTTTTTTTCGTATATGATCTACCACATTCCAAAGATTGATCATCTGACAAGGATTGACCTCAATACTATTCTAATTCACACAAACACTAACCGTCATCAAAATCATAAAAAGCTTATTTTTTGTGGGGAACACCGCCAGAAGAACTTTCAGTATAGATCCCCTCATCGCCTTCTAAACTTCCAGTTACCTTGACCTCTTGCTCAACTTTACTCCGTACTAATGCATGAATGTCGTCGATAGTACGATGATGAGGTATATCGCTAAATACTTTAAACCATTTAGTCTTAATCTTTGGACATAAAACAGCTGCAATGATGGCATCATTTGCTTCAGGTTCCAAATAAAAATAGGCGCTGAATCGGTTAATTAGATTTTCCTCCAATAGTTTTTAATGATGCTAAAGCAGGAATAACGTCCCCAAATACAATATTTTCTTCTTTCTGTAGATGGTCCAATAAATCTACCAATGGCTTCATGACTATACAATATTCTTTTAAATATTGAACGTAATTTTCCGAAAACTCATCAACTGAAAGTTTGTTGCACAAATCCTTTAGTTTATTGGATACCGCATCATATGTTGAATTCCAACGAGTTACTACTGGGGTAGTAAGCGATTGACCCAGAGTATTCACTATAACTTCAGATGATTTTGCCCAGCTGGTGTTTTTCCAGAGATTATTGCAATTTCTTAAAGCCTTTAAGATTGCAATACTTATCATAGTGATAAATAATAAAAACTTATATGGTAAATTACCTGTAAATGCCTGTTGTATAAACTTTTTTCACTTTTCACAATTTTTAAATAGTCTGTAGTTGCAAGCAAGTTAAGTGTATGACTGGCAAACCGAACATGTTTTGGTAAAACTCTCAATGAATCTACACAACTAAATTCTGGGAACTCTTCATCATCAAAGTCAAAATTATCAATACCGAAATCTTTGAATGCCTTCACAAAGTTTGAATCGTTATCGGTAATTGTAGCAACGATATTGCGATGGTTTAAATGGAACTTTTTATTAATTTCAGACATGAGGTCTGCCATTCGTTCGGCAGAATGGGTCCCTGAAAATCTCCTACACGCAAGCGCAACAGACTGTCTTTGAAAATTATTGTCAAGCCAATGGCAAGTATATCCCAGAAAACTGCGATGCGATGCAGACCAAACGTCAGCAGTTGTGCAAAAGTACTTACTGGATTTCATAACTGATGTGATTGAATAAAACATTTCGTTATATGCATTATTTAATAAATCCATTATCTTTGGTCTACTTCTCACAGTAAGCCCAGTTCCTTTAAAAAGCTTGATAAAGGATTCCCTTTCTACAATGGACAGCGGTGATATTGTATCCACAATAAATTCTATCAAACGTTTGTCGAACATCGCCTGTCTGCTCTTATTACCTACGAGGGGCGTTCAACATATTCTCGATATCGGGGTGAAGCTGTAGTTGTGTATATAAATTGACTTATTTATCAAGTAATACTAGTATTTTAGTGTATTCATGTAAAATTTCATATAAATGTGATTATTAATTCGCGTTTTATCTCTAGTTAAACAGAATCATAATGGCAACTGAGACGATGATGGTGAAAATTGAGCATCGCGCTGTAATTAAATTTCTCACTAAGCAAGGAAAAAGTCAAGAAACTATTCATGAAGAGATGGTGGCTGTTTACCAGGGTTCCGCACCTTCATTATCAACTGTGCGAAAGTGGTCAAGTGAGTTCAAAAGAGGCAGAGAGAGCATTGAAGACGACCCCCGCTCCGGCGCCCCGGCTACTGCTTGTACGGGAGAAAGCATCAAAGAAGTCGAAAAACTTGTTCTTGAGGATGCCCGAATAAAGGTGAAAATGATGGCAGAGATCACCAAGCTTTCAATTGGTACCATTCACACCATTCTTCATGACCATCTTAACCTTTCAAAGGTCAGTGCAAGGTGGGTGCCACGAATGCTCACAGCGCCTCAGAAAAAAGTGAGAATTGCATGCTGTAGAGAGCTTTTGGAGATGTGTAGTGAGAACGCGGACGGTGTTATGGATCGAATTGTTACTGGGGACGAAACATGGGTCCACCACTATGACCCTGAAAGCAAACAAGAGTCCATGCAGTGCCATAAAAAAGGAACAGCCCCCCCGAAGAAGTTCGAAGTCACTCAGTCTGCCGGGAAGCTCATGGCCACAGTTTTTTGGGACTCAAAGGGAATCTTTCTCATTGAGTAAAAAAAAAAAGGGTGAAAAAAGGGTGAAAAAGGGTGCTTCTTCATAACAACGCTCCTGTTCACATGGCGCGAGTTTCCAAGGCTGCTGCGCGAGATTGTGGTTTCGAAGAAATCCAACACCCACCCTATAGTCCGGACCTTGCCCCTAGTGATTATTTCCTGTTTCGGGATTTGAAAAAATGTCTTCGTGGAAAAAGATTTTCGGATGATGAAGAACTCAAGTCGGCAATAAATGGGTATTTTGCAGAGAAAGAGGAAATTTATTTTTTTGAGGGTTTAAAAAAGCTTATCTCAAGATATAACACATGCATTGATGTTAGAGGAGATTATATTGAAAAATAAAAGCAATTTAAATTGAATTCGCATTTTCGTTCATATCGATACCGAGAATATATTGAACGTCCCTCGTATATTGGCACCAACACTGATATTACTACAGTCGCCATTTGATTTCTTTAATGCAACGTACTGATTATAGCTCGCAGAATGCATTTTCTTCAAATGTTTTGTGAAATTTGATGTCACATGAACAGGACCCTTTATTGTTTTTCTGCATTCTTGACAAACGGCAGATAAATGGTCTTCTGAATTCAGCTACATACACAGGTTATAATTTAAAAAAAAAAGTGGGTGATTCATTTCATCATTTTCGGAAAATTTTGTTGTTTTATATATGTAAGTACATGCATATATTACTGTGCATACCTGCTTCACTTCACTATAAAAGGTGCCATTAAACAGAAACTTTTTGTCCCGTAATTCATCCAACTTCATCCGTTTTCTGCTTCCACCTGAAGCACTTTTGAAAATGGTCTCTTTCTTGATTTCACATTAAATTTTGAAGGTGAAAACGATGGATCAGTAACGGAATCTTCGGATGAGAAGTCGACATCTATTGAATCTTCCTTACGACTGTTGAAATAGCTGTTTTCTTCCATATCCATATCGTAATAAGGTTTCCTAACAAGCAATGTAAATTATGCTTTTTTCAGATTTTAAATTCAAATATAACCACACTTACCAGGCTCTCAAAACGAGCCGTAATAACTTACACGATTTAAACAAAGTACTCTCATGTGCGAGAAAACCGCACAAGAATTAATCTGTTACACTTGTGACCTGTTATGCATAAGTTCGCGTTCAATTTAAATCATACATACATATATATGTATGTAAGTTGAGAAAAATCGTGATCGCAAATGTTAATTCCAATCTTCTGCATTACTGCTACGTATAATATGGCTAAATAAAGTACAGGCGCGTTGAAAACATTTATTATTAATTGCCCGAAAAAATTTTTTATGTGTTTAATTATATACTGTCTTGTAATTGTATAGAGATTCCCTATTAGAGACTGGGTGATTTATGAATTACCTGAATTTCCTTTCTTGTAGAATAAATAGTAAATAAATGCATTTATACATACATAAATGGCTAGAAATTAATGAATCACCAGAAAAATTGTTTGGAATCAGAAATTGGGTAATCTTCCCTTCACTCTGCGGCTCAAGGGTTTTAAAATTTCGAACACATTAATTTTCAGCTGTCCGCTCGCTTATGATTGCTATAACAATAACTGGACTTACAGTTTCGAGTCTGCTGCTCAAAGAAATACTTTCTCCTGATGAAATACATAATAATTTTCCTTTACAAATTGACGTAGTAACAAATCTTACTCAATATGCTAGGAAGTACTTGAAAGTACTGGTCAAGTACTTGGTACTTAAGTACCTTATATTTGGTACTTGTACACAAGTACTTGGTACTTAAGTACCTTATATTTGGTACTTGTACACAAGTACTTGAAAAATACTGGTACTCGCCTTTTTTCAAGTACCAGTACCAAGATACTGAAGTCTGCGCAAAAGTCATCTGCGCAAAAGTCATCAGCCTATCGGAAGATACAATAATTTTTGCAAATGATCAATTAAACAGATAAAATACACGTTAACAAAACATGAATCGCTATACTCCCAAGGAACGCGGAATAATTGTTACGATTTTTTTGCGGAATAATTCGTCGATTGTGTTGGCGGAGCGTGAATTTTGGCCAAGATTCCCCGGTGTTCCGAGACCAATTGACAAACACTACGAAGTTTAGCCGCTTGCCTAGAAGAATATGGGACAACACGAGATGCCTCAGGTCTGGCCGGCTCCGGAGCAGCCATTTTGCTGAGAATATTGTAGCTGTGGTTGAAGATGTCGCAGATGACTCCGGACTATCGACTAGACGACATGCCACTTAATTGGGTATCAATCGGTGGTCTTTACAGACAATTTTTGGTGAAAGACTGTAAGATATTCCCTTACAAGGCCCAGACAGTGCTTCAGCTCTTAGCTGTTGACCGCCGAGCGCGTGTAACCTAGGTTGCATTTCCGGATTGCCTAATCTCTCATTTTGGTGATTTGAACTGGCTGGCAAGATTGCCTGATTTAACCGTTCTAAACTTCTTTTTGTAGGGTTTCTTGAAGTCATGAGTCTATGTCAATAGGACTCGGACTCTTAAAGCCCTCAAAGGGAATATCCGTCAAGAATGCGAGGGCGTATCGCCGGAAGCTCTGGCAAGAGTGATGGACAATGCGACACATCGGGCCCGAATGGTCATTAATTCTGGCGGCGGCCACTTAGCCGATATCATTTTTTCGACTTAATGGAAAAAAAATTTAAGACATCAGAAAAACATAATCCGAAAGCAGAACTAATGGTTTTTATTCATAGAAAAAATTACAGCCAAAGAATATCGGATGGCAACTTTTGCGGCACCTCGTATGAGCGAACTCCTCATAACAAACCGCGTGAAAAGCAAATTCGAAGCATTAGGATTGCAGCATCAAAGACCAATTGTCTGACCTCCTAGACCGAACATGTACTCCGTGCTACAGCTATGACCCCAAAATTCTGCTAGGAGATCTAAACGGGTCAACGAAAAACACAGCCTGCGTAACAGCACGTCCAACAATGGATTCAGGTTTTCAGAACTTGTAATGTGGTCTGAACTTCTAGTAGCCAGCAGATGGTTCCCATATCTGATCTTGCATAAAGAGACTTTGCTATCCCCTAATCAATTAACAGTCAACCAGATTGAGTATATTGCAATCGGCACGTTCTATTATTTTTCCGAATTGTCTCAGAGGCCTGGGTCATTACATTGTTGCAGCCATGCAGTCGGAAGACACCGCTGGAATGTTTGCCGATCGTGTTTCCCTCACACTCTGTCAAAATACTTGACCCATCAGAGAGCTATTTCTGATGCGATTGATTTCATAGCGACACAAAAGACCTCTGGTTTGACGACGAATATAGGCTGGTACACAAGAAGCATATAAATCTGTGCTGCATGGAATGACGAGATTTGCTCGTGATTTCTACGAGCGGGAAAAGAAAGGAACAGCACAAGCCTCTCGGAAAGGAAAAGAAAGAGAGGAGAAGCCTGCGATCGAGGAAATGGAAAGTTGTTGCTGTAAGAATGGCATTCGAAAGTTTTATGGGAGAATAAAACGAAGATTCTACTGCCACAAACCCAGAATGGAAGTCTGCAACGATGACCTAGTTAGAAAGTCGAGTGCTGAGAACATGGAGTTATAGTACTATGTATTTCTCCCTACTGTATTAAGCCGGTAATGGTCCAAATATCGCTCTTAGATATGAAGGATTGAATCAAAGATGACAGAGAATTCCGTCCCCAAACTTAGACGGAGGTGAGATAGCAATATCAAAGTTTATGTGGAGGCAGACTGCCTGCTGCCTTACTTAAAGAAGCTGGAGCTGATATGGTTGGGAATATAGGCCAGCTGATCAGCAAGATATGGCAAGAGGAAAGCATCCACCAAGCAATCGCTGCATTGTTTGTCCGGCCCACCAGAAAGGAGGCCCTTTGCGCTATGATACAATATATTGCCTAAACATCGCCTATAAAATCCTTTTTCCCATATTATATGAGTGACTGAAACTATTCACTCTGGTTGATCCATATCGCTGGAGTTTTAGGTTAGGAATGTCCAAAATCGATTAAATACTCACACAATGGCAGATCTAGGAAAAGGCCCGGAAATTTCAGATTGACACTCACCATCTATTCGTCGACTCAAAGCTGAATACATATGACAACATCTATGTATAAAGCTGAGCTATACAACACCATATCCAGTTTTGGCATCTCTGTCAAGTGCTTCAAATTGTACAAGACGACTATGGAGAATTCTCGCTGCTCCACCAAGGTCGATAGTGAATAAACCAAGACCTTTAATATCAATAAAGATTTTACACAAAGTGATGCGCTGTCATGTGACTTTTTTAGCGATCCTGGTCATTGGCAAGCGAAAGAGGTACGATATTTTTCAAGCCCTCACGTACTTAGATGACATTGATGTGATTTAATGAGCACAGTGAGCTGTCAATGAAGCTTTCTTGAGTTATTAGATGGAAGACGAAAAAAGGTGTCGGTCTGCATTTTTGGCCTTAGTTTTGATGATAGAAAATAGACAGATTAGAGAATGCTTCTTTTTTGTACATTGCAATTTAGCTATACCGTTCCCTAGGGAGTATCTTCAGCTGGTATAGCAACAATTTTCCAAGAACTGGAAAATTTTCCAAAACTTGAAAGCACAATAATCCATCGAATGTATTGCGGCTATACTTTTCCTACTAAGAAATAAGTACATACATACATCACGTATTTTATCATGCCTGCTGCATGGTAACAAAATTGTGGTGACAAAGAAGATACAAAACGTAACTTTAGTTACCTTCGACCTTGTTTCTACGAAAGTGTACTTTTTTTCTAAAAATTATTTCTAAAATAAAACCCCAGTAAGTATCCGAGGTGAAACGTGAAACGAAGTTTAATTTATTCAAATTTACATTTTTCTGTTACATGTACCTAAAGTTCCAATCATTCCTGCCGGTATCCTGCCATGAACGTTCTGAGAATTTTATGAAAAGGTAAAATTCAGTCTTTCATGCTGTTGCATTATAAAATGCTCCTATTGTTACCCTCTTTCAACGTTAATGAAGAATTCTCTTCATCATGTTCGCAGCATGATTTTCTTCTTTTTTTTAGCATCTCATACACAGATGGCATATTCGATTAACTTTCTATTGTCACCCAGAGTCGTCTGTATTCGTTTAACAAATCTGAGGAAAATAAGATAGCTTGACTTCAAGAAAAAGACTTCATAACCGGGTAGGAGTTAACAATTTTTTTTTTTTTCATTTTTATGTTATCAAACATGTTATCGTCTTCCTGTCGGCTGAATCTGAGTAACTTAATATACAAGTAGTTTCCTTCTGCTGAAAATAAATTTATCTCTATTGTTGTCTCTATCAGCGTTATGATACATACAAAATAGCTATGTAGAGTTTATAACAAGTCATTAGGGACTGAGGCAGTAGGTATAAATACCTTGTCTCGAATATTTTCAATTGGTGGTTACGTCTTCCTCGGCTCCGCTTTAAACTCTGATAAGACACCTCATAAAAATTCGACGGAAGAGTTCCTCGTAGACTTGCAAAGTGCCGTTTCTTTTACTGAAGGAGGCAATTCAGAAATGACGACTTTTTAGGAAACACCAAAAAAAAACTCTATATATGTATATAAGACACCTACAAGTACCATCTCAGTCCTGCTCCATGTTGCAGACGCATGGCTGGTAGCGAAGCCAGATAAAGATATCGTTCGTCGTTTTGAGTCGTATACCCACCAATTGATACTTGGTTTTAGTTGCTTTGACGGGAAACGGGGGGTCTTCAAACTGTAGATCGATTTTGACGTTGTCAGAAAACGGCAAGTACATGTGGAACAAATGAATACCAAGGCTCCGACTCCAAAAAGTCCTCAATTTCTGCTCGGAGGGATAGCGTACGAGGGCGGGTCAATAATTCCGTGCATTTCTGAATTTCTGACCTCTTTACTGAAACAGCAACACTGCTCCTGTCAACAGGCATTTGTCAGTTGACTCCTGTCAAAATTTGAACTTGCTGCGTCAGTTAGTTTGTGTTTGACAGCTATTTTTATCAGACTACTCACTAATTTGAGGAGAAAATGGAAAAAAGTGAATTTCGTGTGCTTATTAAGCATTATTTCTTGCGAAAAAAAACCATTACCGAGACCAAGGCTAAGCTTTATAAATACTATGGGGACTCTGCACCATCGATTTCAATGGTAAAAAAGTGGTTTACTGAATTTCGTTGTGGCCGTACAAGCACTGAAGATGCCGAACGTCCTGGACGCCCAGTTGAGGTCTCTACACCCGAAACAATCGAAAAAATTCACGATATGGTGTTGGCCGACCGAAGATTGAAAGTGCGAGAGATTGTGGAAGCCGTAGGGATCTCGCATGGCTCAGTGGTTTCAATTTTGAATGATCACTTGGGCATGAGAAAGCTTTCCGCAAGATGGGTGCCGCGTTTGCTCACAGTCGACCACAAACGCAATCGTGTAACAACTTCACAGGAAGGTTTGGCGTTGTTTAATCGCAATATGGAGGAGTTTTTGCGCCGTTTTGTAACCGTGGACGAAACATGGATCCATCACAACACACCAGAGAACAAACAACAGTCAAAACAGTGGGTTTCTAAGGGTGAATCGGCGCCAAAGAAGGCCAAGGTGGGTTTGTCAGCCAATAAAGTTATGGCGACTGTTTTTTGGGATGCACGCGGGATAATCCACATTGACTACCTTCAAAAGGGAAGAACAATCAATGGGGAATATTATGCCAACTTATTGGACCGATTCAATGACGATTTGAAAAAAAAACGACCTCATTTGGCCAAGAAAAAAGTTCTTTTCCACCAAGACAATGCAAGGGTGCACACATGTGCAGTTGCCATGGCAAAAATCCATGAATTGGGCTATGAATTGCTCCCTCATCCACCCTATTCTCCAGATTTGGCTCCGAGCGACTACTTCTTGTTCCCAAACCTGAAGAAATGGCTTGGTGGAAAAAGATTTGACTCCAATGATGAAGTCATCTCGCAAACAAAGGCCTATTTTGAGGACCTCGACAAATCATTTTTTTTGGAAGGGATAAAAAAATTGGAGAAGCGTTGGACAAAGTGTATAGAGATCAAGGGAGACTACGTTGAAAAATAAAATTATTTTTTTATCAAAAAAATCTGTTTTAATCCAAAAGTCACGGACTTATTGACCCGCCCTCGTATTAGAGGAGGGCCTTACCTTAGGCGATGCGCTTATGTAGAAAATAATATTGAAAACCATTAATCCCCAAAGATCGAGCTGACTGGGGAGGTTTATTTGTTACGGTCCTGGCCCACTACGGATTGTAAAATCATCTAAGTAGAGTGAATTTAAGTGAAACAAAGGATATACCTCAAATTTTTACAGAATTTTCGGATGAACCATCTGACGCCTTTTATATTCAGGAATATCAAGAGGATTCTAGTCCACTTTATTAAAAAATCTGTGCCTTTTACTCTTGTTCGCATAGTTGGAAACTATTTGAAAGCAAACCAGTTGGACGTTGTTATCCACTACATCTTTGCTATACAAAATTATATAACAGCATCAGAATACATTAAATCGAACTTTGTCATGCAGTTTGATAATTCCAGATCGTCGAGAAATGTATCCGTCAGAAATATATCAGCAATTTAAGGGCGAAGGAATCCAAATCTATAAGGGCGCTTCTGTACTGCGCTGTCTCCTCAGCGCCGGAACGGTGGTGTTCATCCATTTTAAATAGCCCAGTAGTTGACATACTCGTATTCAGATTCTGTTGAATAGGGCGATATCTCTATCTATTCCTCTGTTCATCATCTATGCAGACGGAGTCGAAGATGACCCGAAGATCCTCAAATCTGCGTACGCCAGATTCATTCATTCTAGACAAAGACCATGGTTCTGTTCCATTGATCTGGATTGTGATGATAAGACTCATCCAAATTATTTGATTATTCGAGAGCTGATAAAATTGACTGAATACCGAAAGTCCTATTTTTATTCGCCTTGTTTTGACCCCATTGACCGATGGATCCTTATCCGCCGCTTCCCAAGCGATTTCTTTGTTCTTTTGGAATAGAGCTCTTAGACAAGGAACTAGTCCGTTATACACCCTATAAGTTCCTTTTAATGAAATATCCCAGTCTTTCGAAGAAAGACGGGTCAGCCGCCTCGCTATGAATGCTCATCAGTACACCCTCTAACCCACTTTCGGACGTACTCTAAAGTATCGTGATTCGTTCCTAAGCCATACAACTAGCTTATGGAATGCTTGCCGAGCTCCTTATTCCCTAACCATTGTAACATTCAGACATTTGAATCCAACGTACATCGGTATCTCTCTTTCAGTCCTCCCTAATTTTTCTTCGACCGCGCTGTATGCAAACATTTGAAGGGTACTAATAATCACTTGAGCGCGCCAAGCTTGTTGCAAGTTCATCAGCGAGCTGGGGCCCAGAAAAGACTCAGTGACTTTAGACATCCAACTGCGCGGAGTCTTGCATTCTCGAACTAATTTAGAAGTTATATGAGGGTTTGAAAAGGCTCTAACGCACCTTGGCTGATGCTACAGATGCAAATGCTTCGCCTCTTTCACCGATTCTTCACAACACAGTCCGTTGCCATTAGGATTGTATATATCTGCACTAGGAATACGGACACAAGTCAAATCTAACGTTGTCGTCCTCCAGAAAGACACCCGCAACGCATACTAGATAGGTTTTGGAGCCATCCTGAACACATTCGTTTCCTGGCTTAGATTCTGGGTGAAACTAGTCTTGAGCACAGGGAAAGTCAATTCTGTTCTGGTGTCCTTGCAGCAGACGGTATGTCCATAAGACCAGAATTATAAGACAGTATCTGGCAAGGTCATCAAAGCTCTAGTGCATGTTGTACAAAAGACCACTTCTTTTTAAACAGAAAATGACTTTGAGAGTGCAGCCCATGATATGAATATTAAAGGAAAGGAGAATTCCGAAGCGGTAATGAGTAATATTTTGTTGACGTCACGTTGGGTTCTTGTGATTGTAGCCTTGTCGTCGACGCATGATTTGCAGTAGTGATGTTAAATCGGGTCATAGCATGTCGCCCTGTCTAAATCCTTTTTTGGTATCAAATGTCCTGGCCAATGGATGGAAGATTGTGCTGATTTATAAGTGCTATCATAGGCGATTTTTAAATCGTGGTGTGTATCGATTTGAAATTCATGGTGACAAATTACTTTCTCTAGACTTGGTGGGGACCCAGTAAGGCAGAAAGGAGTTGAAGATTTTTTTTTTTTTTTTTTATAATTTACGCGCGCCTAAGGGGTTATGAATACCCTTATACTGTTGCCTGGGCGCGGGCGGAAAGATAGAAGGAGGACAAAGGAAAGTTTGTGATGTAGTGGTTTGAAACTCAAGCGTGTTTGGTTTCAATATTGACTCTCCAGGGGTGGGAGTCCGAATAGGGCGGAGAGATTTTCTTTATTCGGAATGGTTCAGGTTGTGAATTTTAACGGTTGTTTTGTGCTTGAAAACCCTACAACAGCCAAATCTACATGTCAGTGTTATGCCTTCACATGCAGATTTTTCTGACTGAGTTTCCAATTACACAAATGAAAGCTTGTCGTGGCTTTAATTCGAACCTTGACTCTCCGAGTGAGAAGCGATTGCTAGTACCACTACACCACGGCTACCCTTAAGATGATGTTAAGAAAGCTTGTACTTCTGTATATGACCCAGTTTAAATGGTCTCCATTCTTGATGATGGAGCAAACAATACAGACGTTTCATTTAACTATATTTTGCAGCAGAGTTGGTTATACTCTTTACCAGATCATCTCTCTTTCTTTGAATAGCTCGTCAGTTCCAGCAGTTTTGTAGGACTTTAATCTAGACGTGAACATCTTTATTTAAGGACTTCGTCAATGCCGTTATATAGTCTGTCATCATTTCTTGCTTATGTCTTTGAGACATTCGGGATATTTGTAATGGTACCCTGTCCATAACAACTTTGGTGTCCCCTTGAGCGCGCGCTGATTATAAAAAAAAAAATATAGAGGTGTGATTGCAGTATGGAGTTGTCTAGAACCTAATGTGTAGTCGTCTAAGTCCTCTTGTGAAAAAAAATTTTGTGATTACCATGATAATGGTTCGGCGCTCCGCAATGCTTGGACCTCTGAAGGTAACCGCTTTAATTGTCCAGTACGTCATACCTAGGTTATTGCTCTGACATTTTATCCTGGAGATGTCTTTGTTATCGTTATCTATCTCCTCTCTGAGGTCATCAGCAAATATACGAAACCCTGAAATTAATTATCATTGTCCACTTGCTGAAAACTTAAGATTTCTTGCCTAATTAGGAGAAAAGCCTAATTTTAATATCCTTAACAGCGGCCGCAGTACCTACATATATGTCACAGTTTTTTCTTTTCATTTTGCCTGGCATAGCTACATTCTAGTGGCTGTTATATGTATATCAACTTTCCAGCAGTTCACTCCCTTTGCTAATTGTTCGACTGCATATTACCTCTTACATAAAAGGGTCTGGCACTCCACGTGCACATCTGAATTTCGTTTTCCTTATTTGGCTTTCATGGGTAGTTAATTGTGAATCTGTTCTTAGTCGAAGATATTGGTTATTTCACAACAGTTCGGTTGCTACGTGGTCGGATACTTCTAACAATATAAGCAAATTCTCATGTAGACACCATGGTAGTATGAGTTTTGTTATTTAATCCAATCTTATTAATTGACACCTATCCGATTTCATTTACAGAAACTTTCATCTATATGTGAAAATTGTGGAAATTTATCTTAGAGGACACCAAATCCTGTAATTATCTTGAATGTTAATATGATGGAAGATAAACACTCATTATACAGATATGCAAATCCGTTTGATTATTTATTACCGACGATGTCAAAATGAGAGAAGTTGTTATTATGGACCGCAAACATAATCCAAATATTGCGAAAACCGCAAATTATAATAAGGTGGGAGAAAATATCCCAGCATATTAACAATCGTGGAGTATGCACAAGAGAAGTATTAAAGCAGAAGGGCTTAAGATATAAGATTATTAAACCGTGTACTAATATCCTTCGACGAATTCATTTTCCTTGATAATCGGCTTTTGACTACGAATACATGTACCCAGCTTGCTACAACTTATATCGGACTTTAATCATGGAAACAGCCCCTGATGGATTTCCACAAGATATAATCTAGAGAATTGGGTATGAAAACAGAAAGAATGAATATAAATATATGTATATCGACAATTGCTATCATGAGTTTGTGCGATGACAACACTCAGTATAAGATAGATGGGGAGGATTTACTAGGTAAATCAAACGACGTTTACTTATAAGTCTGTGGGCACCGTATTTACTCACATACTTTCCTTGTTCAAAATCCAGGTTTTTAAAGAAGTTTGGGATATAGCCAGTACATTAAAAGATGGGAGTGAAGGACCTCTTATTAGCAGTGATCATATCAACATTGGTTTTTTTCATTTTTGGCCCTATATCCGTATTACAGAGGTCTGGTTCCGCAGAGGGCGGTGATTTTGGATGCGAAAATGCGGTTCTCAATATAATAAATGCCGAAAGCGTGCACAGTGACACAAGATACACACTAAGCATTGTAGAAGAGGAGGACGAAAGTTCCTTGTGTGGTCTATAATTAAAAGAAGAAAAACAGAATATCTCCAAAAGCTCAAGGCAATGATGAGTAATGCGAAAGCGATCCTAAAGTGAAAACGGATCTCAACTTATTGAGAGCAATGAGGCTGGCATTACCCCCAAATTGCGAGATTTCTGAATAAATCCTAGGTCCACTGTTGACTATGTATATGTAGTGTCACATATACGATTCAATTCCGAAATGGGTAACTTCATTTTATTCCTTTTACGTTCTTTTTTGAAATGTCTTACTCTTTTGAAGAAAAGGCAGTAATTACTTCCGTGAAAAAGCCCACAGCACCAGCACCCAGTACATAACCGCCTAGTACCCACAGCTTAATGGAAGTAGAAGTCGAATATCCACATATAACAAGGTGATTTGTTGCATCAGATTTGGGAGAATGTCAATCCAGAGTAAAGAGAATTTGAATTCCTAGTGATCTTCCGTATGACAGCATTTTATTGAGATACGAGTAAAATCACAGTTGGCGAGCAAAGTCTACGAATCTGCAGTTCAAGTAGTGCTAGAGATAGAGAGTTCAACTCATAATAAGAATAAAAGGAAGAAGTATTCTTATCAATACGTCAAGAATAGCGCCGGTAGAGTTGGATAGACCTAGCATTAGAACAGAACAGGTTTGCAATCCAGACGAAACACGCGGGTTACAAGCCCTACTATATATCTTCTCAAAAGTTGTTTTACATTGTCAAAATGTCGGAAGCGCCTTCACTGTGTTGGACAGAATTAGTATATGCTGCAATTCCAGGATGATGCAGGTAACTTCAGCTTTAAGGACATTGTCTGGAAGACCATTTCTAGTGCTACATTGGGATATATTTGAGGGTGGATGCTATGTAGAACCATAAGAAACTTTCAACAGAGAGTCGTCTAATATGAACCATAGCATAAGAGACAGGACACTCTTGCGGGGAACCCCGCTCTCATCATATTATATTGACCGCAGTGAGCCTCCGGATCCAATGCTCTATTCACTGTCTTTAGCTTTGGCCGAGTTACAAACATCATCAAAACCTGCATAGTAAAAGGCACATTAAATGTCAATGAAAATACTCAACGCGTACTTCTTGTCGACTGCCCATTTAATTCTACTAAATATTGCAGAGTAGTCTCCGCGTTGCCTTATTTTAGACAAAGGAAAAGTTCGAAAAGGAATTTTGTGCCAATGAGGCTCGACCATATTCTCGATGCGCATTTGGAAGGGGAAAGCCAAAATAAATAGGCTTTATTATATGTAGAGTAAAGATTATCGTCAAATTTCGAACTGTAGATACGAGTATGCACCTCCTTGCACTATAATTGTAAATAAGGCATCTGTGTCGAGCGACTTTCATCCATCAAAGTATGCAGCAGCGTAATTAAAGGTCTAGCCTGTAATCGCAACCGATGCCTGATATCAGCTTCTGTGAGTGGTATTTTTTAAATCACTTCCAGTTCCGATGAGATGAGTTGGTTGTGAGCCGTTCCTTATCTAGTTGCCTGGCAGATGAATTTCGAGCATGAGACTAAGAGTTACAACTCTCGACTCTGTTTAGATGAGATCAGATTGTTTGAGTGTTTTCAGATTGGATGATTTGCCTTTTGATGACTTTCAGCCTTTCAAGGAAGGGACTTTTTGGAATTCGAATGCGGTCTAAATTATCTTGTTCCTTTTATGTGAACTGATTAAGCCCAAGTATTGACTTCGTTCTTGGTTGCAGAAATTTATATGCTGAGGCGATGAGGTTGTATACGGGACAATAAAACAAACTCTCGGTCGTTGGCATCGCTCATCATATGTTGATGTGAAACCCCAATAACACTCAGAGGCCCTAATACTCGTATACATAGAATATCTACACTCATGGTTCCTGTAGTGATATTTTTTCATTGACATCGCTATTACTTTTCAGTAAGCGTATCGGGACTATAGAAGAATGTGGCTATCTAAAGATGTTCAAATCGTCCACGTAGCAACGTATGCACTATCTTAGTTGTGCACATATTCGCTTGTGTTTGCAATCTGCAACAAGCAAAACTATGTTCGATGACTGGACTATCTTCTAAATAAATTTATGTAATTTTTGCCAACAAAAGACTCGTAAGGCTCTGCCCAATACTACTATCTGAGTGTTCCTATGTATATTTTTCCCCGGTTTTCAGTAGAACTGAGATTTTTTTCAATCACTTGGAGGTCTCGTCCTGAAGTCTTTGGGTCTTAGACTTTGTGGTCAAATTAAGACGCACGTTTGGCCTGAACTTGCGCATATACATATTTCATCCGTTTCTGTATTTTAATTCAGTAATGACTGTGATTATAAAAGGACACTTTTAAACAATATTGCTTTTTTAATTTGAATTTAATTTTTGATAAAAATTTGTACAATATGACGGCTTATAACCAAATATCCTATTCATGCGTGGTTTCAGACGGGATATAGGATTTGTTATTTCCCAAGATCGTAAGACCACAGGAATGTAAGCCCTAATAAAACAGGAGACTAATGTTAGTATTTCAGATAGTTTATAGTTTCAATAGGTTAATATTTTGATTAGCAGGTTCGTACGTACTTTAAATAAAAATAAATAAATTGCCTTCTGAATAAAAGTATGTGCCGGTCATAATAATTGGATGCAGAACCAGGCGGAAAATTACACTCTGATGTTGTTAAAGGAAACATTGTTGCAAAATTCCGCGCTTCGAAAGTTAATCAATTACTTATTTGGAAAGGTGCCGGTCTTACCGGCAACCAAGCAAAACAAAAAAACCAAAACTCGAGCACAAAAAAAAACCCGCAACCACACGGATGGAGGTTGGTAGTCGAATCAGAGAGAATGCGTAAAACCGAAGATAGGCCCAAAAGGGGATCGCCAAAAAACTGGAATTGCAACCAGCAGCTGGTTCCTAGCTGCGCACACAGGTTGCTCAGCACGAAGGAGTTCGAAAAGGGGGGGGGGGAGTAAACGTAGACAATTTGTAAGTGGGCGCCACCCAAAGATAAAGATAAAATAAAGCAGATGAACTCTCCCTGATGGGGATTTAAGTTATGCAGATTTATTTATTTCTTTTTTTTTCTTTTTCTTTTTATTAAGCGGGGGATGACAAAGGCCATGTGAGTGCAAAAAGAAATAACCCAGTAAAGGGTGTCGGGTACCACCAGAGGGGTTGCTCACCTTAAAGCTTTGTAAAACTCAATTTAGTCAAGTGGCCAACAGAAGGCCCACGATTCTGTACGATCACGAGGACGATGCCCTTTGGGGCCAACGGGGTCGCGAAACAATTTTGACCGTAACCGCAAAAGGGTTACGGTGTTTGTCACGTGAACGGTAAGGAGCCTTACGGGATCACCGAATCACAAGTATCCCCACTTAAGGGAGGATTACACAAAAATTGACGTTTTATATTAAAAAAATGCAAAAGGGTACTTAACTCTTTTCCTGCCCACTTGGGGGTCGCTCCTGTCTGGTTGCCATAGGGTTGGTGAGGGGAGTGGGTACTTCCCGCCGCTGTCGCTCTCGTCGTCGCTTCGTCCGTCGATGTCTTGTTTTTCTGGGCTTCGTTTTTCTTCTCGCTGGGGGTTTTCTTTTCCTTGTTCGTCTTTGTTTATGGGCTTTTTTTTTTTGTTCGTTCGTTGGTTAGTTTTCCTGTTTCCTGTTTTTTGTTTTTTTTTTTTTGCTCGTTCGTTGTCTGGTTTTCCTTTCCTCTTGTTGGTTGCTCGTTTGAATTCTGTTCCTCTTTTTTCTTCTGTTTTTCGTTCAACCTTCGTTTTTTTTTTCTTTTCGGCTTTTCAAAAATAATGGCGGCACTGTCCGCTACGAGGGCTAGATATTTATTCTTCTAACCGCGCATTTCGGCTAGTTCCCTCTCACACACACACATTCATACGTGGTTCCACTAATTCAGCTGCAAGAGCAAAGGGACTCACTTCCAGAGCTCTGACAGACTCCCTGTGGAACCACCCAATCACACCAGTCGATGTTTTGTCGTGTTCGTCCTGTTCGTTTTATCTGTCGATTGCCTGCTTGGGTCCATATTACACCCTCGGACCCGCAACACTTTTGGGGGACAATTAAGGGGAGCTCAAATAGTGACGGCCAAGTAGAGGGGAAACCTTTCCCAAGAATAATATTAAGAGGGCCGTAAGTCTCCTTGCAGACAAGAGTGAGTGAGGTGGATCGTGTAGAATCGTGAGCTTTCTCTCACAATTGTTTCTTTTGAGTTTGGAGGTCTTGGGGGTTTTAAAATTTATATAGCTGGAAGCAAACAATATAGAATTTAGGGTGGGCTCTCGGCCATTGTCGACATCTTCGGTCATCAAGGGGGCAGACCGTCCGTCCGCTAGAGTTTCCAGGCCGTCCGCCTGGCTCTATCCGGGGTAGCTATATGTCATCTCTGGGGCTATAGGCCGAGGAAAGGAACTGGATCCAAAGAATCCAGTAAATCCCACCTGTACCGTGGCATCCAGAGCATGACGGGAAGAAAAGAACGAGGACGGAACGAGGAAAAGCAGGAGGGTAGAGGGGTGAAACAGACAACAACAGGACCAAAGGGAATGTAGGATTTTTGTGGCATGATTTGCATGTAACAACATTTAAAAGTTGTATGATATATGTAATGATAAGTTATATATTCGTATAGCATTCCAATGAATAATGTGTTAAAATTTAAATCTAAAATTCTATTCCATTTCTATTTTTCCCCTCATTTCTAGCTTATTTTAATCGACTTTTCTTTTTATTTCAGGTAAGAATGTGAAGCGTGATGATAGAGAGCAGTATATTAATTAAATTCAAGTAGACATTCGGCTGATTTTACTACTGATGTTTACTAGCTTTAAGACGTGATAGGTATGTTTACAACAGTACACAAAAATGTATCAGACTTTGAGTCCATATTTTCCGCAAAATAAAGGCTTCTAAATGTATCATAATATCCACCTTTCTAATTTTGTTTTTGTTTGTTTTTTTATAATTAGCGCGGCCACTATGTATTCTATGTACCCTTAAGACGTTTGCCCATAGCGCGCGAGAAAGGGAGGTAGGGAGGGAAAAAAGAGCGATACCGATGTGCGTTGGTTTTAAATGTTTGCAAGTTATAGTGGCTAGGAAAAAAAGAGACCGGCAGGCCATTCCATATGCGAGTTTTGCGGCTTAGGAAAGAATCACGATATTTTAAAGTACGTCCGAGAGTGGGCTTCAGGGTGCAATGATGAGCATTCAAAGCGAGGTCGGTGTTACGGTTAAAAGTTTGAAGGGGCGGAATGCTACTAAGAATTGCGGTAGAGCATTGGTCTTGAAAACAGCGATACAGTAAGGTGAGACAGGAGACCCTACGCCGATGTTCGAGGATGTCGAATGACTGTGTAATATTGGTATCGCACGATTTGGATCCTATTTAGCAAGTGCAAAGAGGTCTTAGCAGCACCTGACAAGATGTGGGCATTATACTCCAGTTTTGGTCGGATGACGTCTTATATATTGCCGACAGATCAGCGGGAGTGTAATATTTCTTATATCGCTTAAGGAAACCTAGACATTCCGCATTTATTACATTGGCGACATCGAACACGTGGTCATTCCAACGTAAGTTGTCACTAACACACATATCGAGAATGGACAGTTTTTCAGTTTCAACGATGCAAGTGCCATTCATGGATAATGGCTTTGTATTTAAATTCCACTTTGACGACAGCAGACAGCATTATGTTTTGGAAGCAATAAATTCCAATCCCAAATAGTTATGCTGCTAATGGCGGAATTTAATGTGCTTAACATGCTTAGCTGCAGCACGTTCCCGTTCTGCAGCGAAGGACAGGGACGTAAGCCCTGAACGAATCAGAGAGTGCTGTAGTCAGAAACGGAACATGTCGCATTAGAAGTGAAAGAAAAGAGATCATTTATAAAAATTAAAAAGTGTAGCGTGTCGGAGACAGAACGGAGCTTTGGGGCACACCAGACTTTATTTTGTGAATATCACACTTGAAACCATCCAAGACAATTTGAATTGACCATTCCGAAAGGTAATTTCCTTGAAAATAAGGGGCGTAATTTCAATGGGTCTGTAGGCAGAGAGAGATTAGATGATTAGCCTTTTTTAGGATGGGCCGGACAATAGCTATTTCCCTCTTCAAAAGAAGGGGAGATATGCCATCTGGACCCGCGGATTTGTATGTTTTAAGATCTTTAAATAACCTTGCGACTATTGCAGTGCGAAAATGGATTCTTCTCATTGAAAATTCAACGCACTTAAGTGTTTACGAAGACAATTCACAATCCGGAAGTGTTGAGCTGGCCGCAAAGCGTGCAGCGAGCATATTCGCCTTGTCTAAAGAGCTGACAGGTAGAATGTTATTGTAAATGAGCGCTGGGATGGAGGATAAGGCAGAATTTCTAATGTTTTTGATGAACGACCAAACATTTTTGCTACTTTTGGGACATTGCAGTATTTTTTGCCTCAGGCTTTTGTGATATTGAGATTTTACTAGTTGAAGAAAGACGTTGCAGTATTGTTCGGACTGTTCGGTCTTTAACTGTAAGTTCGGTCTTGTAGGACCGAAGAACCATTTCTCTAACCATGCCTTTTCTTTTGGTTTAAATTAAAGATTTCATTCCAAAGATAATTGTGTCTGTGATCATATAACAGCGGCATTCAGTAGGAAACATAACGATCAGTTGTAATTCCTAAAGAAGACATTAAATCCACTTCAATCGGGATTCTTATATTGCTATATGATTATTTTATGGATCCTTTTCCCTAACAGTGTGGTCCATGTGCACAATTGTCCGACGAGCCTAAAGGGAAAACACATCAACTGTGTACTTATCAGGGTTAGAAGTTAAAATGAAGTCCAGGGTGTTGGCGATATGATTATCACTCTCTGGTATTCGTATAGATCCACTTACAAGCTGCGTCAAGTTATCTTCCTCAGCGAAGATCTCAATACACCGTTAATGTCTGCCAAGAATCTCGAAGTCATCCAGAATTGTGTATATTGAAATCTCCCGTAATAACGATTTTAGTAAGAGGATACAGGGATACAATTCTTTGAATCGTTAAAGGTCGAACTACTGACCAGTTTGGGGCTTCTGGAAATAATTCAGTAGTGGATAATTTGCTTACGGAGACGGAATTTTAAGAACAGGAAACTAAATTCCGGATTGGAGCTGGGATTACATTGTGGTGGAGTTTGGTAAGCTACGCACATAAATGGCGAGACCGCCGTGGTAAAAGAATAATGGCACTAATAATGGCCAGGTAGCTTCAGATAAGAGCGATCTGAGCGGTGTGGGCGGGGATCTACCTATGTTTCACTAAGTGCCAAAACAGCTGGTGTATATTTACAGACGTCGACGTCAGAAAAGTGATTATTTTTTAGCCTGCGTATGTTGGCTATATCCACTTTAAATTCCCGAGTCATTGTCACAAACAAACATAAAAAACACAAGCGCCGACGATGCTAAGTAAGGCTGTGAAGTGAAAATTCTGATGTTGTTTTACCGAATCAAATTGGTGTAGATGTTATGCTCTTTCAACAAAATGAAACAGTTCACCAACCAAAGTCACACTCACAATCCGCCATCTATCGGTTGTTACATGCACTTAGTCATTGTTTTTTCCGTATGATAGTGTCATACATGCAGGATAGTATGTACAGTAGGAACCGATGATCTGCTTCTAACATCGTCACACTATCCTAAAGAAGATAAGATAAACGTATTACCCACAAATTGATGCCGGTATAAAGTTTGTATCGGGAGAGTTCAAGTGCGGCTTAAATAGGTTGGGAGTACGTCTACGCCGTATTGTCTAGCCCAGCTACACATCCTGTCAAGACTTGCGTTGTCGAAGGCACCCTCCACGTCGATGAAAATGCCCAAGGCGTATTCCTTCTTATCACATGCGCCTTCAGTTCTGCCTACCAGATTCTGAAGCGCACTTTCACAAGATCTGCGTTGGTAGGAGTGCTGCACCGCAGACAAAGGATGCATTCACAAGGCAGTTTTGCGCACATGGATTTTTACCATTCTCTTGATGCTTTTCAACATGAACAACGTCAGATTTATAATTCTGAAGCTCTTGGCGACCGTGTAGTCTTCCTTTCCGATTTTCGGTATAAAGGCTAATCTCATTATTCGGCAGGGTTCCAGTATTTATGACATTGCCAGGCTAGAAATTAAGATTTTCTTCATAGTTACGAGAAGCTGATCTATACCTTTTTGTAGCATAATTGGGTATACGTCATTTGTGCCTGGCAACTTGAAGTCATCAAGGGAAGCAACAGCATGCCCCCCTCTGTCACCACAATCAATGAGATATACCAGCTATGGTAGCTGCAGATGCAGTTGTCTGCAGCAACTAAATCTTGGTTGCAAAATCTGCATCCGAAACTACAGATGCGTTTAGCCCACATGGTTCTTGTATAGGTATTTGGTGAGGTTTTGTATTCAGCACGGAAAGACCGTTGAGAACATGGAAAGACCATATTTTCCCCTTAGGATTTTTTTATATCATAGCTGATTATAGAATATAAACCTCCCCTTTCTTGCTAGGGAGGTTTATATTCTATACACTAGAATCTACTCGTATGTCGCTCAAACAAAAGCATGCGGTTCGAATTATGCATAAAAATAATCGCAGAACACCCACTTTTGAATTGCTCAAAAAGCTATTTTTCAGAAGCGTGTGCTCATAGTAGTGTGAGATTCTTACTCACTAAAAACACCTGCCTTCGATAATTATGTTTAATGCCGCAACTAAGTAAAACTTATCAAGCAGCTTTTTCATCACAATATAAGCTTGTTTTTTAGGTGACTTTATATTGAAAGATTCTACGTGCTCCGCTTATTTAACGCGGTTTCAATTTATCGTGCCAGGTCCAGAGGTCTAGTTCTTTGAAGACCGCGCAATAAATTTTGTTCGTCCAGAATTACTAGGACTATATTATTAGTACGTCCGTTTAACCGGATCTTATGTTTTCTTGCGAAGTTTTTTCCTTCATCTTCGACAGAAGTAATTCCAAGGTCACTATGCAGGTCATTATTTCTTATAAACTACGATGCATGTACATTTTCTCTTAGCACTTTATTTTCAAAAGTTTATAAAATACTAATATTTGCTTTAATGGTACAACTCCAGAGTTGTATTCCATAAGTCCACACCGGTTTTAGCACATGTTTATATAAAAGCAGCTTGTTTTCTGCGCTAAGCTTGGAATGTTTACCAGTAGCTATTACATTTCTCTGCGTTTAGTTTCTAGTTCTTTACGTTTCTTTTTCACGTGCGTCTTCCATTTGAGCTTTGCATCGAGTGTCATGCCCAAATATTTAGCATGATTAGCAAAGGGAATATAGACCGGGTTTATGTGGAAGAGCAGGTGACTTATTTTTTTGTAAGTGAAGTTTACTTGCACAGATTTGGTCTCGTTGAGAGCGATTCGCCAGATCTTTGTCCAGTCATATGCTTTATTTAGAGCGCTTTGCGGTTTCGCCGTTGATCCTTCTATTGTTTTTTCGACAGCTAAAATGGCGGTGTCATCGGCAAATGTGGCAAGAACAGTCACCTCAACTTGTGGTATACGAGTATCTCTTGTATACTCGTATAAGAGATACAGGAGTGAACCTACCACATTTCCCTGCGGTACACCGGCCAATATATCTTTAAACTGCGATACGTCATTTCCGTATCTAACACGAAAAATTATATTTCCAAGATACTTAGGCAATATATTGCAAAGTTTCGATGGCAAAATTTGCTGTAATTTTAACGTTAAACCTTCGTGCCAAACTTTGTCAAAGGCTTGTGAGACGTCAAGAAATATGCTTGAGCAAATCTTTTTGCCTTCCAGGGCTTTTTCAATTACGTCGGTAATTCTATGCACCTGGTCAATAGTTGAATGCTTAATGCGAAATTCAAACTGATGGTAGGGGATAAGATTTTTGTCTTCAATAATTGGCATTATAAAATTTTTGACAAGATCGGAAGGGGAGAAATCGGTGTATACGACTTTTTATCAATCGGAGGTTTACCTGGTTTTGGTTCCATAATTACTTCTGCAACTTTCCATTGGCACGGAACTTATTCTAGACTAAAAGCCGAGTTAATGATATGTAAAAGCTTAGTGAGTGCTTTTAAGGGCAGTATTTTAAGGACTTCTCCGGTTATCAGGTCGTACCCGGGAGCTTTTTCTGGTTTTAAGTTCATTATAATATTCCTTAATTCAGCAAAAGTTGCGTTTGCTATTGTAAAGTTATCAGACACCCTTTCTGATATACTAGTACGAGTATTCGCGAAGAGCTCCGCTTTCTCCTTATTCTCCTTCGCCCATTCGTTCTTATCGATTTTAATTGGTGGCGCTGGGGTTTTGGGCCTTTTGAAGCCTTTAAATGTTTTTTAAAGCGAGTCATTGGTTTCTTTTCCTGCCGTCAAGTTTTCATATTTACTACACAATTTTTGTGGTATTTTAGAGTCTCCTTGAGCAGATTACAAAGTTTATTTAGACGTCTTTTATCCTGCAGAGCTCGAGTAAATTGCCATTTCTTGCGTGCTTTCCTCTTTTCTCTTACCATTCCTTTTATCTCTGGCGGGTAATTTGTGCTATTTTTCGCTGTTTTTTGTCGTTGATGAGATGTGTTGTTCCATGCAGCATATTGAACGATTTCCACGAAGGAGTCAACTTCAATTTAAAGTTCAAGTGGAGATCTTATTGAGACGTTTAGTTCCACGTTATCTTTGATTTCTTTCCTGAATCCTTCCTAATTGGTATTTTTTCCAGTTAGTCAAAGCGGCTCTTGTTTTTTAATGAACGTGTCATTCATGAGAGACTTCATGAGAATCACAATTTACGAGTGAACACTACAGTCTTCGTGTCACGAATTTATCAAATTACAACCCATCGTTTGTTTAATTCACTTCCAGAAATCCTAAGATCTGAAATAGTGAAAATGTTATTTTTAAGCAAAATAAAAAAATGTCTTCTTTCGATTATTATTATTATTTACAAATAGAAAATTTACTTGCTCCAATTTCGCAAAGAAAAAATTTATTTTCATTTTCTGTTATTCAAATGCATGTTTTTTCCCCCATCAATAATTGTTTTCTTATATAATTTTTGCTTCAGGTGCTAGGCATACTCGTGTTTTGACATTTCCTCTATAGAGTTTATCTCCTTAGCTATTTCAACAAACCCCTGAAAACAATATTATTTTATTATTTGAAGTTTTTTTCCGAAATGAAGAATTAAAACAAAAATAAAAAATTATGGTTATGTTGAGAGGAAAGATGACTCCTTGAAACGTTTTGAAATTCAAGATACTGTAGTAGAGACTTGAATCGGTCAAACTTTGATCACTGAACCAAAACATAAGCTCCGAACATATCCCAAAATTCTCCACCAAAACTGCATTATTGTGTCTTCCCTACACCGCACTCACACAGTAAACCTCAGTCTACCTTGCTTAGAAAATTTTTGGTTTCAATGAGGTCTAAGACTGCATGCATCAAAGTATGATAAGTACCTAGGAACTTAAGTGAAATCGGAAAGGAGGTTGTCGACTCACGTATTTCTTTTTACTAAGGACTTGTTTGAAGAATTTGGTAGGAGTAGCAGATCTTGTTTTATTTTTATTAGTCATTGTATACATCGCTTGGACCTTTCGACATTGAATATATTGAATCTGGGTTATTTGCTTTCAGGCGTATCTCTTTTCTCATCCACTACAAGAAGATGACGCTATACAACTTGCTGGCACTAAACCGTCAATTGTTTCAATTTTCCAGCAAATATCCTTATTGAAAAATAGCCAACTTCACTGGAATAGGATAAAGTTGATCATTGGAGAAAATTTTGAAGAGTCCCAACAAATATCAGATCCAAATACACGTAAACTTGAGAAGGTCCTTTTTTTCCTCTACTATAAATAATAATAATAAAAGAAATGCTTTGCAATATATCTTTATCTCTGCAATTTAGATATTTTTTTGGGTATGTCATAAAAAGGATTTACATTGCCCATACACACAAAGTTACGAGTAAATTGATAACGAAAAGTTTTAAACCCTATACCCAACCCGGCAGAGGGTTAAAATCAGCAACAAACTTCTCTAGTCATAAAAACGAAAATCGAATTTATTAAAGCGAACGTATTTAGGGAAAATTTTTACTACACGAATTTAAAATTCCTCTCAATCGCAATTTGATATCGAAAGTGTAAGCATTTTTAATTTTAACTCCCATTTCTAAATTGACAGACACACTTTTGAAGTTTATACTGTTAAATATACAAACATAAGGAAAAAATTAATTTTGCTTTGGATAACCTACCGTATGGCATAAAAATCTTTATCGATTAATTCCGCCGCGCAAATAAACCACGGCCTTTACAAGTACGTTGATTAAAAATTTTAATTAGGAATCAAACCGGTCAAATGAACTATGTATAATAACAAAAACCTGTTTGCTACATTGTCAACAATTTTATTTGCATTCACTAATACCCTCATCTGTACACAATTATTACGAGCACTATGAACTGAAATGCGATATGAATAGAGTGTGGGTTTAAACGTAAAACGAGCGTTGATTGGTGATGAAAAGTTACACGAATAGGATTGCAATTTTCCAAATTAAATGTATGCCCGATGCATAGAGAAGAGAAGTTTGAAAACAAGAAGGATTAAATAAGTTAATTTCGTTGCATGTCACAATATTCAATGAAATTATCCTCGTCACCACTGATATATCCTTTGCAGCCGGACAACATTTTATTATTTCTGTACTCTTTTATGCTTACTCTCGTTGGAGTTCCGGTTTAGTAATAGAATCATCATCACTTGCTTTTGGTTTTTGCCTGATAGCAATTTTGAGTGAAATGTCAAAAAGCCCCCCTAGTGAATTTCAGCTCACATATCAAAATCCGTGTGACAACTCTTGCCGTTTGACCCGGAGACAACTTTGGAAGTCTATAAAAAGTTTCTCGGAATAAGATCCAACACATTTGCAGTAAAAGTCCAGCAGCAAAATTAAGGAACATTGTTTTCTATACAAGCAAATAAACGAGTTCATCGCAAATTCTAATCTTACTGCTAATGCGATGTAATGACGTATTTTGAAAATCTCAGAAAGTATACCACCTTGATCAAAAGGTTCCCGGCGGACACCAACGTGTGGCGCTCCCATTATTCCGATTTAAGTTCTATTTATTTTGTTAAGTTGCTACATCCGTTGTTGACATTCTCTCTAAATCTTAGCGTAATAGCTTGACATTTGCAAAAGTTACGTAGCCAAGAGTACATCTAACTTTATGTGTTTTGGCGATTTTTTACAATTTAAGAAATGAATTTAAATTTGCAACAACGAACTTATATTCAATTTTGAGTAAAAAACGGATTTAATGGCGAGCGAATGTTGGAAATGTTGGAAAAGTGGAAATGTTCGAAAGTGGTCGTGAATCAATCGAAGATGATGAACACCATCGACACCAAAAACCGACGAAAACATTGATGAAGTAAAAGAAATGTTGGTCAATAACCGCAAATTAACCGTCAGAGAGATAGCGGAGGACTTGAACATTGCCTATGGATCCGTCCAAGACATTTTGCTTAATGATTTCGGTTTCCGTCGTGTAGCAACAAAGTTTTCGCCAAAAGACCTCAATTCCATGCAAAAAAGAGTTGACGTCGCAAAAGAGATGATTTGGGAGGCTGAATCCGATCCCACATTCATCAAAATGATCATTACTGGAGACAAGACGTGGGCTTATGAGTGCGACACGCAATACAGACTTCAGGCAAGTGAATGGCGTTCACCAAAAAAACCACATCGTGTTCAGTCAAAAAAGAAGGCAATGCTCACGGTTTTCATGGATTACAACGGTGTAGTGCATCATGAATTTTTCCCAGAAGGCCAGACAGTAAACAAAGAGTATTACGAGTATTTGGGCGTTATGAGATGTTTGCGTGAAGCAATTCGCAGAAAGAGACCAGAATTGTGGGCAGAAAACTCGTGGGTTTTGCACCATGATAACGTACCGTCGAAAAGTGCCATCATTATTCGTAATTTTTTGACGAAAAATGTAACTAATACCATCCAACAGCCACCGAATTTACCTGATTTGGCTCCCTGTGAGTTATTTCTGTTCAATCGAGTTAAAAAACCACTACGGGGAACGCGTTTCAGCAGCCGAGAGGAAATAATGGAAAAATCGCAGGAAGCACTGATGGACATACCGAAAACCAAATATAAAAAATGTTTCGAGGATTGGATTAGGCGCTGGCATAAGTGTGTTCCAATCGATGGGGATTACTCTGAAGGGGACAATATATGGAGATTTAGATGAATAAACTTGTATCTCCAATTTTCTGAACACATTCCGGGAACTTTTTGATACATACATAGTATACATTTCTTTTTTGGAATAAAAGAAAGGTGTCATTCTTTAGTGTTAAGAGAACTAAAGGCGAATGACCCATCAGCGAAGTTAATAATAATTACATGTATGTTACCCCACATTAAATTTACTCGTATAAGTTACTCGAAAAATTAAAAGAAAAAACAAAATTTTAAGAAAAAGATAAATAAAATTGAAAATTAATTCAAAACAAGACTTCTAAGTTCTATTTATTAGTAAATTTTTAACCGACGAATTATCCAATGTAAAAAGCCATTTTTAACTCTCCTTCAAAACGTTTATATTTAGAATTTCGTATGGCAATAGGTTAAAAAATTTGGGTGCTGGTACAGTAAAAAAGTTAGAGAAGTGTGTTTTATTAGAATGAGGAATATTAACTAAACCTCTAGAATTTATTCTTAAATCATAAACATTAGAACTTTTGAGTGTCGAACTATAACCGCTTCGCATAGAGAACACTTTGAGAGCTTTATAGACATTGATGTGTTTTATCGTTAGCACACGCATAGCACAGAACAAAGGCCAACTAGCAGTCAACCTACTTTTATTACAAATAATCCGTATGATATGTTTTTGTGCTATTAACAATGGCTACAGAGCATTAGAATAAGCTCCACCCCAACTATGTAGATACGTCATATTGTAGCTTTGAGTTGACGAGACTGTAGTATACAGTTATTAGCAGTTTCTTGGAGCATATGGCTAAACCATATACATTTTTCGAGTAACGGATAACATATATTCTTTTAGCTCACTTTTATGTGCTTTCCAGTTCAAGTTTTCATCAATTAACATACCAAGATGCTTAAAATTGTTAACGAATTCAATTTTAAAGCAACTATTAGTACAACAATCATTTTAATAATAATTAACTCTACCACAAGAGTGGGTAGATAGAAAAAGTTTTTCACATGCTGTGGAGTGAAAAAATAAGTTGGTTTCTATCGCATCCAATCCTTTCAGATTACAGCACATGAGTTTCGTTTTGACACTTATAAGGGGTTCGTGTTTTGCAAGCCACTGTCTCAGAAGTTGTAGGTCTTTTTGCAACTTCACCACCGAATCAAATAGGGTGCTATTGGTATAAGTAAGTGCCATGTCGTCCGCAAAAGCTGTTATATTGCTTGTAAAGCTTTGATTGAAAATTGATTTTGTATAGACAAGGAAAAGAATAGGACCTAAGACTGAACCTTGAGGAACACCAATATCTAAAAATAAGTCATCACTAAAAACCTCCCCGATCTTCACTTTATGAGACTTTCCTGTTAAATAAGATGCAAACCAATTATAAGATCGTCCTCTGAACCCAGCCTTATAGAGCTTATCAAGAAAAATTTTATGATTAACGATGTCGAATTCTTTTGTCATGTCAATGAATAAAGAAATAGTACTATTGCCGTTATTAAAGCCGTTACAAATTTCGCTGCATGGCTTTAAAATGGCATCTTCTGTAGACTTGCCCTCACGAAACCCGAATTGGTAGTCACTGTAAAACTTATTTTTGTTTAAGAAGGACACTACACGATCTTTCATTGCTTTTTCATAAAGTTTTGCTAATGTAGGAAGTAGCGAAATAGGTCTCTATTGGTTCATTAAAGTTCTGTTTCCTTTTTTGAATAGTGGGATAATTTCAGCAGCCTTCAGCAGCAATTTTTTCTAGAAGACAATTGGTTATACCATCAAAAGTACTGGAATTTTTATTGTCTAGCGACACTATTCTTTTATATATTTCAAAAGATGTAAAAGGCTCCAGTACAAAGCTATCCCTTTGAAAATTATCTGCAACTAAGTCTGAATACAATTCACATCTATAAATATTTTGAGGCGGATAAGGTTACATAGAAGCAGCAACAGATAAAAAAGACTTATTAAAGTTATTAGCGATATCTAAAGATTATTTTGTTTTCGACTTGAATATTCTGAATACTTACTTTATCTTTTTGTTTGTTCAGAATGCTGTCAACCACTTTCCATTCTTCTTTAATATTGCCCTTGCACCTACACAATTTATCAGTATAGCATTTGTCTCGACTTAATTCAACTTCATGTTTTGCAGCTTGACTCAGCTTAAAATAACAACGCTTAAGCCTGAAATTCTGAGGATGTAGCTTACATTTTCTCCTGATTTTATTTTTTTTGGATATAATTTTGACTAGGTATTTTTGCAATCCAAAGTCTAAGACGTTTTAATTTTGAGACATTTCGTGACTGAGGTTAGACACCCGTGGAATTATGAATATGACTTTTTAAAATGTTCATGAAAGTGTTATAAGCGGTAGAGGGATTGCTTTCCCGATATACAAAGTCCCATGGTTCAAATTTAAGGTCATCTATCAATTTTGAGTAGTTAATTTTGTATTTTACAGGAAAGTGTTTATCTACATTACACGAATTCTTTTTCTGTATACACAAGTTGACCATACAGTGATCAGTAATTTTGTAGTCTAGTACTTTACTAGTAACACTTAGTTGACAATTTTTATACAGCCTCACAAATTTGTGACTGGTCTGTTATGCGAGTTGGTTCATTTACATAAATATTTGTCAAAATCGCAATTAGTGCTTAAGATGTCAAGGTTAAGATCTCCTAAAATCACTAAGTTTGTCGTTTTTACATCTCTTAACAGCCCATCCATTTGCTCTATAAAGATACTTTTGCTTAAACCGTTGTCATGCAAGCGATATACACAAAAAATTGTAAGGGTTTCATTATTTATAATGCAATTTATTTTGGTAATATCTGCGTTTATTAGGTTAAAATACTCTACTTCACACTGATAAGACCTTTTTACAAACACTGCAACACCGCCCGAATTATAGGAATTATTAGAATGGCAATTCTAATTCGTTCATAACAAGAAAGACTATATTCGGATAATTCACGGTCGTACAGACATATTTCGGTTAAAAATAAAATCAGCTATTAAATTTAAAGTATTTAGTATATGAGCCAAGTAAGTGTTGAAATGTTTTCGCATGCTACGAATATTTTGATGTACAAACAGGGTATATATATCTTTAATAGCCATGTTATAATTTTTTGCGTAAATTGAAGACTGTGAATTCATATATACAAAAACAAAATAAAAATCTTTTACAAATTACTAATATCTTCAAAGCTCAAAACTTTGACTGCATCATCTCCTTCTCCTCCTACAGATTCAGGAGGTTCCAAGACAGTTTTTTCTATATCACAAATTAAATTGTTTTAAATAAAAAAAAACTATTAAATAAACAAAATAAATACTTTTGTTTTCGTTAACTACCATCAAACAGATCTAAAATAAGCCGGTATCTTGAATGAATTTTTATGCTTATCGGATGGTAAGAGAGAATCCATTCAATGCAATCAACCGTTTCGTACAATTTTCAAACCAGTATTGGGTTGACATGTATGCAAAAATTGAAACGGAACATCATACCTTTATTCGACTTAATCAGAAAAAACTTAGAGCAGAAAGATATATACTATACATCTAAACGATGCCATGCGTGCCGATAAAAATGTTTCAAACATCGGTAAGCTGTATATTTTACCTTCCATTGTGACCGAGAGCCTTCGATATATGCACGGAAGGACTCAAGATGCAGTGACGTACGTTAGAGCTTATGGTTGTCCTGATCCAACCACCCCTTCCTCATCTTCATTTATCCAAGTATTTATAGATCCATTAACACCATTATAAATACTGAGACTCTGTACACTTTCCAACAGAATTCTTAAATTCTACAAACCCAGCAGGACTACCAGGGCATTTAATTTTCTTAATAGTTGGAGTGCCAATAACTTTATTAAGAAACTTATGTCCCGCAAAGCAACAAGAATGCTGGTTTAAGCTTCGAAAATAATAAATATTAAGATATTTACATTAATTTGCTGCCTATTCATTATCACAAACTTAGTAGCAAGTGCCTACTCAGCAAAGCGGATACATCAGCTAGTTTTATATATATTTTCTCGGAAAATTTATTGATGAAAATGGACGAACAACAACAAATTTCAATGCGATGAAATATCACATCTTATTGCACGTATGCATCATATGCGCTACTGCACGCAGTACTGCGCGCATTACTGCGCGCAAAAATATACTACTGCACATCTGTATCTGGCACAAGAATAAATCCACAGAGACATCTATAGTCTGAACAGCTTAGATGACTATTTCGACATATTTGAACTCTTTTGCTTAAATGGCGATATAGTCCGGAGCCCACCTGAGCCTCAACAAATAGGCGTCTGTAGCTACCACGGTCTTTGCCTCTGTTGCGGCATTCAAGTTGGGCGACGTCCCTTCCACTTGCGTGCCCCACCTAAGTGAGATTTTATTCTACTACATTGTCACCCTGGTTTGAGATTGAAGACTCTTCAGGCTTGAAATTTGGTGTTCATTTGCTTTGCATGACCTCGCCATCTTAGTAGACTAATGTTAATTTTCTGACCAGACCAGGTTAATGTCACTGTACAGTTCGTCGAGTTGGTCGTTAAATCTGTGATTTACGCCGTCCAAAAGTTTTTCGGATAATAATTTGGAGATAAACAAATGTTTTTTTCATGAAGGCCTAACTAAATTTAATAGAACTCTTTAAGTAGAGCAAAAAAAATTAATTTAGGGAAACAGTATTCTTTTATGTGGGTTAGTGATAAAGCAGTTCTAATGAGAAAAAGTGAAGGGGAAAGTATATTTAAAAATGTGTCTTTTGAAGATAAATTACCTTAATATATCCTTTATTATATAAAATATTTATTCTTCAAATTATCATGTTCAATGTTAATAGTAATTTAATTCAAGATCATCAACAATAATTTTTTAATGATCCCTCATTTTACTAATTTGAGAAGAGATGCAGAATAGCACGATACGAAACTTCCATTTAATACTCGTATAACAAAACATAAGAAGTTTTCGGAAGAAGTTTGATGTATTCATGGCTCATTTGGAAACATTTGCAAATTGGCGTGATTTAATTGAAACATGGATTTATTTATTTACTTAAGGTAGCACAACTGTTCGGGGTAAACCTGGCCTCAACTAACAGATCACAACCAAGAGGAATAATTTCTTTCGCCCCAAGGCTGATAAGTGTTTTTGAAGCCATTAAAAGTTTTGGCTTTTCCGTTACAGAATAAGCGTACTCGGTAATAATATTTAACGCACTTCCGGCATCAATTAGAGCCATAAAACCGTTTCTAGAAATTGCTTTTGTCATGGACATCACTAGTACGAGCTTTTTGTTTTGTTGCTCCTAGATTCCTGTTTTCAACGTTACTTTTATCAATTTTACTTTCATACTTGGCAACAAAGTGTCCACGAATGCCACGCTTTTAACATTTCCACGCGCTCGATTATCGTTCACGTCCTTTGCCTTTTTTCTTCGCTGCCTGCTCCGCCTGTGCCGCGTTCGAACTTTTTCATACCCCGGCCGGCCACACCCAGACTTGAAACAATTTATTAATAGTATTCTAATTTGTTCTTGAATTCTCTGAATACAATACCATTTTATACGATTCATCGAGTAGTGATCCCCTCGATGACATAATGAATGATAGAAGCATGATCCATAGCTATGTGGCTTCTAATCTCTTGCATTATATAAAAATACTTCTTGAACATCTCCGTTGGAAGCTTTTCCGCTTTTGCATAATCAAGTAAACTAGGGCAGTCGATTTTTGCTCCTGAAATTCCTCAAATAATCTAATTTTAAGCACTTCCCATGACCTGGTCCATGCAAACAACAAACGAATTCATTTGCTGCACTTCTTAGCAGCCTTTTGCGCATATAAGTACCTGTAATTTGCTCCATCCCAGAATGCATCCCTTTTCCTCAAACTCTTTGGACCATCGGAAAACACTCAAGTCGTTATCATCTGAGAATGGCTGGATAGTTTGTTCAATGTCATGAAATGAAAATTACCTCCGTTCATGGCTTACGATATTAACCTTGCCGTAGTCTCAATTTTAACATCCCTCTCTAATCTTCGTCGGCAGCTTCTCCGGCGCTTATATTACCAAAATGGCGTACCAGTATTCAATTTCTTATTTTCATTATCAGATTCCCTGGTGCCAATGTCATCCCTCTCACCAAGCAAACATTGCCGCAATCGCTTTGTCCCGTCTTGATTCAGATTAAAGCTCCCAAATAAGCTTTTAATGACAGCTCCATCGTCTTTTTCATAATTTTGTTTAGAACATCCGTTTCCACTTCATTCGTAGCAGAACAATGCATCGAAAAAAAATCCAGGAAAAACGTCAACAGCAAAATAATATTGGTACAATAGGTAACAGCAAATCAATTATCTACCCAGTTTTTTTTTCTAAAGGTTGAGACCCCAAATGTTGGTAATTGAAATGACCAAATGTACAATAAGTACAATTTAATTTCATTTTATTTCAAACTTTGATAGATTGCTTAAAATTAATAAGTTTAAGCCTCCTTAAAATTAATAAGGAGCCTGCCTTTGGTATTCAAATCCTTTAAGAAGAAAAGTAGTCTACCATAAAACGAAGAGTAAAAATTAATTAAGTGCACAGTCAGGTGGCTTGTGGGAACAACCTGTGTAGTTGCGTCGCCCAACCTGTTTATTGATGTTACAATATAAACTATATCTAAGATTAAAATAAATTAAGAGAATATGAGGTGGGTGTCGCGTCGAATGATCCTGCATGGACCACGGCCAAAGAATTGTCTCCTTAAAGATCCCAACTCTCAACAAAACATCGAGAGTATGTTTTTTATTAATTAATTTGTGTGAACTTGACCTAGATACATATTTGATGGATAGTGATGTGTGAATCTGAATTGACAAAAACAATTACTGGATCCAGCTTGCTGTGTCTAAAATAGCGCACTTGGCTTAGTAATATTATTAAAACGGTTGTCTTTTGGCTTTTAAACTAGTTCACGACAAAATTTACCGAAGATCTGTTCTTGTTCAGGATTTGTAAGAATGTTTCTTTTAAAGATTTGACATTACCTAATTTTTTGTTTGGCATTTAGTGCTTAAATAAAACTTGGATCAATTTACAACGATCATCCTGTGGTTAAATTTTCTAACACTTTTTCTAATATATCTGCCTATATACCCACAATAGTGGATTTAAAGTCATCAATAGTTGCTGGTTTATCGGCATAAGACAGTGCTTTCTACTGACGGCAAAGAATAGTCGAAAAGTGTCAAGTCGCAAAAGTACAAAGGCATGTTGATCAAGGTTAAGGTCCTTAACTGGGTAATCAACGATAGTAAGTTTAAAAATCGAGAGTGGTTAATTTTTCATTGAAGAGTAACTCAGAATGAAACTAATTTAATCCACATACAATCCTCTTGGTTTTTCCAATTTGGGGTAACAAATTTGAACTGAAGGAGAAATCCTGTTAAACGAAGCAAATAATTGGATATGAAAAAATAAAACGTTCAAATCCTAAAAATGCTACAGCTTGCACACCCACTGACAGTAGTTAAAAGCGAGACATAGAAAAGCGAATAAGACCTGAACTTGAGGACAATAAACGGTCTGTACTAATGGAATTCCATTATCGATCGCCACACATTAGTGTAAGTTAATTACATTTCCTAATTTATGTATGCAATTAAAATCTGCCAGTTCGTTGGAAGCACAATCAATAGTTTCATTAACTCAAGCAATAAGAACTACTTCACAGTAAGGATTCCATAACAATTGCCAGAATGATTTTTTCCAGTGACCTGAGTTTAAGTGGCAATCCTTGTTGGCCTTGATAAGCCAAATATGTTGTCAACCTAAGTGATTGTTAAATTGATGATATCCGGAACTGAAAGGTCTGGCTAGAGTTGTTTATTCAACTGAAAATATTAGCAGCTCTTTTCAGATATTATCGCAAGTCATTGGCAATAACCAATTTAACATTAACTTGTACAGAGAAGTTGCATGATGATGACCGCTGATGTTGAATGATCCATCTCTTATCTCAGAAGAATTGAATTTGTTTACAACTCGCACTGCAGTTTCATTTAGCTTACGCGTGGGATGTCATTCCTTTGCTGACGTCACTGTTCTTGTATAACGGGAACGCCAGCGTATGTTAAGCTCATTAAATTCGGATACTAACAGCATAATCAATCGGGGAACTATACTGGATCAGGGGTCACAGGCTTCCTCCGTAAACGAACGAGTTGTGCAACAGCTGGGTCTTCATCGGGATAGAGCTAACATTAATGTTAATGGATTATCAGGATCTACGATCACGGCAAGTAACTATATTGTTAAACTATCAATCGGTTCTAGGGTAGATCCTCAAATAAATTATGATGTTGTTGCGTACGTGCTGCCCAAGGTTGCTGGTGTTTTGCCCATAAAGAAAATGAACGTCTCAACTTGTAGTCATCTTCAAGGTATATCTCTAGTGGATCCAAAATATTTCGAGCCACAAATTATTGATGTATTACTGGGCAGTGATGTATACGACGAGTGTATCCAGAACGACACGCGTAGGGGGGGATATGGATTGCCAATTGCCCAGAAGATAACATTGAGGTACATCGTCTCGGGAAAGAAAGCGGAGTAATCTTCATTACGTACTTTGGCATCTCTATATACCAATTTCGAAATAGATTATCTACATATTAAGGAAATTTTGGGAATCGGAGAAAATAATCAAACCAATTAAACAATCAGAGGAGGATCATTGGTGTGAAGAACTCTATAGAGACACAACTGAGCGCCTAGAATCTGGCAAATATCGGATGCGATTGCCAATAAAGACTGAAGTCGTACTTACAGAGTTCATAGGAAGATCGAGGGCCACAGCTTTAAGGCGGTTCGAACATTTAGAAAGACGATTGTTAATGGACAAGGCTCTGAAAGAAGCATACTTCGAATCCATCAAAGAATACATAGAGTTGGGACAAGTGAAACCTGTCACGACCAACGAAGATCAACATTGTATTACTGCGCAGACCGATGCATAACGTTTTACGTGTTGCGGTGAGGGAGGTCACCACCCAGTCTTAAGAGAATCAGCAGTGAGCACAAAATTGAGAATCGTATTCGATTCGTCTATTAAAACTTCAAACAGTAAGTCTCTAAATGACATTTTTACCACCGGGCCTGCTTTACAGGAAGAATTAAGCACCGTCTTAACGAATTGGCGTCTATTTAGATATGTCTTTATGGCAGATATTAAAAAAATGTTTAGACGTATTGATATGCATGAAGAAGACGCGCAGCACCAACGCATCCTTTGGAGAAATGATCCTTCACTATCAATACGGGAATACTATTGTTCAACACTTATGTTTGGAACGGCGCCTGCTCCGTACTTAGCAATACGCACGATGGATCAGTTAGCGCATGATGAGAAAAATCGTTTTCCTTTGGCTGCGGAAATAATAATCCAACAGATGTACGTGGATGATATTTTATCGGGATCTAATACCAATGAAGGAGCATTAGAAAAGCAGAAGCACGTCATCCTCATGTTATGAAGTGCGTTCTTTGAACTAAGGAAATGGGCAAGTAATCATCCATCGCTTCTAAATGGCATTCCTTCTGAACACAGGTATCTGCAAAGCATGCTGCATTTGAAATCAGCGGACCCCATCAAAGCATTAGGTCTGTATTGGGATTCCAACTCTGATCAATTTAAATTCAAAATTAATTTCGCAATTAGGCTTGTATCTCCAACTAAGTGGTCAGTTTTATCAAATATCGATCGATTATTTGATCCGTTGGTCTCGCTCAACCCCGTGGTGGTATCGGCGAAAATTATATTACAAAGATTATGGCTAAATAAAATCGGATGGGACGCTAAGCTACCGGACGATATTGAGAAACACTGGAAAAGGTTTGATGAAGTATTGTCCGCCACTACATAGGTCTGTATTCCCAGATGGATAGGCAGCAACGGGAACTTAAGATCAATGGAAATGCATATATTTTGCGATGCATCTCAGTCCGCGCATTCAGCAGTTGCTTATTTGAGGATCTGGGACGAAGATGGGAAAGTTACAGGTAATCTTCTGATGGCAAAGTCAAAGGTGAATCCAATAAAGCCTAGGTTAACTATACCTCGTGCAGAGTTGTGCGGAGCAGTTTTGGGTACAAAATTGTTCAAGATCGTTAAATAAAATCTATGTTTCGGCGTTCCCATCTCAGAGGTTTTCATGTGGACTGACTCATCGATCGTATTAAACTTCGTATTCGTGGGGATGCAAGTAAATGGAAACCCTTCGTTGCAAACCGGATAAGAAAAATTACGGAGGAAACAACGTTGAATATCATCTGTTCAGAGGTGAAAGAAAAAAAAGAAAGGTCACGGTATTCTCGAGCATCGTCAAGGATTTGGAGCCAAATTTACTTTTAATGAATTGGTCGTCTTTCTCCAAAGTTATAAGAATGATTGCGTACTGCCTCCGTTTTGTGAAAAACTGTCGTCCTAGTGTGGAGCATAAAACAAGCGGAAGGCTTTCAACGGAGGAACTGCATTCGGCCTTGATTTCTGTAGTTCGTTTGCTACAAAGTGAGACATTTACTATTGAATGGAAAGCATTATCCATAGACAAGTTATTACCCGAAAATAGCCCTCTGCGCCCCCTTAATCCGTTCTTTGACAAAGAGGAAAGGACAATACGACTCGGTGGCAGGTTGAAACACGCGTTCCTTCTAAAGGACGAAAATCAACCGCTTATCCTACTTGCAAAACACCATATTACAAATTTAATTGTACAGTATATGTCGTCACATTAGTACCTTGCATAGAGGAGTGACGCTTACCTTAAACCCCATCCGGAGACGATTTTGGATAAGAACGGGCGTAATCTGGTGCGTTTTCCAATCCATCGTTGTATTGTTTGTTACAAGAACAAACCAGAGCCATGCAGGCAAATGATGTCTAATTTGCCAGCTGAACGGGTTCGTCCAGCGAGAGCAATTTCCTCTACTGGTGTTGACCATGCTGGGCCCTTCAATGTGCGACCATCAAAGGGTACAGGTCGAGTCTCTTTGAAAGGATACATAACGCTTTTTATTTGCTTAGCCACAAAGGCTATTCACTTAGATTTGGATGGTGACTTGACCTCAGATGATTTTGTGAGTGCCTTAAAACGTTTTATTGCACGAAGAGGTATATGTAAGGACATACGAGTATATAGCAACTGCGGCACTAATTTTATAGGTGCCAACAGAATGCTTAAGGAAGACAGATATACCTATCAGCGATTCATAGACAAAGTTTATCCGCAAATTAGCGCAACAACAAGTACGTTGACATTTTATACCACATTCGTCGCCCCACTTTGGAGGGTTGTGGGAGGGTGGTGTTAAGTCGACGAAATTTCATCTGAAAGAGATAATTGGAGAACAAAAATTAACATAGGAGAAACTCAACAACCTGCTGATACAAATTGAGTTATGCTTGAACTCGAGGCCATTATGTCCATTAACAGATCACCTCGATGACCTATTGCTATTAACCCCGGGTCATTTTTTGATAGGGAACTCGTTATTCGCACTGCCACAAGCTGAAATTAACAATATCAGTTTCGTAAACCGGTGGCTCCATTGCCAAAAAATGGTTCAACAGTTCTGACGGCAATGGAGTAGGGAATATCTATCGAGACTCCAGAAACGGCCAAAGTGGTTTAAATGGAAATCGGATTTGAAATTTAACGATATTGTCATGGTAAAAGATGAACTTGGTGCGGGTTGTTACGCTTAAGACCCAAAATGGAATAATTAAGCGCCCTATTGTCAAGTTATGCCCATTGCCCATTGCCCATTGAAACTAATTGGCAAGATTCGTCAAAGGAACAGTCACTGTAGAATCAATTGTGCTTTGCCTTATCTTTACGGGTTATCTACCAACTCATGCGGAACAACTCAGAAGAGCTTTGATAATATTCATTGAATATTATCCTGGGGCAGATATGTGGAATCTGAATGCACTCATCGCAGTATTGCTGATTCATTTAATATGGTAGCATTCATCAGCTGATTTATCATGCTGAATTGTAACATATTTATTATAACCAGTATATTTATCCTTATATTCATTTCTTTTTGTTTAATATTCCTATGGCTGAATTACATGAACTGAAGTTTATTACAAAAAGAGTGTATTTGACATTTTTTGGTCTGTTGTTTTCTTTTTGAATAAAGCCAGCTAATGTTTATAGAGCGTATTAATTATTTTATTGATATCCGAACCAGATCCAAATTGAAGATTGGACTTGAGACAATATAGAAATATTGAAGAACGAAACAGGCTGGTCTCCTTCGAGCCTAAACCAATACGTACTAAACATACATGTGGGTACTGTTATTAAATTCACTTTATCGCTGAAGCAGTTACTCTTATTTCTACGAAAGGCTGAGAAATTTAGTTAAAAGGAGCACGAAAGGCGTATAGTTACAAATATTCCTTAAGTAATTTCATCCTCTTCAACAAAGAAACTAAACATACATAATACTGTATCACAAAACTATTGGAAAAAGAATTTCTCAGATTTGCAGTTGGGTACGAATGTACATATGTAATAGAATACCATTTGTATTCTCAGATATTTCTTTTCACGAATATTTCATTTCTTAAAAAATATTTTCAAATATATCTACATCAGAGAATTGATATGAATTCTGATGACCATGTTTATAAAGATTAAGATTCTATGAAAAACATATGATACTCGAATATTGAGATAAAGTTCTGAGAAATTTTATTATGAATCCCTTCCTGCAACTGCATCAGTATAATCGTATGACGTCTTGAATTCATTGTGGGATGAGATACGAACAATATCATATTTAATGCAGTTATTATTCCAAGAAAATTATGTTTTTATGAACAATAGCATTTTACTCTCAAAGTCGCTGATCTTAGCAGAGCTCCTATTATATTTAGCATGAAGGTTATCCTTCTGCTGATTTGCGTGAGAGTCGTTTTGACTTGAAGGCATAATTGATTTATATGCTCCATAACCTGAACTTCCAGTGAAAGGAGGAGTTTCCATTGGGTCGGCGTCCTACTTTTATCGATATTGGCCTTGTGAGTTACGTAAACGCTTAAATCTGCAGAATTTTCCAAATGAAAGAAAATTTTTATTTTCTTTTTATTCGGTCTATAAATTATGTTTCGCCCATATGACAAAAAAATCTACTCCTTTGGCAGAAATAGGAATAGACAATAAATCAAGTTTCCACCGGTCACCACTTTCTGTTCCTTTTAGGTACATCGGGTATTATCCCATTGTTATATTTTGATAGAACCAAAAAAGAGAACTGCGACCTGTCTTTGTTGGGCTGGAATTCTAAGGCTATGATAAATAGATCTCAGAAGATTGTAGGTAAGGCGTACGAACATAAACCAATGCTTGAAAAGGGTATCAGCAAATACATCATAATATTACCAAACTCTTACAAGTCCTCGTAAACCAAATGATCTGAGAACCCGTTCCATTACTTGAAACATTCCTTTCCTGGCTCAGATTCTGACCGAAATCATTGCTACCCGAAGGGACAGCCGACTTCGGACTTTCGTTTTAATAAGTGTTTTGGTGTTTTTGCATCAGACGGCAAAAGGATGACTTCTTTTTAAATTGAAGATGACTTTAACATGATATGAATATAAAAGGAAGGGAACTTCATTAGTCAAAAGAAGAGCCAGGCGTTCTAGATAGACGGTTCCTTGCAGTCTGACTAAAGCAGCAGTCACATATTTTCGTAAGTGGTTATTCCACCAGCCAATCTAGGCAAAGGAGAAAATTGGTTTTGTCATAGCCTCGGAGATTGAAAGCGTCCTCTAGGTGACATGACCTTTGTCTTATTGAAAACTGGTATACGCTACCATAAAGCCGAAAGCGCTTTAGAGGTATTCGATGTGCCATATGCATTTGGTCCCAAGAAGTTTGTTATCCAGGGTGACATATAAATACCTGCTTAGCTTCACCGATGCCATTTCTAGTGCACCTATTGATCACATTCTTTGAGCAACACAGTGCAGCAACATCATCCTCATATGCCTGATCGAAGACGTTAGAGCTATTGGGAAAGTAAGGAAAAAAGTCGACCAGCCGACCGTAGACAGCAGCCGTAATCAGGGTCGTATTCACCAGCCGAATTAGACGTGCCGTAAAAAGCTGCGTTGTCGAAGGCACCCTCAATGCCGACGAAAACGCCTAGCCTGTACTTCTTCTTATCGAGTGGGCCGTCAATTCTGCACATTAGATTTTGAAGCGCAGTCTCGCAGGATATTCCGCATTGGTATGCATGTTGGATCTTGAGCAGAAGATGCATTTGCAAAGTAGTTTTGCATACAACAAGCTCACTTTAAGCTCTGGTCTGAGAATCTTGGTGAAAGCGTAAATGTTTTTTTCCAGTTTTCAGTAAAAAGGGTTCTCTTACTGTTCGCTAGGGTTTCGAGATGTTTGCCTGTGAAAGGCCAGCAACAAAGGTTTTATACCTTTTATAACGCAAGTGGATATATGCCATCGTTGCGCGGCGATTTTTAGCCATCAAAGGAATGCAACAGTGTATTTGATAATCCCCATCCGTCCCCAAAGCACGCACATGTCGAAGGGAATCCATTTATTCCCAGTTTCCCAATTCTCAATAGGGGCAGTGGTTTTTGTTGTATAGGAGATTAGTCAAATATCCACAACTTTTGAAATAATCGGTTTTGATAAATAAAATTTTTCATAAACAAGACATTATTTACCAGAAAAATAGCATTATAAGTTAATTACGCTAGTACAGTTACAAAAAAAACTATGGAATTCCAATTAAATTAATGTAATGAAAATATATTTTTAGGAAACTTTAAAAACAAGTGACAATAATTTAAAAAATCTATTTCGGGTCTAAAAGCTACACAAAATATAAAGTTTTAAGGGGTTAAACCACTCTAGGTTTTTCAAAAAATCGATTTTTTTTTACTGCTTTTAATGGTCCCTGAGGACCTAGATGATTATGGCTGGGAAATATTTTGAAATACTTGTTTATCTAAGTATAGTACAAGGGCGCCAGTTAGGCAGCGAGCCCCTTATTGCCGAAACGGGGGACGGTATTTTAGGGGACTAGAGTAGGTATACGGCTGATGTTTTTGAAACTACGAGTATTTCCCACGTGTTGAGACTATTCCTTGTTTCGTCTCTAGAAACGTCGGTTTTAGTCAGTTTCATACAGTGAAACACTCGAGAAGGACGCTATTTGAGGAACGTACATACATCAAGAGACCAAAAATATCTGGAAGAAGACCGCTCAATCGACACGAGTTAGAGACATCAATTGAAATGAATGTTAGTACATCCGCCAAAAAATTGAAGCTATCGGTAGGTATGTACGTTATTGAAATGAATCCAGGTTTTGGTTATCGTATGACAAACTTTATTGCAGTTTTTTCAGCTATTTCAAACGTTGTCGCTTGTAAAGTGTGCAAATAGCAAGTGAAATTTACGGAAAGTCGTAAGCGCGGTTTGAGATTCAAAATAGTAGTAACCTGTGAAAAATGTGTACAGACCGAGGTATATAGTATACCATTTATTGAAAAAGGATATAAACCGTAGAACTGCAATTTCCATGCGATTACTTGGAATTGATTTGCACTGAATAAAAAAGTTTTGTGCATTCACGGAATTACCTCGGTCAATGTTTCACTCTTTCTATAATAAGGCTGTCAAAAGAATTTCAACTGCAACTAAATAGTGGGGCAACTATGTTATTTCTATTGAGAAAGGAGAAAATGGAATTATGATATCAGGCGATGGTTCGTGGAGAAACCGTGGCTTTAGTCCTTGTTGGGCTCAGTGCAAAAATTATAGACTGCGCAGTGAAATCAAAATGCTGTAAGGCGTATGAGTGCTGGAAGAATAAAGAAGATACCGAAGAATATATGGAATGCTGACAAAAGCATAAAGATAAGTGCGATGTGAATCCCGATGAATCAGCAGGAAAAATGGAGGTCGATGCAGTTGTTGAGATGTTTCAGCGACCCGAAGCTTTGCATCAGGTACAATGCACCCATTATATTTCTGACGGTGACTCTAAGACTTTTAAAGGCATTACTGATGCCAAGCGTCACAGTATGACAAGAGAATATCAATATTGTAAACAAATACCTGTTGTGTAATGAAGGTAACACTATCGCTCAAACCCTTCCCCAAAAATCTACACAAAAGTCCTATCGGTCCTCATCAGCGACATCCGTCTATTTTCAGAATCTATCGACTGGAAATGTTATGAGTGGTAGATAAATCCTCATGCTACCTGCAATGAGAAAGAGCGTAGAGGCTTCTGCAAGTTTTGGATTTTAACGACCCCATAATCTCGTTAATCAGTTCACAAGTTATATGCAACTTCAAGTCCTTTAACGAAATCACATCTCTAAAAAGACATTCATTACACCGTTCCTTGTAAGCGACTCATTTTAAATCTAATCTAGCTCATTTTGGTGTATCCTTGCAAATGCCAGTCCAAGGTTGTAGGTAGTTCTCGTATTAATTCGTAGGAATACTACATTTTCATCCGAAACTCATCATTCGAATGCAGATCACGTTTTCTCTGCGAACGTTTCAACAGATTACACACATCCATGTAGGTATCTTCATGGAAACTCAGTTAATTTGTATGTACTCATAGACATCAAAGGTCAAAAGGTTTTAAGTGAAAAGGGACATTCCCTGAATTTCCAGGCTTTCAATATCCTTGCCCATTTCGAGATAAAAATTTCAAAATTATCAACTGTCAGAGGTAGATAGCGTCGTCTCCCAACTGGGTCTCCATGAATTTGTGCGCGTAAGTGATGAAATCCATTTATGGCATATGAAAGAACTTCCTACTTTATGTAGTGTATCCAAAATTTTAAATAAAGATATCAGAGACTTCTGATGTGGATGTTGAAAGGGTGATTCCCTCGGGGCAAATGTTGGTATAATTCATGAGGGAAGCTTTGGC